>CM062371.1:50159375-51540000 GCA_031216125.1 Dalbergia cochinchinensis | reverse complement strand
AATTAAAGAAGTTTGAAGTTTGAAGTTTTTTACTTTCTTGAGTTCTTAATTAGTGTTTGATTGGAAAAACCCTTATAGTCATGTAGTATGTTTTTGTGGCATGCTAAGAGCAGCTTTCTCACTTTGTCATCTTTTCTTGCTTTTCTTTTCTTTTTTCTTTTTTCAATTATTTTTGGCTTTCTTTCATTTTGAAATAGAATTAGTGGTAATTTTGCTGATAAGAACAAGAAAATTTGAGTAAAAGGTCCACCTTTTATGAAGTTTTCAATGCTTTAAAAAGCATTAGAAACCAGCGAATCTTTCTTTTCTGGTTTCTCAATTAATGCGTGAAAAGCCCCTGATATTATTAAAGGGTTCATTTTTCTATTTTTGTTTTTTTATGGAATAAATTTTGATGTAGTCATGTAGTGATTCCACTTTCCTTTTTCTTTTTCACTCAGATTAAGTATGTTGGGGATGAGCAAGAAAAGAGGAGCTTACAGATGAAGGGACTTAATCTGATGGACAAAACTCTATTTGTTCAAGGAGCTAGAATTTCATTTAGTATATGGGATGTTGCAGGTATTTTGGTCTTTATTTTTAATTGTATTTTTCATATGACTTTTCTGGGTTTGTGTTGCTTTGAGTAAAGTCTTGATTGGGAGTTGTTATGTGGTGTATATGTATGTAGGTGACAACGGGTCACTGAATCAAATTCCCTTGGCTTGTAAAGATGCAGTTGCAATTTTGATTATGTTTGATCTCACCAGTCGTTGTACACTAAATAGGTAGCTTGATAATCTATCTGCTATGTTTCCATGGAGACTTTTTTTTTTTTTTTTAGTAACAATTGCAGAAATGATTTAGCCTTTTTGCACTTTTGGGGTGGTTTTGCAGTGTTGTTGGATGGTATAGTGAAGCAAGAAAGTGGAATCAGGTAACAGAAAATGAGTTTAATTAACAGTCTTGTAATTCCCTGAATTGGTTGTTGATAATCATCACTGATTATAGTTTTATTTCCAAATGCTTGTCACATGGAAAAGCTTTTAAATAGTATGCAAAAGGACAGAGTATTACATGTATTATTACTGATGATGCTTTAATAACCATAATGACCAATAAGTGACACTAATTTCTCATTGACACTAAACGAAGAAAGGTACTGATTTATTGATAAAGGCATAAAGGTGATTCTATATGCCATAATGGAATTTAATCATTATTGTCATTAATGTTATATTCTTGTAGTTTTCTGATGTCCATGTGATTCACTTGCAGAGTGCAATTCCCATTCTAATAGGAACCAAATTTGATGACTTTGTTAGACTTCCACCAGATTTGCAATGGACAATTGTGACACAGGTAAATTATTATTTCTGCAACTTAATGCAAAAATAGAAAGGCTAGGGTCTGTTTAGTTTACGTTTTCAATTTTCATTTTCAATTTTTCAGTTTTTCGGTATTTTAGAATTTGTGAAGGAAAAATTAAAAATTCTGAAAACTGAAATTTATAGTTTTTAAAAGTTTTAGTTTTTTCTTTACAAATTCTGGAAAACTGTAAAACTGAAAGTGAAAACTAAAAATTGAAAACTCAAACCAAACAAACCCTCAGAGTGCATTTGGTTTCAGAAAAAAGCTTTCAGTTTTCATTTCCTGTTTTCAATTAGTTTTCTGTTTTTAGAATTTTATGAAGGAAATAGTAAAAACTACAAAATCTAATTTTCAATTTTTCATTTCTAGTTTTCACTATTTTCTTCAAAAAAATTCTACAGGAAACAAATTGAAAATAGAATTGAAAATCGAAATCTGTTTCCTGAAACTCTTAGTAACATATTTTGTCTGATTTATTTGTCTTGTGACATATTCTACTTCTTCTTTTTGTAAAATTTTTTATATTAATGTGACATATTCTACTATATGTACATATATGATGTAACCCTCCATTGACTTGTAAACATGAAGAAAACCATTAATTATTTCAAGTATTCTTTGGAATCTAGACACTTCACATTTACCAAGTTATCTGTTTCCGCGTTAAGCATATAAAAATTGGGGCCTACTTGTTGAATTAAAGCAATATTCCAATGCTCAGTGTTCATCCCTTTAAATAAAGTTTTATTTTCTGTATATGTCCGCTTTTTTCAAAATTTAACTTGGTGTTAGTGGATACTGCATACAGGCAAGGGCTTATGCAAGGGCAATGAAGGCTACCCTTTTCTTCTCTAGTGCAACACACAATATAAATGTGAACAAAATCTTCAAGTTTATCATGGCCAAGCTCTTTAACTTGCCATGGACAGTAGAAAGGAATCTGACTCTGGGAGAGCCTATAATTGACTTCTGATATGTACTCTACACTAATTAACATGTAAATAGCAGGACTAAGTAAAACAACAACCAAAAAAGAAAAGGAAAAAAAAAAACATGATCCAGTCACATATTGACTACTCTTGCTGTGCAGAGTTCACCACCTGGGTACCTAATTTACATATCTTCTTTAGGCCATTTTGACTCAGTTTTCTGTCACTTAGATGGTGTCTACCTCAAACCTTGCTGTGGCAGATGCCAAAAGGCACAGTCATTCAGGTTTTCATGTATTTTGGTGTATGAAGTTTGTAGCCTCAATGCCCTCAAGAGTTATTCTTTTGAGGTATGGAATAAAATAAAGGATGAGAAATACATAGTTCATTGACAATGATCTTTTCTTATTTTTTTTGAGGTCTTGAGATTCTCAGTGGACTAATTAATTATGTACAGGGATTTGGTTTCATCAAAACTTGACTTGATTTTGAAACATTTATTTGAATTCTGTTATTCCAATGTACAATTAGTTGTATTATGATTTTGAAGTGTGGCATATGTGATGCTACTCTGGAATGTGGACTGTTGGAATGTAATATAACTAGAATTAGAATTCTTTTTTTGTTTTTTGTTTTCAATTACAAATTGCATTCAACTTGGTTTCTAGCTACTTCATTATGTAACTAGGAACAAATAATAAAGTGACTAAAATACTTACGTGTAAAAAATTTAGTGCACACAGGGATGTGAATTCAGCATTTTTCATGTTAGTTATACGACGAAGTGATTCAAAATTAATTTAAAGACGATCTGTAGTATAAGCTGAAGTTGATAAAAATTCAAGAATAAGGGACCAAATAAAAAGAGACTTAAAATGTTGATATTAGTATTGTCAAAGAGGTATTAGGCAGTGGGCTGACCCCTAAGTTCATCATTTTAGTCCCATTAAAATTCCAGCCCACAACTTAAGGGTTTAATCAATCCTTGACCCACTAAACCCATTAAAACAGTGGGTTAGCTCTCATAGGCCATAAGTGGCCAATCTTAAAAATTAAAGAGGAATATTGCATGACCACCAATAAACTTATATCATATAATTATATCGAATAAAATGTTGTAAATTAATGTATAAAAAATTGTAAATTATGTACAAAATATTACGAACCAATTTGTAAAAAGTTATAAACCAAGTTATTATATATCATGAATAATTTCTCGACAAGTTCTTATGTGGTCCTCAAATAATTTGTGACCACATGGTGATTGAGAATAAACTATGGAGTGGGGTAAAATTATAAATTTAGAAATGGTTAAAAATATAGTGATTAGCATGAAAAACCCAAGACAATACAGATCTTTCAAACAAAAAAAAAACCTTCAAAGCACCATTGCTCAGCTCCTTCTCGACGACATGTTCAGCCGGCAAAAGGACCATGTCATTGGACACGAATATGAAAGTGATTCAAAAGCTAAACAATCCTCAAAGCAAGGAAGAGAAGGAAGAGATGTTAGGTGTGCGAGAGTCATAGATGATAAAATCCTCCTCCTATCGGGCTGACCCACCCATCAAAGTGTCAACAAGCCAATAAAGGGATTAGTCACTATGATCGATGTTGGATACTTTGGTATTGCACCAAAAAAAAAAATCCTCCTCCTGCAAGTTGCCCTTCTTTGAATGCTTTCTACTTCCATTTTCACTGAAAACAGAAAATAGAAGAGAAAATGTGTTTGCTTTACTTTTTCTTGAAAATATTTTCAGGAAATGTTTCCTGAATTCAGTGAAAAAATTGAAACATCAAATCCAGGTTTTCAATTTTTTTTTTAACAAAAATTTTGGAAACAAGAAATGGGAACTGTGATAATGTGGTGGCACTTGTGTAATGTTAATGAAAAGTACCATTCCTTTTTCTCTTTCACCTATACCAACATCGCTCACAGCCCATCACAAAACCACACCCACACCTTATTGGTATGGCTCTGCTTCCATTTCGTTTAAACCATTCAAGTTTATATTGATTATCACGTTTATATTTCAGCAATATTTCTTTCAATCCCTCTTCAAAATATTTTCTTCAAATTGATTTGTCATCATCAAAAAGGGGGATAAGTTAGCTCCAGAACCCTGTCAAAACGTGCTAATTAGTTTTGAATAATAACAAAACCAATTTAAAGAAAATGCTTTGAAGAATGGCTAATGATTATCTTGAGTTTCTTGTAAGATCATAACAAGATTCTATTATTTAGCAAGAGCAAGGCTTACTTAAACGAGGATGAAAATTTCACTCTGCATGTGAAAATATGTTGATCTCATGGTTATATATAAAGTGAAAAGGAAGTAAAACTATAACCTGATTCGAGCTTTAGAAAGCTAACGATTTGAAGAAGATATCAGCGATACAAAAAACCAAACTTCAAGACTTCAACTGGACATTAGAAAGTACGCTTTACAATGAAGATATCAACCAATCTCTAAAGACCAGACGTTATACTATCTTCAATCATCATAATCGCAAATCTTTCATCATCATAAAGATTAGACTGAAGACTGAAGATTCATCAAGAAACTAATTGCGCACGCCAGAAAACTCACTTCAATGTAAAGCGTTGAATGTTACAAGAAAAGGAGGGAAATTTGAATTTCGAAATTCAAATCTCAAGTCAAACTCAATTTCAAAACTGATATGTCATCTCTTCTGCCTAGTTGGTTAACCATCCTAGGTTTTAGAATGAGGAGTTCATAAACCATGATCACAAAGTAGAAAAGTAGTTTCTGAAGAGCCATAAAAAAACTCAACTATTCAACAGCTTTTGCAACCAATATGACAGTTTGTTAGCCTACTCCGTTAGACTAACTTTCCAAGACATAATCAGATGATCTACACGTGTCACTTGGAGATCTAATCAATGGGCAATGGTCATAAAAGAAGGCTGCTATAAAAGGAGATGATGTGCTCAACAGCTGATGAGAGGATTAAAGATACAAAAGTGGAAACTCTGGAAAAATCCCTCCACACTTCCTGCAAGGTTCATCATATTATGTAATCAATTACCTTGAAGTGTAAAAATCTTCTTTCTAGTTTCTAAATGTTGTATATGCTCTCCATGGAAGAGATGTTAGAAAGGAGTCACTCAGGATTTCCCAGGTCTGTTTTACTAAATATTTATAAGGAAACTTAAGTGTAGGTTAGTTTAAGTGGCAACCCAAACACATAACTTTTGCATCCTCGATCCGATAGTGGTCGCTGTGAGATAGCTTGGAGAGGTTAATGTAAAACTACTTGTAATGCGACAGTGAGGTGCTCTTGCTAATCACAGTTTAGCTTGGAGAGGCTAGTCAAAGACTACTTGCAGCTTGGAGAGACTGGGGTAAGACTACTTGCAGCTTGGAGAGGCTGGGGTAAGACTACTCAGTTCAGTTTAGAGAGGCTAGTGAATAACTACTTTCAACACGACAATAGAGGTTTACTATTGATCATGAGTTTCAGCTTGGAGAACCTGGAAGAACTACCCAGTTCAGCTTGGAGACGCTGGTGAAGAACTACTCAATCTATGGCAGCAGATGATTTCTGTTGGTCACAGATGAGAGCTTGGGAAGTCTGATGTAAAGACTATCCTTTTCACTTTCTCTGGTTTGAGAAAGATGATGAGTGGAACCTCAACATTTGTTTTCAACATTTGTTGAGTACTGGATGTAAGTAGTTTTGGCCGAACCAGTATAAAACTCTGGTGTCACATCTTCTTCTCTTGGATCTTCTTTATCTCTTATGTTATATTTACTGCATACATATTCTAATGAAATGCTTAACTTCTTTAGATTTTCCTATCATTTCCTTCATTAATTCTCTTTTTGAAATATGCTTTATAGTTGAACATAACCTCGCTTAATGCTTTACATTTTCTTATCTTTTGACAACGCTTCAGAAACCTACTTTCTAAAATTACTAACTATGTTTCTACTGCACTACAAGTTTCACACTTGATAGTATTTTTATTAAAAGTTTTAGATAAGTAAAAAAAAACAATGCACGATTCAACTCTTCTTTCTTGTGCACACTTTCACCTACAAGTATATGTACAGGCTAATAGAGCGAAACCTTTAGTCAAAAGAGAGCAAATGCATACACCAAGAATATAAATATTTAATGGTAAACATTGTCCAACTTAACACAGTCACAAACTTTTAAATTGCAATGCGGCACACTTTCAACTAAACTTTTTCATTTTTTTTTTGTTTTTTTTCTTTTTCAATCAACTTTGCTTTTTCTATTTTTTCATTTTCTTAATGTGCCACTTGCTAAATTTTTTGGGCCACTCATGGATACGCATTTGCTTGTCCTTTCTCCATACTTAAATTGGGGCAAGTCTCATGCTCTCTGTCATACTTATGCTCGAACACATATAAGAAATGCACAAATGCACGCCATGTGGTGGGAAAAGGCTAAATGTTATGACAATTGATAAGATTAAGAGGCATCGAGCCACATAAGGCTTTGACATGAGGAAAAGTCTCGAAAGAAAGCTCGGATCTCATAATAAAATCACTACTCCCAAGCTTGGGGCAGTGTTACAGGCTTCACAATTGGGCCTAGTAGAGATAAGGAATTGGACCAAAGCCTTGGAATCCTATCGTCCTGAGGTCAATGTGGAGTAATTAGGGTTATAAATAGGATCTTAGAGCTTGAAATGAGGTATGCAATCTATCCTAAAAATCTAAAACATCTAAGAGTGATAATTACTTGAGCGTTAAAGTCCTTGGAGGTGCTCCCCCCTTTTCACCCTCACGTTGAAGATCAAGGACTGGCTGTCTTGGAAATCCATGATCCTTACATTTGTTGCTGATATACCTCATACTTCAAGCCTTAACATTTCAGATTTGCGTCAGGTAACCTCTTTCCATTACTACGATATATGAACAAGTTGCATCAAAACAATGCCCTCATTATTATTATTATCAGAAATTAGCAAAATTGAAAAGAAAATATATGAATTGGAAATATTACAACCCGTTACAAATGATCTATTGAAAAGAGCACTCGGGTTCCCATTTCACTTGTTCCTGCAGAGAGTGAAAGCAAAGTCCAGAAAACTTGCATTCTTGTATTGTAGAACTAAGCATATGATTCATCAGACATGTGAGCTAATTTTTCTTCTATCAATACACTAATGATTACCGTAAAAAAATTGAATTTTGTAAATACAATCACCTCAAAATAATCATTGTACTAGTGTAGGAAACTCCTAGTGTGTTCTATAATTTATTGCTACTATCATTTCAACTTTTCTATCAATATAAATAGAAATGCCTCAATAATCAACTAAATAAGAACATTTTACTGTGTTGGCAATAGCTTATATTAGCTTCTAAAATATTGTTCATTGCTTTTGATTTTAAAATATGTGCTTCTCACTAATTTTATATGTTGTACTATAACCATATCACATCCCATAATTTTTAAGATTGAAAACATAAAATCCTTTATTACATTGCCATCTAACCAAAATCTCATTCATAGGACTTTTCAAGTAACGAAATCAAAAAATCAATTATTATAATTAATATAACAATATATAATTAAATAATTGTGTAAAAAATATTTACATTATTATTATATAAAAATTAATTCATTTTAAAAATTTACCTTTATTCTTACCTTCATGTTGCATCATACCCATACCTATATCATAGCCAGAAGAAGATAGAGTCAATAAAATTAATGTAAATTGTGATTACACTCAAAAGGCCAAGATAAAAGCCTCATTTGTCATGAACCATATTTTCCAAAAACTTGTACAATGAATATAAAATACGAATAAATTTTATATCTAACATGTCTCCTTACACGAATACCATTTGAACACAAAGATTCTAATACCATGTCATAAATCATCTCTCTCAAAAAGTTAAGCTAATGCGTACATACACAAATGGATTTTATATCAAATTCAAACATGACAACCTCTTCAGATTAAAATAAATATGTTGTAAATAATTCAAATATTCTTATACAGGTGTAGGAGAAAGAAGAAAGTCCGGTTGTCGTCTCTGTAGCAGTATCCCACAAAAGGGACACAATGGTTTTGAGGGCACTGCTGGAGACAACAGTTCAGTTAGAGAGTCTGGATCCACATTAAATGAAGACATTCTAAAAACTGGTTCTGGCGCCAATATAAACGCCACCCTATGACAACATACGCAAAACCATAGTGGTCTACTAGGGCAAACCTGCATAGAAACAGAGCATCTCAATAACCTGTGACACTTGTCATTGCCGCTGCTGGAATTTTCACCTTCACAAACACCAACTTCAGGGGATTCAAATGGAACCGACGCCGAACAATAAGTGCATGGCTCCACAGATGAACATCTACTGGGTGGAAACACAACATTGTCATGAGCATATTTCAAGTTCTGAAAAGCGATGTACAGCTTTTTTAGGAACAATTTTCCTACATATGAGGAAATCCTCAAGCAACAATTTACTGATTTAAACAATTGAGTTACAAAAATTTCAAGAAACATACCTTCAATCTATGAATGATTAAACTCCCTAGCGGTAAAGTAAATCTATAAATCACGCTTTATAATGTTTTTCACTAACAGTGTTAATTTCAAATGTTTTCATCAATATTTCTTATTTTCTTTTTTATAATTTTCCCCACAATATTCTAGGCAAACCTCTTCCCAAATATTTTCTTCATTCATTAATCACAGAACAATCCTAGTTTCACTCATTATGAATGGGAAAGACGAATCGACTTTATTCAGGCAAAAAATGGCACCGAAACAGAGAAACTGCTATATCCCATCATGAATGGGACTGAGCAGCAATAGTCTGATTGATGAGTTATATGATTTCATAAAAGACACCATTTATAACTTCCCATCAAGTTTTCCAGCACAATCTGCAAGTGTCTTTCTCCAACTTTTCCGGAAAATACTCAGATATGTTACTCAGATTGATAGTTGGTAAGGCCTCATTTGCCGGACAGAAATGTCCACATGCATAAACAGAGCTATGAAAACAACTACAGAATAAGACAATAGGAAAAAGGAATACTATCTCAAATATACACTTACACCCAAACTGATACATTATATAGGATAAGATCCAATAATAAAAAATTTGATAATGTAAGGCTTGATGATATAGTAAGTTATACGTTGTATAAGTTTTTAACTTACCGGATGTTTGCTGCACTAATAATCATATAACTTCATCCCACATAGTACTTGTTGTCTAATAATTTAATTAAGATAAACACCCTTGTACATGTGAAAAAAAAAAATTACTTGGCACAAATTTGGAAAGAAATAGTTGAATTTCATCCAGTTTGATAAAAAAAATCATATTGGCTGTTATTAGGCCTCCTGTGGGCCTGATAAGTTTATCCCATAATCACAGGAACAAAATAGGTGAACAGGATAATTTTATCCTCCCATTTGTCACAAAAAACATGACATAACAAACAAACATGACATTACTGGCAAATCGTACCTTTTCTCATTAGTAACCTCTGATGCCATGAATTTCAACTGGTCATGTACATGATCCGGATTTAAAGCATTCCACTGTTCCATTTGTGCTAGTCCAATAGGATACCAATGACCAGTCTGAGGAGGAGTTGCTTCCAGATGAGACATGCTAG
This sequence comes from Dalbergia cochinchinensis, assembly GCA_031216125.1. Classification (NCBI taxonomy): domain Eukaryota; kingdom Viridiplantae; phylum Streptophyta; class Magnoliopsida; order Fabales; family Fabaceae; genus Dalbergia; species Dalbergia cochinchinensis. Next base: position 51,530,073 of record CM062371.1, on the reverse strand, counting down.
TTCGAAAAGCAGAAAAACTAAAACTCACAAGCCTTTTGCGGAGCTCTCTTTCACTGCTTAGAAGAATTTCTATCCACTTAGTTATTTGTTTTTCCGTGGCAGGACATTCCCCTTCCAAACTTTGAACTTTGCTCTTTATTCTAGTTATTTGATCAGCATCCAGCTCAGCTAACATTACTCGCCTACATATTATATTGAGCAAGTGTAGCAAGCGAGAAGGAATGTTCGATAAACTTAAAGAGATACATGACAAAACCTTTTCAGTGGTAAGGTCCATATGAGATCCAAGAAAAGATGATGAGAGCCACTTAATCAGTAAATGTTCTACATATTCCGACATGTTATCCTTGAAAGCCAATAATGCTGTGATTGTATCCCAAAGAACCAGAGGCTTATCAAGACACTGATATTGGTTTAAAGACCATATGATATTGCACCCCCAATTAGTCAAGTCTTTCTCCGAAAAACTTGAATTTTCTTCAGTGTAAATTGGAGAGGGACGTTTCAACTGAAAATCCACTTGTAGCCCACCAATCCAATAGTATTCAATTGCTGCTCTCAGAATCCTGTTCAAAATTCAAGAAAAATGTCATATTTCCACATTTGTGGAATTTTCTTCCATGAAACCTCTATTTAGGAAAAGACAAAGCAAAACGAAAAATAGAATCTTAGCTTAGGCGTGTGTAAAAATTATGCATTGAATGTTGTTTCAAGGCCCAGTGACAGTGTAATCATAGTATGCATACAAGATTTCTATCTTGGGCTGGATGTGAGGTTAGTTTCAATCCAATTAACTTCTCCCTGAACTTTTCCTCCATGCTCTCTCCCACACACAACCCAAATGAATTGAAGGCCAAAAAAAAAAAAACTCAATCTGGAAAATCATGTTTATACCTTGCTTCATACATTCGATTCAGTTTCTCAACATCGAAGCAATGAACCTGCAAATAAACAAGCAGAAGTACTCAGTAACAAGGTCAAACCAAAAGCAAGGGCAAAAACTTCATGTGTATATGCAGCTATATAACCAATAATGCACAGATTACAGAGTGCAAACAAAATGAATAGAAGATATCATAGATGAAAATTAAACTGCAAGTTTTCTGGCAACATGAATAATTGACATGAAAGAAGAATTAAAAAAAAAAGGGGTTAGAGATAGGAACTTAATTAACATGAATAATTGAACCTCTTTAAATTAGAACTAACAAAGCAATGCTAAAGTATAAGGTCAATGCGTACTAAGTTAATGCATTAGCTAACTAGAATATGCGATTACATAATAAAATAATAATCAAACATCTATGAAAACAAAACCAAGAATGTTATCAAAGACATTCAATCAGGATTCTGGCAAAAAGAAAAGGGACATTATCAAGTTTCCCTTTCGTGCATTTGCTTCCCCCATCACAAATGGTTCAGCCACATTGTTGCAGAATGAATGCATACTATAACAAGGTTGAAATGAATGTTTCTTTGAATTGAATAAGTGCTAGATAGTTAAATGTTTTAAATTATAGCATTTTACTAATTCATCCTCTACTGTTCACTTTTTTGATTCATGGATCTGGGAATATTTAATTCCTAGATTTTTGGTGCATGGCCTTTAATTTTATCTGGGCATTCAATAACACCAAGACTTTGATGAACAAAACAATATGAATATCCAAGATTGGCATACAAATCCAAAGTTTTTTTGAAATAAAATACCATACAGTAGCAACGACAAGATTTCCCGGTGATATTGCTGTACCAAAACATGAATCAAATGCATCTCTTGAAGGCTGCAACGAAAAAAAGTGCATATTTACTTAAGTAGGAAGAATAACAAAATTCATAACAAAAAGGAGATAGGAAGTAGAAGGGATAATAATAACATACACAGGTTGAGCTGTTATTACGAGGCATATCAGAATGGATGGCTACTTCATCTAGGCATCTCTCACGCAAAATCCAGCTACGCACTAAATTATCCTACCAACATTTAAACAACCATTCATCAATCATAAATATGTATATTCAAATACATATGAGAAGCACTAAAATATTTTAGAGGACACCTCGGCAACTGAAAACAAAATGCAGGAGAGACATGCAACATTTTGGTGAACACATTTTGAATGTTCGGAGGTTGATGCTCAATTTTAATCTGCCAATGTTTCTTTAAAGTTCATTTATAAATGGAAAACTAATCTTTTCAGATACCAAATTTTTGCTGCAATATGGAAACCAACAAGTTGAAACACTGAAACTGCTAGGACCTCAAAGTTTAAAGCTCCAGAAGACCACAGGAATAAGCAGATTCATCTTTTGGAAGCTCAAGTACGTTTTTTATTTCTCTTTCCTCTTCAGCATACAAAAAAGGAGAAAACAGTTGCTAGATACAGCATTTTAAGAGGATCACTTCAATATAACTTACAAGAACCCAATCGTAAAATATGATATGACACTTAACAAATCAAGTTTAACTGTCTAGGAACACACACACACACACACACACACAGAGGAATTGACAACCAAGCGGCATTGGACATTGCCTCTAATCTCGTCTTTCATGAGAGGACCAAACACGTAGAGATTGACTGTCATTTCACCCGTGAGAAGACTCTTTCTAGAGATATCATTACCTCCTTTGTAAATTCCAATGATCAACTAGTAGATATCTTCACCAAATCTCTTTGGGGTCCAAAGGTCTCATATATATGTAACAAGTTGGATGCACATGACATGTATGCTCCAACTTGAGGGGGAGTGTTGGAAATGGCATTAGACATTAATAATCATGTTGGTTCATGTACATAAGGAATAGTTGCGCTTAGGGAATATGCACCATAATTGTAAATGATCAATGTACTCTATATATATATATATATATATATATTAGATGCTAAGTAATGAAAAACTCAAGCAATTATATAGAAACATACTCTAGCGTCGTCTCTAGTATTTTCCTGTCCTAATCTTAACTATTATTAATGTAAATTTTTTTTTTTTTCACACACACAATCAAGTATTTTCACATCATTAGAACTATTTGATTCTTGCCCCAACTATATCAAAAGTCATATGCAAGATAACACATCATTGATTGTTAAAACAATTTACACTGACAACTCTCAATGGATACAACTTTCACTTACATATAATTACCTGGCTACAGCTACACAAACATTTTCCACCAAATGCCCAGGCCAAACCCGTAACCTGAAGTAAATTAGAAGTGGAGAAATAAAAAGAGGAATGCAGCTACAAGCATTCAACTAACTTAAAAAAAAGCAAGACTGGGGGAAAAAAACTAAACTTACAATATAATCATGTGCATCATAGGAGCCAAGCTTATCAAATTCTCTAGAAGATATGTCACATAGCCATATTTCAAAGGAACCAGAACCTTTGCCTATGGCTATAAGCATCTTGGAAGGGCATTGAACATACACAGTTACTGAAAGTACAGAAACTGGGACAGCATTGACAGTTATAACCTATATAGAAATCAAAGGCCAGTAAATGAACTATTGACAAAGAAAGATATAAATGATAAGAGACAGAAAATAAATAAGTACCTCCTTTAATAAAATGAAAGGAGTCTGATCCACTTCTGATGATTTCAGCAATTTGTCATTGTCACCCAACCAAACCTTCACACTGATAAGCACATATATTTCAGCTTTAACTCATATTGGGTGCAGAATATGATGTCATACAATAAGTTAGCCTAATTAGGAGTGTAAATTGTGAAGGAAGTGATGATCAACAATTTGACCACTTAGTCAAGGAGGCTTAAGTGCCATGTTAAGAATCAATCATTCCAACTGCTTTAGTTATTAGGTGCACAACAAAGTGGTCCTTGAATCTAACCAAAAAGGTGGTATTTATATAAAACAAATGCATCATTTGGGTTTAATTGGATTCAACAAGTGTTCTGTTTATTTCAGTATTATAAGCACTAGGAATTCTAAATCCTCATATCACTGCTTTACTACAATTTTTCACAGGACAACTTGTCATGTGTGTGTGTGTGTGTGTGTGTGTGTGTCTATATATATATATATATTTTACATATTTGGTAAGATAACTCTTCTTGATTGCATAATAGAACCAAATTGTGTTCATAATGTGTATGTATCCCCTTTTATGAACATTATAGTAATTCTCTTCTTTTTTAACAACTTCTAATCCTTGTCTAGTTTTCATCAAAATTTACATATCCATCTCTGATTGACAGCTTCCTTCACCAAACAACATCAGAAACTGTTTATTTTTAACCTATGATTCTTCTGCCACGAATATGTCATCAAATCCAAAATACTAGATTCTAGTGGACTGTTTACAGTTTTACACAACACAGCCACATGTTCTCCCCATAAACACCCCAGCTTATCTCTTGCAAACTATTAGGTAGCATTTGGTAGGGGGACAGGGATAGTGGAGACAGAGTCAAAAATAATGAATATGTATAGGAATATTATTCGAAGAAAAAAATATTAAATTTCTGTCTCTGTATTCTATCCCCACTTTCTGGAGGTACAGAAATTGTGTTTTTTTGTCCCTTGTTCCTATCTCCCCTTCTAAATACGTTTCTGTCTCCACTGTCCCTGTATTTTATGTCCTATCTCTCAAACCAAACGCTACCTTATTTCCACAACCTCCTTCAATTACCTAATTTTTAAGCATTAATCCACCCTCTAAACCCTAAGCCAATTTTATATTTCACAATGCATTCTTTTTCCCCGAATATGTCATCAAATTCAAAATACTGATTTTACAAGGACTACAACAACACAGTCACTTCCTTTCCATTCAAACCACAACTTGTTGCTTGCAAATCACTATCATCATAATATGCCTTCAGTTACCTAACTTAAGCATTAATCCACCCTCAAATCCCTAAAGATATATTTGTGAGCTTGGATTCTAGAGGGGGGGGGAAGAAAGGGCTTGTAGTGTAAAATTTTAAAATCCTACACTGTAAGTCTTTTCTTCCTCTCCCTTCCCTTCCAAAATCCAAACTCACTAACATAGTCTAAAACAAGTTTTCCAAGTGTCTATCCTACACAACTAAAGCACAATGAATAAACAATAGCCCATTCTCAAAGCAATAATAATCATCAATGAAAATTCAGACTAATAGACACTGAGATACAACTGTTCAAAATGCATTATCGGCTTTACCAATAAATGTTTTTCCTAACTAAATACACTAAAAAACTATGTTCTTTTTCATGTGAGGGGATCAAAATGTTTCAATGTGCAGTGCCACTAAGTGCCGCAAGAACTTCCTTGAATCTTACAAGCTATGATGCACCGGAATGGCAGAAAGCCAGCCGTCTTTGTCTCTGTTCCCTAATGTCTTGGCATGGGAACGTGTGCTGAACTCTTCTAAAACACAAAGCCCATGCTTTTTTTTTTCTTTTGTTCAAATCAGCACTAATAAGCCATGCTAAAGGATAAGTCAACCCACAGCTTATCTTGTTTTAACATTATGTCCCCTTTGTAATTGGTTTTAGGCTTTGGTCCCCTTTGAATGAATCCTTTGACCAAAAAAAGAAACATGGCATAACAAATTATAACGAAAAAAATTATCTCATTCCTAACCAAATTAGTGGAGGCCACTCCGAACTACACTAGAGGTGGGAGATGGCCATAAGCAGCCGAGTTCAGGAGTGTGGAACAGTGCAAAGAGGTGGAACTGGAAGCACAACGGGTTCGCATCCAACAGCCCCAATTCTTACTAGGGTTAGGTGGTCTTAGGAATGCAATGGATATTCAGTTTAGGTTGGTTTGCAGGCAACTTTCAGATTTTGGTTCTGCTTTGGGTGGAACATGGGGATGTTAGGGACCCTATGTATGGTCAAGTTTATTCTAGAAGGAGGAAAGGTCAGGGCACCGGCCCAGCTGCTAGGCCCAAGGGTAGTTAGTCAGCTAGTGACAGCTGGTAGCGATTGTAATTGGAGGGAAAAGTAGTTAGAAGGATGTAGGAGGATGTAGGTGAATAAAAAGTTGGAGAGGAAGCCATTGTATCTAGTCTAGTCATTTGGTATACTCATGAGTTTGAGGACTCTTATCTTCCTCTACCCTCTCTGTAACTCTTTGGGAATCTTGGTGCATTGTCAAGGATCCCTTGTCAATAATACATACACCCATTCAATAGCTATCCTCTAGAGATACTAGTCCTAACAAGGGAACTAAGAATGTTGCGGGGAGACCCAAAACTCAGCAGGGCTAAGGCTTCTTGGAAGGCAATGTTGAAGGCTCTCAACGCAAAGGGTGAAGGCTACTTTATCACCCCTGCTGAGGAGCTGCCTGAATCGATATGGGAGCCTCTCATTTCTTCAGAGACTCAGAAGTTGTTGGAAGACTATGTTGATATTTGCCAAACCCCTCAAGGGCTGCCTCCATCTAGGGAGTTAGATCATGCCATCAACCTAAAGGAAGGTGCTTCCATCCATATTCAACCATACAGGTACCCTCATTTTCACCAAAAATAAAATTGAGAAGACTATAGATGTGATGTTGATTGTTGGGGTAATTAGGCCTAATGTTAATCCATTTCTAGCCCTATCATCTTAGTTAAGAAAAAAGATGAAGGGTGGCGTTTCTGTGTTGACTATAGAGCTTTGAATAAGGTAATCTGTGTTGACTATAGAACCTTGAATAAGGTAATCATGCCTCATAAGTTCCCAATCCCGATGATTGATGAGTTACTTGATAAGTTGGGTGAAGCCCAAGTGTTTTCTAAGTTGGATTTAAAGTCAGGATACCACCAAATAAGGATGAAGGAGGCTGATGTGTAGAAAACAACATTTAGGACTCATGAAGGACAATACGAATTCTTTGTAATGCCTTTCGGGGTGACAAATGCACCTTCAACTTGCCAGGCTTTGATGAATAAAGTGCTGCCATCACTTCCAGGAAGATGTATTTAAATGCCATCTCTTCAATCACCTTCAATGATTTGGAAGGGCTGGAAGAGGAACAGCAGCAAAACAGAAAATTAAGGGGACTTATGCAGTCCATATTAGAAGGGAAGGACAATCCTGAAGGACACATTCCAAAATGATGTCATATTTATCTTTTAGGAACTAAACTAATGCCGAAAATCTTTCAAGGACTAGACCAATGTTATGTATATCTTTCAAAGAAGTCAGAAATCTTTTAGTGATTAAACTAATGTCAAAAATATCTTTGAGGGACCAAATTGGTAATTTAATCTAGTTTCATAACCACAAAATAAATGCAGAAGGTAAAGGTTAGCATGCATGCGTCCCAGCCCCCATGAGCAGGTCAGATTATTAAAAAAATCCTTACATCAAAAAGCCAAAATTACTTCTTAAGATTGATTTTTAAAAGCATTCTTTCCTATCTTGTGCTATCAAAATTGCTAATGTGAAAGTGACAATCATCCAGATAAAACTAAGCAACCAAATCAGATTTGACGAGATAAGTTTATTTGGATACCATTGAGAGCACTCCCGTTGTCATTAAGATTATGAAGATAAAGCATAACAACAAGCCATGGTATGTCACTTTATCCGTTGCTTAACAAGACAAATTAATGAAATTAGAATACAAGTATCACTCATTTGCAAAAGCATGCTTAACTCACCTCCCATCTGAGCTTCCAGTAGCTAACAAAATTTGAGGATTTGAAGAATCAAAAGCAAGCAACAACCAACTTATTGTTGTAACCGATGAATTGTGTGCCTGAAGTAGTCCTACAAACTTCACAGCAGTTGGGATTTTTCCATCCTCAATAGTATAGCAATCTGGTGGGTAAAATCCCCAAAAAGAGATTTTACCAGACTTCCCTCCAAGAGCAAGTAGACTGACAGAAGCACAAGTATTATGAGCTGGATGAAATTCAGATGCCACACGCAGCAAAGGAGACCACGAAACAACAAGCGAACATAGCATTGCACTACGAGAAGCATATTGTTCAGCGCTTATCAGGGGCGACATCTGATTCTCAGGCATTTCTATCAAGGATTTTTCTTTAGACACAGAATCCACTTGATCTGATGCATTTCTCTGCATCATCAAAGCTACTTTTAAGTATTAAAATCAAATAAACCAAACTAATAGTGATGTTTTAGATACAACTTAACCACAAACATTTTGGGTGGAACTTAACCCTGATTTGCAGTAAAACAATGCTAACAGTATGAAAATACAACTCTTATAGAAAAAATATAGTTTATGCTAACATGAAAAGTGATGCAATTTTTTTTCATGAAGCAGATAAGAAACAACAATTTGTTAATTTTGTTTAAAATAAATCCTATACCAATATTTAATCAATATCCTTACATGTCTATGCAGGGAATAGAACAAGCATCAAAGCAGAGGCAAAAGTTAATTGCTTAAAAGCGGAAAATGGGATATATATGCTTGTATATAATACACTCTAGACTAAGTACATGTATAAGTAACAATCACTAGGTCTTACACAATTTAGTAATGTCACTTTGTTGAAATAGTGTTTTTCATGTTATCATCTGATATTTTCTTTTCTCCTGGCATCAGATAGATGATGTCAAAATTCATAAATAAGAAAGACCACACAGATCATAAGCATAATCAATCTCGCACTGACTAATTCTCCATAGGTAGAGTTGGAAAAAGAAAACCAAGAACATGGATGAATAAGACAACTTACTTCGTAAAAAGTAAATGAAGGAGTCCCTGGGCCTTGAAACTCAGTACATTGAAAGTGTTCATACAGCCTTTTAGTTATGTCCACAACCTAAACAGAATAAGAAAATAGCATGCATATTATATTTGTGAAATGAAAACATAACCAATATTAACATTTTTCATTTCTTTAGATTGCATAATTCCATAAATGGAAATACCAACATATTTGCACCAAATACTTAATTTTTTACTTCTTATTTTTTTTCCTTTCCTACAATGCTGTTTGGTTTTACTCCATTGACGTTAAAAATTACACCAGTTTTCAGTCAGAAATTTGCTTTGAAACTGAAACGATATCCCCCTCCAGATTCCAATAATTTGCAGTTTACACTTAACAGTTTCAATATCATGTATGTCTTTAAGCAAAACAGATGGCATCAATTCCAATTCCACAAGATAATCCACTTTTGCTGTTCCTACCTCAACCCATTCAGCACAGAAGTCACAAAAAGGAGGCCGATACACCTTCACACGACCTTCACTGGTGCAAACAGCTATCAAGCACCTGTAGATAATATGTATCCGTTAAAAACATTAAATTCTTCATGAATGAACAAACTATGAGAGAGACGGCTCACAATGAAATTTATACCCTGAGTTCGAGGCAATGCCAAGTGGTGACCATGATATGGATCGAACAACTGGCTTATCATCCCTATACAAACTCGTTGACAGGAGGCATCCAGACAACAAATCTGCACAATGCACAACTCAATTCAGACATGTCAGTATATTGTGGCTGGCAATATGGCTGTAAGTTAGCATTTCACCCACTCATTTAAATTTTAAAATTATTACAAATGATTTTATTTAGAAGTTTAATTTTGATGCACCGATAGTGTTAAAAAATTATACATTGTCATCCAATCGAATTTCTCCCATTTGCTTGACCCCTCCACTAGTGAATATGGGTTTGGCGATAACAGTAATACATGAATGAATGAAAAAGTCATCAAAATTAATGATAAAAATAAAGACTCATCATGCTGCATGGCAAGTACAACGCACACTCTCCTACCATAAAATTGTTCATGTATGTTTAACATGAACAAATAAAATAAAGTAAAACACATGCCCAAAATAAAAAGGGTTGTCTTTTACAAGACCACGAGGTATTCCCATTAAGAGCTGCTTCCCAGTGAGTCGAAGTTGCTTACTATATGAAATCTGCTTAACCCATGCGGTTAAAATAAGAGACTTCTATGGTACCCAAAAAACAAATAAATAAATAAAATAAAAACTCGTCCTCCAACTAAAGTGGATCCTCTAAATTTGAATTTTGACACGGTAGTGTAAAGTTTCGATCCTCACCTTTGATCAAGTGAAGGAGAAAACTCAAGCATTTACAAAAAGTGACTCAATGAATGCTCACGATTCAACATGACACTATTATGTCAAGAAAGAAATTGAGAGGTTGCACTCCCGTCCGTACCTTTTCTCTCTACAAAGCCAAAAAGGAGAGGCTCAGCTGGGGAGACCATGATTACGCCACGTGGTCCATTAGGCGAGTCTGGTTTCTAACAAACAAAAATAAGAAGAAGAAAAAAATTGTGAATAATGCATGGAATGGAGAGAGAGATATATATTTTATTTGAAAATAATGACAGCAAGTGAAGAATGAAAGTGGCAGAGTACAAGTATGGTGACGAGGTGACCGGCAGCAACGGCAATGAGGTTCTCTTCGGACCAGGCAATCGCGTTTGGGAAGCTCGGTGAACCCAGAAGCATAGCGGGCTGTAACTGGGCGAGAGAGGCAGAGGCCATGTTTGTGCCTTTTTTCAAAAAAAAATAAATAAAATTGGAAAAACGGTCAAAACTTGCAAATGCGAAGATAAGGGTTCTAATCCCTGCTCTGATACGTGCATACACAATAAGAAAAAAAAAATCAATAATGAGCGTGGAGGCTGGTAGTCAATAGCACGCTATCGCGCTGCTACAGGAGCGACGTATATCCGCGGCGTGGCAGCCGTAAACTGTCTTAGCAGGTGAAAAGCCCAATTTTCTGTGGTTTTTGTTCCATCCCTTTTCTTTCCCCTTTGCTCTTTGTCCTCTTTTTATTTTTTTACTCCCGCTCGCTCGCTCTCCTTTTTTGTCCTGCTCTTGGGGTCTCCTCTCTGCTCTGGCCGTGACCTGTGAGGGTGCGTGACTCCGGGGTAAGCGGCGAGTGGGAGTGGTCTTGGGCTGGGTGTCTTTTTAATTTTGGGTTGAGGTGAGATCGACGGTGAAGGGTCGGGTCCGATTGGCATACTTTTTGTTTTAAGTTTTTCAGATTTTAAATTTTACAAAAGAGATACTAAAAATTAAAAATTAAAAATTAAAATTTATTAAAGTTTTCGGTTTTTCAGATTTTTTATATAGAAAATATTAAAAAAATTTGACCTGTTTGGTTTGAGTTTTCAATTTTTATTTTTTATTTTTCAGATTTTGAAAAATAAATACTGAAAATTCTAAAAATTTTGGACATTGTTTGGTTTGAGTTTTCAGTTTTCATTTTCTATTTTTCAGATTTAGTAAAATAAATGCTAAAAATTTTGAAGACTACAGGCTATTTGGTTTGTAAAAAAACTTTTGGTTTTCATTTTCTGAATCCATTTTTCATTTTCTAAAAACAGTTTTCATCTTCGATTTTTCAGTTTTAGAAAACCTGTTTATTTTGATTACATGCTATCAATTTCCAAAAAAATGAAAACTTTGAAAACCAGTTTGTTTTATCTGTTTTTAATAAATTGAGAACTTTTGAAAATGATTTTATATGAAACAATATAACAAAGATAACCCTAAACCCATGGAACCAGTGGCGGCCTTGGCTCCCTTCCTGGCAGCATCGTGGCTTCCTTCTTGGCAGCGGACGCTGCTCCCTCACTCGCGATGGTCACGGCTCCTTCCCTCATGGCAGTTGTGGTTTCTTTCCTTACAATGGTCGCGGTGGCACTCTAGGCGGTCGCTGCCCCCTCCATCGCTCTGGTCCTGGTGGCAACGCGATGAAGAAGAAGATGATCAAAGAGGATAAACCTGATGAAGAAGCTGCGACTGTGAGAAGAAGAACGTCCAATTCCAGATCTTACTATGAAGAGAAGATCAAGGGGGTGAAATCTAATGAAAAGAAGCAGATCAAGGAGGAGAAATAATGGATGGAGGGAAGAGCTTACCTGATAGAAGAGCTAAGATCGTGAAAGAAGAATGCCCAATTCCAGATGTAGAGGCATTGTGTCATCTATTTTTGTAGTGGCAGGGCACTTAACCAGGTTTGATGAGATACTATTACAAAGTTGATTGTTATTATATTTATGCCATCGCGTTTTCTTAGTTTCCTTTCTTCATTTTGAAAATTTTCAAGGAAAAAAGTGAAAACAAACTTTTATGGTTTTAAGTTTTTTCAACCTTTTTGAAAATATTTTCTACAAAAGTTTTCCAAAATTCTAGACCAAATGAATTTTCACTCTTGTTTTCATTTTGCAGTGGAAATAAAAACTGAAAACCCCTAAAGCAAACAGCCCACAAATTCCAGTTTTCATTTCTAATTTTCAATATTTTCTTCACAAAATTCTGAAAACTGAAAATGAAAACTGGAAATTGAAAAATAAAATCAAACAGACGCATAACAAATTCCAGTTTTCAGTATTCCCTTTAAAAAAGTTGGAAAATTGAAAATGAAAGCTCAAACCTCTTATTAGTTGCAAAGGGTGGGTGTACAAGATGGGACTGTGGAGTTAGTGGTGGAGTTTAGCCTCTTCATCAGTCTTACAACATAATAGTTGCCTTCACTCTAAATACAAGCTTAATTATATGTACCATATCGAATCCATGTTTCAAATGATTCTGGGGTCAAAATGTAATTTCTTATTTTTAGTCCTTATTACTGTCAAATATATAATTTGGCTAATTATGGCAACCTCCCTTGAGGTTAGTCAATATTATATTTATCCCCTCCTAAATTTTAAAGATTACAGCTACTTCCCTTAACTGTTTAAGATTGTTACAATGGCATCCCTTTCAGATAATAGGCCATTAATAACAACACAAAAATAAATTTAAAAATTAGAAATTGAATGAAATATCTTTTATGCCCTTTGATATTTCTTCAATTCTAATAGAATGCCACTCTAACACCATTGTGAATGATTCAATTATTATTTCTCTTCTTTCATCCAATCAATAGCCAATATTGATTGAATGAACTCAAAACCTTTAAACAAAGGGAAAAATTTAAGAGTCTATAATAACAAATTAAACTAAAATTACAAAAACATTCAAACAATAACAAACAACTAGATCTGAACTACAATAAAACAAGAACAACAAAGAATTTGGAGCAGGATCTAAACTTTGACCAGCTAACATCAACCAATACCATTCAATGCAAATCCAAAGTCAAAACCCAACCAAAATGAAAAAAGAAGAGAAAAATTCCACTATGTTCAAGGACAAATCGAACCCCACAGGAGCAACACCACTTGAACTGAAACCAGAAACCACCCTTTTGCCATTTTCTCCTTCATAGCACTACTCCACTCCATCTTCATCATCACAAAAACCCTTGATAGAAAATCTCGAGGCCCTTGCTCTACCACTACGCTCAGCTTAGCCGCACCCATGAGACGCCATAGTTGCCACCATGAGACGCCACTACTGCCACCATGAGACGCCATTATTACAACTACGTGACGTTCTGCTACCACTGCACACTACTCTTTGTTGCCACCACGCATTGCCATTGCTGCAACTATAGGACCCTCTGCCTTCAATTGCCATAGATCTATGTAGGAGGTTAGTTACAGAACCAAGGCTTATTTTGATGAAGAAGGAATAAGAATGTCACGACCCGATTTGGATCGTGACCGACACGTAAGGAATCCGGTCCCCACGTAAGCCTCGTGACCTTTTGTACTGTACTATATGCTTGCTTTCATTCATAAAACATGATTTAATCATAAGTCAACTTAACCAATAAATCTTGCTAATTTAGAGATAACATCATCTTTATAAATAAATTTCATAACTGTAGCTACAAAATACATCTCGAATGAATTACTCATATACAAGATATCTATGGGTGATATGTTGTGAAATACAAAAGAATCATGGTATAAAATTAAAATGCAAAACATAATGATTATATGCGGTCCGGGACCCTGCCCGTCACATCATTAAAGCGCATCTACCATGAACAAAAAACTAAGGCTTCACGCCGAAATGAAACTCACCCAAACTGAATAAGCTATTGCTGAGAAGGTGGGAGAAGAGGATCCTGAGTTATATCTGTATCTGTGGAAAAATGAAGGAGAGGGGTGAGTTTTGGAATCAAAACTCAGTGAGTGGATTCTCACTCATAACCGTACATGGGACAGGAAAACATAATATATGAATAATGGTAAATGCAACATTTAAAAACAGTTCTATTTACTTTATATAATAATTATAATCTTTAAAATCTCAAGAATTACATAGGGAAACAAAGTGTTCATCAATTGTAGGGAGGGTGCTAGGTCCTTGACGGACATAGCCCCTAGCTAATGTGATATCTTTGGTCCCTGACGATCTGTGTCCCTGGGGGATAGATCTAACTCAAGGATGACTTGCCCTTGGCGGGCCTTGGTATACCAAGTTTAACGGAATAACTGCTGTTAACTCACAGTTCTGTTACTCTTAGTAACTCTCTCTATTCTAAACCATTGAAATCATAAAAGGGGGAGTTCTATCTTTCTAGTTTAACACTTCTCATTACTAGCAATTGTAAATTCTTAAATCTCTATTCGTAAATCATAGCAAATCTCATTTATTTATAATCAAATCAATTTACGAATTAAATCATACAAAGTTTTTTATGAAATAAATATGATCCCATACATTTCTAAAATCATATTTTCATGCATAAGTTCAAACGGAGCTTTTCTAGTGAAATATATATTTTTCATGAAGCAATATCGTACAAGAATCCATTTTAAATCCTCTAAATACTCCATAATGTTAGAAAATAATAATGAAATGACCAAACTAAGGCCATGAGCTCAAACCCACTCACGTGGAAAAGTAAACTGTGAACCACCAACTCCGCGGGGGACCCAAGGAGGAGGAATAGCACAAACGTCTGCGATTAAAACCATAAAACTCATCAACAACCTATGAGAAGCTCTAGATTATTCTAAACATATACTAACAACTTTCGGGGAGCACCCCCACTTGATTACAATGGAGACAAACCACAACCCAATCACCAAGATATGAAATGGGAAGGAAAATAACAACAAAAACCCATAAATCTTACCTTTGATCTTTTGGGAGGAAAAGGAATGAAGTGGATTTGTGTGGAAAGGGGTGGAAGAGAGTTTGAGAGTATAGGGTTTCGGTTTTGGGGGAAAAATCCTAGTTAGGGGTGTTTAAAAAGGGGTGGAGGGCTTACTTACACGAAACGTCGCATTTTGCACTGTTTCTGGGTCGATGACACCACTATAACGGTTCCCAGAAGGCCAAAACTCACATTGCCATCAACTGTGACCGCTATAGCGGTCTTAAGACCGTTATAGCGGTGACAGTTCACCACGTCTGCTGCATAAAGGGTCCTCCAAGCATCTCGGGGTCTTCCTAACAACATGGATGGGTCTTATGGGACTTTGGGGCAATATAGAACTTATCTGCTGTCACGTATACACTGAGCATCACAAAGAAGCGATGATATTGGGGTTGGAATTATGGTGTTAGCCTATGAGGATTTAATTTGGTAGGGTAAATTAGGGATTTCAAAAATTATTTTAACAAATATTAATTTTTTTTGTTTAAAGGGTGGTAAGTATGATTTTAAAATGTAGAAGGAAGTAAGTATGATGTTGACTAACCTCAAAGAAGGTTGATATGATTTTCCCTATATAATTTTCATGTTATTTGAAATGAACTAATTTCAACCATTGGATCAATATTTGAATGGCTTAGATTTTATCACTCTGTTGGTAACAAGGCTCTTTGGAATGTCTAAGAAATGAATTTCTTCAAGAATTGGAATTCAATTTTTTGCTTTGGAACACAATTTTGCTTTGGAACACAATTTGGGTCAAGAATCAAAATCTTACAAGAATTCAATTCCACCATTTGGGCCAAAAATAAATCACACTTAAAGAGATCTGATTTGTGGAAGAAATTGATCTAAAAAATTGAAACTACCAACTTACCCTTGCTTTCTTCCTCCAAGACCTCACCATGGCTTGTGTATATGTAACCGAAGCTTGAAGCAGCAGCCCAATCTGTATTTTGTTGCCAAAAGAGCTAAAGCAACGCGAGATAAATTAGGCGGATTATTCCTTTTTTTTTTTCCTTCCTTCCTTTATGGAAGCCACGTGTTGGGACTGGGAGTGCTCAGTGTACTGGGAGGAGGACCGTGGGTAGTGGGTGCTCGTTGTTAGTAAGGATAAAATGGTAAGAATAAACAAATCAATTCATTTTTGGATATATTCCAATTTAAGAAATCCAATTCAATTCTATTATTTACTAACTCATTCTAAACATAAAAATTAAATTTAATTCCCGATAAAATTTAATTCTTAATTAAATTAAATTTAATTCTATTACTTAAAACTTTCCACCCACCTATGAAGCTCCCCGTCTAAGGACCCGCCCTCATTTCTCAGCTTCTCCATTCAACCTCACGTTTGAAACAGTAAAACATTCCCTGAGAAATTTCTCAGCTTCGCAGTTTTGAACATTTGATAAACCCTAATCCCCAAAATTCCTATCCTTATTCCTCTTTCATCACCGCGCGACCCAAAAAAAAATCACACACTCGATTCTTCATCCACATTTACGGAAGCGATCAAGGGACAACCTTCAACGCTTGTCTTCTCAGCTCAGGTTAGCTCATGCGTGCTCTCCTTCTTGTTCTCATTCTCTTCTCTTCACTCCGTGTTTTTTTTTCCCTTGCGATAATGGATTGAACCGTGACGAGGATTTTCTGGGCGTGTTTTGTGCTCCGTCATCGGCGCCTCGATCTCCGTTTTCCACCCTCTGCAGACGGAGGCAACCGCCAGGAACTGCTGGTAAGAGATATGAATCAAGCAGTTTCGTGCAATGTCCTCTGGAAGACCTGAAATCAGCTCTATAATAGAAGAATAGAAGGAAGATCGACCTTTTATGTTGCAAAATTATTTTATTAGTGAAGACCCATGATTCGAAATCACGGAAATTTAAGGTTTTTGGGTTAAAGATTGAGACTTGAATGAAGAAAGTTTTGTTAGAGAGTGTGCTAGAGAGAGAGAGAGAGAGGAATTGGGGGGTGTTTGAGGTTTGGGTTTATGGAGAAAGTTTTGATTGGAAAAAGAGGATTTTGAAGTGAATGTTCGAGATAATGGTCTGATGTGTGACCGATTGGAGTGGATTTTATAAGAGGATAGAGAGGGACGCACGTGCCCACAAATTGTTTGATAAAATGGCAGATTCATTTTTCCAAGTTTTAGTTTCAAACCATTCTCTGTAAGGGGTGTATGTAGTGGAAATCTAACATATGTTTTTATTTTCATTAATTGCTAAGATTAGTGGGTCTTAAGTCTTAGCTTCTTCATTTGCACTTTGTCATAAAGACATTTTTGTTAGGTTTCTAGTTTTTGTTTTTCTCAGGTAGTGAGGTTTGAAAGTTCATTAGGAAAGTAATATTGGAAACAATGTACACTTTCCTTTCCTAATTGGTGAATTGCCTTTGTTTTCTTTTGGTTTCCTCTTGTGAATTTGTTGAAAACAAACTAATCATCGGTCTCCTTCATTTAAATTATTGTTTGAACTTCATAGAATTGTGTTTTGATGAAAAAAATGACACGAGATTCCTTATAAACTGGAATTTGTTTTGTATCTTGAGCTTCAATTAAATGTTTTCATTCGTGATTGACAGGCCTAGTTACCCTGACATAGTGTGCCTTAAGTGTTTTTCCTTGTGCATATCTGCTACAAGCCAGCAACATGTATGTCTCTTATCAGGCACTGATTTGAGTGTATAGTTTAAACTATCAACTCTCAACCAGTAGCTTTCAATTTAATCTATTTCAATTTTGTGTTGGTTTTATAGGTGAGCATGTGCCTCCTCATTGTTTAATCTAGCATTGGATTTCTATTTGAGGGACAGAAGAGACTTCTTGTCCAATTGTCTTATCTTCAATTCTTCAGTGAGTAAACACCAAACAGAAATTCCCATTTCTTAACTTTTGTTATTGGTAGATATAGCAAACAGTTTGTTGTGACATGATTTGATATGTGTTTCTCTGATAGTTTTTGATGTAATTAGTTAAAATGTAATTTGAATGAGAAACATTGAGAAAAGACACAGGTCCCCAATTCAATGAGAAACAAAACCATAAAAAATGTGAATACCTCCTACCAAACTTGTATATGACTAGATTCTTTGTGAAGCTTGAATATTTGTTGATTGTTATGCAATGATCCTTCTTTTTTCTGTTATTGAATATTAGTTTGAGTGAAACCTTAGATTCCCGTTTGAGATTCAACATAGTGAGCATGTGTACATTTTTGTACCGTTCACTATATTGAATCTTGAATTGTCCAAGTGGGACAGTTTGGGAATAAATTTTCTCTTTAGTTGGCAAATGCTTATTCTTTAAATCTAAAATTTTGTACTTGACAAATTTTGGTCACTGTATTTTCTTTTGTTCTGTGAGTGCATACTTGCTCGTGGTAAATCTTACCACGTTCGAGTCGTGCACTTGGAGACCAAAGGGAAATGCTGCCGAAATTTCATCAATACAAGATTTAAAAAACAAGCATTAACCAAAAAAGAGAGATTTTCTTCTTGAATGGAATAGGGCCATACCTTGTTAATAGGGAGATTTGGAGGTGAGGATATGGTATGTTATTTTTGTGCATATTCTATTCTTGTTTGTATACTTGTGTATTTGTTCATGAAATTATGTTTGTCTCAATGTTTGGGAATTTATCAAAGGTATATTATTATGGAGTCTGAGAATAATATTGTGAATGTTGATGATGAAGATTTTGTGAAATTCCTACTAGAGTATCTGGAAGTGCTGAGTCATCCAAGAAAGAAACCTTAGGTGTTTGGGGATTTTTTACGAGGAATGTGATAGATAAGGATGGTATAGAAAGAGCCGTGTAATTACTGTGGTCGCAGCTATGCAGTCGGGAAAAATCCTAAAACCAAGAATAATTACGGAACTTGCCATTTAAGTCGTCATGTAGCAAGTTTCAAAAGCATCGCGAATGCAAATGTCAATAGGGCTGAAATGTTGACTTATCAAGAGGGGAAATCTAGTATGATTAAGATTAATCAAAAGACTCATCGTGATCTGCTTGCACAAGCTATAATCAAACATGATCTTCCTTTTAACTTTGTTGAGTATGAGAAGTTCAATGAATGGGCCAAATACTTGACAATCTTTGTTATAGATGTATAAGGGGATTTGTTTTTAATGAGAATATCCCTTGAGTCGGCTGATTAGATGAATAAAAAGAATCAAGAGTGGGGATTTTGGGTCCCTATTCTAACATAGGAGGTGAAAATTGTCCTGTCGATGCTCTCGTGTGCAAAGGTGGTCACTCGGGATGCTCTAAGAAGACAATGGCCATGCACTTGGATGGGAACTAGGCCATAAGGCCAGTCCATCGCCTCCCAAACCTAGAACAAGAGATTGAAGGGTTAGGTTGGCCCTCATGAACATTCAAATGATAAACATTGTTTTGCCACTATTTATAGCATTGCTAGCATTGCACATTGATAATCAAATAAATAATGATTAAAATGAATTTACTTTTTCAGATTTTCGAAAACAGCCCTTGCCCCTCTCCTCTCCCATGGTTTGGAAATTGGAATGAAGCAGTGAGACAGCGGAACCATTCTCACTCCACAGAAAAGCACCCTGCAACGAAGAAATGAACAGGTATTAGCCAACACTTTTCAGGATTTTATTTGAAGTCATGTTCTCTTGCTGCTGTGAAATTTTTCATTCTCACTTTTTTGGTCTTTATTTGATTTATGGGCCTAATAGGATGATTGTTGGGAATGTCTTGAGTCTCATGATGGGATTTGGCTTTTGTTTTGCTTTTTTGGTTCTCTCCTCTTTTCTGTTTATGGGTTTTCTCTCTCTTTTTATTGTGTAGAAAATGTTTTGGGTCTAATTGAGTGCTCTGCTTTAACACAGATTGGTAAAAAAGGCTGTTTCAAGTGTCTTTGAACTGAAAATTCCAAGGAAGATGCTTTGTACCGACGTTGTGAAGCAAGTTCCTGCTTCCATTGGTGTTGGAGAGCTTTCCACTGTAAGGGAATCGTTTTTTTTTACCATGTCCGATATCATGAATTGGGTCTGTTTTGTTTTCTGTCTTCATTCTGTGTTTTCTGTTTTTAGACTTTTATGATGTAAGCAGCGAACAAACAGGAAATGAACACTAAAATAAGATTTTATTGTTTTCTCTATTTTCAGTAATTCGTTCACAAAATTCTAAAAATGAAAACAAGAAATGGAAGCAGTAACTAAACAAGCCCTAGATTTCAATTAAAATTTAATTTCTATGAACTGACATTATATAAAGCATTTTTACACTATCAACCGATAGAATTTAACAGAAGTGACAGATCATAAAAAAATAACTACCCACTATCACAACCACCCATCATAATTTTTAATTTGGCTAGATTCCTTCACAATGTCAGTGCATAGAAATTAGACTCTTTTAATTATTCTTTCTATTTGTACGTTATTTTCATTTCACAATCTTGCTCTTTGAATCACTCGAGTTTAAATATTCAAAAAATGTTTCTGTTGAGTATATGAATATGAACTGATTTGCAAGTTGACTTTTTTTTTTTTGGCAATGGATTCTTGAGAAGTTAAGCTCTGGTAGCTTCAATGTTTACTTTTTCTTTTTGTAGTTTATTCTTTTGCATTGATTACGGGGATGATTGTGACTGATTTCTCATTGTTATACTTATTGATAATCTTCTCCATTGTCTTCATTTCTCCTGTACCTTTTGTGTCTTCGGTCATTCCATATTGTTACGGTAGTTTATATTGAAAGACAATGATTTGCCACCGGAATAACAAATAAAAACTGCACAACTATGATTGACACTTCGTAGGAACATGAGAAGCAGCAGACTACTAGCAAAAATATTCAACAATATGATGTTGCTATTGTCGGAGGAGGGATGGTTGGCATGGCTTTAGCTTGTTTCTTGGGTAGGTAATAATCTGCTGGTGGCACATTTGTTTTAGACCTTAATATATTACATCTCTTAATTGTGCTGTTTTTTCCAGCAAGTATGCCAATGACAAAGCATTTGAGTGTTGCAATTATTGATAGCAACCCTGCTCTCAGTAGTAGCTTGAGCATTAAGAAGGAAGATCCTCCTGATCCAAGAGTCAGTACAGTAACTCCTGCAACTATATCTTTTCTCCAAGGTATCCAGTTTTTTAGGTTTGTTGTTCACAACCTTTGTGTTTTCAATCTCAACTAAAAATCTTTGTTTTCTTGATAAAAATGCAACCAAAAAAAAAAGAAAAAATGAAGAAGAAGAAGAAGAAAATAGGGTCAAAGTACAACTATGCAGAGGATAAGATATTCTCCATAACAGGTTGAACGAGTTATATAGAATGGTTGCTAAGTCCTTTGTACCTGCTTGAAATGGCAACTTGTTAGAACCAATTCAGAATATGCAAGAAAACTCTTATGAAAAGTGTATTATTTGCTAATGAAAATACAGAGGTTAGGTATATTTGAGAGATCATTTACTCTCCCAGTTTCTCAATTTCTAATTTGTCAATTGATGACTTCTTCCTAATACTCTCTTGTATACAGTTCTCATGAACGAATTCTAATCCCTAACCAAGGCCCATTAACTAGAGGCCCAATTCCTGACACCCATGCATTGCCATAGAACACCAAAGAGAAGATATGATCATTATCCTATTCTTTATTTAGTTTATGGGTAAACAGACACCCTTAAATTCCACTGTCCAAATGCACCAAGAATTGGATAAACTTCACAATTTTGAATTTCCACTAAATTATTTTCTTTTGTTCTTAGCAAAACATGCATAGTGAACACTAAAAATGTTAATAGCAAATAGATTGGTGGCTCTGCCTCATATGGCTACAGAGAAGCAAGTATCTGCATAGCAAAACTATTTTAAGAAATAGGACCCATCATAAGAGAAAGGATAACACATTTTAGACTACAACTTGAGCATATTCATTCATCAAAAGTCAAATTAAGGCAACCATGAAACACAAGACTCAACTTTCAACACCCGAATCATATGTCAAATCTTGAAAGGTGGACAACTCTAATAGCATGCTTGGTTTCCAATTGGGATACACTAAGCCATGATTTTGGCAAAAAATACATTGTAGAAGCTTTTGCCCAACCCATGGTTTGAGATATTTAAAACAGAAAACCTAATATACTGTAAGCTTTTTCCTAGCTCATAAGAGATCTAAACTGCATGTCTCTCCTTCATTAAAGTTAAGTGCACAACAATCCTACATGCTTATTGGCGGTGCCATGGTGTGGCGGATGTTGGCCCCCCTGCCATGAGAAGATTTGTTCATTATGATGGCCATGGCGGTCTTATGGCGGATTTTTGGTCTACCACCATGAGCTTTCATCTGTCATTGACAACTATGTTTGTACTCAAATATGTATGAGAGAATCGAATCTTCCATGATAGAAAATAGACTGTTCTAGCTGTTTGTGATTGTGTTCAAGTACATTGCAATATAGTCTCCTCTGTTAGACAATTCATCACTGTCTAGCTGTCATGACACTGTGTGCCAAACCATGACATAAAAAATGACAACAATTATTTTTCCCTGACCCCCAGCTCTTTGCATAAATTGAAAGTAGTAAGTAGTAATAAGACAGACCCAAGCTGGTGAGCGCCTTTGCTTCAGGTAGCATTTTTCTTTAATTGAATTCAAAGTCCTTGCTCTGGTGACATGAATGGAATCGGAGCTTCAAAAGTAGTGACACTTTTGCTTGCATGACAGGAATGGGAACATCCTTTTTTTCTTTTTGTACAAGGTTGGAAACATATGTTTTATGCAGTTAGTAACTCCTATAATGGGTCTATTTTACAGATGCTGGTGTTTGGAAATATGTTGAGCAAAATAGACATGCATATTTTGATAGAATGCAGGTATTGTTTTATCCCCGCTCACTATTGCCTAAGATTGGTTTTTGATAGAGTTCAACGGTTTTAGTTGATCCATGTAACCAATTCTTACTGTTTGGATAAAGTTTTGGTCGTTGTTAGTTGTAATATTTTATTCATTTTCCAAAGCTCCTTAATTCACTTACACAAGTTCCTTTTCTTGTGATTCTTGCCTCAGGGCTGTAGATTCTTCTTGCACTAGAAGGATGCCTTTTTGTATGAATTATTTAAAATTTCATGAATTCTTTTGTATATCTCTGCAGGTCTGGGATTATACTGGTTTGGGTTATGCTAGATACAATGCAAGAGATGTAAATAAAGACTTTCTTGGGTAAGTGCGGACATATACTGCACTAAAGCAAGTCACTTTGGAAAACAACTATCATTATTGCTAACTGTAAAAACCTGATTTTTCAGGTGCGTAGCAGAGAATAAAGTGCTCCATAATGCCTTATTGTCATGCATAAAGGTAGAAATTCGTGTTGTCTTTGCTTGATGTGTAGTATATGTAACTGCATCGGTAATTTTATGTTGAGCATTTTAGCTGCTTGGACAGTGTTCCCGGCTGGAGGTTCTTTTAAGTTATTCATAGTTGGAAGCTGTTAAGAGGATTCTTCATCTTGCTCTCCTGTAATTCTCTCATTTTCTTGCACATTGTTATTTTGAAATAAAAATGACACTTTTTACATTTAGATAGGATTGGACTTCATTAACTAGAAAGTCTCATCTTTTCATGTTGTCTGCACTTGCGTTATGATGTACTAAAATACTATCTGAATTATAAGCTTGCTAATAATAGTGTAAAATGAGAAAGAAATGCAATGCTAACACATCCATGGATGCTCTGGAAATTTAATGAAAATTCTACTTCAATAGTTCATGTTTATAGATTTTAAATTTAGGACAATTGAATCACTAAATCTAGCTATGTTTTCGCTGCTTCAAAGGTATTTCCATCAAGACCTTTTCGTATGTCATCTTAGCAGAATTTTTATCCCAAGGCATGATACTTCATTGCATTGAGACCTACATACTTTTTGCCAGGAGTCTGATTTCAAGAAAACAATCTATCCACTGAGGTTAACTTCAATGACTTTGAATCCTGGCACTATGCCTATGGTGGAGGCAAATATGACATCTAGAGAATCAACATCTGCTCAAGGTCAAGGTGCAAAGTTGCGACTTAGTGATGACAGTTGCATATATGCAAAGTTGGTGGTAATTTACACTTTGCTTATCAATGTGCAATGCTAGCAATGCTATAGATAGTGGCAAAACAATGTTAATTTAGATGCTAGAGACCAATTAGCCACCACCTGATTGTTATAATTTCATATGCAATAACTGTTATCTGATTGAAGATGATTGTTTTGAAGGTAGGGGCTGATGGAGGAAAATCCCGTGTCAGAGAATTAGCAGGATTCAGAACAACTGGATGGAACTATTCTCAGAATGCAATCATCTGCACTGTAGAGCATACTTCTGAAAACCGATGTGCATGGCAACGGTTTCTACCTACAGGTCCAATTGCACTTTTACCCATTGGTGACAATTTTAGCAATATTGTTTGGACCATGAGCCCAACAGAATCCGACAAGCGCAAATCAATGACCGAGGAAGAATTTTTGAAGGATGTAAACTCTGCTCTAGATTATGGATATGGACCTCATCCTACTTCAAGCTTATCAGGAAGCCACGACGTTTTCTCTTGGTTTAAAATGGGTGCAACAATATCAGCTAATGAGTTCTTTGAAATTCCGCCAAATGCAATAAAGTTGGCATCTGAAAGAATGGTGTTTCCTTTGTCTTTGCGGCATGCCAAGTCCTATGCTTCAAAACGTGTTGTTCTTATCGGAGATGCAGCCCACACAGTCCATCCTCTTGCTGGTCAAGGAGTTAATTTGGGTTTTGCAGATGCATTCTCTCTTTCAAGAGTTATTGCAGAGGGCATTGCTTTGGGCACCGACATTGGACAGGTATGCCATGTTTCCAATGCTTGTACCACGAATTATGTAAATACTGACATATTTCTTTTGTCAAAACTGTTGGAAATTGGAATTGGAGTTGCTTTCCCTTTTGCCTTTACTACTGAATTTCTTTACGAATGGCGAATTTGGATAACACTACTTATGACATCTAGAGTTTTTAAAAATTTTTAGAAGTCAAAAGTCAAATTTTAAACTTTTTGTCCTGGATGCTATACAGTTTATTACTTCCTAACACGTAATGTTTAGTACTTGTTTGAGAAGGGGTTCGTTTGTTTCGGATTTAAAAAAAAAAAGGCCTATGAAACTTAAATTCATTTATATATAATTGAAAAAACTGAATTTTTTTTTCCAGAAGCTACCCTTTCTAGTAGCTTTTACAAAAAAAGTTGAAAACTGATTTTTTTGATATTATGATTATTTTCTAAAAGTTCTCCAATATATGAAAAGTGACTTATTGAGTGAAAAAAATGATTTTGAAACAAAGAAGTTCATCTAGACACACCTAAAATATCTAGGGCCTGATTGGTTTGCTGTAAACAGTTCCCAGTTTTCAGTTTCCTAAATTTGTGAAGGAAAAATTGAAAAAACTGAAAACTGAAAATTTCAGTTTTTCCTTTACAAATTTGAAAAACTGAAAACTGAAAAAAGTAAATCAAACAGGTCCCTAGTTTTTTAAGAAGCACTTTTTAAATTGCTCAAAGTAAAAATATAGGATACTTTAATCATAAGTTACTTGGGAAGTTCCTTTGACACGTGTTTAAAGGAGTTATCTATCCTAATAGATCCTAAATATTGCTTCATTTTTAAGACAAGATGTAGGTGAGGAACTTCGAAGTTAGTCTAATCTGTACATGCATATAAAAGTATTATGGTTCCTTCTTTTTTTATGCTGCTCTGCAGGTAAATTTGTTAAAGAAGTATGAAGCAGAGAGGAAACCAGCAAATCTTACGATGATGGCAATCCTTGAAGGCTTCCAAAAAGCTTATTCCATTGATTTGGGACCTTTTAATTTTCTTCGAGCTGCAGCCTTTCATGGGGCAAACTATATATCACCACTCAAGAGATGTATCATTTCCTATGCATCAGGAGAACAGAGATTACCCATTTTCTTGTGAAAAGAGTAATCTAGTTTCAATGGAACCACTTGACTGGATGCATCTTGCACATGGTAAATCTTTCTTGTTTTACTGTGACAGAGGCATCAAAATAAGTTTTAGCCGAAGATTCATCACTTCATATTTTTATTTGTTATTTATTTATTTTATTTTTTCTTTGCTTTCTTGATTGGGCCTAGCGGATGAAATGAAATGTGTCACTGGCCATGTTCATTCTCTTTATCTCTCTAAGAATGAAAATCTGTTATATAAAAGTTGTAATTTCATACGTAAATATGTCATGCCTTTGACAAAGTTAAACTATCAAACTATGGCACTCTTTTAGCCAAATTTGTAGCCATATTATGGCTACCACGGTTGGTAGCACTTAGTAAAGGATTCGATTGTTAATGGTGTATATGGACAGCATTTTACTGTCAAAGACAAAATTCATATCTATAACTTCTATATCTCGAGAGGATTAGTCATCGTATTTGGATACTTTTGAGTTCACCAACAAAAAAAAAATGACACTTTTAAAATCATAAGAATTTTTAAAGAAAAATTAATACTTTCTGTCAATATATTGGCTAAACATTAGCCAAAGAGGAATGTTAAATCTTTTAATTGGTATGTTTAAATATACTCTTAATTTTAAACTTTATTGAGTGTTAAGATGTATGACTTAAAACTTATTATTCATCAAGATGAAGTAGAATGGTAAAGTATTAAATTATTTTAAAATTGTATAGAATTATATATATTTGATTTATTTGACAGTAATTTAAAATTTAAGAGTAAGGTCTAGGAGTTTCCCGGTGTTTTTTTTATATCTGTGATTTGATTATTAATCATATATATCTTAATAATTTAGGTTAATGAGATACTTAACTCATTTTTAATCACAAGTATTAATATCCTTAAATTTTATAGATGATGTAGAAATTTCCTGAGTTTTTTTTTGTATTTCTTTTTTAGATATATTAATTTGTCCGTTGTAAAACATAGGAGAGAATAATTTGAGGTTTTTTGTTTATAATTTTTTGAAGCAAGGTATAATAACTTCCAAAAGGGGTTTACTCCATAATATCCGTTGTTGGAGGCCATCATCGGACCACCATCATCGATGCTAGACCACTGCCGACACCAAACTGCTACCATTGATGTCGTACCATTGACGCAACTAAACGTCTTGCTTGGGCCAAAAATGTTATTCCTGAGAATAAAAAATCAAAACTTGAAACAAATTCACCCTTAAGAGTTTCCAGGTAGTCGATGGTTGAATTCAACTATTTTATTAATATTACAATATATATAAATTAAATCCTTTTAAAAATTAAAGTTTGTTCTAAATTGACGCCAGTTAAAGAACTAGAAAAGAAAACTCTTATCTTATGAGGATGGATTCTTAAATTTTCAAGTTAGGATCTTTTATATATATATATATATATACACACACACAAACTAAAAAGTTTGGGTAAATGACATTCACCTTTCTCGAGATTTGTGGAAATGCAATTCATACATTCTTTAGTTATTCAGTTAACACTCATACCTCTTTTGATTGTTAAATTTTAAGTATTTATTATCCAATATATTTTTATAATTTTATTAATTAAAAATAGTTAATATCACAAAAATATAATTTTGTTAAGTTTACTAATAGTACTCTGTGAATGAGGACTGTGATTGTAATATAAATACTTAAAATTTGATAAGTAAGAGGATATGAGTGTAAGCTAAATAACTAAAAAAAATGTGAATTATATTTTTATAAACTTCAGAGATAAGTGTAATTTACTGTAAAAGTTTTCGGGTCCTCGGTTAGAAAAACCCAAAAACTAAAACACAAAACGAAAATAATCAATAAAATTACTTAAAAAAAAATATTGGCCAGCCACTGGTGAAGTTGATAAACCCTAACCCAACCCCACATGGCTCATGAACTGAAAGTCACACATGACACACTGCCCAGCTGAGCTCTGAAGAACCAACCTTACCCCTCTCATTCCCTTCCTCAACGTCCGACAGACCAACAAAAACAATGCGTAACACTTTCTGTTAGCAACTAACCGTTTCTGCAACGAACTCACTCGCTCGCCTTCTCTTTTGATCCTCTACGGTCACCTCCACCCTCACCCAACCATGGGCCGTCACTCCTCTCCCTCCTCTCGCCGTCACCGCACCGCCTACCGCAGCATCTCTCCGCCACCGCCGCGAGACACCAAGCACCGCCAATCCGCTCGCGATTCCGACAAACCGGTTCGGACCGGTTCCGGTTCGCCCGATCCTCCTCCTCGCTCTCGCTCTCCCTCGCCGCGAACGAAGCGGTTGAAGAGAGTGCAATCGGAACGCGAACGAGAGAGAGAGAGCGAGAGGAGCCATGGTAGCAGTAGAGGGAAGGGTTCCGAGAGGGACGCTGTGATGGAGCGGAAGAAGGAGAAGAGGAGAGATGAACTTGACGACGGCGGCGGCGGAAGGAACGGCAGGTCGTCGAGGTCGAGGCACGAGAGGTCGTCGCCGGAGCGTGACCGGAATGGGCGGAGCAGGCACCACCGATCGGAATCTCCGCCACCGTCTCAGCATCGCCGTCACGACTCCTCCGACGCGCACGCAAAACCTCGTGATGAGGTGTCCGGTGATATCCAACCCTAAGTGCAATCTTATTGCTATAAGTTCCTTAATTTACATTTTATTTTTTAAATTGTTTTTATTTAATTTGTGTTTTGGATGATTCTGGAATTTGAAGAACGAGGATGTGGTTCATGAAATGGTGTTATGTTGGTTTGTCTTATTATTCTGTGTATAGGATTTGGTTCCTGTTTGAGTGTTTATGGTGGGTTTTGTTACTAGAAATTAATGTATAGACCTTACTGATGGAATTTTTCACCCCATTTTTATCTTCACACGGTCACACCAAATTGACGCTGGGTGTAACCATGCAAGTGTTGTTACTTTATGAGTTGGATCAAAAGTTAGGCATTAGTGCGAGATTAGGGGTTGATTTAAAGGGCTGGAATGTGGATGGATTTTGTGGAATTTATGTTGATTGAAACTGGAAGCATGGTGTGCTAAGATGAGGATAGGCGATTTAGTGAAACGGAAAGCATCTTTGGATGTATGAGGAGTAGAGCTCAGACTGGCTGGCAAATGAAGTGTTTTTATGTGATTAGGCGACTTTTAAGAATGAACATGAAACTTGAATTGGAATATGGTGATTAGGGTGCCTCTGATTTGAGGGTCCTAGAAAGTATTCGATGGTTAGCTGAAGGTGGTTTTGAGTGGGATGTTTGATGCAAGAAATCAAACTAGGTGATTGTTAATGAAATGGTAATTTTTATCCCAATTATGTGAATAGGTAATTATGGGAATTGCTCCAATTAGGAACTTGTGCCCTGGTCCTGTTGTCTTGTGCATGGGCAGCCTACCATAGGCCAGTTAAATTTGAAGTACATTGTTTCACTTTTACATCAATAAATTATGATAGGTAGAGTTGACAGGTATTATGCTGGTACTTTGTATTTGACGTTCATTGTTTTACATGTTGGGAAAAAAAATTGCCAGATTCAAGGATTTCCTGTTGCCTTGAGAGTACATGTTCATTTAATGTCACTTACTGTTTCCATGACGTTACTGGATGACCTATTTTAGGGTGGCAGTGTCATCTCATGACTTTTGTCTTGTGTGTCATTGTATTGAAGATCAAATATGGGTTAAGGTAGATGTAGTGGAATCTTGAATTGATGGAGGCTATATAATTATGCATTTCACATCCTCAAGCTAGCTTCTAGTCTTAGTAATTTCAGTTGATTGGTGAGTGATGATAGGCATGATAAACCTGATGGTTGAGAGGTCAGTGTATTTTATTGAGAACATGTGATGATAAGTTGACAAGTGAAGTCACTATCTAACAAAGTTTATCACTTGATTGGAAATGACAATTGATGGGCTGATGAAACACGGGTCATGGGGGAACATTAGGGTGTAGGCATATACACTTGTATACCAGTGATCCTTTCACATCCTGAAGCTAGCTTCTAGTCTTAGTAATTTTAGTTGATAGGTGAATGATGATAGGCATGATAAACATGATGGTTGGGTGATCAGTGTATTTTATTGAGAACTTGTGATGATAACTTCACAAGTGAAGGCATTGGGGCGTAGGTATATACACTTGTATACCAGTGATTGTTTTCAAAATCTCAGAGATCAACTTATTTTTTGCATAATTTTTTCTTCATAGTTTGTACTCATGCCTTGTTTTCCAAGGATAGGGGAAAAGAGGGATTTTTAAGTAGTGTTCTTCTTTGTCTTGAAAAATGTCATGCTTTTCTTGCATTTTTCTTTTTCATGCTGTTTCTGAGGTGTGCCCAGGGGTGGGCTGGGGGGGAGTTATGCCAAGTCAACAGAGTTTGTTACAGATAACTGTTAGGCTTCAATGGGGAACATCTTTTATATGCTGTTTTTTATCATGTTCTGATACTGAATTTGGCATGGAAGAGTCACTTCCAAATTACTAGATCTGACTTCCCTTTTAGAGCAGATTTTTTTTGGCCCTGCCTTTCCACTTAGTCTTACAACTTTCATTTATTTGTTCTACCAAACTTTTGGCATTTATTTTTGCATTTTCCAATTTTTTCCTGTTATTATGGTCTCTTCATTCCTGTTTTATACGTAGTCACTTTTCCCTGGAATTGATGCTTATCTTGACTGTTGTATAATCTTTGCAGTTGACAAACTCAAGAGGAGATGAACAGATGTAAGCTGCCATTTCAACTTCAAATTGCCTATTTCAAATGTTGCTGGTGTTTGATGATTTCATGCTGTTTGATGGGTGATTTTAGTTTGATTTAAGTCAGATAAATTAATAAGGGGTGTGCTATTCATGCTCATCGGAGTAACAATTCTCCTTCAATCTGTGCCTAAGTTAGTTTTTAGAATTGCATCTAAGAAAACTGGCTTTCGTTTTAGGTATGGACTCAAAAATTGATAAGGGGCAGGGTTGCGGTAGGGTGGTTGCTGTTGCATAAACTTATCAAGTCATTGAACATGGGTATAAATCTAAAATTGTCATTCATAGGATGGGGGGTTCCTTCTTGTGATGACTGCATTGAACCTAAATACAGTGAAAATTGGCTGAAGTTAGCATATAAGGTAAACAAATTTTTTTTTATGAACACAAATGTTATTGATTTATCCATGTAGCGAGCTAAAGCTTGTTTTTGTTGGTTGTTTGTAACATTTGGCATAAGATTAAAAGGAAAATCTGCAGTTAAATAGTTGAATTTGTAAAGAAAAGAAATTTAACATTTGGTTGGAAAGAGTTTAGGAAGAATGATAGTAAATTTTTCCAGTAATGTGCAGTTTATAAATGCCCGGATTATTAATGAGATTCCTTACCACTGAATTTGTTATGGGATAGACTGATAGAGTCCTTTTCGTTTTGTCTCTTTGTTTCTAAGCACATATGGTCATTCTATCGTCCCACAAGTTTGGATGCTTTGTTTTTATATATTTTTTGTGACTGATATAGCTTCTGATGTGAGGTTGATTGCTGCTTTGGCAGGAATGATGAGGATGATTCTATTTCAAAAATGAAGGCTGCTGAGGAGGCTCTGGAAGACAAACAAAAGGTAATAATGTGCTTCTGAATTTTTGTAGGATCTTGTCTCTATAATATTATGTAGTCATCCATGTCTGTTTGTTTTAGTGGGACAGGGGTTAAGAACCCTTTCAGATAATTTAGCCAGTGCATTCTTGGATCCAAGTATAACTTGTTCACTCTCCTGTATTTTGTTGTTGAGACTTGTTTACTCCCCTGCATTTTGTTGTTGAGCTTCGTGCTTTTAAGTATTTCTATGATATTTGGGAGGCTTGTTTTGTTAACTTGGTGAGATAATGCTGTGCATGTGTAAACAATGTTTAAATGTTCCCTTGTTTTGCCAATTTAGATGGTTTTGGAAGAATAACACTTAACCAAGGTTAGTTAATGCCATGCGTTTATGGATTATTATTTTCCCCATTTACTGTTAGTTTTAATCACACATCACCTTCTTTTATGGAAGCTAGAGCTTCAGATATCTGGGCTCTAGATACTACTGCCTAGTGCGTTAGTGAGACTTTACAATTCTAAAGGAAACACTATAGACAACTGATTGTGAAAATGAAAAAAAAGAAAAGCAGACAAAGGAGGGGACTAATATTTATGTTCTATTAACCTAGAGAACACTAAAATATTTGGCATTTATGTTGCTTGAAATTGAATTTAGAGTAATATGTGTCTGCTCAATGCTAAGCCTGTCTGTGTTTATTAGAGTTGCATTGCAATACTAAGAAAAATTGTGAAGCATAGATGACATAATATGCTGTAACAACTTATAGGCTATTGTTTTTTCTAGTTATAAATGAGGATATATATTGTGTGAGTGAATCATTCTGGTTGCTTTTCTGAAACCCTCTATCATTTGCAGCAAAAACCTTCATTTGAGCTATCTGGGAAGCTTGCATCTGAAACAAATCGATTCAGGGGTGAGACTCCATTTTTTCAAAAAAATTTTAGCACGTAGCATATCTATTTAATTTTAAGTCATTATGTCTTCCACTTTAGTCATATACTAAGTAGTAGTTCTTGGTTAGGTGTTACTTTGTTGTTCAATGAACCGCCAGAGGCTCGAAAACCTGATATTAAATGGAGGCTTTATGTTTTCAAGGCTGGTGAAGTACTCAATGGTTAGTCTGTATAGCTCTGCGCTTATTTTATATTATTCATCTTTCAGTTTTCTCATATCTTGGTCTTACTCATCCCCAGCCCTGACAATTTTTTCCTTTTTTTCTAACGTAACATAGAAGTTTGCTTTACTGCTAAGAATAAGCCCTGCTTGCTCACTCAGGGCCATTAGATATTTGGTTTTACTCCATTTTTTTAATCATGATTACTATATATTTCTTCACAATTTATTAGTTTCTAATACCCTAACCATAGGGGTGAACTTTTCAGAATTAGATTAGTCCTCTGTCTGCTTCCCTTTTCTATTTATACATTTAGTTGTATTCCTGTTTGGTGTTATTCTTTCATGTGTTCAATTTTATTGATTTTCTTGTAAAATTTATATAAATTTTAATCATGCTTTTTGTCAATTCTTCTTGCAATTAAAATGTTAAATTGAAAATCTTCAACAAAGTCTGGGGGCATAAATTCAATTAACTTTTCTTGCCTTCCAAAGAGCAACTTTATTGGTCTACCTATTTTTGCTAAAGGGAATGTATATGATTGACAGAGCCCCTTTATATTCATCGCCAAAGTTGTTACCTTTTCGGAAGGGAAAGAAGGGTTGCTGACATCCCAACAGATCATCCATCTTGCAGCAAGCAGCATGCCGTTATTCAATTCCGGTATTGCATTATCTTAAGCAACCCTATGGGGAATTCGTTTGGTTATTGGTGCTTTAGGTTTTAGCACACATTTCAGTTTTATAATATTTCCTAATTCCTTTCTTATTAGGCAAGTTGAAAAGGAGCAACCTGATGGTACATTATCAAAGGAAATAAGGTAATGCTTTTTTTGTTACTATGCACGTATACAGCCAAAGGTTTCTGCATGTGTGAAACATAATGTCTATGTGATCTGCATCAGGCCTTATGTAATGGACCTCGGAAGCACAAACAAAACTTTTGTTAATGTGAGTGATCATTGAATGTCTTTGATCAGTTTCCTTTTTACGTTTTAGCCGAAGCAATCAGTGAGCTGTAATTGGATGACTGATGAATTTATCTGATGCTTTCTGTTTCTACAGGATAGTCCCATTGAACCTCAACGTTATTATGAACTTAGGGAAAAGGACACCATTAAATTTGGCAATAGCAGGTAAGTAACAAGTAGATTTTTATTGTTTTACATGATGTTCAAACTTCAAAGTACAATATATTTTGTTTGTTTGTGTTGAAAGACAGAGAAAGAGAGAAAATCATAGGATGAATCCGTGTGTCTAAACTACACAACGGAGAAGGTATATATAGGCAATGTGTAATAAATACACAATAATTATAAAGATATATTTTCCCTAATTATAGATATTTACAGATATTTACAAATTCTAACACTCCCCCTCAAGCTGGAGCATATAGATCATATGCACCTGGCTTGTTACATAGGTAACTTATTCTAGGGGCTCTTAATGATTTGGTGAGAACATCTGCCAGTTGGTCATTTGAATTGACGAAGCGTGTGGCGATATCTCCAGATAGAATCTTCTCTCTGATAAAGTGACAATCAACTTCAATGTGTTTGGTCCTCTCATGAAAAACTGGATTTGAGGCAATGTGCAGAGCGGCTTGATTGTCACAATCAAGTGTCATATGCTTGGTTTCCCCAAATTGAAGTTCTTTGAGGAGTTTCTTAAGCCAGATAAGTTCACATGTGGTTGAGGCCATTGCACGGTACTCTGCCTCAGCACTAGACCGCGCCACTACAGTTTGCTTCTTACTCTTCCAGGATATGAGATTGCCTCCAATAAGTATACAATACCCGGAAGTGGAATGCCCATCAGAAGGGGATCCCGCCCAATCTGCATCAGAATACCCAACTATATCAATATGTCCTTTGTCTTCATAAATAAGGCCCTTTCCTGGTGCTTCTTTGACATACTTCAAAATACGTATAACAGCATCCCAGTGAGCTTCACATGGTGAGTTTAGGAATTGACTAACCACACTTACTGCGAAAGAAATGTCTGGACGAGTAACTGTGAGATAGTTCAATTTCCCAACCAATCGTCTATATCTCCCAGGGTCAGATAGTGGCTCCCCCTGATTTGGTAGGAGTTTGACATTAGGATCCATAGGAGTATCAATGGGTTTTGCAGCAAGTAAACCTGTTTCCTCTAGAATATCAACAGCATATTTTCTTTGAGAGAGAACTATGCCATCTTTGGACTGTGCTACTTCAATACCCAGGAAGTATCTGAGTTTGCCAAGGTCTTTGGTCTGGAAATGTTTGCATAGGTGTTGTTTGATCTGTGTTATACCCTGAGTGTCGCTCCCTGTAATAACAATATCATCAACATACACAACTAGGTAGGTGCAACCTCTCTGAGTATGATAATAAAACACAGAGTGGTCAGCTTCACTCCGAGTCATACCAAATTGCTGAACCACAGTGGAGAACCTTCCAAACCAAGCCCGAGGAGATTGCTTAAGACCATACAATGATTTGCGAAGACAACAAACAAGGCCAGAAGACTCCCCCTGAGCAACAAACCCAGGAGGTTGCTCCATATAAACCTCTTCCTCAAGATCACCATGAAGGAAGGCATTCTTAATATCCAACTGATGAAGAGGCCAACGACGCATAGCAGCCAAAGAGAGAAACAGACGAACAGAAGCCATCTTGGCAACAGGGGAGAATGTATCACCATAATCCAAACCAAAAATCTGAATGTACCCTTTGGCGACAAGACGAGCTTTAAGACGATCAATTTGGCCATCAGACCCCACTTTAATGGTAAAAATCCACCGACAACCAACCACAGATTTTCCCGGAGGGAGAGTTACCAGGTCCCAAGTACCACTGTCCTGAAGTGCACACATCTCAGTAATCATAGCCTGCCTCCACCCAGGATGGGAGAGGGCCTCACCTGTAGTCTTAGGAATAGACACAGAGGACAAAGAAGACAGACAAGCATAATGTAGAGAAGATAGACGGTGATAACTCAAGGCAGTATAGTGAGGAGATGGGTTACGAGTGGAGCGAATACCTTTACGAAGGGCAATGGGAAGATTAGGTGCAACCGGCAGGACTGAAGGCGGTGGAGGATCAAGCACCGGAGGAGAGTCCACATCAGCCAAGACAGGCTCAGAGGAAGGAGCAGGAGCAGGCAGTGGTTGCGGGTTAGGGGCAATGGGTGTCAGAGGTATCAACTGAGGCTGGATGAAGGAGCAACTCAGCTGGTGGCTTGGCGGGAACCCGAAGGAGAGAGACAGATACGGTGGAGAGAGTAGGCACAATCGATGATCCTAAAAGCTGATCACGAGTAGCGGAATACTCTGAAGGTAAGCCATAAAGGGACAAAAGCATAAAGAAGGAGCTACGTTGCTCCAACTCCTTCGCCGAGGTATCAGCAGGGGGCAAGAGTTCATTGAAGTCATGGAGAGCACTGTGAATCTTACCCAAATAAGAGGACATAGAACCATCAAGCTGGCGAGAAGCAATGACACCCATGAGATCCTGACAAACACGGTCGAGACGTTGAGTGTCATTGGTGAAGAGGGATTTTCGAGAACGGCCACGACTGGTGCCCTGGGTGATGAGTGCAGAGGATGACAGAGAGAGAGCAGCAGCAATCACCACAGCTTCATCAATACTTCTAATATTCACCAGATCAGGCCTTGAGTGGAAAAGGAATTCCAAAATTTTTGTTCCAATAGCCCCATTTGGAGGAAGTTCAAAAGCAGCAAAAGCAAAAGTAGATAATACAACCTGAGTCAATCCCATCCCAAAGGCGTACTTTGCAAGAGCTTTTAGACGGGCAAGTGAAAGCTCTAAGCCCATCTCAAACAGCAAGAAAAGGATCCCCCACTCAGACAAAACTTCAACATCTGTAAGGTTTCTGATTAAAACAAACTGGTTAAGTACAACCCCAGCAAAGAAGAAACCAAGCATAGGGCTGGCTTTAATTAACTTGAATGTGGGCACAATCAAGACAGTCACAGCCAAGAAAGTAAGAGTATCCAATCCTAAATCATTGATGACATCAACGGCACCAGCAACATCATAAGATGCACTTGTCCGCAGCCGGTCCAAGTGTAATGGCCTACACTTACGGAAATAGAATCCTTTCCCTCCTGACAGCACGGAATAGGGTTTTCTTTTTTTCTTAAGCTCTAGATACCATGTTGAAAGACAAAGAAAGAGAGAAAATCATAGGATGAATCCGTATGTCTAAACTACACAACGGAGAAGGTATATATAGGCAATGTGTAATAAATACACAATAATTACAAAGATATATTTTCCCTAATTATAGATATTTACAGATTCTAACAGTTTGATTAAAAATTTAGGCAAAACTGTATATATCGTGATCTTTTTGGAATGTTAGTAAATTTTCCCACTTCTCATTCAGCAGCAGATTTTATTTTATGGCTCTAGTTATATATACTTTTAATCATTCATAATTAGAACCTTAAGTATTTTAGGAATAAGGTTTAGGTTGAGGGCAGGAATGTCTTTTACTGATTGTGAAAGTTAATAGTTCTGCTATGGAAAATGATTCTGTAAAGTGATTAGAGCAAATGGATGACCTTTTTGTGGAAAGGTAGAGACAAAGTTGGGAAAAAAAGAAACTAATATTGGAATGAAAGGAATAGTATCCTTTGTGTTCCTTCTCCAGTTGAGCTATGGAAATTGGAAGCTGTTGAAGTGCCAAGGTCAGGCATTTCTGTCAACAGAAGTCTGAAGCCAACTAGATCGTTAGTTGTAATTTGTAAAATGATAAATTTGCTTCTCATGACAGCTGAAAAACATTTTTGAAATTTTGATGTATGGGGATTTTTTTGTCTCAATGATTTTGCATGTTACTGAAAAAATTTCATGGCCAGACTTAATCTGGTACTTCTGTGAATGTTAATGCAAGGAACTTTTCTTACCCCTACTCAAATGATGCATATACAATTTTGTGACCACCACTCGATTTCTCATGATAATTCCAATGCAATGATGATTTTCTGTTCCTCATTACTTTGTTCTGTGTGCATGCTCATTGTTAACATGTTTTGTTTTCTTATTGCAGCCGAGAATATGTACTACTTCATGAGAACTCGGTTTCGTAATGGGCGTTGACCTCCAAATCCGCTTCATCATCTTGCTCATCAGAACTAAGTAAATTAACATTGGATCAGCAGTTTGTCTAAAATCATGTCAGTATTCCCTCTTTTCAGAAGTTTCGAGATCAGTTTCTTACAAGTTTATTGACACTAAATTAGTGATACATGACAGAATGGACATATTTTCTATTTTTTGGTACCAACAGATTGTATATTTTGTTATAATTGTACACTTGTACTATACACAATCTCGAGGGCCCTGCCAAAATGAGAATTTGAGAGCCGTGCTTAAACAAAATGTACTCTTGTATGCTGAGCTGCTGACAAAGATGTGACTTGCTGGTAGCACTTTCGAGCGAGATACTCGTGTCTTGACCTCAATGTCATCTTACATCAAGAGGCAACTTGTACAAAAGAATCTCTTGGTTAGACTTTTTTTTTTTTTGGAAAAAAGGCAATTTCACGTCGATCCAGAAAAAAAAGTAAAAAGGTTAATATTTATTTTAGTCTTTGATTTCATGTTTTTGGGTCATTTTTTTTTATTATTATCTCAAGGTATTTGTTAAGGAATTAAGAGTGAAAAATTTTGTTTTGGAAAGACAAGTTTTTAATATATATAGGATTCACTCAATTTTTTAAATATTTTTTTCCTTAATCGTTTTCCTAATGGTTAGCAAAGCCTAATTTTTTTCCCTTTCATTTTTAAGCTAGAGGGAAATTGTAAGCACGGAAAACCTTGGAGGACATTTCCTTGAAGTCTGCCACGTTGTAGTTGCAGTTACTATGAAACTCTCAACTTATTAGGCAGCTAACTCGTCACTTTCATTCAATAAATACTGTCACCGATTATGCCGTAATTAATGTAACGTTTGTTTGTCTGCTTTTTCTTTGGGGGGTTCTGAATGTAGTAACGTTTGATCATTCAACATCACAATCTCCATTTTTATTTTTCATTATTTATTTATTTATTTTTGGGTCTGGACACAACCTCCTTTGAAATATGATTTCAAACGCCCCTAGTATGTGGTGTTGAAGGAAGCCACCAACCCACACACTCCAAGGACGAGCAGATGAAGCTAACAGCATGGAACTAGCAACGACAAAAAACAGAAAAAGAAGAAAATTACCATTTTAATTACTGAAAATTAAGTATAAATAAATCCAAAAGGAATTATATTCACCCATTGCTGTTCAATGATCCATTTTATTTGATACATTTATCCAAACATCAATGGACCCCTATTTCCATTAGTATAAGTGATTCTTTAATACATCATTTTGTCAACAATATGATATTTGTGATGATTTTACAATACTAACTTGGCACAAAATATGATACATCATCACGTTCATATAAATTTGTTAAACATAATGGATCTTTGAGGGATTATAGGTAAATATAATTTCTTTAAGAACTACTATATCAATGACTTGATATTTTGGGGGATTAAATGAGTGGTTCTAAATGAAACCTAATACTGCTAGATCAATGAATAACAATAATGAAAACGTCAATAGTTGTAGCTTAATGGTACTGCTTTCCATGGTAATTGTATCAAGGGTTGATAGCGTTAAACTTCCCATGCTAATTCCTCTCTCATCCCCTAACTTCATTATAAGCTCTTTATAACCCAAAAAACAAAAAAGATAAATAATGAAAGCAAAGGCTGCGCAGAAACCGCAGCAAAACCACTCACAACCATGTCTCTCATTTTGCTTAAACTCAGTGTTCTTATTTTTTACAAACACATTGGTTGCAAAGAAGGGGTATAGATTCAAAGTTAATTTAATGTCATCCTCTGTGCTATTAGTTAAAAATTGTCTACTTTATTTCATAAAATTAATTATTTAAACATTAAAACCTTTTTTTTTATAGAGAAACATTACAAATTATAATATACCAAGAAATTAATAAAAAGGAGTGTATAAGCTTTTTCTTAACCAATAAATTAATGGACGCGTTAAATAATTATTTTAAAACGAAAGGAGTGTACAAGTAATAACATGGTCACCTTGTTTTATTTTATCTAAATTTTCCAGCATATTCTCCTTTTCCACATTAATGGTTTGCAGTTTTCAACTTGTCATCATCCCTTATCTGTACCTTATCCCATAAGGAAAAGAATATATAAAATAATAATAATTAAATTGTTAAATATATATGTATATTCGACAAAAAAAATAAAATGAAATTACTTCTTAATAAAAAAAGGCTGTCATCTGCACTATTGTCTGAACCTGTTCATTGTTATTTTGGTAACAAGTCAAACAAGGTATAGGCAAATTAATTAAATAAACAAAATTAATATATCACCAAAAAAATGATTAACTAATAACTCATAAATATATTTTATTTTGGTACATTGCATCAAGTTTTTGGGTACAATTCATGAATATATTTCTTTCCTTAATCTTAAATTTGATAATATTTAAAATGTTTAATCTTTATGCATTAATATTGTTTGTCAATGGAAATTCAAGAAAATGTATAATGAGGGCAGATAATTATCATAATAGATAATTACTTAGAATAATGTGACATTTTCTTGAATTTATATCAATTGGCGGTGTCAAATTGTTATGCACTTATGCTTGTTGATCAATAAAAATTCAAAAAAATATCAAGTAATAGTGGGTAATAGTTATCATAGTAGATAGTTACTAGCATGTTAGGGTATGTTTGACATGGAGACCTAGGTTTGTAAAATGAAAGAGTGATGAGTTAATCCCTTAGAACAATAACTTCTATGATACATGGGTCTCACTCAATAATTTATGGTGATTATCTTTTCAATGATCAACTTAA
Source organism: Dalbergia cochinchinensis (assembly GCA_031216125.1). Classification (NCBI taxonomy): domain Eukaryota; kingdom Viridiplantae; phylum Streptophyta; class Magnoliopsida; order Fabales; family Fabaceae; genus Dalbergia; species Dalbergia cochinchinensis. Next base: position 51,489,514 of record CM062371.1, on the reverse strand, counting down.
TATAACAAATTACACATTGAGATTATTCATAAAACTTTTCACCCTACTCACACACCCTTAGTATATAAAAAGATAGGTTTAAATATATTTTTGTTCTCTAAAATATAAGCAATTTTGATTTTGTTCCATGATTTTTTTATTTGGTATTAGTTTAAATATTTTTAAAATTATTTAATTTTAATATCTATCGTTAGACTGGCTATATTAAATACTGAACTAACTAACAGAGGATTAATTCTTTCAATTTCACATAACATTCAATAATCGGGATTAAATCCAAACATGTTTAGAAATATTTGAATTAAAATTAAATAAGAAAAAAATCAAAAATCAAAAACTAAAATCAAATTCATTTATTTTTCAAGTGTCCAAAACATATTTAACTCTAAAAATTAAACTCATATTCAAATAACCTAAATATCATGATTTTTTTCCTTTTTTGGTTGAGTCTGAATCATATTTCTTATTTTTTTCTTGGAAGAGTCCTTTTCCCATGAAAAGAACAGGTTCATCCGAATCCATGTCAGATCTGAAAGTCACCCAGACAATATCCAAACCCGCAATGAGTGTTGTGACACCACTGTGATTTTTTTCCCCTCGTGTTCCTCTGATCTTGTCTCTGCATGCATATACACAATCCTCTAATCATCGTTTCAGAAAGCCACATACCCACACACACACAAACAAATAAATTCCAAATACCCTTAATTCATAACCCCAAAAAGCCAATTTTTCTTCTCAGAAAACCTTCAAACAGCAATTTTGCAAATACTCTCTCCCTCTCTCACACACAAAGCACAACACAGCCATGGCTTCCTCAATAACAAGCTCTTCATCAAGGTTGCTTACCATTCCAAAAGAAACACACCCCACTTCCCATTTCCCTTCAAACTTTTCAAAGTTTGCATCTTTTCCTTCTTCGTCTTCTTCTTCATCTTTCAGACCCGCCTCTCATGTCTCTTGTTCTCTCACCAGAAACCCTTCTTCTGTTCTTAAACTGGAGGAAGAAAGCAAGCTCTCTAATGGGTCAGTGCTGTTTCAGAGACCAGATTCATTTGGAAGGTTTGGCAAGTTTGGTGGCAAGTATGTCCCTGAGACTCTAATGCATGCCCTCACTGAGCTTGAGGCTGCATTCCATTCCCTTTCTGCTGATGAAGATTTTCAGGTTTGTTATTTTGAGGATTGTTTTTGTTTTTATAGTGAAATGCCATTTATTTGTTTACTTCATTTTTGGTATTATGTGAAGCTGTTTAACCATTGGATTTAGTTAAAGGTGGTTCTTGTTTGCAAGGTGGGAGATTATACTGATAACTTGTTTGTAATGAGTACTCCATTTTGCACACAAATTGATTGTTGAAATGTGGCACTGTTGGTAGCTGTTTTGATGGGTTTAGTAAAGCATTCATTTTTGTCTGTTGAATGAATACTCTTTAGTTTACCATGGAAAATTTGAGCTGAGGTTAACTTTCTGAAGTTGGACCTATATTGCACTGATACGTACTAATATCCGATACGACACAAGTATGATACAGGATAAATCATATTAACAACATGTAAATATAATTAGGAGTGCCTAAAGTGTCTGATATGATATGTATCGATTACAGGTACATCAATTATTTTGAAATATTTGTGCATCATAGAGTTGGAGTTATGAGTTACACTCAAATTTATTATTTTGAAGCACTAATCTTTAAATCTTTCATTTCCTTTTCCTTTATTCTGTTTCTTCATATTTTGGTATTTGACTATTTGTTCTAAAATATTCATGTTTGTGACAATTTGAATGTGTATCATTTTATTCTTCAGCACATGTAGTTTTTAGTTTTTCAATTCCAAACAGAACTGAATAATTTGGAACTTCACTGAGAACCTTTAATATGTTTAGAGTAATTTATGCTTTGGTGTATGCTATCATTCAACACCTACAGATGTTGGTTCCTATAGGGAAAATAATGGAAATCTTCTGAGATTGATATTCTAAAATGCAGAGAGAGCTGGCTGGGATTCTAAGAGACTATGTTGGTCGGGAGAGTCCTCTTTACTTTGCGGAAAGGTTGACGGAGCATTACAAGAGGCCCAATGGTGAAGGGCCTCACATTTACCTGAAGAGGGAAGATCTTAATCACACTGGGGCTCACAAGATCAACAATGCTGTTGCACAAGCTTTGCTTGCCAAGAGTTTGGGCAAAAAACGCATTATCGCTGAAACGGGAGCTGGTCAGCATGGAGTTGCAACTGCAACTGTATGTGCTCGATTTGGCTTAGAATGCATTATTTATATGGGTGCGCAGGATATGGAAAGGCAGGCACTCAATGTTTTCAGAATGCGTCTTCTTGGTGCTGAGGTATATGGTTGTTGTTACATTAGTTTTGGTTGATATATCCTATGTCTAGTCTCTGTTAAACAGTTAAGGATGCCTTGTTTGCCCAAAATATCTCCTCATTTGTTGAAATTGGAAGAGAATAAAAAAGGTTTCTCTTTGAGGGAATACATTGTTGTGTTTATTGTTCTTCATGACTTGGTATGAATGATCATTTGCTGAAGACAATAACTTAGCTGAAGGTTGTCATGGATGTCATGTAACTGCATGCTCCGTTTCTCCAGAGATTGTCTCCTTAAATAAAATATGTTCCGATAGATCAGTTTATATATTTTCTTGTGGATTTGTATGGCTTCCTTTTGGATATAGATGGCTCTCATTCTGTTGTTTATTTATTTATTTAAAATACACACACTGTTCTTGCAATGATATCATCTCGTGTTTGAACTTTTCTTTGTAACACACGTTTCTGCATCTTTTGAACTTGTCTTGTGGGTGAAATACTCTTATCTTTTCCATTTATACACTACATATGTTGCTTTGTTTCATAATTGCAATTATCAGCCGAAGTATTTCTATCACATTATAATTTATGACATGTTATATTTTGAAAATCAGGGTACCATTTGTAGATGCCAAATTTTAGAACTTGTTAGTGTAAAGCTTCTTATACAGTGGTTATAATGATTTGTGAATGAAAAAGACAGTTACTCTTAATGTGCTGAGGAACTTTTCACAAATTGGTTGAAGGTAGCAGTGAGTTTGAAGAAAAATTGAAGTGGAGAGTGATCCATGCTTGTGGATGTACATGATTTTGTTCTTGAATATATGCTATTGTTGGACCAGATTTGTTGTTCTTACTTGGATGGATGCATAATGGTTGGCATGACAAGCACATTACTATAAGTTGGGGACAGTATAAGAAAGTGAAATGAGAATGCTATAAGCAAAGAAAAAGTTTCAACCCATATTAATATCAGTAGATTGTATTTGACTAATTTTAGATGCCAAGAGTATGTGTTGATTGATTTATATATGAAAAAGAAAAAATTGATTGATATATTGCACTGGTCATCATTGGGCAAGTTATTGTGACATCACGTGTCCAAATCTAGTATATGTTGAATGTTAAAAGATCTACATTTGAAAACATAAGATCTATTCATAGGTCTATCTAATAGGATATCCTGTAATACAGGTGAGACCAGTGCATTCTGGGACTGCTACTCTTAAGGATGCTACATCTGAGGCGATAAGGGACTGGGTGACTAATGTTGAAACAACTCATTATATTTTGGGTTCTGTTGCTGGACCGCATCCATATCCAATGATGGTAAGAGAGTTCCATGCTGTGATTGGCAAGGAAACCAGAAAGCAAGCCTTGGAAAAATGGGGAGGGAAACCGGATGTTCTGATTGCATGTGTCGGAGGAGGTTCAAATGCCATTGGACTTTTCCATGAATTCGTTGATGACAAAGATGTTAGGCTGATTGGTGTGGAGGCTGCTGGATTTGGACTGGACAGTGGCAAGCATGCTGCAACATTAACAAAGGGTGAAGTCGGGGTTCTGCATGGAGCTATGAGCTATCTGCTGCAGGATGATGATGGACAAATTGTTGAGCCTCACTCGATTAGTGCAGGGTAATTCATCCTACTTATAATGTCTTGTCAGTTTTCTTGTGTCTAGTGAGATTCTGTTTGTTCTGATTGTGTAATTGTGTTTCCGAAAAAATCATGTGCAGCTTGGACTACCCTGGTGTAGGACCTGAACACAGCTTTTTGAAAGATCTGGGGCGTGCTGAATATCATAGCATCACTGATGAGGAAGCACTTGAAGGTAGGACTACCCTAAATTTGTTGCGTTATCTAAAACATGATTACACATTTATTGCGATATCTGAAACATGATTACACATTTATTGCATTATCTGAAAAATTTGTAGACCAGTTTTCAATTCAATTTTATCAATAAATCTGATCCATGAAATTTTTACCTTCAAACAAAATTGACCCCTAGTATAAAGTGAAAACTGCATGGATCTTGGATTTTATTTGGCATGATTTTTTTCTCTCTTCTCCCTTTGTTTTGTCGTACACTATGATTGTGCAAATGTGATTTGTAATTGTTAGTTGAGAAACCCTTATCGCAGTCACTTGTTCAAAGCTTATTTTACATATATCATTCCAATAATCTTGACTGGCATACACTGATGTGTTCCGAGTAGTTTATATCCATATGCTTTGTTAAATAGCATCTATTATTAGGACTTCTATCTACATTTACTTAAAATAATTCTGGAACTTTACTTTGTGGTGAATTATCCCCAAGAAAATTGTCTGTTCTAACTTCACAGTATAAGATATTTCTTTGAGTTCCAAATGTCCAGATCAAGTTGCTTTTATGTCAGCATCTTTTGATGCCAATCAAAGTTCCACATTGGAAAATACTCTCTCTTATGTGATCTCTCCACTGATCTATTCTTCATCTCACATGTGTATGCTTATAGATATGAATTCTCCAATCACATAAAATATATAATAGTTTTCTTGCCCTTTTCTGTCATAGCATTTAATAATAATTTTATCTTTTTTTCACTTTTGTGGTTAGATGTTAATGCTCACCTTTTATCAACTCCTGTTTCTCGATCTCGCTGTCGGACCCCTTTTTTTGTTTTTGTTTGTGTAGCTTTTAAGAGAGTTTCGCGTCTCGAAGGCATTATTCCGGCTTTGGAGACATCCCATGCTTTGGCTTATCTGGAGAAAGTGTGTCCAACCCTTCCTAATGGAACCAAAGTTGTCGTTAACTTCAGTGGGAGAGGTGACAAGGATGTTCAAACTGCTATCAAGTACTTGAAGGTTTGAGGAGGTCATATTGTTGTGTAGACCAATGGTTTTGCTGCTGAATGGGCTTCATTTTCATCCTTAGAGACAGAATTAGTTCAATTTACTGTTAAGCCAAGTTGCAGTTAAAGAACCATGTATATTTGCATCATAAACTGTGGTTATTCAGTATGTGTAATAACTAATAAACTGTTTTGGATGTTACAATGAAAGCAGTGTATGCATTGAAATCTTCCCATGGAATTGATTTTTGATTGATTGTAGGTGTACAATGTTCTACACTTATAATATCCACCTATATATTGTCACATTATTTAATGAGTTTGACATCTTGTGATTGTTAACTCATGAACAAGGTATCAACATAAGATAGATTAAAATAGTTTTACATTTACAGTATATCAAAATTAAACTCTTGAATTAGAGTTGAAGGGACAAGCAACTTTGTGTTTTTTTCAGTTTGCTATTGAGAAAATTCAAATCACAGTTTGAGCTATGCAAGTTGAGTTTCAACTCATTTGAGCATATTTGGTAAAATTATCTTCTTCTTTTTTTCCCCTCATTTTGGGCCGGGTGGTAAAATTATGTTGAGTTACACTTTAGCGCAAGTTTTAGTTTCAAATCTGAGTTTGAGTAAAAGTGCAAAAAAAGGTTATAAACCAAAAGTGTAGTTCTAGTGACTGATTTGAAATCTACTGATCAATGTTGGCCTGCCTGATAAGCATGAAGCAATAAACGTCAGAACTGACATTGGAAAGGCACAAAAATGGACTTGTTTGCTTTCAAAATCTATTCTATGTTTATATTTCTTTTTTTAAAAAAAATATAATTATAAAACTACTATCTTATTTTCAATTATGCTTCTTGTTTTTGGGATTTTGCACAGAGAATACCTAAAAGTATGTTGAAAATTATTTTGACAGTATTAAAAGCTTTATGCTGAAAGTATTTTTGTTTGAAAAAATATAAAACAAAAGAATTACTTTCAATATTTTTTTTTATTTCTCGTAGTATTGTTTTAACTTTCAATCAACATGTGAGAGACTAATTTTTCAGAATACACTTAGGACCACATGCGTATGAATCCAAACCTCTTCCATTCAGACCAATAAATTGGTGGTGAAATACTTTAAATACTAATTACATACATTTTCTCCCTATTTTTAAACATAAGCTTTATAGTTCGAAGGGAAAAAAAAAGGATAATTAGTCACCAAAACTGAAGGGCAGTCAAGTCCAGGAACTGAAGAAAATTTATTTGTGATCCACATTATTTTGGAAATTTTGTAGGTAACAAGTTTACTTCTGGCTAAAACTGATGGAAACCTTATCCACAATAAGCCGTTTTCTTGGGGTGTTTAACCTCTGAATATCATCCACAACATTCCCTATAAATTCCACTAGAGTCTCTACAATTCATTACCCCTCACTCTCACAATGAACTCTTTCTAGGCCCATCAAACTTGCCATGGCCTCTACCGCTCACAGCTTTTTATAATCACGAGTTTTGTGGAGCATGGTTGGTTCTTGAAGAGTCTTACATGCTTTAAAAGGGCGATTCAAACGCACGGGGCTCTCATTTGATGAGGAATCTAAGAGAGTGGATTCTATGAAGGGATTGTTTTTAGGATTTTAATCCGTGATCGGTTGCATGACAACAGCATATCATTACACTGAGACTGACTCTTGGAGTCTTATATGCTCTAAGAGTATGAAATTTTTCTCTCTATTCTATTTATTGTTTGACAATCAACATTCTAGTGATTAAAAATAATGTTAATGGGTCGTTAAAAACAATGAAGATGACCCCCATATTGTTGATTTGTCAAGTAATAAATAAAACATGGCCATGGATTTATTTTTTTCAATTACTTTAAGAGCATAAAAAAATTTATTTGAAGAAGAGTCATATGAGAATACTTGATTCAGGTTCTGTTTACTAGTTTTATACACATTTGTTACCTTCTATCCAATTGCAGCATCTTGATCTCTGTTAAACAGGTTTGGCCCTCTTCCTCTCACCCTCTTCAACTTTTTTTTTTATAATTTCATTTTCCTACTTTACATTTGAGAAATTTCTAAAATAAAGTGAATGTTAACATATTTATGCTTTCACTTTGGCTAAATAAGGTGGTTGCTTTGTTAAATATGTCTTAATACAACAAGTGATGATTGTTTTCACGTCTATTGTGAATCAAAATGGAATTATACTTTTCCAATTTTCATAGAACAGTAAAAGCAAAGAGAAGAAATATTGTGAATTTTAATAGTATGTCAGTATGTGTTGGAATTAATTTAGCATATTCAAAATAGCTTATAATAAAAAAAATTCTTAAAGATCTTTAAGAAAATACCTATTCTTTCCCTAAATATTATAACTTAACATACTATTAATCCTCAAATTGTAGTTAACTCAAACTTTTAAGGAAAAAAAAAAAAAGACTCTATCCAGCCTAATATTCAACCTTCGTATGGTTAACTACTATAGGTTTGGATTCTACTATGATCATTTACTGAGTTTGGATTCTACATTTAGAGTGTCGTGAAGACACTTGCCAGGGAATCAGGAAAAATTACAATTCTTTTGAACAAAGAACTTGATATATTGAATGTGTTAAAAAAATTTAAAAAAATATTTTTTAATCAAAAGCTCATAAGTTATCATTTATTTTGAGTTTTTCTAATAATATCCTAAAGACACCGGTTAAAAATTTTGAAAAATCATTGACAAATATAATTTTTAAGCTTTTAATATAGGAAATCAATTAAAATCTTCACGTATAAAGTTTTTCAATCCATGACCAATCTCCTACCGGTTAAAACCCATTTATTTTAACCAAAGTCATGTATTTCGTTGTTATGAAACATGCCCTTTGGAAAGTCATTTTCTCACTACACAAAGCTCACATCACATATTCACATGGAAAGGTCAAAGGGCACACAAAAAATAGAGGCACAAAATGCACCTCAAAATGCTATGCATAACTTCAAAAGTAGCATCAATGCCTCAAATATTGATCACTACCAAATTGCATAAAAAATTCCAAAGTTGTTTCCTCTATGATGTTATCAAACAATTTTTATATGAATCATTCAAATCTCAAAAGTGAGAGCTCATTTAAAGAGTAAATTAATCAATGTTACCCTTAGATTAATAGAGTGAAGCGGATTCAACTTCTAACTTTATTAATTTAAAGGTAAAATCTCTTTACTTTAACTCTTTACAATCAGAATCCTTACTGTATTCATAACAATAGAGCATTAAATAGTTCATACTCATCATATTACTAGATACTCCTCATAATAAACAATGTTTTGAGATAACTATCCTCAAGACCCCATAAACATTTATTCCTTCCAATCCTTTGCATTTTGAAATTAAAGGAAAATGAAAACTGACTACTCATCTGTATAATAATAATGTTTCCTCAGCAAATATTATTCTTATTATTATTTTTATTATCTACATAAAGACTAATAGCCGGATCAATCCTAGTCTTAACAAAAAATCCAGTCATCACATATTTCAAAATCAAATTTCCTTGTCTCCAGCTGAGCATCACCAACAGTAACAAACAAGTCTTTAGAAGAATCTTAGTCCCTGAACTCTATTGCTTTGCCTGCAAAAAAAAAAAGAGTAGAATGAGAAAAAATAATAAGAATACCCCACCAACCAAAATTGTTACCTCTAAAAGAACACCACATACATTAATTTAACACACACACACACCCACATGTAATCTAACAATAATAATGATAATATTCTTTGTTTCTGGCCACCGCCCTTCTTTTTCTCCCTTTTCTTTATTTTTCCAAGGCCCCACATGGCAACTACTTTAAATAGATGCTCCTATCACAAGCGCACATTGTGAAGGTATGAACCAAAGCATATGCTCAGTCATTTGGTTTGGTCAACTTTGGAAGCTTTAGAAGGTAAAGAAACTCATGTTGAAATTGACTTGAATAAGGTATCATAAGGGTAGGTTGAATTCAAAGTTCAAACAAATAGGAGTAGGTGATAATTCAAAGTCCAGCTACTAACAGAACAGTCACCTAACTTTTAGAATAGCACCATCAAATGGGAAGGCAGGAAGTCCTGTAACGTACATTGACCCCCCAATTCTACCCCTTATGAGCCTCCATTTTTTCCTTGGTTAAGGAATAAAAATAGAAAAAATTCGGATTAAAAGTAAAGGTTTTAATAGAAACCGTTTATCTATAGTAAAACTCTTATTAAGTCAAAACTTCTTTCACACCAAAACCCTTTATAAATATTAAGTTGAAAATTCTACGATAGTTGCACTTCAGACAACATAATAGACTATGTTGCATAGATACTGATATGAGTATCCAGTATGACACGAGTGCGATATGAAGATACGGTATAAATCAAATTTAAAACATGAAAAATACAATTAAAAGAATCTAAATGTATCGGTAAAGTATCCAATATAATACGTATCCGGTATAAGTACGTTGACTATTTTGAAGTATCCATGCATCAAACAATGTAGTTTGCTCATGGGAGTTTCTTCATGTTTAGGTTCCAGTTCAGCCAGCTAACCATCCTATAATGAACATCCAAAACCATCCTAACAAACATTCTTTATCTGAAAGGGATCCTCCGATCAATAATGTTTTAAGACTCTGAGCAAGTTTGATGTTTCAAATATAAATAACATTTATGTTTTAGTAATAAATAATATGATTGAAGGACGCTATAATTAATGAGCCGAATCAATTTTAAATAAAAAAATAAATAAAAATGATAGCTAGAAAAAACCTGTGAATATAAGAAGGTTCCAAAGATAGCAATAGCAGCTCCAAGAGCATTAATGGGTTGAACTGGTGTGTGGAAGATAATGATTGAAGACACTATGACGGATATACGTTTCATGGTGTTTCCGATGCTAAAGGTCAAGGGTGAGATCTCATCCAGAGACATGTATGACACCTGATTGTACAGATGGTAGAATACACTCTGAGCTGCTACCCACCTGTTGTATACAATTACCAGGCATACATTCAGTCATAAAATGGAGAAATGAAGAAGATTTCGGAAGCAGAACATTAAAAGATAAGAACAAAAAGATAACTCACAATAAAAATAAGGGGGGGAAAAAGCTCTAGAAGTTACAGAATTCAAACACATCAATCAGGTATCATCAACATCACATATAACAGCATTAAAGGTTCATCATTGGATTTTAATTACATATAAGACACAAAATCACGAGATCACAAAAAGGGCAAACCTGAGAAATTTAGATAATAGTTGTCTGAACCTAATCAAATACAATTAAATTCTCAAGATATCATCTTATCACTTAGCATGGAAACTAATCCAAAAAAGAAATCTCTTAGCATGGAAATAGAGAGGAGTGCAACCATGGTGAATCAATGATGACATTAAAAAACATAAGAGGGATAACACTAGAGTGATTAGTCATCTTGCAGTTACCATATGAATTGGGGTCCTATTTGAGAGAGGGCTGTTTGCCATCCCGCTGCCCACATCTGCGGACCTTCCACTGCAATTGCAACTGGCGTGAGAATTGCAAGGGACAAAATAGATAAGCAAGCATAGTAATTCATTCCGCTGACAGATTTTCCCTTCATGCCCTTCTTTGAAAAGATATTCCGGAATACAAATGCCAGATTTGATATCATAGCCCCCATAAAACCTGGAAAAACAAGAGTCATGAAATCAAAGTCAGCAGGGTGTAAAGAACTGCAAGCAACAAAACTATGAGAAATACATTCCGGCACAAATCCTCCTCTAATGCATAATAATTAACCCAAATAACTCATAGTAAACCATCGCTGCCATCGGGGACTAAACTCAAGTAAGAATGGACAGCAAAAGCACAGCCAAGGGCTAAAGGCCATTTTGCCAACAAAACAAGAGAAAGAAAAAACCGATATTACAATAACCCAATTAATTAAACACTAATTCTCTTTTCTCAGGTCAAATTCAGAGTTCCGCTCAACTTCTTACTGTGCTCAACAACAAGACAAAAAGAAGCAGAATGCAGCTAGCAAAATGTACTTCCAAAGGAAAAGTTTGTTACCGGTCATATTGAAATTGAGTTCAGTAACCGCAGCAAGCGCACATCCACCAATGATTGGAAGTAAAGACAGATAGACTGGCACAGGGAAGGTCTCACCCAAAAGAAATCGCGAAACCAGCACACTGAAGGCAGGCTCACCACTCTTGATAATGTGGGTGAATGACACTGCAACTTTTGACATACTAACCGTCGCCGCCACATGTCCTATTGTATGTGCAACAGCAACCTAAATGGAGAAACACCAAAGATTAAGGTAACCATCCAATTCCAATCAAAATGATAAATAAATAAATAAAGGAAAATTCGCAAACCTTTTTAAGAATTTTGTGAATCCATTATGCATAAAAACAGATAGAAAAGGGACAAGGAGCAAAGTAACTTTGTTGGTTGTCCAGCGAAGGTGAATTAATCTTTTATCTTACAAAACCTTATTTTCCTTTTCATAAACAAACCAAAATCCAGACTAAACTTTACCTAATTCAGCTACATGGTTTGAAAGGATAGCACAAATTTTCTCTACTTTATTTAATTTTTCCTTGAAATCAACCAACATTGATATCCAGATATGCGTCCAAAAGCCAATTGCCTAAGAAAAAAACAAATTTTTCCAAAGACAAAAACATAACATACGAGAACAAACAAAAACAAAGCTATCACTGCCTAGTTCCTCCCATCAATTTATTTTCTCAAAAAACAATCAAACAAAAAAATATAAATTCAAAGTCACTTACAGGGAACAAAGACTTCCAAAACTCAAGATCAGTCTTAGGAGCCTCAGCAATCCTTGTGGCCCAAGAGATCAACATCATGAGAGACCCACAAGCAAGTGAAAGTGTTGAGGTAAGCCAAGGGTAAGGATATGCATTCAACACCTTCTTGTTATATATATTGAAAACCACATTCAGTGCCCACCATGTTGCAAAGTATATCCCAATCTTCACCTTCTTTGCAGCCTCAGAAGGTGATGTTCCTGCAGCCTCAACCTCTGATCTATCTGCCTCATATGCACCACACCTCACCAGATCACTCCCTCCAAGACCCTTCACTGACTCAAAATTCTTGACACCAAGAGGAGCAAGGTGCAGTGGCTTTTGCAATGAAACAGCAAGGTGTTTCTGAGCCTTCTCTCTTGGCAAAGAAGGCAAGAATGAAGAACATGGCTGAAACGGGATTGCATGTTTTCTCCTCAAAACAACATCAGAACCAGTGATCCCTATACCAGGTTGTCTCAAAGAGCAAATCATTTTCTTGTTTTGGTGAATAAAGATCAAAACTTTCCGACCAAAACGTCAATGGGTGCTAAGATATTTAAGGAAAAAGAAGAAAAACACAAAACAAAGGGATCAAGAACGAAGTTGGAGACACCCCTTTTGTGTAAGGGTCGTGAAATGAACACGGTGTGTGTATATATATATATATATATATATATATATATATATATATATATATATATATATAAGAATCTTTCTTTTTTAGCTTCTTGTGATGTGATGGCCACTGAGATCTTGAAAGGGCTTATGTTATGTGAAACAAGGTGAAAAACAAGAAAACATAAAACTACACAATTTGCATAGGTGTAAAATGAAGACCAAGCTTTCGGAGGAAAAAAAGGGTAAATTTTAGGGAATAATACCTTGGAATCTGGTACTAGACTAGACTTAAGAATGATGAACAGTTCGCACGAAGAAATAAAAATCTTAAATACTATTTTGTGTCAATGGTCAAATAGCTGGGGGTGGAGATTGGAGAATCGTAACTGTTGGCTTTTCTTCTGTTTTACAATTATATATTGGTATTTTTGCGCTTTATATATAGAGTTTATTTTATACGCATTCATATGATTATTTAATTATATATTATTATATTAATAAAAATAATTATATTTCACATCTTTTTTAGAAATTTATGCAAATAGAACCGTTGATTAATGATAAAGTGCATAGAAAATAACGATGTGTTTGAATTTAGTTTTTATGATTTTATGAAGTAAAAATTAAAAATTAGATTTTATAATTTTTATCTCCTTTGATATTTTCTTAAATAAATCTAAAAAATAAAAATTGAAATTTGAAATCAAATAAACCCTCAACTCCTCTATATATTTCATTTTATTTTTATTTTTCACCATATCCGTGTATTAGGTTCAATTCTATTCAAGTATTTGAAATTTTCTAAAGGATGTGATTCTTTCAACCATGATTTTTCCATATTAAGAGCTCGAACATGCACTTCATATAACTTAAAAGAAGAATATTATGATTCAAATCCTAAAAATAATATTAAAATTCTAAAAATTTCCAACATATACTAAAAAAAATTTATGATTTTAAATGAAAATTTGATTTCAACACGTAGACAATGCAAGAAAAGTCACATAAATAAAATCAATTGATTAGATGGTTGTATAAAGAAGATTATAATATCGATACATTAAATTTAAACTCTATAAATAATATATTTGCTTCTTTTAAAATCAAACTAAATGATTTTAAAAAATTAGATAAATATATCAAAAATAAATTAAATTTTATAGATATTTAGAACAAGTTGGTGGGGGTTTGGTAGTTGAGGCGTGATGGTAAAGGAATTGTTCCTACTTCTTTCTGTTGTGTTGGTGTGAGTGTGATGGCTTTGAAATAAACAAACGAGGTATCCTTGAAATCTCAGTCCAAATTGAAAGTGCCCCAACAATAATGTCACATGCTTCTTTTCTCTCCCTCATCTTTTCATATCATGCACACCAAAATGTCTACCAACTCTGAGTTCTCATATTCGGTTCATGAGTTGAAATTCCAAATTTGGGTTGAATTATATGGAATCGAAAATGCTGGTTACTTGGGTTCGATCAAATAAATCTGGAAGTCAGTAATCAACTTAAAACTTACCACCTTATTACAAACTACGGGCACTTTAAGCACATGCACCTCTTTTGTGTTAAATGAATTAGAATTTTGAAAAATATAACAAGATATTTGAAATTTAAAAATTACTTAATTACATTGAAAGTCATATTTAAAATTTTTTTAAACAGAAATATGTAAAGAAAAAAAAAACGTGTCAAGGGGGGCTATAATAAAAATTAAGTCATTGATACGTAAGGAAGTTGAAATTTAATAAATCGAAGTGAATTAGTAAGAGAAACGAATGTACTTTTGGCCCAAAGAAATGTATTAGTATGAAAGAATATCCTTTATTCTCTACCAACAAGAAAAGGAATATCCATTCTCGATAAAAGGGTAGAGAAAAATAAGTGTTAGAAATGATCCTTCTCACATTTGTGTTGCCGGGAAAATAGATCAGCTTATGAAAGTCCAGTAAAATTTGGCTTGTCACAACCAACCTACACCTAAAAGTTACACAACATAAAATATTTTCAATACAAATTGTGAAGAGATTACAATTGACTATAGTTTAAGAAAACTCCAGTAAATAGTGCTACAATACAAGGTTACCGAATACAAACATATCAATTACATATCGAAGGGTTGTTTTGAAGTAATTTTTTGTTTTTATTTTTTAAAATTGTTTTAGAAAATAAGTTTCAGTCCAATTTCTAAAAATAAAAAAACAGAAAAAATTATTTAATAATAAAACTTCAAAAATAATTTTATAATGATAAAAAATAAAACACCTATTTAGATAATATTTTCAAAAAATAAATTTTAAAATTAATAAAATAAAAATATATTTGGTAAATTACATTATTATAAATGACAAATTTTAACTATTATGTTTTATTGATAATATTTTTCATACATAATAAATAAATTCTTAATACAACTTCTTATTTAATACAATTTAGTATCAATTTATATTTATAAATTTATTTATAAGTTATACGTGATTTTTTATATACCCACATTCAATCTGTAATTTGATCACAATATTTTGTCATTTCTCTTACAACTCCATCTGGCAATCTTATTATCTTGACTCTATTAAAATTTACATTATCACTCATAGATTACAAATTCTTATCCTTTCATTCTCTAAATAATTTGTCTCACATCCTCCATTTAGGCATATAGTTTACAAATGAAGTCGACATTTTCTCTAGCCATGCTTTTGTTGAAGAATCTTTGAGATCTTTATTGACACTATAATGTGTTTCAATATCACGTTCTACCTTAGAGGTACCCCTAACTTGAAGATACTGATCAGCCACTGACTGGAAAATAATTAAATGAACATCCAACATTTGGTTGAAGAATTAAAATAAGGTGATTGCTCGGGTCGCTGATAGGTAACGCCATGGTCTTGTCTAATAAATTGATATTTGGCACAGTATATCACAGTTTTTCCTTACTTCCTCCTCCCCTCTCCAAACTCAATCGCCTCCTCCTCCCAAAACCAAAGTCATCATCATCGGCACCGACCTCTCTAGCCTCATTGGCCTCGCCGCCGCCACCCACCTCAACTCCTACAGCATTATCTTCCTCTTCCTCAAAGCCTTCGACGCCGTGGGCAGTCGCATCCACACCGACATTGTCGACGACTTCCTCCTCAACTGCGGCTTCCAAATCTTCATCACCGCCACCCCGAAGCATAGAAGCTCCTCGACTACAATTCCTTTAACCTCCAAAAATTTTATTCCGGCATCCAAATCTCCTATGATGGCCAATTCCACACTGTCGCCGATCCCCTCCGCTAATTCTTTGACGCCACCACATCCCTCGCCAACCCTATTGGATCCATTGCCGACAAGCTCCTCATCAGATCCACTAGAATCCGTGTCCTCACCAGATCTAACGAGGAGATCTTCACTCGTAGACGAGGTAGCCACAAGAGAATTTAAAGCCTATTTAGCTTTGACTCATCATCAATTGTTGTTTCTTGGTTAAAAATTGTTTGCGAAGTTGGGAGTTTGATTAGATAATAGGATTTGTGTTACTGTTGGAGAAGTGTCTGTTATTATGTCTTTGTGGCTTTTTTATGCCCCAAAATTGGGAATTGCCGTTGCCCCAGTCCAAGGATTAAAACATTCATGATGTTTGTGTGTGAATATGTGTAGCTCAAATGGGTTATCTTGTTGGGGTGGTCTTCAGGTTCCATGAGGATGATTGGAAGTTTTTTTTTAAAGCGAATTGAATGTCCGATTGGCCTAATCTACGCTTTTTTTATTTGGGCAGTCCAAAATCATTTTTTTTTTCTTTCAATTCCTTTTTTTTTTTTTAAGAATTGAGGGGGTTAGTAGTGGTGGTGATGATGGTATCAACTAAGGAGGAAGAGGATGCTGAGAGCGTCGGAGGCTTCAAGGAGGAGGAAGAGGATGCTGTGGGAGTTGAGGTGGGTGGTGGCGGCAAGGCTCTGCCAATGACGATAACTCCGGCTTTTGGGGGAGGAGGATCGGGTTTAAAGAGGGGAGGAGGAAGTGAGGGAAAGCTATGGCCCACTATGCCAAATGTCAATTTATCAGTGTATTGGGTGGCGACGGCGAGGCTAGAGAGGTCGGCGCCGATGATGATGACTCCGATTTTGGGAGGAGGAGGGGATCGAGTTTGGAGAGGGGAGGAGGAAGTGAGGAAAAGCGTGATACATCGCGCTAAATATCAATTTATTAGTGTATTGGCGTACGCGTTTATTAAAGCTCCTGAGCAATCACCGTCCAACAATAGCAGCATTATCACGTGACCTTGCCCCCCCCCCCCCCCCCTCTGTTAACCTTTTTCACATCACATTGCAACTTGCTCATCTCACTCTCTTTTCTCTACGCCTGTTTGGTTTCTAATACCATCCTAATCCTGTCCATCCACGCCACTCCTTCTTTCAATTTCTCTCTCACTCTCTCTCCAACAATTTTTTTTTTTTCCCATCAATTTCATTCAAGAGGAACTCGGTTTTAGCTCTAATTTGCCATGGATTCATCACTTCGATCAACCAGATCCACTTTCATCACGCCTTTCAGTGATGTCGGCAATGCTTGCCTTCTCTCCGGCGGCGGCCCTCAGCATCAGGCATGGTGGCAGTGGCGGTGGAGAGGGGAGCTCGGGTTCGACAGCGGCAGGAAGGGGATGGGTTGCGGGAGATCTGAGAAAGAAATCCAACAAAAAATAACACAGAAGTCTTTAACAAGAATCGAAGAAGGGCAAGGAAGAGTAGTTCAACTTATTTGCAATTATGCCACCGTGTTTCCCCTCATTTTAAAACAACAAAACTGAAAAAACGTTTCCTGTTTTCTATTTTTAAAATGAAAGTTTGGTTTTTTTATTTTTAAAACGTGAGGTGAGAAATCTGTCAACCAAACAAGGTTTTTTGTTTTTTTATTTTTAAAAGTCAAAAACAACTTTTAAAAACATGTGCCACACAGGCTGTCAGATTTTAAGGGGGAAAAATAGTGTAACTAATACTACTACTTATTTCAGTTGCTTACAATGAGCTATGATAGTAAGATACTAACCTAAGTGGCATTGGGTCACTAATTTATGCTGACTTCTTTATGCTTAACTTATGGGGTCCAATTATTTTCACTCCATGGTGTTGACCTTGAAAGGAGCTGCTAATTTTCCATCTACCTATTACCTAACTTTCTGTGAGAAAAATAAAAATAAGCAGCTAAGAAACACCCCACAACAAGTCACATTTTTGCAGTACGAAACTTCCAATTCCCAACCTAACATTGAACATGAAGTAAGCAACGTAACTGCTTTCTCCTCGAGTGTGACTCTATTTGCTATTTGCGTCAACGTCTCACCCCTCTATTGAAGTAATGCACAATACATTAAGAATTTCAGTGGAGCATGACCTTTTTGTCAATTTTGGTTATGAAATTGAGGGATGATGAACAAAGCAATGAGATGGCTTGCCGGTCATATCCTGAGTTATCTTGTTTGTATATATATTGCATAAGATATCGTGTTAATCCATATTCAAATATGGTTAACACTTTATTTAATAATAGATAAGAGAGGAATTAACACAATATCTCATATAACTTGAGATGGAAATGGACCAGACTTTCCCTAGCCTGGCCAGTGGCCTATTATAGACTCTTTTTTTAGCCTCAACCTAGCTTATTTAAAATTTGGATCTGGATAGCAACTGATTAGACTGCCAAGCCAAGCACAAGTTTTTGTCTTCAAATAGGCTGATCCCTTTAAAAGCCCGTGGCCTGGCCAAAGAACATTATGTCCTAGTTGCTATCCAGCAATCCCAAGGTTTGGTAGATGGCAAATTCAGCGTCGATATTCAGAGTTATAGACACAAAATATGGCCTAAGATTGAACTGTTCTCAGATAAGGGTAAATTCGGTTTCTGGTGCTTCTTTTTTTAATTCTCTTGAAAAAATTTGCTACCAAAAAGTAAAAATAAGAAATTAAAATCAATTTTTTTATTATTTCTTTTATAAAGTCCCAAAAATAAAAATGAACCCAAAAAAATGAAAACAGAAAACTGTGTTTTGAGAAAAAACCAGATTAGTTCGTTACAGCTCAAGTAGTTTTTTTCATGAAATTATTGTCCAATAGCCACTACCTATTTCCGTATTGGTAAGAAATTATGAAGTACATATTTACACACCCAAAATAACAGTAGGATGATTAGGAATGAAATTCCGTACAATACTGCGAAACAAAACTGAAGAAAATTCTTCTATTGCAATATCTTGTAATCTATAACATATGGAATCTCATCAACTCCAAAGAATGACAAAATCTGCAACTGATTGAGCACATATCCTAACAGAATACAAGAAATGAATGACTTTGAAGTTGATTGCACTCAGGCACTATAGCTTGGAAATTTTTCTCAAGTTCAAAAACATCTGAAAGTATGTGACTGCCGTCTGCTGAAAAGATAAGTGACCATGCTGGCCAAGAGGCAAATCGCTGGAAGATAACTTTGTCCCCTTCTTTATGAATCATTGCTTCAATATGCGTATAATTTAGGAAAACCAACTTCAGTAACTAGTAAATTAAAAAGTCTTATCAATTAAGGTAAGATCACATGTAACATTTGGCAAATGCTAAAGATATTTTGTAAGAATTTAGTTTTTATACACTAATAGTGTAAAATTATTTTATACTATCAATCAACGAAAATTGAGGAAAGTATCAAATCATGCTGGATAACTACCCATTATGATAAATACCCACCAAGTTTACATAGACAATCTAAAGAAATTAAACTCATGTTGTAAATATATAGATTTCAATTGCTTTGCAGATAAATCGTATTCCATATTTCCTTACCAATGCAAAATATAGGCAATTCTATATAACTGAAACTTCGACTTTCATGAATCATGATTCCAACCTTTTTGTATTTATAATAATACAAGAACAAAGCTTGTCATTTGCAGGATTTTAATAAAATGTAACACCTGATGCCTTTGGATCAATACAAGAGTATATAAAACCAAAAAATGTTTATGCATTTGTAAATATATAAATGAATGGATTAAGAATTGCATCCTTTATCTGGCATCCAAGAAAAGGCTTACTTTGGATTTGAATTATTTGGTCCATAAAGGTTTCAAATACCATCATTTTGTTCATCCATCTCCTCAAGAATAACATATTTGGTAACAGAATCTGCTGCAAGATGTTCCACCACATTATTGTTACTTGCACGCCCCTTCTGAAGTTTCTGGTATCTGAAATTTAAGGGGAAAAAAACCGAAAAGGAAGAGAAACTTTTAATGACTCCCATTTAATCGAAATCAAGTGTTACTATGTTTGAGGCACACCGGCACAGCTTTTTTTTGAGATACAGTATGTGTACAAGAATTACAGAACAGCAGGTTGTAACTTGAGCCCTAATGCACCATTATTTGGTTTGAAATTAACATTAGCAGTTCCATGTTTTACAGATTATTTTTTCAATCTTGAATGTTTCATGCATAAAGCATCATTCCAACTTCATTTATGGTACGGCTGTTGTTTTACATATAATAAACTAAAGGGGTACAACATGAAACAAGAACGAATGCATATTAGAGATTGCTACTTGAAATGTATGTCTGACGATGACTTACTTGTACCAATTAAATAAACTGACGCCAACCATAATAGTGAATAGACCAAATCCCTTCAACCAAGTAAATTCATCATGAAAGTACAATACTGCAACCTACATACAAAACAGCATGAACTATCAGCAATCTTCGATGCGAGAAGATTTAACAAAAACAAATATGTATTTAAGAAATTATCAATACAATGCAGTTCAGCTATATGAGTAGAACAATGCATACTGTACGATAATGCAAATGGCTGTTTATAGGTAGTCTATAAATATTTGACCGAATAATAAGAGAGGCATCCACTGGATAATTATATCAAAAAATGGAAACCATCGAAAAACTTGATACCAATATGGTGACAGCCTCCTTGACAACCCCTGCTATTGTGATTGTGACAGCACTAGTTACTGAGACCAAAACATATTCTGTTAGCACCTGCAAGTTGCAACAAGAAGATTTAAATGTACAAAAGATCAAAGGCTAAAATTAACTAATGTGACTTCAAACAAATAAAATCTGTTTAAGACGTCAAATAAGAAGCAAGTGAATCGATAACCAAGAATTATAACAATGTAACACATGCATCTAAAGGAAATGCATAATCCTACCATAAAAAAGGCAAGTGTCCCACCAAATAGCATCAGCAAGCAACTTCGTGTTATATGCCATGGATTATCAAAGTACTTGTTTTCTCGGAATTCGTCCCATGGATCTAATGCAAGAGAAAGAAGTGCAGTAGCCACTGCCATGACTGGAGCTACATAGCTCATCAGGGTAAGCGGATTTTTCAGACCTGAAGCAAAAATTTATTTCAAAGGTATATAAAGTTTTTTACTAAGATATAATAGCATTTACAAAATTTAAGCTGGAAGAAGCTCAAGGAAGGATGGACAGAATTCAAAAGGAGAGAGACATTGGGATAAATTATATCTTCTGAATATACAACTTTACACCAATTAGTCATTGAAAATTATATCAACGCTTCCAGAAAGGGAAGAAAGATTCTGCTGTCAATAAAAAAAATTAATTAAACTGCCATAAACTGATGTAAGATTTATAGATTGATTGACCAAACCCAACTATAAATAAATAGCAAATTTTTTAATTGAGACTATCAAGCCAGTATATCATATAAATCTAAAAAGACAAAATATTTTCCATAAATTATTGCATGGAGTTATGCAGGGAACTTACCATAGGCTTCTTTCTTTCAATTGGATTTTCAGTTCAACATGGAGGACAAGAATGAAAATCAGGTTCCAACACAGAAAAAATGAAGCAACATGTAAGGACAAGAACAGATAAAATTGTGAATGTGCTCGTGTGCGTGGACTGTAGGTATATGTGCAGTTATAGAATATATAGACTAAGGAAAATGAAGTATAAAACCTGCAAAAGGATCTGAGTCATACACCATCGGAATCCAGACATAACAGCCGCAAGCATAACAAGTATGAATCCCCAAAATTCAAACTCTGTCTCTTTAGCTACTGCAGTACACCAAAACAAAAAAAATGAAAATCCAGATGCAAGGTTTAACAATATTGTATAAATTCCTAAATCTTACAACATGCACCTGACTAGTTTCAATTAAAATTCAAAGATAAAGGGCCATGGGCAAAACAAATAACTAATATAAATTTAGAATCTTTCAACATTCAAAAATTATATCATTGTTCCAAAACATTTAAGGGGAAAAACCAACACTGATGATAATTGATAAAGAACTCCATAGAGAAAAAGAGGGAAAAAATATTGGATGTTCTAAATTCTGAAAATAGTTTACATAATTAATTTTCAAGGTAACCTATCAGTATCAAGTATCATGCAATATAATTTTAGAAATGAAGTACAACCTTTCCCAAAAAAAAAAAAAATCAGAAATTTTTCTTCAATGTGGCATTTTAAGATGGAAACATCCACAATAAACATAATTCTTAGTCTTCCTGATCAAAAAACCCTCACTCCCCTTAGTTAACCACTGAGCTTGTAGCCAGCTATACTGGCTCAGATGTTCTGAATTCCTAAGTGCAAAACTGCAAATCAATCCATATTGAAACAATAAATTATTACCGTGAAGATGAAGGAAGACATTTATACCTGTAAGTAATATCCCAATCGAGATGATCAAGATGATGCCTGACAGTTTAAAGCTTGGTGCCTCCAACCTTCCAACCAACATTTACAATTAAATGACATAAAACAGGTAAAAATGAATACATTATACATACACACAGACTTAATCTTCATTGAAAGGATGTACACCTGAACATGTGATCATTTGAGAACGAAAATGCACAACTGGTTATAGAGTAATAAAGATTGAACTCTAGTCCATTTGATTATATAGGCTCGGATGCTATGCTGTTAACCAACGATCCCAAAAGCCTAAACTATTAGGTGAAGCACATGAATGACTTTATAACTAACATACTCCCTCATGCAAAATCCAATTAGGGTTGATGCATGGGCAATACACATACCCAGTTGGTTGTAGAAGCCATGATATCATGTCATAAACT
This sequence comes from Dalbergia cochinchinensis, assembly GCA_031216125.1. Taxonomy (NCBI): domain Eukaryota; kingdom Viridiplantae; phylum Streptophyta; class Magnoliopsida; order Fabales; family Fabaceae; genus Dalbergia; species Dalbergia cochinchinensis. The sequence goes on along the minus strand of CM062371.1, from coordinate 51,466,797 downwards.
AACTTGCTCACAAACTTATAGGAAAGAGAAGAACACACGAATGATTTTATATCTAATAATGACAGAAAAATTATTTCTCACCCTTGTATATTGTAAATATAGATTTATCGATGCCAGAACACTAAACAATGTATACATTTACAATATAATTAAGAACTCTCTCGCAATGTTGATAAGCTGAGGATGAGAAAGAGGGGGGTGAAATTTCTAAAAGTTGAAGGTTCCTACAATTTTCACTCTCAATACCCCTTTGTCTTAAAACCTCCAATGCTAAAAGAATCCTATCTACTTATGAAATAAATAACTATTGGCATAAATGATGATTACGTGTACCTAATGTCTTCTGTGTTATGCAAGACTTCATAATATAATATTTGTTTTCCATAATGTAATACTCCCATAAACTATCTTTGTGAAGCAGCTCCTTAAATTTTAGAATGTTTTACATTTACTTTAGGGTGGTTAAAAAAAAGGAAATGAAAAGAAATTCACCTGAAAGCAAAAGCAAACAGAAGGAGAAATATTGGAGCAGCAGATTTACACTGCAAGATCAAAAGAAATGTAATTAAGGAGAGTAAGGGTAGTAACTTCCACTAAAATGGGGGAAAATGTAGAATCTAATTCTGATGTAACCCCGCAAAACAAAATAAATTTAAAATAACATTTATCTCATTTTACATGAAATGAAAAGAAATGTCACCAACCATTGTAGCAAATGTGACAGAGATGAAAACAAGAGATACATTGCTCAGGTTAACATCCATTGCTGCTCCAATAGCAGTTGGTACAACTGTGAAAGGCAAAGTCCATCTGTGGCATTAGTTGATAGAAAAGTTAATAAGTGATAGAAATTTGTCAAAAAGTGTGCTTTTAGGTGGAAGATCAGCGAGAGGGGAAAGAAGTGAAACTAACAGAAGAAGTGGCACTTTCAGCCATCCTTTGCATCGTTAGATCAATTCATATCACTAGCAAATTTGTGCATTTGAATGCAGAAATTATACTTAAATCGGCAAATAACAAGATTGAGCATCCGTATAGATAAACAAAGTCAAGCAAGAGTTCCAAGAAAATAAAAACACATTTGAATAGAATAAAGAAGGATAAAATTCCTGACATTATGTCCAGAAGAGCTACAACCACACAGAATTACTTATTTTAAATTTAAAGCAATCAAAATATAACTGATGTAGAACATTCTGCAACGATGACAGTAGATAAAACAAAATTATTAGCCAAGATGCATTAAGAAGTTACAGCATGGCATATGCACTCAGTATCATAAAGTAGGCAGTGTAGAATAGAAAGAATGAGATACAAGAATTGAAAATATACCTCTCAAAAAGTAGTCCTTCCAGGACATGGCAACGCCACTTTCAAATCTCTGAGACCAAAACCAGGTGATAAATTTTGATAAAACAGCTTGCATCGCAAAGTGGAAAGTATTCATTAAAAAAGGAGCTGGGAACTTTCCCATATGATCTCCTAACAAGCTTTTATTATACCTGTTCAAAATAATTAGAAAAAAGACATAAGGTAGAAGAATTTGCATCACAAATAACACTAAACAGGGTCTCAATGCCATCAATGACCAAAGTGCTAACAAGGAACTTACAAGGTCAAAAATAGACTGAAAGTGTACCATACAAGTACAAAAAACAATGTCTTCAATATATTTGCTACAGCAATGGGATCTTGGGAGCCTTTTTCCAAAGATCCATTACCATCCACAGGAATGGATGAGTAAACACCAGTCATTCTCCTTTCAGACTTGTTTTCAATTTCAAAAGGCACATACTTCTCGTATCCATTACCACTCTGATGTCTTGAATCTTCATCCATGGTACCAGTAGCATTCCTTTGCATACTCCTCCTTTGCTGAAACTTTAGGTGAAAGAGACTCTCTTTGTCTAAATGTCTGCTTTGTAGATCATTCCTATGAGGATAAGGTAACTCAAAATCAGAGTCTTCCTCTAAACTAACATCTTCATTCACTGGCTGCTGCTCTAAATGGCCCCCTCCATCATCATCACACCAACACGAAAATGAAGGTTCTCTATGAATGCCAAGGCCTATGCTTCCATTGTTGACGTCATTGATCTCAGTGAAGTCAACCCCTTCTGAAACCAATTCACTCTGTACCATCTCCTCCTGTATATCGAGTTATATCCATGACAATGCATATACTCCAAGAAAAATCTGTCCAGCCAACTGCTGTTTAATATCTTCACTTATCACCAAATCCAACAACATAAGTTTACTTGGGTGATCTAACGTCAGTGATGGCACATAGATTGCCTCTATACCCTAGGCAGATACCGAGATAAATTTCAATCGGAACGAAGCAGCAGCTTCAGAGCTCTTAGACAGTCTCTCTACAGTTTAGAAATTGAAGACACCAACTTCACCTGTGCAGGTGCGAGTCAAAATTTTCACAGGAAATGGCTAAATCTCCCTAAATCATATTCAAATCAAACCGAAATACAATTTTCTGAGAAAGCATAGAAGAAATATAATTCTTCAAAAATTTGAAATTGATTAAAATAATTACATGCAACAACATCATCATCATCATCAACAACAACAAAGTATTTCCCAGTAGCTGAGATCAGCTACATGGATCATACGACTCAATGTGCCCTCCTAATATAAATCATATCTATGAACAAGACATCTAAATCCAAGTCCTTAACAACAGTTCAAGGTCAAGACCCAGCAGTGGCATAATGTACCAACAAAAATGCAAAAGACATTAAATAAATATTTCAAAAAAAATAATAAAACACCAAAACGGTGAATAAAAGTTTTGGGGTTTTTCAGCAATTATTCACATATCCCTTTTGAGTGTAAAATGGAATGAGATACACTTACCAGCTAGAATTAAAATCAGATCATACTCACCAATCACAAACTCAACGAAAATACCATCAACTTAGCAAAAATGAATGATATAAAGACCAATTTGAACTAAGATTTAGCTCGTATTACCTAAAGATGAATAAGCTTCATAAAAATTCCAACCTTTGAGATCATACGCAAGTTTTTGTTGATACCCCCCATGTAATTGTTGTTTATGACATTGATTAAGGTATTCTCATGAAGGATGGAACTTGCCTGAGTGAGAGAAGAAACAGCAATACAGAGAGACAGAGAGATCTGATCTGTGAGTAATTAGTTGGGATCTGAACCTTCGGTTTATGGAATTGGATGCGTACGTTAGGCGTTTTCGAGGGAATTGGTTGAAATGTCCTTCAGAAGAACCTACCAAAGCGCACGTTATATACCATAAAACTACCGGCAAATCAGACCAGTCGCCTCTATGCAGGCGGGTGAAGATGGATTCCACCATGTGACGTTAATTTACTCATATAGTACTTCAACAAAATTTTACAAGAATAGGCACTCCCTTAAAAAATAAATTAAATTCACAATTCCTTGAAATTTTGATAGTAGAATATATTAATCTCTTTACACACACACACACACACACACACATATATATATATATATATATATATATATATATATATATATATATATATATATATATATATATATATGTGTGTGTGTGTTATTTTTTAAATACTAATAAAATTATATATTGACCTGTTAATATAATGTTAAGAGATATGTATATTATTTGAAATGGAATAGAGTTTAAAATGACTCATTTTGATAATTGAAATTCACAAAATGAGTTATGTAAATCTTTATTATAAGTCATAAAGTGATTCACTTCGTGCAATTTTGGATATTAAAATGAGTGTAATATATTTTAAAATAGTTTTATTTAGTTTGCCTCTAATATTTTAATGACACGTCATCATTATACTATGCCACATGCGTAAGTTCACTAATAAAAAACTAACAAAGGAACTAATATATCCATCATTTTCAATATTAAGAAACCACGAGATTATTTTTTTTTTTGAAGGATCAAATAATTTGATGTAAAAATCTTGAGTGATCAAATAGGATATTTACTCTTTTTTCTAACTTCACTAGTCATTGTGATAAAAAGAAGAGTGTAATATTTAAAGGAGATTGGTGTAACAATTTTATAAATTCATAAAATTTTTAAGAAAATTTTACAAATAGAGAGGGGTCAAATGAATTTCACCAAACCTCATATCAATATAATCTACCCTAATTCTAAACAATTTTATAAATTCATTGAATCATATATTATAACATTGTTAAAATATATTTAAATTTCATTTCATTATCTTAAAAGGCATGTCTAAGAAAAGATTTAATTGGATAATAGCACAAATAAACACATCAAAATTAAATCATAATTTAAATGTAAAATATTTTATACTGCCTTATTTTACGGTATTGTGAGGAAATGACATTTTTTTATTCCATAAAAAAGAGAAATTACACTGACGTCTTTTGAGACTTGATAAAATTCACTTTAACTCATTTTTTATTTATAAAATTTGCTTAGAAGATCTATAAGTTTATGAAATCATTACATCGATTTTCCATGGGTTTGTAAAATTATTATGATCCTCCGTTTTATCATACAATAAACAGTGTATCCATGAGAAATAGGTGTCACGGGGATAAATAGAGGAAAGTTTGGGTGAATATATTTCACCAAACCTATAAAATGACATTATAATCCCCCCCCCCAAAAAAAAAAAGATATTTTTTGTTATTTAAGTATCCCACCATGATAATATGTACCATATTGATTTTGATTTACATAGTCAAACAATTTTGTATTAACTTAAAATTTTATAGAGTTAATTTATATGATGTGGACTTTTAATCAAATGGTGAATTTTGTAAAAAATTACATCATTAAAAAATTATTCAATGATGTAGCAATTACTTAAAGTTACATCAATATTACTTGATACTATTGTCAACAGGGTAATTCTTGTTATAAATAATCATATTAATACTTATCCCAACCTAGTATATATTATATACTACTGTGAAAAAAAAATTGACATAAGAATAAAGCTTATATTAAATCCCAAAATTATTATTGCACAAAAAAATTATGGATATCCGAGAATTAATAACGCTGGAGAAGAAAATAGTCGAGTAAAAGAAGAATTAAGAGTCGAATTTAGCCAACAATTGAATAGCTGATTAATGAGTAGAAGACAATGGATAACACTTGTGGAATGTGTTTGTTGAAAAAAAATTTGTCAGAAACAACCACAAAAAGCGAAAAATACTTGAATCTATTTTAATAGTCCACCAACTAAGACCTGAGCATCAGAATAACTTCTAATGCATATAGATAAGAGTTTTGATGTGGCAACATACTCCCAGCTAAGGTCGTTGCAATTGTTATTTTGATATCATTTAGACCATTTCTTTTCTTTCACTTTGTGAGTTTTGGTCGAGCATTTAACGTTATTATGTACCAATACATGATTAGTAGTGTGTTTGATTCGATTTCAGATTTCAGTAAAATTGATGCACAACTCGATTTGAGAACGTGATTGATACATTGGGAACAGACCTCACCGAATCCCTTACATGGCATATTATGCATAAAATCTTGATTTTCTAAATTAAACGCAATTTAAATAAAAACTAGATAAACCATTCTCATATTTTGTAAACCAGTCTCTAACTAGTATTCTACTAAAACAGTTGCTCTAAAATCAATTCATAAATTTGATAAATATGATTACATAATTTCTCAAAATAAGTGTAAACCGGTATATGCATGATGGCCATGAATCATGCTTGTAATGTATTGGAGCACTACTAAAATAACTACAATCACTTCACTCTAAACTGAGACTCGCCAAAGCTAAAGCTAACATCTACTAAGGAAAAGATATTTGGAAAGATTTTGGATCGTCAGCTGTATTTGAAAGGGGAAAAAGAGGGACGAATTTCATCTAAAACTCAGTAAGTGAATTCTTACCTACTGCCAACCATACATGGGATAACATGGAGAATACATAATAGTAATGCAGCAATAAAAAATCATTTAATGCATAGTACATAATTATAATAATATCAATTTCGTATAAATCATAAGAAAACATGATAAATTTCTCTAAGGAATTAAGAGAGAGACAAAATGTTAAATAATTTATAAAGGTGATGCTCAGTCCCTTGAAAGCAAGGGCACCTAATTAAGATTTTACCAGTCCCTCGCGAATCATATTCCTCGTGAACTAATTAAAGTAAAGGTGATTGCCCCTCGTAAGCAACTTGGTATACCAAAATTAACAAATTGAATGTCATTAACTCATAACTATATTTCTTTATAATTCCTATCCAAACATCACTCATAGTCACCATGCTTATGTTTCAAAAAATAAAATCTCAATTTAGTGCTTTCCATAATCTATACAACTCATTTTCTATCTTCTAAGGTAAATACTTCCATTTCATTATTTATTTGAAAACAGTTGAAGAAGAATGATAGGGTAAACGACATACAATAGTTAACAATGGTCCCACATATTTTCTAAAATCATGCATTTTCATGAAATGCTATAAAACCATAATTTTTATAACCTGGCATAATTTATAGAACCTAGTTTCTTTAATGAAATCGGTCATTTCAGTCTCAGATACAGGGAATTTCCTGGGGGTTTGAGACTATAGCCCCAAGGTATTGATTCTGGGGCATCCGAGGATGATGTGATATGGACTATTGTAGTCGATTACTAGGTACTGGACGTCAATGATTTTTGTAAGGGGTTCTATTCCCACTGTAATTCTTAGCAAGACATAGTCGAGGACGTGAGCTCATTCTCCTATGAATTTGACGAGGCCACCATGGTATGGTATGGGAGCAAGGAGTTCTTGGAAAGCTACATCCTTTTGAAAGTTGGATAGAATAGTACGTTGGCCGAGCTTCCCTGGTCGACTAAGACTTTCCTGACAAGGAAATTTCCGATAATCAAAGAAATAATCATGGGATCATGTAAATTTTTGTCAATTCCTTTAAAATCGGAAGCAAAGAATGATATTACTGGGATTTGAAAATTAGGCATGTTTGGTGGGAGGAGCCTTGGAAGGCCATGATGGTGCAGAGGGAGCATTTTCTTACCGAGTTTGTCTTCCTACATCTGACAAATCCTTCGGAGAAGTTGTCAATGACCCCTTGGATTATCGTCCTTTTGTGGGATTGATCTTTGTTCTCGACATAGGAATGCCGAGGTAGGAATTGGATTTTCAAGAAAGGGGATCTTTCGCATTTCTCCTTCTGATCTTTGCTTTGCCTCCTTTTCTTTTCAATATGCTATTTGAGGTGGCTTTTTCTAATAATTTTCTCAATGTGGTCCTTAAAGGTCTGGCACTCGTTAATCGTATGGCTGAAAGTGCAATGGAATTCGCACCGTTTACTCATATCCACGCTTAGAAGTGGGTTTAGGGTTTAAAGCTTTGGTAGGCGGGGCTAGGCGATCATTGCAAATTTCATAAAGGAGGGTGGACTGGTGGACGTTGAGAAAGGTATGGTTGGTGTATTTAGGTTCTAGTCTGCTTTTGCATCTTCTTTAATCATTGGATCGACTTTCACCCTTCTTACTTTTATGGCCTTTTTGTGGTCGAGGATTTCCTCAGGTGTTACTTCGGACTGCAACGTGGAATTCTTCAGCATTTATGTAGCCAACGACTCTATCACAGAATTCTTAGATTGTGTAAGGTCTATAGATTGCTACATTGTTTGCAAAAAGGCTTGGACATAGGCTGAGTTTGATTGCGTGGAGTTCAACCGTAGAGTCGAGCTTGGGGATCTGCATAGCTTCTGCTTTGAAGCACACTATGTAGTCACACAGGGACTCAATAGAACCCTATTTAATGTGGACTAAAGCGACCGAATTCTTGGTATAGATTCTGGACGAGGAGAATTGATTTGTGAAAGTTTCGACAGCTTGGTCAAAGTTGTGGATGGAGCCTAAGGGGAGTGGGGAGAACCACAAAAAGGCAACTTGACTTAAGAAAGTTGGAAAGCTTTTGCAAAGCACTTGATCAAGCACACCATTGACCTGCATTCTTTATTTAAGCATTGTGAAGGTTTGAGGGTCACCGGTTTCGTCATAAGTAAGGAGTGTCGCTGGGAGCTTGAGATTGGTTGGTGGTTCTATTGCCATTATCTCATCTGAGAATAGGCTGCAGTGCCTAGACGTCAGGCAATCGTTGTAGTTTGTAGGCCTAGAGTGGGAGGCCTTGCCTTTGTTTTGTGGTCATATTGAGGACTTTATCTTGTCATCCTCATCTTTGGGTGTTGGCTTTTGGCCTTTCTCTTGAGTTCATGTATGTCTACGACTATCTGTTTGTTTTTCTATTTGAGGAGACAAATAGTAGAGAGGAGCTCTTCCATGACAAGAATGGATGGGTCCCCAAGGTGGTTTTCTCCCGTGTGGGAATGGTGGTCGTTGGCGGCCATTGTTTCTTTTTCCTTATGAGCAGGCTTGTTTACCAGTCACACGGTGGGTGCCAATATTCTTACCTAAAAGTGGAGGTAAGGCTACGGTTGTCCGTAACATCCATGTAAGCGGGTTGGGGGTACTTGCGAAAACATTGCAATGCTCAAGTCAACAAGTGAATGAGGTGCAGAGGTCTTGAGAGTATAGAGTAGGAATCAGATGGATTACTTAGGAGGCATTAAACCCCTTTTTATAGTGTGAAGTGACCACATGATAAATCAGGTGATAGTCTTCGTTGAATATGGGAGATATTCCTGAGATTTGATACATATTAGATATATTTCATATTTAACGATAGATATGATCTAATGTAGATAGGAGATTCCACAAGACAATAAGAGATATTGTATTATATGAAAGTCAATTTAAGAGATATTGGGAGAGAATCTCTAGAGGGTTATTATGCCATGTAAGTGACCTGTGGAGCCCCCTATCCAAATTCTTTGTAATTGAGTCGAGTTCCTTAGGCCCACACTTATAGTCCAGTACAACATAATTTTCTAAATTTATGGAAGTATGTACAATGCATAATAACTATCCATAATAGTGAAAAATAAAGTTATAAGTTTAAACCCACTTACATAGAGGGGCCGAGAGAGAGATGATAGCATTAATAGAGCTTCAGGAAGTAAAAATGGTACCAATATCCGTCATAGGAGCCACAAAACTCATAAACAATCACTTTTGTATACTAGGACATATTTAGGGACTCTAGGATAGCAACCAAACATGACTAAACTCATGTACATTAACACGCACAATCATAAATGTGAAGAACTATAGAGGAACTATGCAAAACATCGTAAATTTCTTACCTTGGAGCTTGTAAAAGGAAGAAAATGGAGGAAGATGTAAGAAAAAGGTGGAAAAAGGGTATAAGGATGTTAAGGTTCATGTAAAATGAAGCGAAGCTGGTTAAAGAAAGTTTTAAAGGGTTTGGGGTATCGCTTAATAAAACTACATTGTTTTTGGTGTGAAACAATGTCACGGCGATCAAATAGCGTTGCGGCACCACTATAGTGGTTAATCACTGCCACAGCAGTCACCAGAGGACAACCTTGACTGATGCACCACTTAGACCACTGTAACAGTATCAGGAATACAAATTTTTGCATTTTAAAAATCTCCTATATTTCGAGGGTCTTCGAGGTATCTTAAGAGTGTATTAGGCTTAACAAACGACACGTAAACTTGAGGCATCACAATTAATTCCATATATAATTAATTTTAAAGTAAAATGAAATATGTTTTGTAGTTACTTTGAAAGTAAATATAAAAGAAAATGATGAATTTTTATTTTTTTCAAAATAAATTCTAGACGGGAGAATTAATTTTGGCCTCTCAAAACCAAATATCACAAAAAAATTTGTGGAATTAGTTTTGTGATCCAAAATCAATTCTAGATCCCAAGCAATTTTCCAAACATGCTGTACATTAAACTATCATATACACACTAAAATTAATGTTAATCTCAATAACTAAAACAAGAGATTAATTTTCACACGCTTACTTTTTTCTGAAAGAGTTTTACAAATAGTCTATGATTATGTCAAGTACGATTACTACGTGATACAATTGAATATTTGTGTAAGTTTTTTCAACTCAAGCGTCCGTGAATTAAATGTTTAAATTCTTAAAACACGAACCAAAATTATTAAGAAGCATAATAGATATTTACTATTAAAAAAAATAGATATGTACAAGACACAAATGGTCAATTCAATCACACAAATAATCCTTGCCTTCATTTTCATTTCATCTCCTTAGCTCGCACGCTAAGAAGCACTTCAGTGCTGTCTCTGTTGCATACCCAACCCAACCCTACCCTTTTTCACAATTTCAGATCTCATTCTCTTCTCTTCACAGAGAGAGAGAGAGAGAGAGAGAGAGAGAGAATGGCGGTGGTCGCGGTTCACCAACTCGCACAATGCATCACTTGTCACGCTTGGAGCCCCGATCAATCCAGTAATTTATCCTCTTCTCTATCTTTTCTCCTTTCTTCCTGTTTGGATGCCGAGAAAAATGTTGTCCATTCAAATCTCGATGGAACGCGATTTAGAGCTTCTCTGTTTTTTTTTTTTCCTTTCGAGTTTTAGGAAAATTGATCGATTCAAAGGAAGATATACGGTGGCTTGGTTTTGTTTGTTTTCTTCCGTTTGTGTCATGGATTGCGGAGTTTTTGTAATTCTCGATCTATTTTTTTTTGCTGTCTTCATTTCCGTTCGTAATCAAGCTAAGTATCAGCGTGTTTGGTGTGGCGAACTTCTTGATCTATCTGTTTCGAGTATCAACGTTTTTTTTTTTTTTTTTTATGTTGATTTGTGTAGCGTTTGGATCCTTGAAGCTTGGAAAAAAGGCGCTAAAGAGTTAGTGTTAATTGAATTCGGTGTTTTTGTGGAAAAACGAATTAACGACATGTAACTTGTTTGGATCATGTTGACAACACACGTTTGCGTTTTGAATCTGATTATTTTTTGTTTCCTTATTTGAATTTTGCACAAACTAGCATGCTTTCTGATTTTAGTAGAATTTGTTTTGCGGCGATAAAAATAGAAGTTAAAGGGAATCCTATGATGTATTGAACAGCATAGGTGAGCTGAAGGTACGAGAACTAGAAGTACTGGGCCTAAGGCAGTGTGTAGGATAGTAATGCATGCATACATGTAGTGTGCATAGTGAAATGTGTTCCTTTGGTATGTGCAGATGTTTGGAGAAGGAGGAAAGGGGAGCTAGTTATAAGTTTGGTTTATGTTGTTTAGGGTATGTTTGTGAGTTCGAAATTTAGAGGGGGATGGAGGCTAGTTTGTGGTAACCCAGGGCTAAAACAAACAGGTCTTTATTAAAACATTCCCCTCCCCTCCCCTCCCCTCCCATTTCTTCCATACAAATTTATCCTAGTCGTATAATTTGCAGCTTTTATGAGTTCTTTAAATATTATAATATATGCTTATATCCTTTTGTAGTGGTTGCATTGTGTCCAAACAATAATGAAGTTCACATCTATAGATTGGTTGAAGACAAATGGGAAAAGGTGCATGTTCTCCAAAAGGTACCCTGCTAGTATTCTTTCTCTTAATTAAAATAATTTTGTTTTATATTTATTACTCTTTTTCTGTATGTGAGTGATGAGCATAGTTAGGAGAGAATTATAACCGATATTTTTTATGCTGGTCAGAAAGTGCTTGGACAGGCAGTAAGCACGAATGCAAGTGTTTCTGCAATAATTTGTGCTTTTAGTGTATCTCAAATTGTTCTATGAACTACTGCCTGAGTCCTGTAAGATTTTAAACCTTAAGGTGCTTTTGCTGCTCTGAGTGCATTTGGTTCGAGCAACATGCTTGTATTGTCCTCCAAGGTGTTTCATTATCTTTACCACTGTTATGGGATTTATTTTTGGGCTTCATTTTGGTGCTCTGGCAATTGCTTCTTTAAGGATGTCTTCCTTTCATATTTGTAGAGGGATTTTAGATCCTTCTTTCACTTATGACATGTTGCTTAGGCTTGCATTTTGCTTGTCCTAGATAGGGGAAGAAACAAAAAAGAGAACTCATAACATGTGTGCCAATTATTTCATAACCATTCTTTTTGTATTGAGGATCTCTTTCCCTCTATGCTCTGTATTTTTCTTTTCTTCTTAATGACATTTCTTCTTCTATCCAAAAAAATTACTTCATAACTGATTTTTTTTGTTATGCATTTTTGTTTATAGTGGAAAAATTAATTTCGCTGGGGACTTTATGGATAGTTTTCTAAGCAGTTTCTTGGCTTTGTACAGCATGATCAGATAATTTCTGGGATAGACTGGAGTGCAAGATCCAACAGAATTGTTACCGCCTCCCATGATCGGAATTCGTGAGTGCCTGTGTGATTTAGAGCAATGAACTCTTCACCCTTGGTCTTTGTGACTTTTTCATATTGGCAATTTATCCTCTTTTGGGTACATTGGTGATTTCTCCTTTATACTTAATTTATAACAAATTAAAATACAAACCTTGTGTTTGCTGTAGATATGTCTGGAACCTTGAAGGATCAGAATGGGTGCCAACACTTGTTATCCTTAGGCTAAACCGTGCTGCTCTCTGTGTTCAGTGGAGTCCAAAAGGTATGAAACTATTAAGCACGTTGCCATATCCTAGTCCATTATGTTAAATCTTTTCTTAAGTAACAGTATGCTTATAAAGTCATTGAACAATATTTGGTAAAAGATTTATTTGGGAAGTTATGAGCTGCGCCTAGGGTTAACCGTGTTTATGGTGTCTGAATCATCCCAGAATCTGAATCAAATATAAATGTTGATGCTACATGCATTTTTCCTGTAAGACTCAGATCTCTCTGTTTGGTTGCCACCCTCTGCACTAGTGGATTGCACTTTGTGGACATGTTGGAAGATGTTACAGTGGCTAATTTGCTACCATAAGCAAACACTAGTTAAATCTCCTGGCCATTCTTGTTTGGTGCAGTTTTATATTTTAAGATGGGGTGTGATGTTAATGTTGGAGGTTCCATCCTCCACTAGGCCCCTTTTTCCCTTCCATAACAAGTGCTTGCACATCCTATATAACGTTTTGTTCTTTCTTTTTCCAGATCAATTTTCTAGATTTTATCATGTTATGTTTAATTTTTCTATGAAATTTGTTTTATAAGTTTATATGGTTGTAATGCATTTCTAAATTACATTCTAGCAGAAAACAAGTTTGCAGTGGGAAGTGGAGCCAAAACTGTTTGTATATGCTACTATGAGCAAGAAAACAACTGGTTTGTCAGTGCTTCCATGCTCTTTATTATCAATGTTTATTTGCATCCTGGCAATCTACTGGTTATGCATTGTTATTTATTTATTTTTTTGCATGACATGACTTCTCCTATCTTAGCAAAAGTTATTATGTATTGATTCCTAGTGCTATGCAATATAATCTTCTATTAGTGGAATATCTGGATCATGTCCTTAACATGTTTTTGGTTTTAAATTTTTGACCATGATAATGCTTAACAATTCGACTTTCCTTCTCTTCTGATAAAAATGCCTTTTCTATATATATAAAAAAAATGCTTAACAATTCTAATTGACGAGTCATGTGGATGGATGTTAGATTTTCATTTATTATGAGGATGGGATGAAGAAAAGATGATAAATATGTTAAGACTGAGTGGCGAGAATTTAACATTGAGATCATTTTCGTGACAACTCTGAAACATGGATTTTTCTAATGTTAAAGGAATATCGAAATATAATTTGTGTATAACATGGCTTTTTGTTTTTATTTTTTTACTTGTTTAAAATTCTGAAATACCGCACAGTATTTTCTTTTTACTTTTATTTTGTTGATTTGTATCCTCTCTACAGGTGGGTCAGCAAACTAATCAGGAAAAGACATGATTCTTCAGTGACAAGTGTTTCTTGGCATCCCAATAATGTTAGCAATAGCATTCTAACTCTCCGATTTATATGTATTTTTTTGTACACATTCCAATTGTTTCTTCACTTTCTTGTAATTTTATGTTAGTTGCCTCCCTTGTATGCTAATCAGCTCCTGGATGCACTTTCCTGGCATGCTGGAAAATTGTATCTAGTAATTGATAAATTCTGTCTAGTAATTGATAAATTCTGTTTGTGCCTAGTAGAGAATGAAAGCTTCTTGTTACTTGTGGATGATTATATTTATTATTATTATTATTATGATGTTGTTGTTGTTGTTATTAATTCTCAACACTTCAAATATATAAACTTTATTTATCATCCATTTATTTTGTAAATTTTTCTTTCATCTATTGTTTCAGCCAGACACTTCCTGTGTCTATTTTTTATTGTAGTTTCACAATCTAATGTAAGATAATTGTTTTCTGTCATGTTTAGAAATCTGTTTACACCATATCTTATTTATTTCTTCACTGCAGATTCTGCTTGCGACAACATCCACAGATGGAAAATGCCGAATATTTTCCACCTTTATAAAAGGTGTAGATGCAAAGTATGATAACAGGAACTCTGAATATGGTTGACATTTGATTCATTTTTTATGCTTATGTTATATTATTCATGTTTACATGATGACTTGGCACAGGGATTCGAAAAAGGGCACTTCATCAGATTCAAAATTTGGAGAGGTTCAGTATTAACTCTTATTCCTTATGTGAATTCTTGATATTTTTTCTATGATTGAGCACCTGTTTGCTGGTACCCAACTTTGAAAAAAGATAACCTCAGTATTGAAGGCTAGAGAAAGGAAATTATTCTTTCAAATTTTGATTTAGTTCCCCTCTGCCTCTCTGATCCCCAAAATCAAACTATCTTTTCTTTTTTTCTTTTTTCTTTTGTGTGTGATGAGGTTGTCAGATGAAGTTGTGGCTTTTGGTATTGAAATATTAGGTTCAGTGCTTAGGTATTATCATGATAAGCATGGCTGATTGCCCTAACACAAATAGGAAGCTGGCAATAGTATTTATGAACTTAGTACAGGACTGATCTTGATGTATAGTAATTCTGTAATTGATGCTGTGGTAAATGCATTTCTTGTGAACTACATGATATTTTATACCTTATGGATACATTATTTGCTTACTGTTGATTGGAAAATTGAAACTGATGATAAAAAATAAATAAATTGCTTTATTTAAGTGTTGATGTCTGGATCTATGTATTTTGTGGTAACTTCATTGAGTACTTTTGAGCATATTGATCAATGACTGAATGCTTCTGAAAGAATAAGTCTCTATAAGATTGTAATAACAAATGGAGTTTTGGTTTCCTACATAGTTTTCTTATTAATACACTTTTGTTCCATTTCATAAAGGAAGAAAATAGATGAAAGAAATGGAAAGACCTGTTGGATCAGTGTAGCTTCTACTTATAATATTTTTCTTGTGAAACAGTTAATTGTTCAGCTTGATCTCTCATCATCTTGGACATTCGGAGTCAACTGGTCACCAAGTGGCAATACTCTTGCTTATGTAGGTGAGAAAATTCTCCTGTGGCTGGATATACTTGGCTGAGGCTAACCAGAATTATGGCTGCCAGCTCTCTCTTTTTTGTTCATTTTACTTTTCTTCTTTCTAAAGTCAAGATTGCTCAGTGGGAGCTTCCACTCAGGTTTAGTTATTGTCTTCATGTTTAATAAAAGAAGATTAGGAAGGGAAGAAATACTCACATTAGCCTTTCATGGTGCACAAAGCTTTAATTCGTTTAACTTGCCCCATTTGGATGTTTTTCAAAAACAATTATTGGGGGTCAAGTTTTTATAAAAATCATTGGATCTTTTGAACACAGTTACCAAATCTTGTCATGTCTTTGATTTCTCTTGTGACCTACTGTATTTGTTGCTATTATGCAGGTCATAATTCCATGATTTTTCTTGTGACCTACTGTATTTGTTGCTATTATGCAGGTCATAATTCTATGATATATTTTGTTGATGATGTTGGTCCTTCTCCTTTGGCCCAAAATGTCGTGTTCCGTGATTTGCCCCTCCGTGATGTGGGTCAGCATCCACTCTTTCTAACCATTTTCAGCTTCTCATGATTTTCTTTGTGGATAAATTGCTGATATTTTCTGGAACTGGTGGATCATTGACATGTTTTCAGGTGTTATTTGTTTCTGAGAAGATGGTGATAGGTGTGGGATTTGATTGCATCCCAATGGTTTTTGCTGCAGATGAAAGAGGAATTTGGTATGTGAAAATTCAGATATTTGTATTTATAAGATTAGGTCAATTCATTGGGGCTGGGACAACTTGTATGAGGTCTTTCTACTAGAAATTGACATTAGCGAGGTGTTTCATCTATGAATGATGTTACTTTGAATTCTCTTTACAAGAAAAAAAGGGTTATTGTGTCTTGATTGCTCATTCTTTACCCTTTTATTTATTTTTCTGTAGGAGTTTTATCAGATATCTTGGAGAGCGTAAAACAGTATCGTCAGCATCAAGATATGGCTCACAGGTAACTAGTGTTTCTTATAAAACATCCTGCAATACAGCTATGAGAAACTTTGCTCTCTTCTTGATGCGTTGTTTTAATTGTTGACAAAAGCCCATGTGTATTGTACTGCCAGTGTAAAGTATGAAAGCTACATTGAGCTTTAAATAGATCGGTGTATGGTCATATTTCTCTTTATTTTTTTAACTTAATGTTTTCGTCGTTCCCCCACTTTTTATCAAATTGTCCTCTTAATCAGTTCTCTGAAGCATTTGGGAAGTTTTATGGTCAACCCAAGCATGGAGTGAGCAATGATGCAGTTGAAACTTCAAGAACGCGTGGAGTTGTTCATGAGAACTGTGTAAAGTATGCATCTCACTCACGACCTCCTCGATCCTACTTTCCCTTGGTTATATTGTGTTATTTGCTTTGTGAGGATGCTCTGTTTTTTCAATTCTTCTTGTCCAATTTACTGGACTTGCTCATACCCACAATGCATGGATGAATTCTACTAACAGTGGGATTCAGGCAATTTATATCCGCATAAACTATTAAGTTCAATGAATGACGCTCTGCATTTTGGACTTGTAGTTGTATCATGCCTCTTAGGCAGCAAGGGACAATGATAAGGCGTTTCAGCACATCAGGTTCGTGGAGGGTGGATGGTTTCCCCTTTTTTTAGTTGGTGACTTTTTGTACTGATAATTTTCTTTGCTAAACTCGGCTGCATCTTTTGCTAATGCTTACTCCTTGAAACTACAGGATTGGACGGAAGAGTTGTTGTATGGGATTTGGAAAATGAGCAAGATCTTTTGGAACTGCAAACTCATTAGTAAATTGTCTCTCATCTTGGTGGCAAAGTCTCTTGAGGTGATTGTCGCCTGCAGCATTATACCTTGTAGATTAATTTGTTTTGAGCTAATCATTGTAATCATGACTTAAGAGTGTCAGATATCGGCTTTTAGATTATATGTTTATGAACTGCTCCTGTATGATAACGTATTTACTGTTATTATATTTTGGCTATTGTGTTTCATATGAATGACCTACCGGGAAAAGATGTAATCGATTATATTCTGATAAAGGAATCTTAGTTATCGTATTATATTCATCCTTGGGCACTAGTGAAGACCAATTGTTTCAAAATTTATTAGCGTTCATATTGTTGGATTCTGGATGTGCATGTGCTATTTAAACTTAATAAACTCCAACATCAGATAGTTATAATTTACTCTTCGAATAAGTTGGTCTTCGACCGAAAAATGGAGATCATCCAAATTCACTTACCTTTCAAATTTTGAACAAAATTCAAGTTCGATTGGTTTCTATTTTAGTCATCAGTCATCACTATATCTTCAATCTTCATCCTCCAGCATTGGCCTATCCACACCTCTATCTCGCCTTCATCTCTACCTTCACTGCATTTCTATTCATTCCAATTTCTAGAAATGCATAAAGAACTAGCTAAAACAAGAAACACTTAAAAAAATTATTTTAATATGTAAAAAATGAGTGTCTATTAGGTTATCTATTTTACTATTGTTTGATATGATAGTAGTCTTTACTCGTGTAATTAATCTATTACATTTAATAGTTATAAAATGATTGTCTGAATGGATATTCATTTTTTCAGGGTGTTTGAATTGAATTTCATGGTTTGAAAGTAACTTAAGCAAATGACCTGAATTCTCATGGGAATTGAAATCCAATAAAATTAAGAAATTGAAATCAAACTCAAATGGATATGATTTGGTGTGAGAATTAAATTCTAACAAATGAAAATACTAAAATAACTTTATATAAACATAATGTTTTGTTCCTAATCTATTAATGAAGGGTAAAATAGTAAAAGCAATCAAATTCATTCATTTTTATACTCATTCCAAATCAAGGAATTGAATTCAATTTTTTAATTTATTAGTTCATTCCAAACATAATAATTAAATTCAATTTTTAATGGAATTCAATTTCTAATAAAGTCAATTCAATTCCATTTCATTAAAAGTTTTTAAACACCCTATTTAAGTGCTAAAATAACACTTCCCTTGAAAAAAGGTCATCTCCACATGCAATTCAACCACTAACACGTTTGGCCACCGCCTCCCTCCCCCACCTCTTTAGTGCCATGTACCATTGTGTCATGAGCGCCACCTCAACCTCTTCATGCCTTTAGGGTATTTATTGTCATATGTCAAAAAATATAAGAGAATTTATCAAACTTTTGGGTTAATTTGCCAGAAAATTTAAATTTGAGTAAACTTGAGGTAAATTTGTGAATTTATTCTTTTAGTTTGAATTTGGTTTCTTAAGAAATAAAATATGAAATTCAACAAAAAGCACTTATATATAATTATATTTTTCAAGGTTGAAATTATGATGTTTTGACTTGTGATATTAATTTTTCATAATTAAAGTTTTGATCTAATATATTTCTTGTGATTTTAATTTATATTTCATATTTTATGACTTATATTTATTTTATCATGATCCTATAGGTGAAATTTATACATATACTTGTTTTATTATAACTTTATTTTTTATAATTAAATTTCAATATTATTTTTAAGATATGTATCCTCTTTCAAGTTTATCGATGCCATGCGAGTCCATTTGATAATCTCAAATTTAATGAGAAAAGAGTTTGTTACGAATTAGCTCGTTTTTGTTTTTGTGGTAAAATCATAATCTCTTAAAGACTACTTCAGTCGAGAGTTTAGTAAGTGTGTGTTTAGTTCTGCGATGGTAGAATTAATTCTTGGTAGAGTTGATTTTAAAGTAAATAGATTTATTTATTCTATAATTGATTCTAATAAAAATTAAAAAATTTTCGTTTCTCCTGAAATCAATTCTATAAGCAAGAATTAATTATAATTTGTCATTAACCAAACATGACTATAACAAACTAAAATCGATTTTCCTACCCAAAATCGATTTTGTGGTCCTCCACCGCAAAACCAAACATACTGAAGTATCCTGCACATGTTCAAAATTAGCACACAATCCCGCAACTCAACTCTTTTCACTCGTTAGCTGCTTCTCAATCTTCCTCCCCATAAACACAGTTACTCGTCACATACACACACACTGACCACTGTGAGGAGGAAGAAAGGAAAAAAGAAAAAAAAGATGAAAATCCTATCGACACTGCAATTCCAATTCCAATTCCAATTCCAATCGCCTCGCCCTCTCTCTCGCATCCCCATCCGCCCTTTCTCCACCCACGCCTCCCTCACCCAATCACACCCCGCCACGTCAGCACCACCACAGTCCCAAATCCTGTCCACGCGCCACTCTCTCCTCTCCGGCCACCTATCCGCCGCCGACCTCCTCCGCTCCCACCTCCACCGCCTCCGCCACACCGAGCCACACCTCCGCTCCTTCCTCCACCTCCCCGACCCCGACGACCTCCTCGCCCAGGCCACCCGCCTCGACCACCGCATCGCCGCCGGCGAAGACGTCGGCCCCCTAGCCGGAGTGCTGGTGGCCGTGAAGGACAACATCTGCACCGCCGACATGCCGTCGACGGGAGGCTCACGCATCCTGGAAGGGTACCGGCCGCCGTTCGACGCGACGGCGGTGAAGAGGGTGAAGGAGCTGGGCGCCATTGTTGTTGGGAAGACCAATTTGGATGAGTTCGGTATGGGTAGCACCACTGAAGGATCTGCATTTCAGGTTTATCACAAATCTTTTTTTTTTTTGGCTACTTTTTGGTTTAATTTCAAGTTCATTGTGATTTTTTTCTTTTCAATTTGGAGTTATTATTTTTATTGTTTAATTTTAAGTTGAGTTTAATTTTGATGTACTGTCCGGTGCATCTTCCATTTGCATGACTTTTCAAATTGTGGGTTGGAAGTTAATCATATTTGCCATGACATTCTACATTTGAGTTTAATTTTGATGTGCTGAAAGTGTGTGGGATTACACTTTAATCCAATTAGGCCAAACTTTTTATTGTTGAAGTTTTCAAATTGAGAAATTCTGAGATACAATACACTTGGCTCCAAGAGCATGGCTGACTCGGCACATGTTGAGTGGTGTGGTGTGAGAGACATTGTGTTCTGCAAGTGTATCTAAGAAAGAATGTCTCCCTCAAATTTGATATTCCCAGTTCGCACTACATGAATTTAAGGGGAGGTTGGCTTGCATGATAGTAGTTGGTTGCTTCATTCATGTTGTGTTTGGTAGTTGAATTGTTTATTGGCATTGCCTATTTGTTTTGGGAAGCAGTAGGTGGATCTTTGTTTGGGAAAGTATGTGAGAGGAGTGAAAGTTGGGAATGAATGCACAATGGATACATACAATGATGCATTGCTAAAACTTGGGTGTGCCCTGGCTGGGGATGTGGGATTGGATTGGCTGTGCCCCTCACTGTGCATGGGAAGTGATTTGGCTAAGCTTTTATGTTGTATGGTTTCTAGGGTTCTTAGCTATGGCCCATTTATAACTGGGATTGGTTTACTCAGGTGATGCCTATGTTAATTCAATAGGTTACAGCCAACCCGTGGGATCTTTCTAGGGTGCCAGGAGGATCGTCAGGAGGATCAGCAGCTGCAGTTTCTGCGAGGCAGTGTGTAGTATCATTGGGAAGTGATACAGGTGGAAGTGTGAGGCAGCCAGCATCTTTTTGTGGTGTTGTAGGTTTGAAGCCGACTTATGGGCGTGTTTCTAGATTTGGACTCATGGCGTATGCATCATCACTTGATGCCATTGGCTGCTTTGGTTCATCAGTTGCTGATACTGGGATTCTCCTTCATGCAATTGCTGGTCATGATAGATTTGATGCCACCTCAAGTAAGCAAGTAAGCATTCTTCTATGTTAGTATAATTGTTGTAACGCATCTTATCTCTCATTATTAGCTAGGGTTATGAATAGTGTTTGGCATGATTTGTGTGTATCTATAATGTGGTTAACTGCCAGAAATCATTGCAAGTGATTATTTATGTATTCCTGTTATTAAAGCAAATTTCTTTTTAATAATGAATGACTTCACTTGTCAGGATTCACCCAACTTTCTGTCTCATTTTGTCTCTCCAAGTTCCTTCGAAAGTAAGCCCTTGAAGGGTCTGAGAGTTGGTCTGATCCGTGAAACAATTGGTGATGGTGTTGATGCCGGAGTAATTTCCACAATTCGTGCTGCTGCTTCACATTTTGAGGAATTAGGATGCTCTGTGAATGAGGTCCTTCTCATAATTTTTTCTTCATAATTAATGATAACTTCCATAGCCACTTAACAAGTTTATATCTTCAGTATGCCTCTTTCATTTCCCATTAACTTACAGGTCTCATTGCCATCCTTTTCCCTTGGATTGCCAGCCTACTATATCCTTGCTTCATCTGAATCATCTTCCAACTTGTCTCGCTATGATGGTATTAGGTAAGTGGCTGAATATTTCCTTGTCCTCCCTCCCTCTCTGACTTGCACAGACACACCCTCTCCACAATTTTTCCCTTCGTGTTCTTTATTCTCATTGATAAACCATTTAGTCTGATTTGAACCCTTTTTGTATCTATATCTAGATATGGAAACCAAGTTTATGCTGATGAGCTAGACTCTCTTTATGGAAATTCCCGAGCTCAAGGATTTGGTTCTGAGGTACATACTTTTCAGTTTCTTTTAATTTCTAATTTGGTGAAGTACATGATGTGTGGCAGCTTTGTATATACCTATAAAAGTAATGGGCCAAACCTATCAATTTTTAATACGTATTTCAGGTCAAAATGAGAATTTTGATGGGGACATATGCTCTTTCAGCTGGTTACTATGATGCATATTACAAACGTGCACAACAGGTACTCCTACATTTATTTTTGTTTTTTCGATGTGATGGATCTTCATCTTAATAATTATGAATGATTTCACAGGAATAGTGTATTCCCCCGTCGCTTATCCCATATAGTGTCCATTTCTTAGTGTGTATTCTAGAATCAATGATTATGAAGTGTGGATACTGCTATGATACATATTTTCATTCATCATTTCCTTAGATTGTCATATCGATGTTCTCTCTCTGTTTTTTTTTTTTTGAGCTCTAGGATCTTCAAAATGATAGTTTGTTGTCATAGGTGAGGACCATAATTAGGAATAGCTTTAAGGAGGTACTGAATCAAAATGACATCCTGATTTCACCTGCAGCTCCTTCGGCTGCTTATAAAATTGGTAAGCATCTTCATTCTTTTGCTTTTGCATTGTTGCACTTTAGCTCCTACAATGTTGTTTCATTGCTTGTGGCCTTTGCAGGTGAAAAGAAAAATGATCCTTTGGCAATGTATGCAGGTGACATCATGACTGTAAGCATTTTATTCTTCTTTTGTATTAGATTTCTGTCTTTTACTTTTGATTATATGAGATTGTTGTGAAGCAAACCTAGCAAATAGTGTTAGTATGAGGTCTTTTCTTGTGCTTTTGATTTTGTTCAACTCAACTGAATTCAAGCTTGAATCTGGCCTCATACTTGAGTTACTAGTGCTTGACTAGCATTGAGCCCTTGAGCAGACCACTTAACTGTTGGTGAAATTTATCTGTTATGCCTTAGATATTAAACCTACAGGTGCAAACCAAGAACCTAGTGTTGCGAGTACTAGTTCCCCTGCAAGGGAATTCACCAGTGGAATTAAGTCACCATTGAGACTAACTATTCATGCACCCTATGATTAAGAGTTTGATCTTCTTTGGTATCATCTGAAGTTCTATTTCTTGGTACTTCATTTTCATTAACATATCACCAAGCATAATCTTTGCCCTTCTTTATCGGTGCTCTTTTTAACAGGTAAATGTTAACCTAGCTGGACTACCTGCCTTGGTTTTGCCCTGTGGATTTGTTGAGGGTGGGTCTGCAGGCCTTCCTGTTGGTCTGCAAATGATTGGTGCAGCATTTGGTGAGGTATTGACTTTTCCTATCCACTCCACTCAACTCCTTGTCAACGAAGCTTTTCTATGTCGCGTTTAGTTTTCTTTTCTTTTTTAGTCTTCATTTCCTATAAATATAAAAGATGGAGATGGTGATAAATACATATCTTTTTTTAAAAAAATTTTAATTCGAGGATTATTATAATCACTTGCTCATAGATATGGTTCAATACTGGGTTCAATGCCATGTTTGATACATGTAGCTGGCCATGCTTAGTGTGCAAAGGCTTTGTTGTTGTTGTTGTTAGACAATTATTAAGGGACACAATTATTAAGCTGAACCCATCTTATCAAATTGGCATTTTTTTTTTGCAAATATTTGTTGAAGGAAAATTTGGACTTTCTGCTTGTGTGGATATCTAATAAATTTGGCTTTTTGTGTAAAACTGTGCTGTTTTACTTTTATGAGTTCTACATGAGATAATGTGCATTAGTGTCTTTTTGTGATTGAATAATAGTACCATCCTTTGTCTGGCTTTGCAGGAAGAGCTGCTGAGAGTGGGACATATCTTTGAGCAAACTCTTGAAAATTGCAGATTTGTTCCACCTATTGTAGCTGATGAAGACATTGCATGCTAATATAAATGATCATTCTACATTTCGGTGATCCATAGAAAGTTCCATTTCTTCATGACAATTGGTCTTTGAAGCAGATTTTTATAAGACAATTCAGTATATGGCAGTTAGATTCAAATTAGTGACTTCAAGGAAAACATGGTTTGGACAGAGGTAATACTTCTCCAAATGTTTTAGTCACACATGGCTAAACTGGTGGGTAGAGTGAGCTAGGGAACTCACTTTTTTGCAATTGAGCAAGTTCATAACATTTCAGTATGTAGTATTTGTTGAGGGGAGTCATTAGCTATGGTTAGCTATTGTATCAATAACCAGCATTTAGTGTTCTCTTCATTGTAAATCTGGCTAGCTTGATCTACTGTGAAGGAACAAGCAGTCTTTTGCTCTTTCCAAACAATTTGGCCCTGTAATTTATTCTTGAGGATTTATTTCTTCATTACTAGGTACTGAAACTTTTGAATAAGAAAGGAATTTGTTTGAACTTCTATTTTCCTTTTTGAACTTGCCTGGGTACTAACCTTTACCTAGTAGGCTGTCCACATTTAGAAGTGCTTGTAACTAACCACAATCGAGTCTTCGATCTTGTTTGTGGGTGTGACTAGTAAGAATTTGCATCCATGTCATAAAATGACGGGTAAAATGCATTTTAGCCGTCCTGAATTTTAAGTTATGTGCAGTTTATATCTTAATTTTTCAAAATGTGCATTCCGTCACCATGAATTTTCTAAACAGTGAAAAACACCTTTTTTCAATTAAGTTAATATCTATTTCCATCATTAAATAGTCATATATAAGTCATGTATGTAAAAATATCCAATTTTAATTATATTTTTCAATCCTAAATCCTTTTCACTCAGAAATCAATAAAAATGCCATTCAAATTGTACTATGATAGGATAAAATGTATGGAGTTTTGAAATCCATGTATTTAAGATAAGATGGTAAAAGAAATACATGAACAATTAAGCACATGGTTATCCATGTACGTCATATTAGTTTATGTTGAGATGTTGAAAATAGTTATCATTAAGAAAAATAAGTGGTTATATAATAGAATGATTACCTACTAGGTCATATTAGCTTATATTGAAATGTTTAAAGATAGTTATCCTTAAGAAAAATATATGGTTATATAATAGAAAAGTGTGAGTATACTAAAAATAGATTTAATCTTGATGTATCGCTATAAAATTGTTTGAATTATTTATCATGTATAATATTGTTATGGTAAGAAATGAAGACTATTTTTTTTTTCATTGGTGCTAAGAAATGAAGACTTCTAATGGAATAGTATTATATAATTAGATGATAATCCAAAAAAAATATTAATAATGTATTGAAATTAAATCAATTAAAATTAAAATTAAAGTTTGAATTTTTGGTAAATCATTATCCTAAATTTTTTGACACAATTAATTAATAAGTGCTACGCGATTTTCAATATTTAATTTTTGCACTAAATAGTTCAAAAAGACGAGGGATGAAAATAACACTTATGTAAGTGTATAAGTTCTTAGCTAATTATTAATCTTTAATTTTAACATAAATATACTTGAATTTTTTTCATTCATTATTAAATTTTACTATTTTATTTCTTTATTAAAATTCTATTGGATTTAATTTTCATGCTTTGGAGTAAATGTCAATCTAGTCATGTGAGAGTTATTTTATCATGTGAAATTTAGAAATTAATTTTTTAGCCTCTAAAATTGGAAAATGAGTCATGTTAGTTACTTTGATTTTTGAGCCATGGAGTTGGATACTAATACGACTTATATTTTATAACTTTGATAGCTAAAAAATAATTTTTAAATTTTAATAATCACAATAAATCATGAAATAATTTCAGAAACTAAAATAAATTATATAATTGATTTTTAGTTCCACCATTTAAAAAGTCAAATAAATGAAAAAAATCCAATTAGATATATTGTCAACGCATAAGAAATAAATAAATGCAACTATATTTTTCCATTAGAAAAATTGCAACTCTATTTGAATCTTTACTTTTATCATTAAATTGCGTTTTTAAACTCTATTTGACTCTTTAATTGCACCATTTATTTTAAAATAAGTATCTTTTTGAGCTTTTCACGTTCGTATATAAAGTGATGTATTTAAAGATAAACATGAATTTTGTCCAGATAAATTATTCTCCGAATGAATTTAAACTCTAAAAAGATATTTCTTTTGAAATGGGAGAGTACATCCACACCAAAACCTTATGCCCATATTAATGAATTTTGGCTTCAGCCTCACCAACGGCGCACGTTATCATCTTCCGCTCACACAACAAAAAAACAAAACCAAAACTCAAACCGCGTGAAACTCACGCTCCCTGGAGTCCTCCTCCTCTTCCGGTTGCGACTCCTCTCTCTCTCTCTCTCTCTCTCTCCGTTTTGGATCCACTTTCGTTCAGATCCAATCTAGTGTCGATCGATTATGTAAGCACTGATCGAAATTCTGGTCCATCTATGTTGAATTCCAATTCTTGTTTTTCATGATCTGAATTATCTATGATCTCAATTTTAATTTTCTAGTTTTCTATTAAAAATTGAAACTTTTTAGTGGTTGGAAATTTCCGTTTTCCTTAATTTCATTTTGGAGTTAGGGATTTTTGGGAATACAGGAGGTGATAATTTTGCTTCCTTTTTTTTTTCGCGTCTTATTTTTTTTTTGCATTTTGATTTGTAGCCAAAATTTCTGCAACTGGGAATTTCATTGATTAGCTGTTTTTTGATGTTATGAATGAATAGTAGATGTGAGATATCAGGTTGATCATGTTCGGTTCTTACCTTTGTTTGAATTGAATTGGTTGATTGAACCAAATTGATGGTGTTTGCTACCTAGGTGTAGCTCAGGATGATAGTGTAGGGTGGTGATTTTAATTATATGTAAGCTGTTTTTTTTTTCATGATTTGTTTTTAATGAAATGTTATTGTCTTTTTGGTTTCTTGGTTATCAGTGTGATTATGATGAGGAGAGGTCAAAATCAATTACCCGTGCGGAAGCTGCCGTCCCTAGTTGATCTTTGTGTTGAGAAAGTAATAGATAATATAAGGTACCTTGGAAATGTTGGTTGTGTTGATCATCATCTGCTTGAGCGTATCTTGCCGCACTGCACGGCTGATCAGTTGAGGCATGTGGAGAAGGCCAGCGAAGTAAATTGAGCTTTGTTGTTTTTAGTTGACTATAACAAGGTAAAACTGCTTTTGTAATTTGCTTGATGTGCTTTGCAGGGAGCAGATCTGAGTCCTGTAACTGACAAGTTATGGAAAAGGTTCTTTGAAAAGCAGTTTGGCGCAAATTGCACCAGTGAAGTGATTAGGAGGATGAAAGAAAAGAAAGTGGCGTTTAAATGGATGCAATTGTATGAGGTGATTTTTGTGTTTGGTTTTTATTTTATTTATTTTTGTTAGACATAGTTATATTTTAGATGAAAGGGCTGTATTTAATGTAACTTCTTTGCCCCAAAAAGCACTAATTTGCAGCTGTGCTAACTACGTAAAATTCATACAGGCAAAAGCAAAAGAAATGGCGCAAGCTGAGGATGAAGCATTTGATCGAATCAAGCAACTGTACAAGAAAGAAGATGCAAGTATGACCTTAGTGTGTGTAAATGTGTTTTCTTGGGTACTTGTTTTTATAATTCATGCCTTTGCTGCTTTGTTTAACATGAATATCCTTTCCTCCACATTCTTTGTATCACTTCTATTCTTTTAATAAACATGCTTGCTTTATCCAGAAAATGTTAATGTAACAATTAATTGTCGATTCGATTTGATGAGCATTGGATTTTATGCCATAGAACAATGTACTAATTCTTGAAGACCTATATTTCTTGTCACCTGCTTGGTTGAAAATAGTTACAAAGTAATGAAATTCTGTAGGAAAACAGAGTAGGCAAGTAAAGCTATGCACCAAAGTTCCACCTTCAAGTAAAAAGAGATTTTGGGGAGGTAACTGTCTAATTTCACTGTTTCTCTTCTAATATACTTTTGTTTTGTATGATCAAGTTGTAGCTTTTGTTTGTTATTTCATATTTGACAATATGCTGTAGATGGACCTGGATACAATGTATCAAATTTGAAGAGCAACATAATGAAGAAGGCAAAGATAGAATTTCTAAAGAGGTAACTTTTCTTGTATGTTTATTTGATGCTTCCAAGGATCTCAAGTCCACCCAAGACTTCTAAGTTCTATCACTAGTGAAGAGAATATGAGCTGTAGCTGCCAGTAAGCAGGGGTGTTGGCTCTGGGAAACAAATGTATTATTTATAGTGTTGGATGGAATATATGTTTTTAAGCTATTATATCTGAGCAGTAAACTTGCAAATTGTAGATTAGACGGAGGATAGGCCAATAGGTAGATGTAGAGGGTGACTAAGAAAGATCATAGACAAACTTGTTAAGAAGGACTTAGATTTAAATGGCTTGTCTATAAACATTTTTGATGATTGGATGCAACGCCGTTTGATCCATGTTACCAATCCCTAGTGGTGGAAAATGGTTTTGTTGTT
Source organism: Dalbergia cochinchinensis (assembly GCA_031216125.1). Lineage (NCBI taxonomy): Eukaryota > Viridiplantae > Streptophyta > Magnoliopsida > Fabales > Fabaceae > Dalbergia > Dalbergia cochinchinensis. Next base: position 51,438,465 of record CM062371.1, on the reverse strand, counting down.
GTTGTTGTTGTTGTATAATTGTGTTATGATATTGACTTTGACATTTTTCTATATTTCTTACAGTCATGAGGTGAAAAATCTTGCTGCAATGAAGAAGAATTCTGTCCAGAGGACTAATAGGTTCATATCACATCAACTTTGCTGTTGGAAACTATTTCTAAGCATTCACTTTTTCTTATCACTATGCCTAGGGTTTTTGGTTTAAAAGCTTATAGTGTTTACTTAACAATCCTCATGCTATTGCTCCCTGTCCTGCAGTTCATCAAGCGTCATGAAGACTGGAAGTATTTCCAGAATTGGTTCATCTTCTAAAGATCCCAAATCTACCGAAAGGATATTTTAGGAGCAAACTTTGTGAAAGATAGCAATGCTGTGTATCTTGATTTGCTTTTACATTGCAATAAGAGTTGCAGTTATCTTAATGCTAAGAAAATTTGGCCTCATTTTCTCAGCGAAGGAAGTTCACCTTTCTTTCTTTGTTGTATTTATAGCTTAGATTCTTCATAATATGCATGCTAGTTGATATGATATGTTCATTTCCGTATATAAATGAAATTCCCGTTCATTTTCATATTAGATGTCTATGATATAGCTGCTGGCATGGGAAGTCTATTAGTTTATTGTTACCCAATCCGTAAATTACCTTTAAATGGGGAGGAATGAGTTCCATTTAAATTTTGATGCACCAACATTGTTAAATTTTTTTACATTGTCATTCAGTCAAATCCACTTATTTGTACAATTTTTCAATACATGATTGGTTGGCTGTATAAAAATAGTTTTGTACTGATAGGACATTGAAATTAAACACAGTAATTTTTTTCCTTCAAAATATTTACTTTCTAAAATGGTCTACTTGGCTGAGATATTGGTATGAGAATGCATGGATATAATCATATAATACCCTATACAATGTGCAGATGATTGAGGTATGCCCTGGCGGTCAAAATGAGTGGCAGGTGATGCTTACTTTACCCGCATGTGGGATCCCAACAAATCATCATGTACAGGAGCTCCTTACCCTTGCATGCTGAAGGCATGACATGCAAAGACCTTCCCTTCCCTCCCTGTCTTGGGCAGGTGAGTTCCTTGAGGTGTATGAGCAAAGCCTTGCAAGTTTTGGTCCTTAAGCATCTTAAATGGAAAGAACAATGCTGGAAAACTTTACTACAATTTAGTTGCAAGAATGATATGACATAATTATTAATGCCTAAATAAATAAAAGATGTATTTCTTTATTTTATCCAACAATTGCTAAACATTCTGGTTTTAGTTTTGTCGCATTGCTCGAAGGGAAATAAGTTTGTCTTCACTCCTCTCTTTGTAAAGATGAATAATTTGCATCTAGGGGAGTAGATAACCAAGGTGATGAGAAGGAACTCGCAAATAGAACATTATTGTAAGAGGATGCTGAAAAGGGGAAAAATCAAATGTTGAAGTCTTTGCTATTTGAAATGCTTTTGATGCTATGTCTTTGAAATGATTACATGTATTGATATTTATTTAGTAATATAGAGTTAGGATTGAATTACACTAATACAATTTTAAGTAACTATTATACCGTTAGATAAAACTATTAAATTAATTTTTAACAGAACTCACTGCTGTTTATACACTAATAATGTGTATTAATTGTGCATATATAAAATATTAATTTGATACAAATAATTGTATATCACCACTGAAAAATAAAAACTAATCATTGACAAGTTAACCCAGTGAAAGCCCTAATTTGGTGTTCTAAATTTAAGAATTGAACATTATCCTTCCAGTGTCCTAAGAATGATACTTTACTGATTACAGTTTTTTGGTCACCCCAAAAAGTTTTACTCGAGATCTTCTATTGCTTATAATATGATAAGTAAGTTTGAAAAAATAACGAGAAATTGAATTGCCATTGAATTGACCTCGTTGCCTAAGTCATATGACACTTCAATAATAAGAATAATACTAATGTTGATGATGATGATAATAGTCCCAATAATTATAATAAATGTATGACATGAAAATAAAACTAATCACATAAGCATCTTCCCCCATGACTTCTCATTATTACTCTCTTCTGGGGGGTAACTTTTATACTCTTTCAAGTAGCCATGTTATAATACATCCATAATGTAAAACCAACCATTACAACAAAAATTATTAATTAGTTTGATTAATCCATGTTGCATACTGCAAATCCAACTAGCATCATTCTGCTAGAAGGATATAACATCAGTTGCATTATTTATGCAGAGACATGCTCCTAAAGCTCCCCTTTTCCTCACCCTGATTATATCGCAGTTAATTTTAGGCAATAAAAAGCCATAACGAAAATAGAATTATTTTCTCTTTGGAGTTTTCTTGAGAATTATACATCACCTCTTGGCTATGTCATTGATAAATCTAAGCCAAGTCTACAACCCAGATCCGGCAAGCCGCCTCTTAGAGGCATTTGATACAGCCAACTGACCAAGCTTGTCAGTGTTACTTGATGCTGTCCTTTCTTTGACTGGTGTATAATGCCTCAGCCATTCACCAACATAAACCTGGACACAAAGCAGATTGGTGACATCAAGGGAACATAAATGCAAAGCCTGCTTGGACCAGGTTAATGAGAAAAATGAAGCTACAAGAAAAATTGGGAACATGGCACCAATAATGTCTGAATATTCACTCTAATACGAACTTTACAAACTTAAAGGGCCTTAGCATTGTCATCTCAATATCAACTAACTACCAAGAATCAACACCACAAAATCAGCCTGGTCTACTATTCTATTTCCAAGTTGAGGTGTGTTGAGTATTAAGGATCATAGTTGCACTGTCTAAAAGCCTCCATTTCCTTAGTTTCATAACTTTCAATGGAGAACTCATCAAATCCAAGGGTGATAGAGATAAGTAGGTAATACTTCTCCATCTAAACTATCCTTAAGGATGATTATGAAGCCTAACACCAAAACTAATCCCTTTTAATTCAATTCCACTACCATATCAAGCCTGATATTGAAGTCAAACAGCATACACCACTACTGGTTTTACCATATCATTTTGATGTATTTTCAGAACAAATTCTCCCCAATACTAATGTTAAAAGATGTATTATCCAGCCTCAACAATGATATAAATAGCCAAACATTTTCCAGGAAACAAAATGGTATATACAACATGTACAACCATACCAGCACAAATCAGCTAACAGTGGTTGTGCTATAATGTCAATGTCTAAGAAAACCATAACTGGAGAAAAGATTTAAAGAAACGAAACAACCTGTTGAGGTCTCATAATCTTCGTATCAGGATCATCCAAGGACTCGCGCCAATGTGCCAAGTAGCCAGCCATACGAGGGATAGCAAATAAAATAGTGAAATACTCAGGTGGAAACCCCATGGCCCTGATCATAAACCATCAGCTAAAACCAATTCACATATGCTGGGAGGGATAACATGTCTTATCCTCCCAAGTTACAAAAACTGGATGTAATAATAGATTACCTATAAATTAATCCAGAGTAGAAGTCAACATTTGGATATAGCTTCCTCTTGATGAAAAACTCATCTGATAGTGCAACCTTCTCCAAGGCGACTGCAACCTGCAAAATCAAACAATAGCATATGAAACTTTCAAGTTCAAACCAACTATATTGAACTTTACTTACTTCAAATTAAAAGTGGAATTATTTTTCCTGGTCAGATAACAAGTATTGATTGAAACTTTATGAAATGCTCCATATTTGATATGAATTGCTACTTAAATTTCAAACCAAAATATGACATCTAATTTAATACATGTAGACATACCGGATGGCAAACAATATCTACAAGATTTCGAGCAAATGCTTTAAAATAACCCCTGGTTTCCTCGACATTAAATCTTTTGATACGTTTGGGCTTGTTATGTTAAGAATTACATTCACATGCATATATATATATATGTAATAACTTTTAAAACAGTAGCAACAGTAACAATAACAATTAAGCTTTATCTCATTAAATGGGGTTGGAGTTAGTAGCAAAAATTAAATATATCAAACAAAAATATATGCGTCAAAATCTTCAAAGTGTAATAATATTTTGATATTTTATTCATAACCACGATCACAGCATATCAAGCTCAAAGAATATACAACAGAGAGACAATAGCATATAGAAGGGAGTAAGGGAGTAATGGATGAACACCTCAATAAGAGGATCCCGGCCAACAATGGAAAACACTTCCTCTGCGAGTCTTCTTAGGACTTTTGCTCTGGGATCATAGTTTTTGTATACACGATGTCCAAAACCACTGAGCTTTCGTTTCCTGGGGGAAAATTGTATGACAATAATAACAACAACAACCATCATTATCGCTGCTTGCTGTAAAGAGACAAAGAACAAGTCATCATGCCATCACCATGTCTTGGGTAAAACCTACTATACAAGAAAAACGCCAAGACCAGAAAAGAAAGAGTGATAAACACCTGGCTTTAACACCCTCAATGAACTCTGGAATTTTCTCAACAGTTCCAATTTCACTCAGCATTTTGAGAACAGCCTGAAAATCAAATATCTCAGTAGCATGTTTATATATTGAGTATGACACAACCTTGCATTTTCTTTCTACATTAAAATAAGCAAAACAAAAGTGATCAGGAAAGCCTCATCAGCCAGTAACATAACCTCATTAGCTCCGCCATGAAGAGGTCCATACAGAGCCCCAACAGCCCCAGCAACAGCAGTATACACATCAACACCACTGCAAATAAGGTAACAGTTAAGCAATGTACAACATGCTGCTTTCTTTTGCATAGAAAAAATCACTATTCATACACACTGATGTCTATTTGAAATAAGCCCTGGCAAAGTCATAAACATATAATTGTAGGGACGATTTCCTTTAGTAGGAAGATATCTATCTACCTTGACGCAAGATGGCGAACAGCAGATGTAGAGCAATTCATTTCATGTTCCGCATGTAGGATGAAGATAATGTCCAGCGCACGACTCAGGCGAGGATTAGGTTTGTAAGACCGATTGCCACTGAAAGCATGCATAATGGCGATAGATTTTATTTGAGTCATAATCCATGCCGATTATAAAATTCACAATAACAAAATGAGCTAGCTAGATGTTATTAATTCATTCTATCATCAAAGATTAAACCATAATACTTCTGAAATGATTTGGATTTGTCATATTTCAGTATAAAAATAGAAAATAAAACCATCATGAAGCTTTGAAGAAGAATAAAATAAAATTAAAAAAAAATCAAGTTTAGATTATTCCAAATTATGAGACAAAATGCAGTAAGCCTTACAAAGAATCCAGCATGTATAGGAAGTTCTCTGTGTAAGAAAGGTGATTGGATGGAAGCACAGGTGGCCGTCCAGCCATTCTGAGATAAATTGCAGCAGCAATCGTTGTTATCTGCAGTCAAAAAGGAAAATGATATTGCAGAAAAGCATTAGGAGAGATTTGTAATTAATAAGTATAGAACTGCAAGAATACACAAGCTTAACCAGTTCAAGGAGTATTCAAAATAACTGAATGACTTGGTAAACACATCATCATAGGGAGGAGTAAGATAACAGGAATAGAAATAACCAAACCTTCCCGATAATACGAGCTATTTGTTTGTCTCTCACTTGCTTTGAGTTGTAAACATCAAGACCCTGCGTTAAAATATAATAAGAAGTTTCAATGACTAGGTCAAAGCCCAATTAAATAATATGATATGACAATAACATGTTGCATTCTCAGTACTTGCATTTCGATTGAAGTAACACATAGGAAGAAGCAGTATCACGTAGGAATCATTGATCAAAATTATGAAAAGCATCGAATTCAAAAGAGAGGAAAGCAAGAAAATCAACAAATATAAGCATTGTTTTTCCTTTTTTTTTTTTTCAATACAACCTTTAAGCATATCGGCAATAAGCCAATAAGTACTATAGTAGTTGACTACAAAAAACAAAAAAAGAAAAATCATCATTTTTTTCTTCATTAATAATCTCAAAGCTGAGGTAAACAATGCTTCAAACTTAGAAAATAATAGCAAGCAGTTTTTGATTATTTGTCTCATAATACACTTAAAAAGTGGAATCATCTCAGGTAATTGCTACCAACTACCAAGTAAGCACCTTCTGGTTACTAACAGCAAAATAGAATTAATATCTGCATTGAAGTTTCAAGAGTTATACATTTTCGTACAAATCTAAAAGCTTCAGGATCTCACACAATGTTAAGAATATAAAATAAACGTATGTATCCAAAGTTGCATGTTATGTTATCATCATTTATCAAAATGCTGAACAATACAAAAGTTGAGTAACTTGAATTGTTTGTGTTACTTACTTTTAGAGCAGGATTAGCGTCTGGATGATAAACAGATAGAGCACTCATGGCATTAACAAGCACACCCATAGGATGTGCATCATGTGGCATCGAATGTATGATATCCTATAAAACAAATGTAAAACATCACTAGGTTATACTAATACATTTGTAATTAGAAAAAATAAATGAATAACTACCTTCAAATTATCATGACAGAAGAACTCAATAGAGTGATTGCAAAAGAAATTATTAAGCTTGTACATTCTAACACAAACCAGTCTGATACAAAAGCGACAGCCATCTCTGACATCTAACAAACATTCAGTTAAGAGAGATAACAAAAAGGAATGATGTTATCCCTTATCTTTACCTCCACAACAGTGATAACTCGCATTTTCAAAAATCAAGACACATAGGTAGCATTTGGTTTGGGAGATAGGACACAAAATACAGGAACAGTAGAGACAGAAACATGTCTGGAAGGAGAGATAGGAACAACGGTCAGAAAAACACAAAATTTCTGTATCTCCAGTATTTATGTCTCTGTCTCCACTATCTTCACTCTCCCTGTATTTCTGTCTCTATCCCCCTACCAAACGCTACCATAGGGATGTACAATACCCAAATAAGACTTCAAGCTGGTTGATTACTTTTAACTTTTAATGGTTAATCCTTTCTATCAAAACAGAGCTACCAAATTTTCTTGGCAATGTAAAATAAAGCTGGAATATTAAATCCAGGCAATAAAACAAAAGATGTTTTAGTTGTGTACAAATCTCAAAGCTTGGACGGACTGAATCCAGAAAGTTGGCATATAGGACTTTGGGACCATAAACCCATAGTAAAGAGATATTTGATAGCAGAAAACTCACCAAAACTCCCTGTGGTACAGCTGAATGCTGAGATATGGCAAACTCCCAATCCACTAACTGATTTTCCGAAGGTAAATTTCCATACACTAGAAAGTAGAAAGACAGAGTTAATAAACTCAATGACATCCATGCCATGCAAAAAGTGAAGCATGTAATTAACTGGAGTCAGAAAAATGGGCCTTACACCCGCCCAAAGTACAAGCATCTTCTGACATTAAATCTGTATCTCAAGTAATCATTCACTATTCGAGAATGAAATTTTTATCTGCCTACAATAAACAAAGGGCAGCAAAATCGCATGTACTTGTAAGAAAAATACTCACTTATGAGATAGGAGACTTCCATAAATGTGCTTCTCTCTGCCAATTCCTCAATTGGGTACCCTCTATATCTAAGGATTCCCTCATCACCATCAATATAAGAAATAGTTGATCGGACGGGTGCAGTGTTCAAATAACCAGGGTCATAAAGTTTGAGTCCCTTGTCATTTTTTCCTGTTGATATCTGCAAACAAAATATTAAATGACCCCACGATCCAATCCAATATAAGAAACAGTAGTAACACAAATAATCACCATTCTATAAGTATAAAACACCCCTCCTACGATTTCACCATGTAACTCAACTTAAAAAAAAAAATAACACTAAGCATTCTACTTTTGAGCTAGGAAGCATACAGTGATAAACAAACACTCTTTCAACAACTCTAAACAATTAAACAAAGCAGAAAGAAGCAAAACCTATTTCACCCGATTAGAAAATTCTTTTAGTCACCAATTTTACAGATGATTTATTGACTATCACAGTATTTCCATATCAAATTAGGTGACGCATTAGAAGTCAATACTACCATGATCCATGTTTTACAACTGTAAGGAGTGACTGAAATATTAATTTTTAACTTCTATGACTGAAGATCTAAAGACACTCATGCATGCAACTTCATGGACTAAAGTGAGTATCCACTCAATTGAAATAATTTTATTCTTAGTTCCTACCATAATTACCTTAAAAGTTATCAAAGAAAAGAGTAAACATATTCGATTGAAGGATTTAATATTGATAGGAGTTTTACACCGTCTTCAGTACATCATATCAACAAATAGGTTGATTCTCAACCGCTACTTGACATGCCATGCAAATATAAAACAAATTTTTACACTGCAACAAAGTTAATCAGTTGATGACAGTGTAAAACACTCTACACTATCTACAGTATCTTAAAATTATTCTAAAGAAGATAAAATTAGAACATTTTCCCTCCCTCAGAAACAATAAGACAAGAATAGAAACTAATTCACAAAGAGAAACTACAACTTCCAAAAAGCTCAAAAAGGAGCAAAGTTGAGCAAAACCCCGTTCACCAAATTCGATTCCCAACATTCACAAACGAAAATAAATTTCATTGGATAAGATATGATTTTGACACCTTCTTGAAGTCGGTGGCTTTGACGGTGCCTTCAGGGGACACCTCAATCTGGTACTTCTTCCCTGTCCTCTCGTCCACCACAGTCAGTGTCCCCTTCAGCCCCCCCGCCGCCGGAGCCGACAGCCGCAGAGGCTGCAGCAGCTGCTCGGCGGCGGCGGTGGCGGAGGAGGGAAGCAAGTGAGCGGCGAGGATGGCCAAACGGTCACGTGCGGAGTTCATCGGTGATTCGGATGTTGTTGTTGACATTGTGTTCTGTGTTTGTGATTTGTGAAGAGCAGAGTAATTGAATTGATCTATGAAAGTGATCAAGACAACAAGCGATGATGGAATGCGAAAGGAATGGAACGTGAAAATGATTGGGCTAGCGAGAGAGAGTGATTCAGTTAGTTACGTTACATTTACGTACGAGAGCGTGCCATATATGGCAATAGTATACAATAAGTGTTAAAGAGATAGACTAAACTTATCCATATCATCATTAAGATCGAAGAATTCAAGTTGAACTTTATTTTTAGCTTCTAGAAAGATCATAAGATAAAGTAGAATGCGAGTTGAATTTGTATCCATCCAATCAGCAAAAGAGTTTCAATTGAACTTTACTACCACTTTACTTATAGATTAAGCTAGGTTTATTATTATTATATTCTATAGCTTTGCCCATATAAAGGCCTCCAAATACCATTTGTAATACATGTAGTTGTGATATAAAATAGTGATATGAGATTGTAAGATTTTCACTCCTCTCCCTTACTCCTTGATGCAACATTATGCTTAGAAAGTGAATTAAGAATATTAGTGTTTTGTGAGAGAGATCCTGGGATGATTAAGTCTTTAATATCAAATTGGTATCAGAGCTGGTTAAATCCAATACTAATTTATTTTAGAGAGTTTATGAAGAACAAGAGTGTTCTCATATAAGTTGTTTTTAGAAAGTCATTATGGCAAACAATTATAATATTGTTTGGTCTGGTCCCAAATTAGACAGGAAGCTAAATTATAGCTAGTGGGAGATATTGATGGCCACTCATCGGAAGGCTCATAATATTTGGAGTCTTGTTGAACCAAGTTTGCAAGATGGTGCTGATGCAGCTGCTCAAAGAGGAGACCAATTCGCGTTGTTACAAATCTATCAAGGAGTAGATTATTCAATATTTGACAAGATTGCTAATGCCAAAACTGCCAAGGAAGCATGGGTGTGAACACCTGATTTTGTCCGGGCTAAAAAAAAAAAAAATTCTTTCAGCTTATCTCATCTTTTTCATTTTTAGTTGTCCTTGTCATTTTTATTAAAGCTCATTTTGTTTATTGGGTTGTTAGACTAAAGCCTACCTCTTTTTCTGACCCATTTCACTTCTTTGCAAGAAAAAATAAAACAAAAAAATGATCTTTAGCTTGTTTCATTTTTGTCTTTGTTATGTTATTTTATTTAAAAAAAGAAAGAAATCGCAGCTTGAAAGATGCCAAAAGAAAATGGAGCCAGTTGAGCATGCGCCTGAGATACTTGAAAAATAAGAAAAGGGAACAAGCGTGCGCTGAACACATCAAAAAAAATGTCAGAAACAAGGAGTGTCTGTCTTTGACAATAGAGGAGCAAGAGTGGATCGTGGAATGAAAAATTCAAAAAGAGTGGTTGCTGGGGAAGATGATCAGTGGCATGCAGTCAATAAAGTCAGCAATAACCAGCAAAGTCAGTAATAATCAGAGGATTGAGATCCCTCAATCAAGAGCATAAAATCCCGGATATCCAGGAAAATCAAGAAAAAATTAAAATTGAATTGACAAAGCATGTATAAAGGTAGGGTTCATCATTTAGGTTAGAGGGGGGATCTGTTTTTACCAACACCGAAAAATCTCATCACCATTTTCTAAACTTCATCAACATTTTTCATCCAAAATATTTTGCAATAAGCACAAAAGAGAGGAAAAATCACAAAACCACAGGTAAATTATTTGATTCATTTTTCTTCTTCAAGTGTTTATTTTCCATCATTGAAGCCAGAAACCAAGACCCCTGTAACCCGAACCCATTCACAACCAAATACAATGCAAATCCAGCCAATCATATTCAGATTTAGTCCAAAGTCTATCAATAGTCCATTATAATACAATTTCAGTGCTGCACCAAAATAGGTTTTCATTTCTAAGAAATTAGAAAGGAAAGAAAAAAGAGGAAACAGAAACTGAAAAACCACCGTGAAGGGGGTCCATGCGGCTGCTCCGCCGTGAAGTCCGACGAACTCTCCACCACTGTTCTGATCTTCGCCGTGAGCTTCATCGTTCGCCAGGCCGAACTTTGACAGCCGATCGCCGCTCATCGCCAGCTTCGCTTGCGGTCTCCGCCACTGGCTCGCGGCGGATCGGCCAGCCTCCCCCTCGGTCATCGTCTCGTGCTTCCCACCTGGCCGATCTGCACCGCCGCAAGGCCCCACCATATGCGGCCTCCCTCTATGCGAGCCACTCTCCCATGCCTCCATAAGCTTGTCGCGGCGGAGCTTGCCTCCATGAAAACCGTCGCGGGCTAGATCGCGAAAACCACCACCACGAAGAGCTCCCAAGCCACCGCCAGCTCAGACCCAATCCTTCTTCTCTCTGACCGCTGGTCCGCCTCGCAGCACGCCTCTGGACTGCCGATCTACCTCGCGGTGCTCCCATGGACTATCGGTCCTTCCCCTTCCGGCTATGCATCCCTCCCTGGCTTCGAACCGACGCACCGTCGGCAGCCTCTCCTTCGCGCAGCGGTGGCCTCTGGCCGCGCTGCCGGTTTCCTTTCTCTGGATCTCCCCCCTCTCTCTTAGTCTCATATTTTCTCTCTCTTACTCCACTCCCTCTCAATTCTCTCTCGTTACTTCTATTTTCTTTCCCTTTGTTTCTTTTTAGTGTGTGTTGTTAGTGAAATGTGAGGAATGAGTGTGTGTGTGCGCATGTGTTAGGCGTGTCTCCGTGCTGAGTGCGTGAGACTGGGTGGGTGTGCGTGTGAGTGAGTGAGTATGCGTGTGAGCAGATGAGTGTATGTGGGGAATAGGTAGAATAATTCTAGGGGCAAAATTAAATTAGGAATAGATTAAATAAAATTTAAATTAATGAAAATTGAAAACGAATAAAGAGTTTTAGGTTTTTTTTTAGCTTGAGTTATTGTTAGAATAAGATTTTGAAGTATTGGTTTAAATTTCAGTTTTGTTTTAGTATTTGTTTAACCTTTAATTTCCAGATTTGCTCTTTTAAAGTTAGTTTAGTTTTTTTTATAAAAAAAAAAGGAAAAAAAGGTTTATTTTTTATTTATTATTATTATTATTTTTTTTTTTTGAGTAAAATTAATTGATTGGATTAGAGATTGATTTAACCATCCACATGATATTTTGGTGAGTTTTGTGTTAAAAATCTTAAAATACAAAAACAAAAAAATAAAAAATGGTAGTTAGAATCCTTGATTTACTTTTAATCTTTAATTGTTATATTTGTTCATTTTTTTAAATAAAATAAATAATTGTGTCTCTAAATTAATGTTGTCAACTCATAATTAAAATTAGCCTTTCCTTTTTTCTTTTGATTAAAAGTTTATTTAATTCATCAATTGAGAAATTGAATTTTTAAATAAATAAATAGGATTAATTGAGCCGTGACGGCTTATTAATTCTAAATTCTGGAATATTTTAGCTGTGACAGCTTAATATTCTAAAAATTCATTTTCAAAGAAAATCAATTTTATAAATTCACAAATAATTTATATAGAACTACATGACTTTGAATTCTTTATCGCACCAGGGGATACGTAGGAGCAGGCGATTCCGATCCCTGTCAAGTCAAAACTTAAATTTTCATAATTCATTTTACTTGTAAAATAATTTTCTAATTTTTTATAGAGGAATATTCTGTTATAAATGTTAATTTAGCCAAGACGGGTTGTTAACTCAACAATTTGGATATTTGAGCTGTGACCGCTTAATGATCTGAAATTTCCTTTAAAACATGTTTTCATTCTCGTTGGTATTTATTTATTTACTTCTATAAAAAGATGTCAAAAATATTTTTATCATTTTCTTTTCTTATTTGAAAATATTTATAAGATTTTTTTTCCCTTATTTATTTATCAAATATTTTATTTCAAATAAAAGTGTTAATTTAGCCGGGACGGCTTGTTAACTCAATATTTTGGACATCTGAATTGTGATAGTTTGATGCTCCAAAATTTCTTTTTTTTTAAGAATTTTTTTTATCTTCTTTGTAAACAAAAAATAAAAAAATAAGGGTTATTAATAATCTGCACAAATCAATTATAGTCTTGTCTAAAGGCAGATTGTCTTAGGGTGCGTAGGATTAAATGTCTGCCCTTCTCTATGCATAACCGACTCCTGAACTCGAATATGATTTCAAAGACCATTTGTAAAAATAATGGGTTTTTCCATGTTTTCCCAATTTTAATAAACTTGGTGGCGACTCCAATTTTCAAAAATTCCTTCTTCGCCGTCCCCGTCGCGATCCCGATTGCGACAATGGGAGATATTAAAGCTATCATACAAAGGTGTTGAAAAGGCACAGAAATCAAAACTACAGTCTTTACGTCGAGAATATGAAAGGTATGAGATGTCTAGCGCAGAAACTATTGAACAATATTTTTCTTGTGTTACTGATTTTGTTAATAAGATGAGAGTCTATGGAGAAAAGATTCCAGATAGTATGGTGGTAGAAAAAATTCTACGCACCATGCCAATGAAGTTTGATCATGTGGTGACTACAATATTGGAGTCCCACGATACAGACAAGATGACAATTGCGGAGCTACAAGGCAGTATAGAAAGCCATGTTAGCAGAATTTTGGAGAAGACAAAAAAAAAACAATAGAAAAAGCCCTAAAGAGTCAGGTGAATCTAAACAATGATGCTAAATTAAGGTACGGCAGAGAAGTAAGAGATCGTGGCTGCAATAATCGAGGCAGAGGAGGCTTCAGAGGAAGCGGTCGTGGCGGTAACCATAATCAAGGAAGAGGCAATATTTTCAGATCACCTACCCAAGGAAGAAGAGGAAATTTTGGACCTGCTAGTCGAGGTAGAGGAAGAGGAAACAATTATCAGGAGAGAACAAATTTCAATTGTTTTCACTGCGGGAAATATGGTTACAAAGCTGCAGATTGTAAATTCAGATCGATGAACCAGAATAATTTCAACAATCAAGCTAATGTTGCTGAAAGCCAATACCAAAATATTGGTGAGAATTCTAATAAGCAAAGTCTATTTTTGATAAGCAATTCTTTTTCAGAAGATGAAAATATATGGTATTTGGATACTGGTTGTAGTAATTATATGTGTGGCAAAAAGGAGTTATTTTCTTCTCTTGATGAGTCAGTTAAATCATCCATTGCATTTGGCAACAATACAAAAATTCCTATTCTGGGAAAAGGTCAGATAGAAATCAAATTGAAAGATGGCTCTCATAACTTTATTTCTGATGTATTTTATGCTCCTGGACTTTGTCATAATTTATTAAGTATAGACAACTGTCAGAGAAAGGTTATAATATACAGATTTATCAAGGTTTCTGCATGATATTTGATAAAAATGGGAGGTTTATTGCAAAGGTGAGAATGACTTCAAACAAGCTTTTTCTACTAAAAATACAACATGAAAAATTTTCCTGCTTAAGTTCATTGATACCTGATGAAAATTGGCTATGGCATATGCATTTTGGGCACTTTCACTTTTCTGGATTGAATTATCTGTCAAGGAAAGGACTTGTTTCTGGTTTGCCGGCTGTTGAAATTCCTAATTGTGTTTGTGAGACTTGTCAATTGGGAAAAAAGCATAGAGAATCTTTTCCTGTAGGAAAATCATGGAGAGCAAAGAAGCTGTTAGAAATTGTGCACTCAGATTTGTGCACTGTTAGTATACCAACTCATGGTGGCAGCAAGTATTTTATCACCTTTATTGATGATTTTAGTAGGAAAACATGGGTGTATTTTCTGAAATAGAAATCAGAAGCTTGTGATGCCTTTAAGACATTTAAGGCATTTGTAAAGAAACAAAGTGGTTGTAAAATTAAAATTCTCAGAACAGATAGAGGACAAGAGTATCTTGCTTGTACGGATTTCTTTGAGCAACATGGAATACAACATCAATTGACAACCATATATACTCCCCAGCAGAATGGAGTAGTAGAAAGAAAGAACAGAACAATCATGGATATGGTTAGATGCATGTTGAGATTCAAACAAATGCCTAAAGAATTTTGGGCAGAAGCAGTTGCTACTGCAGTCTATATTTTGAATAGGTGCCCTACTAGGAGTGTTCCTGATAAGACACCAGAAGAAGCTTGGAGTGGAAGAAGACCATCAATACGCCATCTCAAAGTTTTTGGGTGTATTGCCTATGCCCACGTACCAAATCACCTGAGAAAGAAGTTAGATAACAAAGGTGAGAAATGCATTTTCATTGACTATAGTATAAACTCAAAAGCATACAAGTTGTATAATCCAGAGACAAAGAAGGTGATAATTAGCAGAGATGTGATGTTTGATAAGAAAGGAACATGGGACTAGTCAGCAAAATCTCAGAAGGAGCCAGTAGCAATTCCTGATAGTTATATAGAAGAAAGTGAACAACCAAAGACAACAACTCAACCAGAACCATCCAACCGACCTCAAAGGAATCGTCAGCCACCAATCAGATTGTAGGATTATGTTGTGGGTAATGACAATGACCCATTTGATGAAGAAATTTATGTAATTGAGAAGAACAACACATGGGAGTTAACTGATTTGTCAGTTGATAAGAAACCTATAGGAGTGAAGTGGTTGTACAAGACAAAGTACAAACCCGATGGTCTGATTGATCGCTATAAAGCCAGATTAGTTGCAAAGGATACAAGCAGAAGCCAGGTATTGATTATTTTGAGGTATTTGCTCCTGTTGCCAGATTAGATACAATTTGTTTGATTATTTCACTTTTTGCTCAAAATAAATGGAAAATATATCAAATGGATGTTAAGTCGGCATTTCTGAATGGAACTTTGGAAGAAAAAGTCTATGTTGAATAGCCTGCAGGTTATGTGGTCCCTGGAGAAGAAGATAAAGTTTACAAATTAAAGAAAGCTCTATATGGTTTGAAACAGACACCGAGAACTTGGTATAAGAAGATTGACTCCTATTTTATTGAGAATGGTTTTCAGAAATGTCCTTATGAATATGCTTTATACATTAAATCAATTGAGCCTGGAGAAATTCTTATTGTATGTCTTTATGTTGATGATTTAATTTTCACTGGCAATAATTTAAAGATGATAGCAGAATTCAGGGATGCTATGGAGAAGCACTTTGAAATGATTGATTTGGGCTTGATGTCTTATTTTCTTGGCATTGAAGTCTTTCAAAAAGACACTGGGATTTTTATTTCTCAAAAGAAATATACTAATGATATTTTGAAGAGATTTCATATGGAAAATTCAAAACAAGTTGCTACTCCAGTTGAAGAAAAATTGAAATTGGTAAAAGAAGATAACGGAAGAACCGTGGATCCTACTTATTATAAGAGCTTAATTGGAAGTATAAGATATTTGACTGCAACTAGGCCAGATGTTGTTTTTGGAGTTGGATTACTTAGTAGATTTATGGAAGAACCATATGCCTGTCATTTGCAAGTAGCAAAACGAATTTTTCGATATATCAAAGGTACCCTGAATGATGGAATATTTTATGAAAATGTCGATATGTGAAACTTGTTGGATATACAGATAGTGATTAGGCAGGTGACATAGAAACAAGAAAGAGCACTTCAGGGTATGTATTTCATCTTGGTTCAAGAGCGGTATCATGGTCATCAAAGAAACAACCAATTGTTGCACTCTCTACAGCAGAAGTTGAATATATAGCAGCAGCAAGTTGTGCTAAGCAAGCGGTTTGGCTAAGAAGAATTCTTGAAGTATTAAATCATAAACAAAATATTCCTACAACGATATTTTGTGATAACAAGTCAGCTATTGCACTTTGCAAAAATCAAGTATTTCATGAAAGGTCGAAGCATATAGATATTCGATTCCACAAAGTTCGGGAATTGGTGAATGAGAAAGAAGTGGTGATTGATTATTGTTCCATTGGAGAATGAGTTGCAGATATTTTTACCAAGCCATTGAAGATGGAGTCATTTTATAAATTGAAGAAAATGCTTAGAATTTTAAGTTCTACAAGCTTGGTATAAGGGAGGCAATGTTAAAAGATAAACCAAGCTTATCCATATCATCATCGAGATTGAAGAATTCAAGTTGAACTTTACTTCTAGCTTCTAGAAAGATTATAGGATAAAATAGAATTCAAGTTGAATTTGTATTCATCCAATCAGTAGAAGAGTTTCAATTGAACTTTACTACCACTTTATTTATAGATTAAGCTAGGTTTATTATTATTATATTGTATAGCTTTGCCTATATAAAGGCCTCCAAACACCATTTGTAATACATGTAGTTGTGATACAAAGTAGTGATATGAGATTGTGAGATTTTCACTCCTCTCCCTTACTCCTTGATGCACCATTATGCTTAGAAAGTGAATGAAGAATATTAGTGTTCTATGAGAGAGATCCTGGGGTGATTAAGTCTTTGATATCAATAAGTATGCATCACATATCTTATCATTATTAGATGTAATGTGTGATTTTTATTCATTCCACTTACTTATTACATCTAATGATAATAAAATATGTTATGCATTTATTATGCAATTTTAATATACATTAAATGTTACTCATATTTAATTAGAGCAGAAATGTTGTTCCGACAAAGCCAATAAGACAAAAAAAATTGCACGATAAGATTGTGCTATCTTATTATTAATTTTAGATGTAGAAATAGTATTTTCACACCTATATGGGTGTAGATATCCATATAGATTCCATGTGATGTAAAAAAAGTGATGAAAAGAGAATAAATTGAAAAAAAAATGATGAAACCCTTATATATTATGAGTGGGGTGTTTGGGTATTTAAAAAAATTAAGTGTTAAAATAGTAAAACCTAATTTGATTATTCTTCAACTAGCTCAAATAAGAGGTTCAATTATGGACTTTGTGTGAAAAGGAATTTCGTCACTAAAGTTAAAACCCGTGTACAAATTTAACAGGAGTTAATAATATCTACTTTCAATAGTATTTATCCTAGGTTCACTTAAAAAATTATAAAAGTGAAACTCAAATAAGATATGAGATACAAAAAAATTAAGAGAGAAAGATCACACATGATTTTGTTATCTTAATGGGTTCAAGCTCATTCATGTTAATATCAAAAGCCTTTTATGTCATACCCTCCTCCCCACTCTTTCTATCTTTAGTTAAGAGCAACATGTCTTTTTATTCATAATACTATTAAATAGTAAGTAGTTGGATTATTTCTTTATTGGTGTGATATTATATGATTAGTATTTATGTAAAATATTTTTATATTGGAGGTGTATAATTTTTTTTTTAGCAAATTATAAAATATGAAATAAAAAATCAAAAGAAAATAGGCATTAAGATTTTGTCTTTTTTTCTCTATTATATTCATAAAACATAAACTTTTATATACCTTTCTTTCTCATTTTTGAATTATTATATATAATTACAATTGTGATTATTTTGCCAGTACACAATTTACGGAGATCAAAGTAGGTTTACTGGTGAAAATTAAGTCAATATCGCTTTTGTTTTTATACGAAATTTCGTACTTACCTGTATTTTCCACATCTTTTTATGAAGAAGTTTTAACATAATTATTAAAAGAATAGATATTTTGACATATAATTAGTGTAACAATCTTTTACATAGTCAATCAATTATGTGTAATAATATTTATAACTCCTCAAATATTTTTTGTATGAATAAATATTTTTATGTGATAAAATATAACCGAATAATTATAACAAAATTTTATTGTATCAAATTAAGACGCTGCTTTTTTTTAAAATTAAATTAAGTTCCAAATTTATTCTCTAAATATTATATGATGTAATGGTTAACCTGTGTTGGCTGACAGCTGCTATCAAACTTCCTTTCATCATTTGTAAGGAACAATACATATACCTGTCTACACATGAAGTATATTAGAGGACTGCACACTCTTGATTCCGAAGTTCCTCTTCTCAAAGTTGGAAGATGGTGGTAAAACAAAAAAAGAAAAAAAAAGGATGCAACAATTAAGTATTTTTCCACAAGGTGCACTCAACTATATAGATCCTACGAAATCATAGTATCCTATCATAAATCATGTTTACAAAAAGAGTGAACATATGTGCCAAACAAAAAATATTAATGTTCCTAAAGCAAGGAGAAAAGAGATTGACAGTGATAAAAGGAAAATTTTCCCTTTGGAAATCAAGGGAAAGAATTTAATGTAAAGAACACAATAAGCATATGCCCTCATCTAAGACAAGCCCAAAATCTCAAAAGTAAGAGAGGATTTGCAGACTACTTTGGGAACTCTTTCAAGAAACTCAAATAAAGGATAAATAATTTTGACTGCCCTTTAACTCCCATTTCCAATAACCCCATATTCACATGGCACTAAACACCCATTAAGATTGATGTAAAGGAAGGGAAACTACAAAAAATTCCATGCACCTGAAGCATTATTATGTGAATATACTCAATATCCACTAACAAAATGATATTTTAACTGCCAATGAATTTTCAAAATAAGTCCTAGCTGAAATATTACTTTATTAGTGAATATAGATCATTATGTATATGGCGCTGCACTCCAAGTACGTTTAAGAATTCCTCGGAAACTACTACCATATATTCCAAGACACAGCTACTTGTTTTAATGTTTTTTATTATGATACCATCCCTGCCTTAGCAATTAAATCGCATACACCTCAATTCATAAGCATAGAAGATAATGCAAGCTTGGCATCAAAAAATGAGAAGATAAACAAAAGAATATAAATAATTATACAAGGCTCGATCACATCTTTAAATTGAGTTCTGCCTAAAAAATTTTGCTTCTCTACAATAGTGTAAGCTCTTCACCCTATACAGCAACACTACAATCACCTTTCTGAGAAATATCCTCATGAGTCTCAATAGAAGAATGTTGAGACACTTCTATGGCAGATTTAGCAGATGGCAGTTCACTTTCATTGCTAATGTGGGAAAGATGAGAATTAACAAGATCGTCATTTGCATTGCTTTGTTGCAGGTTGACTTCACTTGCGTCACCAAGCTGTGTGTGGCTGACGTCTGCAGAAGTATCCGAAAGCTTCGTGTTGCTGATCTCGTGAATTGCATCACAAAGCTGTGAATTATCGATCATCACAGGATCGGACGGTTGTTCATCATGAAACTTGTTAGCTGCATTCAATTCATCAATATTTTCTTCACCAGTCATATGGTTAAGCTCTTCCTTTATTTCCTCACAAACTCCATGCTTTAGTTCTTGATGGTTAACCTCAGCAGCTAAACCATCCGGCTCACTATTTTCCGCACCAGCTGCATATCCTAGCTCTGATTGACCAACCTCAATTTGTGCCTCACAGAGATGCAGATTCTCACTGTCGCCATCCGCATGAATCAAGTGGACAGCACTAACTGGGCTGTCAACATGACATAACTGTGCATGATCCATCTCTCTATCAATTCGAGTTAGATGCAATTGGTCAACCTCAATAGCAGTGCCATAGAACTGAGGTTGTTCATCCTCACTAACAGCATTATATTGGACTGCACCCTCCTTCCGCAATCGTTTACCTGCACCTCTTCTTCTAACCCTCTCCTTTCCTCGTACCCTTTTTCCAAGTTCAACTTGGGGGGAGGCTGATACAATGACTGGACCGCCAATCTGGTCTCTCAAACATTCATGGGCAATATATCTTATTTTTGATATTGATTCAATTTGTTGTGGATCCAACCCTTTTGTTGAAAAGGTATCTGCTATGTGGGCAATATCCCTCAGACCAGCATTCTGCATAGATTTGTTTATTTTCTTTAAAAAGCATTTCAAACTTAATCTATAATTGCAATCAGATATATAACTAAGCTCACCAAACATATCCTTACCGTTCTCTGGAACTCAGTCGAAAGAGAAATAGGCCTCCCTATGAACTTACGAGTAATTCTCAGATACCACTCCATGTACTCATTTTCATCAACTCCTTCATCCCCATCAACAATATGCAGCTGACGATCCATCCATTCATTAAGCTCTGATTCCATTTTGCCAGACAAATCAACCCCACCATCAACTCCTCTACTCTTCCTCTCCCAACGCTCTACATCTTCTGGGATCGATTGAAGCATACCATATTGCCTCAAGCAACGATTTGGAAGATGCCTTTCTGCCTTGTCAAAGCATATCAGCATTGTCTTTGATCTCCCAAGAATCAAAGTGCTTTTGATATGTTCGGGAATTACCATGCTGTCCATATTTCTGTAGGGGAGCCACTCTACCTACATCAATAGTAGTCAACTTGATTCTCTGTACACCAGAATGTTACCGGATCATCATTAAACATAAAAATGGAAACAAGACTTACATCACATGGTTTTAGGGAATCCAAAGCCTTGCGATAAAAAACTACATCACGATTTGCAGTCGGGCCACTTTGTTTTCCTTTCCATCTAAGCACAAACGGGAATCGATCATGCATCAGATCAAGATTAAGCTTTGGTCGCCCAATATTTAGGTGAAAGTAGCTCCAACACTGCAAACACATAATAACCAATTGAATCACCATTTCAATAAAAAATGATGTACCAAAGGAAAGGATAAAGGAAGCACACTGAAACTACCTGCAGTAGTGTTAAACAGCCACTGATGGTGCTTTGAGTTTTCAGTGAGGCATTTCCAAGTGCTCTATACAAGAATGCTAATGCTGCTGCACCCCAGGCATATTGCCCACATCTATCAAAATCCTCGAATAATGGCAAGTACATTACAGGGACTTTATTCCCTGTAGTTGTGGAGAATATGGTACTGCCTACAAGATAAAGGAGATAAGCACGAGTATGTTGTTCTATCACTTCGATGGGAGCATCTTCAGGACAGTGAGAAAAGAACTCTTTCAACCAACTTAGCTTCACCATTCCACCACTTGTGTAGCCAGATTCTGGTGCTCTGCCAAGATATTTTTCACAAACTGAACTGCATGTGGTATATGTAATACCTATTACAGGTTCTCCATCAATTGCCAGCCCAAGCAAGAGTGCAACATCTTTAAGTGTTACCGTCATTTCTCCAACATTCAAGTGAAAAGTATTTGTTTCTCTTCTCCACCTTTCAACCAGAGCAGAGATAAGTGGATTGTCTAGACTAATAGCTGGGATTGACCTTAAGTATCCAAATCCAGCCCTCTCTACCAATTCAGCCTGTTTGGGAGTAAGCATCCATTGATCAAGCTTGGAAGTATGTTCATGACATCTGAGGGCACCGCGCTCCTGCTAATGCATTAATGAGAGAACATATTGATAAATAATCAAGCAAATCATAAGATTTTCCAGAGAGGATTGAGCATAAAGGCTGCTCAGCTAGCAAACTGCACCTGTCCATCCCAAACTGCTGTTGAGACATGCTTGTCTTGGTCATAAAGAACAGAACCATCAATTGGACCTGGATTAGTTGCATAAGGGTCCACTGCTCCCACTTCCATTAGTATGGCTGATGTACAAAAAGGAAGCAAAATAAGAAACAAGAGCCTCAAATTTTAATATCTAGTTTTTGGAAAAGCCAGAAAGAGAGGAATGTAT
This sequence comes from Dalbergia cochinchinensis, assembly GCA_031216125.1. Lineage (NCBI taxonomy): Eukaryota > Viridiplantae > Streptophyta > Magnoliopsida > Fabales > Fabaceae > Dalbergia > Dalbergia cochinchinensis. Next base: position 51,416,171 of record CM062371.1, on the reverse strand, counting down.
TGCTGAGGATAATACAAAAGGAAAAAAGACTAAGAAAACTTGTCAATAAATCAAAATCACAAAGCCTCAAAAACCTGAGGATTTGTAGCCCCACAGCCCCAAATTATTATTAACCAAATAGCAACATGTTCAAATACACACGAAAATATGCCAACTAAATTATGCAGTAAAATAGTAACATTCAATTGGAATAATTTAAAGAATTTGCAAAAGTGGAACTCGGTAGAAGTTTTATCAACTTCCAACCCATTTAGGAATTTTTCTTATTTTCCACTTGTCACATATCTTGACAACTAATGTAAATAAATGATAAGATAAACTTTCTTTCTTTACCAGGGAAAAGGAAGGATTTCTATTGCAGATTTTGGTGACGGATCCTTCCTGTAATTTAAAGGAAGTGAAAGATAACCATAGGACGAGTCTCAACTTTGACTGCCATTTAATCATGCTTTATTGAGTTAGAAAATTCTCTTTCCTCGTATGAAGTATGAACAACATTTTCAGGGGAAATTGCCACAGCTGAAAATATGAGGAAAAAAATAAAGTTAGTTGATATACAATACATGTGCAAGACGACAAGCAACAAGAAGTGGATCGTCATCTATTGCTTTGCCCAAAAGCTCAAAGGACGTGGAATATGGCTATTGCTTCGTCATCCAAAGCATTTAAAACATGATATAGGAAATAGAGTGCCACATAGAACCCAATGAGAAAAAACACAATATGACAATAAATATTTACAGTATTGCTTGAACATTTATGATAATAAGAACATTTTACGGGAAAAACACCAGGAAAGAGAGATAATTAACTGCAACAAGCAACAAGTTGTCGTTTTCTAGATAGACATGAATTTGTTTGAATTGCACCCCATAGTCGTTGCGGTTACAGACTTAAAGTAGGTGTTATACTGAAGTTCAGATTCAAGAAATTGCGGTGAGTGGAAGAAAATAAACAAAGATGGAAGGTAATCAAGGATTAGACTTAGGTGATGTAAGCTATACCCAAGGAATTAATGCAACAGGATGCCCTTGATTCTCTCATCCTCTCTTCCTCCTCCCTTACATTCAGCTCTTTCTTTGACCGGATCGCTTCTTTGACCCATTTTATTGGTTAAAATGCAACTCTATGAAGCACAAACAAAACAACAAGCTTCTCAGTCCTGACTCGAGTATCAGCTTCCACAACCCCTTATTCCATGAAAGACACTTGAAACTTACTATACCAATTACCAAGAGCAACACCCGTTCAAGGTTTTATAAACCGTAAAATGGCATCACTTTTTTGCAAGAAGAGAACATTTTTCAACTTCAAAACTGTTTTGGGTTCCACTCAACAAGTACACAGATAAAAAGATTATTTATATGCTCACTGACTAATTGAAAAACAAATTCCCCTAAAATCTCATCTGCTGAGTCTTCCTCGAACTTCACATGAATCTCTAAAAGATAAATCAATCAATAATAAAACCTTCTTTCCCTTAAATTAACCACCAATCCTAGCACATAATCACAAGTGCTATTTTGCCTTAAAGTTTGAGAGCTGCAAAAATATTTTTGATGGAATTAAAGGGAAAAAAAAATGTCACTTTCAACAAAAATGTTACTTTTCCGTTCACTTAAATGTTAAATCACTCTAACTTTCATCTTTCAGAGTCATTTTAATCTCTTGAAACCTAAACTATCGCAAAACCAACAAGGATTCCGGGCACCACCCATTTCATTCCAAAACCAAAGAGTATATACACTCCCTCAAGGCTCTCAAAAACTCATCATAACAACCCTTCCCATTTCATTGGAGGCTATGCAAGTCACTCAAAAATGTAATAAACACCCCCCCCCCCCAAAAAAAAAAACATTTAAACACAACCAGGAACATTATTTTCCTACCACCCCATCAAAAAAAGATCAGAACTTTCGACAAATTAAGCAAAAGGGTCTAACAGGGCATCATCAACAAATAGAAAGGAGAAGAACTTGGGTCCCACAAAAAATTTGGGACCCACAAGAAAGAGAGGGAAGGAGGAAGAAGAAGATGGTGAGAAAGAGAAGGAGATCTGCATGGGTTTATAGCTTTGGGATTGCATTGCGTTTTAGAATAAAAATAAAACAGAAAGAAAAAGATTTGAAGAGAGAGAAAGAGAGAGGGGCCTTACAGTGAAAGGGAAGGATTTTGAGAAAGAGAACACGATACGACCTCCACCGGCGTCGTCGCTTGCCTATACGCACTAAACAGAACAAGCGAGCAAGGTTTGAGTTTGAGGGCAAAACCAACACACACACACACACAAACGAGAAACTGATAGAGAGGGGCTTGCCTTTTTCTTCAATTGGGCCTATCTTTAGGGCTTAGGCCCAAACTTTTAACCAGAGGCCCTAACTTTTTATCAGAGACCCAAACTTTCTTTTGCAGTTGGCTTGGGCTTGGATTATGGGCTTATTGTTGGGCCCAATAATATGTGGCATGTAACTCAGATTCACTAATTTTTTTTTATCTGGCATAGATTTACTAGTCATAGTTATTCATTCATGCAATCAAAAAGATTATGAAAAAGTTTTGCTGCACAGTTAGTATAAAAAAAAAAAAATTACACTATCATCCAATTATATGTTTTATTGCATTTTGTGAATTGTGTTCCAAGTTTAATAGCACTTTTAGTTTGATCATGAGTTGAGTGATGATGTCTTTTATAGGAACATTTTAATGCTTAAGTCGGTCTTGAGAAATTCTTACATACTGTTAAATCGCCACATAAATATACTCTACATCCATTAGTTTACACTTCAACTAGAACTCATCTTTAAGGTGAATATAAAACATGTCCACTTGGCACCTTGAAAGCACGTAAGAATTTGTTTGGTCTTTGAAGCTTGAAAGAGGTGCAGAAGCCTTTGTAGTTGTATATATTATATTGTATATTATATACAGAAGGAGTGATATACAACCACTATCACACTTACATCACACATTTACACCAAGTTAAAAGTTATAAACCAATGTGTAAAAAATTATAAACCAATATACACAAAGTTCTAAACCAATATGCAAAAAACTATAAACCAATATGTAAAAAATTATAAACAAGTATGTAAAAACTTTTTACATATTAGTTTATAACTTTTAACTTAATGTAAATATATTGTGTAAGTATAGTGGTGAACATTTACCATTTCTCTTATATACTCATTTCTGTTGCCTTTTATTTTTGCGTACAAAGTTGCATAAACGATTTCTTTAGAGACATGACAAGGTTTGATAAAATTAGATATGGCTTGAATACTTTGTTTAATCCACCGCCTCAGCCTCCCTCAGTCACAACATTGTAATATGATTTTGAGTGCATGAACTTAATATGATTTTCTGTGAACTGAAACTCCCCATGATCTAGAGTCTATGAACTTCGAGTGCGCGAGGTCGAGCAGTGTTAGTTTTCGGATTGGATCCAAATTTATAGATAGAATCTATTAGTTAATAACCTTTGAGAGAATGCAACATGTGCTGCAGTAAAATGGTTATTGACAACATCAAGAATCATCAAAATTATCTGCATAATAGTAACAACATTTTGTCCACCTTTTTTAAACTTTTTTTTGACAACTTCATTATTTGAAGATCGGAACTATTGTATAGGATCACTTCAAAGCTTTTTTGCACTTTGAATAGGTTAAACGACATAAGCAGCAGTGGTTGAATATTTTCATCGATTCAATTGACATAAACTAAAGATATATCACAAAAATTCAAAGATATAGATTTTAAGGTAATTTTCCCACGATTCCTCACCAAAGTCATTTTCATATTACAAATTTAATTTTGAAAAATAAATTCGGTAAAACAAACACAAACTACAGCAAAATTCAAGACCAATCACTATACTGATACTATTTCAAGTGAAAAACACATCTAAGTAAATGGCATGCACTTACCTAAGCACATCAATTTATGTAACCAATTTCAAATAAACCTTTGTCACTAGAGTTTCAAGAAGCTGATGAACATGCAATTTTTCTTACTCTTGTTCATTGATGATAAAATCACAAAATAAAGTGGCAACATTTCGAGTAAAAAAAAATGAATTTTAATAAATGTTAAGCCAAAAATATTATACATGACAACAGTGATCAGCATGTACCAGATCCCTCTACAAGCCACCTTCTGAATGAACCACTGGCAGTTATAGTCAGTTATGTGAATTATGCGAACATCCGAAGGAAGTTGTTTGCGTAAGCCATCGGCTTGACATCAGGGTGTGGCTGCGAATTCAACGAAGTGAACAAGAATGTCAACACCAAATTACTTTACCAATTGAAAGATATGTTTGAGGAATTCAAACTTGATGTCCTCAAAAATATGATAAAGCATGGCAGACTACAAAACACATAAGATACTAACCACTGCTGAGAATGTAACAATGTTAGGTTTCAAATCAGGCGCTTCAAATCGAATAAAGGCACCTTTGTTACCCATCTGCGAAGTGACATCAACATATTAATATTATGACATGCATTGACCATGCAAATAACAAACACTAAAACACAATGCAGTGAAGTATTATGTTTCATTCACACTAAATATGACTGGAAACATCATGCACACAGCATGCCTAATTGCCTCACTCGTTGAACTCATCTAAATAATCTGTGAACTTACACACAGCACAGCCTACAAAACATGATTAGCAAACAGAATGAAGGAATATATTAAAAGTGACGATTGGAAGCACCGATACAACACACGATACAGATACAGCATGACACAGATATAGGGACACGACAATTTTTACAAAATATAAGATACGATATGGTTATGATACATTGTATAATAAAACATAAAAATAGCATCCTATGATGAGAACAACCAAATCTAAGCATTCTTATAGCTAAAAAACACCACATAACCAAGAACTAACCAAAACAATTACAAGAATAAAAAAATCTACACACGTTTTTATCCATAAAAAATAATGAACAAATGTTTACATAATAAAAATGGAGTTTGTCGCCATGTTCAGTGGCATGTTAGGAGCTCTCGAGATTGAGAGATGAAGCGGCACAGCAGGACACCCCTTGGACACGGGTGTCCGAGTGTCGTAAAAGTGTCTGACATGGGTACGACAAGGATTTTGGAGTATCCATGCTTCTTAGTCAAATCCTTTCCCTTCTTCTGGTTTAGCCAAAAAGTATGATTATTCAAATTGCAACTTATGAAGCATGAAATGAATTGCAGTTCACTCAATATCATTCCTTGTCGCTCTTAAGTGGGGATAGCCAGGTAAGTTGGTAAATATCTTTCGCTTCATGAATCCTGTCTCCCCTCAGACCCCCTTGCCTCTCCCATCAAATCTTTGACAAACAGGTAACCAATTGCCAAAACATTACAGTTAAAAATGATGTTTTAACAGGGGAAAGGTATATAATTACCTGGTCACAGTAATTTGGAGCAGAAAAAACAGTTATGAGTTTTCCATCATGCTCAATCTCATAACCATCATCCTTTACTTCATGAGATCGCACAACTAAATCTGTAAAATGGTTATTTGTATGAAATCACAGGTTAAAGTGCAAGTGAAGTAACAGACCATAGGAAAACATACCTAAATTATTTTCTTGCAAAAATCTTTTTGTCACATCCGCTCCGAAAGAAAGACCTACACCACGCTTGCTTGGTCCTCTTCCAGGGAGAGGTTGTGGATCACTCCATAGCAATTCACACATCAATCCTAAACATATCAAACATACATACATAAAACTACAATACTAAAATCAGGAGGGGGGGACTTGGGACAGTGTAGTGCCAAGAATAGGTATTTCAGAGGGATTTAGGTATGAGCTGCTAGCTGTTAAGAGCAATTAAAGACAATCTAACCTTCTTCTGGAGGCTCACAAAATCGATTAATCGCTCGGATGTCAGAGAGTTTCACCCCGTCAACACTAAAAAGACCTCCATGAACTACGAAAATTTTCTCATTTATCACATGAGCCAAAGGCAGACAGCAGAATACTTCCGCAAATAGTTCCACAAATGTGTCACTCAATTTTGAGCGCACCTCACCCTCAAAACCATATATCTTGTTCATGCTCTTACTCTCATGGTTCCCTCTAGCAAGGTATATGGCTGAAAAAAACCATATGACAACAAAACAAGTCACGATATCATGTGGGGAATAAAAGTATAATATTCCTTCAAGCAAGTGAACCTGATAATTTGGGGAAAGAAGTGAACAAGGATTTATACAAATCCAATCACAAACAGCATGATAATACTGCAATTTATTAGGCTCAATTTCAGAAGGAATTATGATGAATTCAAACTAATAATGTCATGAAAAGAAAAATTCTTTTCAATTCTAACAGATCTTAAGAACCTATATCAGAAGATTAAGATTTAAGAGATTATAAATTCGTTAGGGTATCCAGAAAATGGAACAAATAAACAAAAAATCATTAAAAAAATAAAATAAAAAGAAGAATGATGAAGATCTAGATTCGAGGGTTCACCTGATGGAGACATGCATTTAAATGCAAACAAAGTGAGGATGACTTCCAAAGAAAAAGATCCCCTATCCACAAAGTCACCATTAAATAGATACGGATTCTCTTCTGAAGGAAGCCCATTAAGCTCAAAAATATTCAAAAGGTCATAGTACTGCACAAGTCATTAAAAAGGGAGGAAAAATGAAGTTCAAGAATTAAAGGAAAAACGAAACAAAAAATTATCGCAAACAGAAGAAGCCAAGAAACAGGATGATATTTTATTGATAAGGTTCTCAAGTTCAAGTATTTCTGAAAGAAATGAAACTCTAGAAAAGAACAAAAATTCATGAATTCCTTGCCCTGCAATGGTTGAATGAGTTTTTTATAGGAATCAAATTTTGTTTCCCTTCCATAATTCCTACTATTCACATCACTCAAAATATTAACAAGAAATATTCAAAACAATGCAAAGAATGTAATAAATCAATTACCTGACCATGCACATCGCCACAGACAGTAAAATGTTTTCCCTCCGGAACATTTATATCAACGAGAGAAGGCAAAGCTTGCAACATCTCTCTGATTTGCAATACAATCTGGTATGCATACCTAAAACACAGAAGCAGGACAAGAATGAAGACATTACAATATCACTTCAAAACACATAACAGATATACAAGGAAATTTTTCTTTCAATACCGTTTATGTAAACACTTCTGATTCTTGAAATCATCCATCATTTTCTTCACAAAATCCAAAGTAACAACATCCCCCTCTATCCTTGCTCCTGAATACTGTGGCTCAACATCTAGCATTAAAATGAAGCATCAAAATTTGTTTCATGCCCATGAATGAAATCAAATGATGCAATAGAACTTGAAATTAGCTTAATGGTAAGAGTATAATTAATGTAAAAAAAAAAAAAAAATGGAGGGATTATCAATGTTATCGACCAGTTACAATACAAAAATTAACAGGAAGGACCAACGACCATTTCAAATGGTAATTTCTGTTGTAGACTGTCCACTTCATATAGTGTTGTTAAATGTCACTGAAATTAATAATCCCCAAAAAAGGGGGAGATATTATATCATTTCTACCAAATCCAGAAACATATATAAATAAATACTCAACAATATTTGAGATAATGGAATTATAGTTTGTAGATGCCAAGTAGCAATTGAACACCCAAAAATTAAAAAATCAAACAAGAAGCTAAAATAGTAAAAATAAACAATAACATATACATTGCTCTTTATTAGTCAGATGATGACTTTTTCTCCTTTCATTTCATCTTCCACCAATTCAGATAAAATATACACCAAGTGAAATAAAAAATGCAAAGCACCTACAATCAGAAAACATACCAAATGAAATACAACAACGATTCTAAAACGGATGAGCTAATGTTTGTCTTAGAAAGCCTAAGGAAGGCAATAATCACATTGTAAACAAATATTATCTTAGAGACACAAGAGATGAATTTTCCTTCCTTGGGTTGAGTTCAGTGTGATTTGACTTGTTCAAAAAACAGCCAACAAAAAGAACTGTGTTGCTTTATAAAGAACAAAACAAAACATTTTCTAATGCATTATCATTATCAAAATTCTAAGTTTTCTAAAGTTCATCCAATGATTCCAATTATTAATTAATTTTAGATCTTGATTAATTTTAAGCTAAGACCTGGGTCATGTAAATGACTCCTAAATATACCAGTATTGCGGCCACTCCACCAATATGCCCCAAGGAGCAACAGCAAACCAATCACAATCGCACCTACTATTGTGGTCTTTGATGTCCTGAACAACATCACCACCGCTGCCATAACTGCTACTGTCACTGCTGCTATGGCCACTTCGGTGGGCACCGAAGATTTGTGGCCCTTTCCTATAATATACAATATATACAAAGAGTGACAATTTATAGTAAATTATGACTAATGTATCAAAACATTCATATATAGACAGGCAAAAAAGTGTTCCCATAATTTAGGAAAACGGGCTTGTGGTTAAAAAAAAAAAAAAAGGATGCTATAGGTATGTAATTGAAGTCACATTTTTTTTTTTTTGGGCTAGAAGAAGAATGGAATTAATTACCACTGACTTGGGAAGAAAAAAGAAAAACAAAATAAATCATATGCATCAACCCAGAGGTGGAGAAGGGATGGTCCCCTATATAATACGTGATCATCTTTTAACATTTTGTAACCTGTAAGAGTGCTCTTCAAACATAACATCTTATAAATCTACTTTCTTTGCTTCTTTGGGATCTAATTACCAATGAAGATGAAGGAGGGGTGATGACAAAACATACAGCAGAAATTGGGAGTTGAAAAAAATGGGAAAAGAAAATAACCACTTGTTCAGCTTGGTAAAACATGCTCCATTTCAATTCATATAGTAATTAGCCAAGTACGAAATTACATTGACCAGTAATCTACTTACAGTTAACCAAGTATCACCATGTATATAGATTATTGGTTAATTGTAAGGATGTGTTTGGTTAAGGGGTAAAACTAAGGGAAAATTTTTCATGGATGAATTTCATGTGCAATTTTATATATAGATCTCATCCATGGAAAATTTCTCCTCAATTTTAACCCTCAACCAAACACGCCCTCAGTAGATTATCGGTTATATTAGTTTGTGATGGGCCTCTAGCCCATATAGAAAGAAGAGCAAGGAAGTAGTGAATTGGGCTTCGTGATCACGGGTCCAAGAGAGGAATGCTTAAAGGTTAAGTGCGAAGGAATAGGCAGAAGGTAAAGGGGAGAAATGGGAACGAACTGGAAAAGGCTGTGGAGGATTCTCTCATGCCCATCAGGCAATGGGGGACCAAAGCTTTCTTTCTAAAGGTTCGTTTAGTTGCGGAAGGGAAGTTTAAGCATTGGATGGTTGCATTAGCTTGATGTTTTAATATTCATTTCTTTTGATAGTGAGACTATATTCCTCCACTCTGCACTTCCTCCTTTCTCAATCAACTTCATATCTTTCTTCTCACAATTGAAAACAAAAAACCATAACTTACATAAGCAATCAATAACCTAGGAAATTGAAAATTAAATCCTGAAATTCACATTAAAATGATCCTTTAAACGTTCCAATTGCTACTAAGACCACTATCATAACTATTTATGTAAGGAAATCCTACCCATGACCTATTCTAGTTTTCTACAAGGAATGGAAATTGGGGTCCATTTGAATAACATAGTTTATGACTTTTTTTAACTTTCTGGAAGTTGAGTCACATTTTAACTTTGTGTCTTGTTAGACTATTTAGCTTATGACTTTTGAAAAAGTCATTTTTAGCACTTTTTGAGGAGTTAAAATATCTAACTTCTTAAGAAACGCTTTTTAAAACATTAAAAACAAGCACTTTTATTATTGTGTATTTAAATACAAAATAACTTAATCATAAGTTACTTCTCAAAAGTTACTTTTGCATAAGTGCTTAAATAAGTTATTTACTCAAACAAACCCTTAAACTAGATACTGATTGACATCCAACTCCATCTAATCCACAAACTGAAAATAGTCGGTGCTCAAAGGAGGAAATTCCATTAATACAATTAGCTGATGAAGAAACTAAGGATCACACCCAGTCAAATAATCGGACCAAAAAATTGAAAATCTCATTCAAGAATTCATTATTGAAATGGCAATAATTCAATAAACACAAATGGTTCATTTTTCCACATTAAGGATATTAAGATCCTTGAAAACATGCATCTGTATATAAAAAAGAATGCCTACAACAGGAGATGCTGCACTCAAACTATCAATTAATCAAAAAAAAGCTCGATTACTTTTTGAAGGGCATTTATGTGCATGATGTCATTTCAAGTGTCACAAGATTAATGCTGCTATAACACACAAATCCAAATTAAACAAAAATATATAACACATAACATCAAGACAGCATGAAATAATAAAACACAACAATAAAATCTCTGAGGAAAAAAATTGTGCTCAAGGGGAGGGGGCACAGAGAAAATATGATAAAGATTCCAGCATAAGAAGCCATACTCAAAATAGTACCTATGGTACGAAAATCTATAGATTCAGCTATTGAACGCCTTTCAGACTCTGGTGCAGCAATTGCTTCTTCAAATTTAAGTTTCATAACTGCCTTTTCACATTCCTTCAATTTCTTTGTAGCATCAGGATCATTTGGACACATTTTCTTGACCTATTCAATACAAGTATATTACATCAAACACGTTTGCATATTGTCACAAAATACATGTTATAGACCAATAAAAAAGAGGTAGTCAAAGTTAGATGCAAACAAAACCTCAGTATGCATCTCCAAACTCAATTTTCTATGCAAACTATTTCCTAAGGTGCCTAGTGTTTTGAATTAACTTATGGTAACTCTCAACTCTCAAGTCATTCTTGACAAAACACTAACAATATGCAGGCCTCTGACCAAAACATGTTATCAGAAGCCTCAAAGTATTCCCAACTACCAATGTATCTCCTACAATTCCACATTGTAAATCCAAGCTGCACAAACATTTAACGAGTCAAGAACCCCATTCCATATTGATAGGCAGGCACCCTACCACTACTAATCTGTGCCACAAAATTGAAGAATAGCAAGGGATAGCACACCTATGTTTACAACGAGGAGAGCACAAGTGAAAAAAAAATGGGCCTATAACAACCTGCCCCATACCGCATGTCAGGACAAGAAATGGAATCTGTTATTAACGGGATAAAAGGGAAGGAATTGGAACCTGTTACTAATGTCAATCATGTTTCATAAATTACACTAAATGGACAACTTCAGAGAAGTTGGTGCAAAGAGTTCATTTTGTATCCCCTGATTCTTCTCTTGTATTTCTACATCACTATGAAAGGAATATGAATATCAATGTTCTCCGATGTTGCGATGTGACTGTTCCAGTAATATGGTCATTTTATTTTCAACTCAGGCCCCTCCCTTCCAATCATTTTAAGATAACAGACATTTATGATCGCATATGGTTACCTGCTGAAAATCTTTCAGCGCTTCCTTGAACTTTCCCAGCCCAAGATGGGCAGCACCTCGCCTATAATAACCCTAAAACAACAAACCATACTCAAAGCATATATTATTATTCCAGATAACTAAATGCGGGAAAGCCTCCAGAGTTTTGGGAATCAAAGCACCTTTGAATATTTAGGATCAACTTCAATAGCCATTGTAGCATCCTGTATTGCACTACCATATTCCTCAAGCCGAAGATGGGCAAAGGCACGATTAGCCCAGTAAACTGCATTTCGGCTGTTTACCTCAATTGCCTGCGTGTATAGATCAATAGCTTGGGAATATTTCCGTGCTGTAAAGGGAACTCACAGGATCAGCAACCCTTGGCAGAGAAAGGTGTTAAAGCAGTGGCAAATCAATGCAAACACCATTCACAATCTCTTCTTTACACATAACTTCACCATCATTCAATAATTATGTAAGGGGAAAACACAAGACATAATGTCAATGCACAAGACCGCTGAATCCTTATATTTGTTTAAATTGTGTTATAATCAACTGTGATATACAAAAGTGCTACTGATGAAATTAAATCAGATTCAATGATTCAGCTGAAATTTACCACAAATTCCATCGACATGTTGAAGAATGAAGAAAATGAACAAATCACAGTACAAAGGAATAGTCTGCATACTAATTACCATTGAATGCTCCATTGGCAAGTACTTTGAGTTCTTCAGCCTTTACAGTATTAGATGTTTCAGTTTCCATATTGGGTGAAAAAAACTTTCAATGTAGACGGCGAAGAAACTCAGAACATAATAGAATCAGTCTTTTCACTTCTTTTCTTCACAATGCTTGACCTGCTGCAACAAAACAGAGAAAAAAGGTTAGCTACACAATAGTAACCAGCACATAATACTTAATGCTAAAGGAGCTACATTCAAATTCATAAGAAATTCTATCATTGCTAAGAATATTTACAAATAATAACATTAAAGCACATCTTCCACTTTCTCAATTTATTTTATAGCTGATAGCAATCTCCCAAATTTATACTCCTTACATTATCTTTTACTTTTGAGTCTCCTACATCTAAATTAAAACATCATGAACAAAAAAAAAAAAAAAGACACTAATAACTGTCATCACACGAATATCAGTATCATTATCATCACAATCTTCATTTCCTCACCCCAAAAAGCAAAAAATAACACCCTCAGTGTATATTTCCAATCTTCTTTATTTTCCCCCCTGATTTCTCAACACCATTAGACCAAAAGAATGAACTCTCTCCAATAGCAGCTTAAAAAAAGTTATCTAACAGTTGATTCTAGGCAAAAGATCAAAACTTGCTAAAAGGTATGCTTAAATTTCTCGTAGCTGGATACACACACCCCACATAGCCAACCACTTTTTTCCATTGTCAGTAGCATTAATAAATAAATAAGTATAAACAAAAAAAGTTATTATTAATAGAAGTTGTGAAATGGTGAAATTAACTTGTGAAGTACCACATACGAGAGAATAGTGGAAAAAAGAGGATCTGGGTATGGCTTCAATTGTCGCACACGTGAAAGAAGAAGAAGAAGAGAGTAGAGAGAGAAAGAGGAGAGAGAGTGTCCACCCTAATAACAATGGGTTTGGCTGGGTTTCATGACCCGACCCGGTTGGGGGACTCAACTGGTTTGACTTTTTTTTCAACTAATTATTATATAACTAATAACTAGTTACTTATATGTTAATAAAAAAAAACTAGTTACTTATATTTTATAATTCTTATTTTTTAATTTTCCTTTGACACTACTGGTTTTTGAAATTTTTATCTAGTTCAAAATATAGGTCATATTTTATAAAAGGATTAAGTATTTTTTTATCGATTTTATCCTATATTTATAATAAATAAGAATGAGTGGATATGAGTATAATTATTTAATAGAGAGATTATTTATGATGAGTAATAAAGAATATTTTTATCATTTACTTTCATTTTTTAAAAAAAATAATAAAATTCAATCATCACCTTAATTTCCGTATATAACCTAAACAGTGAATTAACTTGAGGACCGAATAGAATATAATTTTGATATATTAACAGTATAAAAAATTTCACACAGCCTTTTAATCACGTAATGACATATTTATAAATATTATTAGTTTTCATATCATGCAAACTAAGAGATTTGATTACATAAGAGTAAAAACTCGTTTCTATTAATATATCAAAATTAAACTATCGAAGTAATTATCAACAACTAATTATGTTTTATGATAAGAAATACTTGGTAGCATCTAGGTTTCATATTTTGTTTTTCTTAATCAAGATCACTTATGTCTTGTAAATAGAGAATATTTATGTGTGCTCGAAGAATCTTAGCTTCCTAATGAACCAACCTGATTAACCGGATTAGCTAGAGTCTAATAAAAATTTATATTTCATGATTTCACCAAATGAAGAATTGAAAGCAACTTATGATCACTAATGTTAGGTTGGTTCAAGTAATTTAATACTTATTTTTTTAAATAAGATTTCAAGTTTGAGATTGAGAGTTATGAATGGAGAAAATAAACACTAGAAGAACTTTAATAAGTCTTATTAGTGGGCGACTTTGTAATACCCTGGAATTATTTAGAAATTAATGTAATCTTCATTAACAACAATTTCAATATTTTGATAGACTTGGTAATAATAAAGATGACTTAGCAGTCAAGTAAAAAAAATAAAAATAAAAAAATAAAAAAAATGAAAAGATAAATAGTAACCTTGTGGGTCCCATAATTTCAAAGCGATCGAAACTACATGATCTAGATCAGATGCTAGAAACAAAAATATGATCATATAAAGGTTAGGAATGATTAGAAAATGAAATTCTAGATTAGGAACTAAATTTAGAAGCAATATCTGTTTTCCAAGTATGATATTTTAGTTTAGTAAAATATCGATGTGTAGTTTTTACATCACATGAAGCAATCAGTGCAAGCTTGCCACCTAAAATATGTCACACCATTACCTTTATTAAGAGCTAATAGGAATTTTACAAAATTTCATCTAATTATCTTTAGGAAATTAATTTTATCATGGAAAGTAATATGGATAGTTAATAAAAAAAAAAATCAAAACTTATCTTACCTTTTCCTTGATGTCTCAGCCACTTTCAGAATGTAGAGGCTTCTCCATTCTTCTTCAATTAAACAACATCACAAGCTTACAAAAAACCAACCTAACCTACAAGATCAAACACCAACAACTTTGACACAAATACAAACTCATCTCTTGAAAACTTGAATCAACTACTTATCACAAACTCTCACCTTATTATATCAACCATCTTGGCTGCTGTTTCTGCTTTGTTGGAGGAGGATTTGAGAGGATTAGATCAAGAATTGGGTGTAGGAACTCTTGAAGGGAAGTCAAGAACAAGAATTAGTATTCCAAGAACCAAGTAGGGCTTTATCTACCCTCTTCTCTTTCAAATTTTACTCTGAAACTTGCTGATGGATTTAGTTCGAAATTTTTAGTTTTATTGGTTGATAATATATGAATATAGATGTATTAATTTTGGTATAGAGTTTTGATGATGTTAGGAAACTCTTTTTGCTAAAGCATGTTGTGACTATGTTGCTGAAAATCACGATTTTAAGCAGGCAGGTGAAATTATTTGAATTTTCTGACCCAGTTAGAGACATTAGATTGAGCTGAAAATTTTATATGATGTAGATAATATATTAAGGTATCTTCAGTAAACATTTCGAGTCATTCTGGGCACTTTCGATATATTTAAAAATTCAAGAACCAAACTAATCAAGGTTGCTGCCTGCACAGTCAGTTCTGATGCTGAATTTGTCTAATTTTATTACCTTAGCAAATGATCGAATTCTTAGCTGAAATTTTTATAGGATTTTGAAGACATATTTAGGTCCAGGTATAAATTTTTGTATAAAGTTCTGGGTTCATTTGGTAGGGTAGAAAAATTGAAACTTCTGACTGTTGGCTGAAACAAGACAGTTTCTGACCTCCAGAAATGTAAGAATTTTTAAATATAGCTAGAGACCCTTTTATACTTTGAAATTTTTATAGAACCTTGTTAATACATTGAATTACCTCTGAAATTTTACTTTGCTCTGTTTTAGTGAAATTTAGTAGCTGATTCATAATTTTCTTTAGAATAAAAATTCTGGACAGCATGCTGAATTGTTAAATTTCTAATGAAATACTAATGATTTGATCTCATTTATGTTATTTAAATCTATGAATGATGCTGAGCACATATGAATGTGATTACTTATTACAACTGTTTATATATGAAAGAAAGTGTAAGATTATGATTCTTGGGCTGGAGAAAGTAAATCCCGGTCGAGTTAGGGAAAAGTAAACGACTAGGAATAGATCTGTATGAAAGCGGAAAGTAAATCCAATGATCGTATTATAGGAATGATTTCCGATCGCAGCGATCAATATTACCTAGGAGTGAAATAATCCTCCATAGTCAAGAGGGCCAAGGCAGTTAAAGTAACAATTGTTTTAAGTTACTCTTTTAGCTATGTGCTATGAGAATGAGTTTTATTATTCAATTGAGATCAAATACTTATGTATTAAGTTGACGTCATAAATTCTAAGAATGATGATTGCATAAAATGAACTAGCGGATGAAGATTTTATGAATTAATATATCCATTATTAATTATGTTACTTACATACAACATTTTTTATAATTAAGCCCAAAGCGGTGGGAGTAAGCGATGATGAGCGTTTATATGTGTGTAAGTCACACTCTTTGAGAATTTTAAATTCTCATCCCATGTGTATTAATGTCTACCTCGTGTTCAGCAGATGATGCCCATAGAGGATTGATGATACTCGGTGTAGTCAGTCGACTATATGATACTATAATTAGAAGCTTAAGTACTTTGTAATCATAAGACTTGTCCTAGATAAATCTTCATGTATTTAAAGTAGGTTTATATTCTGTAGTTGATATGTGTACTCTAGCTATTCTTTGGATGATTTGTACATTATCTTTCTTTTACGTGAAAATGGCGTGACTACTTTGTGAATAAATAAATCAGAATTTACAATGTATGAGTGTGATCTGAAAATCTGCCCATATTTCTTGAATTCTGATGTTTAATCCTAGGTAAAATACTGTAATTAAGGGGGTGTTACAGACTTGGCTCAAATCATTTGGAGTTTTGGTGGTCTACACACAAAAAAAAAAAAAAACTACGATCATAAGTTTTATGGGTGGTTAAGGTGTGAAGTTAGTTGTGGTTTTGTTTAGCTGCTTGACAATTGCTTATTTTGTTGTAATTAGTTAATTAGAAAATCTCTCTAGTACCTAAGTCATATCATAAGCTAAGTGTAATAATTCATTCATTCATTCAAGGAATTTAGAATTTTCAGTTACGTTTGAGTTTTCTCAACTCCCTTGACTCTGATTTTGTCTCTAGTTTTGTCTAATTGGCGTTGATGATTGCTCTCACATTTGAGACTGTTTGATATTAGAGATTAGAGATGTATTTTGAAGACTATAAAGCCCAAGTTAAAGTGACCAATGATCGATGGTAATTTTGGCTAGTTGATTACTCTGAGACAAAAGCTTGAAAAAACAAAGAAAAAACTCAGAGAAGAGCAATTGTAATTGTCATTTGTACAATTGTACTGTGTTGTTCGTTGGGAATGCTTGGATGCAACCTCCAACTTGCAGGGGTGCTACAATTATTATTATTATTATTATTTAAGATACAAAATTTAGTCATAAAGTTAGTTAAAATTTAATTGAGATGTTTTATGGGAGCAAATTATAAGATGGATTTGAGGTCTATCATGGACCCTTTATTATAAAACATTGGATGATTGTTATTTTTATTAGATAATTTAATTTAATAACTAACAATAGAAGGTCCATGATAAATCTAAAGATAAGAAGTTCATCATAAAATCTATCATTTCATAATTAGTTACTTTAGTTTTTTATAGCAATGTTTAATTAATTTATTGCCATTACTTGGGTAATCTCTCTAGTAGACATTTTCAACTCTCTTGGCTCTAACTTTCTAGCTGTCTTTCTCAACTAAAAATCAAAGATTTATATTAAAACAATCAAAATCAAACATGTATGCGCTCAGAGTTCAATGCGAACAGAACTGTCAAGTTTTGTTTTTCCCCTCTTTGAGAGTTATGTCTACTATACATAAATTTCAGACGAGGGATTTATTTGCTTTAGGACTTAGGAGTAAGTATTGACATTATTTATCGTCTATTTAGATAATATAACTAATGACTTTTTTAATTTTTTAAAAATTATAAGTCATATTTTATTTTTTATTTTATTTGGTTAAACAGTTTATTATTTCTCTAAAAGTTATTCTTAGTATTTTTTGATAAATTACAGTATCTAACTTCTTAAGAAATATTTTCTAAAATATTAAAAATAAATACTTTTATTATTATGTATTTGAATATAAAATAACTTATCCATAAGTTATTTTTTATAAGCGTTTAAAGAAGTTGTTTACCCAAATGGGACCTTACTCAATTGAATAACTTTTCATAAATATCGAATTTCATCAATTCAATCGTTAAATTGTAAGTTTTCACTACATAGATCAAATGTATAAAATTTCATAAAATTTCAAAATAATTTGATACTTCATTACCCATTTTTCTTTGGATGTACGAACATAGTTTTAAAAATACATATAAATTTTGAATATTAGATAATATATTTATTAATATCTAATTTTTCTGAAATTCAGTATGCTTATTAATGCTCTTAATAAGAAGATATTCAATAGAGTAAGTGTATCATACTTGCTACACTTACCCTTAGAGTTATCCCACCCTTCCTTTTTTTTCTAGATGTCAATGAGCATATTAGATTTGTTGCATACAAATAGCAAACCTTTCTAAGTCCTGAGTAAGCATTTCTTGTTTCCCCTTGCATCATGCTATTTGTGGAAAAATATGAGTGGTTGGGGTGCACGATGTGACACTCATATGGCAAAATTTTCCATTCCTGTTAAGTCATTGTCTCATTGAGAGATTATTCTCTCATCCGTAATTACCTTATTACCCGGTTATGTTGTATTTTTTTTCTTTTATATTTTAATTCTCACTCTTTTATTTTTTATTTTTTAATCTGACCCAACACATTTAAGCAAATTGCACTAATCTCCTTAAAATTTTATGAAAGTTATCTATGATTTCTTCTTATTTATCCAGGTGACATTAATCTTCCATCAATGTTTCGTGCAATATGCAATGAAGAGAAGAATGATGTAATATTTTTACAAAGGGGAGATTGATGTAGTGGTTTCAAAAATTGAACCTCCCCAGCAAATTTCACAAATACCAAAAAGTTAAGATGAATTTCATTAAATCTCGACGAAAGTGAATATAATTTGCCCTATTTTCATTTGTTTCCTGTTTTTAAACAATGTGGCATTTTATAATTAGCCCCTCATTTTTTTTTAAAGAAAAAAAGGGATTTGTTAAATTCTGCTGTCACGCAAATCTTTGGCGCATACAGTTCAATTGCAAAGGGAATTAACATTTCAAAACATTAGTAAATCCATTTGCCTTCTTCGCAGATATCAGTTACAATAGTATTCATTCCCCTGCAATTTGTACAGTGAGACGTATAAAGTATTGACACGGCAGAGATGTATAAGCCATATGTCTATAGTTTAGCTTTATTGCTAATACAAGCAAATGTTGAAATAAAGATTCTATGCTGTAATAGTATTATGATTCATCCATCCATGAAATACAAGTACAACATTATTGCAAGTTCATTTTTTATGGATTTAGAGTATGACAACAACTTTGCACAAAATTATCAATAGATCTCCAATTTCCCCCCAGTCAAAGAAACGAGATTAAGAGTTCTAAGTTCTAACTAAACACAAAAGGTATTTTGTCTACAAAACCAGTTATAATCAGAAATTGACAATTGAACTTTCAGTGGATGTGGTCCACTAACAAACAATGGTTCTCTATTTCATAAGAAAGCATATAACATGAGAAATTGTAACAAAAACGAATGCAGTATCAATCTAGGTGGAAAACTTATTTTTTCACATAAGAAGCCATCAATCATAATTGACACACTAAGATACCTGATATTCTTCATTTGACCAAATAGAAGTGGAAGGAAAGGTTCAGACTTTAGCATTGCCAAGCTTTCCACCCAGACTCTTAACTTCAACTCGTTGATATGGATTGAATTTGAAGAGATATGCCCTCATGACAATTTCACCAAAGTAACATGCTAGACATTGAAATGATAAGAGATATACATTAAGAGCACGACCATCTTTATGATCTTTTCATGTGTCTAGAGAGGAATTCGGCAAGTGAAAAATAGTACTTTGTTTCTGCAGAGGCAGTGACAGCATTTTCTGCAGAACCAGTTATGCTACTAGAGCTATCTTCAGTCTTAATGCAACTATTGTCTAGATTTTTGTTAGCCAAATTTCTATAATACTCTGAAACCTTAGGATCTACCAGAATCTTTGAGGGTTTAAGACCAGATAAATGAAGACCATCCAAGCTCTTAACTCTAGAAATTGCTGTATAAACCATTCCAGCACCGAATGCTCTTGACAGATTAATGTAAGCTTTGGCAAGAGTCATTCCTTGGCACTTGTGGATGCTCAAAGCCCATGCCAGTATAAGTGGTATCTGCTTCCTCCGAGCAACAAGCTCATCTCCGTCCATTATACGCCACTCTTCCGGTTCAATCGTCAAAACTTTCCCCGAATCAAATTCGACCATCGGCAGAAGTTTGTCGGTGCAAACGTCATCAACATCCACCGACTTAACAAATCCCACAACCACACCGGTCGCTCCATTCACTAGTCCTTTCCAAGTGTGCAAATTCTTCACCAACATCACCCTTGCACCTTCACATATGGTAATTACATCAGGCGCTATCCCTTGCTTGAGCTGCCTCTTCCAAGGATCCTGGCCATTATCAACAGCTCTATAAACAACAGCATCCTTTTTCAAGCTTCTAAGCATCTTCTCATTTACTTTCATCACATTTTTTTTCAATGGAAAGAGCTTCACCACAGAGGGATCGCACTTAGTCTCCAAGGAACATCTCTCAAGCATCGACAAGTCCACACGATCAGTCTCCCCCATCCTTATACCCTGCAGCAGCTCGATAAACCGTGGATCGCACTGCCTGAAAATCTTGGTTAGCTCTATCTGCAAATCAAAGCTTTCATCCCAACAATCAGCCTCAAAAGCATACTTAACCTTGGAACCCTTATCCGGGATGGGGGGTAACTGACAGAAATCCCCAACCACAACTAACTGAATTCCTCCCCATCTTTGATCCACGCCCCGAATCTCTCTTGCAACATACTCGAGTCCATCAAACAACCTTGGATCTACCATGCCACATTCTTCTATAACCAAAACTTTGGCCTTTCGCCATCTCCAGCAAGCCTTCCTGTTGGACACAATACTCTCCAACAATTTATGAGGATCATCAAATTCAATGGAGCAATTGATTCCAGCAAATGAGTGCAAAGTTAGCCCCTTTACAGCAAATGCGGCAACCCCAGTTGAAGCTGTGACAAAAACCTTAGATGGGGTGTGCAATTTCTTCAGCAACTTGATAACCTCAGTGACCAACTTGGTCTTTCCAGTTCCAGCAGAACCTGTGATGAACACTGATCTTCCGTGTGTTACAGCAGACAAGACACTCTTCTGCTCCTCAGTCCATTGAATCCTAGGCCCACGTTTTTGTCTTTTCTTCACTGTTGTTGCTGTTGTTGATGATGATGATGATGTCTTGTGCTTAATATAAGAAGACCCATATGAGGGTTTTGAGAAACCCTTTGTACTGAAGCTTCTTCTAAATGTAGGAACAGCTATTCCTATGGTGAAAAATCTCATCTTTATTCTTTTTTGGTTCTTTTTTCACATACCCATCTGGGTTTTTTACCAAAATTTAACGGAATTCAAACCAAGACACCAATTCAAAAAAAAAAAATGGAAATTTTTTGTTTGCTTACCAAATTGATGTTTTTTGGTGCGTGAAGAGCATTTGGATTGGTAGCAATATGCCACTTGATTGCTTCTTCATAAGGCAGGATCAGAAACCTTGGCTACATAATAAAGAGAATTTGAGGGATTGAAAGAAAAGAGTGAAACTGAAAGAGCAGAAAGGTACAAAAAGGAGGTTGAGGTGAATTACAACAATGGATTAAGCTTTATTTCCAAAAGTGACGGTAGTGGGAAAGGACATGGGGTAGGGGAAGGTTGGAGGAGTGAGCGTTGTGAGTGTGTGTCCCAGATACCGGTTACATGACATCCGGGAGAGGGATTGCCTGGCGGTTGAACTTGGATGAAGGAAGAAAGAATGTTTTCTCGTAAGATCTTAATCAAAATCCAACTTAGGCTAAGCCAGTGGGATTGGCAAGTGGTGAAAAGTTTTGAGATATTGGATTTAAACTTTATTATGATTTGCGACAAATGTAATTTGAATATTACATTTGATCGAAAGAAAATAAATTATACATATGGTCCCTCTAAAACAAATTAGTCCATCTATTAAATCTCCATCAATGGAATAACGCATGCTTGTAGCATTAATGCACCAAATAAAGAGAAATGATACGCAGTTATCTTTATACTTCCATCAAATACTTATATTAAATTAGATGACAAAATAAATATATGGAAATTGTATAACTATGAAGGGTCAAATTGGGAAGAGGAAAAAAAGAAAGAAAAAGTAACATCATTACTTCTTTATCTGTTCTCTCTTTTTCTTATTTCTCCCCCTCACCCAAAAGTTTTCATTTTCTCTCTCTTTGTTACGTTTCTCTCTCTCATTTTTCATCATTCATAAGAGAAAGAAGAAGAAGGAAAATCAAGATCTGTTAGTAGTGCACAAAATTAATCCTTACGAATAAAACTTAGCTCATTCCATTTAATTTCTCATGTATTTGTGGTTTATGTCTCAAGACATTGGATAGTTTTTTTTTTAAGTTCTTTCCATAACAAAATAAATTAAAAATGGTTCTGCTAGAAGCTGAGATTTACTGTTATTGTTGAAAAATAGAGCTGAAAAATTATAAATGCGTATTATAAAAAATTGTAAACTAGTAGCAAAAAGTTATAAACCATTGTACAAAAAGTTGTAAACCAGTAGGAAAATGTTGTGAACTAATTGAGGACACAGACTAAATAGATTGTTGAAAAGTGAAGTTAAAAAATTATAAATGCATGTTACGAAAAGTTGTAAAATAGTATGTAAAATATTGTAAACCATTGCATAAAAAGTTATAAATCAAGGGCAAAATGTTATAAACCAATTGAGGACACATACTAACTAGGTTGCTAAAAACATGAGTTAAAAAATTATAAATGCATGTTACGAAATTTTGTAAACTAGTATGCAAAAAGTTATAAATCATTGCATAAAATGTTATAAATCAGTAACAAAATATTGTAATCAATTGAGGACTTTATATTTTCACATATTCAAACTCTTAAATAGTATTTATATTAAACTATAAAATTTTAAAAAAATATTTGATTACGTAAACTAAACTAAATTTTGTAAACACAATAATCTCATCACTAAATAAATAAACATAATTGTCATGATTAGACTAATTAATACTTTTGATTAAAATTAAATTTTATTAGTATATTATTTAGTTCTACTTTATATTCATACAATTATGAATTTTATTAATACAATATTATTAGTACAGTTTTAAAATTTTTAAATTTCCTATTTGATCTAATTTTAAAATCTTTAAACTTAGATTATGTCTTTAAAAATGATGTTATATGTACATGTATATATATATATATATATATATACATAAATGATTTTACTTTTTTGTCCATAACAAATCAAATTAAACACCAAATAAGACTAATAAATATATTACTAATAACTAAAATTTAATTTTATTATTATATTTTGGTCTCTTTTATATTTATAAAATTATGAAAAACATAGAGTTCTCAAATGGCTTACAATATTTTACTACTAGTTTACAACTTTTTATGCAATGGTTTACAACTTTTTGTATATTGATTTATAATATTTCGTAACACATATATATAATTTTTCAACTCCAGTTTTCAACAACCTGGTAAGTATGTGTCCTTAATTGATTTACAATATTTTGTCACTAGTTTACAACTTTTTATGCATTGGTTTACACCTTTTTGCCTACTGATTTACACCTTTTCATAACCATTATTTATAATTTTTTAACTCTAATTTTTAACAATCTGTTTAGTATGTGTCCTCAATTGATTTACAACATTTTGCTACAAGTTTACAATTTTTTGTGCAATAATTTGCCACTTTTTGCTACTGATTTATAACTTTTCATAACACGTATTTATAATTTTTTATCTCCAGTTTTTAGCAATAACAACAAATCTTAGCTTCTAGTGAGTCATTCTCAATTAGTTTTGTTGCTGAAAAAACCAAAAAAGAAAATTATTCATGTCTTAAGACATAAACTACAAACACATGAAAAATCAAATAGAATGAGTTAAGTTTCGTTCGTGATGATTAGTTTTATGCGTTACTAACAGATCTTGATTCTCCTTCTTCTTCCTCCTCCTGTGAACAATGAAGAATGAGAAAGAGAAAGAAATATAACAAAGAGAGAGAAAATGAAAGCTTTTGGGTGTGAGAGGAAAACAAGAAAGAGAGAGAACTGGAAAAGAATAAAGGACATTATTTTTTCTTTCTTCTTCCCACTTTGCCCCTCCATAATTATACAATCTTCATACATTTATTTTGTCATTTAGCTTTGTGTAAGTATTTGGTGGAGGTATAAAGATGATCACATATCATTTCTTACCAAATAAATTGATACATTGATATTTGTATAGTATTTTTTTAATTATACAAACGACATGTAAAGAGAAGCTAATGTATTGCCTTATTTAAATTATAATGGACCAATATTTGACTTTTAAATTCTAAGTAATTAAAATAGGTATTCAATCTAATTTTTCAAAAAATAAAGAATAAATAATTTAGTGAGTTGGTTCGATTGTTACATTTACCTTTTGATCAATAATTTATAAATATCTCTGCAAATATTTGATAAGGTCGTAGGTATACCCAGAGCTCCAGAGGGAGAACTTATTTCTCAATCAAAACTTTTTCATCTGAAAAAATTTATAATACTAATATTTCAAACTCCTATGAGGAAAACTTTTATAGGTGTCGCTTTTAGAGCGATTTAGGGCCATAATTTTCATTTGGAATTTGAATCCTTAATCTACATTTATTACACTTAATTGATAAATTTCAATCGCATCAACCAAAATTAATTATGATATATCAATTATAAATCATAATCTCACTCATACTTTACAACCCAATTTCAAAACTTATTATCAGATACTGCAATATCACTTTACAATTTTTTTTGTTGGTTGACTTTGCAAATTTTTAGTCTATAATTTAAATTTACGAAATATTATTTTTTTCTATTCTAATATATTTCAAATTATATTTTTATGGTTATTATTTGACTTATTTATCAAAAAATTATTTGGCTTAATATATAGTCATGTTTTTTCAAATAAATTATAGTTCTATATGGAATACATGATTTATATATTATCAATAAATACATAATTTGAAATTAACTTATATAATAGTTTTCAATCAATATGTAATTATCAATTTAGAATTAATGTAATCTATCACAATGATATCAATCGGAAATAATAGATGGATATCTTGAAATTATATATTTTATTTGAGAAAATGCCTATCAAGATAAATAAATTAAAATCTTCTAGAATTAATTCAATAGTGATTTAAATAATTTAGTTTATCTTTTGAAATATATTTTTACTTTTAAAAATATAAAATATTTACTATGATAAATTTATTTTGAATTAAATTCAAAAAAATTTCTTTATTTAATACTTGAGTATTTTTTATAAATTCACGTATACTCTATTATCATTTAATTTTAATATAAAGATTTCAAGTTTCGAAGTTATTTACTTATTTTAAATGGGATTCGTGAAGTTTTCTAAGGTTTTCAATATAGTTTAAATATGATATTCTTTAAAGTTGATATTTTAATATACTAAAAGTATGTCCAAAGAAAGGAAATGTAATTAAAATCACATAAATTAACTTTATTGATTATTTTTTATTCATCAGGAAATATATTTTTATGTTTTTATAAATCAAATATTCTAACTTATTAAAAAGATGTAATTGGCTAGGGATGACAAAAATAGAAAATTGAAGTGAGTACACGTGGGACAAGATTACCCACAATAGAGATGATAATAGGGACAGATTTTGTCTTCATAGGGGTGAAGTCTCTATTTGTTAAACAGGACAAGAATAGAGATAACACATTTTTATTTTTTTCAATTATCTATATTAGATTTGTATTATATATGTATTTTTTATTTTTTAATTTGTATTATGTTACATTACTAATATTTGTTATTATTGGTGTTCATATTTCAAATTTCAAAATATTTTAAATTTTTTATTTTTGGATTTCTTTTAATAAATCCATGAATATGCGCAGGATTCAAATCCTCACCGAGAATGAGGACCTATGATAGTGACGAGAATGGGGGATGAGAGATAAAATTTTAAATGGGGACGGGGCAAGAGACATGTCCTCTTTATCATGGATATCCATTGTTATCCATATATATGGTTCATGATATAACAAAATTATCCGTTTATCCGTTTATTCTCTTTTATTTTTTAACAATTTCAACTTTTAAAATATGAAAAAATTTCATAAAATAGGCTATTTATTATTATAGGTCATCTATTGAGATTTTTTTTAACGTTATGAACATAATATTTAAAATAAGATATAAAATAAAATGACACATTTATATTTTGTTAATTTATTTAATTATTTAACTATTAACTTATTTTCAAAATAAATTTATATACTCGATTTTCTATAAGATATATTTAAATAAATTATTTATTTTCAATAATAGTTAATAAACTATTTTTATTATCACTTTATGTATCGTACAGGTCAAGTAATAAATATATTTTTAATCTAATTTCAACGGAAATTCAAGAAAGCTTTTTGTGGTTTTTTTTTTTTTGGCCGAAACGAATAATTCATTGAAAGCCCAACTAGCAGCGGGAGAAAACATCGTGTAAAAGTCAACCAAGTGGTTGGGAAAGAAGCCTGATTACATTAATTAGGCTTGCAAAAAAGAGCCTAATTCAAGAAAGGCTCACAAAATGGGCCCTTTTGTGAGTCCAAGACGAAGGCTGATGTAAGATTGTTTTTCACGACCAAAAACGAAATGTAAAATCATATGGTATTTTGATGGTCTGGGCCTCACGACAATGACATTTCGTCTGCTCTTAATTTTAGGCCTTGTTGGTCTCTTCCTATACTCTTCAATTTATGAAGAGCTTGTGAAAAAAAGGAGCTTGAAAATTAAGCAAACATGGCGCCCCCTATGCAAACTTAACTTAGCATGGTTTTGTTTAACACTCTGAATGATACTAAAATTTCCCATGTGCTCAGAGAGCAAAACATAATATTTGTCATATCTCATTTATTGATCAACATATTAATTTTGTGAGTCATTATTGTCTCTCATTTTCTCAATATTTTTAATGTAATGACTGATATGTCAATTAATAAATAATAAAGAATAAATATTTTATCTTCCTCTCAGAACACTTAAGAATTTCTGAAATGATGCCCTCAGATATCAGATTCACACACTGAGAAACTAGCTAGTGCAATCGTGCGCATGTTTTCCTTCAAGATTGTTGTGTAGTCGCAATGACATAGCTAGGCAAGCTGAATGATGCATGTACGTTTTGATGTGAAATGAAGTTTCTAAATTGTTGTTGAGCTACAAAGTAACTTGGTGGTCAGGAAATTGAAGCTCAGCACTGCACCTGAAGCAAGAAAGACAACCTCATCTACTTCAGTCATGAGAAAACTGGGAGTCCTTGTTTGAAGAAGTAGGCAACGTAACTACTAGGGGTTTCACTGCACGTACCAACACATGCCGTGTCATTATCTGTGAGACAATAGACTAATGTAGAAGATCTTGCCTCCTAAATGCTAAATCATTATTTGTATATAACCTCTTTTGTTCTTCGTTTGCCCCTTGGCATTTACACACATGCGTGGAGTTTTTAAACGACTTTTAAATTTTAGGATATATACTCATGGAACTTATCTATCAAAATTTCCACACCAATTTTATACCAACCAAATACACTCTTAACGGATGCTTTTTATGTGCACAAATATTCTTATGCAAAAGTTTTTACATGACTTGGTTGAATTCATGACTTCTTATCAATTATCATAATTAAGAAAGTAGAGTCTAAAGTCTAAACAAAACACACAATAGAAGAGAATCCTTAGCAAAATATCACATACCAAAGAATAGAGGATCATTCCTTTGTGACTACTCTTTCTTTCTGTTCTAGCCAGCATAGAAAGTTTAAGGTCTAATAGTTCCCGAAATAAGTCCGTTATTTAATTTCCATCAAGAGACTTATTAATCTTATTTCTTTTGTTTTCCAATGGCCTTCTTGTAACACGAAATAAAAACTCAGATGAAATCCATCGAATGGACCATGCAACGAATTAAGGGCTCATGGATTTTCTCATAACAATATAAGCCAGCAGCCAAATCAATATATACGGCGAAAAAAGTTAGCAAAAAAAGTCACATGTCAATTGTATTAATTTCTGCTATAAGAGGCCACATATATAATAGCTGCTTCCATAACACAACCTATAGCAATAGCACCCAATTTCTCACGATCCAATATATGCATATGAAGTCATCAACATTGAACAACAGTTGAACATAAATAAATAATGTTTGTTACTGCTCGGTTGTTTTGTTTTCAATCCCTTGTAAAGCGACTTGTCGATGTATAAGTTAAACATGCTCGTATATTCAAGAAGCAGGACATAAAGAAGTCATCATAAGCATAAAGCTGGCAAGAGAAAAAAATCTTCGGCTCCCAAGTACGTACATCCCAGCAGTGACACTGGAACAAAACTGACCAAATACAAACGAAAGGAACAGTATATACAGCTTAGTTGCAAGCTGCAGTTTGAACAAGCCTTTGTACGGAGACAAAACCAAATATATACGTACAAGTTATAGAATATATATATATATATAAAGTGTTTAACTCTCCTCGAGATAAATATCTCCCAATAGAAAGCTAAAAAAAAAAATTTTAGTTAGTGAATAGCGTTATTTTTTAGTTGTAGCTATAGTTTCTTAGCTTAGTTTTCATTAGCCTTACTCTTATGAATCACCTTTCCAGTGATAAGACAACAACACCTTCATCCTAAGGAAGATGTATAGACGACACTGTCGGCGACAAAAGCACATCTGAAACATTGACAGTTCTACTAAAAATCGTAGAAATATTTGGATAACAACAACAAAACACAACACCACCAAAACCACAATCCCAGGTTCAAACCCTCTTAAATCTAAAACTCAAAACCAGAAGTTTATATGTAGAATTTAAACCAATTGGTGAAAAATAATCTCCAACAGAGTATAGTCATACGGTTATATAGGAACCCTTTCAAGGGTTTTTTTTTTCATATGTATAAAAATCTCAATCAAATTCATAATTTAATTAATGATTAAGGAATCCAAACATTTTCCACTCAAACCGACACTTTATTGATCACATCCATTATATAATTTACTGAAAAAACCATGACTAAAATCTTTTATTATTTATACATCAATCTCAAAATTCTGAAGAATGTAAATGGTTTCTAAAACATATCTTAAATGAACATTTCTCTTATTTCGATGTCTTTCATTTTGGTAACTTGTAAGTTCAGTTTGTTGTCTTGTTTACATCTTTTTATGGATGGTACTTTTTTGTGCTTGTGTTGGGTGTGTCCATGTGTAGGACTATGCGCAGAGAAGGGAATGGGCAAGCGGTGTGGTGGAGACAGACAAGGACTATAGCGAAGAGATCGAAGAGCTGTGAATAGGGACTTAGGGAGGAAAGTAACAGTGATCTCGTTGTCTCTGTAGGGCCATTGTAATAAGCTAATAGCTTTTCACCATTTTTGGGCATGAATATGCACACATCCTTTTCTTTCCCTTTTGTTACCTGAAATTAGCAGCTTTTGCTTTTTGTTTATCTCGATATCCAAGGAAAATCAATTTGTTAAATTATGAAAAATGTTATTTGCATATATTGTGTAGGAGACACCGTGTCAATTCATATTTCTTCATATTTCATCAATTATTAAATAAGATATCCATCATTGAATAAGGTATGGACCATAGTTGAATGGGTCAACACCCCATCCAATGATAGATAAAGTGTGTGTTGGCATAGTATCTTACACACAATGAGTATAAATAACATAACTCTTGAATTAAAAGTAGTTACTACCATTAGAGGATTTAATTAGGAGTTTTTTTTTCCAAAAAGACTTAATATTCATTTTAGTCCTAATTTTATATTTGAGCATTATTTTAGTCTCTAATTTTTAAAATGAGTCAAATTAATCATTTATATTATAAAATATGAATCAGGTTAATTCCTTAACATAATTTTATTTAAAAATTTATTGATTAAATAATGATATATAATGTTAAGTGATACTTTGACATATCTTTTATCATCTGTAATAATATTAAGTTTAAAACGACTCATTTAAATTTTTTTTTCAAGTCCTAAAATGACTCATTTTATGCAATTTCAGTCATCATAAAATAAGTCATTTTAAACTTTATTTTACTTTAGATAACACATGACTTGTCAAGTTATATATCACTTAATATTACATATCATTATTTAATTAATAAAATATTAAATAAAATTCAGATGAATAACTAACTTAACTCATATTTTATAATATCAATAATTAATTTGACCCTTATTAAAAGTTAATAATTAAAATAACTCACGACCATGAAGTCATGGTCTAATAAAATGTTCATCAACTCTTTTTTTAATTTGATTTTAATATATTATTAGTTAAATAAATTAAAAGATAGTGCATATTTTACAATCATTTCAAATGATTTATTATCATATTAATAAAAATATTTGACTTAACCACCGTGCATCCATTTTAAAAATCATACAAATATAAGCATGCATGTGACCATATAACAGAGTAAAAGTCTTTTACACTTGCACCTAACGGTGTATCACAATTAATCTATGTTTTAAGATCAACGTCGACAAGGTCATTCAGTTGATCGATTAGTCGACAAGGACACTGTTTAATTAGCTAGTAAGGCATAAGATTGCCAGACAATTTAATATATAAGCTAGGAAACTAGCTATTCCTTATAACATCCATTCATTTGAATCATCCATAAAATTAGCTCTCGTTTGAAGGTAAAAACACAAAGCGATACAATGTTTATTTTTCAAGAGTTTCTTGACTAAATTTTATTGGTACATCAAAAGTGTAAAATTAATGAGGTTTGCATATGAATTCATGTATAACTCGCGTATTTTTATTTATAGTCAAAATTATTTATCACTTCCACCAATTTTGTATAGATCTAGCCCATAAAAATCAAGTAAGTTTAAACTCATTCAATATTGCTCTCTATCTCACGTCACTTTCCTTGGTCATTGGTCCTAATTTGCTAGAAATAAAATAGTCAAATAATTTTTTTAAATAAATTAGTTTTCAAGAAATGTCTTTTATAAAATATATTTTATAGGTACAAAAGGACTAACTTGCCGGATAATATTTTTAAAATTTATAATATATTTGTTAGGTACAAAAATATTAACTTATCTTTTATAATATTTTTTGGTCAAATATAAGAATTTAAAGGTTTACTTTTAGGAGTGTTTTTATTTTGAGGTTTGAAATTACATTAATCATATTATTGGCAATGATATTCCTGAAAATGTTATTTTCAGATAAATTTAAAATTTATTTATTTTATAATATATATTTATGAAAATATATGTTATAATTTTTAAAATATTCTTAACACATTTATTATTATTATCATTCAAAATAAAAATTACATTTTCAGAAGGAAAGCAACACAAATTTAGAGATTTTTTTATTAAAATAAAATTAATAATTAATATTTTTAAAATTTATTTATCTCATTTAAACCTAATAACTAAATAAAATGCTAAAAAAATCATAACTATGTCAAATAAAAATTAATTTTTTTTAAAAAAAAATATCATACATTCAGAAATATTTTCAATCAAATAATTGTGGATTTGAGAACATAATGGATATATAAAGTATAGACAAATGCAGATAAATAAAAATTATTAGAAAAAAATTTAAATAATTAAAGAATATTTTATATTCATGATTAAAAATTGTCATTTTTAAATCATAAAATTTCTTGATGACCACCTTTTATTGTGAGCATAAAATCTAGCTAGATCATGGAAAAAATCTTTTTATAAAGAATAATTAAATATATTTTAAAACAAATGTCCCCTTATAGGATTCTTTTCTGACTGAAGAATCAGCACCACTGAAGTCTCCATCTTCTTGTAAAGACTCTACATCTGAAGTGCCTAATCATCAAGTATCAATTCTTTCCATGTTAGATCAAAAAAGCTTCGTTGGAACTTGGTGTGAGGTTTTTTTTTTGGTATAGAACTTGGTATAAGGTTTGGCAATTCGTGTTCACGCCCCATACATTATCATTTATGAAGCATCAAATGATTCACTGAGAAAGGAGTCAATTTTTTTTTTTTTCTTCTTTCAATCTTGTGATTATTTGATCTGACACCTAACAACTCAATTAAGCAAAGTTTTGCAGCAGTTTGGTGTATTTTTTTAGAGGAACAGAAGAAAGCTACTTGTGAGTAACTTCAGTCAGTGTCAGTCTCAAACCTGATTTTGTGACATTAGGAACAATAATCCATCAATCATAATGTAAAGTATTTCCATTATTATCAGACGAGCTGTTGATCCTTACAGATATGTCAGAGTATACAAAGTTATAGTCCAATTTTTTTCTTTAAAAAAATTTTAATTTTAATATATTATTAATTAAGAATGTTACAAAAAAAGTATTATTAATTAGGGGATTTTGATGTCGGTGCACTTTAGTTATTTAATTTTTTTTGTTGCTACGAATGAGTCATAAACCCCACTAAATTTGATTATTAGTAATTTATGAAATTAATGACTAAATTACAAACGAATATCCTGAAGGATTCTATCCATAAAGTCTTTTAAATGGGACCAAAGGGTATTGGAATCCACAATGGTATTGGACGCTACATGATCTAAGGGAAAATTGGGTCAAACAAATATAAAATTTTCATATGCACAATAAATATAAAATTTTTATATAAATATTTAATCAGATATTGTCATATCAATTAGGGATATTGAGGACTTAATCTGACCTCATAATCAAGTCCAACCTAAAACTTAATTGGTCAAGTTCAGGCTCTAAAATCTAACTTAATGTACTTTTTGAATTGGATTTGAGTTATACTTCAAGTTAATCCGATCCAACCTAAAGTCAAATAACTCTCTAAAAATTTTATTTTTTTAAGATCACTAACAATAAATTATAAGATTTTTATACTTCAATTATTATTCTATATAAGTTGGTGTTACTTTTATATGGATATATATAATTTATTTTGAAACATACATCGTAGAAGATTTCTTGAATTTTGTATCCTACTTCAAAAATTTATCATTTAATTGTGTATAGTGTCTAAAGTTTTATATGGTCCTTGAATGACAGGTTGACCTAGTTTAACTCGATCATTAATCAAGTCATTATTATTGAATTTAGGTTTGATCCAACTTAACTCAATCATCATAAGTACACACCTCTAATGTATCAACAAAAGTATTTTATTGAATCACTCACTATTTTAAAAATCTTATAAATTGAAAATGTGATTAAATGATAGTATAAACTTCTTTACAATAATAATCCATTAAAATTTATCTCTTAATTACGTATAGTCAATATGCATTAAATTTTTAAAATAATATTAGAAAATTAAATAACACATAATAACATTTGATTGAATAGTGTTTATATATACGGTAGGGATTTGTTTACACAAGGTATAATAAGTCTTAGTATACTTACACTTTTTAATAACTTTTTATGGGTAAAAAATTTCATCAATCAAACCATTGAATTTAAAGTTCTTATCTAATGATCAAATATATCAATATGATTTAAAATTGATTTATTATTTTTTCATGTCACTTTATTTTGATGGGTAATATATTTTTAAAAATATTAATAAATATTAATTATTAGAATATATGGCCATTGTTATCCATTTTTTTTAATTTGACATTATTTATTTTCAATATAACATTACATATTCAATGATTTGATTAATTAAATTTATTTTAATTTCTTTGAAGAGTTATTAAAGGATATAAGTATATAAGACTTATATATGGTATACACGAATCCTCACTTTTATATATATAGTTGGTGAAAAGTAATTTTTTTAATTAAGTAATAAATGAGAAAATTTTAATTTGTCAACTAATTTAAAAGTTCTAAAGTTTCTGTAGCGCTTCATAATTAAGTAATCTTCATAATAAAGAAGCGCTATCCTTTTTCTTTTTCTGGTAAGGCTATCGCTGCTGCTTCATAATTACAGCACTTCTTTGCTCTGCACTTCTATATTTGTTCTCTCATCGCTTTCAAACAAGAGAGTAGTGAATTCCATCAACTTCCTCTCAAATATTAAAGATGAGAGAGAAAGTGGTGATGAGGATTGAGGAGAGAAGCTAGCTGGAGAAGGAGTGCATGCAAAAGGCACGAGAGAATAAAATCACAAGAGGTAAAAGAAACAACTGACGAAGTGACTGAGCAAAATAAAGAATGGAAGTAATATCATAACAGGCAGTTCAAAATAAAATACATTAAGTATACATAGAGGACGTGATAAACGTACCAAGAAAAGAAGACGTGATAAGCTTTAAGTAATTTATTAATGATAATAAAATAAAATACTAACTACATTGAAAAAAAAAGTTTACATCTGTTTAAATTAATTCCAATGAATTCTCAAATATAAAAATAATAAATAAATAAGTTTTTAGAAAGAATATATATTTTTAACTTTTAAATTATTCCTTTAAAAAAAATAATCTGATTTAAAAATTAGTTGACATAAATATATAATAAACGTGATACATTACTCTCTTTCAATTTAGTTTGAGTTGGTCTTCTAACTCCAATTTCATATATTCACAATAGAGTTGAATTTTGATACACTGATGGTGTAAAATAGTTTTACACTATCATCCAATCAAAATATGTAATTTGGATGACTTTTCAGATAGTGGGTATAAAAGTCAACTATTATACTTTATGTGGTATTACATGATTAGATCGATAACTATGTAAAAAAATTTTACACTGTCAGTGCATGATAATTAAATTAGTCACAATATTCGCATTTATAAGTTTAAATCATGTGAGAATCAACCAAACTTTGGTTGCTTTACTATATGTGCGTCGTGTTGTTTGTAAATAAATGCTAAACAATATTATATTTTTTAAGTTTAATTTTAATATACTGATAATATAAATTTTTTTACATAGTTGTTAAATTATATATTGATAAAATAGTAAAACAAATTTGATTTTCATCTCACAACCTCAAAAGCCATATACATACATAAGAAGATTTAATTAAATAATAATGTAAAAAGTTTTATGATATAAGTGTATTTAAATTAACTCCATAATATAAAAAAATTTATATTATCAGTATATTTAAATTAGAGTTGGTCTTAGTTTTATTTAAATCAATCCAAATGTTTCGTGATATCCTAACATTTTTTCACGTGATAAAAATAGTAATTCATTGATTATATCACGAAAAGAGACTCAAAACTATAAGGATCAATATAATGATGGAAAATCACACCTAAGATTTGCTTCCAATTCATGTAATTAAGGAATATCAAGAGCTATAATAATGAATAATTAATTTTAAATATAAGTGATGATGAATATTTATACTCGATCGATCAAGCCACATATAAAATGCTTGTTTATATATATATAAATTTGAAGAGGATCATTCTTTAATGTCTGAGCACTGCCTCAGTGCGACTTTTTCATAAAGTCCACGATGTCTAGGCTACAAGCTTCAGTTCTAAGTTAACTCCATTTACACAAAGAGACCTTTTAACAGCATTCTATCTATATTTAGGAATTGCAGTGACGCTTTTGTCCATCAAGTAAGGAAGAGGGAGAAAGTGCTTCCCACTGTTTTTGCACGTAGGGACCCAGAGATATTCTTGTGTGAATGATAAAAATGCGTCTTACTAGTTTTATATAAGATAGATCGTTTTATTTGTAACCACGTCAATTTTATTGTAAGTGTATGCAAATTATCATGAAATCACTTATCCTAAAAGCTTAAGTTGCTCAATTATGGTGCATTAATAATTTTATATCTAATACGTTCTATTATGCGAATGTATCTTTTTAAACTTGAGCATGAATAGTTTTTTTAATATATAATAGGGATAACAAAGATCAAATCCCTAACCACTTGGTTCTTTGATACTATATCATGAAATTATTTCTCCTAAAAATTTAAGTTAATAGATAAAAATACATAAATAATTTTATACCTAATATGAATATGACATAATAAACTTGTACCCATATAAGAATATTTCAGGGAGAAAGATATATTGATGATACACATATATGGCGCTGCAGCATGCGTGTTTGTTGTATTGATGATAACATAGGTTTGCCAAATTGAATTAGACATGACAAGATAATGCAATTAGTTATGTTTTATTAATTATTCGAATTGTTTGGAGCATACAAACATAATCCCGTTGTATAAATACAATAGTGTAAGTGTTTTAACACTATCAACCAAGAGAAATAATTAGGTGCACCGAGAGTGATGGATAACACATATTCTGATCTATTAATTATTTGACACATAAGTTTTATGGGCCATTATTGTCTCCCACCTCTCCTATATTTTTAATGCAATAGCTAATTTGTCAATTACCAAATGGAACAGAGTAAATATTTTATCTTATTCTGAGAGCACATAAGAATTTCTCATCAACCAATCAAATTCTTTTATATATGTGTAATAACCTTTTAAAATAGTACTAGTATGATAAGAGTCAAAGTTGCATTTAGCTGGTTTGAGAATACATTACTATGTAAAAAAATTATATATCATTAGTGCATCAAAATTAAGTTCTAAATTAATTTATCTATATAATTAACTACTTTATTATTGGCTTAGCTAGTCAATAATAAAAACAAATAGATTTAATTTCGTAAAAAACATTTAAAGTAGTTTAAGTGAATTTTAGACTTAAGACATATTTTATTTTAATAATATATACACACACAGATAGATAGATAGATATATATATATATATATATATATATATCTATCTGTGTGTGTGTGAATAATTCGAATTAACTTTTTATTTGTTCATCATGTAAAATAGTTATTAAAATTAAAATCTACCTAAATATCTTATGATTTGGATATATTAAACCAAAGTTCCAAAATGTTCCTGTGTAGAAATGGAGGATTAAGGGGAACAAGGTGCATGGATCAATATAATTCCTCAATCAACATGGGGCTCGGGAAATTAACATGAACGCCAGTTGATTTCCATGCCCTAAAGATGGAGATTGTATTTACAAGGACTCTAATACTTAAGTTGACAATGATCTTAAGATAAAGTGAGTCGTCAAAAAATACTTACCTAGACCCTCATCATGATATTTATAGGGGGAGTTCGTGTTTCGAGGTACCATCGTTTGAGGAAAATCCTTGGGTTTCTGAGATTATAGTATATTAGGCAATGCATGGAGATTAAACCAAATCCCTTTCCCTTTAGAGTCAACAACTGCGTCTCAAAATAAATAAGGGG
The DNA here is from genome assembly GCA_031216125.1 of Dalbergia cochinchinensis. Classification (NCBI taxonomy): domain Eukaryota; kingdom Viridiplantae; phylum Streptophyta; class Magnoliopsida; order Fabales; family Fabaceae; genus Dalbergia; species Dalbergia cochinchinensis. The sequence continues at coordinate 51,378,810 of CM062371.1, read as the reverse complement.
GCATTTGGATGCGATTTTCATGGATGAAAATAATTTCTTTTACCATAAATTTTTTTTTTATATATTCGTATAAATTTTTAAAATAATTAAAATTTAAAAAATTATTAATTTTTATTTTTTTTGTAGAAGGTAAAATGAATAACATTGGAAAAAATTAATTTTGAGCTTATTTTAGTTATATATAAAATTTAAATTTTATAATTATTTTTTAAAAATTCAAGAGAAATATATCCTAAATTTAGTTTTTAGGTCGAGTCAAATCATGAGTTTTTTCTTTCTTTTTTTTTTTTAACGTGGAGTCATGAGTCGTTTTGCACTTTTTTGGCCCAATTTGTTCTTGGGCTCTATGCTACTCCGAACAATTCGTATTTCAATTGTATTTCACTTTTCAAAGTATCCATCGGGCTTCAACCTTAATTAGCTTCAATTCATTTATAAGAACAATGAATTAGCCTCGATGATTATTACTAATTTCAAATAGATGGAAGTGAAAAAGAAAGAATTTTTGGGGAGGAAGAATAAACAATAGAGGGAGGATGACGATATGCCTTTCACTTTTAACCTTTTGGGATCATAGAGAATGGGGTCACTATCAATTTTGCAGATGCTCATGGCGGGTGGGTCCAACTTGTGCCCCTTCTAGTGCGATGCTTGTCGTTTTCTACGACCACATGCATTTATGTCAATTCAAGTTTTGATGGACACCACTCGAATTATTACCACCCCAGGAAGAATATTGTGAAGTACTGAGGTATATTGTAAAATATTTGTATATTCTTTTGAGGGGGATGCCACGGTCTCGAGCTCATTTGATAGAGTCACCTTATTTGTGCTTCAGAGGAAATAAAAATATTATATCAATTTATATTTTATTTATTATTAAATAAAATAAATTATATTTAAATAAAATAATTATTTTATTTAATAATAAATAAGATATGAGTTAATTATTTTATATATATATAATCAAAATATTATATCAATTTATATTTTATTTATTATTAAAATAAGTAAATTTTATTTAAATAAAATAATTATTTTATTTAATAATAAATAAAATATGAGTTAATTATTCTCCACATTATATATATATATATATTAAGATTACGTGAGTCCAAGGCGTGGCATTAGGTAAAGCACTCGAAATACGGTGTGATTGGTTTCACTGTTGTATTACAACGATAGATAAATATATTATAATCCATGCTTTGTTTTTTTTAACTTTTCTGTTGAATTTTGCAAATGAGATCAAACTGATTGCAAAAGGTAACATTACATGGACTTAAACATCATTTTGGCCAAAACAAATTATAGTTGTGATTTATAATTTTTATTATCTATTTTTTAAAAAAAATTGTTTGTTTTTTATCTTTACAGTAAAATACAATCCCATTCCTTATGAAATAATAATATTGCAATCCACTTCCTCTCTATTTTTAAAATATACACTCTTCTCTCCCAAAAATAATAAAATAAATTAAAGTCAACTGTAATTTATTTTAAGTTTATAGGGCTGAGGAGTGTATATTTTAAAAATAAAGAGAGGAGAGTATAATATTATTTTCTCTTAATTTTACTCTAATATCTATCATTACACCATTTGTGTTAAACCACCTAGTTAATAAAAGACCATGTCGTCTAATCATATAATGCAATAAGTAATTCTACCTGAAACATTAATAGAAATAATATTTATGTAGGAATGGATAATGTGCATTCTGGCTGAGCTTAGCATCATTTAACGTAAGCAGACTGACAGTAGAATGAAAATCAAACAATTTTAAAAATCAAATCATAATTTGATGGTAAGTTTACTTTTTTCGGAATTTAATTTTGTTGTACTATCATTATAAAAAAATAAAATTATTCTATTATCTATCCACGTGATGATATTATATCCGAACCATTTTTTTAACTTAACATATAATTAAATAATAAAAAAGAATTGAATTTAATTTTTATGCATAAATAATATAATTTTTTTTATATTATCATCTAATCTTATATTATCATATCAGTAAAAATAGCTAAGTCTCATATCCACTACTTGAAATGCCATGCAAATGGGATAATTTAATTTAATGATAGTGTAAAACTTTCTAACATTATCAATGCATAAAAATTAAACTCAAACGAATTTATACTAATAATATATCAAAACTAAGTCTTCTTAATGGATTTATGTAAAATATATTGTTAGTGTAAAAAAATTTATACAATCATCCAATCAATCAATGACATGTAGTAAATATTACTTTCCTCCCTCAATACTTCAAAAGCCAAGCAAAAGGAAAGGTTTAATTGAGTGATGGTGTAAAACTTTTTTACACTATCAGTATTTTAAAATTAAATTATTTTTTAATTACTAAAGAATAATAATAAAAGGAATTTATAAAAATGTATATTTTTTTTACTTACAAGTTCCATTGCAATATAAACCGTAAAATGATATATTTAACAAGAATTTCATATATTCAAATATATGTTAAACATGATGTGCAATTTATTATTTTATAGTCGCTTATTAATGGGGTACATCTAAGAAAGGTGAACTCGAGTCCATTATAAAGACAAGAGTGGATAACAATATAAAAAAAATTTATATTATCGACACATAGAAATTAAATTAAATTATTTTTTTATATATTATTTAATTATACATTAATGTCAAGTGAAAAAAAAAGAGAGTTCACATATAATAACATCACATGGTTAGATAATAGAATGATTTCTTTTTTATAAAGATAGTGCAACAAAAATCACATGGTGTGACGTGGTGACAGCTCACATTGTCCCTTAACTATATGGTCAGGAGTTCAATCCCCACTTATGGAAATAAAGTGCATTTCGTGTCAAACCGTTTACCTCTTTAAGAGAGCTCTCGCAGTGAAGGGATTAATTATTACTACCGATAATAAATACTCTGATTTCAATAAAAAAAAGGATAGTGCAACAAAATTAAATTCTTAAGAAAGTGAGCTTACTAAAATATGATTTGATTTTTAAAATTGTTTAATTTTAGTCATGTTGTAAGTCTGCTTATTATAATAAATGCTAAGCTGACACATAATGCATATTGTCCAATCCTACATAACCATTATTTCTATTAATGTTTCAGGTAGAATTATTGATTGCAATGCATGGTTGGATGAGATGTTCTTTTATTAAACTAACTTGGTGTTCAACACAAATAGAGTAATAATGGAGATAAGAGTAAAGTACATTCTCCTCTATTGAGAGATAACAATAATATTATACTCCTCTCCTTGTATATTTTTAAAATACACACTCCTCTCCAATTCCTTATAAACTTAAAATAAATTACACTTGACTTTAATCTATTTTCATTTTTGTAGGAGAGGAGGGTGTATGCTTTGAAAATAGAGAAAAAGTGGATTATAATATTATCATTTCTTAAGGAAGGAGATTGTATTTTATTCTAGAGATTAAAAGCAAATAATTTTTAAAAATTAGATAATAAAAATCATAAATCGGAACCATAATTTGTTTTGACCAAAATACGAAAATAATATTTAATTAAGTCCATGTAATATTACCTTTTGTAATCAATTTGACTTGTTTGCAAAATTCAACTGAAAAGTGAAAAAACAAAGCATATATTATAATATATTTATTTATTGTTCTAATACTACAGTGAAACAAAACACATTGTATTTCAAGCGCTTCACCCAATGCCACGTCTCGGACTCATGTAATCTCAAATGAGCTCGAGACCGTTGCATCATCACTCTATTCTTTTAGCACATTTTGTATGTGTTTTCTAGTCAAGTATAATCACTAATTTTAGACTTTAGACAACTTTAATTTTGAATGTTACAAATTAAAATAAGTAATTATGTATATTTATAAAGTACGGGTTAATTGTGCTTCAACAGCATGTAAAAATTTCTCGAGATATATACATGATTTATGTGTCAAAAGGTGAAGTAAAGTACTTTAACTATCATTACATGCATAATAAAACTATAAAAGAAATAAACAGATGCAATCTGTGCCCAAAAAAATACAGAGAAATGTAATGCATGTTTGAGAATAATAAATTATTTTTAAGACAGGTTTTTCTCTATAAAAAAGTTCAATATTATTTGATATATTTAGCAAATGTTGATGAAATTTATTATGATATTTAACTTACTTTATTTAAAATTTAATATCTATGCATTGATAGTGTAAAACTTTTTAATATTATTATTCAATCCTATAATATCAAATCAGTAAAAATAGTTAAGTTTTACATTATTAGTGTATAGAAATTAAACTCTTAGTTTTTTATTACTAAGTTAAATTTAATATCAAATACTATACAACATAAAAAATTATTTATATATTTAATAATTTAGTATATTAAAATAGATTTTTTGCGTACAATTCAAAAAAAATGCATTATCTTAAAATTGTTTTCCTGTTAATATCTCTAAATATAAGATCAGTTTTATCATAATTATTAGTTATTAAAATAATTTTACCTATATATAGTTTATCCAATCACAAATATGTAGTGATAAATTCTTAAAATAGATCCTTAACAGTTTGCCCAAAACGATATCAAATCTTAACAGACAAAATATTTCATTGTAATTATACTCCATTCTAGCTATAGCTCAATTGCTCAAACGTATATCAAACATGATTTTGGGTGCTTTGACAAAATAGAAACAGCGCCTCTAACTTCTTTAACTAGTTTTATTGAAAGCGTTGAAATAATAATATGATAAAGTAGATTCGAGGTGGGAAACTGCTCTTTCGATGGATGTTGCAATGATTCTATTAGCGTTATTTTAATCTATATTAAATAAAATGGTTAAATATATTTTTTATCCCTAAAAGATAAGTTAGTTTTGGTTTTGATCCCATAAAAATAGACTGGCTTTTGGATAAACATCTCCAAAAGTATTTGGTTTTAGTCTCTGATGTTAATCTTTCTCTATTAAATGCTGAGTCAGCTAACAAAAACCCTAGTTATCAAACATTGCATTGTAACCACTAGTTGTACTTGACACATTATAATCATACTATGTGTCAAAATTCTACTATAACATGAGTTATCATTTAGGTTTGGTAAGATGAGTTATATAATAAGATATTGATGAGTCTAATAGGCTATTGAATAAAGATTTTAATTTGACATATGGAATCATGATATGTCATATATAATTACTGACTACTATGTAAGATTAGATATTGTGACTTTTTGTTTGTCATGACAACGGAGACAGACGAATTATATGACTAAAATCAAATAATTTTAAAAATTTCTTAACCAAAATCAATTTTTTCCCAGAAATTAAAATCAAAACTTGCTTATTTTTTCAGGTGCAAAAAGATATTTAAGCCTAGTTAAATAAGAAAAAAAAGACTAAAGCATACTTAACAGCTATGCTGAGGATTGTGGTTGATAATTTTTTTAACAGTGTTCTCTAATTATGCATTTTTCCATATTTATGGCTAAGGTGACCCTCGCCAGCAACAACCCTTTCTGAATACACTCTTGCAATCGACTCTGCGCAGGCCAAAGATTCCATGACCTTGCTCATTCATCGCTCGAAAAAAGTAATTTCGATAGGCAATGTTTGATTATAACATCATTAATTTGTTGTGCACTTCCTTGCCATCTACTAAACCACGACTTAGCTTCGCTGTATTATGGGGTGTATCAAGTTGGAGGGATGGTTTTGATTTATTATGAAAATAATAGTAGCAGAGTTGGATCGAATATATAATCATACAAATGAATGATAAGATGAAAGTTAAATAATAGTAATTAATGTCTATATACTCATTTAAAAAAATCATATGATTTATGTTTTAAATGATTAATGTAAATTCCAATGACGGGATGTTTGGAAATTGTTTTGCTTTTGTATAACAATTTTCTGTTTTTAAAAATGAAAAACAAAAAAAATTATTTGATTGGTTATTCTTTTCAGATCGATTTAAAAAAAAATGAGTTTTGTATTTAAAAATAAAAATTAGTAAACAACTGAAAGATGATTTTGAAATTTTATTTTTAAAAACAAGACAGAATTCGATGACACATTTATAATTAGTTGATTTTATTAATTGCTACTCAAAATATTTTTTAAAACAGCTTTCAAAATATTGTTTTCAAAACAGTTTTTAAAAACACAAAAATAAAAACAATTCAAAACAATCCCCTAATATTCACTTCTCTCATTTTCATAATTGAGAAATTCTTAAATGCTCTAAAAGTAAGAAAATACATTTGGCTTGTTTCATAATAAATGAGATATTAGCTATTACATTAAATATGGATAGAAAAATTGGAAGACAACCATGCTACTCTCTTACTTGATCCTCTCCCACACACTCTTTTTTGGTGGATCAACGGGGCTAACGCCCAAAATTAAAGCAAAAACACTAAGAAATGTAGCTGCCTAGCATCATCGGCTAACAGCAGAAGCGTACCCACAAGCGGGTCATAGAAAACACATGAAACCCAATATCAAAAAGAAGGAGACGCAAACAAGTCCGCAACTCTATTAGCTTCCAAAAGAGTAGGATTACATATGCAACAAATTTGTATAACAATATTACAATAACACTCATAATATGGATTTATTTTTTTTAATGAGAGTGGATATCAATGCACTAGAAGATAAAATAATATTGTGAGTACTGTTATAATATTGTTGAATAACTTTGTTGTATACTAAACATTATTCCTTTGGAAAAGGTGTGACCCACCTCGACCCGCCTGCAGTTCCCGTTAAGAAGGAGCTTGATCTTCTTAATGACAGAAGCATAGGGATGTCTAACATGACAATGTGACTGCAGAAGAGCAATAGCACTCGTAGAATCCAATTCTAGAATCACACCCTCTAAATATAGGAGATAAACGCGAAATATGTTTTTCATTTCTTCATTTTGTTATGAATACGAGATATTTGGTTGTATAAATTAATTGTATAGGATATTTTTTTCATTCAAGATATTGAGCTATATTCTTTTATAATGTTTTCTTCGCATGTATACTTTTTTTGCATTGCATCCGAAAAAGCTCATTAACTAATACCCTGGAAGCATTTATCAAACACAAAAAAAGAACAAATAAACCCTGTCGCAAGCTTACTAATTAAACCAACTTTAGTTAAAAAATTTAAACTTTTGACTAGCTCTCACTTATGATTTTTTGTAGCATTGCCTAGACCTACATTTTTGTCCTTTTATTAAATTTTTACTTATTGATAATGAAAAATAGGTGCACTATATTCCCTCAAACTTTTAGTTTGGTGCAACTTGAAATCATAAACTAGTAAATAACGTGCAACATAATACCTTGAAGTTGGTTACAAATGTATTATTTTTGTCAACACAATAAATGATCGAGTTAACAAACTAGTCAATTTGCACATTAAGAAGGTTCAATTTGCACATTCTTAAAAGTTTTAGGGTAAAGTGCACAAAATTCATAATTAAAAAGGTAAAGCTTAATGTTCTCTATTTTTTATTAAAAAATAATCCCGAATTCAATATGTATTATTGTTTGCGAAAAAAAACATTTGTCCTTTAATTATTTCCCTCCATATTTAACCAAATATTTATTCCTTTTCCCTCTTTTCCTTTTCAATGCCCTCACTTCAATTTGGTTGTAGTACTGCCATATCTCTTGGAAGATTAAATAGCTCATCATATGTGGTCCATGTTTGAAATCCTCATCAACTAGTGGTGGGGGTTGTGGCATTTTACTGTAAATCTGAGCTTTGTAATAGTAATTAATGGCTACTTCATAACCCCGACCCTACCGTTGTGGTCACAGGTAAAGTATTAAAGTACTACGGCATGTGTACATGTATGAACTAGATGCTCTTATAAAGAGAGTTTTTGTAGCAAACTAAAGTTATTCTTTCCTTGTGTACACCAAATTGGTGAATCTTCTTTTCCAATGCTAAGTGAACTCTTTACATATGTCGTGAATGTGAGGAATATTGTTGGCACTATTAAATGTAAAATCATTCGTGACACGGTATGAGCTGATGAGAGCCATCACGATCAATTAGTCTAAGGTTTGATAGTTGTTATCCTATATATTCTGATAAATTATTTACAATTCAAGCCAAAAAATAAAAGAGTCATTTGTGTGAGAAGTGTGTTACTAAATTATCTCTCCTAAAGATTTTAAACTGTTAGATAAAGGCACATCACACATGAATGATTTTATAATAGACATTGATATGATAAATTCACTAAATTGAAACTAGTTTACACTAGTTACTGATGAAGGCAATTTGACTCTAATTGTTATCATTTAACTAGATATTTCATCCAGTGCATTGAACGGATTATATAAATATATATTGTTAATTGTAATTTTTTAATAATAAATATTTTAATTTTAAATTATATATTTTTTAATTTAATTTTTCAGAGGATTATTTTCCTATATAATTGTTACTTTTAATTTTTATAAAATAATATTTAACTTAATAGTAGTCATATTTTGATGAATTTTCCTTAAAGTTATGGATTTAATTTTGATATAGTGACAATGAAAATATTTTATATTATCATCCAATAATTTATTCCATATAAGGCATAATGGTTGTCTACCACATGCATTACTTGAATGATCATTCAGATAGAATAATTTGATTGGATGATAGCTTGAAATAATTTTACATTGTCAGTATATTAAAATCAAATTCTAAATTCAAAAAGTATAAATATTTAGTTATTTATGTTGTCTTATACGTACATGTGTTTATCAAGCATATATATATTTTTTATATATATGATTATTATGAAATGGTGAGAAAGATATAAATAAAAATATGAAAGGTCAAAATATAATAAATAGTATTAATAATAATAAAAATATATTTAATAAAAATGCCAAATAATGATTTTAATCAAAGAAAAAAAGTCAAACTATAAATAAGAAATGAAAGATTATTATTTAAAAATAAAAATTCAAATTTAAGGGAAAATGCCATGTGGCACAGGTATATAGTGCAAGAGCTTTAATATTAATATACAGACATATAGATGAATTTTAATGTTAGTACGTTTCTATTTATTGACACGGGAGACATGGGTCTATCATCCTCGGAGATAGAGTATTCACAGTTACCCTCCCATTAACCTGTGCATTTTTCTTGAATTAAACTTGTGTTGTGATCCTTACGGTGATAATACTATCTAATTTATTAGACTAAATATTTATTTAAGTCCCTTAAAAATATATTAAGGGATAAATTAATCCTTTAGAATTTGAAAGTCCTATATTAATCCCCACATTTAAATGAAAGGAAAAATTGATTAATTCGTGCAAGTTTGTACAATTAAAAAAATACTGTACAAATTTAAATGAATTGACCAATTTGTCTCCCCTTTTTATTTTGAAATGTGAGAGATTGATATGATATTTTTAAATTCTGATGAGCAAATTTAATTTGTTTCTTGATATATTTTTGAGGGACCATTTTTCATATTCAGTCAATTTATTATTTTTCTCAAATTTTATTGGCAAGCTATGTAAAATTGCGTAGAAATTTATCTACATATCAAATAGGTATAGATATAAAAAACATAGACCAATAAGGTGTTGCGTGCTCTGAGTTCAATGGAGTCAAGTCCCTTAGGCATGTGATTTTGAATTCATTGCGATTTATGTTATAGAAAAACATCATTTGAAGGAGTCCTTGCTTATGCTTCTCTGATAGTAGTATGAGAGATCAGTCTCCCATATGTTAGATAAGGGGATTTTTTGAAAGATAACAAATATAGTATTATTTAATTAATTTTTTCTCTCATTTACAATATTTATTATTTGATTTAGTTGAGAAATGAAAATGATAGAAAAGTTAGAAAAAAAATTACTTAATACTACTTCTATTCTTAAACAAGTGTCCAGCTTTAAATGCACATATAGATTAAAGAAATGATTGATAAAGTCTTGATGTTAGGATAATTCAATTATATTTTATTAAATTGCTTTCATTGCAGTCTTTTCTCTTTATCAATTACTCTCTCTCGTCCACTTATCATTTAGTAGGAATATAGCTAGAAAAAAATTATTAATATTGCATAGACTTTTAAAATGGATAGTTATATTTATGAAAACATAAAGTTTTTAAAATAGATATTTATTAGAGAAGGGAAGTAACACTCCTTTATAATTATTAAATGACACAATAATTTTGGAGTTTTTTAAATTAATTTTAGACTAAAATTCCAATATAGTTCCTAAGAAATATTTTGGGTTCCATCATGCACATTGCTCGTGGCTCCCTCATCGCGCTCTAGGACCTCGGGTCAGGTCTCTCCAAACTCAAGTTTTGTTGATCCTTCATGGCTGGGCTTGCAGCCCTTTGTCAAAGTTGTACCTCTTCATTTCTAACGTATTAATTTATGAGTTACTGTATCACTGAAAGGGATTAAGCTTCGTACTTATTATTTGAAAAGTTTTACTAGAAATGAAATGATTTAATTAAATGATTATATAAAAATTATTTATGTTATCAATGTATATAAATTAAATTCTTAATTTATAAAAGTATCAATTTCTAATATATTAATTTAATAGAAAAATAAAGTTTGGGGAAAAAAAACCTCAATAAATAGTGTATATTTAGTTTACTCTTCTTTGTCCATCCAAGTCCAAAGCGCGTGAGGAGGAGTGACAAAGGCGCGTTTGAGATGTTGCTTTTCTTACAGCTTAGTCTTTGTTTCTCATGACCACACGAGTGCAGACAACATCATAGATGATGATCCTAATTACACTAAAAAAAAATTACCACACCACACCAAGATGATACTATTATTGAGTAAACTTTTATTTTTGTCCTCAAATCACACAAAGGCATTATCTTGGTCTTTAAAAAGTTCATGTTATCATTTTACCTTTAACAAATGGATAATATTACAAGTTTAATTTTTATGTGTACAAATTGTGTAAAAAAATTTTATACTATCATTCAGTTATATACTGTCAATGCATTCAAATTAAATGCAGATGTTATTTTAGTTATTTAAAACAAATCTCAACATCAATTTTTAATAATATAAGTGTTATTAATTTAATCTCAGTTATTCAAAATGCAACCAAATGAGTTATTACCTAATGTTGAGTTTTTTTATGAATAAAATAAAAATTAATTATTCACGCAAACCCACTATTTGGACATCTTATAGACACACACGCACACGCAAACCGGTTAACAATGGGTCAATATGGTGTTGTTATGTAGTATGCATAAATCAGCCAACTAGTAGCCGATTTATGTGCAAATCGATTGAGCCATCTTTTATGTGCATGCAAAGCGACTAACTATTTGCTTATTTGTATGTGTTTCACATGCACAATAAATAGCTTAAGAGTTAGCCTATTTATATGTGTCAGTCACTGGCAACCATGTCTCTTTCTAACTATACATGATTTGATGAGTCCTTTGTTGTAAAGGAGCAACAACCAGCTGGGAGTTGGAGCCAAAGAACTTGTACAGTCAGACTTCGTGATCGTTGGTGCAATTGCGGGTACTTTCAAGTGCTACAGTATCCCTGTCGGCATGTACTTGTTGCGTACGCATATCCAGAGGTACGGCTTGGTTCGGGGGATTTTATTACCACATACATTGTGTTTTTAATGTTTATAAAATGGAGTTTGCACCAGTTGTGAATGAGAGGCTGAATGTCTCGTGCTGATCAATCACGTTCTAACTTGTCATGCTGCTGTTAGGCTCCTGAATGGGCTCACCTACTGTATGTGAGTGGATAGCGAAGTCTTGCCCAACAGATCAAATAGGCTACTTAGTGTGCACACAAAACTCACATAAATAGGCTAACAGTTAGTCATTTTGCATGTACATTATTAAAAAAAACCCTAATAAACTTATATGCACATAAATAAGCTAACAGTTGGACAATTTATACATACTGTCATGACCCAACTTGAGAACGTGAATGATATATGGGGGTCTGGGTCCCCACGCAGGCCTCCTAAGTAGCATATCTCTCTAAATGAATGAAATAACATAATTTCCATTTTTAAAACATAAATAAATCTAACTTATTATCAATTTCCCTATTCAAAACATAATATATGAACTTATAAAACTGATGTGTTTTCGACATAGATAAAACTAAAATTTGGTTTAATACTTGAAAACTAAATCACAAGTACATATCTGTCTGGTTACATAAATTCTAATCATAATTTACATTTCTACACCATTCCTTGAAATCTGTAAATATATATAGATGTTCATAACTCTGAAAGTAATTACATAATCTTAAAACGAATACATGGCTCGAATCCAACCAGCACAACTACCGGAGCACCCTAAGCTAACATATCTTAGACTAAGCCTTACTACAAAGTAAAGTTCACTATTGGAATAGCTGCATTTACTAGAATGGTGACTAAGCGAATACTGGACCTGCAACTGTGAGGAGGAAAAGAGATGGATGAATAAACGGAGTCAGTGAATAGATTTTTACTCATTGTCTACATGAAATGACCAACAAAATATATATATATATATATAAAATATGCATAACAAACCATTTCGAATATTTACATACTTAGCTACACAGAAAATGCCTCTAAATTCATAGATTCATAGAAAAGCTTTTCTAACTTCGTGGTCTTATCATAAAATCATTTTAAACTGGTGGTGCAGTAAATATTAAAGAAACAATAATCTCTGGATACACACACACATATCAATAATAATCTCTGAAATTTTTCTAATCTCTATGGGTCCTCAAAAGCCTCAAATTTGGATACCTAACTAGGTTCTATCTCTAATAGGGTGAGATTATCCTCTGGTGGACAACTTGGTATCAAAGTTAACAATCTCTCAGAACCATTAACTCGATGTATGTTTCTCTATAGCTACCATCTAAAACTAGTTTGCACATAAACCAAATAACTCTTAAAAACTCTTAAATCTCTAAAAACTCTAAAAACTTTGCATTTGTATAACTCTAATAGTCTAACTTCAGCATTAACATAATTATGGCTATGAAATCATGCTCGATGGATCACTAGCTTGTAGGCATCACGATTTCAAAAGCCCATATAATATGTATTTGACAATTGCTATGAATAATCCTGAGTTCCATACTTTCAATATCATAAAACTTAAATCCTAAAATCGTATCTCAAGCTAACATGCTTTTATACACTTGGGAGTTCCAAAATCGTATTTCATAATCACATGACTTTATAAGCATGGTAGTTCTAGAGTCATAATAACTTCTCTATTCATCAAAGCTACATCGTACCCTACTCAACATTTTTCTAATATAACTTAGCTTGATACTTTAAAAGCACAATTTGAAATCTCAATCTTGAAAACATAGCAATATCATTATTTCATCAAAACATATTTGACAACTTGGCAAACTTGCTAAAATACATATTTCCTAATAAATCCTTTCTTGAGCATATAATACATTTCCATAGCATACAACATATCAATCATGGTTTCATGGTTTTCTTAAAACACATTTTTCATGCTATAGTCAAAATCATAATCTTTGCTAGCTTGCTATAACTTGCAAAATCAATCTATACATAGTTTAACAATCATTATGCATAAAACATACTCATAATGACTAAAAAATAAGGTCATGAGTTTGAACCCACTCACTATTTGGAGCTGGGAGTGTGTAGATGCCACCACCTTGACCTTGGAAGCTTGAAATGACACCAATAACTGTCATAGAGCAATATGGACACATGAATAATCTATATAAATCTAGGACAACTGTCAATCAACTCTATGAATATTGGGGGATTACCCTTACTTGATAATAATGAGAGATAACAACACCCATAACATGGAGGAGGAGGAAGAAGAAGGAATCTAACATAAAACATAGACAAATCCTTACCTTGGAGCTTGGAGGAGGTAGGATTGAGTAAGGAAGAGAGTAGGGAGGTAGAAGAGAGGATTTAGGGGTTAGGGTTCGTGTTTTGGGGGATGTTTTACTAGTAGAAAGGGTATTTATAGGGTGGGGCCCTCTTAACTTGAAACTATATCGTTTTAGTATTGTTCATGCATTAAGAACCCTCGCCAGGCAAGCTCATAAGCTTTACTTGGCGAGCTCGCACATCAAGGCATCTTGCCTGGTGAGCTCGGGCATGAGATGACCTTGCTTAGTGACTCTCAACCTCGCCTAACAAGCATGCTTGACAGTAACTGATATGTTCTACATTTTTGCTGTCCTCCATCTATTCGGAGCTTCCCAGCAACATGGGTTGGTACTGGGGGACCCTAAGGCCATCCTAGACCTAACTGGGAATATGTGGACCTAATGTATTACAATATTGCACAACAACACTAAATCATCCAGTTGTTAACTGATTTACCTTTATAAAAAATAATCTTCAAATAGTGGATTTGTGTAAGAAATTATTATTTTTATTATGTTAGTAAAAAAGACTCTATGGTCAAGACTGTAATGGCAAAATCCTTTACCTTGAATAACTATATAGTAAAAAGGTGAGTTTAAACTTATCAAAAATGGTATGAAACCACTTGCACCCTCCCCTGAGTGTATGTGTGACAAAAAAAAATTGAGTTATTACCTTAAGATTATATTATTGTATTTTTCCCAATTAGATAAACAAAAAGAATAAAATGATAATGATTGGTCCCAATATTAGTTTTATAGGTAACAATATCCATTATTTATGAGTGGTTATTATTAAGGTTATCAAACTCGAGAGTTTACCTAAACTCTTTAACTCGTAAACTCATAAAGTTCAACTCATAAGCTCGATTAGGGGGCATAAGATGTAAGCTCATAAAAGCTTATACGAGTTAACTCGAGAATTATGTTTGACAGCCTTGGTTATTATTTAATCATGAGCCATATAATTTATTTTTAACATATTTTTATAAAATTTCTCACATAACGTAATCTTAACCATTAATTCTTATAAGGTATTGATGCCCTTGAAAAAATTGAGGATACCATATGTAGTAACGATGCTTGTATATTTAGAGAACAAAAATAAGATTTTAATTCTTTATTGACAGAGTTTAAATTTTCCATAATATCTTTTATTATTTTATTAGTATTTTTAAATATTAATTCAATTTAATATCATTGTAAATTTTATATATATAATCAACTAATAATGCATTGCCACCATGTTATTAAGAGTATTTATTTTTTACAATTATTTTAAATATTATACATATATTAATATAATTAATTAGCAATGTAAAATATTTTAATGACTAAAATCCCAAATTCACTCCTGACAAATATCTTCGGGGATAAATTAATCTCTAGTGATATAAAAGTCTCTTCATCGTCTCTCACTTTTCATGAACGAGGAGATGCTACTTGCTACATTAACTTGTCATTCCAACACTTAGCAGGAAAAACACATGTTGATCATTAAATTGTTGATCTGACCCTCGATTACTCCAAGGTGGCTTATTGGTAATCTCTTGCATCAAAACAACCATACTTTGATCTTCTTCTTTATCAACCACATTTATGCTTTCTTAAACCCTAGGCCCCTTTATTCGCCAATTCTTTTTGTCATTTTACACATCATGCAATTTAATAGAATCACATTATCAATTTAATGGTAAACATGTGTTTTTTTAGCCAAATGTTAGAATGGAAAGTTACTATAGGAACTAAATATTGGGCTTTTTTATTGCCTTGGATTGTGTTTTAAGCCCATTAGAAAGGAAAAAAAAGGTTTAATGCGTGACTTTGCAGTTTCAGGTTTGGTTTTAACCTTTATATTATAAGTGTATGATTGGCTTTTTGTTTCGATCAAGAGGGCACAGTGCCACAAAAGAAAAGTGAGTGCGTGATTTTTGCGAGAGAGTGTATGTTTTATTTGAGTAAGTTTTCATTAGGTGGGATTTTTTTTTATGAGATTGGGTGTATTGGGGCTTTTGGTTTATGAGAGATTGTTGATTGGTGATTGTATTTTTCACATAAAGTTAGTGAATTGATTTGTTGAGTTGTGGACGTAGGCATTGCTGGCCTAAATATGTATGCTTCTTTTACTCTATTTATTTGTTTAGCTTGTGTGGATTTGAGATCTTTTTCTCAACTGGTATCAGAGCGGGTTCTGATCCCGCTTCTATTTTTTTTTAATGGCAATGATGCAAGATTCAATAAGAAAGTTTGAAGTGGAGCCTTTTGATGGAAAAAGAAATTTTATTTTATGGCAAAGTAATATTAAAGATATTCTACTGTAGTATGGGCTGGCTAAAGCTCTAAATAGGAAGGACAAAAAGCCTGAAAATATGTCGGATAAAGAATGAGAAGAGTTGGAGATGAAAGCTGTTAGTACAATTCGCTTATGTCTAGCACCTGAGGTAAAGTACAATGTTATGAATCAAACATCTACTATTGATTTATAGAAGAAGTTAGAAAATATGTATATGTCAAAGTTTCTCACAAATCATTTATTTTTAAAGAAAGAATAATAATATCAGTTGAAGATAGATGTTGGTGCTGATATTAGAGATCATGTGAATCATTTTACAAAATTGATTACATGGTTATCTAGTATTGGTGTTAAAATTGATAATTAAGATAAGGCAATGTTATTATTATCATCTTTTCCAAACAATTATGATAGTTTAATCACTACATTGCTCATCGGAAAAGATACTTTGAAAGTTAATGATCTCATTATTGTGTTATTGGAGAATGAAAAATTGAAAAGATCAAATGGTCAATCAGAAGAAAGTGTATTTGTTAATAGAGCTAGCAGTGGTTGTAGAAGCATGTCTCATGATGGAAATTTTGCCAAGGATAACTCAAGATCTTTGGCGTCAAGACCAAATTATGAAGACAAACAATATTATTATTGTCATGAGATGGGTCATACTAAACTTTATTGCCAAAAATTGAAAGCAGATATCGAAGAATTGAAAGGAGCAAAGCAAAAAGGAAAAGAGATGTTTGAAGATACTACTGTAGCTGTGGAAGAGTACTCAAATTATGAAACTGATGTGTTAATGGTTTAAGAAGATAAAAATGTTAATAGTGATTGCTGACTTTTAGATTCTAGCTGTTCTAATCGTGTTTGTTACAAAAGGGAATGGTTTGACACTTATGATGGTTGTAGTGATGGAGCTGTTAGATTGGCTAATGATGATTGCTTTGACATTGTTGAAAAGGGCATTATTAAAATTAAAATGCATAATTGTGTGTGGACACTTAGTGATGTGAGGTATGTACCTACACTTGGAAGAAATTTGATTCCTTTGGGCAGACTGGATGCATTGGGCTATGAATATTCTGCAAGAGATGGAGTAATGCAAGTTAGACAAAGTTCTTTGAAGATAATGAAGGGTAAGAAGACTAGTGGTAATTTGTATAAGTTGACGGGGGTTACTATACCAAAGAAAAAAGTAGCATTTGCTAGGACTTTGATAAAACCTTTTGATAGTTACTACTGATATGTCCAATTCACCAGGCAATGTGGAGATTTGTTAGGATTATTACTGTCTTGGATTGTGTTTTAAGCCCATTTGAAAGAAAAACAAAAAAAAATGTTTGGTGTGTGACTTTGCAATTTCAGGTTTAATTTTAGCCTTTATATCTAAGTGTATGATTGGCTCTTTGTTTCGGTCAAAGGGGCGCAGTGCCGCAAAAGAAAAGTGAGTGCATGATTTTTGTGAGAGAGTATGTGTTTTATTTAAGTGAGTTTTTATTAAGTGGAGGAATTTTTTTTATGAGATTGGGTATATTGGGGCTTTTGGTTTGTGAGAAATTATTAGATTGGTAATTATATTTTTCACATAAAGTTAGTGAATTGATTTGTTGAGTTGTGGACGTAGGCATTATTGGTCTAAATATGTATGCATCTTTTACTTGATTTATTTGTTTGACTTGTGTGGATTTGAGATTTTTTTCTCAACACTAACATGCCACTTTTGTGGTAAGTGATAGACGGTAGAGAGACTTTTAAATGCTGATAGATTAATTTGCTGCTTGAAATATTTGTCAGTGACGAATTTTGAGTTGTACTCTATAATATTGTTATATTTTTAATTATATTATATTTTGAATTTAATTTTATTATTTAATATTATTAATATTATGTTCTAATTGCTTCATCACGCTTCTAGTTTTCCTTTAGGAGACCATTTATACCACTCAATATTATTATAATATACAACTCTTATTAGTAAACTAAACGTTGTGATAATTATTGTATTTTAATGAGCCTCTAATTTTAAAATTTTGGGTTATGGAACGTTAACATTTGCTCTCTAATTCTTTTGTTCGTTGGGTATTAGCTCCTGACGGCATCTTTGTGGCCTTCCTTATAAATAATACTCTTACACTGTATAGTAGATATAGACAATAAGTTCATATATTATATTTTATAAATACTTAGGATTATTCTTCTATTAAGTTATCGGTTCCTTTGAGCATTCCTTGCAAGTTCTTCATGTAATATCACTAGTTATGTTTAAGTGTAGTGTTAGTAAGGAGTGATTGTTATATCTTGAGGAGTATTAACCATAAACACCATTTGCACTGAGTAATTATCTCGTAGTGGTGAAATAATCTTTAAAATCCGCACCTAACACGTTTCAGCCATAAAATAATGAATACTTTAATTTTATTCTTTTTTTATTGTACTATTTACTTGCCATAATTAATTTTACTATTTTGTTATAGATAATTTATATTACTTGAATTTATTTTTGTTTTATCTAATCTTATTTGTGTTATTGAATTAAATTTTCCAACATTATTTCAATAATATATTAAAATCAATTTTTTAAAATACAACCGTCAAAATAACATTAAGCTATTTTATCATTTCATATAATGTAGTGGAGCGAAGAGAGTATTTTTTGACCATGTATTATTATTTTATCATGTATTATTTAATGATGATCGTGCATCAACATTCTTTTATATGCATACAAAGAATCAAACAAGTGTCAATAAAAAAATAAAAATCAAAAAAGTAAAACTAAGAACTGAAACAAGAAATTACTGACAAATAAATTAATAAGTTGGTTAATTAATGAGAATAAATAGTAATTAGTTTTTTTTAGGAATAAATGGACAATAAAAGAAGAAAGCATACTTAAGTGAGAGAAAGAGGTCATATTGGTTAGGGGTAGCAAAATAGGTTGGGCTCGTCAAGTTGGCCCACCCGAACCATCTTTTTTAATGGGGCAAGGAGACAATATTTTTAGCTTGTGAAAAAAGTCAACCCGTCTGCTGACTCATAGGTTAAGGCAGGTTGGGTGGGTTGGATCCATGGGTATCTCTTTCTCAGTCCTTTTTTTTTGTGGTTTTTTGCCCGATTTTAGCTTAACTCGAGGCACTCCTCAAAAGCCTAAACCAAACCCTAACTATTCAAAAAATTTTCCTATGCACAAACACTAAACATAGCAAGGAATCCTTTCCCTAATCCCCTTAACCATTCATCTTTCTCCCAAGTGTTGTGAACTTTAGCCCACTTCTTTCTTCTCTCTGGAAAAACACAATCCTTCATCTCTCCTTCTCTTTTTCTCTCATCGGGGAGCACGGGGAAGGCCACCCCATCTATCTCTTTTTCTCAACTTGGCGGATGGGGAACACAGACACCAGCATCATTGCCACCATCTCTCTCTTTTTCTCCTTGGTGGGCTCATCAACCCCTTCCCTCTGATCTCTATTAATTTTTGTCTCTTTCTCTCTCTCAGGTATGCTCTCTAATCTCTATCTCATCTCTAATCTTCTCTTTGTTAGCTCTTTTTGATCTCTACTCTCTCTTTCTCTTTGTTTCTCTGATTTGGATAATGTTTTTAAAAAAAGTATAAAAAGATTTTGTTGTTGATTTGGTTACTAATTTGTTGGTTTTAATTTGTATTGATAAAAATATTTTGTTTTTGATTTTTTTAAATGAAGATTTTGTCGTTGATTTGGTTAATATTTTGTTGGTTTTAGTTTGTACTGATAAAAAGATTTTTATGATTTTTTTTATAGGTTTGACATGGGTATAGATAAAATGATTGTTAATAGCTTTTATGTTTTATATGAATAAAGGTAGCAAAAATAATTTAAAAAAAGGGCAAACCAATCTACAACCCACCATAAAACTGGGAAGGCGAGATTTCCAACCCATATGACTGAAACAAGTTGCCTTGCCTTGCCTCAAAAGAAAAAAATCAACCCATTTAACTCGCCTTTCAAGACCCACGAGTTAGACTCGTGGGTCTTTCTTTCTTTCTTTCTTTTTTCCTTGCCCATTTCAGCTTGATTTGTGAGGCACTTTCCAAAAGCCTAAACCAAACCCGAACTATCTAATTTTTTCTTCCCCATGAACAAACACTTTGCATAGTAGCGAATCCTTCCCCTATACCCCTGACTATTCATCTTTCTCCTATGAAGTGGTGCAAGCCCAAACCAACTTCTTTCTTCTATCTAGAATACACAATGCCTCTATCTTTGTCTCTTTCTTTCTCTCATTGGTAAACATAGACAAGGCCATCCCATCTATTTCTCTTTCTCAACTCAACAGATGGCGAACACAGACACTAACAATGCCGTTCGCCACCCTTTCTCTCCCTCTCAATGCTTCTGTCTTTCTCTCTTAGGTAAGCTCACTAATCTCTACCTCATCTCTAAACTTCTATATATCAGATCTTTTTTATCTATAAGAGCTCTCTTCATTTTTTGATTTAGTTAACGGTTTAAAATTGTTGATTTAGTTAATATTTTGTTGGTTTTAGTTTGTATTAATAAAAAGATTTTGTTGTTTTTTTACTATGAAGATTTTGTCATTGATTTGGTTAATATTTTGTTGATTTTAATTAGTCTGTATTGATGAAAAAATTTGTTGTTTTTTTTTAACTTGGGTATAGAAAAATGTTATTAATAGTCTTTTTTCTTTATGTGAATAAATGTAGCAAAAAACAAGGTGTGCCAATTTGCTAACCCACCATAAAACAAGGCGGGGTGGCATTTCCAACCCATATGATCAAAACAAGTTGCATTTTGTCATTCTGTATTTTTGCCAATCGACAACGGGTCACAGCAGGTTGACCTACCTCGCCCCGTTTGCCACCCTTAATATTAGTACTAGGAATTCTGAAGTATTGCTCTTTTTTCTTATTTTGTAGAATAAAGCGATTTCAATCTCCTCAATTGAATGTACTAAATTTTTAATTCTTGTTAAATTACTAATAATATTAGATGTACATTTGGATGAAGTTTGGGGCGTTGAAAAGCACTTTTTAACCCAAGAACTCAATTTTCATATATTTATACAATTTTTTAAAAATAATCAAAATCTTAATAAAAAATAGTTTTTAGGTTTTTTTGTATAGAAACTAAAATGAGTAGCTTTTGAAAAAAAAATCTATTTTCAACCTTTCAATTATATAATAAAATTTAAGTTTCATAATCAATTCTTTTATATTTAAATATGAAACAGAGGCATCTATGTCACTGTCAAATTACTTCAATCATTTACTTATATCTATTTTTTAAGGAAGAAAATGTCCTAATTTATTTATCATTAGAAGAAAACATTAACTACATTTGTTTTTTAGTTTTCTAGTGTATATCCCTTTACTCGACAAGTGAGAGGTTAATCTCTTAAGATATATTTAGGCGTTTAACTGGGAACCCTTCCTAAGAATATCTTTTCATACACATAAATTCCAAATCAAATCCAAGATCTTACAGGTAAAGGAGCTGAGTCCTTTTCACTCGGACCAACACCTCGTTGGTGTTAACTATGTTTGTTTGTTTTGTTTTTCAACTACTGTGCACTTATTTTTAAAGTAAAATACAACCCCTCTCTTTTGAGATAATATTAATACATCCCTCACCTCTATTTCTATAGCATACACTATTCTCTGTTATAAAATTAAGATAAGTTACAGTTGAACCCACTTTTAAATATTTCATTAATTCTTTATTTTCTCATGCTTGCAATTTTTGTTTTTGACTAAAATATATTTTATTAATTATACATACTAATTTTTTAAAAAAATATAAGACATATAATAATATAAAATATTGAGTTAAATATATAATTTAAAATAATAATTTTATATTAAGAAAACAAATTGGTAGAACTTGGAAGTAAAAATACCTAACAGTAACAATAATTACTAATAATTATTTTTCAACATAAAAATTATATATTTCTATGGCTATTAATATAATTTTACAATATTAATGCATATTTTTATTGTAAAATCACAAAAATTCATTTCTTATGTTCTCTGTGACTTATTTTCATATACAAAATTAATAAATATCTTTTAATATTTTATATAAAATAAACAGCTGAAAAATATGTAATTATTATTTTTAAAAATAATAATTATTACAAATTATTTCAATAATTTATTTTCTTATTATAATAAAAATTTTAAAAATTAAATTAAGTACATTTATTATATTTAAATATAACAACAAATTTATTATTATTACAAGCTACATATATTTTAATTATTTGTGTAGAAAACTTGGTATTTTTCAAAAATGAGATTATAAGTATGAGAAAATAAAGAATTTGAAAAATGAAAAATAAGTCAAGAATTTCTCAATTTTTTAAAGGAGATGAGTGAATAGAGTGGGAAATTATAATAAAATCTCAAGAGAAGGGTTGTATTTTATTCTATTTTTATTTTTATTCTCTCAACTAATTAATAAAAAGAGAGAAATATAGCTTTTATTGCCCTAAATGGTAAATACTCAATAAAGAAAGAGAAATTGTAACTTAGTCAAGTTATATTCATTTGACATTTAACTCCAGTAAGTAATATCCATAATTTTTTTTCATGCATCTGAATAGAATAATATCCATAATTAATACATACCTTTTTGAAAATATTTATAAAGAAATAGAAGAAATGTTTAAATAGAAGTACTATTTATTTATTAAAAAATTAGATATTCCTTTCTATTTTCATGAATAACGATGATAACTATGATAAGTAATTAATTTAAAGAGTAATATTATTTATATATTTAAAAAGTTTTAGATATCCCTTTCTATATGCACCTAAAATAACTTTACATTGCTAGCAAATGATTAAAAATTTTATTAGGTAGTAATATAAAGTTATTTTAGATGCATATAGAAACGGATATCTAAAACTTTTTAAATATATGAATAATATTTCTCTTTAAATTAATTACTCATCATAGTTATTACCGCTATTCACAAAAAGGAAAGGAATATCTACTTTTTAATCAAATAAATAGTATTTCTCCTCAAACACTTCTTCTGTGTGTTTATAAATATTTTCTAAAAGGTACGTATTAATTATGGATTTTATTCTATTCAAGTGTATAAAAAAATTGTGGATTGCTCATTTTTACTAATGTGACAATACATTACAAGATGAAAGTATAATTTTTTTTACATTATTAATACATAAAAATTAAATTCTCATCATAATGGATAATTATTTTTTATGAGTTATCACTTTGTTTAAATTTTATAAAAAATTAGGAGAAGTATTTAAAGGGAAATATTGTTTATTTATTTAAAAAGTAGATATTCCTTTCTTTTTTTTATGAATAATAGGAATAAGTATGATGGGTATTTAATTATTCCTTTTGATATACACCTAAAATAACTTTACATTGCTACCTAATAAGATTTCAATAAAATGATAAAGTAGGATGGGTGATCATCATGATGGATTATTATTTATTACGAGTTATCACTTTGTTTAAATTCTATTAGCAGATAGTAGGAAATTAGTTTACATTATTAGTATATAAAACTTAAACTTTATTCCATAAAAATATATTAGTAAATTAAATTTATGGAATTAATTTGAATTATACTTATGGGATTAATGTAAATTATATTCATAAAAATATATTATTGTAAATTATATCTACGGAGTTATATTTACAAAAATATATTAATATAAATTATATTTATGGAATTAATGTAAATTATATTGATAAAAATATATTAGTGTAAATTATATAAAAATTAAGCTTTATTCCATAAGTATATATTAATAAATTATATTTTTGGAATTAATGTAAATTATATTGATACAAATATATTGATCAAAATTATATAAATATTAAAATTTATTCCATAAAAATATATTAATAAATTATATTGATAAAAATATATGAATGGAATTATTTTATAAAAATATATTAATATAAATTACATTTATGGGATTAATTTAAATTATATTACTGTAAATTATATTGATAAAAATATATGAATGTAAATTATATTCATGGAATAAAGCTTAATTTTTATACACTGATAATGTAAATTAATTTCATACTATCTTCTAATAGAATTCAAAAAAAGTGATAACTCATAATAAATAATTACCCATTATGATGATTACTCATCCTAAATTATCATTTTATCGAAATCCTAGTAGGTATCCATGTAAAGTTATTTTAGGTGTATAGAGAAAGGAAAATCTAAAAATTTTTAGTTGTATAAATAATATTTCTCTTTAAATTAAATATTTATCATAATTATTACCATTATTCATAAAAAAGAAAGAAATATCTACATTTTAAATAAATAAATAATATTTATCTTTAAACACTTCTTTTGTCTGTTTATAAATACTTTCTAAAGGTATGTATAAATAAATTGTGGATTAATAACTTTTGATAATATGGTAATATATGATTGGATGATAGTATAATATTTTTTTTTATTATTAGTACATAAAAATTAAACTCTTATCATAATGGGTAATTATTTTTTATGAGTTACTAGTTATCATTTTGTTTAAGTTTTCTAAACAAATGGAATAAGTGTTTAAAGAAAAATATTATTTATTTATTTATTAAGTAGATATTCTTTTTTTTTAAGAATAACAGTGATAATTATGATGAATATTCAATTTAAAGAAAAATAATATTTATATATTTGAAAATTTTTAGACATTCCTTTCTATATGCACCTAAAATAATTTTACATTGCTACTTAATTATATTTCGATAAAATGATAAATTAGGATGGGTGAATTTTTATTATGAGTTATCACTTTATTTTAATTCTATTAGCAGATAGTGAAATTAATTTACATTATTATTATGTAAAAATAGCTCTATTCAAAAAATATAATTTGTGTAAGTTTTTTTCACAAATATATCAAATAATATATCATCATGTTAGTAAAAGAGTTATATATTTTCAATCACCTACTATTGTGAGGGCTTTGGAGAAGAGGAAAGAGAAATGAAGGGTTTATAATATAAGATTTTAAAATTTTATATTATAAATAGTTTATTTATCTCGCATCTTCTCTAAAATTTAAACTTATAAAAAATGGTCTTATAAATAGAATCATATATATGATGCAATAACAATATAAAACTCTTTTGCACTTTCAATCTATCCAAATCAAATTCTTATAGAGAAAGGCGCTTGTGGATGTTCAATGAGAAAAAAAATTTATCTTTATTTTTTCGTTACATTAATAAGATATCATCTTCTAAAACTACAAACAATATATATTTCTCCTAATAAAATGAGTTATATTTAGATATATTATCAATGTAAAACTCTAATCATGTATTATCATATTATCAAAATAAGTTTCACTCATATCTATATATATATATATATCATATTTTCAATTTTTTTTTTGACTGGCCGTTATTTTAAAAGTTATTTACATGAGAAGAGTTGATTGAACAAAAGTATAAAAATCAATGCATTTGATTAAATAGTTTAAATATAAATTAAATTCAGTATAAGCATACATAAAATTGTAGATATTCACTTATGATTAGAAATATTTTTTATACACAAACATCTAATCGTATATCACCACACATTGGTTATAGAGAAATATTTTTTGAACCTTTCTATTATGAACTCCATGATACACAATTTATTACTATTGAACTTTGCACGGTTCGCACTTAAAGGAAAAAACTTTTATTTTCCACTCTTAGGTTTAGACGAGTGTTAATATACACCTCAGCTTGCGTGGCTCAAATAACACACCTCATTACCAACGTTAAATTCTTCACTTTTTCATTGTCTCGTAATATTATTTTTACATCTAAAAAATAATATTCATTTTATTCACATTTGATAAACTTGTTAAGTTAAGTGAGTAGAGAACACAAATTTACAAATTTATCCAATAATAATGAGAATTTAATTTTGATATATTAACAGTGTAAAATAGTTTTACGTTGTTATTTAATTAAAATATTTAATTTAGATAATATTTTAGATAGTGGATATAAAAGTCAACTATTATGACTTATTTGATAATATGTGATTGGATGATTATGTAAAAAAATCTTACATTGTCATGTATGATAATTAAATCCTAATAATAAAAGAGATGTTATATAAAATATTTTTTAAAATATTAAATATTTTTTTCACCGTTAAAAAAAAATAAGATGTCATATAAAATATTTTTTGAGTTTAATTTTGATATACTAACAGTATAAAATAGTTTTATACTGTTATTTAATCAAAACATTTTATTTGAATGAATTTTCAGATAATAAATAAAAAAATTAGCTATCATAATTTATATAATAATAAATAATTAAACAATTTTATAAAAAAAATTTATATCATTAATATATAATAATTAAATTTATATTTTTTTTAGACGTCGAAATATAATTTTTTACCATCGTAAAAATATCAATTTTTTTTGGGCATAGTTGCACACACACATACTCTCTCTCTCTCATATGTCCTTTTCAGTCATAAATTAGGGAAAGAAAAAGAATTATAAAAAGCAGTAAGCCACTCCAGAAACGCACACACGACACTCATTCACACCTTCTCCCATGAGCGGGAACAAACAAACATTATTATTGCCATCGCTTCACCCTTCCCTCTCTCTCTCGAACCAAAACGCAAAACCCTCACACACTCTCTCTCTCTTCTATCGCCGCTTCTTCTTCAAATTCACATTCACTTAATCTCTGTGTCCCTGGATCATGTCCCATTCATTCTCCATAAGGCATGCATCTACCTTTTATTATTTTTTTTTTGTCTTTATAATTATGTTGTTTGTAATTATTATTATTATTATTATTATTATTATTATTATTTTGTAATTTGGTTTTTTGTTTGTTTGTTTTGGTTTCAATGGTTATGAGCATGACTTGTTGTGACTGTAACTAACTCTGTCTCTTTCTTGTGTGTGGGGTGTGGGTTTTGATTCTGTGCTATGCAGGGACTTTACCTCCAAGATGAGGACGCGTGACGTCTTCAAGTGCTGGCCCTTTCCCGCCGGCGACGCAACCGCCGACGAGGTCCGATCCTGGCTCCCTCCGATGCCCGTCAAGAAATTCCGCTGGTGGTCCGACCAGTTCACCGGAGGGCCGCAGAATCCGCCGCCGGACGAGGAGGAGGATGCGGTTTCCGGTGAATTGGAGGAATCGGAAAGATCGCCGGAGGATTCGTTGCCGGAGGAGGAGGAGAAATCGGAGAATCGGCAGGTGGAGGAGACGGATTCTCTGCTCGAAAACGGTGAGAGAGGATCGGAAAATTCGACGGAGAACGAGGCGGAAGAGGAGGAGAAATTGGAGAATCCGCCGGTGCATGAGACGGATTCTCGGCTCGAAAACGGTGAGAGAGAATCGGAAATTTGGACTGAGAAGGAGGTGGAAGAGGAGCAGAAGGAGGAGGAGGAGAAATCAGAGATGGTTTGTCCGGTGTGCCGTAATTTCAACGCGGCGACGCTGACGGCGGTGAACGCTCACATCGACGGTTGCCTGAGGAAGGAGCGGCGACAACGGGTTTGGTCAAAAGCGATTATGGAGGAGAATAAGAAGAAGAGGAAGAAGCGTTCCATCGCCGAGATTTTCGATGCGGAAGAGGAAGAGATAGAGAAAGAGCAAGAGCAAGAGGAGAATCCACAGGCGCAGGAGCAGGAGCAGGAGCAGGAGCAGCAGCGATCGGAAATCGAGACCGCGAGGCCGTTCGGCGAGGCCGTCTCTGAAGCGTCCAACGCAGGTGGCGAAGAGCCAATCGGCCAGGAATCTGAGAAATCGGACGAAGGAGGATCGAATTCCGTGCCGGAGGATCCGTTGTTGCCGTCGCCGGAGGAGGAGGAGGAGAAATCGGAGATGATTTGTCCTGTTTGTAGGGTTTTCGAGGCGGCGACGGTGACGGCGGCAAACGCGCACATCGACAGTTGCCTCGCGCAAGCGATGAGGGAAGAGCGGTGGCCGACGAGGAAGACGCTTTGCTCGAATCCCAACCCGAAGCCGCAGAAGAAGCGTTCAATCGCCGAGATTCTCAACGTTGCGCCACAAATCGAAGGTGGAGAAGGCCGCGTGGAGAGTAGAGAAGAAGAAGGAAAGGATGAAGAACGTGTTGCAATTAAGAGCAAGAAGAAGACGAAGAAGGTTATGAAGAAGATGTTGAAGAAGGTTATGAAGAAGAAAACCAAGGTTGGAATCAAGCGCCGTGGTGTTGAGCTTCTTAAGAGGAGTAGGAAGATGATGAAAAAGAAGACGACAACGAAGAAGAAGAAGAGCGATGAGTTGGCTGCAACGAAGGTACGTTATGTATTGTGGTTTCTCATCATGATATCATGAAATATTAGAAGTTGATCGTCGTTCTTGTATATGTATGCATGCTTGTTCCTTTATTTTCTGCTAATTTGTGGCAGCTATGGATTCAAATTCAATTCATGGGTTTTGAACCATAAAATATCACCCATCACCGTAGTATATGTGTTCTTGTGGTTGATTTAGCCATGTGATAATAGGTTGGTCGGCGAATTCTATATGTGTTGGGGAGAGAGAGAGAGAGAGAGAGCATAATCACATTCTTGATTTGTGGAAGAAAGTCAGTTGATTATAGTTTGGTGATGATTATGCGAAATACGCGGAAACTAAGATTTAGGAAGAGAGGAAAATATTGAAAGATATATATAAGGGCATTTATGTGTTGGATAATGGAAAGGGGCTGAATGGGTATGCGCTGCTAGCTAGAATGTTGATCCAGCTGTAAGCTGTTTAGCTAAGGACATGCATGAATGATAAGCTATTTAGAAGGGGCCACTCATTTTTTAGGAAGTGGAAGAACTATATAAGCTTAATGATGAGGGACCAGTATTATCATATGGGCCATCATATTCATAGGTAGCGCCGTAGCGCCAAACAGGCATAGTTTCATATCTGATGGCCTCTTTTTCTATAAGTGAAGGTTCAGAATTTGAAAGATATCCTCTCTATGGGGTCTGTTCCAATGACTGAATACATGGCACTCATAAGTGTGTTTATAGTGATGTAAGTAGTTGGACGGATTTTTGGTTATGCAATTTCAGATGGAAGCCTGAGTGGTCGGAAATAATAGTCTGATATATAGAGTAATAGCTCTTTACATACCAATACATGGTTGCGGGGGTGACATATGCTCTTTTTTCTTAATTAGCGGTCTCTACTTTGAGCCCTGGGTATGAAAAATTTAGTGTTGAGAGAGTTATGCCCAATATGAAATCTCAAATGTTCAATCATGATTGTTTTTTATGAGAGGATATAGCTGTGGAAAACAAGAATATAGCTCTTTATGGTGGTGGCGTTATACTATGAAGTGTTTTATTTTATGCAGTAATCTCAATGACTCGTGAGGTATATTGAGGTTAATTAGTGCGTGGCTATCTGCCGTGTATGATGCATAATGATTTTGGTGTTGGTGATCATGTGAGAGATAGGTGAACGAGGGACTTGTCTGATTTCATTCTTAAACGGTTGGTCTTTGGGGGGAAATCTTGCTCCTATGTCTCTCAGTCAAAAAGTCAAGTGGCTTGTGTTTTGTGCATTTTAGGAGCGTTATTTTTTAGATGCAACCAAATCAATGAGGCGTGGAAGTTGTCAAATATATAACTTCAAGGAGCTCAGTGTGAAGGATGCACAATGCTGATAGTATTGGTTAGTGCTAAGTTTCTTCCTAGACTGGATGGGGGACACGGAAACCAAACTGATCACATTATATTAATTCAGTGAAATATAATTCCATGGATAGACTTTAATGGCCTTATACTTAGAAGGAGTGACAGTATATAGTCAAGATTGTTTAAAATCTAAATGTTTATAGGCTAATCTCTAACAATGCCGTCATCTTTCTCAGATAATCATAATGTTTCTGTTTTCATGCCTATCAAAATGATTTTTTTATTAATCAAAATAGAGTGAACTTCACTGTATTGAGATATTTGGACGGGATGTGAAACATGTAATACAATTTCTACAGAGCTGTATGCATGTATGCATTTCAATGTTCATTATATAGAAGCCTCAAATTTTTGAAGGACAAAAATATTCTTTAAGCATCATGATTCATGCATTGGTCCTATAAATTATCATTACTTTCAAATAATTTTTTTTTCCCTCTTTCAATCCCTTTTCATAACTGCACTTTTTTTGTTCTCATTTTAAAGAATTCCTTAATTCAAAAATCTATCATAACGGTTGCATGCACGTGTTTTATAACACTCCTATAAGCATTACACAACTGATAAGACTCAAAGTAGAACAAAATGACTAATTTACATGTTGTGTATTTTGGTTAAAATTCAGAACTTTTTTTATGAAATAATTAGTCGTCCAAGTTCTCGAATATAATGAAGAAAGACAACGATGAAAATTCACTCCCTTTCATCAATTGTCATTTTCATTTTAATACTTTTATTTTGATATTCTAAATTTATCCTTAATAAAGAGTTGTATTAAACCTTTGTCTATTATCAGAGTCATATTTTCAAATTATATTTGATAATTGTACTAATTAATACTAAACATAAAAATTTATTACAGTTTTTTATTCAAGTTAATTATTATTATGTTTAAATCAATTTTTTTTGCTTCTACCAAAAAATAGATTTGTTTTTTGCTCAGTTGAGAGCTTATAGTTGTAGCTTTTATTTAATATGAATTAGTATCATTATAAAATTTAATTTTCAAGTGTTGAAATGGTGATAGACAAATCTTTAAAATATCTTTTCATTTGAAAAGTTAAAAATTCTTAATATTCAAAATATATAAGAACTACTATTTCAAAAATTTTAAATTTTTTTCCAAATATCACGAAGCAAAGGTATAAATACACCTCTTACCTTGTCTTTCTCATAGGGCTGATTTATTTTTAGATTGATAGATTGAAATAGTTAATTTCTATATTTAATATTAATATATATAATTATGAAATATAATTTGAATTATGAGAGTGACAATAGACCAGAGTTTAACATAACTCTTATCTAAGGGTAATTTTAGAATATTTAAA
This sequence comes from Dalbergia cochinchinensis, assembly GCA_031216125.1. NCBI lineage: Eukaryota > Viridiplantae > Streptophyta > Magnoliopsida > Fabales > Fabaceae > Dalbergia > Dalbergia cochinchinensis. Next base: position 51,347,591 of record CM062371.1, on the reverse strand, counting down.
TATAAAAATATTAAAAAAGGAGTGAGAATAGACAAGAGGAGTGACAATAGTCATTTTTGTTATTAAATATATATTACTTTATCAAACAAAAGGATAAAACATATAAAACATTTAAGAAAGAACTTTAACTAAAAAGTTAAATATGTTATATAATACGATTCCTTTTTATATAACTATTTAAAATTTGAATAAATTATAAATTGTCTATATTTTATAAAATTATATCATAAATTGTCTTATAAATATTCTGCACGCGTTATTTTTATATATTCAATAATTATCTTTTTATTTTTATTAATAAGTTATGCTCGCTTCAGTAAAATCAGTTTAAGAATTTTCTTTCTTTATTAAATATGAAAAATTTAAATTATAATAATATGCCCTTAAAGCTAAAATGTTTTATAAAGAGAGATGTTGATCTTTTTGGCGTAAAGAAAACGTAGAAATTAATAAGAGGAGGTTTTTCTGATGTAGCACTAAGAGGAAGGGTAACAATTCCATGTGTTTACACGAAGTAAATATGCAGCCAAATTAGAATAAAGCATAGGCTTGAAATTAATACATATACAAAGTTGTAATACTTATGTATGTATTCTGATATTATTGTTTATGGATTAAATTTTAGTATAAAAAGCTTTTTACACTCTCATTCTTGTATCGTCGAAATATTATAAATGTTCTATTAGAACTATTGAATTTAAATATATTATGTCTTTAAAAATATAATAAATTTTAGTTTTGATTTTTGATTTTTCTAATTTTGTTTCTCTTTCCACACACACACACACACATATATATATATGCATTTAATACTTATAAATGTTGAAAATATTATATTTAGTCCTTATAACTATTTCAAAAATATTTTTTTAATCTTTATAAATATCACCACTTAATAGCAGGACTAATGGTATTACGGACCATGACCAAAGCCAAAATTTATTATATTTATATGAATTAAAAATATATTTAAACCTAATATATTAAAAATATAAAACACATTTTTTTTTCATGCATCGAAAACACATAATTTAGTCTAATAATGATGTAAAAAAAGTTTTACAATATCTTGTATTTATTAACCAAAATCATTTTCAGGCATATACCTGATAGAAATTATGTTTAAGACAATGACATCTAATCCGTATGTTGCATATTGCATATTCGGTTCATATGAATGTAAAAATTAAGAGTCATTGAAAGATTTCCATCACCAAAAGATTATATAATAAGATTTCATATTCTAATCTTTACCATTTACACGTCACGTGACCAATAGCATAGATTCTCTCCTCCTCTGCTTACAATAACACATTGCTTAATATATTTTTTGTCCTAAAAATGTTATTTGAACACCCTAAATCCTAAAATTATTGGATATGATGGTGGTATTAAATGATTATAAAGTAGGTGTTCCAATAAACTCCTAGTATTAGGGTGTTCAATAAAACCACTCTTTTTGTCTTATATTCCATCCAGGAAAAAAAAAAAAGTTTCTCATACATCAATTAAATTATGTCCTATGATAATAAAAATGTTGAATTTATCTTTTGAACAGAGAAAAGCAAGCAACTTACGGTCACTAATGTTGCTTTATAAATACCAGCATGGTTCCATCGAGTCACTGAAAGTTTCTCCTCTCCTTTCCTGTCCGTTGCAGTGCATGCTAGAGTGGAAATCTTCACTATAGTTATCACGTCAATTTTCTGCATTTTTGTTATCATTATTATTATTATTATTGTTTTTTATTATCATTATTTAACTTGTTTCACTTTGTTTCTCAGGAAGATGCTTATAAGAGCAAGGTGCAAAATTCAGAAGATGGATCCAGAGAGCTAGAAGGAAATGGTAATAAAATGGTTGAACTCGACAACATTGATGCTTCTGTTACCCATGAAAAGGAATTAGACTCCGAGATCTTATCAGAAGAAATGAATGCTCAAGTGAAAAATGGTGATTCAGTTGGAAAGCAACAAGAAGCAGTACTGTCTTCCATTAGCGGCATTCTAAGGAGTCATGAACATATTTCTGGAAGCACTTCAGGTGGCTGTAATATTCAGGAAGGTACTGAAGAAAGCCATTGTGATGTTCAATTGCCTACATCAGACAGGCATGTGAAATTCTCTGGTAAGGATTGTATACTTGGTCCAGAAGATAGAAACTCTTATGATGAAGCTGCGTCCAACTTAGCTTCCGAGGCGTTGGCTTCTTCATTAGCAAAGGAGCAATCCTGTGGAAGCGATGAGGCAACTGGGAATTTGGAGGCAAACAGAAATGATGAGCAATCCTGTGGAAGCGATGAGGCAACTGGGAATTTAGAGGCAAATAGAAATGATGACAACAATGCCGTCAGCATAGACAAGGGAAAGGAGGTTTATCCAATAGTTGAAAGCAAACAGTTTTCTAATGCTCTGGGTCATGTTGCAGTACAAAGTTTCTTGGAGCCAAGTACCGATCAAGAGAAATCAAAGCACTTAGTAGAGAAGGGTGAATCATCGTCCAAGGTTGCATCCTGTGATAAGTTTGATAAAGGCAACACAACTCCACCACGTTGTTCTCCGTATGCTGACGTTTCTAGATCACTTTCTGCACTCCAAGCAGGGCAGATTTGTCGTGTAAATAGACAAGTGTTTGATTCTGGAGCTTTCATTTCCACTGGAAAGTTCATTGATCGTTTGGATGATCTGAGTATTCAGTCTGCCCCCATGAACTCAAATGCAAGTGCAACGAAATTTCTGGAGCCTTCATCCTCGAATTCTGCTTCATATAACAAAGGAAATGAGAGACCTGGATTTCGATTGCATACTTATGGAGATCAAGATAACAATGGCAGAGCTTTGAGTGGCAGACCGTCATCTCACATGCTTTCTGCAGATAAGATTGACAACTCGTTCCTCCTTCTTGGCCAGGGAAAAAGAAGTGTCAGAGATGACCGTATGGACCAGAACTTTATTGGGCTGCCACTCAATTCTCATGGTGAGCTAATCAATTTCAGTTCTAGTGGAAAAGTAGGGATGAATCAACCAGATACAACATCATGCACATTAAGAGGTTCGTTCAATGCACCCGCGAATGATATTATCCATCAAAATAGGAAGGAGGAATATTTAAGCCTTAGTGAGCGGCCGGTGGCTCAAAAGGCACTTAAAGATCAGGTAAAGCCAATTCCGCATTATCCAGCCAGGTTAGGTGTTACAGAGTCGCATGGAAGGGGGAGGGCAGATATGTACCAGCGTAATTCAGATAGGCGTTTCAATCGAAGTGTTCAGCCGCTTGATTCGGAGTTGAACCTTGCGAGATCTCCTTTCATTGAACAGATTCAACTTGACAAAATGCCATACCACAAGGGAAATGGAATGATTTCTCCAAAACAAAGTTCAGGTCTTACTTCACCAAGTTCCAGCCAACCAACAGTGAGGTTGATGGGCAAAGATGTTCCAATTGGTGGAACCAGCAAAGAGAAGCAACAATCTGTGAGGGGTGATGTCTGGGCTGGTGAGGAATCCAGACAAAAGCATTGTTCTGCATATGCTGCTGTAGACAATTCTTCACTGGGAAGATTTTCTAAGCAGGATTGGGTATCTGGTTCACAATTACAAACATCGACTGAGAATGTGTTGCCATCAGTAAAAATTCAAAGCAATCCTTCATTACAAAGTACTTTTTTGATGAAAGGAAACCCTGGAGTCAGCAGAAATGCTAATTCTAATTTGCACCACAGCCAAGTTCCCACTTCAAATGCATTATATAATGGGGCACCTAGTGACTTGCCATGGCAGCTTAAACCTCAAGCACTCAGCTTTCAGTCTCAGGCGCTGCCTACTCCTCAGCTAACTTCTTCAAGCCAAGGTGAGCTGAATGACAGGAAGAAGCACCCTCATGTCACCAGTTCAGCACTTGGATTTCCTTTCATGCACCCAGTTGGTGAAGAACAGGCCAAAACATCTTTGGTTCGGAGCTTACCATCTTGGTTATCAGGCTCAACACATGAATGGCTTCCAGGGAACTTAGCTAGTAAAAGCTTACCTCAAGATACGCTTGGAAATAGTTTTGCAACACCATCTGTGATTCATTCAGCAGATTTTCAGTATACCCCTAATTCTGTGAATTCTCACCGTCTCAGGAAGACCCCTCTTTTTCCAGCATCAAATGTTCAACCTCAACATGTCCCAGGTACACCCTTTACCATAAATAGTGGAAGTAGATACGTAATTAAGGTCACTGAAATATCGCAATTGAATGATATGACTACAGAAGACCATCATCCATCCACAAACACCAGGAAAAGACTCGCAGCTGATGTTGTTGATCTCACAGGTCCTAACAAGTTGCCTAACATAGGACAAAGCTCAAGTGCAGGGTTTCAACGAAATGCAAGAGCAGTTGAACTTGATCCCCGGGTGAATGGTGCAAGCACAAGTAGAAGACAGAATGAGGCTCAGAATCTGAATCCTACAAGTTATCTAGGCTTTGATTTTTCTAACAGGGATGGCGTGGCAACATCATCAGGTCCTGTCAAGCTTAGTCCTGGTACTAAGCGGGTCGGAAGACCCTCTCAGAATGTGGATCAGGATGATAACACAAGAACGAAGTGGTAGGGATCTTGAACTTCAGAGAAGACTGACAAAAATGCATAGATTTTAGGAGTAACAACTCATCATTTTATGGTATCAGTTTTCTTATTTCCTTGATGGTATTAGTATATGCACCGGTGAACTTATTCACCCGTTCTATTTTAGATATTCATCTCCAAAGCATTCATGCTAACATTTCGAAAAGCAAAGAAAACTTATTTGAGGATTTGGTTAAAATGTTTTATATTTTCTTTTAGCATGCGGGTTTGTCTTTTATCGTATCGTTATTTGTAGGTTTATATTTCATCTTATTGTTATCCAACAAAAGATACTTATAGCCATTGAATCCCCCAATAATGAGTTTAATTTGTATGTATTAGAATGTAAAATAACTTTATATTATTCATCAGTGGAATTTCAACAAAGTGATAAACTATGGTAAACAAATATCCATTATGATAATTATCTATTGTGATTTGTCGGTTGCTATAATTCTATTGAATAACAATATAAATTTGTTTTATATATTAATGATTAGAAATTAAACTCATATAATATATATAAAAATAAAATATAACCCCCTTTTCTTATGGAAAGGCTTTATTATACTCTCCTCCCCTTTATTTCTAAATTATATACATGCCATTCCCTTTTATTGATAAACCACATCCTCCCCCCCCTTATTTCTAAAACACGCACTCCTCTCCCCTAAAAAATTGAGAAATATTATACTTTAGTTTTTTTATTCATTTTTCATTTCTTCATACTTTTTTTTTTATTTTTCAAATTTTTATTATATTAAAAAAATAAATTATAGATAGTAACAATAATTTGTAATAGTTATTTTTTGAAAAAACAAAATTATATATATTTTTCAGGTGTTTATTTTATAATATTAATATATATATTACAAAAAAAATTATTATTTTGTTTATAATGATAAATCACATAGAAATAATAGAAAAAATTTGTGATTTTACAATAAAAATATAAATTAATAGTTTAAAATATATAATTTTTATGTCTAAAAATAATTACTACAAATTTAATTGTTACTATTAATTATATTTACTTCTACTTATTTTTTCCTAATATAAATAATAATTTAAAATGAATATATATATAACTTAATATTTTATATTATTATAAATCATATATATTTTATTCCATAAAAAAATTAATATATATAATTAATAAAGAGTATTTTATTTAACAATAAAATAGCAAGCATGAGAAAATGAAGAATTAATAAAAAATTTGAAATTAGAAGGTAAGGGAGAGTAGTATATGATTTGAAAATAGAGGGAAGAACAGAATAATAATATTATCTTTTAATGGAGGGAGTTGTATTTTACTCTTAAATAAACTATAAGGGATGGGAGAGTATATTTTATAAATAAAGGGGAAATGAATGTAATGAAATATTCTCTAAAGGGAAGGTATTATATTTTACTCTATATATAATAAACTCTTTAGGGGATGTGATAGAATATTTTCACATACTCTAGGGTATATTTTATTTTGAAGAGTTAAAAAAATGAAGCCTTTGTTTTGTTCTAATTTTAATTTCCACCTTCCTTGGAACCTTGGATTCGCACCAAATGAAATGAATGTTTAGAAAAAAAATCTCGAATAACCAAATTGTCCACCCGTGCACTACTATACAACCATTGTTTTGCTGCTACATCACCACCACCATCATCATTGCTGCCACCGCATCACCAATGGTTGACGGTGATGGTGAGATTGTGGGAGAGTGGCGCAACAATAGTTGATGATGATGAGCTTTAGGCTCCATGGAGGGGGAATGAAGCCACATCTTCCCCTCCTTTGATGAATCTAAAGAAATATGGTTAAGGATTGCAGAATTTGTGATGTGTTTTATTCAATTTTTAGGTAAAGTGTGAAAAAAGAAAAAGGTTACCAAGATGGCCTGCAAATTAAAATTACGAGATTTAACCTACTTAACTAGTGGATCAAGCAGTATTTGATTAAATAAATTAATAAGGAGTAGTGTTACATGTTCAACAAAATTATATAACAATATTACAAGAATATGGACGATGTTGTTTTGTCTTTTAGTAATAGTGAATATATATTATGCACTATAAAATAAAATAATATTATGAGTACTAGTGTAACATTGTTATATATCAAATATTATTCATAAATCATATGGTATGAGATAAAGATATTGTATATATGAAAGTAAACCGTCAACCACCAAAATGTAAGCCCCTTCATTCTCATACATATTTTGGAAGCTACATAGATAATTCGAAGTATCAAGCTTAGGATTGTTGAAATTTAATCAAACCAGTCATTCACGAACATAATATATATGCACAAGTATAGTAATTATTAGGATTTACAACATTTGTAAAATCTTAAAATTATCATCAACTTAGTCAAACCAATCTTCAGTGCTTCCTTGCTTCTTTCTGAGCCTGCAAATTTGAGTATAAAATGAAAATTAAAAAAAAATACTAAACACATAAAGATAAAGTTTGAAATGTAGCATATCTATTTAGAGTTTGTTTATGCATGCATACTGCTTTGATTACTCTCTCGAAGGCATCAGGGCCATATCTATCTATGTAACGTTCAACAGTTTGCCTTGCATCCAAGCTCAACATCTGAAGGTTCTTCTTCTTGTCCTCGGAATCCCTTGAATCTACATAGCTTATTCCTATCTTGAGGTATTGCCTCACATAGTTCTCATATATGTAAGCAGCACCATTGAACATTGGCATTACCAGCCAGATGCAAAATACAAGCTTCATGTATGGCCAAATGGGGAACCTACATATTGTTTAATTAGCCACATAAAATCTTTTGGTTAAATATATATGTGTATTTTGATTTGATATAGACTTATTATCTTTGAAATCCTCTAGACATTCAGGGTCAACATGTGATGATCGATGTACAAATAAGTGTGGGTTTCAGTTATATACTAAATGTTAACTTAATGTTAATTAGTAATAAATGTACACTATGTTGCCAAAACCAATTTATTTATTGACAATAGCATAGCTAAAATCCATGCTCCTTTGAATTACGATAACCAATATAGATTTTGGTGTCTAAATCAATATGTGCAAATAATCTAGACCAATGGGAATATATATACACGTACCATGCTAGGATCTTGTAAAATGAAAGCTCAAAGAGGGCAATGAAGGAGTATAAAACCCAATACGTTAGCCACTGGTGATCATCTAAGGTTGAAGGACTCTCAATCGCCCTCACTGATGCGTATCTGTAATATTTACTCATAGACAGTGTCATTGGTACATCAAAAAATAGTACAAGGCTTTTAAACTTTTCTAGTTTAGGAGGCAAAAGACAATATTATCCAAAAAGGAATGAGTCTAACTAAATATAGTGCAAAAAATGTACATAAATATAAAAATAATATTTTTGATTTATACATATATAAGTCATAATTCATCAGGCATATAATTAATCAGTCATATGATATGATCATATCTTAATTCATGTCAGATGATGTTCATGCCTGTGATCAAAATGTGTGCGTACGTGCATGTGAGTTTCTTCTTGTTAACAAAGAATTAATCACTGCAACGAGGAAGTAAAGATAAATTATACATGAATATGATAAACTATATCTATGTACTTACAAGGGATAAAGAAGCATTACTCCAGGCCTGGCATAAAAGAAAATTAAACAAAAGTGAACATATGCAATGGGCAAAGGAAATAAAATTAAGAGCCTACACATATACACAATTTATGAAAATACTCCTTATGTAAGGGGAATTCGTAAAGCATTCAATGCAAAAACTTCTTACAAACGCAGATAGATGATTATAGGCGACTGAAAATAATGTATACATCAATAATCACTAAGCTTATCTTTTTTATACTAGAGAGAGAGAAAATTTCTGAGATGTACTTGGTGTAAAAAAAAAAAAAAAGAAAGTTTTACTCTCTGTTATTTATTATTTAACATACCAACTATTATATTAATAACAAAATGTTTTTCTTGCATTGAGTGCATCTATAAAAGCTTTTCCTAGAAAAGATCAGCTATTTGGATTAGGCGGCCCATGGCCTTATGTATATCTCCAAACCATTAAAATATATATAAGGGTTTATTTAGTTTACATCTTCCTTTGTTGTATTTCCTGTTTTTAGAATTTCATAAAGAAAATAGTGAAATCAGGAAATAAAAACAGAAACCAAACCAACCTAATTAAATTCCATGGTTTCATGGTCATCTATATATAGCTCTATTTATTTATTGCACTATCTTCGATGTGATCTATATATTTTGGGGCGTCTGCATGAATGAGATGAATGAAAACAGTATGCAGAGGGGAAAAAAAAAAAAGACAAGCGTATTTACCCTACTATTGTGTTGAAATGTCTTGCCACTGTTACAAGGACGCCCATTATTATGAAGAAGCTGTGTTATTCAGATCTTTTATGGTCGGTATATAGATTGAAAGTTCAGGATGATATGATATGATGGAATCTGATGAGTTGCACTGTAAAATAAACGCTCATGCAAGTAGTTTCAATGGGAATTTATATTGAAGGGGTAGTAGCATGGCTAATGAAGCAAGCAAAGAATGTTTGGGGGACGACCCAAAAGTCTTCTTTTCTTAAATGAGAAGAAAGAACCATAAAGGTTAGGTATATGCAAGAGAAAGGGTGATTATTTATGTTAGAAGATTGGAATTTGCATGTGGTTTTTGAACTCTTACACAGCATATTCGTGCGGTTCCATATTCCTTCTCTCTTTCTCTAAGCTTTCCGCATTATGTGCTACTGCTATATGCATGCATGCTTGCTTGCATTCATAGGATGGAAATTTATGGTCTCAAAATATTATCTCATTCTTTATCTTCCAATAATTTATTGTCAAATAAAAATATGAAAATCAAAATAGATTTTAAAATTTATAAGTTAAATATACAATATATATCTTCTATATATCAGTAAATGATTGGGGGTAGGGAATGAAATATTATCTGGAAATGCAAGATTTCCTTCCTGCATCCATATCCCAAAAAGAAAAAAGAAACATTGAATCAAAAGATCTAGAGAAAAGCTTTTATCTGCAGCTTTTAATTTACACAACCCATAAAATACTCAAACTTTGATATTAATTTTGATAAATTAAAGTGTTTTATAGTGTTAGTGAATTACACTTCAAACGTCAAGCGGCGATGCATGGTTCGGCATCGGATGGCGATGGTCCGATAATTGTAATAGTAGTTTAAGGTTTAAAGTTTTGAGGTAATTTAGTATTTCCATTTTCTTAAACATTTGAATTCCTTTGCAGAGAGTGGAAATAAAAATGGACTTATTTTTATTCTCGAGAATACAATATTTACACAGATTTTTATTTATTTGTGAACCAAACATTGGGCAACTTAATAATAAGTATGCATCTTTAAATCATTGTGCTAAAAAGTTCTACATAAAAAATGTAGCAAAATGAAATTGTTAAAACTTTTCGATATTTATATGTAAGCATAACATGACAGAATCGTTACTTGCTCGTTGGAAATTTATTGATCTTGGGTTGACTCGAGAAAAATAACTTCAAGTGGGATCGTGACAAGCTTTTCGAGATGAATCTTGTCTCAATGAAACTCCTTTTGGCTTTGAGCGCAAGAAAGTCTACTTAGTTCTTGATTATTTCTCAATGAAGAATCTATGTATAATTCAGTTCTTGCTCTTATCAATGCATGTATGTGGCTACAACAAATAATCATTAGTCCCGTGACCGAAAATTCTTGTATATACACTCATAATAAAAGTGATAGAACCCATAATTGAGTGATTATATCTTGAATAAAATTGGCAAAACTTACTTTTATTGTGAGTATACTTAAATTATAGTTATTTCTTAAATTATATTTATTTTAGACAGTAAAACCCTAAATTTGACTTGTTAGAATCATATCATTTCTTTTTTTCACCTTCCCTTATTCTCGTGGGCTGTATCTGATGGACACGGAGAAAAGGAAGATAAATACAAATAATATATATTTTCGGAACAAATAGGGTTGCTTCATATTTTGTTTTAAAAAGTGGAAACCATAAAATCTGCACACTATTTCGCACAATTGACCCTAACACTGTCCTGGAAGCATAATCGAGTGAGTGAGTTAATCAATTCTATTGTCAGTAGTTGAATTTGTTAGTAGATTAAAATGGCATGATAACCTTTCATTTTCGCGCTATCCTTAACACCAACATTTTACTTTAGAACACATTTATTAATCTTAGGCAATGATTTTACTTTAGAACAAATTTATTAATCTTAGGCAATGTTATAAAGTTCCTGATTGCCATACTTATTGTGCTATCAACGAAAAGGTTTCCGCAAACAAAAAACACATAATCACAAAAAGCTGCTGTGTTACATATTACATATGAAACACGTGAAACACACATGAATATGACTATCACATTCCTAGTTCATTTCCAAGCTCGAAACCAAATCAAATGCTCATTATTTGATATGCAGTTTCTACACCTCGTGTTTTTTCTCCTCATCAATTGAAAGATTAAAAACTAACCATAACCTTATATAAATGGTAAAAGTGCTATGGGATTCCATAACAAAATTTAAGGATAACCCTATTTTTCCCTTTTATGCAATATGCCCTGCCAAAGTAAGAATCTTGACATGCTTCTTCTGCCTCAGCTCATGAGGCACCGGTCCAAAAACTCTGGTCCCAATAGGCTGGCCTTGCTTGTCAACAAGCACCACAGCATTGTCATCAAACTTGACCTCACTACCATCGCATCGCCCCCTTTGCATTGCTGCGCGCACGACTACGCCGTATACAACCTTTCCTTTCTTCACTTTTCCGTTAGGATGGGCTTCCTTTACTGATGCTATTATTGTGTCACCTAATCTTGCACCTTTCTTCCCTTTCAGAGCTTGTATGCACATCACCTTTTTAGCCCCAGAATTGTCCACAACCTTGAGAACGGTCCTCATCTGTATGAAGGTTCGGTGCTGCTGCAGCTAGAAGTCATAGAGATTTTCATGGTAAGAAAGGAATCATATCAAATAGTGTGGTTTCTGTTTTCACTTTCTTTGTTTTCTGTTTTCAGAATTTTGTAAAGGAAATAGTGAAAAACAATAAAATCATTTCACTGTCTTTGTTTTCTGTTTTAATTTTTTATTTTTACTATTTTCTTCATAAAATCCTAAAAATAGAAAACATAAAAAATGAAAACAGAAAATGGAAACATAAAACCAACAGGCCCTTGACTCATACCATGCATATCCTACCACTAAGTGCATTTAGTCACTAATCCATGTCTGGCATTTTTGCACTATAAGGAAAAATTACTGTTGTTTTTGTACAAACGAAGTTTACCAATACCAAGTTTGGCAAATGTAAACAAAATAAAATAAATGATGTTAAGAAAATATATAACAGTACTGATCCAGACATGATCTTGCCATTAATTCATACACTGACCTGAGAAAAGAAATTGCCACATGTCATCTCATGTGATGTGGTAAATAAACCAGTGTAGCTGTTGCCTAATCCACCAAGCAGGGAACGACCCACTAGTTTGGTTTTTCAACACATGAAACACAATTAAAAAAAAAAAAAGTAGAACAGTAAAATATCGTACACAAAATATTCAATCCCCGTTTTAAGTATAAAAGAAAATGATAGGGACTGTATCAGTGGCATAAGTGCAGGCTCATATATATTACGATAGAGCTAGAGAGCTTAATATATGAAATTTCGATTAAATGTAAAATGCAGTTGTGGAAGAAAAAGATTACTGCAGACATAAAATCTTGCCAGAGGTCCATTTTTTCAAGAAACAGAATCATTATGCAGTAATGAAACTACAACATGATTGTAACGGCTGCACTATTTGCACATAACCCTCTAATGATATGAAGGCAACCTTTGGAAGAAAGACCTGGCATCATCAGCTAAGTTCATAATTAATAATTGCATGCTTCCCAGATGACTTGTTTGCTTTTCACTTATCTTTTGAGTAAAAAGAAACAAAACAATATGAAAGAAAAAATTAAAAAGAAAAAAGAGTATGATAAAGAATTATTCGGGTCCTATAAATGATAGATACAACAGGAGAAAAGAAATAGGAAATATATCAGCCTACAATCTGCCCTTTAACAGGAAAGGAGGCTAAAAATTCTGGAATTGCACTATGTCGATATACACCACACCCTAGCAAAAAGTGGCATTAATCAATAGCAGCTTCTTATCCTTCGCACTCCCAAGAACTTGATTCACTTTCAACTTGTCTAAGAAAGTGTTAGCAAAGGCAACATTTAGCAAAGGAAACATGTGATGTTAACTTCTTTTTTGTATGTGTTATCGGATCTCTATATATCTCTAACCCTTTTTTTTTTCTGGTGTGTTATCAGATCTCTATGTATCTATACCTATGCTTTCAATAACGTAAAACCTTTGAATTGGAGGATAAACCAAATTGAAGTGCTAATATGGCCATGATTATAAAAAAAACAATATATTTGTATGCAAGTTTGAAGTGCTGAAATCAAGAAGCTCAGTTTTCCTTGACCGTCGTCATCTTTATTCCTAAGTACAATGTCAAGGGTTATATTAAAATTTTTCTAATTCATCTTGTGAAGAGGTCTGAGTGCGCACTTATGAAATGAAATGAACTTCACTGCTGTGTTCTTAAACATTTTTTCTCAAACTTCATTTCTGCACTGCATCACAACTTAGTCAGTGTGTTGTCCCTAAGTTTTAACCACTAGCTCAAGTTACACAATGTATATACTATAAACAATTATCTGAGAGTTGAATTTCAAAGGAAACAGGGCAGGCAGATAGGGGATAAATGTATAGTTGTGATGCTGAACAACCCTAGGGGTGAAATGTTTCTCTTGCTCTAGAAAAAGGACAGTAGGGAAATGAACCAGGAATGGGAGACCACAACTGCACACAATGTGAACCTATGTCAAGGTAGTTTGGTCTCCTTGACAAAGCTATTGGTGGCAAATTGAAGGGGCATCTCAGGCTGCTAAACTAAATTAACTTGTGCTAACAATCTTGCCATTGAATACGTTCCAATACAGCTTAGTTACCATAGCAATATGAATCAAGTAATCTTTTGTGACTGAGTATTTTAGGTTTGTCCATAAATGAAACACACAACTAGTTCATTCTTTCAAATATGAAGGCCTACCTCAAAGGCCGTACCCTCTTCAAGCATCATTTGCTCCCTCAATGTCTTTGTGAAGTTTTATGGAAAACTCGTAGATTGTTATGAAAAAGATATTTAGCTCTTGATTTAATCACTTAATTCTTACATATTTTTATATAACATATCCTAGTAACCTAGGCTAGAAATATTCTACTAGGAGTATTTTGATGGAATTGGAAGCTCACAAAAGCAGTTGCCATGGGCTCACTCAGATTAGACAAATAGCGGCAAGCTACTAGCAGCGGCCAAACACAAAACGTACTAACCTTGTTAAGCCAGACAAGTTGATCATGGAGGAAGCAGTACTTGGAAGCATCCACATCACCACGGCAATAAAGTTAGCAATTTGATAGATCCTACTTTTACTCCCAATACATAACTCAGTGAATCGTAGATGCCCAAACCTCTAAGAAGCATCCAGTTCAAAGTTTCATAGCTAAAAGGCTGCATATTTATTAATTTGTTCCCCTTTTTCATAAGCAATGCCCTACAGATGTTATGAGGCTTGCCATCTTGCTTGATATGCATTCCCTTTGTGGGGGGTATACTAGCCCACCATGCAAGGTCATTGATTGACGTGTGAGGGTGAGCCTTAGTGCAAAAGTAAGATTATTGCTTTGTGATCTCCACAAGTTCACAAAATCTGTAAAAAGCCTCTCCATTTGTAGGGGTAAGGTTGCATACATCTACAATCTCAAACCCCGAAAGGCGGGAATCTCATGCACTAGTTTGCCCTTTTCAATGCACTACGGAGTGTTATTCGAAGTGTAAAGAGTTAAGATTCAAAACAACGACAACAGCAATTATGATTGGTCCCACTAATTGGGATCAGCTACATGGATCCAATGTTTATGTTTAACCCGTTGACATTTATATCCCTTCCAAATATTTCCCCTATAGTTTTCTTAGGTGCATCTCTACCTCTAGTGATAATACTATTCTCCATCTAATCCACTCTCCTTACTGTGTTCCCCACAGGTCTCCTCCATACAAGTCCGAAACAGCTACGGCAAGATTTTACCATTTTCTCTATAATAAGCGCTACCTCAATTTTCTCTCCACTGCACCCATTCCTAATTTTATCATGTCTCGTGCAAAGAGTTAAGATTCAAAATACCAGAAAATTTTTTGGCAGTTAATTGTCCCCTCAGGGCAATTTTCTGAGACAGAATGGAACCAATGCATCGTCGCAACTACGGGGTTGGGAACATTCAAAAATTTCTCACTGATGCATGAGATGAGATTTCAGCACCCTAGAGTATTTTCAAAGACACTTAAACATATGGCAGTACTCTGTCTCACTCTATTCCATTATAGTCAGACATCAATCTAATGGGTAAGTGATACAAATCAGAAAACGGATTCATGTGCAGTGTTTCAGTTACACGCAGGTGCCACTTAAAAATTGGACGCACCATTCATTTCAAGCTTCATAGAACGTAAATTAATGCAAATGCGTTGAAAACGAGCCAGCTTAAAAATTGAACAATTGGCGCTGTAAAAAATCAAATACAATGTAAAAATTAACCAGCGTACCACGAGAACATCTAGAAGCAAAGCTTGAAGCCATCTTCGAAATTTTTTGCTTTTTCCCAAAATACAGAGCCAATTAACAGACCCACGGGCCACAGAGGAAAAAATGTTCAACTAGCAAATGGGCAGAGTAGAAGGAAGGGTTTAAGAAAACCTGTTGCGCTGTGAGGCTTTGAAGACCCCAGGCCGCGTGGGCAAAAATGATATATATACATAATAAATATTAAGATTTATATAATTCTCTGGGGTCAAATTTAATATATATATATATACACTTTTAAACAAATTATAATTTTTTTTTGGGGGAGGGGGGTGCTTCAGTCCCCAATAATCATTGAATAAGTCCATCCCTGCTCTAAAATATAAACCAATTTTTTCTATTTGGTAATCGAAAATATTGAGGTATTTTTGCTCCCTACTTTTAAAATCAATGATGTTTTTAAGAGTATCTCATGAAAAAAAAAATTTAAGTTTACTTCTATTCCTTAAAATTTAAAAGACTAATATAACCTTATCTTAATTAACAATAATAAATATAGAAATTATTCTATTTAATATCTATATTCATTATAACTATTTTGGATTTTTGGAGCATATTTAGCTAATAACAATTCTATCACTTCTATTTATTGATAGCACCTTCCACATTATTTAACCAAAGAAAGCTGATTTTTAAGAGGCAAAAAGCTCTTCTAAAAAGGGTGAGCTTGTTTACCTTACCCATTAAGCTTTTATTTTTAGACAAATTCTATAGTGGTTATTGATGAGTTAGTGACCATTTTAGTGAATAATAATATTATAATGAAATAGAATGATAAAATAACTATTTCATCTTTTCTCTCCTCACTATCCATAGACACCACCACTTACCTTCCTCTAACCCAACCTCCTAGAATCTCCCATCTCCACCACCACTTACCCCTTTTTGTTTCTTTCTTTCTTTTCTTTTTTTGTTTATTTGGTAGTGACTTTATTTTTTCTTTAAGTTGGAACAATTTTTGAACATTAGAAAGCTTGATCATTTTTGTTGAATAAAACCTGTCAACCTTTTCACCTATTTAAGATTAGTAAAATTTGACACTTAAGCTTTCCAAAGGCTAAAGATGCAAACTAAAGAAGTAGTGCAAATTGAACACTATTAGGTAGTGGGTCCAATACCTTTATATGATCAAATCTTAAGAAATTAGAATTTGAGACTCCATTTATCAATGAACTTGACAATTTAAACATGAGATTTCATCAAATTAAAGAAACAAATGACCATTTAAAGTTGAACTCTTTGTCACGGCTTTGCTTATGGCGTATATGTTTATTTTCCTCTTCCAAACCCCCCAATATCATTATTGGTAGCTTCTTAATCCCTAGCCTCTCTTACATAAATAGATCAAACATGTATCCACAACCAGCTCACACAACAACTTAAGGAGTCAAGGTTCATGGCACTGCATCAATCACCGAAGGGAATGGTAGGGGTGCCACAAGGTGTCAGCAGAAGGGATGGTAGGGGTGTTGCGATTCTAGCTTCATTGAGCCCCCTAGCAGCCCAACGAGAAGAGAGGGATAAGATGGAGTGGTGAGTGTAAATATGATTTGGGGGAGAATAATATTCATACTTCAGTAAAGATTATTTTTCTATAATATTAAAATATAAATATAAAATATTATTGAATTATTTTTTATACGATAGAAACACTAAATCTAAACCATTCATTACAGTTTTAATAGTCAAGATTCAATGATTAACTTGATCATAACTCATCAATAATTATCACAGAATTCGCCTTTAATCTTATAAATATGTTGTATGAGTTTATAAAATATCAAACATGGGATTGAAACTTTCATCATGTATATTGATTCAAAATGAGCATTAACTCCATCTTATTCCCACTCTCTTGTTTTGCAGCGGCTATCTCTCCCCCTCTTTCTCACACAATTACACAACTCACAAAGCCATTTCATCTTATTTGCGCTTCCTTGTCGTGCCGAACCCCTCCTCACCACATCGGATCCCATCTCGCGACACCATGCCACTGCCCACAGTGAAGACCGCCACTTGTTGCGCCTAGTCACCGCTCACAGCCCGAGATCGCCCCTCGTCGGTGCTGCCCCACCATTGTCTAGTATTTATTTTTCACACTAAACCCGTGTTTCATAAGAACGATGCTAGTGGAGCTAACAAGTCTGTCGTGCGAATTGTGTGAAAGGCCTTTTCCATCAATCAAGAAGTAGATCGAAATTAAGGAGGAAGAGAGTATAAGGAGATTAAGGGGAGTCAGCCAATCAGGAGCATTTGTTGTCCAATACGAAAACAATTTTCGTAACATAAAGCATTTCCATGTTTTATAATCATTTTTCTGGGTATGCATATTGATAGTTGCATAACAGCAGAACAATGCTTTTTCTTTTCTATTGCATACTAATATGACAGAAGGAAAATACTATATGTCCAGAATTTTTGTCAAAAATAAATATCAGAATGACGTGATATAATTAGTAACCTTTGAATGAATAGGTGAGTCCTACTGCATTTAATCCAACTACCATTATGTATTATATACAAAATTCTGGTTATATTATTCTGACTATGTGGCATTACTCTAGATAGAAAGAAGAATTGAATTTTGACCTTATTCTTGCACATCTAAATGTAATAAAACTTGGTGTTTGATAATTTAACCTTAATATTATATATGATTTTGACATACTGCAGCAATCAGTTTATATGGTTGAGTTTGGTTGATTGTATGATTTCAGTTCAAATTTTTTATTAACTACCTAATACAAAATTCCTAAATAAAATGTGAATAAGCTCCTTTTCAGGTCAAGCTAGTCTCTTGAACAAACCAAGCTTAGGCTTCAATTAAAGCCTAAAAGTTTAAAACATGCTATAGTTTAGGCTCATGCTGAGAAGTTGCGGTTCAAACTAATAAGGGAAAGGTCTGATTTGGCTTCTTTCTGCCCCTAATTCATAGCAATTCCCTAAAAAGTAAAAACTAATCATGGTCATGTCAAAAAAAAAAAAGTTTCATGGTATTTGTTTTTTTAATGAAAGAAACAAAGTCAGACCTAGCAAGAGTTACCTAATGTGACTATCGAACAAAATTTCACAAGCAATTAAGGTGAGCTCATCATGTTGGGAGAATTAAAATAAAAACAACAACGACCATTGCAAATGAGTCAGAAAATCAAGCTCACAAAAGCTAGCTTAATGCACCTCTTTTCCTATGAACATTAAAATAGTAAATTCTCAGCGAAGAGGAGCACAACGAAGACTTCGGAGCTTTGTGAAAAGAGAAGTACCATTTTTTTTTTTAATCTTCATGTACTTTCACTCGTTGCAATGAGTTCTTTTTCCTTTTTCCAATGATTTTTCTTTTTTTTTTTCAATAGACACAAATTTAGATAGAGGGAAAAGCTCACCCAAAATGTAGAAGAAGGGTATGTCTCGAAACCATACTTACAGAGATATTGATAAATAATTTACTGATAGAAAAAAAAATCTAAAAATCAAATACAAATCATGATTATGCATGGATAGAAGGTCAATTGTCGCAACTGGAATCGCGACGGGGACGGCAAAAAAGAGTTATTGAGAATTAGAGTTACCATCAAGTTTATTTAAATTGGGAAAACATAGAAAAACTCATTTTATTCTAGAAAATGGTCTTTGAAAAATCAGATACGAGAGTCGGTTATGCATAAGAAAGGGTAGGAACTTAATCATACAGCACCTCTAATACACCCGTCCTTAGACGGTACCTTAGTAAGTTGTGCAAATTAATTAATAATCTTTAATAGAAATCAAATAAATAAGAAAAGAGACAAAATTAACATATTTACAATTAAGCAAATAAATTATAAAGAATTAATTTTGACTTGACAAGAGTTGCCTGCTCCTACATATCCTCTGATGCGATGAGAAACTCAAAGTCATGTAGTTCTGTAGAAAATGATTCTGTGTCGACAAATTTTTAATTAAAATAGAAGAAAATAAAATAAAAATATTGATTGATTTTAATTCTAAAAAAAACTGTCAAATCATGAAAATCTATTTGTGCACAAGATTCAAATTAGTACTAAACCACTCATAAACCCTTATGATTCAATAACAATGATAATAACATTTGCTATTCAATCATCATTATTGATCATTGTACAGATTAAAAGAAGATCCTTAAAAGATTTTTTTTGTTTATTGGAAAGAAAACATATTTTTATTTTTTTAAGCACTACTTCAATCATAAAATATCAAAATTAATTCAAAGACAAACTATTAATTTAAGTAAAAACACGAACAAATAAAATAATTAAAAACCAAAAGCAAATCAAATGCTCTAGTTATCACTTTCTTTTCATCAATTTTTTATTTTTGAATATTTTTAGCACAAAAATCACTAAACATCAAATAAATAATTAGATCACTCTCTAAATCAATTTATTTAATTCACTCGAATAATTTTAAAATGATTGTTAAGAAAAACATATTAATTTAAGAAAAACATTTAGCACAAAAATATTCTATAACTTAGATAGATAAAATAATAATAATAATAATAATAATAATAATAATAATAATTTAAGGGATGAGGGTTATCACCACACCGACTCCCGATCCACACGTACACATACTCGCTCTCAAACACACACATGGGCACACTCTCTCACGCACAAAAACACAAACAATTCTCTCTCACACACACTAACACACACGTGTGCAGAGAAAGAGAGCTAGAAAGAGACTGAGAGAGGCGGAGAACGGCGAGGCAGATCCAGGAGCAAGGGAAAAGGAAAAGCGGCACCGCCGCGATCTCAACGCGGCGACGCTGCCAAGCGGTGAAGGGGGAACGAGGTAAGCCACGGCGCTGGGCTTGGCGGAGGCCGATGTAAAGGGAGGCGGCGAGACGCGCGGCCGGGTGTGGGTGTGAAGGAGATCGGGGCGATCTCGCGGTGGTTGGGGGGCGCGGTGACTCGCCGGCGCGATGGCGGATCTGGTGTGGAGGAGGCCAGCGGTGGCTGTGTGGTACGGTGAGGTTACAGCGGTGAGTGTGGTGATGATGGTTTCTGGATCTATGTTGCCGTTGGTAGTTTCACGTTGTTAGAGGTTGGTGATGGTAAAAGAGAGGGAGAACTGGTGACGATGATAAAGATGTGATGGCTGTGGATGCGGTGGTTGGAGGAGGGAGAAGAGGTCGCGGGTAATGGTGGAGGGAAGGATGAGAACATGGTGGGGTTTGAGGACATGGTGGAGTATGAGGAGGAAGAGGAGAGGGGAGCAGGGCCGCGGGTGGTGGGTGTGGGGCGGCGATGATGATGAGAGTACATGGAGGAGCTTGTGATGAGGAAGGAGAGGAACCGGTGGTGGCAGCTCCGGCCTCCCTTTCTTTTATTTCCCCTTATATATATATATTCACTTTATTTTTTCTATATTGATGTGAAAATACCTATGCCCATGCTTTATCTTTCTTATTACAAGGTTGTATTGCTGGCTTTTTTTTTTTTCACAAGTTTTCAGTATTTTACCTATGCCTACTGGCTTGATGTATCTATTATTATTATTATTATTTTGATTTTTTCCTTGTTAATAGTCTTACTAATTTTTTTGTTTGAAGTTTTCCTTCTGGACAATGGTATTGCTCATATCTCCTTTTACATATATTATTGATAGGTTTATATGATTGTTTCTATTTTAATCAAAATCATTGTTCATCCCACATTTATCAATTTTTACAGGTTAGCAGAAGGAATCCAACTTACCTATAATTATAAAAGGTCGAAAGAAATTTATCATTTTGTCACCATTATCATTTACTTGCATGAGTAGCTTGCATGAGTAGAGGGAGAATATTATGATGATGTCCATGGGCTAATGTATTTTTTTTTTAACAATTACAAGCTGAAATGATTAGGTCTCTTTTGTTTTTCAAACAAACAAAACAAAAATTTGATCCAATAAAAATAAAAACATCTTAACCATCAATGTAAATAAAATAAAGCTCCCTAATTTTCTAATTTTACCTAAAAATATGCACGCATCCTCACAACTCACTAATACACCCGCACTCACACACAGAAAGCAAGAGAGACAGAGCATGGGAGCGAGAGACATAGAGAGATGGATCTTGAAAAGATTTTTTTTTTTTTTTGTTAGCTAGGCCACTCAATTTTTTAGCATGTGATTGTTAAAAAAAAAAATCATCAGCTCATTTTCTTTTCTTTGAATAAAAAAAGATTAAAAAAAAAAAAAAAAGAACTCGATGACAATAACACACATCATCATAATATTTCCCCTCCACTCATGTAAGTAAATAATAATGGTCATAAAATGATAAGTTTCTTTCAACCTTTTATAATTGAAGTTAAGATGGATTCTTTTTGCTAGTCTATAAAAATTGGTAAAGGTGAGATGACCAATAATTTTGGTCAAAAGAAAAACAACCATATAAACTCATCAATAACATATGTTAAAAGAGATCATGAGAAATATCATTGGCCAAAAGAAAAAACTCCAAACAAAAAAATTAGTAAGACCATCAGCAAGAGAAAAATCAAAAAATAATAATAATAGTTACATCGATACATCAACCCAGTAAACAGAGGTAAAATACAGAAAACTTGCAAAGAAACAAGCAATAAATATCCAACAATACATCCCAGCAATAAGAAGCAGCAGTAAAAGTATAGGTATTTTCACATCAGTATAGAAAACTAAAGTGTATATACATATAAAAAAAAAAAGAAATAAAAGAAAGGGAGGTCGTGGCTGCCACCACTGGTTCCTCCTCCCTCATCACAGTCGCGGCCTCATCATCACAAGCTCCTCCATGTACTCTCATCATCATCACTGTCATGAGTCATCGCCGCCCTACACCCACCACTCGCGGTCATGCTTCCCCTTCCTCTTCATGCGTACCCCCACCCGTCATCCATCACGTCACCATCACTAGCAACCTCTCTGCCGCACCTCCTCTACACCATAACCACAACGAACCACCACCTTCTTTTCTCGACCATAAGCACCACTGGCGCCACCCTCAACAACCTTCCTCAATTGCCATTATCATCATCACCACCTAAAACTAAGACAACCGTGAACCGCCGTCCACCCCTTCACCGATCTTATCTCCGCGGCCTCCCCCTCATCGTATCTTCACCACCGCGAAACCTCCGCCGCGCACAAGCCGCGGTGGAGCTCCCCTTCCCTCAGATATCTTTGTACCCTCCCTAGCCGTGAATCACTTCCTCCTTGAGCCCGTCGCCGCGCAAGCATCTCTGCCTACTACCGTGCGTGAGCTCTGCAAACCACCGGCTTCGGATTCGCCCTTCATAGCCACCGCCTCTTCTTTCACTACCACACTCCTACTCTTCACCGCTTGGTCGCGCCGCCACGTTGAGATCGCGACAATGCCACTTTTCCTTTTCCCTCGCTCCTTGATCTGCCTCCCCTTTCTCCTCCTCTCTCAACTTTTCTCAGTCTCTTTCCATCTCTTTCTCTCTGCACATGTGTGTGTTAATGTATGTAAGAGAGAGTTGTTTGTGTTTTTCTGTGTGAGAGAGTATCCCTGTGTGTGTGTGTGAGCGACTATGTGTACATGTGGAGTGGGGAGCGGGTACGGTGATAAGCCCCACTCCCTAAATTATTATTATTATTTTTTTATCTATTTAAGTTATAGAATATTTTTATGCTAATTTTTTTTAATTAATGTTTTTCTTAGCAATCATTTCAAAAGTATTTGAGTACAATTAAATAAATTAGCTTAGGGAGTAATCTAATTATTTATTGATGTTTAGCGATTTTTGTGCTAAAAACATTCAAAAATGAAAAAAAAAAATGATGAAAAGAAAGTGATAGCTAGGGCCTTTGATTTGCTTTTAATTTTTAATTATTTTATTTGTTTGTGTTTTTACTTAAATTAATAGTTTGTCTTTGAATTAATTTTGATAGTTCATGATTGAAGTTATTGCTTAAAAAAAATAAAAATATGTTTTGTTTCCAATAAACAAAAAAATCTTTTCAGGATCTTCTTTTAATCCACACAATGATTAATAATAATAATTAAATAGCAAATATTATCATCATTGTTATTAAATCATAAAGGTTTATTGAGTGACCTAGTGCTAATTTGAATCCTGTACACAAATGAATTTTCATTATTTGACAGTTTTTTTTACAATTAAAATCGATCAAATTTTTTATTTTATTTTCTTTCATTTTAATTAAAAAATTTGTCAACACAAAATCATTTTCTACAGAACTATGTGACTTTGAATTTCTCATTGTACCAGAGGATACATAGAAGCAGACGACCCCTGTGAAGTCAAAATTAATTCTTCATAATTTATTTGCTTAATTATAAATATATTTTGTCTCTTTTCTTATTTATTTGATTTCTTTTAAAGATTATTAATTAATTTACATTACTTACTAAGGTACCATCTAAGAATGAGTGTATTAGGGATGCTGTAAGATTAAGTTCTTACCCTTCCCTATGCATAACCAACTCTCAAACTCGTATCTGGTTTTCAAAGACCATTTTCTAGAATAAAATGAGTTTTTTCATATTTTTTCAATTTAAATAAACTTGGTGGCAACTTTAATTTTCAATCACTCTTTTTCGCCGTACCGTCGTGATCCCGGTTGCTACATCGACCTAGCAACTAACCATGTTGGCATGATTTTCCATATTTCTACCGAAAGATGAGAGTCAAAATTTTGGTTGGGGTTTAACCTTTTGCTAGAGTAGTGGGAGAAAACACTTTGTATTTGTTGGCTCTAGTTTCATGTTCCTTCAATTGAACTCCTTGTGTAACTTCAATATTTTTCAGTGTTCCTCCATTTCAACTCCTTGTGTAACTTGTAGTCATTCACCCTTCTAAACTAATGCATCTAGAACGAGAATGTGTCTAAAATTCCAATTTTAGTGGCACATATGTATCAGTTAGACTTTGTGCTCTTTTCTCTGTATTTATGCTAAGAATGTGATCCTTGTCTAGTTTTAATACTTGGTATGGTTTTGTTTGACTTCTCCTGGATTGAATTGAGCTGTGTTAATTCCTTACTCTTCCTCTTTGGAATATTAATGGATGCTAAAATGGTTTATAATGGGTAGGTTGGATAAAGTGTGATCAATATAGGATGATAGTTATTACTTACCAGCCTTTCTTTGTGCTCTATTTTTTTTTATGTGGGTTAAATTATATATAACAAAACATTCACCTCTCCACCAACAACTACATTTTCTTAATGGTATTTTTTTTCTGTTCAAAACATGTAACCATGATTAAGTGAGAAGATGTCTTCAATATTATTAGTTAGCCATCAATTTGTGCTTGTGAGGCTTGATACGGTATATATTGTTATGGCTTTTTGAAAGGTAGTGAGTTCTTTAAACTCTCAAAATGGCTCTTAAAAATTCACAATAATATTATTTGATAAAATAATATGAAAATTGTTAGGAATAAGCAGAAATCATAATAACAGTGTTTGATAAATAGGTGCCAAACATTACCATTAGTTGTTTGGTTTGGTATGAATGTGGCTTTTTGAGAACTGAGCTCTTTGGTCTTTGAAAATATGATCTTAAAATTCATAATAGTACTATTTAGTAAAATAATACAGAAATTATTCTTCATAAGCAAAAGACACAGTACTAGTGTTTGATAAATATATTTCAAAAATATAAAACGACGATAATGAATATAAATTTTGAAGAGGGTAATTTCTATATTTATTTTACAAGTGAATTGATGAAATAATCCAAATTTTCACCAACTAGATTTAAACCCAATCTAAGGAAGGAGAAGGCAACCACCAAGCCAACCAATTTGCTATGTTATATATGGTTTCTCAATAATTACATATATGTTGGGAAAAACAAGAATAGAGATAATGAATAATGGGGAAAAGAAGAGAATAATATTAGTAATCATCTCAAAGGTCCTCTATATGAAGCACCTAAAGGCCTAACAGATGTATTTAATTTAATCAAATCTTAACCGAATCAGCTAAAGATATGGACATCTATAAATGAACAGTATTTCATAACACTTTCCTTGGATCTCTATTAGAGATATGCCTCATTAAAACAAGAAAAACATTAAAGCCTTACTAAGAAAAATCCAACGAGAAAAAATTTTAGTGAAGGAAAAAGAGTACAATAGTGGAAACGAAGAACTGCCTCGTTAAAAGTCTTATCAAGGAAAAACCCAGTGGAGTAAAAACCTTAATCAAGGGAAAATCAATACAATATTTCTCCCTCTCTTTAAGATATCACTTGAAATCTCATGATCAGTGCGTTCTAATTTTGTGTATCACTTCTGTAAATTAAAAAAGAAATAGGTAGTGGCTCAAATTGGACATCAATTCTTGTCTTTAATTGAGTTATCTATGGCACGTTGTCCTCATGTAAAGTGGTGCAAGTTTCTTCTAAGATAATCCATAGTTTGAATATGTTGATCCATTACCCTTAGCCATAAACATTCATAAGTTTCTTGTATTGCACTAATTTCTCCGTGATTTAAAGTAGTGGCTATGGTCTATCTTGTGTATTTCCAGGATATGATTATTTTATTTATATCTCTATAAGTGAAAGAAACTTTTGATATCTGCCTCTATACAGATTTGATAACTATCCTGATACTAATACACTTCAAGAAAATATATGTGATTTATCCATATAAAATTTCATAAAAGTTTTTTCTATATAAATTTATTGACAAATAAACATTTTGTTGTTAAATTGTAATACCTTAGGTATACTTTTCCTTAGGGGAGTTTAGTACAGTACACATGTAATATCCTAGGTTTTAAATAGAAGATGTAGAAAATTTTTTCGAACCAAGAAGGGTGCTAGTTACTCTTAGCTATCATTCCGAGTCCTAAATTTCACTAAATCTGGACCCTACACTTTCTTGGAGGGCTATATGTTAGAGGCACAATTTTGGGATCAAAAGTCCCGGTAATTGTTCCTTGACAGAAAACAAGTTAAAGAGCGATTTTTAATGAATTTTACGAAACCTGTAAACGTTTCGTTTTTATCCTACAAGTTTAAAAAATCTCAAAAATTCATGAATTTGAACTAAAATCCAAAATTTAGATTCTGAATTGTTGAGGTTTTGATTTTTTTTATATTTTATTTGAATCCAAATGAGGGGTATTTCCTTATTTATATTTATGTTTTAAAGTTAATGGAGACTAAATAAATAAGTAATGAGATAACCTACATGCCATATGACAGAAAAATACAAAAGTTGGGGGTTGCTGTAACCATTATAGTGGTCATCAAAGAATGTATCATGTGGTGCAGTGGTCTGAAGTACTGCTATAGCGGTTATAAGTGTGTCTGTGGGGACCATTAGACGTGATTAGACTGCTATAGCGATGTCAGTGAGACCCTAATCCCTATAAAAAACCCCCAAATTGGGCAGAATGAAGCAGAAACACAACCCTCCACCCCTAAAACACCAGAAACCTTGTCCCTAACCTCTCTTCACCCTCTAAACTCCATTTCCTTCCATTTTTGTCAATTCTAACTCCAATCTTTCAATCCTAAGGCTTTAAGGTATGGTGTTCTCTTGTTTCTGCTCTCTTTTCTCTATTTCCTTCTTGTTATTAGGGTGATTCTCTATGATTCTCAACGGAGAGAAGTCTTCTACTTTGTTAGAGATGGGTTTTGGGTATCTAGAGGCTTTAGAAGTTGACTTACAGTTCTATTGCTTCTGTATCAGATACTACTGTCAATTCTGCTTCTTGTTGTGCTGTTGGTGTTAGTTTTTCACTATCTACCCCTGCAAGTGAGTGAGTTCGCACTTGTAAACTCTACGTTGTTACTATCTAGCCCTCCAGGTGAGTGGGTTCGCACTTGTGATCTCTATGTTATTTATTAGAGTTATTTTCATAAAATTATGATTTAAAGTATGATTTTAGATATTGTTGTACAAGATTTGAAGTTCATGTTGATTTATGAAATTGCAATTTTAAACTAGCATGAACTATGTTTTAGAAAACTCATGGGACCATTATTGATAAAATGATTCTATCTAGAGTTGGTTTTAATTGTGATTATCAGAGAATTATGATTGTTAAAATGGTTGTTTTGTATTGAATATGAATTATACAAGTAATACTGGAGAACCTTGAGATTTAAGGATTGTTATCATGATTTTAGTTTTTTCAAGCTTATGAAAGAATGTTGTTGAGAATTGATTTAGAAATTCGGATATAAAAGGATTTTTGAGCATGAATCTTCATATGACTCAGAACACTTGGTGGATACATATTATGTAGACTTGAAATCATAATGTCTACAATGGGTGATCCATTGGACATGATTTTATAGTCATAGTTATGCTAAGATCAGACTGTTAGAATTACAGGGATTTAAGGCTTTTAGAGTACCTGGAGATTTAAAACGATTTCAGATTTACTTGAGCTATGAATAGTAGCTATGGAGAAACAAGTTGTGTGTTAACGGCAGTTAATCCATTAACCTTGGTACCAAGAAACCCCGGGTTAGAGTAAATAGAGAAATCCTCACCACTGGGGACGACAATACGTAACGCCCAGTTGTGACCCGAAACTTATAGTAAGAAAACTTGATGATACACTGGGGACAGCAGAGCGTAACACTCAGATGTATTGGTAGAATTTCATAAAGTGATTTTTGTTTCTCTATTAAGATACTGTTGGATTGATATAAAGAAAATTGTGATTTTGAACTTATGAATATGAGCATGAATGTTTTAGAACCTTATTACTACTACTACTACTATTATTATTATGGTTAATATGATTTTATTGCATTTCTTTTCTAATGTCCCATGAACGGGGGTTATAGGTGGAAATTCACTCACTGAGTTTTTCACAAAAACTCACCCATCTCCTTTCTCCTATTTTACAGATAGAACAGTTGCTGCAGATTTCTCTCAGTCATTATCCTCTCAGTAGTACTAGAGTTTCAGTTGTGAGCTTCATTTGGGTGAAGTGTTTATAGTTTGTCTAGAGTGCTCCAGTATAAATGCAGGCAGGATCCTGGACTATAGAGCATGTTTACATTTTTGCATATCATAATACCATTTTAGTTTGTATTGAAAAGTTGGCACTTATGATTTTTTCAATTCAAAGCAGCTTTATTCATACATGTTTTGTATTATGAATTACATACTATAGAGTTTGAATTATGAAATTTCAGCATAGACTAGTATGATTTAATAAACAGGTGATTTATATGTAGAAAACAAAAATGTGTTTTGAATAGTTTTATACTCAGGTGTCATGTAGAGAAATCCAGGTCATGAGGCTTACGAGAGAATGTGATTTCTCACGTGCCGATCACGTTCCTAAATCGAGTCGTGACAACACATGTCCCTAGGCAAATCTGGGACCGCCATAGGGTTCCTTGGGACAAATTCGTGTTATAGGTAGACTCCATTTGAATTATTGCTCAAGGATGTGAGAAAAACCACTTTGAAGAGCACTGCAGCGCTTATTATTGGGGAACAGTAAGGCGATGCAATTCACAGAATTAAGTGCTCTAGTGAAATGAGCACTGCAGAGCTAAAATTGTTATAAAAACCTCATTTTTCTGGGGTCAGACCACAAACACACCCTCTACCCCTCAAAAACACGAGAAACTTTATTCTTTGCCCTGTCTCACCATCTAAATCTCATTTTTCTCCATTTTCTCTCAAAACTAACTTGAATATTTCATCCTCCAAGCTTAAGGTATGTTTAGCTCGTGGTTTTTACTTCTTTTCCTCTCAATTTCTCATGTTGTTAGGGTGTTTCTATGCTCTCTATGTTATGATGACCCTTCACCATGAATAGAGTGAAATTAGAGTATTTATAGATTGATTTAGAATTCTATTGTTTCAATGGCAGATACTAGTGTCATTCCTACTATTCAGAGTCTTGTAAGTGTTGGACCTTCATCTTCTGTCACTCCAAGTGAGTGAGTTCAAATCTGTAACCTTTATATTGTGCATTAGAGTTATTTTCATGAAAATATGATTTACTACTTAGTTTTATTGCATAAAGATTTGAAATTATTGCTGATTATTGAGAGCGTAAAATCTGTTTTTGATAAAACTCATAGGACCATTATTGATAAATTAATTTTATGTAGAAATTGGATTGAATATGATTTTATTAGAGATTTCATGAGCATTATGATCTTAGAGGAGTATATATTATGTGATTAAAGCTTTTGAACTCTAAAGCAGAAATCTTTACAGAATTTTGGCGAAAAGAATTAGTTATTAGAACCGCGCTAGACAATAATCATAAAGAAACAGTTAGTGAGTTAATGACTAGAAAAATGATCATTAACCTTTTGGCACCAAGTTGCCTTAAGGGCAATCTTATAGAGCAGAGAAAGGAACCTAGTTAGGTGTCAACTTTTCGGTTCATTAAGAACCACATAGAAAAAAATATAGTTGTGCCATGATTGGCAAGCATGACCAGAGACTCTTTATTTCTCTATTAGAATACTACTGTCTTGTTCTATTAAAACCCAGTGATTTTGACTATATATATATATAAATTATACTTTTGTGTTAGCTCCAAAACCCTGTTAAAATATGCTAATCAATTTTGAATGACAACAAAGCCTATTTAAAGAAAATGCTTTGAAGAATGACTGATGTTTATCTTGAGTTTTTTATAAGATTATAATAGGATTCTATCATTTAGTAAGAACAAGGCTTACTCAAACGAGAATATATTTCACTCTGCATGTGTAAATATGTTTTTCTCATGTTACGAGATATGAACTGAAATGGAAGTGAAATTATATCCTTATTCAAGCGTAAGATAGCTAACAACCTGAAGAAGATATCAACGCTACAAGAAACCAAGTCTTGAGACTTCATAAAATAGTACTGGATATCAGAAAGTATGCTTACAATAAAGATATCAAGCAATCTCTGAAAACCAGATGTTACACTATCTTCAATCAGTACGATAACAAATCAGTCATCATCAAAAAGCTTGGATTGAAGATTAGAAAGTAAAGAAATGATCAAGGATCTATTTGGATGTCAAAAATCTCAATTCACTGTGGAGTGTTAAGCGTTACTAGAAATAGAAGAAAATTTGAATTTGAATTTTGAATTAGAGTTTGAAAAAGTCAAATCCCAGTATCAAAATCGGTTAATCATCTATTTTGTCTTTGAAGTCAACTATCCCAAGTCTTAGGAGAAAATGTTTAGGAACCATGGTTCAAAAAGTAAGAGTGATTTCTGAAGGACATCAAAAACCTATTTTCCACAACGGCTTCTGCAAACTGATCTAACTGACAGATAGGCTACACTTCTAGAGTATCTTTCCAAGACATAAATAAATGGTCAACACATGTCCCTGGAAGAACTTATCAAAGGCAACGGTCACAAGGAATACTTTCTTTAAATCAAGATGATGTGCTCTAATATTAATATGAGAGACTCCAAGCTTAAAGAGGAAATTTTGCAAAAATCTCTTCTTATTTCTAGTAAGGTTTATATCATAATGTACTCAGATTCCTTACTTGTGAAAATCTTCCTTCTACATTCTTAAATAGATTTATGTTATTCCTAGGAAGAAATGACAAAAGGAAGTCATTCATGTATTCCCAGATTCTTTTCATGTACATGTTAAGGAAACTTGAGTGTAGGTTAGTTTGAGTGGCAACCCAAACAGTAAATATTTGTATCCTCGATCCAGTAGTGATCGTTGTAAGATAGCTTGGAGAACTAATGTAAAACTACTTATAACGCTTATCCCGATTTTGCTTGGAGAGGCTAGTTAAAGACTACTTTCAACAAAATAGTAATAGGTGGTTTACTTGTCACAGGTTCAGCTTGAAAAGGCTGGTGAAAACTACTTGGTGCAGTTTGGAGAGGCTTGTGAATAACTACTCAGGTTTGTGACAGTATGGAATTGCCTACTGGTCACAGGAGTTAGCTTTGAGAGGCTAGTACAAGTCTACTCGGTTAAGCTTGGAGAGGTTGGTGAATAATTACTCAGTTCAACTAGGAATGGTTGGTGAATCACTACTCAATTTGTGGCAGCAGGGATTGTTTGTTGGTCACAAATGAAAGCTTGAGAAGGCTAATGTAAAGACTATCCAGTTGTTTTTTTTTCTAGTTTGAGAAAGATGATTAGTAGAACCTCAACATTTATTGAATACTATATGTATGTAGTTTTGGCCAAATCAATATAAAAATATTTGTGTCTTATCTTCTTTTCTTTGATCTTCTTTATTTTTCTCTGTTGCGCGTTATTATTCATCATATGCTGATATAATGTTCCTGTCATTCTGTTATTTATTTTATATTTCAGAAATATACTTTCTGAAACTTCTAACTGAGTTTCCACTGCACTATAAGTTTTATACTTGATAGTATTTGATTAATGTTTCAAAAAAGTAAAATGAAGCAAACACGATTCAACCCCTCTTTTCATGCACATTTCCACTTACATTTTGCTTTATAATTGCTCTAGTGTAGATGCAGGAAGAATCTTGGACTGTAAAGCATATTCCATGATTTTGCATAGTTTGATAATGGTTTGAGATGTATAATGATTTTACCACTGCTGGTTATCTGTATATGCTAGACTTCATGGATTTGTTGGTATTATGATGTCATATTTTAAATATAAATTTAGAGTTTTCCATTTTAACCACTATAATTTGACAAAGCAGATGATTTGTGTTTAGAAGATAGAACTATATTTCAAATGGTTTTATGATTCCTTATGCATATATGAGAGCACAGATCACGAGGCTTACGTGGAAATAGGACTTCTAACGTGCCAGTCATGCGCCTACATCGGTTCATGACATAATGCTCAATTTGCAGGCCAAGACAAAACTTTATTCTTTTGAGATCTATCATCTCAAACTCTTTTTTTTAGATCTTTTACTGCTATGGGAACTTCTTTAGAAATTCGACTAATCAATTTATACATCAATTATAATTAACATAGTTATATACTTCTTCATAAACAAACTACAAAATAGTATAATGGATCAAATCAAAAGCATGATATACTCAATTATATGATGGATCAAAACTTTTATATATATATATTCAAGAATTCAAGAATGTAGAAATTTTGAACATGTTATGGATATATTAACATCATTTATACATTAATTCTTGTTGAAGTTTTCATGGAAGAGAAAACCAGAGTAGACTGATCGGTCTAACCAGGAATCGGTCACCTGGCTGGTCCGGTTAAGCTCTAAAAACTAGGAAAGTCAAAACTAGTCAAAATTGGGAAAACCGGTGAATCGAACCAGTTTGGCCGGTTTGGAACTTTTGATTTTTTTTCAAAGCTTAAAGACTGATATCTTGTGGCAGCCACAGAGCAAAAACAAAAACAATGGAACTAAAGAATGGCACTATTAAAGATTGTAGGGTTATTTTTCTTTTCTCTCCACCATTCGTAAGCTGTTCATCATAAACCTCACTAGTTACCAATAAAAATTATTTTCAAATGTTTTGTGACTGTGTTGTGAGACTGAGACTAGAGAAATTTTATATGAATTATGTTTATTTTTATAAACCAATGAATATATATTTTTTGTGTTGATTATGTTAATGTTAATGATTTAATATATTTTTTTATATTCTAATTAATCATATGCATATATTTATATATGTATTTTATAGACCGATGAATATATGTTTTCTCTTCCATGGATGTTTTTTAGTTCAAGATCCTCATCATGCATAATGTGTTGTGCTATATTATTTATAAATATATTGTTGTGTAACATCTGTCACATCTGGAAACACTACGTATTGCCGTCTCCAGTGTGAATGTAATACCCGGCATGCAGATATTGTCCACTTTGGGGTTTAACTAGGTGCCCTTCATAGATTTGCTTTTCCTCCTTCTCAAAGGGAAAATGCATCTGCAAGGGAGAGGTATCCACACTCTTATAAAGCATGTTTCGTTCCCCTCCCTAACCGATGTGGGACTAGTTCAACCCCTCCTAATGGGGGTCCAGCGTCCTTGCTGGCTGGCACACTGATCCTATGAGCGGCTCTGATACCATCTGTAATATTTGTCATATTTGGGAGCACTACGTATCGCCATCCCTAGTATAAATGTAACACCGACATGCAAATATGTCTCTATTCTCTTCAACAAGAAGAGTATCATTTGCCTCCATAACATCATTTGACCTCTTTGCCGCTCTTTTTTTTCGAAGATTTTCATTTTTTTTAACCAATTGGTTTGCCATGCTTCTGGTATGTGAATTTTACATTGACCAATTGTCCAATAATGACATCAACTTAGATTGGAGCATTTTCAGCTAGTATATAGGATTTAATTATCCTTTTGTATCATAACAAAATGCAACTAGCAATTCATTTGCTATTCTTTGCAAATGCCTTTGTGGGAAGATCGAAATAAAATAATATCGATGCATTCCAATTTATTTTCTTATTCAGTTGTCTACTCTCTCCCTTTGATATTAGAAACCTTATTTCTCATCAAATTGGAAATACACAAATTGAGCCTTGAAGCATCTTTCATTTGTATTTCAATATATTTGATTGTAAAGGAAGAATTATATCCAATATATATTCCCAGTTTTCTTTGGGGTCCTATTTGAGGTGATAAGATGGGTAATTGAGAGATTTATTCTCATGAGCAATCGGTCTAGTAATTAATTGGAGGTTTTTTATAATAAATTACTTATACTAGCTAACTTTTTCTATATGTGAACATGAATAATTAGATATTTTACGTTTATAACATTGGCCTGCAAGCAGTAAAAGCTTGAGAAATAAATTAACCAAAATCATCAAGATAAATTATTTTGGTTGGATTATAAAGAAAATGTGCTCTTAATAATTTGTGCAATTAATATCGCAAGCTTCAGATTGCAAAACCATAATGAGCACACATGTGATCCATATATATCATCGTAAATCCCATCTAAGAATTCAAGAGATTTAAATCCAATTAATATTTGATAGTGAAGGCCGTATAATTATTTTACTTTGAGAACACGCAACACAAGAAAACTTATTAAAATGAGGAATCTTCCAGTTCTTCAACAAATGCTCATATGAGTTTTGAGTAATTCTTTACATCATTATTGCTTCAAGATATCCTAGTCGGTCATGCCAAAAGATAAGATTATTTGGACTAGCAAACATCCGATTTAGAATAGCATATGATGATTCAATTGTACTCATATTAGAACTATAGACTAGAAGAAGGTGCAGGTAAAATTTTCTGATGTAGCTTGCTTACCTAACACATAATTGTGATATGGAGGTACTCATTATTTTCCTCATTCACTGTTACAATATGATATCTATTTTAGTGAATATCTTTGAGACTCACCAAGTCTCTTTATTACTTTTATAGCTAGCAGAGAATATTTCTTCAAGAAACAAAATAATAGCTCTTTTGGAGCCTTCATTCATCTTGCTACTAAGAATGATACTAAACATTTCAAATTATTTTTGTTTCTTCTAGAAACAAAATTTTAGGTTTGTTGGAGCCTTTAATTATGTTCACATACTAATAACCATGTCATGATTTTATTATCTCATTATAAGATGAATAAAGAAAATAAAATATATCAAAATATGTCCGTAAAGCATTAACGTATCATGTAAGTGAAAAGAAACTTGTTATGTTTAATCACTTTATAAAGATAAATCACTAAAAATCATCATATGCTAGTGATATAAACACATGTATCGCCAGTATGGCAAAAATATCAGTACAATATATTCATAATAAGAATAAATAAGATTATCTTATGACGTGAAATGATAAAGTAAATTATATGTTAAATACCAACAATATGACATAAAAATATAATTAATGATTATGAAATATGTCACAAATAGCACAATTATTTTTTATTCAATGGTGAGAGCGATTAGATACTATTTTTTTAAATAAAATATTATAAAAAATACATCAAATAAAAAAACTTCTTTATTAAATCAAATAATTACTATTTCTATCAAAATATTTAATGATAAAAAATACATCCAAACGACTCATATTAATCATGAAATGATTTCATAATGAATCTTGGCAAAAATAGCTTTTAGCCTTTTCTCATTCTCCATTAATGATACTTGATAAAAATCAAATAAATGTTTTAATGTATAACAGGTACGTGCCAAATTTACCTTGACACCATAAAGATAATATTTATCACATTTACTTAAGAAATTTAGCCACTTCTAGCGTTATAACTTTTTGTCACATTATTCACTTCAGGAAATGGAGTAGAGCCAACCGGACAAACTTCATGATTTATTTTTCATGAACAACTCATTGTTTGATATCTTGTAAAACCTTTTCTTGATGATGCTACTATAAGAGCACATTTGAGACATTAAAAGTCAATGATATTTTTAAAAATATATATTTATCAATAATACAACTGCAACTGCTATCATAATGGGCTTTTAAAAATATTATTATTTTTTTATGGTCACACTCATTTTTCTTCTTACTTTATAAAAAAGACCAGTAGGATCTTTTAAAAATATTTTGATATAATCCTTTATAAAAGTAGCGAAGGAGGAAAATAAATTGACCCATTATATTATTCTATTCTGGAGATTGTAAGTATTTAATATAAATACTCAAAATTGAAGAATAACATATTATAAATATTCAAAATTATCCTTAAAATACATTCATTTCATGGAATATAAATATTAAAATATTCATTCTATGAAAGATAATGTCACACACACTTTAGGTGATATGAAAAATAGATTTATTCACAAAAACAATGATAACCACAGTCATTTTATTGGGCCAAATAACATTGTTCTTATAACAGTCATCCACCATAATTTGTTATTATGGTAAAATCCTATTGATTGATAGTATAAAATTATCTTATATTGTGAATATATTAAAGTCACAAATTATAAGAGGGAATAACTACATGAGGATTTTTTAAGTAATTGTCAAAACTCTTAGTCATTTAATGTGAGAAAGAAATCATGTTTATGTGGCATTTTTCGGACGTTGCTATTCTTGAATGAAAAGTGCTTCTGGGCCTGAAAATTTGCCCGGCGTGCTGCCTGATATAACCTGCCTCATTATATGTACTACAATGTTCATGATTTTTTTTTCTCTGCAGACCGTCGTTCCGAGTAAAGTGTCATTTTGATCCCTGAAATTATAAGCATATTTCACTTTAATCCTTGAAATTTTAAAATTAACTCTTTAACCTCTAAAATTACATTTTATAAGTCACTTTAGTCCCTGATCAAACAACTGTCGGTCAATCGTTACCTTATAAATAAAAATATTATTCAAACATCCCACTTATCTTTTAATAACATCACTTTGTATATTTAAATATCCTAAATATAATTAAGAGCTTAATTAGTCCAAATTTGGGACCCTCTATATTTAACTAACATAATTAATTTATTAGCTATTACATTAAATTTCTTGAAATAATTTGGACTAATCAAACTCTTAATTATATTTAGGATATTTAAAAATTTAGATTATTTAAATAAGGTGTGAAAATAAGATAGAAATAAATCGGTTTATGAATGATCATGGATTTATATTTTATAAATCAAAAAAAGAAAAGTTTAGGATTTGGGATTTTTTTAACACATATTAAAAAATCTCAGAGACTATTTTGACAAGTTTAAAGTTTCAGGAATTAATCTAACCTATTTTAATCTGATATCACATCATGATGCTGAAGTGGCATGCCATGTCATCATGTCATGTGGCGTGCCACGTATCACTTAACTTGTCATATCAACAAAATGTAATGGTTGCTTGACTAGGGACTAAAGTAACCTACGAAATGTAATTTCAAGAACTAAAGAGTTAATTTCAAAATTTCAGGGATTAAAATGAAACATGCTTATAATTTCAGGAATAAAAGTGACATTTTACTCTCATCATTTTTATTGCAGATGTCTTTCACCCGTGTCGCCACGTTGGTCGGGCACAACTGAGCATTTTACTTGGGTTGCGTAACTACTATTCTTTGATTGCGTGAACTATAAGTAAATTTTGTATGTGTATAGAAAACAAATTTTTCAGACCAAAAAAAAAAGTAAATAAAGAAAACAAATTTTGCATGAAAAATTTTGAGCTCCAAATCATCTGGTGTGAGTGAAAAACAAATTTTACATGAAAATGTTGGATGTGCTTTGGCATTATATATTGGATGGTTATCATGAGAATTTACATCAAATTCTTACTCTTAATCACTAGGAAATCAATTATACTAAATAAATATTTTATTTTTTCAATTAATAAATAAATTTATTTTTTATGGTGACTAAGAATTTCAAATACTTACTTATTACATAATTAAGAATTTCAAATACTTACTTGTTACATAATTATCAATTTATTTTTTACATAAAAATTTTATTAGTCCTATTAAATATTTAAAAAAATTATTTTTTTGTATTATATATATATATATATGTTGTATGAAAAAACTAAAATAAGTCCAACATATTAGCATAATATTCAAATATTATTTTCAATTTATCAAGAAAGAATTATTATCATTCAATATATCATGTAGATTTCTTAATTAAAAAAATTATGTAACTTAATTATGGTCAAATTATTTATTTTTTTATATAATTATAGTCAAGTTATTATTTTATATAATGTTATAGTCCCAGAAAAATCTCATCAAATCAAGAAAAAAAAAATAGATGCACCCTCGACTAAGATCAATACTATACTAATTTCTTTTATAAAACGTTATCATTCATTTCCATTATTAAACTCTTTTTTACTTTTTACGTAGTTCTTGGTGCAATTCTCTTTGTTCACAATTCTTATATGGTACTAGTAATGTCATTTGTGTGGTGCATGACGAATATTCGTTTGGTTGACTATTATACATTACACATGATTATTGCAATTGAATATAACTATGCAACCTATTTTGAATAGATAAGTAGTTAACAATTGGTATTTATAAATAAGTATTGCACTACTATAAAGCTATATTTAATGAACTAAAATGAATCATGGATCTCTACAAGGAATTAATTAATGATAAGCCTTACTTGCTTTGGGAGCAACAAGTTAGCTTTGAGAATGTAGAAATTGACTCAAGGGTCACATTAACGAGCACAAGCCAAAACATCTGTGTTTCAGAGTTCTTGATAAAGGGTAACCACCACATGAAAGGCTTCTAGTGACACCTTCCAGTAAAAGCTTACCACAAGATTATCGGCTATGGGCCAAATTATAACAAGGGCCATCGCCCCCACTGAACCAAGGCTCCGCCCTTGGTACCAACACTAGTACTGCATCACCCTAGAGTATCAACAACATTACGAGGTTCTAGGACATAGAAATTTCCGTTCTAGGACATAGAAATTTCCAGCTATAAATGAGAAAATTCAGATTGTAAAAGTAATGAAACATAGTGGTGTAACATCCTTAGGGTGCTGCCCCCAAATTTTTTTATTTTACATATAAATATTTTAATTTGTCATAAAAAATTATGTATAATTATTGTGACTATTAAAAATTAAATATCATGCTAATATGAGAGAAAAAAAATACTGCATAATATGTTTAAGATTTTTTTTTGCCTTCTAATTGGTTAGAGGAAAAAAATCCCGCTAAATTTTTTTTTATTTTATCATCAAGATATTTTATTTACATACTAGTATTTTAAATTTATTTAGCTAATATATTTGCAAAAAAATGATAATTTTTTTCTAATTGGCCTGTATAAGAATTCTTTTAATTCATAATAGTAATTAAATATCATGTAAATTACAACTCAGAATGTAATATCAAATTAGAAGGATTATTATGCTTATAGTTAGGACTTAGGAGGATATCCTATCACATTATCTTTGACCCCCCAAAATTTTTTATCATCTTCTGCCACTGATGAAACAAAAAAAAAAGTGCAAAATAAACTAGCATATGTACCGTAAGAACATATGGAAGCAAAGTAACCAGCCATCTTCGAAAAATGCTTTCTTTTCATTTTACGAGTTTGATTTAGAAGGGAAGGAAAAGATTTATGGTGGTTTGAACGTGTTTATGACTTTTATTTTTAGGAGGGAAAAGTGTCTAAGAATTTTTGCTAACCTCTCAAAATTCTCCAAAATCTTTTTTTGGTAGTTAGCCCAATTTGGAGATTTTAAATCAATTATTATTTAATTTACTATAATATACTTATTAAAATATTAAAATATCAAAATACCATTTATATCAATTAATATTAAATATATTAAATATACTAAATTAATTTAATGAAGGATAAAATTGCAAGAATATATTATAAGCCCTCCATTTCCTTTATCTTGTCAATTTTAAACTCATGAACAAAACAAAGGTTAAAGAAAACAGGTTGGGTCATGTGCTTTTAAAGGACAACCAATAGAAAAAATTGATGAGAGTGGTCATGACAAAATTATGCTCACTAACTCAGTTTGACCGGAAGTTTATTGGCTTGGATTCGATCATTCGAGCCTTGGAATATAATTTAGTACACTTTTGAGTCATGTTCATCATATTGAGGTATGGCCTGAATTCTGCCTTAAGTCAAGTAATTTAGATAAACATTAGTGATAACACTTCCATTAATATATTTTAGATAACTTAATACTAGTTTTATATTGGTATAATTTGTTTTGAAAGATGTAATGTAAAATATATTTTGAATTTTATTTCTTATTTATAAAATTTTATAATTTACCATAGATAATATCAAAATCTTTATATGCTGTTTAAAAGTTGGGTTGACTCAATTATTAGTCAGGAGGGATTTGGACTCTACAAAATGGCTTAATCTAAAAAATCGGGCTGGGTTTGAATTTGGTTCGACCCCGTCTAATAACCCACAATTACTTTTATCCTTAATTGAAAAAAAAATGCAGCCATGTTCAAATATTAAATTTCTACTATTTATCATTGAAATTGGATGCATGATTCATTTTAGTTTCTAAAATTCAAAATTTTACAATTTTGTCTTTAAAGTTTCAAAAACTTATTAGAATTAATCATTTTGGTTATAAAAAATAGTTCAAGCGGACATTACGATAGATACTAACTTAAATCACATTTTGTGATTTTAAAGACTAAACTAGTAATTTTTTAATTTTGAAACAAAAATAATACACATAATTTTAAGGATCAAGATGAACCCACAGTCCTTTTTATTATATTGCTTATGAACCAAGAGTATAGTGGTGACTTATTTGCTTACCATGTAAAGTTCACAGTTTTGACTCTTACCATAAGATCCCTTTTAGCTTGTTTGGAATCCCCAGTAATTGAATTCCTTTAGGAATTGGAAATCAATTCCTTAATTTGAAACAAAATTTGAGCCAAGAATTCAAATCCCATCAGAATTCAATTCCACAAAAATTCTAAAAAATAAATTAGATCTAAAGAGATCTGATTTGTGGAATGAATTGAGCTACAAAATTGAAATTGCCAAGAAACCCTCTTCTTTGCCGCAACCTTGTCTTTGCCTCTCTCTCTAGTCGTTGGCCACCACTTCTCATCACGACCCAACTAGCATCGTGACGGCACGTGGGAAGTCCGATCCCCACATAAGTCTCGTGACCTCAATACTGTACAATATGCTTACTTTATCCATAAAACATAATTTATTCATAAGTCAAATTAACTAATAAACTTTGTCAATTTTAGGAATAAATATCCTTTTCATAAATAATTTTCATAACTGTAGCTACAACATATATTTCACTGAGTATTCATATACAAAATAACTATGGGTGATATACTGTGAAATACAAAAGAATCATGGTATAATCAAAATGCAAAATATAATGACTATATGCGGTCCGGGACTCTGCCCATCACATCACTGGAGCACATCTATCATGAACAAAATAATACAGCTTCACGCCATTGTGAAGCTCACCCTAAACTAAAGAAGTACTACTGCTGAGGAGGTAGGAGAGAAAGATCCTGAGCTACATCTGTATCTGTGGAAAATGAAGAAGAGAGGGGTGAGTTTTGAAATTAAAACTCAGTGAGTGGATCCTTACTCATAATCGTACATGGGATAGGAAAACATAATAAATAAATAATGGTAAAAAGCAACATTCATGAATAGTTTTATTTACTTTGCATATTAATTATAATCTTCAAAATCTCAAGAATTACACAAGGGAATATATTCATCAACTATAGAGAGGGTACTTAGTCCCTGGCGGACAAAGCCCTTAGCTAATGTAATCCCTTCAATCCCTGGCGAACCGTGTCCCTGGCGGACAGATCTAACTCAAGGCTGACTTGCCCTTGGTGAGCCTTGGTATACCAAGGTTAACGGAATAACTGCCGTTAACTCACAGTTCTGTTCCTCTCAGTAACTCTCTTTATTCTAAAACCGCTGAAATCATAAAAGAGGAGTTATATGTTTCTAGTTCAACACTTTTCATTTCTAGCAATTGTAAATTCTTAAATCTCAACTCGTAAATCATAGCAAATCTCATTTATTCATAATCAAATCAATTTATGAATTAAATCATACGAAGCTTTTTATGAAATAAATATGGTCCCATGCATTGCTAAAATCATATTTTTATGCATAAGGTCAAACGGGGAATTTCTAGTAAAACATATTCTTTACATAGAGCAATATCATGTAAGAACTCATTTTTAAATTCTCAAAACACTCCGCAATGTTAGCAAATAATCATATAATGACCAAACTAAAGCCATGAGATCAAATCCACTTATTTGGAGGGGTAGACTATAAATCGCCAACATCGCGGGGACTTCAGGGAGGAGGAATGGCACCAATGTTTGCTATTGAAACCATAAAACTCATCAACAACTTATGGGAAGCTCTAGATTACTCTAAACATATACCAACAACTTTGGGGGAGTACCCCCACTTAACAACAATGAGAGAAATAACTATACCCATGCTAAGAATGTGAAAAGAATGGAGAGAACAAAAACAAAATCCAATAACATAAGCATATCTTAATGATTTGGGGGAGCTAGATTGGAGAAAATGGAAGATTAAGGTGTGTGTGTATGTGGGTATGTTTCTGGTTTCTGTTCTGTGAGGGGGGGAACAGGCTGATGGCCTTATAAATGCCAGAAAATGAAACGGTGTCGTTCCACTTATACTATGCTGTCACGGGTTGCTCGCTGCAGCAAGCATGAAGGCTCGCCTATTCGCTGCAGCGAGCCTGTTCTGCATAATTCTGCAAAACCTGACACTGCAACCTGATTTTTGCATCCGGGGCCGATCCGGCTACTTAGGTGGGCCCCGGGGGATCCTAGGGTAGTACGGAACTTGCCCACGAACTAGGGTACCTCGGGTATTACACTTGCACAGTGCCGCCACCATCGCCGCCCAGACAACTGGAGGTGAATAGTGCACTGTTGAGGAAGTGAGAGGGGGACATGCACGTGTGTGAGTAAGTGAGAGGAACAGGGGAAAAGAGAGAAGCTACTTGAGGAAAGGGTGAAGAAAGCACTGAAGAAGATGAAGGGAGACAGTGGCGTGCGGTTGCAACATGTGGGCAAGAGAGAGAGAGAGAGAGAGAGAGA
The DNA here is from genome assembly GCA_031216125.1 of Dalbergia cochinchinensis. Taxonomy (NCBI): domain Eukaryota; kingdom Viridiplantae; phylum Streptophyta; class Magnoliopsida; order Fabales; family Fabaceae; genus Dalbergia; species Dalbergia cochinchinensis. Next base: position 51,304,727 of record CM062371.1, on the reverse strand, counting down.
GAGAGAGAGAATGGTTGTAAAATTAGGGTTCACAGCTTTTCAAGTGGCCTTTTTATTGATGAAGGACAAAATGATAAAAATAAACAAATTAATTCATTTTTAGATACATTTCAAATCAATGGATTAAATTCAATTCTTTTATTTACTAACTTATTCTAAATATAAGAATTCAATTCAATTCATGATAGAATCCAATTCTTGATAGAATTCAATTTAATTCTATCTCTTAAAAGCTTTTTAAACACTGTGATTATATACCCCGCTAATAATTAAATTCCTAACTATACCTTTAAAAAGTCAACTGTTCTGGACCTAGTATTTTTATGATTTTTTTGGTCTGGAAACTATACATGTATATAGACGTGGGCCCGGCCTTATTCGATTAGCATGAAAGCCCGTCAGTAAAGCCCTAAAGCCCACAGAGCAACTCTTAGCCGTTCTTTCTCGTTATCGCAAGCGTTTCAGCTTCACACTACAGAGGCTGCACCGCTGCCTGCTGAGAGAGCAACCACGCCACAAAATCATCCATCATTAAGCATCGCATCGCATCGCAAAGCAACGAAGCTTTCATCTTCTTCTTTCTCCCAGGTAATAATATATAATTGAGTTTTTAAAATTTATGACAAATACGCATTTACAAATTTAGGTTTTTGAGGTTTATTTTTTCTTCTTCTAATTTTAATATCTAACCACTGATTTTAAGTGTTTGTGATAGTAATAGAGCAGAATTAGGGCAAGGGAAAAGACTGAGAATGGTGCAAGAACAGAAGAGTGTTATGTGTTATTCCAGTGGCTCACTCTGAGCTCAGTGTGAGCTAAGGGAATAAATAGATAGTGTTTACAGTACTAACCAGGGTTCTCTATTTTCTGGCACAAATAGTTAGTTACTAACTGCTATTTTAGTTTTACAATCACTTTAATCTCTTACAAGTAGTTAACCTGAATTTGTAGAATTGATTTTAGGTGGAATTCATTTGCCAGAATTGATTTAGAGTGCGTTTGGATGAGATTTTTGGGGCTCAAAATCACCTTTTTTCACAAAAAATAAAATCATTTTTCGTGTACTTGGATAATTTTAAAAAGGTATTCAGAATCTTGAAAAAAAAAATCAGTTTTTAGCTTTTTTTTCTTAGAAGTTAAAAAAAGTAGGTTCTAGCAAAACAAAAAAAAAAAATCAGTTTTTAGCCTCTTTAGTTATATATAAAATTTTAAGTTTCATAATCACCTTTTTTAAAATCTGAAGCAAATGCACCTTTGGTTGGACTTTATTTTAAAATAAAGTGATTTATATTTGATAGTTTTGTCCTAAAGTGATTATGATAGAAAGTACTAAGTTTTTACTTCTCCCATAGAGACAAGAATTGATTTTGATCACTGCAAACCAAACAACGTGAAAAATGACAGGATCAATTTTGGGGCCCTGGATTTGATTTTGAATCCACCAAATGTGCATCCAAACACACTAAATTTAATATCCGTATCTTTAACTTTTAGTGTAGAGAAGTTCTCCTAGAGCTTTTTTTTTAGTATGAGTGACTCCTGGGAAATGCAAAATAGTATGTCCATATTATACTGTTTGGCAATGAAAAAATCGTCCAGTCTTTTTTTTTTTTTCTTTTGCTAACTCTGCAATGACTGCAAACTTATTGAAAACTCGACTGGTATTGTTTTCTGCAGTACCATATCTATACTCAATCTGGACCCTGATATCTGTAATTGGGGTGTCTTGAGTAAGCTTACTACAACTTATGTAGCCCCCTTTTTTTAATATGAGCAGTCGCTCCTGAATTGTAACGTTCTATTGCATGAAAACTTGAACCTAGGGTGTGTTTGGTTGGGAGGGAAAGATGAAATGAAAATTTTCATAAACGAACTTCATGTGTAATTTTACTCTTGGAACTTATCCATGAACATTTTTAGCCTATTTTTACCTCTTAATCAAACACACCCCTACAAGTATTAACAAGAGATCATTTCTCCTCTAAAAAGCACTTCTATAGTCAATTAGCCAGTGATTGATAGATAGATGTTGGATTTTAAATGGTTTGAATGATCAATTCTCCCCTAAACTGAGGATGTTCAATTCAATTTAATGGGTATGCTTTTGTCCCAGGTTCATGCAATGGACATGTCAGATGCAGTGATCGTCAAATCTAGTAGGCTGAAATCTGTTGTATGGAATGATTTTGATAGGATAAAAAAAGGCGATACCTGTGTGGCTATTTGTAGGCATTGTAAAAAGAAATTGAGTGGATCAAGTACCAGTGGAACATCACATCTAAGGAACCACTTAATCAGATGTCAGAGAAGATCTAACCATGGGATAGCAGCACAGTACTTTACACCGAGAGAAAAGAGAAAGGAAAGGACTCTTGCAATTGCCAATTTCAATTTAGATCAAGATCAGAACAGAGATGATACCCTTAGCCTTGTGAATATTAAATTTGAGCAGACACAGTTGAAAGATGACTCTGTCAACACTGGAACTAGTAGCTTTGATCAAAGACGGAGTAGATTTGATCTTGCTCGGATGATTATCCTACATGGATATCCATTGGCTATGGTTGAGCATGTCGGTTTCAAAGTTTTCATAAAAAATCTACAGCCATTGTTTGAGCTTGTGACGTTGAATAGGGTTGAGGCTGATTGTATTGAGATTTATGAGAAAGAGAGAAAAAAGATGAGTGAGGTGTTAGATAAATTACCTGGGAAAATCAGCCTAAGTGTTGATGTGTGGACTGCTGTGGGTGATGCTGAGTATTTGTGTTTGACTGCAAATTACATAGATGAATCATGGCAGCTAAGAAGGAGGATTTTAAATTTTATTAGGATTGACCATTGTCATACTGAAGACATGCTGTCAGAAACTATCATGACTTGTCTGATGGATTGGGATATTGACCGCAAGTTGTTCTCCTTGATATTGGATAGTTGTTCCTCCTGTGATAACATTGCTAACAAAATCAGCGAGAGACTTTCGCAAAACAGGTTTCTTTATTGTAATGGTCAATTATTTGATATACGCTGTGCTGCAGATGTTCTTAATGTCATGGTTCAGCATGCTTTGGGAGCTGTAAGTGAAATAGTGGATAAGATCCGGGAAACTATTCGTTATATTAAAAGTTCACAAACTGTACAGGTAAAGTTCAATGCAATGGCCAAAGAAGTTGGGATCCAGAGTCAGAAGTGCTTATTTCTGGATAATCCATTGCAATGGAATTCCACATATTCAATGCTTGAAGTTGCCTTAGAATTCAGGGACATTCTCATTCTTTTGCAAGAAAATGACACTGACTACAGAGCCTGTTTGTCAGATGTAGAGTGGGAGAGAGTCACTACGGTTACTAACTGCTTGAAGCTATTTGTTGAGGTTATAAATGTTTTCACAAAGAACAAGTATCCAACTGCAAATATATATTTCCCTGAACTCTGTGATGTTAAGTTGCATTTGCTTGAATGGTGCAAGAACTCAGATGAATTTCTCAGTTCTTTGGCGTTAAGATTGAGGAGCAAGTTTGATGAATATTGGGAGAAGTGTAGCTTAGGGTTGGCAGTTGAGGCCATGCTAGACCCTAGATTCAAGATGAAGTTGGTAGACTATTACTATCCACAAATCTACGGTACCTTGTCTGCTAGTCGCATCGAAGAGGTCTTTGAGGGCGTGAAGGCTCTATACAATGAGCATTCAATAGGCTCCCCCTTAGTTTCTCATGATCAAGGTTTGGCCTGGCAAGTTGGCAGTGGCGCACTCTGCATTCCAGGTTCTGCAAAGGACTCCAGGGATAGACTGATGGGGTTCGACAAATTTCTTCATGAAACTTCTCAGGGTGAAGGTGTAAAATCAGATCTAGAAAAGTACTTAGAAGAACCTCTCTTTCCGCGTAATGTTGATTTCAACATATTAAACTGGTGGAGAGTTCACACTCCCAGGTATCCCGTCTTATCCATGTTGGCGCGAAATGTTTTAGGGATTCCAATGTCTAAAGTCACACCGGAATTGGCATATAACAATAGTGGAAGAGTCCTTGATCGTGATTGGAGCTCGCTCAATCCTGCTACAGTCCAAGCTCTGCTGTGTTCACAAGATTGGATACGGAGCGAACTGGAAAATTAGAATTGGTTCTCCCCTGCATTCTAACTGTACATGCCAAATCTCCTCTAAAATATATCCCCACTGTGAGTTAGTTCTTCTAACTCCACATTTTGATTCTCTTGATCCTCTTGTATCTCAGGTTTTTGTTAGTCCACAACCTTATGCAACTTAGCAAGTTGATCTATGATTTATTTTACACTATTTTTGTTTACTGTTTTGGCAATATCTGTGCCTCTGGGATATTGAAACCAAAATTCTTATTATGTGCGGCTTCAGAAGTAATTGTATGTCTGCATACAATGACCATTCTTCATCTCAAGTATGTGAGTTTTTTCGATTATTCTCTTTTTAACATTTAAGGTTTGCTTGGTTAAGATGTAAAAATGAGGGTAAAAATCACAGAGGAGCTTTATGTGTTACTTTATACATAAAATTCATTCATGTAACTTTTATCCTCCAACCAAACATATCTTTGAATTTAGTTGAGTGTTGTGTAGAATGAGAGTGAGCCTTGGTGCATGGGTAAAATTGTTGCTATGTGACTTAAAAGTCATGAGATCAAATCCTCTCTCTCTCTCTCCCTACAAGGAGGTAAGTTTACATACATCTATCATCTCCATATCCTTTTGGGTGGGAGCCTCAAGCATTTAGTCTAGTTCTTTGTTTACAATCTGACCAACTGCCAGTATAGGTTGCATTGCTTGTCTTTTGTCTCTTTTTTGTAAAAAGAAAATTAATTTAAGAGACATATTCTAAACGTTGCAGAACCAAGTTTTACTAGTGTTTTTTTTTTTTTTTTTTTGCAGTATCAGCCTGTGTCGTCCAATGTTTCTACACCGTGCCATCTCTAATTTAGTAGCTTTAATAACTGTTGATTTGTAAATTCTGAGATTGTTGATTTTGGTGTTGGTTTGGTTGGGATGACAAATAAATTAGGTACCACGCAATTTTGGAGCTAATTTAGGAACATGATTGTTTGTCATTGTGCGTCTGTACAAGGTTACATTTGAGATAGATTTTTGTTTTTTATAGATCTTAAAATTTTTTATGCATTTATTATTATTATTATTAGTAGTAGTTTTTTTGAAAGGGTTCATAAAGTACGTTTTTTCTTTGGTCAATAAGGAATGTATGTCTTTAAGCAAAGAATGAGTGTGTTGGGTTCTTTATTATTATTATTATTTTTGGTCCGTTCGTAGTATGTTGGGTTTTCGAGAGGCTGAAACAGCAGCACCCTTTTGTTATGCTTTAGCCAAAAAAGAAAAAAGAAAATTGCGTTTAACGAGAGTTTGTCTATATATATATATATTGGATTAATTTTTAACTGAACCCACTATTGGATTAGAAGTACATGATATGGAGATTATGCTTATAAAATTTTAAATTAATCTAAAATCATTTAACATAGTTTTTATGTATATTAAAATAACATAATATATATGTTTTAAAAAAACAAGATAAGGGTTTTTGGTTATATGCTTATTGATGCACAAATTTTCTGAAATTTGGCTCAAATGATTTTTATGATGGTTAATTATAATGTAATGGTTGGATTGATAAAATTATTGTTTTATAAAAAGTTGTTAAGGGTATAACTTTGTTTGAAGTTGTATCGATATAACTTTGATCCAAACCCTGTGTGTGTGTATGTGTTACACCTGAATTCTTTCATCTAAACCCTTCCCGAAGAGATCTTGTAGTAGTAGAAAAATTATGTTGCTGTCAATTGGAATTAGCTCATTTCGTTGATTTTTCCTATGTTTTATAATAATTTGGATTTGATTTCAAAGTTTTCATTGGTGGGTAATCTATAGTTATTTTTATGGGTGTTGAATGAGTTTGAAAATGTAAGTGTACAATGGTTATCCATAACATAAATGGATTTCTACTCATATATGTATAAAAAAGGATCAAGTGAGAGAAGTAGTTTTATACAAGAGTAAGGAGTAAATCTACGTTGTCGGATCTTGTATTAATAGTCAGGATTAAAATATAAGTCATGTGACTTTTTAAGTGATTATATGACCTTTTAATAGTTTTTAATTTTAACCATTCATATATAATTATACGATATATATATATATATAATCCTCTTACTCATGTGAAATCACTCCTTTTACTATATACATCCGGTATATATATATATAAGAAAAACTAGGTTGGGTTGTTGGACTTGATCATTGAATAAAAAAAATTGAAAATAAAATAATTATGTGTATAAATGTAGCATTTAAAAACTATTTTATTTTAAATTAAAAATCAATTAATTATAATATATGAAGAATACATAATTGAATAATATTATAAGTAAATTTTAACTAAGAAATTTAAGAGATTTCAATATCATTGACCAGAATTTTAAAATGAAAAAAAAAGCACGATGGACTTTTTTTTTTCATGAAAGCTCCATTTTTTGAAGCATCGATACAGAAGTCCAACAAAGAAAATTCTTTCGTTTCAAAAATTCAATGCAATGGAAGGTTAAAGCATTAATAAACACAATCATATTTATACGTGATAAATCAATAATTTATGATAGTGGTGATTTGTTGAGACGCATGTTTATTCATTATTTTATCTACGTGTTTATCACGTCTGTTTAGTTGTTTAGCTATTTAGTTTAGTTTAGAAATTTTACATGGAACAATAAACTTAGGATTGTATTTGTTTTGATCCGTGAAAAGAGATAAAAACTAATCACGGGAAGAATTCAGATGGTTATTGCGTAGCCTGTATGTGTAAAGTTTTCCTTTTTGGAATGAATTCTTTAGCAAAAGCTTCTTGTGTGTTTTCCTAAGGAACCTGATGAGGTTGCCCACCACGCGCATACAATAGCTTTAAACGGCAAATTTCAAATAGATTGGGTTATTAGAAGACTATATCCTTTAGATTTCTTCTCTTAGGTAGCATTTGATAAGGGGGTAGAGACAGAAATATACGGATAATTGAGACAATAAAGACAAAGACATGAATAATAAATATGTAGAAGAGTATTATTAGAAGAAAAAAATATTAAATTTCTATTTCCATATCATGTCCCTGTATTTTGGAGGTATAGAAATTGTGTTTTTCTATCCTAAGGATATAAGACTTTTTATCCTTTGTTTCTATTTTCACCACTAAATAGATTTGTATCTTCAGTGTCTATGTATTTCTGTTGTGAAAACAATCAACAAACACTAACCAAAGGATGTATCCAATTTTTGGGCTGAAAGCTCATGGTTGTTTATGTTTTTCTTCTTGTTAAGTTAGGCTTCATTTGTTTTCTTTACTATTGATGACCAAAAAATATTGTCACCGATAGGTCCAATGGTAAGCTACCAGCCTGAAGTCCTTGTCACTTATCACTTCTACTGAAGACTTTTCACAAGAAAATTTCGCTCCTCTGATCCATTAAGTATCATGGGTTATCTTTATTTTCTTAATTATTCACTACTATCGTTATTAACTTCCATGATGTTGCTTTCAAGCAGTGAATGAAACAAAGTAATAGAAATTTCTCGATCTTAGAGTATATAAAAATTTGTCTTTCTTGTGTAGTTAGCCGATGCTACTTTAAAGTTTTGTATTTGAATTTTATAAATTAACAAAAAAAACTGAATTGGAGGAGTTTACTCTCTTAGATGAGAGTATTAGTCAATGTTATTACCGGTGAATATCCTGATTTTAATAAAAAATAATAATAATAATAATAATTGGGGTTAAGTAAACTTCAAATACTCATAACTTATTTATTGATTTATTTATTTATCTTAAAAAAAAGACCTCAGTGTTCTCAATGTAGCTAGGACCTCATTAGAAGAACATCGCATGTTCACAAGCACATAAGCTCATTTCTAGTTTAATGCATCATTTTAAAGGGGGATTCTTAGACGCAATTGATAATCAATATCTATGATGTAGTAGTTTGTGTCAGCAAATAGGACATGGACACGTTGCACCATTGGATAGAATGGACTGTGTTAACTAGAAGGGGACGGAAGTGGATTTCTTTTGAAGAATAAGGGCAAAAAAGACCAAATGTAGATTTGTCCGGATTTCTACTTTATAATCAATATTATAAATTAATGAATACATAGATTTAAATATAGTGTATCAAATTATATTGATGTATATATGTTGTCATTTTATCAATAGTATCAATAGGTACAAATATTATATAGTAACTAATATAATATATTAATTGATTGATAATTAGAAGTATGCAAGTTTCATAAACATAACTTGTTTTATTTAATTTTTTTTAATAGAATGAGTATTAATAGTATGTAAGTCTATTTTTTTCGAATAGTTTAATGCACAGTACTCTATTTTTTATTTTTCCCAAGTGTTCTAATTTTTTAGAATTCGGTACTACCAAAATCTATGTATTCACGATTTTTTTCATTTTTCATTATTTCTTTACTCATTATTTCTTTTTTTTTTTCCTTTTTTTTCTGTTTTTTTTCAAGTGTTGGGTTTGTCCCAAGAATATTTCGTTCACAGTGCGGGGCTTTTTTTTCCTTCCTTTTTTTTATATTTCTTTTGTCTTTTGTATTTTTATAAGTTAAATTATTTTTAATTTTGTTTATGTCTTATTTTGTTTATTATTTTTTTTTAAGATTTCGGTTGTCGGAATTATATGTTGTGAACAATATTCCACTACTGAACAGAGCGTGCTTTTTTTATTTATTTATTTGATCATTCATCTATTATTTGCTTTTCTTTTTTCCTTTTTTTTCAAGTTTTAAGTTTTTTTGGATTATATTTACTCAAAAGTATGTGTGTTTTTTCATATTTAATTAATTAATTTTTAAAATTTTAATTCTTTATAATATTTATTTTTTATTTTAATGTTTTCATTTTTTAAATTTTTTTAAGAATTTGTTTGTTATTTATTTATTTATTTATTCATATATTGTTTACTTCTTTTTTTTGAGTTTTAAGTTTGTCAGAATTATATTTAAATAAAAATATGTGTATTTTTTCACATTTAATTTTTTAAAAATTTTAAATATTTATAATATTTATTTTTAATTTCTTATTTTATTTTTCTTTCTTTTTTAATTTCTTATTTTGTTTTTCTTTCTTTTTTTTTTCTAGAATTCGATTCGTCTAAATTCTATAGCAAACAGTGCTGCCCTTATTTATTTATTTTTATTTTTCCCTTTTTTCCAAATTTTCAACTTTATTTTTATTTTCCTGCATTTATTTTTTTTTCTTTATAATTTGGCTCATCCAAATTATACGTAGGAAATAGTGCCATTTCTTACATATATTGGACAACTACGCCAGATTTGGACAAAAATCAATGCCATTCTACCACCACAGTCTATCTCCATCGCTGGACCATGATTGAGCATGCCACTTCCAACAAACGATGTTCACATGCTTCAACCATCTCGCCCAAATGAAGAACACACCTCTGCCGAAGTAGCACCTAGATGACCAAACTAGCAACAGATCCACCACTCCACTGGTCTACAGATAAGAGACTGCTACTTACAATGACGAATAGTCACTGACCAACTTTTGTATTAGGGTTCTTCAATGGCGGCGATATGGACCATCCACACTCACTCATCAAATCTGAGTTCAAGTTTTTTCTTTTCATTGAAATTAGTTTTTTTTTAATACGAAATAGTCTTCTCTTTTAAAAAACACAACACAAATACCTAAATTACCCTCCATTATATCTTTAACTAGTTTTAGCCACAATTAACAAGTCACTAATTATAAATATTTAAACAGCAACATGTCATGCTCAGGGAAGTTTACATTCCAACTCCATGAAAGGCATTGACCAACACATATAGGGAAGTGCACCCATTTTAAAAACTATAGCAATTAACAAAGTCAATTACCTAGATAGGAATTCAAGTACACCAGAAATTGAACAAGCATGAGGTTCGCTCTTACTTGCAGGGAAAAATAGAGCATACTTAATTTTTTAAAAGGGTGTAACATTTATATGCTTCCTTGCTTGTATTGTTCTTGATTTCCATTTGGCACTTGATATTGAATTTCCTTTGGTAGAGTTGCTGATACTCGTTGTCTATCACTGATGGCTGAATAGGAATGACAGCACTTCAAGTGGATGGGTCGTGTTTGTTTCTTGTCTCTCCGTTCTTAGTTATCAAATACCGTACATCCTAAAGCTCCTAATACGTATGAAGGTGAAAGTTGGAATTGAACTTGAAATGAATGAAGGTGGAATTCTGAATTATTTTATAAATGAATGAAGGTGGAATTCTGAATTATTTTATCTTCTTACATTTCTTACATGGGTCGGTGAGATGTAAAGGACAAAAAAATATAGTTGGGTTTTCAAATAATGATGTGGACTTGCCTAAGTCGTGTGTTATCTAATTTAAACTTGAGTTAATAGAAAGTTAATTTTATTGGAACAAATATGACACTTCCTCAATTTCAAAATAAATGCCTTTTTAACCTTTTAACTTCATTCAATTTTTAGTAACATATTCTTCTTCGCGTGTTTGGTAGGTAACTAATTAGAATGGAAATAAGAATTCTCAAGAGAATGGACATTCCTATGCTTTTGTGGGAAAAAGCATTCATTGCATTTGAAAAACCCTTATTAACAGTTCACGCGTGTTCAACCTCATAGTCTGTTTTGCGCTATGAATCAGTGTTTGGTGTGGATCACTTCGATCATATGTCAACAGTGTGTATATATTCCTCGTAACCTTAGCATAAGAAAAAGTTGTTACTATGTTTATCATATTGAATTTTATGCATTTGGTCAATAATGATTGGTTGACTATTGAACTTTTACTTTTTCTTCCTTTTTTTTTTCAAATGAAAGTTCTGAATACTATTGAATACTGAGATCAGAAGAAAGGATAGGACCAACATGTTGGGGGTCCTCAATCACACATCAGAACCATGACTATTGAACTTTTGCTTATGATAACTGCATAACTTGAATTCAAATTCAAGAATGCCTTATTGATAGAGAATCTATAATTTCATTGAAATATATAATTTCACTGCTCTATATATTAGGGTTTGGATTTTCGTGTGTGATAGCGAATGGATTGTGAGTGCTTCTTGGTGTTTGCATTCATTTTAGACCTTGATGATAGTGCCAAAGAGGTTAAAAGTGGCGCATATAATTGGTTTGGTGCTATCTTCTAGCTTCTTTGTTTGGTACTTTTGTATAATGTAAAATGATACTAGGCTTGGAGAAGGAAAAAACAAGAAACATGTAAAATCAAGAGAACGAAGACTGAATTCTCAATAGATTGAGTATAGAATGATATAAGATACACTATGAGTCTCATCTAAGAGTTTATATAACTGGAATGTAAAAATAAGAGCTTTTCTTTTGTTAATTTTAGTTTTTACTTTGTGAAGGAAAAATCGAAAAAATTAGCGAAAATTCGATTTTCAATTTTCCTTCTGAATCTGAAAAATTGAAAGCCCAGCTGAAATTAAAAATTGGAAAATGTAAAACAAGCAGGCCCTAAACTTCTAATACAAGTTGGATACAGAATAACAGAAAACTAATACTGACTAACTGAAGATAACTAACTATAGCACATATCAAATAACATGTCCTCCCTCTTTAAATTGGCTTGAAAACTTCTTTGATCGGGAAAAAAAAATCTGTTATTTGCATTTGTTGGGTCTTGTCCCCATAATATAATCAAATCAGACCAAAAACAAAATTTATTATTTACATTTGTTGGGTTTTGTCCCCAAAATCCAATCGCGAATGCCCCTGATATATTTCTTCCCTTATATATAGGATCCCAAGTCCCAACCAGCCGAAAAAAGCAAAGAATCAGGGTTACAACCTCACAAGTACATGTATACCAACTAATTTATTATGCTAATTAACCCACATTTACCGTGGGGACGAATCCAAAAACAATCAAAATAGTAATACAAGTAATATATATGAAAGGATCTCAATTACATGGTTTCGTTATGTGCACATATACATATGTAGCCAACAAAATTAAATAATGGTATTTCGAAATTTCAATTGAAGATATTATCGTCTATGTAGGTGTGATTTTGACAAGTTAGTCACTTTGCCATTTGAGAACACCTATTGCATTGGTGGATGTCATTTTCCAATTTAATTTTAAGGATAAACTATAGACATATCAGGTTGTGGTCCCTTGCCTATATTGAACCCAAGAATTAATCTTAGATAGCAGCATTATTAAGGGTTCTGAAATATTGTGGTTAACCACTGTAACTGGGCACAACAAAGCTGTTATATGAGACAACTATACATGATGTGACAGGTTTTTATGATAAGGTCTACATCAACTCTTCAATGGTCTGATTATGAATCGCAGGAGTACCCAAGGTAGTCATCATCTAACAAATTTTCTTGTGGAGAAAGGTTTAGGTTAAAAGAAACATGTCTAATTCTAAGGACCCCAAAAACAAAAAATACTAAATAAATACAAGCTTTAACGAAAACCTTCGAATTGACATACCAATTAAATCTTAACACGGTTTAGTTTTATACGATAAATAGTGGGACTAAAATGCTAAATTTTACACTCGAACCTTAACTCATAATTAGCTCTCAAGTTGCTAATTCAAATTAGGTGCAGTTTTATTATCATTTCTTATTAATGGAATCATATATATATATATATGCTATTAAATAAATTTTTAATCGAGAAATGCTAACCTCCGCACATCCATGCGAAGGTTTGTAAACTACAATTCTTTTTAGACCAATAACTCACTCTCTTCTTCTCTAATGAAACATATTAAAGTTTCATACACATAATTACTACTTCAATTTTTCTCTGAATTAATTAATATCTTTTCTCATGTTATGACCTTTTATAATTATTAAAAAAAACAGAAACATAAAACGAATCACGTTATTATACAGAGAAATATTACAACCGCACATATTTTGATGAAATTTTTATTTTAAAAGTTCAAATGTTTTTAAATAATAAATATAGTTTGAATTTGCTAATATATTCATAACAAAATCTTTAACGTGTGTTTTGATTTAAAATTTTAATATTTTTAAAACTTTAGTAATAAATATTAAATATAACTTTAATTTCATTTTTTTAGTATTTTTTTGTTGCCGAATTTCTTAATATATTATTCTTCTTAATGTGTAACGTGCGTTTCAGATTTTTCATAATTATAAAAATGTTATAATATGAGAAAGAATATGTTAATTAAATGAGAGAAAAAATAAAGTAGCAATTAATGTGTATAAAATAAATTATAAAATTATCCCAAATTAATATGTTTCATTGGAGAAGAGAAGAGCGGGTTATTGGTCCAAAGAAAATGTGTAATTTACTAATCTTCGTATCAAAGTGTGGAGATTATCATTTCTATTTTTATTAGTTTAATTTTTTTTATGAATCCGATAAATAGTGCAGTGTTAATTTTGATGCAAGCTTTTTATATATTGGATTGAGACATCTGATGTTGTCGGCACACTCAACCTGATGACCAGCACAGATAGCACAAACTGCAAAATATCAGGATATTATGGTCCAAAGACCAAAAGCATTCCAATAGAATATCAAGTATAATTATGTACAAAAAAAATATCAAGTATGATTCACCAAAAAAAAATATATCAAGGAATAATAAGGGATGCAATTTCCCCATTAATATTAGCATATCTTTAATAAAAAAATTTAATTTTTATATATTAATAATATAAAATATTTTTATCATTCAATTTATATGACTTTTTAAATAATAAATATAAGACTTATTTATTTTTATTGATGTAATAATATATAATTAAATAATAATATAAATAAATTTTATAATGACAGTATATAAAAATTAAAATAAAAAAAATGAATGAACCTCTCCCAAACGATATAAATACAGAATTAAGTCACCAATTAATGTACTCATCATTTCCTTGTACTCCACGTTTTATCTAAAATAAACTACAACTTATTTAATTTTTTATTATTCAATTTCAAGTGCACCACTCTTATTGTGATTGAACCAATAGTCTAATAGCTGTGATCGTTCTGTGATCGATCTCCTCCTTTCCCCTGTCTAAATCTCTAGAAAGAATTTTCAGCTGTAATACATTTATTAAAGAAAAATAAAAAGTATACCACCCTTGTTCTTGGACATAATATGATAATATATGCCTGGCAAGATGTTTAAGTAACCAAATTAGCTATCAATTATTGTAGTTGGAAAGACTTTAATTTATTTATCAATAGATAATTTAATTGTTATTAAAATTTAATATTTGAGAAAATTACACTAATCCCCCTTGAAATTTAGTATAATTACACTTGTTATCTTTTTATTTTGTAAGAATATCATTGACCATCTTGAAATTCACTAAAATTACACTAATTTTTCTTGTAAATATTAATTTATTAAGTGACAAAAAAATAACATAAGATATATACATAATCATTAATATTAATAATAAAATTATATTATTTTAACAATATTTAACATATTAATTGAATAAAATATTTTTTTATTACATAAAAATGAAATTTATAATTACTACTTATGATAAAAAAGAGATAATTTAGTTAATATATATGTTAAGTATTATCAAGATATTATAATTTTATTATTAATAATTATGTATGTCACATGTTATCATTTTCTTATTTAAATTAGGTAAGTGTAATTTTAGTAAAATTTTAAAAAAATTAATAATAATTTTATAAAATAAAAAATATTAAATATAGTTATTTCACTGAACCTCGTCAGAGGTAAGTTTCTCAAAATATTTTGCTTTACACCCACCACGCCACTTGCACCTAACATAACATACACAATACAGCTTTGCTTTTTAGCTTACTCAACACCGACATAACTAATCTTTAGGAATAGAATATGATAATTAAAAGGAGTTAAATTATGAGTGCAATTTTTATGTGTTGATAGTATAATTTTTTTGTATTCTATTATTCAATCAAAGCATCTAATTTATATGATTTTTCAGATAATAGGTACGAGACTTAACCACTTTTACTAATATGATAATATATAATTGTGTGATAATTTTTTACTTTGTCAATATATAAAAATTAAAGTTTTAAATTAATCTACGGTCTCTACAGCTTCAACATGCATTTTTTTTTTTGGTAAAGGTTCAGCATGCTTTCAAATAAGTTATAATACTTATGAACTTTTAATTTTTATACATAAAATTTTCTGATTGGATCCACACCATCAGTTAATACTTAACCATCTACTCTTCGTTCGTACACAGAAAACCATTAACAAAATTCCGTCACACCATAAATAACAGTTAGACTTTTAATTAAATTTGCAAATACTAGTGATCCTGTCTAATACTTGCCTAAAATATTTTTTCCCTTGTTTCCTTCTCATACATGTTCTATACATGTTATGTTACTTCTTTTCTTTTATTTCTAGTCTAGCTCACCAAACTCATTAGCATGTGGGTAATTGATTATATATGTATGGTATAACAAATTGAAGAGTGAATTACCAGCTTATAGTAGAGATTTAATTACAAAAAATTTTGAAGTATAAAATTAATGACCTTGTTAAGAATTTTTTTTATTTATTTTATGAATCCATGATATCCACCGTCTAAAACATGATATTTCTATAAGGCATAAAATTTAAAAATATAGATATTATTTTTTATCATAAGACTCTCTCTATTTATACCATCAAAAATTTGAATCAAGGCTAAAAACTTTTAAAATATAAAAAATTGATTATAATAATTTCATAATGTAAATACTATGCAAATTAATTTAACCTATAAAACAATCATATCTGGCTGGAAAGTTTAATTATATTTGTGCTGGTTAGATGTTCCTGTCGACTCTGCTTTGAGCAATCATGACCGCTTCATGCATGCATGCATGGCTTGACCTTTTTCATCACCAACCATTAATTAATTTCTGTTTTCCTTATGATTTATGTAACCATATGTATTGGGGATTTGTATATTCTTTGAGCCTAACTAGTCCCATGTGTTATCATCAGTTTATAAACTGTACTGTTGATGGTGTATTTATATTTATCCCTGGGAGAACCACCAACTTCAGCTTGCATGTGATGTGATAGGTGAGAAATTGTCAAGGAGAATGTGATTATACTTCCAATTTCCAGACACCATGATAGTAGGGGTGAGTTTGTAGGAATAATTGCACTTTCTAGGGGGTTATTGTCAAACCCCTTTCCAAGTTGGAACAATGTGGTCCTTAACGGACCAATTTCAAGGATTCAAATTTCCTTTTATGATGTATGGTCACCTAGACATATAATATAGCCTTAATGATAGTATTAAACTGCTGCAGAACAGATGGCATGGGCAAAAACCTTTGCATTTAAAATTAAATTGGTAGATAAACCAACCAATGTGTATATATATATATATATATATATATATATATATATATATATATAACGTAGAAAAGTGATTTATCGTGAAAATTAGAGAAGTTAATCATGATCGTTAGATCTTATATGAATGATTAAAATTGAAACATAAAGTTATGTGACTTTTTTATATAAGTATGTGAGTATTAGTTATTATTAATTAATTTTTAATCCTAATAATTTATATATGATTATATGGTCAAATTTATTCCTTTTATTTTCATAATAAACCACCCTTTACACATGATATTACCATTATTCTTTTTTATCAAAAAGAAAACAGAAACTGACGGTAAGTTTTTGGCTGTGTACTATTGTCTTCATTGCCTCTATGTATAACCATAGTGTCAAATTAAAGGCAGTTTGAAATGGATTCGGGAAACTGTATAATGAAGTGAGAGCATTCTCATTTCAAACTTGCTGATCCATGAATGAAATTAACCTAAAAAATTGATGGCATTGGCAAGCATATATAGGCTGTCTGGCAACATATATCTATAATATTGTACATTAATTGTACCTGAATGAAAAGTTGAAAACTCACTGCATTTGGTAGGGTATAACAAGGAATTAATGATGAATTGAGAGAGATAATCTGGTTGTGGAGCCCACATCTTTTGCTCAATGGTACCTTGAAAATTTTGATGAATCATTTCATGCAGTACTTACAATAAATTATCACCGCACCGGTGCAGCGAGAGCGGACACATTGAGGATGTTAGAAAAATATTTAGATGTTCTCTGAAAATTAAGAGAATATATTTATTTTATTTTATTTAATAAATAATATATTAATTTTATGACTTATGATTGTCTTTTATATTTTTTATATATTTAATATAATAATTGATGTGTCATTTATTGAACAAATAAGAACAAATGTATTCTTTAAAAATTTCCCGAGGATATTAATGCTTTGCAACTCTTCTTTGAACACTGTTCTTTGCTTGATATACTCCTCCATATAGTTATTAATTATACGGATGTAGATAAAACCTTTATCATTCATATCTCAACAATCTGCTTCTTGGACAATTGAAATTAAACTTTGACAATGTCTTTAATATTTTTTTATATTGATATACGGATTTGGATTCTCTCATATACATATTTACAAAAAAAATTGGTTCCAGATCCGTTCAACAGTGATTCAGTTGAAAAAACAAAAAAATCAGAGAAGTTATGCCCTCTAGAATGGGAAGCTCTTCCAATGAGTACAGTTCAAGTCAATAGCGGTGTCAATTACTGATGATAAATGAGTTGCTACGTGATGAAGTTAATTAAACCTGACTATACATAAAATCAAATCTTCTTCTTGGTTATGAGTGATGAATATCGTTCACTCTTAAAACACCAAGGGTTGAAGAAAAGAGGTTTTTTTTTTCTTTCGATAAAATACTGTTCAAACAATCTTTTAAAAGATGCGAGCCAAAATAGAAAGAGAGTCCAAAGGATAACAGCACTCTAACACAAAATGAGGCCAGGAGACCATAGCAAGACACACGCATAGGATACCACTACTAGCAAGTATGGAGAGGACATACAAAAGAAAAAAACAATTTGATATATCCATGAAGAACATTTGGGTACTCCACCTAGCATACTCCTACGTACTCTACCATCAGTCCCTTTATTTGATATAATTGATCTACTAGCAACTTTTTTTTTTTTTCGGTCTACATAATTGATTAGATGATGAAACTAGGTCAAAATACTCAACATAAAGAGGAGCCATTTTACTTAACAAAACTGAGCATTCAGGACAAAACAACAAAAAGAGCAGTGTGTCAAGGACTAAGTGTGTTTGCATTGGGGTTTGCACACTTGATTTTAGATTAACATGATTTTGATCAAAAGTGAATTTACTATAACGTGATTTATATTTGCAAAATTTTATCTTAAAAATATGAGTTTGACAATATAAACATTGTTTGAATGATATTAATCAAAATCATTTTTGTTTGTGATGAAATTACTAAAAAGGATATATAATAATACAAATTTCCTTATACTAAGAGTATAAATTAATATTTGTCTTCAATTGAAAGAAGGTTAAAAGTGGCAATTGGAAAACTCATCCCTACTCCTTCTGTTCAACATGAAAATGTTGAACCCAAAAACAAGAGATTATCACTTCCATCAAAATCATGTCTTAGGCCGCAAATCAATTCACGTTGAGCAACCCAAACAACATTTTGCTAGGTTCTAGAAAAAATGAACATGCTCTTGTCAGAGCCAACGCAAAAACAAACATGCTCTAATCCATTCATATGATGAGGGAAGGGATCAACTTTGAAACACCAATGTCTCGAGGGATAGAGAGAGGTATTTTAGGAAATCTCATATTAAATATGAAATGTAGAATTGACTAAAGGAAGAATATACAGAACTAGGGATGACAATAGTGTGGGTTTATAAAATTGATATGAATTTAATTTAAAAGTACTGATATAAAATCAATAACAACAAAATTTTATCTCATTAAGTGGGGTTGAAAGTTGACTACATGAATTAAACAATATCGTACTACTCTATCATTTAAGTCAAAATTTGTGCATCTTTTGATAAATTTACACTTTATATACTGTATTATACTTCTATTTATACAAAAGTTATATATCTCTAAATTCTTCTCAAGAAGTATTTTTTTCAAAACACTCAAGATAAACACTTTCATTACTGTGTCTCAAAATATAGAATAATTCATTCATAAGTTCCTTTTTATAAAATCCTTTCACATATAAGGTTAAATAAGTTATTTACCTACATAGTTCCTAAGTTAAATTGAAGAATTGGTGAATTTATGTTAACTTAATATGTTAGGTAAAATGATCATGTACATTTATCCAAAACTTTAAGTTTTTAAGAGAGATAATTGTTAACACAATATCAGATTTTTTTTTTAATAAAAGAACCCTTTCCTTAAATTCATACGATGTAAGTTACATTATTTAAGTGCAAACACTTAGATAGGGAAGCGTGATAAATTAACTTGTAAACGATCAAACTTCTTGTGTCATCTCTTCTTAATTCTCACCCAAATCAGAAAGGCTTACCATGCCGTTATCACCGCAACACTTTTTTGTTTATTTTTTACATCTCTCATTATCAAACACACGTACGATTAGGATTTTTAAAATATTGGCGCTGCCATCAAAATCAAATTCCAGAAAAGGAAAAAGGAAGAAAAATAGCAGCTGAAGATATCAGACTGACTTTCCCATTACCACAAAGACTAGCTAAATATACCAGGAAGAATTAAATATTATGATCAGTACATCACGTGAGAAGGCTGCTCAGTTACGTCACAAAACATGGTAAATTGCTGAAATCAAAATTATAAACTTTTATGCATTGCAGTGTAAAAATTTTATAAAATCGCATGTTGTGATATTAGTTATTATAATTAACTTTCTTATCAATATTTGCAAAACTATATAAAAAAAATATTTTTATTAATAATAATATAAAATCTTTTATATTTTTTTGATCGAAATCAAAATATCCATCGCTGGTCACGAAATATGCTTCATTCTCATGAGTGAGAATCGAACCCCTAACCATATGGTTAAGGGATAAGGCGAACTATCACCATGACACACCTCATAGTTAAATCTTTCATATTATTAATAGATCAAAATTAAACTACATTAATGAATGATAAAATAGGTCCTTAAAGAGTATGTAAAATATTAAATTAGTCTTTTGATTTT
The DNA here is from genome assembly GCA_031216125.1 of Dalbergia cochinchinensis. Taxonomy (NCBI): domain Eukaryota; kingdom Viridiplantae; phylum Streptophyta; class Magnoliopsida; order Fabales; family Fabaceae; genus Dalbergia; species Dalbergia cochinchinensis. Next base: position 51,284,561 of record CM062371.1, on the reverse strand, counting down.
TTTTTTGTCTTTTGTATATTAAATTGAATTTATATTTAAAAATATAATATTATACAACTAAATTAGTTGTCATTCTAAATATTGAGAGAATAAATACGAGGTCTAACATAGTTGAGCTTTTTAATTAAACATAATATAATGGGTTTGATTCATATAATGATATATATAGAACGTATTTTATGGTTAGAAATTTATCCCCCTAGAATAGTTTTAGGACTTAAATGAATTAGTTATTGCTCTCGGTTGGTAGTGAACATCCTTGAAAACCAAAATAAATATTGTGAGAATAAATTAATATCCAAAATCTTTGTAATACCAATTTAATGTTGCTTTACATAACTAATTAGAGTATTTACTCTTGTAATAAAGAGAGATGCAGGGGTCAGGTACAAGAAATAAATCTAGTAGATTCTCTAAAGTAAAAAGAAAACCAAAAATGTAAAATCCAAGAAGCAAAATGGTTCTTTTCTTTTTGATTCACCCTTCAAGTGCTCTCCGTGGTATGAAAAATTGAAGCTTTCGGAGTTTTGCGTGCAAACTTTTATGTTCATGTCCCTCTCATTGAAATTGAATCAAACCCCACAAACTAAAAATGTCACTTTCAAAAGAGACCCCCTTTTATTTGCTTCCTCTCCTTTTTCCCATACATGAAGTAATGGACGGTTCATGGAGCTTCAAAGGTGAATCTCAATTCTCTCTCTTGCTTTAATCCTCCAACACGAGAAGTTAATTCAAATTTTTAAGTGTGAGTTTTGTAATTAACTCTTGGAGGGTCTATTTCCATGTCCATAAATACCTGCCCTCTAGCCCAAAACCACTTCCATATTTTGCAACCCTTTTACCTTAGTTGCAGGATAACACCCAAAGAACTACAAATAGTGCACATCTGAAGAGGTATACAAAACCAACACAAATTACCCTTGTTTGTTTATTTCATCCTCTTCCCCAAAGTTCTTTGAGTTTATATTGTTATCTCTTTTCATATGGTTAGTTACCAGCTTATAGCATGCCAAAATAGATCACACAAAAACCTTTAGCTAGCATATATTATTTATCTATATGTGATTACATATGTTTTGTTTGTGTTATTTTTGTTTAGTTTTTCCCTCTTGTAGTTTGTTTGGTTCGTTTTGCTTATTTTCATATGTGGTTTCAATAATTAATGAAGGATCGATAGTGACAAATTTGGTTTTTGAACTCGCTTTTAATTAGCATATGGAGCCTCATCCAAATCAAGCTCATCAAGAAGGATCTTCTTCTCATCAAAAGAAAACTGGAAGAGGGAAAATTGAGATCAAGAGGATTGAGAACACAACCAATAGGCAAGTCACCTTCTGCAAGCGTCGCAATGGTTTGCTGAAGAAAGCTTATGAACTGTCTGTTCTGTGTGATGCTGAAGTTGCTCTTGTTGTCTTCTCAAGCCGTGGCCGCTTGTATGAGTATGCCAACAACAGGTTTTGTATATAATCTTTTCTTTTGCAATCTCCAAATCTTCTTTTCTCTAATTTGCCTTAACATGTGTTAAAATTTTTTCTATATCTGTGCATATATATTGACGGTTCAGAAAACTTTTCGATGGTATATAATTAACATGAAATTGATACTTAGAAAAGAGGGTTTTTTATAAGATCAATTAAAATCGGGTCGGAATTTTTTTAAGTCCAAAGTGATTATTTCCTTCTGCTACCAAAAAAAAAAAGTGATTGTTTCCTTCAATTTATCCCAATTTTTTTCTTTTTATTTTTTCCTCTGTGAAACTGGGTAGCATAGTATATATATTTGTATCATTTATCATATCTCTCTTATGTACTTGATTTTTTATTTATGCTTCTTCCTCAGTTGTTGGTTTGGAAAAGCTTTGCAGATCTGAGCTAAGAGATGTATAGAAATAGGCCTTAAGGTTAAACTAGTAGGATAGCATACATATATATAGCTAGCAGAAGAAGATCAGGAGAAGAGAGTAACAAAAGCTTTAATTAGGGTTACAAAGATTTTGCAGGGTCAGAGATCTTAGCTTCCTTGTGTATATTATCCCCATGTTATGCTTTTTCCAACCCTAGCCTCTCTCTTTCCGTCTAAATGTAAATCACAAAACCTACAAAAGTCTGCCACATAAAGCTGTCATATATATGCACTCATTGATACGCCTTCCACCATGACTCTTTCTTGATACTCCTAATCTACTTGTCAGATCATCATCAGCAAAATTGGGACAGCGACACAAGTAAATGAAAATTAGGGTTTTTCAGATTTTTCACTAGTCACCCATATAAATCTTTTCATATATCTAAGACTCTTGGGAATGCAAATCCCGGTTAATTAAGCGCCAATTGAAGAAACACTTTTTGTTAAAGAAAATTAAAATTAAATTATACTTCTTCAGCTTATTTCCGTACAAGTTGGTAATGAAACAAGAACCGATCACAAACCAATGTTTTAGGGTTTGCGGAGTCAAAGGGTTCAGACTCCTATAGAGTTGAAGCAGACTTGTTTAATCATCATTCGGAGGCAACTAAGTTGTGCTAGATGATTATAAAAGTCCAAATTTCGTTCCCCAATTTCAAAATTTTCTGGCAGAGGGCTTCTGAAGTCTTAAGCAATTATTAGTAGGATACACTTTTTCAAAATAATTTATAAGTACTTATTATGAAGTAAGAGGATCTTTATTTTGAATAAATAAATAAATAAATCCGAACGAGAAATAAGGTGGAGATTTGAGTAAATGTTATAAATTTAAGTTGTATTGATAATTATTTTGATGTATAAAAGTACAAATGAAGATATTCTGCTGTAAGTTAAAATTGCATGTTTTGGTGAATGAAATAAAAAATCCTGTATCTACTATAGCAATGAAAAAGTTACTAAATACGATCCTTTGGTCACGTGAGATATGATTTCTTAGTTTGTCACTAAGGACAGGTATAGAGTTCACTCTTCTGGGTTTTCCTCCTTCCTTTGTGTACCTTCACTTCCTCTCCCATTCCTAGATTTGTCAAAATTAAATGCTAGTGTAGATCCTCAATTTTGCCTTTCCATGAAAATGACATTGATTAAATTAGCCTCTTAATAAAAGAAATACTCTTTTTAATTCCTCATTATTAAAAATACGGAACAAATTAGTCGATTCTCAATATTTTGATAGACTTAGTTGTCCTATTAGTATTTTTGTTAGGGGCTAATGTGACATATTTTTATAAATCATTAGGAATCAATTTTTCATATTTAAATAATAAGAGATAGAGAAAGGTATTTCTTTTTTGATTCATTTGCCCAATATTATTTTGATGGAGGAACCAACTGGCGATTCACTCTAATATTAACTAGTAACCAAAAGAAGTCATATATTAGGGTGTTCAGAAGTAGTTCTTTCTCGATGTTCTGTGGTTTTACTCTGAGTTGCTAAAAGTAACACTATGATATCAGATTCTAAGAACAGCTAAAATCAAAGCACCTCTCTCTCTTATCTTTTCCTTCGTTTTCATCTTTGTGGAAATAAAGCTTCCACTCTTGACGTCAATTTCCCACAGACTCCCAATTGTTTGTATTGGAAATAAATTTCAATTGGAAAAAAATAAAAGGAAGGTTACCCTTACAATTGTTTCATGAATATAGGTTGGTGTAGGTCTCTCGGCTTACACACACATTAATTACATATTTGCATTGACTACTATAAATACACTAATTTGTGTTTGAGGTTTGAACTTTATAGAAGTTCATAGGGATGAGGGGAGAGATTTTGCATTTCTTTAGACATGTTTAAATGATATATTAGGGCACAGCAACAGGTTAGAAGAAGATAGAGGAGGGACAAGAAACAAAGAGATATCAGTACGATCCAATGAGAAATTCTGAGCTATTGATCACATGAATCAGTTTTCACAGAGACATACGTACATCTTTTTGACTCTTTGGAAGTGAAGATAGAACGAGCTAGAGAAATATTAAAATATTCATGATTTTTGGATCTAATATAGTGACATGTAATCGGATATTTAATTACAATTTGAATAAATGTCAAATGCATTAATATAAGACTTAATTATGATACTTCACGTCTAAACTACCTTCTTTCTCAAATTAGTGTCTAGTTTTAAATGTTCAAGAGGATTAAGGAAATAATTGGCAAGCAAAACCTTGATATTAGAATATTTTAGGTATATATATATTTTACAAAATACCCTCATTATTTTTCTCTCTCTTTCTTAGTTACTCCTTTTCCCCCATTTATCATTTAATAGGTGCATAGTTGAAAAAAAAATGATTGATATTTTCTAGATTCTTAAAATGACACTTACTTGAGAACAAAGATAGCACATGATATTCATTCTAGATGTATCTTATGTTATTATTCAATAATATTAGTTGAATATCTAAATATAAATATCTCATTTGAGTATCTATATTATTATTATTAGATGAGATAGATAAATAGAGGTAAGCAAAAATTATTACCTCCTTTTTAATAATAATATAAAATAGGTATCCAAATAAAAACATTCTTAGATATTCAAAATAATATTATATTATCGTGTAGTAATTTTATGGAAAAAAACAAATACTATTTCTCATATACAAATGGTTTTGTGGTAATCGAGGTGTAAGAAATTACTGTCGGGATTTGTAATGGTTATTACACTATGTGTAATGGGGGAAGTGGCAGGTTTTCTGAACCTAATACTGACTATACTTGGGCCAATGAACTTGCTGGATTTTGTACCAGCATGACAGGGAAAGCCTCGACAAAACTAAGGTTGAGAGAGGAAGTTAATGTATTGTCCCGTAATATTACTCCATACGAGAAATATTGCTATTTTAATATTTAAAAGTGAGTATCTAATTAAGAAACTCATTCTATTATTATTAGATGTAATGAATAAATGGAGAAGATTTGAGCTACTATTATATCCAACGATGATGGAATGAATGTCCCAATTAAACATCCATTTTCAAGTATTGAAATAATATTTTTGTTAGTAATAAGTTTTTTTTGCTAAGAGTATAAAAATAAAGTAAAATTTTTTATCAATAAACTTCACATGTTGTTAGATACAAACATTTTATTCTGTTATCTTTACATATATTCTTCACTCAAAAAATGGAACATGTACAATGCATAATCATACTTCCCTCATCTTAAAATAAATATTATTTTTCACTCTATAGCTATATTGATAAATTAATGTATTTGGACATAATCTACTCTAAAATATGTACATTACCCTTAATCCATTTCTAAGGTAGCATTGGGTTAGTGTCTTGAGACAGAAATACAGGGACAAAGACAGAATATAGGGACAGTGGAAACAGAGACATAAAAATTATTATCCCCACTTTGCCCACTTTGCCCATAAAAGAGTTAAATTTCTGTCTCTGTATCCTGTTTCTACTATTCCCACATTTTGGAGGGATAGAAATACTGAAAATTTCTGTTTCTGGGACAGAAAATTTTTCTGTCTCCATACTCCATCTTTACCACCAAATATAATACAGGGACAACTGTCTCTGTATTTACGTCATGGGACACAAACCAAACGCCGCCTGAAAATACAGTGCTATAGATTACAATGTGTTCTCTTTTTCTCCTTCGGGTTTTGTTATATCGAAAGAAAAAAGTGGCATAATAAGAATAGTATAAACAAAATAGTGTTGCAAATTTTCACTATATCATTACCTTTCGTTAGATCACATTTGTACAATTGCTGGTGATATTATTTGCAGTGTAAGAGCAACAATTGAAAGGTACAAAAAAGCATGTGCTGCTTCCTCAAACGCTGAATCGGTGTCTGAAGCTAACACCCAGGTAAATTAATATTATTCTGATAATATCGAAGAAGATAAATATTGTTCTCTATTTTTTTTATTATTTAGCATAGAATAAATGCACATAATATTTATAGTCGTATATCTTAACTGTGATTCAATGGATCAACTTATGTGGAACTTGCATCATTTGCCGAATCCTACATATTAAGTTTCTGGAATCTCAAAATTAAACCCATATGCATGCTTTATATTCATCCCTATTTTGGAAAGAACTAAACTCTTAATGTTTGAAGCTTACGATCAGTTTTCCTCAATGCCTTTGTTTAGGAGACCAGCTAATAATAATAATTAATAATAACAACAACAACAAAATAACCACAAAGGACGACTTTGTATTTATGTATCACCTATATAATTACATATCAGTTTCTGTCATAGGCAACCCAATTGTGATACTACTATGAAGAGCTAATTGATAAGTTCAACTGCTTCCCTCATCAAAATTTATGGATAAGTTGAATGGCAATGGGTATTGGTAATAAGATGATGAATGGTGGGCTGGAATGTGACAAATTTGATAATTTAGAGAGAGAATGAGGTTATGAATTTAGTTGTCAGAAGAGGATGGATGAGTAATACACAACCCCTAAACCCCAAAAAGCAAAAAAAGCTCTAAGGTATATTCTTTTCACTGTTGTATTCATGGTATTGTAGCCAGTTTGAGACCTATAGGGTGGTAGTAAGACAAAGGAGTGGAAATTGACTGTGCATAATAGTCTGATACAATGTGAATTTTCTCTCCTTCCTTCCTACTCTACCAGGCTTTAAACCACTTTTTTCCTTTGAAAGGTGAAGGGATAATTATACTCACACTTAGTGGTATGATTGTAAGGGACTATATGTATGCTTCAATTTGTCACAAAATTAACCACTTTAGTTTATAGGTTTTAGTCTTCGGTTAGAATTAGTTTTGCCTACCCATTAGAGCCATCATCACATACAAAATTAACCTGAAATTTCATTTTGAGGATGCTAACCATTAATTAGGTCATATGGGCTGATTTATTTATCAACCTTTCTTATGGACAAAAATTTCAATAATTTACTATTATGATATTCTCCTCCACATGGTTATCTAACACAAATTACTGTATACCAATATCAGTTTTACCAGCAAGAATCATCCAAATTGAAAAGACAGATCCGAGAGATTCAAAATCTAAACCGGTAAGTATATTATTTTATATTTACTTTTAGCTAATATTTGTTTTTTCCATTGAATAAAACCACAATTGAATTTTGCTTTCCAGGCATATCCTTGGTGAAGCACTCAGCTCTCTAAGCCTCAAGGAACTAAAGAATCTTGAGAGTAGATTGGAGAAGGGCTTGAGTAGGGTTAGATCTAGAAAGGTATTATAAGCTCTCTTTTGTGGGGTTTCAAGAAATCCTCGTTATATAAACGTTTCTAAAACGAGTTATAAGTGATGTTAGTATTGATTGAAATCTATAATGTGACAACATTATAATATATAGATACTATACATAAAAATTAACAATTGATATGTTGTTACTTGTCAGAGCACACATAAACATGAATCTATATTGTCAAATTATTGGTCTTTCTAAAATAAACCCAATATCCATTAAAATATTGAGATTTTAGAATTTATAAATCAGTCACGGAATTAAAAATTGCGGTTACTGTAATTGTAAAAAATTGCAGAAAAATAAAACCCATACAGCTGTAATTGCTGCTGCAATGCAGTTATAGACTACAATTTAAAACTGTTATATTTGGTTTATATATATTATTTTCTTCTGTTGTTGTAATGTCTTTATTCCTTGGACTGACCCACTAAAATTTCTTGCAGCATGAAACGTTGTTTGCTGATGTGGAGTTCATGCAAAAGCGGGTACTCATCATTTCCTTTGGTGTTATCAAAATCTTCTTTTACTTTATATATATATATATATATACGCACACCAGCATATAGTTAGTGAGGCTCTCAAAGCAACTAGATGTTATTTTCCTTGTTTCGTTTAAGGATTACAGGAGTTAAAGAGATCATAACATAAAGATGAAAAGGTTTGAGATTGAACATCACTTACATGTTCAAATGGGCACTCAAATTGTTTCAAACCTCAATAAACTCCAGGGTTCACATATGTGTGGGTTATAGAAGTCCCAGGCTGGAGAAGTTGAAGGAAAAAAATTAATTAGTTTATAAGGTTTTGATTACAGAAAGCCATTAGATTAATTTATTGGTCAAATAATTCACTTTATATGCCACCCTCTAATACTAAGTCCAATTCTAAGATGTCAAAGCCAACATTATTTAAAGTCAAACCCAATGCTTAAATATTACCAGCATTTTTAGGGTTAAACTGAATAGAAATCTAGGAATAGACCAGATAGTGAATCAGCTGCTGTTGGCTGCAAAAGTAATTAAGTATATATAATTAATTCGAAGTAGCAAACAAAATCTCCAATACTCTATCAAAATTGGAATTTCACTCTGACAAGCTTATGGCAAATGAAAAAATAATAAGAGGCTGCAGTAATAATTTATGCACTAACCACCGTTCTTTTTTATATGGCTTCTAATAATTACTTATTAAGTATTGATATAATGAGTTTTAAAATCTTCACCGACTTATACACTGGATTCCCTCTTAAGTAGAAGGCATGCTATCTATAAATTTTGGTAGAATTTTGTATCCAAAATAATGTGTCATAATTGTTAGTCTTTAGATAGATAAATGAATCATATCATTTTATTTCATTCAATCAATTACCATGATTTCTATCAAAGATTCAATAAATATTTTTTTAGATGTGTAACATTATCTTATTTCAATTGATGTTGAACAAAGCGCCAATAAACTCCTACAAAGTTTAAGCAACATAGGGAGTAAACCTATATTGTGACATATCTATACTTAACAATGTGCAGGAAATTGAGCTGCAAAACCACAACAATTATCTGCGAGCTAAGGTCTTTCTCATTCTTTACATAGTAGTGGCACCTTTGAAATCACACACAAATTCTGTTTGTATCATCAGTGAGATGAATGATATAATTTTCTGGATGGTGGCAGATAGCTGAACATGAGAGAGCTCAGCAGCAACAGCAACAAAATTTGATGCCAGCTGGAACAATGTGCGAGACCATACCATCACAAACATATGACCGCAACTTCTTTCCTGTGAATCTCCTGGATACTGATCACCAATACTCACGCCAAGACCAGACTGCTCTCCAACTTGTGTAAGCATGCATAACCATGATCTTACTTCATTAGCAAAGATTACTATTATCTGTATATTAAAGTGGACACCATTGAAAGAGACAAATACAAGGCATTTTGATTTGATGTTTTTGAGTGATATCAAGATTTTATGTCTCTTTATGATGTTTATCTATGGTGTACAAATTACATTTTTCACCAGCAAAAGGTTAGTTTTTATAAATGAAAGCAAAACCAATAGGGGCTTATGACCAGTGCAATATATACATTCAACAATGTAAATTGAAGCCACACTTCTAACAATGTGTTATGAGCTGTTTTGAGGTAGATGTTAATCCACCCATCTGTTAAAGAGTCCGGGGAGGGTAAGTGTTTCATGTACCATTGCAAGGCTTACCCTCGTGTTAATTAATTAATTATCAGAAGAGAATCAGACCAAAAGAAGAAGAAAACAGACAAGATAGTTTTATTTTTTTGGTTACAAAATGTATTTTGCTGGATTTCCCATAGCAACATTGATCATTTTGACATATTTCTCTAACCTCCCTGTTTTACCTTTGAATGCAGCTGACATGTTGGAAATGCCACAGGAAGTTCTGCCACAGCCCTCATATAATTTAATCTATTTGAATAGTTGCAAATAGTGTCTACATTGTGGTGAGCCCATACATGCCTGATATCCCTGAACTTGTAACTTCAGAACTTACTTCACTAGAAGTTCTTCCAACTGTGAACTAGAAAAGAACAAGCATTTTGCAACCATACTTCATAACAATATTATTTATGTAACCTATTAATAAGAACATCTGGATTCTATCTCGCTCTTTTTATTATGTGTATGTGTCTGTTTAGGCCTATTGTTATAAAACGCTTGTCATTGCAGTGCTCCCTAGGCAGCTTACGGGTTTGCATGATCCCAAATCGGTGTAAAACTATGGTATTGTAGTACTTCCTGGGCAGTCTTATTTCGAAAACATAATTGACAAATCAATGAAATATTCAATCCTTCCACATGTTAATAAGCCATAGTCATTTCATTCAATGTGATCAACTGCCCAAGGACCACATCAAACACAGATTGCTACAGCAGATAATTAGGGAGCAAACAGAGATAAGAGGGAGAACAGCATGAAATCGTTTTCGATCAAATGAGTAGTGATAGTTACACACTGATTTAGATTTTACATCTGACCCATCTGTATTCTGTACAGATATTGCAAGTGCAAGTGATGTAAAGCAAAAGTGATGCGAAAACAGCCTAATTAGACTATCCTAGAATAAGCACTTATATGAGTAAAGGCAAGAGCTCTTGTGCTGCATGGTAAATAATCACTAAGAATCTTATGTAACGAACGATTGAGAACTATCTAGCTGAAATTTCAAATCAAGCGAAACAATTTCTCCATTTAGAGAAGCAGTTTCGATCAGGTGATTTACAGTATTGTCAAGACAGCTAGGTCCTGTCATGCTTAAATCCGTCTAAACTGCAGATACTGCTTCTAATAGAGTATTGCGTGGAAGTGTAACGAGTCCCACATCAGAAGTGGTTCTACCAAGGACTTATGCTCGTTACCGGAAGCTTCATCTATTTACTATTTATATGGACATGGGGCAACTGAATCATACTATGCAGAATGTATGAGTTTAGAGACTGAAGGCAAAACCTTCTTCCCTCTAATCCCATACGTTATCATTGTTTCAATCTAAATAAATATTGTGGGGTGGGAGACTTTGTTCCTTCACCCTGTAATACCACATCTCCTAATAAACTTATCAGAGAAATTTACATATCTACTCCACAAAATTCGAACCTCTGGGAAACTGATTTCAAGCCATGGCTTTGCAGGGCCACTGAAATGAATAACTGCGGCAGCTTCCAATCTGTCTCTGCTAATTTCTTCCGAGTGATAGCGATGACCTAAATCGGTCACAAGAATTGATGAATTTATAGGATGCACTTGACCCTCGAATGCAATCAAGGCAGGTGGAAGCACACCTGGATTCCACAACTCCAACCCAGACTTGAGGTTCTGTGAAATCAGATAAATACATAAGTTAATAGCATGCTGACAATACTCAAGAAAACAATACTATATCACAACAAATAATTAAATATGTGGTTAATGCATTGTAATTTTAAACTATCTACCGGTAGAAATTCAAGAAAAATATCAAATTATGGTGGGTAGTTATCATATCGATAGTTAGCTAGTATGATTTGGCAGTCTCTTGAAATTTTATTAGTTGATGATGTAAAATTGTTTTATAATGTCTGGACATAGAAACTAAACTCATTAAATATACCATGCAATTATATATATATTTCTAGATACATAATGCAGTATACATGTTCAGAGGATTTTATCGATAATTTCACTCTACTGTATGGCTTCAAAAGCATAAAGCAGCTCTTAGTTCAAAAGCATAAAGCAGCTCTTAGTGCATAATGTGATGCAATGGCTATGACCATTAATTCTTGCATCACAATTACAAGATAATTGAACATTGTATGAATATTTCAAATCTCCTGGTGTTTTTCATCAAGAATGAGAGCCCCCTTTGAAAGGAAAAATGAGAAGTTAAGCATTGTCTTGCTAGTTCCATCTCGATGCATATGGAAACTCATCAGCCAAAAGACATTTTATAGCAGAATGCAATGGCTAAGTAAATCAATATCAACATATACTTACAAGTTTCAACCACTGATGATAAGTCTCAGTGATATTTGTTCTCCTCCAAGCTTCAAGATCAAATATATTCATGCCATACAGCCATGCACACTGATCACTGTCAAAGTTTGATGATACGAGAGGATGTGAGAAGTTCAAGTAGTTCATGTATTTACTTCCTGGGCAGCAGCCGTCTCCACACCATGACTTGAATACTGATCCGCTGACTTTGCCATTAAGATCTAACTCCCACAAATAAGATATGTCATGTTGTACTACAACATCATCATCCACAAATACAATCTTCTTGAGATCCGGAAACAGCTGTTGTGGTCCATGAAAATCATATGATGAAACCATCATCACCAAGCATTCAGGCTTGTTACTAGTTGTTGCTTACAGAGGATTACAAAAAATTAGCAAGTTACCTTGGGAATATAAATGCGGAGATGATTCATCAAGGAACGGCTGCTGGGCCTTAAAGCCTCCAGATGTGTGTCATGCTCTTGACTATAGTTGAGGTCTTTTTCTTTATTATGATAGTGCTTCCAAATTAAGTGATTAACATCCAGCATCTCTTTAACACCAGCATTCACTTCTTCAGACCAGTCATATTGGTGTAATCCCCTCACTTCCACAACAGCTGATTTAAAAGAATTGGTTGCAAACCAAGCATGCATTGGAGTATAAGTTTTCTTGTCAGTAACAATGTGAAAGACTAATTTTTCAGGGCTGGCTGAATTTTCAACTGTAGAGGTTACAACAACAGAGGCAGCAAGGACATTGTCAGTTAGGAGAACTAGGTGCTGAAAAGAAGGGTCAACAAGGCGAGTGACATATTCTGGAGAAGGTAAACAAGATCGAGCCATGGCGTTTACAGCATATTCTTCAGCCAACTTCAGACAAAGACAATGTAGGCTTTTGGGAATGCCATGTGAGGCTAGATGCCAATAAACTGACTCTTGCTGTCTTGCTAACTGCAACTTGCGTTCCATCTGTAATAGCTGAATATGAACAGAAAAAATTGCATATTTTGTGAGAGGACTAAAACTTCATAAAGTCTATCTGCTTAATAGAAGGTCCGTAACTGACAAAAACTTAAGCTTCAATGGGAAACAATTCGACGAAGCATCCATCTTATCTATACATGCTTTGATTATGATGCTACAAATCAGCCATATACCTTAAAATGCTTATTTAGAATTAATGAAATCACAGGGATCGCACATACCACGATTGTTTTGATATTGAACCATCTTTTTACAGCATTTTGAAAAATCTTAGATCGATTTCCTTATATCTATTACATCCAATTTTGAAATGAAAAAAAAAATGACAAGTGAACATTCTTGTTGATAAAAGTGTATACTCTTAACTTTCAAGCTATTTATTTCACGAAAAATGTCTAAATGTCATTATTTGATTTGAAAATTGATTGAAAAGAATATGAAGAACTTGATACGAGTGTTGTCCATAGTATAATTATCAATTTAGTTGACCTGGCTTCTCTTGATTTTTACTCCTGAAATGCATACACTGCACCAAGAAGTTTATTTCCAGTGAGTACGTTGGTATAAGCACTTATTATGTGCGACGCCCAATTGCTAACCAACACCAGAAGGAGACGAAAATGGGAAATGGACATATCATGATCATCACCACAAAGAGTAACTGGCAACAGCAAGCACAGTAAATTTTTTATGTACCATGGCTTTGGTCTTGAAAGCAAAAGCCGTAAGGTCTTGTTTTGAGGTCATCTCTTTCACAAGTTCATTGAATGACTTAGCTCCTTCATTAACATTACCGTCACTTGCCTCTATTAGCGCTCTGGTCAGCTCATCTCTGAGTTTCTTCATGCACATGCATCATCATGGTAACAGACCAAAAAATAAATTATCAATTATTATTATTTTTCTTAAAAGTAATAAAATGGGGCTGAGGTTCTTAAAATTGAGTGCGCCTAACTAAACTTAGGACTACACATCTGGGTACCCCGATAACAACCGAAACCATCTTAGAATTGAGATGATTAAACTCAATTCCAAAACCTATTTTATGAGTGATTATTCAAACTCTTATAAAGACTATCTAAGTCATATCCTTAAATAACGTAGAAATTCTAACACAGGTCCTAGAGCCTAGAAACCGCATTGACATGTTGAGAAATGCGCGGACTAAGTTAAACGAATCCTATCCTACGTCATGTCACATTTACATTGCATTATAGCCGGTCTTGGATAAGAGAAATGATTCCACAGATTATTATATCATACAAAAGACACCAGTACGAAAGGGACCAGGAAAGACAATTGTAAGCAATAAGAAAAGTGGTGAGGTTCGCTAGTTGATGTTGTTTTTGCAGAAAAAAGGAGTGGATAAAATAATTGCAGCACAAGTGGCAGGGCCTACGGGTAGCAAGAGTGCAACTTGTGGAAGTACCCACAATGCACCACCAATTCACAGCAGTATTATATGATTCTCAAAGAATTACGACGAATTATTTTTTATTTAAAGAAAAAAAGTTTAATCTTGATTCAAGCTTCTCTATCTAAATAATTTTGCGGTCCTGATATAAAAGAGTTTATTAAAGTTCGAATATAAAAATAATGTATGACGTTTGCCTGTATATTATATGTCAAAAGATTACTTGGATGAAGTTGTAACCAGTCAACTGTTTTATCTTTTCAGATAAATAGATGACCATCCTATACATAAGTTATCAAAGGAGAGAATATCACAGGAACAGAAAATCTGATTATTGAATTGTATCGAAAAACTAAAACATGACGGATTGAGGACTTTTTTTTTTCAATATCTCCAATCTGTAAAGTTTTATTTTGTCTAGTTTACTTTTATTGCATTAGTAAATAGTAATCCATACACTAGAAACCGGATGGCGATTTTAACGACATGATGTGGAGATTTCAAAAGCTGAAATATATGGATCAATGTACTAGCATGTCAGGGAAAAAAGCAAAGAACGAAAATATCTCAGACTGGAATGATATGATGCATTCAAAAAATTGTGTAATTTTGTCAAAATATGCTTGATGGAGGGTCTGTGCTTCAGTTGGTGACAGATAGACACGCCCCTTGAAAGATAAATCACGTACTTCAAAATGATTTCAAATTAATTATTAAGTCATAAAATGAAGCTCAAATAATAAAGGAGAAGTTGATTCAATCTAAACCAAATACGGCATAATTCGTAGGTATTAAAATATTGGATTATTTATCTTTCATAAAAAATATATTTATATTGGATTTATCTCCAAACCCTGACAAGTTCTAATGATAGTCCATTTTGAAGTGTGGCATCAAACCTGGCCAAGAAACAAATCATATTTCATTACTAACACGTATTTAAATATATTTTTTGGTCAGAGTATTTAAATAAATAAATAAATTCATACAATGCGTCTTCTTTTTTCTGTTTGGTCTGGATATAGCTTTTTTATTAAGACTCATATTATTTAAACACAAAAAATAGAAATCTATTGGAACATCTACTAAATAATTATTGAATGTGATGTAATGAATAGAGTGTATGAGATCCATCATCATATCTAGTAGTTATTAAGTAGGTGTCCCAACAGATATTTAAATAGTATTTTTGTTTTATTAATCACAAAAAAAAACCATTTTCATTTGGGCCAATATCCGGTGTTTCTTGATTTGTTGTCGTTTTTTAACGAGTTGCAATTCTTTTAGCAAAAGGGTGAACACTCTTTTCGAATGGGATCCTGTGGTAGTTAGCACGTTTGATATTTTAAAAACTTCTGTGACTTTTCCGTAATCAAAGCAAGATTATCGTCTAAAATTCGTTTAAAAACGGGTTTAATCAGAGTTTTATTAATTGTTTCTTTTATTTTTGAATAATTATCCAATATAAAATGTGCACTAAAATTAAAATAATAATTAAAAAAAATATCAATGTTAGGAAATTACTAAATTATCCTTC
The DNA here is from genome assembly GCA_031216125.1 of Dalbergia cochinchinensis. Classification (NCBI taxonomy): domain Eukaryota; kingdom Viridiplantae; phylum Streptophyta; class Magnoliopsida; order Fabales; family Fabaceae; genus Dalbergia; species Dalbergia cochinchinensis. The sequence goes on along the minus strand of CM062371.1, from coordinate 51,268,919 downwards.
TATTTTTTACTATTCCAACTTTTCCTCTTTCTCCACTTTTTAATAGAAGTATTTAATAACAATAATTATAAAAAAAATTAATACTATTTACTTTTTAAAATGAATAATTATTTAAAAATGGAGCGAATATAACTACTGGAGCAAAATGGGTTACTCAAGTAACGTCAATTTGCCAAATATAATTTGTGTAAAAAAAGTTATACGAGGAAAAAAATGTACGAAATGCATGGTGAGAAATGGAGAAATATATTAATAAGAAGTTAGACAGGAAAAAAAAAACAGCGAAGGATAATTTGGTAAATGAAACACTTACCAGTGAGGTGTCAGCCCCACTCAAGAACTTCCATCCCCCACAATCTGCAATAATCATTTTCAACAAAACTCTCACCAATTTTAAAATTAAGAAAATTATCTTTTCTTTTAATATCATATAGAAAAAATTATTTCAGCCACTCTTTTAACCCATTTCAAGTTCCGACAGCTATAACTCCGCTCAAAATGTAAATCACTAGTAGCATGCTTGATATAACATTATTTTAGAGAAATAATTATTTTTATGAAAAATATTTTTACCATTGTTATTATAAATTATTCCAATTTAAATGCACATTATATACAAAACACTATTCTTTAAAAAAAATCCTCGCCATTTTGTAGGACACTAGAAAAAAAAAAGTAATACCAATTTTCCTTTCTTTCTAATTTCAACTTGGGCGATATTATACTTTCCTTAAAAAAAAAGAAAAAAAAAACATCGTATTAACTTGATAAACGCTTTGACTTCGAGTTATCTGTTTCTTACACAATGATTAATTTAATAAAAAATATACACATTTCTTATATTATAAACATAAAATTATTTAAAAAATTCAAATTCATAATAAATTACAAATAATTGATTTCAATAAATTTTTTGTATAAAATATTTTATATTGTTAGTTAGTGAAATATTTATATATTTAATTTTTTAAGTAATTACTATATATATATATATATATATATATAATTCTTTAATGAATTTAATTTGAATATGGGCAAACTTTTTTTATTTGTGATTCTGTCAAATACTCTTTATTTACATGACCTCAAATATAATATATGATTACATAGCAGTGTTATAGTTATACTATCAATCTACAAAGATTAAACTCTTATTAATTATGTGATAATACCTAATTTAGTGGATTTTTTCACACCAAGATTTAGCATTAAAATTAAATTACATTTTTTTTATAGACAAAATTAAATTGCATTAAAAAGATGAGTAGAACACTACCACACAAAAAGCAACAAAAGCGAACGTAAAACGATCTAGGGGAACAAAATAACGAGAGGGGAGCGAACCGCAGTTGATTTTACCGAAAGAGGAGCGAACCGCAGCTGATTCCAGCACCAAGATGGCCAACCTAACCAACAGGAACGGCAACAACATTCCGAGCACCACCGTGGCCGGAAGTGCCGTGCGGGCAGAAACCCGGGGACCGGAAGCCGCCGTCGTCGACGGCGATCCATTGCTCGGTATGGTGACTCGCTTTGTCCTCTTGGCGCATATGTAGAAGAACTTCATTATCTCCTCGGATAGCGTTGTTCCATGAAATCGCGAATTTCAGTCAGCTCCTCCTCTTTGTTGCGTTTGGATCGAATCAATCACTGCGAGATCTGAAGCTTCATCATTGCCTCACTCACTCACCTGCTCACCGAGTTACTCGCCGATTCTGCTTCACTTGTTCAGTGCGATAGATAGTGTTCGTGTTCGTGTGCGTGTGTGGGAGATTGTGAGTTAGAGAGAGAGAGAGCTGCATTTTGTAGTATGAGAAAAAGAGTTCACGGGTTCCGGATTTTTTTGTCAGTTGTTTTTGTCACGGTGAAATCAATTTTTTTGAGGAAAAATAAAAGAGCGCAGAGAAATTTTTTTATTTTTTGGTAATGACAAAATATAAGATTTGTGGCCAGAGATAGTGGAAATTAATTAATTAATGAATATATTTAATATATAAACAAATAATAGTAATGAGAGCAAAAGTAAAGCCGCGGGAAATTATTAAGATATGCGAAAGGCCCATGCTGGATAGCGTGTATAAGTGACGAGTCACCATGGGTTTAATCAAATCTTAACTCGGTTTGAATTTTAGGATAAGTTATTTTTTGAAATACAAACTCAATCTGAAAATAACTTGATAAATGATTGGGTTAAATTATATCAACCCAACTTTTAAAAAAATTATGAAAATTTTGATATTATATATAATATAATTATAAAATTTTATAAAAAATAAAGTTTAAAAGATATTTTGATATATATATATATATATTTCAAAATAAATTATTTGACTATAAAAATAATATCAAGTTATATAAAATGTATTAATTTAAAATATAAACTTTTATAATTTATCATTAACTATTATAAAAAATATATAATTATAAAAGAAATTTTGATTTTGAACTGGCTCAAAAAAGTGCACTGGGTCAAATCTAAAAACCCAAATTAGATCCAATGAACTTCGGATTAGGATGGGTTAGTAGACCGGTCCGAGTCTTAAACACCCCTAATACTGGCAATTGCTATATTGTGGGCAAATTGAGGATCCCCTTACCACTATTTGTGCCTTTCCTTTCATTCCACTTCTCCCCATTATTTTCAAGATAAAAAAAATTGCTAGAATTAAGTTGTTAGTATGATATAATATATTATTAACTTTTAGGTGAATAAGCACGAACAAAGGTGAGGTGGTAAAATCCCTTTCCTTTTTACCTAACAGTTAAAAAGGATTGTATTTGATGGCAGATACATCAGGAAGCCAACAAAAAAAGCTTTGAGGTGAATGTGTAAATTTTATTTTTTTTCATTTAATAATTTTTTTATAATTTTAATCACATATTATGATAATTTTTTATTATATAGCGTCTCTTTTGGTTAATCAAAGATAATATCATTTAATTATATTTTATGATTTATTTTACTTTTTAGATAATAATTATAAAAATTAAATATATTTTCCATTACAGTAGTGTATAATTGCATGAATAACATTAAATTGTATTGTATTATATCAATAAAAACCTATTATCATTCATTTTACCATGCTTGCATGGACACCAACTCATTATAATAAGGTGACCACTCTCCTGCATTCATTGGTCAATGCCTACGCTGTCTTTTTTATTTTTTTATTTTTTTCAAGAAGTCGGATCAACCGACCTCTATGTAATGCACAGCAACTTTTTTTATTTTTTCCTTTTTCTTATTTTTATTTTTATTTTGATAATTTTAATTATTTTTTATTTCATTTTTTTATGTTGAGTTCGGACAAACTGAACTATTTTATGTTAATAGTGTTTTGCTTTTTTTTTTCTTTTCATTTTTATTTTATTTTAGTAATTATAATTATTTTAATATTTGTTTTTATTTACTTGTTAAAGAAATTGGTTTATCCATATTCTTTATTGTGTATAATATATTTTTTAATTGTATTTTTTAATTATGTTTTTTTAAATTTGTAATTGTATTCCATATTTAATTTGTAATATTTTTGTATTTATTTTGAAAGAAAATCAAAAATTAAAAATAACACTGTTTTAGACAATACAATTAAACAAAAACTAAAAAAATTGAAAGAATAAATTAAAAAATTTACAAGTCATAATTAATTAAACTCATAACAAAATAAAAAAGGTACTATACATATAATGGAATGCGGGAAAACCGCATTCTGTTGAATCAATGTCACAAAGTGCCCTGAGGGCACCGCGACGAGGGGATGACGATCGATTTTAAAATAAACTTGAATAAAATGGGAGTCCCCACCAATTTTAATTCTAGTTAAAATTGGAAAACCATTGATTTGCAAACTGGCCTTTTAAAAGAGATTTGAGGTTCGGGAGTCTAATTATGATTAGGGAAGGGTGGAAACTTAATCCCACTGCACCCCTAATACATCCGTATAAATACGGTTACCCTAGAGCTCATTATGCAAATTAATTATAATTTTAATAATATTTATTTTTTCCCAAAAGTCACAATTATATAAAAGCAAAATAAATAAAAGGAAAGAAAGTTAAACTAAAAGAGAAAACAATTCAATGAAAAATAAATTTTGACTTGATAGTTGTTGGCTATGCCGATGTATCCTCTGGTGCAATGAGAAACTCAAAGTCATGTCGTTCTGTAGAAAATGATTCTGTGTTGATGGATTTTAATTATAAAAAAAAATATTTGTTGATTGATTTTATTTGTAAAAAAAAAATTCTTTTTGATGGATTAATTATTTTTTTTATTTTTATATTCTTTAAGAAAGAAGATCCCGAAAGACTAAAAGAGAAGTCCCATGATCAGTTTTTTTTTTTGAAGACCCCCTAACCCCAAAAAAGAACAAAAAGAGGCCCAACCCGACAAAAAAAAAAGAGTAACAGAACCTAAAAAAAAAAATCCCTAAATCTAAACACGACGCACACACGCGATAACACACACAGACACACTAACACAACAAGGAAAGAAAAAAAAACAGAGAAGGGGCGGAGAGAATGAAGCAGAGAGAGAGAACACGAAGAGAGAGAGCGGAAGGGAAGGAAGCCGCGGTGCGGCCAGGCGGAAGGGGAGCGGCTCCGGCGACGCAAGGGAAGGCAGTGGTTTGGCGGTGTGGGTATGTTGGTTGCCCGTTTGAGGGCAGTCCAAGGGATGGCTTCGTGGTGGTTAACAATAGCGGAACCATGGCAGTGAGGGAGGACACCGGCAAGGCGCGATGATGGTGAGTATGATGGAAGAGGAGGTTGAGGATGGTGGTGACATTGTGGTCCACGGCGGAGATCTGCCACGGCTTCTCTCTCTCTCCCTTTGATTTTTGATTTTGATTTTGTTGTATGGTAATTGGTTGAAGCTTGGCTTCTTTTCAGGTGGGAGGTTGTGAAGGCGGTAGTTCGCAATGACTTTGGAGGTGCATGGCGGGGGATGGAAGAAAACGAGGAGGTCGCAGCGGTGATAGGGAATGAGGGTGACTGGTTCAAATGAGGATGGAGAAGGAGGAGTGATGGTGTTTCATGGAGGAAGAAGGAAGAGAAAGTTGCCAGAATGGAAAAAGGAGTGGTGGTTTTGGGTTCACGATGGAGGATGATGGAGGGATAAGATGATGGTGGTTTTGGAGGAGGGGTTGAAAGGGGGAGGAAGATGGTGGTTGATGGAGGAACCGTGAGGAGACCGCGGCGGTGGTGGGGTGGCCGCGGCCTTTACCCCATCTTTTTTTTATTGTTTTGATGGTGATGAACTGCTACTCCTGATATTACCTTATTCTTTTCTTTGGATTGCTGCTGGATTGTATTACTGGAATCTGCTTCTGTGTTTGAAATTTCTTGCAAGCTAAAAAAAATTTGGTTCTTCGTCTCCTCCTTTTTTATGTTGAGCTTCCGATTTATACACCTTTAGAGATCAATTATGTGTTCTCTCAATGATGATTCAAGGAATGGTGGGGAGCCAACTGAGCTGTGAGCTGTTCTGATGATGATAAAAAAGCATAGTCCTTCCACCTTTTTAATTTCTTTTATTATCTTCAAATGATGCATTATCATTTTGTCCTGCTTTCCCTTTTCTTTTCATTTTTTATATTTCATTTTTTTTGTTTTTGGGCTAAGTTTACAGATCAAAGAAATTTGGGCTGACACAAAACAAAATAAAAAAAAAATGGGATAGTCTTACTCTCAAGGCTGGACAAAAAAAAACTTGGTAAAGAAAACATGCTAAGTAACATTTTTTGTTTTTTTTTTAAAAAATAATAAATAAAATTAGACAAAATATAGTGTTCACAATCAACAGTAAAAATAAATTTAAATTATAAAATTAACAATAAAAAAGTTATGAAAAAATAATAAAACAAATTGACACTTGACCAATAATGAAATAGCAAGTGCTAGGCAAGTTTCACTCTATAAAAAATTATATTTATTTTAGCATAATAAATAAAATCATACACTTTTAATAAATTTATATGTAGTAGTAAATTTGATGTTAACTATTGAAATAATATCTGTAATTAACTTACTATTAAGTTAATTAATTCAAACATAGTAAGCACTTTTTTTCTTTTTTTTTAAACCATTCAAATTTTTAATTTATAAACTATTTACCATTTTATAATTTTTTATTTTTTTAAAGAAATGAATAGTGCTTTTTTCAAACAATTTTTTTCTTTTTTTTAATACAATTCGAGGTAACCAAATTGTACGTATTGCACAAGAATTTTTTTCTTTTTCTTTTTCTTTTCCTTTTTTAAAAGAATAACTAAAAATAAAAATAATGAAAAGAAAAAAATAAAAAAGATACTATACATTATATAGAGGTCGGTTGATCCGACTTCTTGAAGAAAGAAAAAAAAGCAGTGTAGGTATTGACTGCCGGTTTCATGTGAGAATCCCCCTTACAATAATGTTAATTATTTTATGGGATTGTTGATTCACAGGACAACATCCATCCCAATGGTAGTAGAGCACTTCATAATGGGTTGAATCAAGTACCATTTTTAATGATCCTGCACACCTAGCAAATAAATCAAAACGTTCACACAAAATCTTTTGTTATCGCAGCAGATTTTCAAACTAATGTCTTCCAACTCTTTCAAAAAACGTGTTTACTATGCAGATTTCAAAACAAAACCTTGATCTTTCAGTTTGAGGAAATATATTGGTGTGTTTAGAAAACAACTTGAACAGATATAAAACAAGATAACAAAAAATGTAAATAGTTAAAGAGAAAATGTGTTTACTGTGCAGATTTCAAAACAAAACCTTTATCTTTCAGTTCAAAAAAATATATCGGTATGCGAAGAAAACAACTTGAACAGATATAAAACAAGAAAATAAAACATGTAAATAGGTTAGAGAGAAACGAAGAGAAGCTTGCACATACTAGTTTGGCTTCCCAACATTGAACCTACATTTAGTCTCCCCCTAACGTGAGAGTTTCCACTAAATTAGAAGTTTCCAAATACAAATCAAAGAAACAAAGCTTATGTAACATCCCCTGCCGCTTTATGGATTGACGACTGTCCCCACAAACCAACACGAGTCTTTTCAGCGTGCTTTGTCCTCACTCGCACACTTCCTGGGAAAACTTCCCAGGAGGTCACCCATCCCAAAATTGCTCCAAGTCAAGCACGCTTAACTGTGGAGTTCTTTCGATTTGGGCTACCAAAAGAAGATGCATCTTGTTGGTATAGGTAGTACAAATCAATTCATATAAGCCTCCTCAATCAGATAGTCCCATACCTATACAGTCTTAAGATCCCTCTCATTCGGGTGTGTAATCGGTTCATTCATGTACCCTCCGCTCGGTCCGCCAGAGCCGCTCCTTGTCCGTGCCTCTTTGCACCGGCGATCACTCCCCGACTTCGCGATCCCCGGGCGTTACAGCTTACACATAAGATCAAGTGCAAGCACCAAACTAAGAGCAGTCATTGACAAGAGCCTCTTCAAACTTTACAAGAGCCTTTTCAAGCTTACACAAAGAATAGTCTTTTACAAGAGTCTTTTTAAGCTCATACCAAGAGTAGTTTTTAACAAAAGTGTCTTGAAATTCATATAAAAAGTAATCTTTTATAAGAGTCTCTCTAAGCTCATCCCAAAATTTTCAGTCAAGAAGAAAAAAGAACCTAGTTCCTTAATAAAGGGTCACATATTATGGCTTTTAATTTATCACTCACAAAAGCCTCACAATCAAAACTACTTTTTACAATAATATTTACTTCTCTCAAAAGAATTTGATCACTTAGAATTAAGAGACATAAACCCTCTAAATGGATATAGCATGTACGTGTCATGGGGAGAGAAAAAGCAAGGAATGTGGAAGCTATATTTCTTGAGAATGATTTTCAATGTAAGCTCATTTTTCTCTATTTGCTTGCCACCCTAAATGCCTACTTATATATTGAAGTATTATGACCATCTGAGGGAGGATGACAACTGCTTCAAGTTGCATTATCTCTCATACAATGAGCTGTCTATCTCAAATTTTGTCCTTTTGTATTTCCTTTTGCACAAAGACTCTTTTCTCTCTTATGATATGTCTTCATCCTCGTATTGCATTTTTTTCTTTGTCTCAAAAGGATATTTCTTCATCTACAGTGTGATTTTATTATTACCCTTCAAAAAAACTGTGTGCCACATAAGCTTTGATTGTACGAAGCAAATGCGCATTGCTATCTTTGAATGCCTCTATTTCGAATGAGAGGTACTTAGTGTTGGGTTCTTGTTTCTTTAATGTGTTATCTAATCAATACCTAAAACACTAACATACGTATCAAAACATTCAATAACAAATGTTTATTATCATTCAAGGTTACATAAGCTAACACATTCACAACATGGCACTAACTACTTTAGAACTAGAGAAATATTATTTTGACTCACACTTTATGGGACACAGTGTCAACACACTGACATCCATCATTAGATGGGGTGTGAGATTTAAACTAAGTGGGATCCACATCAAATTCAATGGTGAATGTGAGTGTATCGACACGGTATCCCATGAAGTGTGAGTCAAAATAACATTACTCTTAGAACTATGTCTTGCGATGGATAAGGATTATCATTAGCTATCTACTAGATATTTGGATTTTTTTTATTTTTTCTCAAGAAAAAATCATAGTTGTGTGCTCCTCCCAAGTATCAATATCTTGTCGCCTTTTCTCTCCTTTGGTTTCTAGTTCTTGAAATCGAGTATTTGCCACTTATAACTCGATGAATTGACCACACTATTATTCCAATGGAACTTATGGTAGACGTTGCATGAAGAAGACAGAATAAGTAAACATTACCTAGAAAAAATAAATTAATAAAAAGTAAAGCTATTTTGCCGTGATATTAATTATGAGTAAGGTGGCCAGCATATTGTTGATTGTGCATATTGATTCTATTGAAAATAGTAAATGTGCACTTATCTGCAAGTTTTGATGAGTCAGCATCGCATCTTTTTCACTTGCTGAATTTGACTTTTTGTTTATTAGTGAGTTGAGTTTATCCTAATGAGTAGTGACATGCCATGTGTAGATTGATAATCCTTTAACTTAGCTGATTTCTTACGTTAACTTTTGTATTTTATGGTTAAGGCTGTTTTTCTTCCTTAATTTTCATGCCTTCGAGGACTTTTAAGTTATGCTTGCTTAAGTGGACGAGAAATAACAGAATTTATGATATTTTATTTTTTTAATAAAAAGTAATTCCAGAGTTTTAATTTGATTCAGTTATATTAATTCATGTTTTTATAATCACTTTTGTTCAAAACACGACAGTTAAGAGTTGTTGCTTTGTACTCGCTAAAAAAAGGTTACTTTGTGTACTGAAGTAGACATATGAGCCATACACATTGGTCCGAACCACTATAGTTAGGACACGGGTCCTAGAGATTAGTCACGTGGTGCCTAGGTCTCCCACGAATTTATCCTTGATTTAATTGAGGATCATTACCTAAATATCATACAGGATCTCTCTATATCTCTTGTCATTATTATGTCATATCTTATATATTATATCATATCTTCTATAAATACAGACTATATCTGATATCTACTAAATTTCAGAAATATATCCCTTATAGAGGGAAGATTATCTCCTAACTTATCATAGGGTCACCTCACACTATATAAGGAACTCAACGCTTCCAGGTATCATAAGCTTATTACATGCTACTCTTTAACTACTTTACCCCTCTTTCATCTATTGACTTGAGCGTCGGAGTGTCCTTGCAATTACTCCCACTTCTCGCTTGCACGGGTATTGAAGCTACTTGCATCCTTACCAGACTTCTAGGTGAGATCACTTTTTATCTAAAATAGTGATTTTTTTATTGCAATTTTTTCTTTTATATAATTTTCATTCTCTGAGAAAGTGAAAAATAATTAACAAAAAGGCAAAGAGGAGGGGTTAAGAAATATAGTGAAATAATGTAACTAAAAAGATAAATACTTGAGATACATGTTCTATTTTTTAACATTTTAGAGCCAATTATTTTTTATTTGTAAAGCATAAATCCAAAATTTTACTTGACAAAAAGTAAATTTTGAATCCCCTATACCAATGTACCCCATCATCGATACTAACTAGTAAAATATATGAATTCAATTTTTATGTATTTTGAGTTTACAAATTTTATGAAGATATCTAATCATATATTTATCATATCAGCAAAAGTATTTGACTTAATCATCCACTAATTACTTCTTTAAAAGTCATATTGTCCGGTATTCACCAACCCCTTTTTACGGGCACCTCGGAAGCTCAATATTCACCAGTCCCATTTCAAGGGCACTTCAGAAGCCCGGTATTTTCCGGTCTTGTTTTCACAAGCACTATTCGGTATTCATTGGCCCTATTTTTACGGGCACCTTGGAAGCCCGGTATTCACCGGCCTCGTTTTCATGAGCATTGTCTGGTATTTGCTAGCCCCTTTTTACGGCACCCTAGAAGCCCGGTATTCACCGGCCTTGTTTTACGAGCATCGTTCGGTATTCACTGGCCCTATTTTCACGAGCACCACAAAAGCTCGCTATTCACCAGTCTTGTTTTCAGGAGTACCGTTTGGTATTCACTGGCCCTGTTTTCACGAGCACCACAAAAGCCTGGTATTCACCGGCCCAATTTTTACAAGCACCATCTAACATTTATTGGCCCCATTTTCAAGGGCAAATACTAAGCCTGGTATTCATCAGAACCCAAGATATGTATTCACAAGCAGCCAAGATTGGTGTATACTGGTCGGGAAGACCAACCTCCCTTTTTGGACCTCTTAACCTTTTCGTTTGCACTTAAGCCCGAGGTGGGAGGACTTGTGTACTGGCCAAGAAGATCGCCATGCTCGAGGACCCACTGTATCTTGATAGACTGACAGTTCATGCCCATCAATCCTACAATTTACTCCCAACTTAGCTCGGACATGATCTTTATCTCAATGAGACCTACAAGCTAGCTATTAAAGGCACCAAATCAACGATCTCACATAGCATAAAATAGAAAATAGCAAACACCTACCAAATAAAATGAAAACCAACCTAACCCACGAATCAAACATGCTCCCAACAAAAACACAAAGCCAAGTTGAAACAAATGAACGAACAGCTGCAACAGTAAAACAAACAGCTTGAACAAGAAGATACGATGCATACCTTGCACTTAAGTCTCTTCAACCCTTCGGGTCTTAAGACTGGGGGGCTTGTAGATCGGTCGGTCCTAGACCGACCTACATCCTTATGCGAATTAGCCCTGGGCACACCTAACCCAATGGACATGGAGCCACAATCTCTCCCATTAATACCTCACAGCCCCCCTCATTAATACCCGGCCAGTATATAAACCCCTTATTGCAAAGAGAAAAGACATCTCATTCTCGAGCCAAACATTTTTCCACCTGTCTATCACTAGTTAGATAGCAACATATATAAATAGAAGTACAAGATTGAATGATAGCATAAAATTCTTTTATATTATTAGTGAGCCATAGCTAAACTCAATATATATATATATATATGTATATATATATATATATATATATATGTATATATATATAAAATTACTTAACTATCATTATATCAAGAATAGCTAAAACTCACTTTAGCAGTTGAACATAAGGCATAACCACATGCAACAAAATGCCTATTATTACTTCACTGCTAATAATGAGCACCTAAAACTATTGTTATATGCATACTAATTGAAGAGTTTTTTCCCCCTAATAGTTTGCATATATAATCTCTCAAGCCATTGGGACAAGTGGAGAAAAGAAACAAAACCAGAACAAACATAACTCAAAAATAAAATAAGAAAAAGGCTAACAAAGAAAAGAAATTAACATATTACTAAAAGAGTTTAATTTCTATGCATGATAGTGCCATCTAATAATATATTTTCACATCAATAAAAGTGATTAAGTTTCACACCCACTACTACTTGAAAAGTCATGCAAATAGGATAATTTAATTGGATGATAGCGTAAAACTTCTTTACGCTGTAAGTGCATACAAATTAAGCTCATACTAATATTAATACAAAAAGTGTGGTCACCTAACCACAAGGATAGATCCATTTCACGTTAATGTGCTAGCATATGCTTGAACTAAAATTTGACAATTTTGTTAGAAGTATATATATAGATATGATGTGCATATATTTTGTCACTATTAATTTATTATACTAGACTTCATATTAAGATTTGTCATCCAATCAAATTAGGGGAGTTCTTAGATGAAGATGCTTCACTATTCGCAGCTTGCATATTTGATTTAGGCAAATGAATAGATGACATGTGTATCATATGGGGCCCATGTAATGGCAAATTTAAAATTTGGTTTAAAGTAATCAGAAAGCTTAGGTTGTGATTAACTGTATGATTAAACTTAAAAATTTAAAATATGTAAAAAAAATACCGCTAATTCCACCACCACCTCCAACGCCTCTTCCATCCTCTTTGCCACCGTCACCAGCTTCCTCTCCTCCCTTTCACCATCTACAACCTTTTATGACTCTGATCATTCTCGTTAGAGACACAACAACCACCACCAACCATTAACAATGGCAGAGTGTCTTGTCCTTTGCAACATAATTCGTACACAGAGGCGATGCTAGGCAGAGATAGTGACACAACGGTAGCGTAGAGTGGTCCCAATATTCTGCAAATATGTAAATGGTGGTGGTTTGTGCTTCGATGGTTCAAGCAGTGCGAGCATGATGGCGCGAGTGCCATGGAGGTGTGGTGATAACAACAGTGCATAGTGGAGCTCCAGTGAACGGGAACTACATGGTAGCGGTAGTTCAACTAAGGTCGTGGTCTTGTATGGCAAAGCACGAAGAAGGTCACAATTTGAAAGAGGAGAAGACAAGATGTTGCTTGGTGGTTGAGGCACAACAAATCCTATAGTTTTCAAACTCGGACTGATGATCAACTCAATCGAGGCACTAGGTCACTGGTTCAACCGGTAGGTCACTGGTTCAATAGGTAGGTCATTGGTCGAACTGATTAAACTAGATTTATATGAAAAAATATATTAAAAATTTAATTAAAATACAATAAAATGACAACTAATTAACAATTTGACACTTGTTAAGGGTCTAAATAAAAAAATAAATAAATAACATAAATTTTTAAATATTATTCACATTTGACAATCACGAATCACAATTGACAAGTTCAAAACAGAATTATACAAGCAAACTCACCAATTTTTACATCATAAACTCACAAATCAAAAGTATGACAATATAAACAAAATTATTATATTTTTCTATAAATCATATTAGAATTTTCTTTTTAAGGTTTTTGGAAAAAGACATCATTTAGCCAAAAAAACAAAATCGGTTCGACCTGACCCAGTTCAATTAGCCGAGTCACCGGTTTCGATGTCAGACCGATCCAAATAGTGGCTTGGACTGATTTCATGAGTGGTTCTTCAGTTTTTTGGTCAACCCGTCCAGTCCAAACCGATTTTCATAACTATGATGAATCCTTTTTTTTATTCTAGCTTTGATACTAGGTTTTTTTTTTGTTTTTTTACTTTTTGGTGAAAGTTCTTGTGCTGATAAAATTAAACATGGTTTTCAGCTTTGTTTTTGTTCTATTTGGACTTGCATTGGGATTTTTTTTATTTATAGAAGGAGATGAGTTTTAGCAAGATAGGAGATTTGTGTTTCTTTTTTCCCCCTTTGACAGCAAGTTTGAGCTCTCTGGCGCAAAGGATGGCGAGGACGTACTAGAATGGTTTCTTTTTTTTCCCTTCACTAAAGTCCTTAAATTAGAAGGTAATTATGATCATAATTGTTTTCGACCAAGACTTTTCCCATTTACATTAAAGGCCATATGTAGTATTTTTATTGGGCCAACACATATCTTCAACCTACAGACCAAAACGAGTCTCCACGTTGAACGCACCATCAAATTATCATATTTGCATAACTTTTCAAGTTGTGAGTATGAGGAAAAAAGTATATTTGTTTATTGTCCTAGTGTATATTTCACAATAAAAAGACAAAGGGGATAACGTAGCTCTCGAAGTGGAAGGAGATTCCATGCAATCCTAGAGAAAAGCTCCTTCGATTCTTCTTTGCGGTGGAAAGGGATCAAATTAATAATGTGTTTTTCTTCTTCTTCCATCCATGGAATTGCTTCCAAATCACTTGCACAAGACCTAACACGGTCCTCGTAGAGAAGCTCGAGTGCCACCGGGAGGAGATTGAACATTGGAGGCACTATCAGTGGCAATGGCTAAGTCGTTTGGGTAAGTGGAACTCTGAGATTGATGTGAAAAACCTCATGTTCATCATCGTTGGTGGTTGTGGCAGTGGTGGAGGGCGAAGGGATCGAATTTGGGAAGGGTTTGGGAGGTGATGATTCTGGTTCAATTGCAGTTTATGGTTTGGTTTTGAAATTGCAAGTGCAGAAGTGGCTTTCAATTTAAAATCGATTTATTCAATTCAAAATCGATTTGAAATTGATTCAAGCCCTAAACCGGTGCAGTTTGGATTTTAAACCCAAAAAGCGGCTACAGATTGGTTTTGGTTTAGTTTATTTAAAATGGATACTCTCTCCCTTCTTCATTAATAGTCATGATGAAAAATCGCAACATTTTGTTACATTGAAACGCTAATGTATCTGGCCACAAATTACAATCAGATACATAAGCTTTTTAACATACTAAAATGACACGATTTTCCACTATTATTATAAAAACTGAATGAAGGGAGTAATTTGAACGACGTACTAAATAGTGCGAGGGCATATGTCAAGTCCAACAACCACTAAATGCTCCTTATAAAAAAACACTTGGACAATGCTTGCTTACGTAGACATTTCTCGGATCCAGAATGTTGAAGCAATGAAATTTGCATTCATAAACTGAAACTTTTGCCCGACTCACTCTCATAATAATTTGTTGGGTTCACTTTAAGGCATTGTGTCATACATTTTGTCCAATAAAACTCTTCCCTTAAATTTGGAGTGAGTCAAGGAGTGAATAAAATGAGCATAAACATTATTTCTATTAATTTCTTTATAAATAAGCTCACAAGCTAATGCCAATTGGGAACCCACATGTGCTCATCAAATGAAATTCAAGTGCTGATCAATCTTCGCTTCCCAAAATAACACCTAATAATAAGAGACTTTTCAAACACCAAATATAATTGAAGCTGAGGCCCCAACCATGTCTTTGTCACCGTCCAAGTGGATTAAACTGTTGACGTGAGACACTTTTTGGGACAAACTTCTTCTCACAAAAGCCTCTTTGTCCGAAAGAACACGCGAGTGATGACCCGTGATTAATAATGTTATTATACCCAAATTGAAATCCAACTTAGCTTCCAACAAAGAAATGACGAGATTTTAGATTTTATAATTACGATACTGAAATGTATCTTTATAGGAATAAGGCAAAGTCAAATACTTTCATAGTTCATTATGCTTAATTATGAGATAATAAAAAAAATTGAACTTAATTATGCCACAATTGATTTGGTCCATTCACGGCTAATTTATATCCTATTTGAAAAATACAATTGGATCAATATAATTGCAATTTTTAATAACTGAGTATTAACAGTTGTATAAATGATTCACAACAGGTCTGTCACCTGATGATTCGATAATCCTTAAAAAATTTCATAGTGGCCATGTGGGAACGGTCATATGTGAGAATTCGAAAGGGCAAAGAATTCTATTAATATATGTCTTAAATAGCATTTTATGAAATGTTTTTTCATTAACATACTTTAATTTGCAATTTGAAAAGTTTTTAATTAATTTTTTTATATATAAATATTCTCATTATGAATTTTTCAGATTAAACTATACTAAATTTTGATGTACCAAGAAAAAAACTAATTTTAACTTTTTTGTCTCTTATCAAATCACTTTAAATTTAAGTTGAAGGAAAGACTTCATCTTAACTTAAAGTTATTAGAAAATATCATAGATGAGCTTTTTTAAATATTTATAACGATACTTATAAGTTAAATGATTCGGAAAAAAAAATTAAGAATTAAAATTAAATTATGATGATGGATGAACGAAAAGTTGAGTGAATGTGAACAATTAATATTGTTTCCTAATTTTAACATATTATAGATATCTAAGTATTAAATTTAAAACAAAATTTATATGTATATTTTTTATTGAAGCTCCACAAAGTATTACATCAAAATGTCTTTTTCACAAATTCACATGTAAAATCGACATAACATAGGTCACGAGTTGTGCTATTCTAGTTGACATTCTGGCCGCCATCAAATTGTTTAACCTTGAAGAATCTTTTGCGGGATATGACCAAATGAAAATGTATGAAATTATTTAATTATAATAACGGTCAAGTTGAGTCGATTGGACAGGAAGAACTCACTAGAACTGAATATATATATATATATATATATATATATTACACACGCATATACTATTAATCAACTTTTAATCATGATCATTCATACATGGTTATATAATTCAAATTTGCTCATTTTCCCCTCTCATGTGATATGCCCTGTGTGTGTTGTGGGAGGGGTTGGTTTTGATAAACAACACTAATCAAGGATTAAATTGGTTTAGTTAGTTGCCGTAAATTTTTAGAGACCATAAAAGTAGCAAAGTTTCTTTCTTTGTGTGTGTATATATATATATTAGAAGTTTAAAATACAAAATTACTTCATTTTTGTGTATCTTGAACTATAACCCCATTTTTTTTTGGTTCTTTCCTTTTCTTCATAATAGACTTCCAAGTCTTTTTTTTAAACCAAGGTATTCACCGACAAATAATGACCAATCTTTTCGATATGTAAAGCTCATATAGATATGAGTTTTACTTCTGGTCATAAGATTTTTTTTATTCACACCTTTAAAAATTGAAAACTTAAGGAGTCCAATTAAGTGTCAACTTATTTGCTAAGAGTTGATACAAGGAGAAATAAGTAATTAAAATGCTTAGGTAAATTACGAAATCAAACAATCTAAGACAAAACTTGATGTCACTTGATATGTGAATAAAATCATGTTATTCCTATTTTAAATTATTTATAAAGATTAGTGCTCTGATGATCAAAGGACTCATTATGTGTGAACATATATATAAGATAGCAAAATATATCACTTTACAATATGAACAGACAGTTACCTCATCACTTCGTATATTGTTAGAAATAAAACTAAATCAAAAGAACAAGTGGCTATTTTTCCAATTGAATATTTAAGTAGGTAGCATTGCTCTATTAACTTAATATAGTAAAATTCAATAACAATGATAAACAGAATAACTATCTGATTGCATATGTTTTGCACTATATATATGCTGCTTAACACATATAGCAAAATTGTGAAGCACAAAAAGTACAATTGCTGTTAGCAAAAAAAATGGTGATTGTCACAGCTTCTTACACTATCATTCCAAATGACTCTACTCCAAAGGGTCTTTTATGGTTCTCTGAGAGTGACCAAGTCCAGCCTTGGACTCATTCTTCCTCCATCTACATTTACAAGGCAAACTACAACGATGGTGCCATTGAGAGAATGAGGGATTCTCTTAGCAATCTTTTAGTGCACTACTATCCCTTAGCTGGGAGATTGAGATGGATGGGAGGTGGAAGGCTAGAATTGGATTGCAATGCAAAGGGAGTGAAGTTGATTGTTGCTGAATCCACAAAAACACTGGCTGAATTTGGTGACTTCACACCTAATGAAACCATCAAGGATCTTATTCCCATGGTTGATTATAATCAACACATAGAAGAGATTCCCTTGATGCTAGTTCAATTGACCAAATTCCATGGCCATCATGATGAAGAAGGACTTGCAATTGGGGTTGCCATGTCACATGCTTTGCTTGATGGTTTGGCTGCTACTCACTTCATTAACACATGGGCCAAGATGGCTAGAGGGGACACATTAGATGAGGATGAGATGTCACCATTTTTAGATAGAACAATACTACAATCTCCACACCCTCAATTGCCACCAAGATTTGATCACCTAGAGTTCAATCCTATGCCACTAATTCTAGGAAGCCAAGATAGCATGGAGGACCAAAAGAAGGAGACAAGCGTTGCACTATTGAAACTCACACCAAATCTAGTGGAGAAGCTAAAGAAGAAGACCATTGATCAATTAAAGAAAGAAGGGTCATCAAGACCGTATAGTAGATATGAAGCTATTGCTGCTCATATATGGAGATCAGCATCTAAGGCTCGTCAAGGTAATAATGATAATGACCATCAAGAAACTATGGTTAGAATTAGTGTTGACATCCGCAAAAAAATAATTCCACAACTACCTAGTAAGTATTTTGGAAATGCTGTGATGCCTATAGTGACACCAAAATGCTACACTAGGGAAATTATGCGTAACTCTCTGAGCTACGATGCCCAAAAGATAAGGGAAGCAATTGAGATCTTCACAAATGAGTACATTCAGTCACAACTCAATTTTATTAGGAGTCAAGAGGAATTAGATTCCATTAGGGCTTCCTACCATTTCCAATTAGATGAAAATAGAAATATTGGGCCTTTTTATGGGAATCCAAACCTTAGTATTGTGAGCTGGACCAGCTTGCTAGCGTATCGAGCAGATTTTGGATGGCGGAAGCCTGTGTATTCGGGCCCAGGAGCTGTGAGCACGGATGGAAATGCATACATCATTCAAGGCCTAGAAGGAGATGGATCTATCGCCATAGCTATACGTTTGCAAACAGCTTGTATGACACTTTTCAACAAGTTCTTCTATCGGGACATATGATACTATACATAGGTGAAGTACCCTTCAACTTCATCAGCCTGTTTGTTTTTGACAAACAGTTTTCATTTTTTGTTTTCAGTTAGTTTTCATTTTCATCAGGATTTCATGGATAAAATAGTGAAATTATAAAATTCAGTTTCTAATTTTTATTTTCAATTTTTACTATTTCTTTCACGAAAATCTTGAAAATGGAAAATATATTGAAAATAAAAGATGAAAATTATTTTCTGAAATCAAATGCAATCTATATATTCCATATAGAGCATCATATACAAGTTGAGTCCGAAGGCCTAAAGAAGTTTTATTTGTGTGATGTTGCTTTTTTATATAAATCTAATTACCTATATGTAATAATTAAAAAATAGAACTATAATTATAGTCATCTTGTATGGAAAAGGCTTTGCTGTTATAGAGTCACTTCAGATATGCGAATACTACAAGATTGTGTTGTGTGTGTGTGCGCACGCGCGCATATATATATATATATATGACAGTTGATATTGACTGATGTTAGCTCATCTTTTTCCATTATCTTGGCATAAAATATGATCCTATAAATTATAATATCATGTAATGTGGTTGCATGAAATGTTTAATTCAAATTAATCAGCTTTAAAAACTGTAGCTTCAAATTAATTAACTTCAGCAACAAATACAAATGAAATGAGAAAAGGGGGAAAAAAAATAGAGGAGATGATAAAGCTAAATATAGAAGTATCTTGCTCACAATAATTGAACTCTGAAACAATTCAGGTGTTAAATTTATTTCCATAGACATGAGAGAGCGATACAATGCTCTACGAGATATATTAGTTTACAAGACATTATAATATTGACAACCTGAAACCTAAGAGTAAAAGACTACATATAAAAAGTATACATTTATGCCACTCAATAACCCAAGCTTTTCCTTTTTGGTTCAAAGACATATTTAATCAATGAGTCCTTCACATGCAACAGCTCAAGAAATTCCTTCTTCAGTTTTAATTCATCCGTTTCATTAATGCTTGGAGAAGGGAACTAAGCCTATTGTTCAAGCGTAAAATCAATCCATTTAAGACTAGGGTCAACATAATTCTTGTACATCTCAAGAATCTCATTGCAGGTCACAGTACCAGGATTTGTGAAGTTCCAACTTCCCTTGCACTTCCTTTTGGCCATCTCAATTGAAATAGGTAAAAGCTCATCCAAAACAGTGATGTTGTTTGGAATGTCAGCCACCTTATCATGCCTTGTTATCTTCGTGATGAAGTTGTGTGGGTTGTTGAGATCAGAAGATACCGGCAATTGAATTTTCAGTGTGCACACATTTTCATATTCTTTTAGAAACTCCTCAACCTGACACCATATTGTGATGATGGATACAAAGTTAGTTGTTATAATAAAGATTAATGTTATATGTACAAAAAAAAAATGAACATCAAAGATTGACACAGGAGAGAAAGAAAGACACAAATCATTTATTGGTGGTGGGGTGGGGCCAACGCTTTATGTCTTTCTTACTATGGTATCCAGTTTTAATTATCTATTAAAAAATGTGCAAATAACATTAATCAAACCAATGTCATATTAAAAAGTGTGCAATAGAAAAAGCAAGATGCAAAGTTTCAGGAATCATACCTTGGCTTGTGTTTTGAAATAGAAAGAATTAGAAGCTTTTAGTGTATCTTCAAAATAACCATCAAAGGCATAATTCATCATGGGGAGACAATGTTCTTTGCAGATATCTGCCAATGTTAGCACATTAAGAACAATGGCACGTATGGTTTCTGGTTTATGAGCTTCGAACCATTTCACATTCAATGCACTAGTCACCCTAGAAGCATTGAAAACATGAGTCGGTTTAATGGTCCTAATATCAACTAATATCTGTGATCTATCATCCAAACACCCTGTACCATACTCAAAGGGTATCCTTTGCTTCTCACAAATGTTTCCTAGAAGCCCCCCAATCCACCCTGCACCACCATATATCAAGAACTTCAAAGTTGGCGTATTTGTTGACATGTTGTTCCTTGTAGATGGGACCGAAATCTTATTTTGATTAGAATTGTTTGTAACATCATTGGAAGCCATATCTGGGGCATCATAGTACTTCTCAACTCCTGGCATGGTCAACATTCTTGGATGAGGAACCAATGCTCCAGAAACATCACCCCACCAATCAGGATTCTTAACATACCAATCCATGGTCTTTTTAAGGCCCTCCTCCCAAGTAGTTCTCTCAAACCACCCCAAATTCTTCAGCTTCTCATCATCCAAGAAGTACCTTTGATCATTGAATGGCCTATTCTCCACAAACTTGACATGTGTATCTGGGTCCATAGAGAAAAGCCTGCATATGTCCCCGGCCACATCAATCACCCTCCTCTCCTTCTTTGTTCCAATGTTGTAAACATGCCCTACCTCACCCTTATGCAAAATGATCTCAAAGGCCTCGGCAACATCTTCACAATAGAGATAGCTCCTAACATTTGAACCATCCCCATGAATTGGGAGGGTCATTCCCTTCATGGCCAAGAGAATGAACTTTGGAATCAACTTCTCAGGGAACTGATTAGGCCCATAAACATTGTTACCCCTTGTGGTTATAACAGGCAATCCATATGATCTACCATAAGCCATTACAAGCATTTCAGCACCAGCTTTTGTAGCTGAATATGGATTTGTTGGGAGCAATTGAGAAGCCTCATGGTTCCCTACAAGTGCATCCTCATCAGTCTCACCATAAACCTCATCAGTGCTGACATGGATGAACTTTTTCACTTGTCCATCAATGACCTTACATGCTTCAAGAAGGACATGTGTACCATATATGTTGTTCTTTGTGAACTCAAAGCTGTTGCCAAAGGAATTGTCAACATGAGTCTGTGCTGCAAAGTGCATTATGGTATCAATTGACTCAGTTAGGAGGATGTAGTTGATCAAGTCAGCACTGCCAATATCACCCTTGATGAACTTGAAACTTGGTGATGAACGTGAGGGGATAAGGTTCTTAAGGTTTGAACAATAATCAAGTTTGTCTAAGACAACAATCTTGTAATCAGGGTAGTTTCTGACTAACCTATTGCATACATGAGATGCAATGAAGCCAGCAGCTCCAGTAATAAGGATGTTCTTTGGCTTGTAGGTGGTTCTCATATCTGCACAAACTTTGGCATATAGTAACAACTTCTAGTCAGATAATCAGATATCATATACAAAGTGTGTGTGTGTATATATATATATATCAAAAGTTTTGCACAAGATGTTGAACTATGTCCACGGACACACAAGGAACAGAATTAAACATGGGTTTGAAGATGCATTAGGAGAAAGAAGAGTTTAGAATGCATGAAGATGAACATTTTTAATAACTTGGGTTCATGTTAGAGTATGTGATTAGAAATTGGAAATTAGTTAGAGTTGCTAATATTTAATTAGGAATTAGTTAGTAAGTAGTTTTCCTCATGAGTATTTCAGTTTCTCTCAGTTCTATCTGTCTTTCTGTTAACAGGGACAAAGGGACCTTGATAAGAGATGGATAACCAATTAATTTATGATTAAATTAAAATAAACAATTATTATTCCTTTTTCTTTCCAATTCTTTGAATTTTAATCTATACAACTAAGTTGTAAATTTTTATACGTATGTATATATTTCTCTGTGAAGTATTAGAACTGGTAGTCTTCAATTATTTAGGTGTTGATTCGAAGGGAGCCAAATAAAGGCACAAGAGCGAACAATAGATTTTAATATTAATTTAATCATTTCCCGTAATAATAATATCTTTTTTCCCAGGAATAAAACATGACAAAAGATTTATCAGAAGCAGTTAAAATCATTTTCCCCCTAAATATCTTTTGTGAAACAATGCAAAACAAAAAACGCTGAATAAATAAAACACTTCAACCAAGAATAAAAGTAAATTAAATGAAACATTTATCTTCTAATACAATTTTCCAGATAATTCATAATCAATACCAGAAATAACTGGGGCAGTTTGCAAGCCACACTTAAATCAACCAAGTTCTCATACTCCTATCAAGTAATTAACACTTCAAAGCTTTCAACAATTTAAACACTCAACCATGCATCCATCATAACTACAATACATGAACAGAAACCAACCTAAAACAAACTTAAGTACAGAAATATATTTAAGTAGACAATAGTAGTAACTAGCAATTAAGTGAAGTAGAGCAGAAACACATCAAAAATATTTAATCATAGAAACTCCACATATTAGCAAGAAATTGATAGTAAGAGCAAAAAACTTACCTGAGGAAAGAAGATCAAAACTGAAGCAGAAATGGGATATTTGCTTAGAATAATATCACCAAGACAAAAGGAGAGAGGGAAAGAGAGGCAATTTGAAAGTGGGAAGAATGAGTTACCATATTAACGATTGTTGTCATCATGCATGTCTTTATATAATATATAATAAAAATATGACTCTCATCTCAGGCTCGCTCTCATGGAACACGCGTCATTTTTTTTATTCCAGTTACATTTCCTGTCTTTTTATGTTGGTTTGGTGACTTTGTATTCCGTCATTATCCGCCTTTTTATTTTATATTTTATTTTATAATATAATAACATATAATAATAAAAAATAAACAATAATAATAATAATATAGAATAAATAATATTTATAATAATATATAATAAAAATAAATAAAAATATATATTATATAACATATGAATATCTAAACAATAATATAATGTTATATAATAAATAAATTTATATAAATAATAATAATAATATATATTAAATAATCATATATATTAAAATATAACATATAAATAAATATATTTTATATAATAATAGATAAATAAATAATTATTTTTTTTGATGTGACAATAGTTAACTATTAAAAGTGAGTAATTAATTAGTAATAATATTAACTAACAAATAATATTTATATAATACATTTATTTATGATAAAATTAAAAAATATTAAAAATAATTATTATAAATCAATATTTGATCATCATTATAACTTTATATAATATGCTTCTAATACTATATATTATGCCCCTATTTATTGTTTGATACATATATTACAATGTAAAAACTTATAAGCTTGTATAGATCATAATCACTCTTTCATAATCAGAGTTTTTATATATAATTCAAATAAAATAAATATTAGTTAATGATCTCCCACTTATTATAGTTTTCAGATAATATTAATGTGTGATACACTACAATCTCATTTTTTAATGGTAGCTATGAATATTACTTTGATGCCGATTAGAGTTACAACATCAGCTGTTTATCAAAAAAACAAAAAAAGTTTATAAAAAAAAAAAGAGTTACAACATCAACAATTAATGATATGCTTATGTGAATAAGCTGTCTTTAGCATCAAAGTGACAAATTGTATTTTATTTTAATATTAATAATTTTATTGTCAATACTTTTAATATTCTTTTTTATCCTTAACCGTCACAAACTCTCTCAATTTATTATCAATCTTACTAAAAAATATTTATCAACTTTCTTAAATATTAATAATGATAATTTACATAAATAACGTGTCACCCAAGAAATAATATTCTCTTCAATATTTTTATCTATAATAAAAACATGTGGATTAAATTTTAAATAAAAATAATTAATAAATTAAAATTAAACGTATTTAATTGAACTATTTTTACTAAAATGTTAAAATATCTATATCGATTTATTAAATTTAATTTATAGATATAAAAACAAACCAAAAAAAATTAATACTTGTTAAATTCAACGATAAAAAATGAAATAAATATTTTTTATTGAGAAAAGAATAGATATGGAAATAACATATAGGTTATATATTAAAATAATGTATTTACGGTCTAGCTAATCTGTGTGTTTATCATCCGGTTATTTATTTAAGTTTGTTTGAGATTCTCTTATATCAAAATATATTACAATATTCAATCATGAGGTGTGGCATGGTGGCAGTTCATCTTATTTCTTAATTATGTGGCTGAGAATTCAATTCTCACCCATTGAAATGAAATGTATTTCATGACCAGCTGTTTGTCTCTTCGGGAGAGCTCCCATGACGAGGAAATTACTCATTGCTATCGACAATGAATACCCTGATTTCGATATATATATATTACAATATTCTTTAAGCAGGACAATATGTGAGTTTAGAGTTTCTGGTCATTTATCTTCTAAACAGAATCAAAACTATCTTCTATTTGGACAATAGGGGGAGTTTATGATCCTTTTCTTAGGAGAATATGTGTGATAAATAATAACATAAAGATATTAATGATTCAATTTAATATGTTGATAACTTAAAATTCATATATTGCCTCAATAGAAAAAAGTCATGTATATTATATTAATAAATATAGCTGACTCTTATATTTATTATTCAAAATTATATAGATAAAAAAAATTAGTTAGATAATAATAAAAAAAATATTATTTATTATGCTATCAGTTAATCAAAATAAAACTCAAATATTAGTGCATCAAAATTAAAGATAAATAAGGTAACAAATAAGGATTTTACTGAGCCGTATTAAATGTATTAATTTAAAAAGTTGATCAAAGACCAAGAGCAACAAGTTTTTAATTAAAAAATAACATTAATATTTTCAATATAGTACATATGTTAGAAACTTTGAAAAAGAAAAGTTTTTGAATCAGTACCTTTAATCACTAGTTATTAAAAACTAATAAACAAACACAAAGACAGGCCACCAAGACTAATAATAATTATTTTTAAAATCATATACATACTAATTATATATTATTAACAGTATAAATATTTTGTATAATAATAATATGTCATCATTAATTTATATAATATTTATATTTTTTATACTACTTTATATAATCTCATCATATATATTTTGATTGAATATTTCCATTTCATGTTAGCTTGGTTTGTCCAAAACAAATCAGTAATACTATTGAAGGCAAAAAATAGGAAACGTTTTTTCAAATAATTGTGATATTTTTCTCTTATTCAAATTAATATGCAATTATATATATATATATATATCATTTTGAAATATTTTAATTTTGCAATAAAAGCAATAAATATGTCGCAATTTATTAAAAAATAACATCACAACTACATAAAGACCTTGGTTTTGTCAAACTACAACATGGTAGAGTTGCGGCTTGGGGCTGCTTTCCAATTTTAATATCATGCTATTACTAGGTCAAACCAGTTTACGAAATAAATTAATATGGGCGTGCTCCTCGTGCATAATCAAATCAGCATATCAGTGCATGCACTTTTTTAGTATTATTATTATTATTTTGAGAGGACAGGGACGGATAAACTGGTAGTCAGTCGAGCTTTCGTTAGTGTTGAGCATAGCGAGGCTCGTTGACAATCAACCCTAAAATTTAAGTTTAAATTTAGCTCATTAAAAATTTATTGAACTCAAGTTTGCTCATAAGTTGATAAATTTTTCATGAACTAAGTTTATGTTTAGATGAAATATTTTCAAAATATATGAAAATTTAAAATATTAGAAAATTAAAATATTTTAATTAAATTCTCTTTGGTTTTTAAATTCTTTTTGGGATAAATAATTACATTATCTTGATTTTAACATATTTTATTTGAAAACGTAATATATTTTTTTAAAATAATTTTTTTATTAAAAATCAAAATTCAATTGATCTAAAATCAATTATAATGAGTTTATATTTCATAAATTATTTTAAATTTTATTCACAAAATATTTTAAATTTAAATTATAAAATTTAATTATTATATAAATAAAATAAAATGATACACAAATATAACATCATGTAATATAAACTGAATATTAAAAAATTTAAGATGTAACAAAATGAATTAAAAATAATATTAAACAAAAACCACATAAATATAAATAAATTATAATAAAATATAATAAAAATAAGACTTATCAAAATAAGAAAATCGTATGTTTGTGAGTATAAAGATTTTCAGAATTCCCTCTCTATAGGTGAAAACTAAAGTGCTCTATTTTATCTAGATAAAATTCTTCTTTAAAATCTCTTGAATTCTGTAATTATTTCTAAGTGAATATCCAAATAGGATATTTTATCATGATAAATTTTAAATCCTTTCAAAAATTACATTCATACTATAATTGCTCCATCCAAAAGCACACTAAAGATATCTATTATCAGACGTAATAATTAATTTCTTCAAGACATATAACTCATATATATATATCGATATTACCTCAAACTATGAAATTGATTTAAATATGAATGAAATATTTAATTTTAGCTTAATATATTATAGTTTTTACTATTAATATATAGCCTATTTTTAATATAATTTACATCCTATATACAGGATGAAAAGAATTATCAAATTATATTAATTATTTATAACTAACAAATCATAATACAAATAATAATAATAATAAGTACATACATAATATATATATATATATATATATATATATATATATATATATATATAAAGTTCATGAATTCGGCTTATTAATTATTAATTAACTGACAATAGTTATATAAAAATAGGATCAGGACCGCTCCTTTTTGGAAGGAACAGGACCGATCCTGTTAGTAGACTCTCAAGCAATCATTTATAATTACAACACATTGAGGGTTAAAATTTGGACACCATTCTTCAAATATTTAAACTACTTTTTTTTCAGAAAAAAGCATAATAATATAAATACACATCAGGTACGTTTGGCTAATGACATAAGATGCATTTTTTGTGAGATGACAGATGAATTTGTTGCATATTTATTCTTACATTGCTTTTTCACTTGGATAATTTGGAGTGGAATTTTTGGGGGAGTTAAGGCTGTCTTGGGTTGTACCTTCTTAAACTTAAAAAACTGTTAGATATTTGCCTTGATTTTCTGGGTCTTACAAAAAAGAGGTGGGTGGTTTATTTTTTGTTGTTCTACGGTCTATTTAAAATGCAAGGAACAAAACTATCTTTGATGAAAGTTTAATTAGCATGAATGAATTGCTGTAAAAAATTAAGTTAAATTGAAAAGGGTGGTGTGCTCCACCACGTGCCATAAGTGTTGTGTAGATTATTTTGTAGAAGCTTTTTATGTATCCTTTATGGCAATATCAGAGGGGATCCATGGAAACTTCCTAGAGTTTGGTATATATGCATGACCAACATTAGGAGCTGTGGGATGATTAAGTGGTCCTGGATTTTCTTTTGGTTGAGTGAGGAATTTGGGACAAGGTTATTAGTGGCAGATTAATATAGTTAGGTGCTGGTGATGATTATATATTGGCGTGTTATTTTTTTTTTCTTACTATACCTGTTTTCCACTTACCTTGATAAGTGTCGAGGACTTCAATAATTATTAAAAAAAAATATAAATACACATCATTGCTCTACTTCTCCCACCTCAAGATTTAGCTCTCTACTCTTTACCATTGAAAAGTTTTATGAATATACTTACTCTATTTAAGTTATATATAAATTAATTTTTATTTGACTAGAAAAATATACAAATAAAATACTAATGATTACAATAAAATTTTAATGTATATGCATTTTCATCAGTAAAAAAAGATAATATTCCAAACATGTACTATCACATTAATAAAAATGAGTTTAACTCAACTACATATTATTTAGAAAACCTTACAAATAGAAGAATCTAAAATAAAATAATAACTATCCAACTTTGAATAATGACATCTACTATTTAGTAACGTCTAGTATTTAATTTTCATTTTAATTGTACAAAATATAATACTAAAAATGAAATATATTTATTGGCATATAAATAATTTACTCCAGTAATGAATTTAAACTAAAAATTTATTTTTAATACACTAACAGTATAAAAATAATATTATATTCTTAATTAATAGAATTTTACTAAAGCAATAAATTATATAAAATAATCACTTATTGTCACAAACACTCACTATGATTTGTAATTTTAGTGAAACTTGATTAGCTGACAATATAAATTAATTTTATATGTCAATACATAAATATTAATCTCTAATTATATATTACTTTTCCCTTCTTGTTTTTCTTTGCTATTATTTCATTGTTATTTCATTTTCAGAGGATTGCTTTATTTCTTTATTTTAAGATCTTAATTTTTAATAGGTAGTTGAGTTAAACTTGTATTAATGTTACAATACATTATTAGAATATGTGTAAATTTATTTTTTACTGAAAATGCATATAATCTAAGATTTTATTATAATCATTAGTATATCATTTATATTTTTTTCAGTTAAACAAAAATTAATTCATATATAACTTAAATAAATTAAGTATATTCATAAAAAAATTTTAATGGTGAAGATGAGAGAGCTAAATCTTGAGGTGAGAAGAGAAGAGCAATTATGTGAATTTATATTATTATTTTTTTAAAAAAATAAAGTTGTTTAAATATTTGAAGAATGAGGTGTACAAATTAACTCTGAATTTGTCGTAAGTATAAATTAGTGGTTGGGATGTTACTAATCGGACCTGTCTTGTTCCTTTCGAAAAGTAGAGGATTCGGATTTTATATATATAGTAAGTTATAAAAAAATAAAATTCAAGTTTGGCTCATGATTTCATCTTATTAAGCTATCATAACTGAGCTGAAAAATAGCTTACGAACATGACTCTACTCACTTCCAACTCCACCCTAATTTCAAATCATTTAATTTAACAAGGAACCTAATGCAATTAAATGTCAAAATTAGTTTTCTCAATAGTATATGACATGAAGAAGAGTTTCAATGATTAGTTTTTTAATAGTTGAATTAAAGATGTAAACATTTTTTTAATGAGCCCGCTTACGCGTCTAGTCCTTGATAATAATTGTTATTAAATTCCAACAATAATATTAAGTTTAAATATGTTTTTAACTCTTAAAAACAAAATCAAATTTTAGTTTTGCCCCCAAAAACTTTTTCTGTTTAGTTTTAAGATAAACATTTTCTCAGTTTAAGTCGTATGATTGTTGATTGTTATATAAGATAAAATGATCTAACTCTTAGACTGGGTTTGATAATACTCTCCAAAAAAAAAATGACTTATGAAAAACATAAAAAAAAATTTTATCTAGTAAACAAAAAAGGATAGGTTGCTTTTCCTCTCAACTTTTAAAAGTGACAGGAGCTTTTGAAAGCATCTCATAAAATATCTTTTAAAGTGGACTTTTGTGATCTAAAACTGATAAAGTTATGTGACTTAATTCTAGTTAATGATAATAAATATTGAAATTACTTTATTTAATATCTATATTTATTATTATTATTTTATATTTTTGGAGTATATTTATCCAATACTATTATTGTGACTTTTGCTTATTGAGAACAATGCTAATATTATTTTATCAAATAATACTACTACTATTTTTTAAGAGCAGATTTTTGATAACTCAAAGAGTTTATCAGCTCTGAAAAAACAGCAACAATATCAAACCAAATCTTAATTAGCCAATTTAACACTTAGCATAAATAGTTTAATGACATAGACTGAAATTAAGCACTCATACAAATATTTGGACAAAAACTAAAATTTTTTAATTTTTCAAGAAAAATATATTCAAGCCATGATATTAATATAGACTTAAATTCAGGATAATTCTAAACATTATAAATATTATAAACATTTCTAGTAGATATTCTAGCTATGTATGAGATATATCATAAAGGAGTAGGTAAAATATTGCTCACGTGGATTATTCAAAACTTCTTCATATATAATATCATGTTAATATATAATTAAAATGTCTTGTATGCTTGTCACTTCATTCACTTACAAAATCTTAACATTAGCTGACACAAACATTTGCATAGGTTTTAACATGCAGTGCAAGGCTTGGCGTCTAAATAAAGTATGAAAGTTGCGTGGGGAGTACAAAAGCCTATATAATAATAACGAATAGGTTTGAGAATTTTAATATATTTTTGTAGGTCATGTCAATTTTTGGGGGGGGGGTCAGAGTATTTCCTTTAAGGTTCGAAATTTGAGAAGTTTTTCTTATTAAGAATGCTTTTGGACAATATGTTTGGTCGAATACTTTTGGACTCTTGGTCCCGATGGATGCAATCTTGCTGGCCCAAGATGGGCCGAATTTTCCGATGAATGTAATTTTACCAGCCCAACTAAGATGGACCTATCAATATATTCGTTAAATTAAGTCTTTTATTCATAGCATGTTTTAGTCCTGTTTTTCTGGACAAACCAAAATCCTGCTTTGATGCTACGCTTCCTAATTTTACAGTGGAAGTTACTCTGCTCAGGGGATTGATTGCTTTTACAGTGCTCAGTCCATTTTAGAATGTGCTGCCACCCAATCAAAAAATAATAAAATTCTGAAAAAAGGACTTTTTAAGTTTTAATGAAGTTTTTTACAAAAAAAAAAAATTAATTTTTTTATTTATATATATCCAATTTTACAATTAATAATGTTGGTTGAGTTATGATACTATTTTATTTTAAAATTTTAACTTTTTAGTAAATAGTATCAACTGTATAATATTATATTATATTAGTGAATGTATACATTTATTATTTTTTTCTTTTTTTGGATCACATATTTCTTACTTATTTTGATCAATAAATTGTATATTTTTTTTCTAAAAAATGAAAGACTTGGCCTGTGAGCCAAGCCCACCTCAACCCGTCTAAACCAGTGAGTTAAACGAGATAAGTTAGGTTGGCTGGAATTTTTTGCTAGCTCAAAACTTCATCCTAACCCATTAAAAATGGTGGTTTTGGCAGACTAGCCTAACAGTCTCATTCTATTTTGACATCTTTACTTTATATGGAAAATAAGTGTTTGGTTGGAATAAGCCAAGAAAGGATAAATTAAATTTTTAGAGGGGAAACATATTTTAAGAAAATGTGGGGAAATTTTACTTACATTAGTACCTGGGTAAATTTTACTTTCGCAATTTGCTTCTCTCGGGCCTCACTCACTACTGAGCTCTCGCTCTTGCTTTGGCTCCGGCTCTGCGATCTCTACCAGCATTGCAATTTAGTCATAGACAGAAATCACTCATATATATAAACTCAAACAATATCAGTGTTTGTTAGTATTTTGTTTGTGTTCAGTAATTAAAATGCAATTGTCTGAACTTGTGTTCAGAAAAGAGTTATATTATTTATATTTATGGGTGTGAGATATTGTGTTGACTTACATTTCATCCATTAATAGATGAAATATGAACTCTATTTAAATACGATTCACATCTCATTTAATAATAAATTGAGTATAATGACAAACAGAATTTTTCATGTGAAAAAAGAGCCATTGTAAATTGAAATCAAGTTTTTTTTTTTCTTTTTTCCCTTTTTCCGGTTGAAACATGAAGAAAAGTTAGGTGTACCGAGAGAAGGGATCCACTTTAGTGAACACCGACTACGATGAGTCTGACTTGTGCACCAATAGTCGAATGCAATCTTGATCCCTTTGCTTCTTCTTTTTTCTGACAACTTTGCTCGTTTAGTTGGTTGCAATTGTAAATGCATATATTACTCCATTTGGTTTATATCTTGTTAAAATTGCTTTTAAAATAATTGATGTTAAAGAAATTGATTTTAAAAGAATTAATTCTGGAAGAATTTATTTGTGTTTGGAAAAGATATTAGAAAAGTGAATTTAATAGAATTGATATAATGAGATAGAAATAAAAAACTAAACCAAACACTCACTTTTTTTCAACCCAATTCTAAATGCCGCGCAACGGAGAAAACTTTCTAGACCAATCATGCTGTAGTGGCAGAGATATGGCGTTTGGCAGCTTCAGCATGATTATTGTAATCTATGGTTTATTATTATTGAAATACAAACATAAGACAGACCAGAAAATGTATCATTTTCATACCAAGCTTTAACATCTACTCTCAGAATATTTCAGAAGCGTGGGTATTGGACCTGCCACAACATTTAGATAATTGCACTTTGGCCCTCACTTTAGCCCTCAATGATTCAGGACAAAGCTTACCTACATGGCTACATAGAGGTGTCCTAGCAATAATTATCTCGGCATTATTCAGCATCAATCTCAACCTTTCAAGAGCTTTTTTTTGTAATTAGTTTAATCTGAACAATATATGATTGCTGCCTACCGTGTTTTTTGTGGCCCAATCAATTAATGTGTTGAATTGTTCTTCAAGTATAGTATTTTTTCTGGCAGAATCATGGAAAAATCATCAAGAAGGCCATGGACGCTAGATAAAGGCAAACGTTTGGCTGATTGTTTGCTGGAAACACATCTATATAACAAATTTAGAGGTGGAGCTAAGCTGGATTTAGAAATGTGTACCTTGGCCACGTGGAGAAGCTCATGGGACAGAAATTAATTGGGACTGATTTAAAAGCCAAGAACATTGATTCAAGACTAAGCTACTTGAAGAAACAGTTCTTTGCTCTTCATGAGATTAGAGAAAAATAAAAGCTACTGGATTCAGATGGGACGACGAGAAGAAAATGGTGATTGGAGATCAATTAGTAAATAATGAATGGGCCAAGGTAATCTTCTTTTAATTTATTATACATGTTTACTCACATCAGAGATCAAAATTTTGGCTTATAAGTTTATATGTTTTTCACTTTCAGCTCTAATGTATTGCATTGTGCTGGTCTTGGTCTGAAGGGAACTTATTTACTTACTCCCTTCCCCAATCCCTACTACTTCACTGGGTTTTGTTTGCTTTTTCATTCATCTGCCCTGGCAATCTGTTTCATTTGATACATTATGACCCAAGTTTTGTTTTCTTGTTCTGTAACAGTGAGAAGCTTCTTCGGCTGATCTATTGAGTGGCTCTCTCTCATAATCTCTGTTAGCTTACTGTTGCTAGTTTATTTAGATTACTGGACTTCTTAGTGTTGTGCCTGCTTGCTTTGCCTTCCGATGATCTCAACAACTAAATGATTGTGTCTTTTTTTTTTTCTTCTTCTGTGTTTGTGTTTGAGCTATATGTGCCATGAACTAATTTATCAGTTTATACTATTCGTGGATTAGTTTCCTTCCGTGACATCATTTTAATGGGATATCTTCTGTTGAGTAAATCATCACTTCACCGTGCATTATTTAGTGGTTGATGACATTAATTCTTAATGGGCAGGGTCTTCTGTAATATGTTCTCCATGAGTTCTTACTTTTTCTTTACTGTAGTCCCTGAAAAAAAAGAGGATGCCTATTTTAATAATTAGTTTTCTTAACTGAATTTGCTGGCCTCTGATTATTAATGTTGTCTATTGATTTTGTAGAGCCACCCTTCCGCTAAAGGCTTATACATAAAGCCATGGCTTTTTATAATATCTTTGAAGAAGTTTATGGAAAAGATAAAGTTATTGGGTCAAATGTTGCCATTGCTGTCAGTAGACTTCAAGAGAGAGAACAATCAAGCAATATTTTAACTGAAACTATGACTCTCATTGACATTGAAGACAATGATATTTCAGATGAAGAATGGACAACAAAGAAGGCCAAGCAAAAAAGTAAACTACGAAATAAAGATATTGAATCAATGCAGAAGCAACTTATAGGTCTAGTAGACCATGTGATTCAAAGCAATAACGAATGTGTTTCAAAGATCATCAATGCACTTAAAATAGATGAAAAAAGTGACAAAAACAAATTGCACGAGAAACTAAATAAAATTCTTAGGTTGTCCATCATCCAAAGATCGCAGGCCATGAGAAAAATAATAGATCTCGATATTACCATATTTTATGCACTAGCATATGAGAATCAAAAATATACTTTTGTGCAAATGATGGTGCTATGCAATCAACTTGGATAGTATGAAAGACATGATTAGTAGATTTAGTAGTGTTTGTGCTATTAACTGAGTACTTAGTTTCTCATTGTTTCTTATATGATCTCTAATATGACATTTGTTAGAGTGTATTAGTTTCTTGGAAAAAAACACCATTTCCATACTTTCTTGTAATAAGGCACCTAGAACATTCAACATCAATGTTTGGTTGTTATGTGAAAAACTTAAAATTTGATGGATTACAAAATCAATATTCTTGGCTTGCATGTGCTCTTTATATATTTGATTTATAGTTTAATAGGTACTAATTTGTTGTCCATATATTTGACTTTATATATATACATTTATAAATGTTTGACTTCATATTTTACTTTAGGTTGATGAAACAAAATATCAAATAATTTATTGGTTAGATCAACCAACAACATAAAAAATGTATATAGAATTTTAACTTGACGGGATTTTTATTGTTATTATTTAAATTTTAAATAAATATATTTATCTATTTTTACTATTTTGTGATTACGTTTTTAAAAAAACAAATATTTTTTACTTTATAAATAATGAAAATGATTTTTATATGCATACCATGCATATTTAGCTTTTGGGGGATAAAAATTTGTAACATATTTATAGGATATACCAAAGATGAAAAAGAAAAAGTTCCCCTTTAATACTTACGCCCTAAAAATTTACCCTTCAAAAGTTTCTTCTTTAAATTTTCATGGGTAACCAAATGTAGCCTAAGAGTTTAATTTTGATACGTGATATAAATTATAAAAGAGTTTTGTACTATCGTTTAATTATATGTTTTTATTTATAAAACTTTTAAAATAATAGTTGTTAAGTTTAATATTTTGACGAATGTGATAATACATGATTGGATATTTGTGAAAAGTTTTTACACTGCACAGCGTGTTTAAATTAAATTCGATTAATAATGAAAAATGTTTCATTGCTCTTTAGTATCTGAATATTTGTCATTGTGTTTTTCAAACAACATATCTCAGAACTCAACAAGCAAGATGTAGAGTGTGGAAACTTCTTATTGGTGACTAGCTAGCTTGGGACCACATGGGAAACGTAAATACATCATAAAAGTGGGGTGACATTATAAATTTTAATGTTTGTAAAATTGGGGTCGAACTATAAATTTTGATATCTGTAATAATAACGCATACTAAACACACTTACTGAGAATTTATCAAGCTGAACAAACACGTTTAAGCATTAATTTTTTTTTTGTTTGGTGCTATCTTCTAACATTTCCTGGTTGAAAATAAAAAATGTGTTGGTGTGAAGCTGATTTCACGTACAATGTTCTTCCTCATCCTCATGGCCTCTCACATTCTCCAAAGTCCATGGTCCTGTACAAAAGCTACCTACACCCCCTTTAACCCTTCCCGTAACCCAACAACCCCTCAAACGTTGAAGTTGGCTGTGCAGAGAGATGGTTGCTAAGTTCCATTGTTGCGAAGTGAGAGCATTCATTGGCCATCCATTAAGAATTTCCAGTGCTACTCCTCCATGGTTGATAAAAGGTGCTAGAGGTACTTAAAAAGTAATAAGGATTTTTAGATCCATAATTCATTAACTGTGAATGAGAAAAGTGATACACAACCACTACCATAATTATACTACACACTTACACCAAGTTAAAGTTATAATTCAGTATGTAAAAAATCTTAAACCAATATATAAAAAGTCATAAATCAATATGCAAAAAGTTATAAACAAGTATG
The DNA here is from genome assembly GCA_031216125.1 of Dalbergia cochinchinensis. Classification (NCBI taxonomy): domain Eukaryota; kingdom Viridiplantae; phylum Streptophyta; class Magnoliopsida; order Fabales; family Fabaceae; genus Dalbergia; species Dalbergia cochinchinensis. The sequence goes on along the minus strand of CM062371.1, from coordinate 51,232,751 downwards.
TAAAAAGTTTTACATATTAGTTTATAACTTTTTACATCTTGGTTTACAATCTTTTGCATATTGGTTTATAATTTTTAACTTGATATAAATGTATACTGTAAGTGTGGTGATAAACATTTATAATTTCTCGTGAATAATAAATACACATGCCCCTTAGAAAAACAAAACCAATTGTGGGAGCTATTGAATAAAAACAAACATCTGGGGCTGATATTTAATACACCAATTTTCATTATAAACTCTTACCAAGTAACATTCATAAAAATAAAGAATGTCAAATGCTTCCCACTTCATCCGTTAGTTCAAATTTTAACTGGCCACGATTTTGTCACCATCATGGTGACGAACCCATAAGAAACTTTTCTTTTCGGAACATGCCCAATCAACAATATGTAATCTACTTGGCAAAAAAATTAGGAAGAACAAGCAAGTGGCAGAGAGCGTTTATTACCTGAGGAAAAACTCATTCTTGATTAGTTGAAAAGGGTGTACTCATGATTTTAGAAAATGAGACATTTATTATATGCGTACAGTAAAACAAAAAAGGTACGTTTTATTTCAATTTTCAATTTTTTAGTATTTAAAATTCTGTAAAAAAAATATAAAAAATTATGAAAACTACAAAAATCTAATTTTTAGTTTTCATTTTCAATATTTCTTTTACAAACTGAAAATTAAAATCAAATGTAACCTAAGTGAGCCGTATAGTATTTATATATATGTAGCAAGACCATAGTACTTATATAACTGAGTTTAGTACTATACCTCTTAAATCTCTTTTGGGTTTTGGCTACCTTTATATAAATGTTCTGAACCATACGACAGCCTTGTACCCTTCCTTTTCCGAGCAATTAAAATGGCCACTAATTGAATCTCCCATGGCTCTTTTTCTATCTTTTCACATGATAGGGTAGCCCCTCTATAACACCTAATATAGAACACTAGCTATAACCATCTATTTCGACTAGGAAACAACGCTTGAAAACTTTCAACGTAGCTATGTGGTCCTTGGTCTAGTCTACAACCACTCGAATGCAATGCATTTATTACAAGTCCAATTGACACTTCTCTTTGACTATAGCTAATTGTTCACTTCTATGCATGTCTGGGAAAATCAATTCATTGTAAATGACATTGTTTCATGCTTTGGGAATTAACTGATGATGCTTGATGATCTTGAACTACTATCAATTGTAACAATAAATGAAATTTATTAAAAACTGCTAAAAGTTTAAAACCATGATAAAGCTTGCATTAAATTAGAAAGAAACTTGATGTCCATCTCAAAATAAAAAGCCTTAAATGAAACAAACTAGCAGAAATTAAAGATCCAAATGTTCTTGACTCAATAAACTGACACACACCAAATTAAACAAATTTAATCTATTCCAAAGGGTCTCCCGATTGGCTCAATCCACCCGGTGGGATAAAACTTGGTTGTTGTTGCTATCATTTCAAAGCTGAGGCTTCATTCGGCCTTCATTGGCCATCTTGAAGAGGTGAGCTTGTGCTGATGCAGCCTTATTTGAACTCAGTGATGCCACAAACCTGTCCCTCACTTGGCTGGTTGTGTATGGGAACTTGTTGTTGACAAGGGAGTTGAGATAGGAAGCTGTCCCTTCTCTGAGGAGTGCTCCTACCCCATCAGTTCTTGTGTTGGAGAGTGCCTGTGGCAAGGTGATGCCCGAACTGATCCCTGGAATACTAGTAGCACCAAATGCACTCCCTAAGGTTCCCCACCATCCAAGCACTCCCCATATGATTCCTGGATGAGTGCTCCAGTAGCTGAAGATTAGAGGAAATAAAAGATTCATCAAGCTAACTATGTAATAATGTAGTAGCATATTAATTATTACAAAGTGGCTTACATTATATTATGAAAAATGTTAATTTTAAAATAAAAAGTGCACACTAGATGAGAGATATAAAGGACCACATCATTGAATCTCATACTACTTTGAGAGTGTGATGTTGTTTTGATGTCCCAAAATATGGAGCCAAATTAAATAATGAGGATCATGTATTTTATAGTACTTTGCAACAAGTTATAGAAAAATTCTTTAAACTTAAAGGAGATGCAAATCTATAACCTTACATTTAGTAGACTCATAAAAGAGTTAGTATGAACTAGAAATAAGAAAGCATACAAAGAGTAGATTTAGAAGTCCATTTTATCATAAATGTACCTAAATATAAAGTATTATAAGTTTGTAGATGTCCAAGAGTATTAGAAGATAAATATGTAGTGTGATATGAAAGTAATTATACTTACTTGCAGGTGCCAGTAAAGGGAGATGGAGAAGGAAGGAAAGGGGGTGAAGGGACATTGGGGGTGCCTGGGTCTGTTGGGGTGGTTGGAGGGCTCACAGTGACCGGTGTTGATGGGGGTGAGTTATAGTATCCACCACCTCCTGAGGGAGGGTTTGATGGTGTTGATGGTGGTGATCCACAGTTGCTTCCATGTGATGGTGTCCCATGAGAGGGTGTCCTGCTTCCATGGCCTGATCCAGAGCCGTGAGATGGTGGAGTTTGTGATGAGCCTGCAATAAGTAAATACAAAGCATATGAAAGGACTAAATAAACATTAAAATCTTGATCTCTATTAACTTTTCATCATTCAACTTAATTTGTGCTACAGTAGAATAACTAGCACTATTTTATATTATTAATATGAACATTTTTCTTAGTAGCTAATAATGTATACTATATAGTATATAAAAGTCTTGTATTTGCATAAATAATGGACTAATATATACGTACGTGTACTAATTAGAGAATGTTACATAGAGAATTAGAGAAATTAACCTGAGGGAGGAGTTCCTGCATGTGGGTCTGGGATGTAGTAGTTCTTCTGATCTTCAAGGGTGGTGGATATTACAGGAACCACAAGGTTCTGAGAGAGCAATGCTGCAAGCATTGCAAGCATGGTGAGAGATGCATGGCTTCTTTTCCTCTCCATTGTTGTCTCCAAATGCTTAGAACTAACACAATAATGAGAGAAAAAAGAGGGAAAGGAGGAGCTTGAGGGGTTTGAAGTGCTCTGGAGGAGGGAGGCAGCATGGAATATAAAATGGTTCATAGAACCGAAGTTAATATTAGCAGGTGGGAAGAGTGTGAGGTTGGTTGATGTCTTGCAGGTTGCATTTACTCATAGTATTTACTTCTTCTTCCAGCAACGATGCCTGGTTTCTTCTGAAAATCTAAGAGCACATGACTATTATTCATTTGTAACATGTCTAACATCCTGTCTCGTTGTCATATCCTCTCTCCTACAAAAGAAATGTTATTTCCATATTTATGTAATCCTTCAAAAAAAAATTTATAAGAATATTTAGTCTCTTAAAAATTGAAATTAAATTTACAGTCCTTCAAGATTTTAATAATATGACACATTAATTTTTCTGTACGTATTTGATTTTTTAAATACTAATAGAATTAGATATTGACTTGCTAATATTATATTAAGTGATATATATATATATATCATTTGAAGTGGAATAGAGTTTAAAATAACCTATCTTGGTGGTTAAAAATCACAAAATAAATTATTTAAATCTCTATTATGAGCCATAAAGTAATTTATTTTGTGTAATTTTAGATATTAAAATGAGTGTGATTTATTCCAAAATAGTTTTATTTAACTTGTTTCTAATGTTTTAATGATACATCATCATCATATTGTACTATGTGTGTAAATTTACTAACAAAAAACTAACATAAGATTAATGTGTCCATTATTTTCAATCTCAAGGGACCGCAGGATTAATTACTTTTTTGATGGACAAAATAGTCCGATGTAAAAATCTTAAGGAATCAAATAGCGTATTCACTTATTTTCTTTTATGTATCAAAAAATTATGTAATATGTTATTATTATTATTTTTATACAAAAATTAAATGAAGTAAAATAAGCTTAGTATATAATTGTAATCAAATTTTAAAGCCTAGTTATAGGAGATAAACTTACTTTCTTACTTTAAATATGAAATTGCTTCGTAAAACAATAAAAATTAAAAAACATAAAATAAAATTGGTTACCTGAATAACTAGCTTAAGCTGAATTGTGTGGTGAGAACTGCCCTTGGCTTTTGAATGCTATGTGGGGTGTGTGTGTATATATACATATACACATACACACCATTATCTTTTCTTTGCCTAATCGAAAGAAGTTTAATTAGGACTTAGAAAACTTATCTAATTTAGATAGTATAAATGAGGTGATAGCTTCAAATCATCGCCATGTAATTTCGTTAAAAAAGAAAACTCATCCAGAGTAATAGATCGATATGTCTTTCCAATTCAACAAGATTAGGAAAGCCTGCTTAATTAAATCTAATATCAATCACTAGACAATGAAATCTTCAACACCCCATATTTATGGGAGCTGATGGAGACACACCAAATGGAAGAATATCAATATATCCATAGCATGACTCTTCTCGCAGAAACAGCTGTGAGTGATTTAAATAGGCTGTACGCCTGTACCCATCACTACAAGATATATCTGCCTTTCTGTGTTCATTAATTAATATGTAGATATTCAAAAGTTAACATTGGTATATGTATGTTATCCCCACTTTCTTAATTTTATTCCTTCTATATATCCTACCTCGCTTTGGCTCGCAGGTTTGAAAGAAAACCTCAACAATTTAATTTAGGTTAAATTAATCCATATAGTTCCTATATTTTTTAATAAAAAAAGCCCTCAAATAGATCATTATACTTTAGAATTTTGTAATTGAACTCTGAACTTACAAAACAGTTGTAATTAGATTTCAAACCTGATTAAACGAAATATGTTATGGAGTTAATATTTATTTTAATCATTGACTTTATATTTAAAAATCATTTTAGTTCCTGATTTTTAAAATAAATCAAATTGGTTTGTGATACTATAAAATATAAATCAAGTTAGTCTTTTAGTCAACTTTTATTTAATATTCTATCAATTAAATAATGATGTGTAATGTTAAACAATATATTTATATATGTTATATCATTTGGAATAGAATTAAATTTAAGATAATTTATTTTGATAGTTAAAATTAGACAAAATAAGTTATTTAAATATCATTTTAATTTTAAATCATAAAATAATTTTTTATATAATTTTAGATATTAAAATAAATAATTTTAAATTTTATCATACTTTAAATAACATATGATATGTCAAGATATTACTTAACATTACATATCTTTTTAATTGACAAAATATTAAATAAAAAGATGAGATGAAGGGTTAACTTGGCTCATATTTTATAACGTTATGGATTAATTTAACTTATTTTAAAATTAGGAAGTACAATGACTCATAAATATAAAATTATGGACTAAAATGAGTATTAACTCTATTTTATAATGTTATTTTGAATGTTATATAATAATTTAGTTGAAAGGTGACGTCTAGTTACTATCATTAGATCACTAAACATAAGCAGATAGAAATACAACAGCATATTAAAATTGTCCAAGGATCTAATTATAAATATATAATTTATAAGTTTAGGTATTCAAATTACAAATTTTTGATCCGTAGAGACCTATTTAAATTCTTTCAAAAAGTTCAAAAACCTATAAAGTAATTAAATCTTTAATCTATTAGGAAGAAAAGGAGTAAACTCTCCTATATATATTTATAAAATGGATAGCAGAATTATAGATTATCTTTTGAGTGAAAACGAATCATCTCATCACGTCAAATTTTTAAATGACCTTTACATATATATTCTTTTATTATTGATTTAAAACGTGAGATCAAGACAACATACAAGACACAATACATAAAAGAATAAATTATGAGAGATCATATATAATAAGATCGGATAAAAATTTAACATAAAACGATCTATTCTCCATTTGAGTAGAGCATGCCAGAGTGGTCAAGTCATATACCATATAAGTTTAACATGTTTGCAGCAGAACACATAGATCATAAACCATGTTTTATTAAAAGAAGGAAGGCCAATAGATATGGAAATCAAATGAGTGCATTGGCGCCCAAACAGTGCTAGCTAGAAACAAGTCCCAAAACATTTCAATCACAAATCACGAGTGCGAGTGAGTTATTCCGGAATAAATGAGATCGACAGAGATTAGGTGAGATTGCACAAAAATGTTGGGAGAGGAGTGAATAAGGATAGGAAATTTGGTGCCACTGTAACTTCTTGTCAAACCTTCCATTGACTGTTCTTTTATTAGAGAAAGAGACATCGGTTGTGATTCAATTTTTTTTTATCAGAAGAAAAAATTATATAGAGTCTTCCTATATTTTAAAACATTCTTAATAATATTTACTATTTAATAAATCGAATATTCTAAAAAAAATACATATGGATATTTTATATATTCAAAAAATATTTAATCCTTTTCAATTTGATAACGAATTGTGCATTTGTTTAGAATATTTTGATAGAACATGCCTTTATAGGAGTTATTCATATTAGTTTCTAGTTAGAAGTTAAAAACAATTTATTTTAAGTAGTTTTTAATTGTTAAGTATAAACTTATACGAACAGCTTATATAAAAAGTTTTTTCAATTAAAGATTAATTTTTCTATTAAAAAAACGTACCCTAATTGAAAGAAATTAAGATTTTCCATAAATAAGTGAGTTTGCATAGTAGGAGGCAAACAGTTTGGCCATTATGAGGTTGTTGTTGCATACAGGGAAGCCACCACAATTATGAATGACAGCCCAGAAGCAGAAGTTTATTTATGAGAAAGTGAAATGGAAGTCTAAGTAATTAGGAACCAACTAGTCTAGGAAGCCAATCGGTACTCTTGAATCCATAGATTGTGATTGTTTTGTGATGCTTGGTAACTGCTGCTGGTTGGAATGGATGAGTTACGTTGTTTGGAGATTTTATTGGGACACCAAAATAACTTCCTCACATAAATGTAATATATCATTTTATTATTTTATTTTGATATACTTGTATTTTAAAATTCATTTAATTTATACTTAGTAAGTATATTATATTTCATTCTATATCTATAATGCTAATATTCTTTTTTATCTTTTTGGTGAAGGGATGAAATCTTTCTAGTTTTCTATGGGAAAGTAACTCTTTTACCATTTTTCTATGCAACCCTGACAAAGGATTATTGTTGTAAAGAGAAATGTTGTGTTTACTCATTTATAACCAAAAAAAATAAAATAAAATTATGTTAACTCACTTCATACTGTACGTCTTGTCAACTCATCAATCCTTCATTGTTGGAATAACAAGTTTTGTTGTTGTAAATATTTCAGAGTAAAAATTGAAGTTATTAGTTCATAAGGTTGTATGCATTAATCATTTTGATCTCTAAAATTTAAAAGTGAACTTTTTAGTATTTAAAGTCATAAAATACGAGTCATATTAATCTCTAGTCTTATTTCTCTTATTTTGTTGTCACATTTTAATTTCGATGTATCATGTTAATCAATATGTTGGTGATAGATAGACATTCTACTTAACCTCTGTCAATTAAATTGTATGAAAATAAATATAATTGAAGAATATAATATGAATGATACATATAATTAAGTAGCATTGTAAATATATTTAATTTGGCATCTACCAATAGTTTGATAACTTATCATCCACCCATGTCACTCTAAGGGTAAAAAGGAAATCTATCATAAGTATGTTATGAATTAAATATAAAATATTAATAAAAGGTTAGGGTTAAGTAATACTAGTGTAACTTTAAATAAGTGTTATATCATTGCATTACTTGTTTTCTTAGTATATTTTTTTATATGAAACTCAACATTGGATTAGAATTTCACTTCATTTAGATCAAACCTATAAAATTTTAAATTAATATAAAATTGGTTGGTGTGGTTTTTATATACATCAAAATGAATGTATCATAATATATATTCAAATGAATAAGAATGAGATCTATAAGATTATATTCTTATTGATGTTTAACATGAAAATTTGGTATGAATGATATTTATAATAAGTAATTATAATTCATCGGTTAAGTAAATAAAAAAATATTTTATACAAATTAAGTTATTTAATAGTGTAATTATGTTTAAAGTTACACCAGTATATCCTAATTCTAACCCTGCTGATATATATCAACTAACACATTTTGCATAACATGATATTATTTTTGTATTGATATATAATTTGTTTAAAGATATATATATCACTTGAATTTTGTTAATTTAGAAATTTTATATAATATATATATATATATATATATATACATATATGTCAGACGCTAATTGTCCATTAGTCAGGACATTATTGAGTCTAATATAGATTTAAAAAATATAATACAGTCAAAAAACAAAAATATTTAGGTACTGTGACAGCAAAATAAAATATTTACTCTATTTTATTTATTAATTGACACTTTAATTTTATGGGTCATTATTATCTTTTATTTTTCTTATATTTTTAATGCAATATAATTAATGTATTAATTAATAAATAGAACAGAGTAAATATTTTCTTTTACCTTAAAACTAAGAGCACCTAACAAGTTTTTCTAAAAAAATTAGGTTATTAGACGATTCCCTAAATTCATCCTTTGTACATTCTTGCTTGGGATGCACTGAAGCAATTAGTATAAAGAAGCTAAAATCATGTATATATAGATAAAATTAGAATAATTAAAACTTTAACTAATCCTAATTCAGTTTTATTATAGCTCCATGGAAAGTTGTTATATATCCAGGGGAAAAGCAATATGTTATTACACATCATATTCCTCCTAGTTTAGCATTTTTCTATTTAAAGTAACCACTCCATTTTGAGCTTTGACTTTTTGTCTAGCGTCAAATTTCAAAAGACCAGCCATGCAAACATCAAAACAAACAAAAGTTAAACCAACTCTCCCCTCTCTTTAAACAGAAAAACATGTTTTTCTATTCAATAATGTTCTGAAGATTGTAGTTTGCAACTGCAATTGCGACAACAATATTGCAGTTAAAGCCGTCATCACAACCTGTGTTTGACAGCTACAATTGAATTTTTAAAAGCTGCATTTTGCCGTAACTGTCGCAACCATGTTCTAAAACAAACTTGATTTTAAATCCTTATAATATCCCGATCCATAGTGCCAAAGAAGAGAAAAACAAAAAACAAAAGAAAATGGCCCCTTCATGTTATGGTGCCCTTTTTATTCTTCTTTCCCTCTCCTTGAGCACATTTGTATTTGGAGGGAGTTTTGATGATGATTTTGACAATCTTTTTGGAGATCATAGGGTTAACATAACAAATGGGGGCAAAAGCATGAGCCTCACACTGGATAAATATTCTGGCTCAGGCATTGCTTCCAAGAATGAGTATTTGTTTGGAAGATTTGACATGCAGATCAAGCTTGTGCCAGGGAACTCTGCAGGAACTGTCACTGCATTTTATGTATGTCTTGTTCGAATTCCAAACTCATAATTCAGCTGCATATTTATATGCATTACATATTTATTGATGAAACATACTAGACAACTAGAATTTTGTTGCCAGAATTTTGTGCGATTAATCGAGTCTCATTATTTGAACCTCACATGTGGTCGTCATAGTTGAAAATCCGAAAAAAGATATAAAAGTAAGAGAAAACTAGGTCTCTCACTAATGTACATTTATCAATGTCTATTAAAAGTTTTGCTGTCTCTGCATTGATGTCTAACAAATGTATGAATAATACTTCTTTTAATCTTTGGGTGTATGAGTGACATTCACCTCAATTCTTGAATGTTAACAAATTGTTAGCAATAATTCTAGTCATGTGGCGTTATTATCTATTGATATGTATTTTTATGTATGCAGCTAAGCTCTAGAGGAGACCACCATGATGAGATTGACATAGAGTTCTTGGGGAACTTGTCTGGTGATCCATACCTGCTCTCAACCAATGTATATGCCAATGGTGTTGGGGATCGTGAGGTGCAGTACTATCTTTGGTTTGATCCCACAGCAGACTACCATACCTATTCTATTGATTGGAGCCCAAGTCGGATAATGTAAGTAACAAAATAATCACAATTCCATGTATAAAATTCCATATTCTCTTGGGATCTCGTGCTTTTTGTATTTGAATTCGTGATGTCTTTTTTTTATCTTAATATGTATTTGAGGTTTTTTTTTTTTAACTTGGCTTGAAATGATTGGTTGCGTCTTTTTATAGTTTTTTCCTTTTTTATCTTGTGGTTTTGATTAGGTATTTTGAGATTTGTTTGATTATGTTTTGTCTTCTTGACACATCTTGATGTACTTTTTTACTAATTTATTATTTGAGAGTCTACTATTTTATACTTATTGGAATAAATAAAATTGTTATTTGGTTCAATTAGTTTGAAACTTATTTTCCTTAAATAAAATCTTAGGTTGTATGGAAAAAACTAATATTGAAATAACTTTATTCCTATAGCAAGTTAACCCCCACCGGTCGAAGAAAATGAAATTTATTTTTACCTATATCTTTTTTCTTGGTGATTGCAGAATCTTGGTAGATAACATTCCCATAAGAGTGATGCACAACAGAGAAATCATTGGTGTGCCATTCCCAACAAAACAGCCCATGAGGCTTTACACCACTCTCTGGAATGGAGACACATGGGCAACAAGATGGGGCAAGGTGAAGCTTGATATATCAAATGCACCATTTGTTGCGGGCTTCAAGAACTTCAATGCCAATGCTTGCATTGCAAAGCCAGGATCAAGTTGCAAGGGCTTCAGTGCTGGAAATAATGGAGGCCTTGACATTGAAAGCAAGCAGAAATTGAAGAAGGTCCTTTCAAAATGGGTAGTATATCACTATTGCGGTGATTTGAGGCGTTTTGCTCATGATGGCCTTCCATATGAATGCCGCAAGGATAATCTAGTGCAAGCTGAATAGAGGTTTAAGGCTAACCATTAATTAATGTTACAGTGCGCTTAATGGGGCAAACCATGCAAGAGGATGATGCATATCCGGAAGATGTAGCTGGTCTGTTTTATAATATGATTGAGTTGTCATGAAAGGTGGTTGTTAAAGGTGAATGAATTTTAATTTTAATTTCTTGGCCTAAATACTTCTGATAGATATCTTCGCAAGTAGTTATCCCTATAGGGCTATAATGTTTTTCATATTTTTACACTAATTTAATTTGTAACATTCGTCTCCCATGTTCATTAAAAAAGTATACAGTCAACGAATTATTGACTAATACATATTTTTGGTAGAATTTTAGAAGAAAACATAATGAAATTCCTTAAAAACTCAGTGGGAAAATCTCTTAATGGGGATGCAAAGACTGAACCCTGCTGCCTTAGTTGAATAATATGCAGGCAATTATACAAATAAAGCAACTTGGTAAGGTTGCACTTGTTTCTCATCCTTAAACCTTACAAATGAAATATATTTTGTCTAATACTAGGGACCTTACTTATTTTGAAAGACTATTGTACATATACACTGTTGATATATTCTTGTCCAATTATGAATTTCACTTACTATTCAAAAAGAAAGGCATCGCCCTTGAAAGAGAGATAGAAGTATTAAAAAAAATCAAGGACATTTTAAAAAATCTTCCAATAGAAGTACGAAAGTCTCTTTTACTATTACACGAACTTATCTGTGAGTGATACATTAAAAATTGTCTTTTATTTCTTCCACTCACGAAGGTTTAAAACATCCACGAATCTCATTGGTCACGACCTGATTCGTTACTTTTTGCATTAAAATTGATTTACTAATGATTAACACCCTTACGATATAAATAAAAAGAAAGCCTTAAAACCGTAATAAAGGTCGTGCTAAACATGAATAACAAAGCAATCCCAATTAACAATTTGTTGTATGCTTAATTCAAACTTAGAACCTATTACATATTGGCTCTAGATCGCTACAACAAAATCCTAGTAACAACAAGATAACTGGAACATTCCTCTAACAGACAAAGATTTGATTCTCACAAGCAGCTAACAAACAAAACAAGCATGCGAACTCTAACATGAATCAATTTCACAGGTTCCGCAACGTAAAAGCACCCAGAAAATTACCATTTGCAAGTTGCAACCTTTTTCACAGACAAAATTAGTTGAAGCACGGTTGTGACTAACGGAAGTTAAAATTCCAAGAACTTCTTAGTGCAATCTTATGATAAGGAAAAAAAAAATTAATTATCACAATGTGTCATTCAATACTTAAACCCTTAGATACCTCAAGTTTGTAAACTATCAATATCTCCCACCTTAATTACATTTGTAGTGTCGTAGCTAAGGAGTTGATCATTAAATAATGAAGACCAATAAATGGAATCTTTATTTCTCTAAATATCCTAACCTTCCACATAGATACAAATAGAATACCTCATACTTACACGAGACCAAAAAGTTAATGAGTATACCTTAAACAAAGCTAATAACGAGGTCTAATTTTTATCATGTGCCTAAATATGAGAAGTTTACATGGAAAAATATCCTAATAAGAGAAGTTCTCAGTTTTTGTAAGAACAAAAGTTGCACTTTGTTATATTTAATGGTTGATACTTCTGCAATTACATTGAAAATATAATTATAATGAGAGAGAGAGAGAGAGTAATGGTCTACTAAACTGAAGTGTTGAGCATTCATAAAAGAAAACTGAAGTGTTAAACATTAAGTGAGCTGCAATGCTGCGTAACCAGAATATGATATACCATAATAATGTGTGAAAAAATATAGAATATCATAGTGAAAAATTAAATACATAAATCAACAGTGGAAAACTTAAATCAGGCTTCTGGCCACTCACATGTCACTAGTTTCAAGCAGTTAGAGCTGGGCAGTATTCTTCTGGCCATAGAGCCGTTTCTTTAATTTTAACCAGTCAAAACTCAAAACTTTTTCTCAATACGGGAACCCCTAAGAGTGTATAATCCTAATTATCCCATCATTTGTACATACCCATTTAGACGTGCCAATATAGCTACATGTGTATTTCAGTTATCTAAGCTTAGAACACTTATTTAAACTTTGATCCACATACGGCAATAAGTACAAGCAAAAGTATATACAAAACATACTTTTCTAATCTCATTCATGTCAGGCTTTAAATTGTGGTTGCAATTGCTGTGTTATGATTGCATAGCGACGTAGAAATTTACCAAAAGAATGATTTCGATAGGCAGTGAGAGATCAAGAGGATCGGACTGTATTTTATCATTTTGCTTCATTTAAAGTTAGTGTAGGATCGAATTTAACAAAAGAATGAGGACAAATACATAAATCTATGCAATTACTTTTATCATTTAAAAGCATGCATGAGCATGTTGTTTCCTTCCAATTGCTTGATCACCCTCTGTTTACATAATATGATGACTTACGTTTTCCAAACCAAAGGTATATCACAGCAGCAACAAGAGCAGTAACAGCTCCAGCAAACCCTAGACTCCACCGCAACTCCATCATCACCTTATTCTCTTCATCACCTTCTTGGCCTTCACCACCATTGATGGCCGTTTCTTCTCCCATCCTCACTCTCTCTTGATCAGCTTCCTTCAGTCTCTCTCTCAACCCAATCACAACCCACTCCTTCCCCTTCTCTCTCTCTTCGCTCTCTCTCAACGCCTCCTCCAACCCTTCGATCTTCTCTCTCATCTCTTCCTCAACCCTAACCCTCTTGCTCCTCTCTTCGGTCTCCTTCATCTCCCAAACCAGAAGCTTCCGCTCCAGCTCCCTCACCTTCATCTCACTCTTCGCGTTCGTTTGCTTCAAGATGTTTCTTTCTCTCTCTAGAATCTCAACCCTAGTTTCTCTCTCCTCCAGAGCCTTCCTCAGTTCGTCGATCATCTCCGATGTCATCGGGCCGCGTCGTCGCTGCAGCATCGACACCTCCTCCGATGTCGTCTCCGAATCCGCGATCTCCGTCTTTTTCTTCGGATTCGCGATCTCGCTGTTGTTGTTATTCCTCTTCTTGTTACCTGCGTTGTCGATCATGAATTCGTCAACTGTGGCTTCTTCCGCCATTGAAACGACGAACTCTGTGACATGAAGGAGAGCGTTTGCGAAACGATATCCAAGTTATCAGATATCCGAAGAGGAGGATGCTGTTTGGTTGCGAAGAAAAAAAGAAAAAGAAAGATTGAAGTAATTCTGTTGGAGCTTCGAAAAATCACGTGCTTGTGTTTTTGTTCAGGGTGCGGTTTGTTCCTATAATTTGACACTTTGTAAGACTTTTTTTTTTTTGGTATAAAACTTAACTATATTTAATTATTTGCCAAGTCCCCATAAAAAAATATTTATTAAGAATTTAATTTATACGTCAATATAGATTTTTTTTAAAATTAGATTGATATAGACAAAGTTTACACAAATATCAAATTATATATTGCTACATTAATAAAAATGTTTGATTTAACCATTAATTAGTTTGAAAAAGTCTTATGAATAAAATCACACAATTGGATGACAACATAAGCTGTGCATACCAAAATTAATTTCATTTACTAATATAATAATACATAATTAAATAATAATATAATTTTTTTATATTATTAGTATAAAAATTAAATCATTTATTTATTTTAATAAAGAACAAAAAAGGCTTTGTGACACATGTTTAGTTTTTGTCATTTTCCAGTGTAATTTTCATGAAAAATAATTTTGCATTTTTTCTATTAGAAAAACACAAAAAAAAAACTACTATGTCATTATGTGAAGTTACATAAATTTAATTTTAAAAAAAATAACATGGCAATTTCTTCCATTTCTATTAGATGGCAATGTAAGATTATTTTCTATATAAAAATTGAACTATTTATATGTGGCATAAAAATTAAACACTTTGTTTTCTTGAGTGACACATAAATGTTTTTTTTTCTAAGGATTTAGTTTTGGCATATTTTAATTCAATCACCTGTTTTTATATCATTAGAAATATTGACTTTCACACTATTAAAAGTATTTGACTTGATGAAAAACAACTTTTTGTGTTTATCTATTACGGATAAAATATTAATTTAAATGCTCTAATATTGTACACCTTTTTATTTTATAGTATTATCCAATCAAATCGTCTTGTGTTCATAACTTTTGAAATAGTAAGATAAAAGTTAAATTTATTGTACTAATATAATAATATATGATTGGATTACTATGTAAAGAGAGAGAGAGAGAGAGAAATTTGCACATTCAGTATATGTCAAAATTAAACTCTAAAAATAAATGTATATGGACACTATAAAGAAAGATAAAAATATATTTGGTTGCAGTTGAACAAGTCTTTGTGTCTTCTTTTTGATAATATTCATTTGGAAAATGATATCTTGACACCCACATAGGTGTAGGCACCCATGTGGATTCCATGCAATGTGAAAGGAGTGATAGAGAGAGAATAAGTTAGAAAAAAAAGTAAATGGTAGGACCCATGTGTATTGTGAGTGAGGTATTTAGGTGTTTGAGAAAATTGAATGTTGAGATAACAAAACCCTATTCATTTTAATGTTCAATTTTAATGAATATGTAATTTTGAAATCCATCATATCAACTTAGATATTATAAGTAATATAACCGAAATACTCATGATATAATATATCAAATTATCAATATGCGTCTAAAATCATGTATGAAAAGACTAGGTTCAGGTAAGAATAAAGTGAGTAAGATCGAAAATTTTATTTTCGTTTTCTAATTTTCACTGGCTCTAGGAAAAGCGAAACATGAATGAGGGAATCAGGAATGGACACCTGAGACTTGTTCGGAGTATCGTCTATTGCATGGGGCCCATGATTTACGGTACCAAACAAGGACTATCCAATCTATGGTTGGATTGACATGATGGAATGATACTCTCATCATGTTAAATTTTTATATTGTCGTGTTGACCATAAATTCTTTTATATCAAATGTGATGCCTGAATTCCACTTTTTAAATTGGTAGGAAAAAATTAAACGACAAAATCATGTGAAAATTTAGCATAGATTATCTATTCCCTAATTGCTTTGGCACTCCAAGCCGTGGGAAACCTCCCATGATTCCATATGTAAGGTATATGATCAATTATCAAGTTAATCACCCTTTTAACCGTTCTAACTTCTGAGTGCTAAGAAATGTTTAGTTAGCTGATATGTAATTATTTATATCATTTGATAATAATTTTCATTATAGTTACTATAAAACTTTTCATTATCATCATTTAAGGGAAAGAAAAAGTTAACTATAACATTCCAGTAGAGGAATTCTAATTTAATCATATGACTGAATGTTATTTTAAGTTCAAATTTGATATTGTAAGAAGTGATTCTAGGTTTTCATATCATCTTATTAATTCCAGTATCTTTGGTTCAAGGAAAAAAAATGAAAGATAAATTTCCATGGATAAGATTCATATATAATTTTACATATAAATCTTATCCACCAAAACTTGCTCCCTATTTTTACCTTACAACCAAAAACACCCTTAGAGATAGAAACACACCCCAGAGATCAGTCACAAGGTTGATTATCTCAGTCAAAAATTAGTTGCTCTTGAGAAAAGCATACATGGAAATGGGGGGAGAAATATGGGTTAAATTGCAAGATTAGGACTGAGTTTCATTGTTACAGTTTCTTGATAGTTGTAACTAAAGTTTATATATAGCTTTTGACCAGAGAAAAAAACTGGCTCTCCATAAGGAAGCACTGCCTCATGCCCCTCACCCTCCATTTTATACAAAACCACCATAGACTACACCTCCTTCCATACAAGGAGCCTTTTTCTCTGCAGATTAGACTCTTCTAAAGTGAGTTTGCCTCTAAAGCAGAAAAAACAAGAATATATTCACCTTTAAATCAATAATAAGCATCGCAATCACAACCCATTAAATGATCTAAAGGTGAATTAAGCTTTTTACACTTTAGAGGCAAACTCAGTTTAGAGGATCATTTTCCTTTTGTCAACAAGGACTGCTCCACCTGGTAAAAATACTCAGGAAAAAAAAAGCCCTCTTCTAGAACATCCTCGTCATACCATACTGAACAGGACCAACCTTTCTATGAGCAGTGGCCCCAGCTGCAGCATTAATCCCACCATATTGAGCCTTTGACTGCAGCAAGTTTGTTTCTATGGCTATTTGATCACCTTGTTCTACCTTGTTCACTCCCACGCGTGTCATAAAAAACGGGTTTGTGTCGATATTAATAGCTACATCTGGTGCCATTTTGGCACTAACTCCACATTGCTGGCCATGTTTTGCTTGCAAAGGCACACCCTTATCAGCTTCTGTTACTGGCCTTTCTTGATTTCCACCGCTAGATCTTTGATAATAATATGCTGGAGGAACAGGTTGAGAAGGAAGCACAGAACCTCTGATGAATGCCCTTGGATCATAAGAATCCTTGACAACACTCCCATACTCATAAGGAACGACCGGCCCAACAACCTTACCAGGTTTTGCTGAATCGAAAAGAGGGGGGAAAAAAAAAGTGAGTGTATTGACAATTGATCATGCACTAGAACTCAACAGGCTGCAAACAATCCCATACCTAGTGGAATTCTTTGCGGTGCTGGCATTGGCCTTGGCACAGGAATTTCAGTATCTCTTGAATTCTTGGTATATTCTTCGGCTGTTTGCCGGTTCTTGGAGGAAGCAATATGTGTCTGTTCTTTAGGGGGTGCTGCATTTGAATGTACAACTGTTGACCTGTCAAAATATTCAGCATGATAAAATCTGATTATGCTCCTTATGAATAAAAGCATTCATGACATGTATGAAAACAAACACGGCATAGAGTCTATGTATAATAATACAACTAACTAGTCCATGAATGCTAGTTTGACATTATTTTGCTTGGTAACAAGGTAAACACTGACTCGCATTACTGCAGTTCCTAGATCAGACCAGAATCAACTGCCCGGTACAAACTTCTTTTCACATATGCGTTTCATATTAGCAATTTTTATTAGAGAAGATTCAATCTTATGATTCCTATCTAAACTGAGGATAATTCAATCAAAAGCAACCATTTATCAACAATAAAAGTACAATTGCAATGCAACAAATGCCTACAGAAATCCAATGAGAATTGCATTTATGAATAAGAATTACCTTGGAAGGGAAACATGCTTTCTATCAAGCGGCATCACTGGACCATTTTTGCCATTTTCCTCCAGATGTGCAAACTGCTTTCTGAATTGATCAACGGCACTGTATGGAACGAAAAATAGAGTAAGGAGAAAAGCACAAATTCGAAAATCTGCAATCAACAAGAAGATGAAGAAATTGAAAAGCTGAAATGCAATCATGAAAGTAAAAACCTCGGATAAAGAAAATTAGTTCTCTCTGTTCCATTCATGTAATCTTTCAATAGTTGAGGATGATATTCCAGAATCTCACGGAAGATTAGCTCTCGAATTTCTTCCTTTGTGACTCTTCGCCTTTCAAATTCAAACTCCATTTTTGTGATAGGCTGGCAGGATGGTTCCCTCTCTACTTTCGCCAGTCCCTTGAAGTAAGGATCAGCCAATGCCTGAAGACACCAGACCCTTTAAAAATCTCAAGCAAGAAAGTCTAGAAAACATATGACAGATTGCTACTCTATGATTTGATTCATAATACTTTCTGGGTTATCGAAAAGAAAAAGATGAGCTCAAGAAGTTGTTAAGGATACAACTAGAATAAATTGCAATGCACATTCCTAAGCAATAAAGCACAACATTACAAACCTCTTCAGCCGTAGGCCGGTCTTTTGGGTCAAAAGCTAGCAACCTTTCCAGTAGCCGTAGTGCCAAAGGGTCTGCATTAGGAAACTTTTGAGCAAACGACACAGGCTGCTTTTTCCTCATGCTGGTTAGGTATCTCCTTGCTTTCTCATTGCGTACCTGTGTCCCACATAAAAGATTGTCACAAGCTGGTAACCATTGTTCCAGAATTAATAAATGGCTTCCCTGGATATGGAGAAAAATTTACCCGTGATATGGTATCCAGCAAGGGGGTTCCAAGCAAATCTGTCATCAGATCCAACTGGTGGACAACATTTTTTCCAGGAAAAAGTGGCTTTCCTGTTAGCACTTCAGCAAAGATGCAACCTATACTCCATATATCAATTGCTGGTGTATACTGCATCAAGAATTACAAATAAATAAATAAGTGAATCTGAAAGCTGATACCATTATGATGTGTCCCTTTGCAACCATATAGAATAAAATGCAGAGTTTAACATAATATTTAACTACAGCCAGGATATGCATAAATGCACATTTAATCACATGTACAAACAATCATACAACAATTTCCATAGAAAATACAGTCCCTTTATTTGCAATGCATAAGGAGTGAGTTCAATCTCAATAGTAGACGACAAAGAGGACACTCCACATCAACTTAGGATTGAAAATGCATTTCAATGTTGTCAGCTAACAAAAACATAATCCAGCCATAATTAATGTTATTTTAGTTAACATGAAAAGTACAAGATGGCAAAGAACAAAAGACTACGATTAGCCAAAAAAGAAGACAAGTAGATAAAAGAATGATGAAAGGAAGCAGAATGCTGGCCTTTAAATAATTTGAAGCCATTCATTGAGTGAGACAGTCAAAGGGCCTAAGTGTTAATGCTTCAACAAGTACAATGCCTATAGAATTGCTATTCTTGTATTCCATTGTTTATTGTTAATAGTATGTTCTAACTGATAACAAGGAATTGTATTTGTTAACAATACCCATAAGGATATATCATATCATAAAAGTATAATCTTATCCAAATGAACCCTAACTCATCTAGAGATAAGCCAAAATCCATAAATTGTTAAATACACACACATTAAATTATGCTCATCCATTCTCTATCCATTGCATCTTATATTTCAGTTTATATTATCGCAGCTTCATTACATTATACCCCCTTTTTTCTTGATTGCTCAATTTTAGCTTTCAATTACTATGATGCTGCCTACCTACTTTTTAAATTCTTAGAATATTGTTTTGATACATTTCAATGAACGACAGACAATTTTTGTTGATATTTACAATCTTACCCTTCCTACTTTCCTAGTAATAGTTTAGTCACCAAGAATGCTCAGAGTTCATGACTCATTACAGAAATTTCAAAAAACTGCCAAAATGAGGAAATTTAGTTTTTTGGGACTAGTTGCACCTAGGGGAATGTGATGAAAAACAAATGGATAAATGACTCTACTTATATCTTTTCAAATCTGATATTGACTACAGTGTGTATAAGTAATTTGCTTTCACTTGCATATTACACCATGTATATCATCAAAACTTGAGCTGTAACCAACTATCAATACCCTTGACAAAATCAAAGACACTAATGCAGAACAGTTACAAGAATAGACTTAATAATTCATTACCATACACTAAGGTGATCAATGTATAACAGTTTCCTGCCATAAACAATGGTCTTGCAGTCAACAACATAGAGATAGCTCAATGGACAATGCAAAGATCACAGAAACCTTAGGCTATGATTGGAAGATTAAAAATGGAGGGAGTGGCAAGAAAGGAAAGGGATGAATCCAAAATATGTGTTTGGGAGTGTTAAATGGGGAGGGAGAGGCATGGATGAGGAGGGCATCAAAGCCACTCCAAGCCTTCTTCTACAGTGTTTTATTGACCATTCAAATTGGGGGGTCAATGATGGCATATAAATTTCATGTAATGATTTTACTATTTTGAAATTTTGTAATCTCTCACATGTGAAAAATATACTTATAAAGTAAAGGGTAAAATTGGACAAGAAAATTTATATACCCTTCCATTCCACTCACTTATATTATAAACTCCCAAACAGCAGAATGTGTAACATCCCCTGCTACTTTATAGATTGATGACTGTCCCCATAAACCAACACGGGTCTTTTCAGCGTGCTTTGTCCTCACTCACACGCTTCCTGGGAAAACTTCCCAGGAAGTCACCCATCCCAAAATTGTTCCAAGTCAAGCACACTTAACTATGGAGTTCTTTAGTGATGGGCTACCGAAAAGAAGATGCCTCTTGTTGGTATAGGTAGTACAAATCAATTCATATAAGCCCTCCTTAACTGTATAGTCTTATACCTACACAGTCTCAGGATCCCTCTCATTCGGATGCGTAATCGGTTCATTCATGTACCCTTTCGCTTGGAAGTCTGCTAGGAGCCGCTCCTTGTCCGTGCCTTTTTGCACCGGCAATCACTCCCCAACTTCATTCCCGGGCATTACAGAATGGCCCGTCATCATCCACTCCACTCTTCACCTTTCTTCTCTACTCCATTAATGACCCTTCCTTTCCATCCTTTATAAAACTCCCAATCATAGCCTTAATAATTAACCAATTAACAAGAAATAACAAATTGATTTTCTGTCTTAGGTCTTATGGTTAGCTGATTGATGGAAAAGTAGATAACCAAATGAATACATCATGGGTGGATATGCAATTTGAATTAAGATGAGGTAAGTAAAGACTATAAGCATGTTTGGATAAGCTTATTTTGGGTTTAAAACAGCTTATAATCAAGAGGTTCCTAAGACAGATTTTTTAAAGGGAAAAAAAGAGAAAAAAGAACAATCATTTCCTAAAATTAAGGTGTTATCAAGTATGCACTATGCATATTTGTGCTAACTCTACTTTTACAATGTCCAAAGCAATTTGGAAAAGCCATACCTTTGAGTAAAATGATCCACAGAGCTCTGGAGCTCTATACCACCTTGTAGCAACATAATCCTACACAAAATGCAATAAAGCAAGCAGGAAACATCAGTCCCTACTTTACAAAATGATGGGATTAGTTTAAAAAATAAATAAATAAAAACATAAAATGAAAAGCTGGGGAAAAGGTTGAAAGAAAATGTTTAAAAGGTATACCGTCCAAAATATAGTTGTTGGCGTGTCACTAAAGGCAACTCTAGCTAACCCAAAATCACATATTTTAAGTTTACAGTTTGCATTTGCCAGTATATTCTTTGGCTTCAAATCTCGATGATAGACGTTTGCTGCATTATGTAGCAAATTATTAGATAGGCAATATTGAAATCAAGACCATCAAACTCATTACAATTGAATGATGATGATGTATTGCGGTGTGCACAGTCCTGACATCTTCATTCAGAGAAATGCCAAGAATCATTCAGTATCATGTATATATAACTAATGAAAGTGAAAATCACAAGTTAAAGTCATTAGCCACACAGCGTGCATTTATGCAGGTAACTAGTAACTTCAGCATTTGCAATTACCAGTGTAAATAAACCAGGAAAGTAACAAACACAAGTAATAGGATGTGTTTGGATAAACTTTCCAAAAAGTATTTTTAAGACGATCCTAAATTGATTTTTCAAAACAGAGTATTTTTACCAAAAGCAATGCCACCTGTTTTTGAGGAAAGAAGAAAACTGATTATCTTCTTAGTCTGGCTGGCTTTTTAAGAATTTTCTCTAATGGTGAATAAAAATTTAAGAAATGAATTTTTTTATTTAAAAAAAAGTATTTTTTTTTTTTAAATAAGCACAAACAAATGCAAACATAATCATTAACCACACACTGTATCGTTCATACAAGTAACTAAAACATATTGAAAATTACCGGTGTGAATATACTTCAATGCTCGAAGCAATTGGTAAAGAAAAAACTGATAGTGCTCTTTTGTCAAGTCATCATTGGCTTTAATGACTTGATGAAGATCAGACTCCATGAGCTCAAAAACAACATAAATATCTTTGAAGTCCTTCCTAGAAGGAGGAAGCATAATGTGTTTGATTTCAACGATATCGGGATGTCGAAGAAGTCTAAGCAGCTTTATTTCACGGAGAATGCGTGCAGCATCAGATATGTGCTCAAAGATATCATGAATTTTCTTAATCGCTACTTTTTCACCAGTATGGGTGTCAATGGCAGAACAGACAACGCCATAACTTCCTTTCCCAATGACTTCTTGAATTTTGTAACGATTGGCATCGCCATATTCAGAGAAGAAATCCATTTCCGTCGAACTCTGTAGCAAGAAATATATAAGTTATTCCACATAGCAAAATCAGGTTAGTTCAGCTTTGATGGTCTGAAAATACTCACAAATCAACCCAAAGCAGCGAAAGAAACGAAAAGAAAATATGCATTGCCAATAGAAATTAAGATTTAAAAGAAGAAACAAAATGAAAATTTCTTTGTTGTCTCAGAGAGATCAACATACATTGGACATTTTTTTCATAACTCATCAACAAAATTAATGGACATAAATACAAATTTGTGTGGTAACATATAATTCCCATCATGGAATTACCACAAGAATCATAACTCAGAAAGATGAGTTAAATTAGATTTACATGATATAATTTTTGCATGTATTGGAATAAAACTGTGCAAACAAACAAATAATAAACATAAAGTAACAGATTGCCTCCAGAAAGAAGGAATTACATCTTAAGTTTCTAAAGGGAAACAAAGACAAAGATGGAACAGGAAAGGCAAGCAGAGTAGCAAACAGAGGGAAGGGAAACTAGAATACCAAGAGTATCACACTATCACACAAAATCTGATCTGAAAAGAAATAATAATAATAATAATAAAAATATGCATCTAAAACAGGAAATCCATCTTGTATTGAGACAGAGAGTAAAGCACAACGCTATGGGTGAGTCTCCGCTTACGGGGGTAAGACTGTGTGCAACCTACCCTCCCAGACCCACCAGACTCACCAAGTGAGAACCTCGTGCAACCGCTCGCCCTTATTTAGAAAATTAGCATGAAGCACAGCTCAACAGGCGTAGAAAAGGAAAACAAAAAGGATGGGAGTGGAAAGAACAACCCCAAGAAAGCCATCTAATCAGTTGAAAAAGGAAGCATATAAATTGCATCAATACTCCCCAAAATAATGATGAAAAAAAATATCTTTCCAACCATGCCGTTATTCTCCATCAGTAACAGGCACATAAGAGAAACCAAATCATGTGATGGACAAAAAAATATCAGGAGATCAAGCCAAAACCGAAAAAATGTTAACAGTTTTAAGCTATAACAAGTTAACAACAACAACAGCATGACCACGCTGTAAACGAAAAAAAAAAAAATCTCAGTAACCACCATTTTCCAACATAAGCATGATCTCATCACTCTCTTAAGATTTCCTTGTCACAAAGGGGCGGTGCCTTCGTCATAATTCTGACCACAACAACAACCACAAGCAAGTCTCTAGCCTTATTCCACTAGAAATGTGAGAAATGTGTTTGGTTAGGGGTAAAAGGGGGGAATTTTCCATTTACAATTTTACACATGGAGCTGTCCATGGAAAGTTTACCCTCAATCTACCCTTAGAGGATCAGCTACATGGATTCAACGACTCGACGACGCTTGAATGTTATCTCATAAATCATGATCCATATAACATTTAAATATAAATGTAAATATATAATACCAATTATTGTTATTTCCAATCTCGATTGCGCAATTATCAAAGAGGATGAACTAGAACAAAAAAAAATCCACCTTTTTCCTGTGATCTTGCTGCATTTTCTGCTGACACAAACAAATTCTCCAAAAACTCCCTATGGAGTGAAGATCAAGCACAAACTGAACAAAACCCAGTTCTCAAATTTTCCCAAAAATTCAAACTTTAACCGTTAAAATCAGCCACATTTGCCTCATGTGCCCCTGCTCCTTATCACAAACCCACAATAACAATCCCAGCTTATTAGTACCCTCCTCTCCACCAAACATTAGAACAATCCAAATGAAATCACACACACTCTCACTCTCTCTCTTTTTCCCCTCTCCAAAACACTTTCAGCAATCTCCTACAACCATCAACCACAACCCCACAATTCAAAATCCACAAACTTCAAACTTTGCATTAAAGAGTTCTCTTTTTTCACCACCATCAAAGATCCAAGCTAAGAACAGAAAAAGCACCCCCTTTGGATTGATTCAATGAAAAAACCAAGAGAGACCCACGATTTGTTTCAGCTGAAAGAAGCCCAAATGGGAACAACCAGTGGCAGAAAATGAAGAAGAAGAAGAAAGTGGAGTACGCAAGATCTGTGTACACCGACAGGGAGAAGAGAGAGAAAGTGGGGGGAGAGAGAGAGAGAGAGAGAGAGAGAGAGAGAGAGTTACGTGAAAAATAAATTATGAGAGGCTTGAGGCTTAAATCTAGGTTGGTGCCTTTTGTGTATCTTATCCATAACGTATATTGAGGGGTATGCATGTGTGTATGAATATACGAATTATGGTATTTTTGTACGAAATTGGCGTATGTGTTATTTTGGGAAAAGCCGGAGGGTAATTTTGTAAAGTGAAATTTTTTAGGTTCACAGCACTGGGAAAAGTGTTAGGTCTCAATTTAAATATACACTTTCAATTAAAGTGCCGTTTGAATAAATAGTTTAACTAAGATGTCATGTGAAATAATTTAGTTAAAATACCCTGTTAATATAAAATAATTTTATATAAACATTTAATTATATATCATAATATCAATAAAAGTATCTTATTTAATTATTTACTAGCTAAAAAGTCTTACAAATAGATGCACATAGTATATCAAAATTAAATTCTATGATAGGGAGAGTGTTCATGATTCGACTGACTCGTTAACCCATCCCAACTTAGTAGTGGGTCGAGTTCGGGTTTTCAAATTTGACCTGGTGCATTTTTTGGTCAATTTCTGTCATGTTTCGGGTTGACACAACTCGGCCCAAAGTCGAACAATTCTTTATAATTATATTTTTTATAATAATTAGTGATTAATTATAAAATTTTATACTTCAGTTAATATATTTTAGATAACTTAATAGTATTTTTACAATCACATGGTTTATTTTGAAGTATTTATTGCAAAATATTTCTTCAATTGTGTTTCTTACTTATGAAATTTTTTAACTTTATTATGCATAATATCCAAATTTTTGTATATTATTTACAATTTGATTTGACCCGGTCATCAACCTAGTCATCGACTTAGATTGGATTTAGGTTCAAAAAATGGCTCACTCTTCCAACTTGACTTGACTCATCCTTTGTACACTGAAATGAAATTTTTATAAAAGTATTTGTATGAAAAATAACGAGTTTAGTTTTAATACATTAATAGTATAATTTTTTTAATTCTCATCCAATTAAATCGCTCTGTCTGTGTAAATTTTCAAGTAGTAGATAAGAGAGTTAATTGATATTAATAAGCGCAATATCAATTAATCTCATGGGAGATAAGTGTGATTTTCTGTAATTATTATTGTTGATATAATAATACAAGATTAAATGATAATGTAAAATTTGTTCATATGGTCAATATATTAAAATTGAGTTAAGGTTTATTTTAGTTCCTAATTTTACACTTGTAAGTCATTTTAGTCCTTCACTTTTAAAATTGGTTCAATTAGTCCCTGATATTATAAAACATGAATCATATTAGATGCTCGGCCCACTTTCATTATCATTTGAAATGATATTAAGTTTAAAATAACTCATTTTGATATATAAAATTACACAAAATGAGTTATTTAGATCTCATTTTCAAATAATAAAGGGACCTATTTTGTGTAATTTTATACACCAAAATGATAATTTTAAACTTCATATAACACATAGTATGACAAGATGTTAATATTACACACTATCATTTAATTGATAAAGTGTTAAATAAAAATAGAATGATGATTTAATTTAACTTATTTGAAAGTTAAGGTAACTCATGAGTATAAAAATAGGAACTAAAATAAGTATTACCTTTATTAGTAGTAAAACTTCTCTCTTCACTATTGTATCCTCACTTTAAATAGTCTAAATCTATTGTTAAAATTAAATTAAATAATTTATGAATAACTTATTTTTTTTAATGTATAATAAAAGAAAACCTTATTTTCCGTTGGGGATTTGTCGTTGAGGTAGTAGTGGTTGCTTCTAGAAGTTGCCAAAGATTTTTTTAACAATGTTAATTTACATTTTTCAACCTTTTAACCGATTTGATCCACATCGTTACGGTATAACTTTTCACTACCGAAAAGTTTTTGAAAAATTTACAAGCAAAAACTATCCAAATGGGCTTTTAGCCTCTTACTCTCCCTTTTTTTTTTATAGTTTCCCATAAATAACCTTCATCGCAATTAATCTTGGTCAAAACATGGTATAATAAATATTTTTTTTTGGTGTCTGATACCAAATATTGGCACATTTTTTAATTGGATTTTATTTAATTGGTAAATGAAACTAGAAAAAATAGTAGTAAAACTGTGTATATATACCTTTCTTAGACTTTATTAGGTGAAAATCTCATGCACTAAAACATCCCTTTTTCTTAGAGCTAGAAAAAAAATGTAATTGAAATTCTTATTATGTTATCACATTATCACATTAACTGTTTTATTAAAATATCATAAAGTTACAAAAAAAATACAAAAACTTATGCAGTTAAAATGAGCAATTGTAAAAAAGTTATAATAAGAATTTTTTTATTATGAGATTACTTAATTTTTTTTTACTAAATAACCTTTTTTATCCTAATATTTTTATTTTGATATTAATTTTATCTTAATAAAAATATCCCATCAATTTGGTCTGACATTTGATATTAATTAAATTCTATTTTTTATTTTAATATCAATTTAGTCATAAAATGAAGATAAAAAAATGACTAAATTAATGTCAAAATTAAAATTTTAAAGCTAAATTAATGTAAAATTTTTTAATGGGATAACATTGATATTAATTAAAAATGCTAAGATCAATAAGTTTTTTTTCTCTAATTTTATTCTTACTAAATCACTAATATTTAAGAAAATGCTAAACTTACATTAATCTGATGTAAACAAAATTGATCTATTCTAAAGTCAAATTTTTAATATTAAATCTCTATTTTCATTTACAAAACTTAAATACTAGAGTTTATCTATCTATACAATATATAAAGAGATTTTCTTTGTTATTTTTTGGTTTATCTAAACTGGGGTGTCCATCGGTGAGGGTCTAATGACCAATCCCATCAGGGAAGTCCATTATTGGGGATGCCTTACCATCAGATGACGCTCCATTCCCACTCATTCAATATTGAACTCAGGAGGTGATAGTTAAGAGAAAACATACCCCCTACCATCCATGTCACGTCACAGTGGCAAGAGATTCCTTTTATTATTATCTTTGGTCTACTTTTCTTATTATATTGAATTACATTTTTAATTTCATTAGCAAATTTTTTCATAATATTTAATATCATTCTAATGCAATGAAAATTTATACTAAGAAAAATGTGGATTGATACACTAGTATCCTTTTTTGGTACAATACACTAGTAGGTATTAGAGTAAATATCCTAGCCAGTCTTCTAAGAAAATTTTACAAAACAATTTAGTTCTTCAAGGACTAAGGCTAAATCGCAGTCCCTCAAATTTTTAATAACATAATACATTAGTCTTTCTGTGCATTTGATCCTTTAAACACTAATGAAATTTGCAGTGACTAAGACAACATTAAGTGACACGTGTATCATTTAAAGTAAAATGGAGTTTAAAATAACTCATTTCGGTGGCTAAAATTACATAAAATAAGTCATTAAAATGTCTATTATAAGTTATAAAATAATTTATTTCAAACAATTTTGATTATAAAACTGAGTGCAATATATTCTAAAATGGTATTGTTTTACCTGCATATAATATTTTAATAATACATTATCATCATACTGTATCACGTGTGTAAATTCACTAACAAAAATCTAATAAAAAAACTGACATATCTATTATTTTTAATCTTGAGTGACCATAAATTTCATTTCATTTTTCAGAAGACTAAATACTCTAATAAAAAAATCTTAAAAGACCAAGATGCCCACTCTCTATTAAAAAGGATTTGAGAGCACATGAATCAACTAACCGTTGTATGACATCAAGAATTTACGGTTTGGTAAAAGCACAGTGTCCGTCACAAGGCAGATTCTCTTCCTTTTTCTAGAATTACTTGTCCCATCGGTGAGTTTATAGGTGTTACGTGGGGAAATACTAAAGGTGAAACGTGGCTTGTTTCTAGAGGTCCAATGCGACTGACGAAGGGCCCACGTGGCAGTCCCACAATGTTGGAGTAATTGTTTCAGTGTAATGTCATCATCGTCTTATCATTTGCTCTTGTCTATATGTACATGGTAGTGGCACCGCTAGACTTTGCACAAGGCCCTCCTTATTTAATATAAAGTTTGTATTGGGAGTAATAATATTTGCATTATTCTTCTTTTTGATAAGTTTATTTTCATCATTCATTGGTATTGATTTACCTTTTTAAGAGCTATTAAGATCTTTGAACTCTCCAAAAACAACCCTTAAAAAATTATACGAGTATTATTTGATGAAATAATATAAAATTTTTACCCTCAATAAGCTCTAGAAATTATTATAATCTTATTTAATAAATATATATTATAAAATTATTTTTAAAATTTAAAATGACTATAATAGATACATATATTAGTCTTTTAAGTTTTGGAGAATATAAACTAATTTTTAAAACATCACGTGAAGTAATTTAAAAAAACACGCCTAACTTTTAAAAGTGAAAAACAAAGCATCTAAATTTTCTTATTTAGACGTAAATTGGTTTATATTTTTCTTAAACAAGAGCACCCTTTTAAAGGAGAAATATGTGTATATTTTTAGAGCATATTTAATAGTGCTCCAAGAATAATTATAATCATTTAATTTTAATTTAAAATACCTAAAATTTATATAAAAATCAAAAATATATGATTGTGAATATTCCTAGAATATTCATTAAATATTCTCTAGAAATATATAAGTATTTCTCCTTTTAAAAAACGTTGTCAAACCAAACCTAAGACATTTGTTTAATAACTGATACCAAGCATACCTACCATTCCTGACATTATTGAAAAAAATATAGTAAAAAGAATTACATATACAAGATTCCATCAAGAATCAAGAATTATTATGGGTCTCGTACGGCGATCATCGACCACACATTCCATATATGCCCAAGATTTGTACGATAAAGAGTTGGGGATTTAGTATAATGGTTCAGATGGGGCTGCATAACCCTTATCCATGCTATAGGATTTTGAGTGCCATCAGACTCAGGTTCACAATAAATTTTATACATAAAGACATTAATTATTTAAAATATAATTTAATGTTATAATATATTAGTAATTGATATGTTATTACATGCTAAGATATTCATAAACTCGAATCTATATTATTATTATTCTAGAATTTATGGGGACTGGTGGAGGAAGTATCTGTGATAAAACGAGAAACCGTTTAAGGCATAGACAGGGGTGAGAACTTGGTGACCAAATTGAGGAGAAGAGTGATATCTATGCGTACGATAAGATGGGTTTGGATCAGCACACAGATCAAAGACCCAAAAGTCTCAAGCTTTTAAAGGCAATGAGGCTTTGAGCAGAGAGTATGGCAAAGGGCAAGTGTGTATCATTATTAGATGGATGGGAAAGCTAAATGGATCACAAACCCTTAGTCTCGAGCTCTATAAAGAAGCATAAAGGCTTACAGTGAGGATTCTATTCCATCAACCCGAACTATCAAAGGAAAACGGCAAGTAGGCGTCATTTTCAAGTGGATGAAAAATCTAGACAAATAAATATAAAGTGTATCTCAATAAATAAGTTAAAATTATTCAAATAAAATTTATTTGCAATATATGAAGTCGAGATTCATTAAAAATTCCCTGCGGTCATGATGCCAAAATCTCAAACAATTAATAATCTCATCACCAAAAAAAATAAATAAATAATAGTCTCATTAAAAATACGTAAAGATATATATTTAATTTTGCTTGGGAAAAAAAGAAAGAAAGAAAGTATCTGATTTGGGCTTTCGTTTTATTCAAATCATTGTACTAAAGTAAGGGCCAAGATTAGCATATATAGCACCAACGATATCACCTCAAAGATACATCAGTGTATATATTAAAGTAAATTTAAAGCTTTCATTACATGAAAGAGATATATGAAAATAACCAATAATTTTGAGTCTATCATTCATCATTCATTCATTCATTCATAACTCCTAAAAGGTGGTTATACAAATGTCACTAAAGTTTTTTTGGTAAGGAAATCTCACTAAAGTTTGTGGCTTACAAATACTACTAGAAGCTCAAAGAATAATAAATAAAAACACATGGAGATGAATGCTCCATTCGACTATAGGAGTGGCTGAAGTGGGATCTGATGTGCAACCCACCGTATTGGTTTCATCCACAGGATATAAGCTTATTTATGTTCATGAAAGGCACAACTGCTATGATAAATCCATGTTACCACACACACACATATATAATATTATCGAATTCTTTTACACTATTGTCGCAACCCATCGCTGACTTTACTAAAAAGAGAAATTTAAAGAAATTTTATTTGAAAATATTGGAGTCGCCACCAAGTTTATTTAAAATTGGGAAAACGTTGGAAAAACCCATTTTTAGAAAATAGTCTTTGAAACCAGTTTGAATTCGGGAGTCGATTATGCATAGGGAAGGGCAGGAATTTAATCCCACGCACTTAAGACACCCGCCCTGATCTGCACTTTAATTAACTGTGCAAATTAAATAAATAACCACTTTTTTTAAAAAAAAAATTCTATTTACGATGAAACTATAAACAAAAGAAATTATTTAAGAGAAACTTGGGGAACAGGGAACTGTCATATTCAGGTATCCCAAAATATTAAGTCAACAATGTCACGACTAAATTAACCCTATTATTTGAAATAAAAGAAATAAATGGAGAAATTTAAATCAAAAATTAAAACACAACTAATAAATATTTACAAATAAGATAAGAAGAAATTAATTTTTTATTTTTTATAAAGAATATAAAAGAAAAAACAAATATTTTTAAGGAATTTTGAGTCATTAAATCATCACAACTCAAATGACCAAAATATTGAATTAACAATGTTCAAAGTGAATTAACATCTTTATCTAAAATTCCCCATACAAATGAGTATTAAATAAAATATTCTAGAAAAGAAATTATTTATAAATATAAAAAAATGCAAAATTTGCATAAGAAAACAAGTAAAGAAGTATTAAAAATTTACAAACAAAAGAATTGTGAAAAGTTGATTTTGAAAGAGAATTTTAGAATATTAAATTCGTCAGCCTAAAATATTCTAAAACATAAAGTTAACAAACCGTCGCGGTCAAATTAACTCTATTTAAAAAAGACTTTGAATATCAAGCTGTCGCAGCTAAAATATTCTGAAACATGAGATTAACAAACCGTCTCGGCTCAATTAACCCCCTTTTTTTATATAATTCATCAATTAATTAAATATATAAATTTAATAAAATACCCAAATATTTATTTTAAATCCAAAATGGATAAAACTTCTCTTTTTAGACAAAATTCTAATTTTAACGGGAACCTACGAAGTTAAACACAATTAACTTAAATAAAATATATAAACATATAAAATAATTAAACCAAAAAAAATAATTCATAATATAATTACACACAAAACGCATAATCATATAAAATAACAAAACTAAAAAAAAAAAAAATTCACAAACATAAATACACAAAATATGTAAAATAATTAAACTAGAAATGCAAAGTATTACAATTACACAATTAATTTTAATCAAAACACATAAGCACGGAAAGCAATTAGACTAAAAAACATAAAACACAAACATTCTTAATCTAAACAAGACACTAAAAAGCATTCATGAATATCAATATATAATTAATTTAAACAAAGCATTATAAACATATAAAATAATTAAACTAAAAAGACATAAACATAGAACAATTAAACTAAAAATAAAATCATAAACACAAACATAAATAAATTAAGCATAACACATAAATATATAAAATAATTAAGTTGAACAAGATATAATTACACAATTTAAACAAAACATATAAAATAAAAATAATTAAGCTAAAAATAAAAATAAATCCATAAACACAAATACTCAACCAACTCGAGTAAAGCACATGAACATATAAAATCATTAAATTAAAAACATTTAATCTAAGCAAAAACATATAAACATAAAGTAATTAAACTAAATAGAAATAAAAATTAATTCATAAATATAACCATGCAATTAAAATTAACATAAAACTAAACTAAAAAGGAGGATCCTAATTACTTTTTATTAAGAAACACTAGTACTAAAACACCCAAAAATCAAGAAAATTAAGTCACTCTTTCCTTTATTTTGTTTTTTTTGTAACTAATTTATTTATTTCCCCTCAAATAAAATAATAAAAAAAAACACATTACAGGGAGAAAAAAAGTATTTATTTTTTGAATCAAATAAAACTCCTTAGTTTATTTTAGATCAAAATAAACTTAAACCCAAGAATAAAAATAAGAAGACATTAACTATGCAAACACAACATCAAACTCAAACAAATTCGAAATTTAACCTAAAATAAAATAATAATTAACTAAAAAAAAGAAAATTAACTTGACTTAATTTTATTTTTATTAATACAACCTAAACAAAAAAACTAAAACATAAAAAAAAAAAATTCATTCTCTCTCACCTCACACTCACTAACACGCGCACACACACACACTAAAATAAACACACGCACACACACTTATTCTTCTTCCACATGACACACTCACACACGCGGTCAGAGACACGCACACACACTCACGCACATACACTTTCCTTTCTTCACACACACACTTGATGTAAAAGAGAGAGGAACTGAGAAATAGAGAGAGATGGAATGTGAGATTGAGAGAAAAGAGAGAAGGAAGCGAAAGCGAGGGATCGAGAGTGAGATCGAGGGAGCAGAGAGAGAAGGACGCGAAACCGGCGGTGCTAGAGTGGCGCTGGAGGGGGAAGATCGCGGCGGTTTGCTGGCGGATCGGAGGGTGAGAGGGTGAGGGACAAAGCCATCCGCGGCGGCAGCAGCGAAGGCAACAGGGAGGGAGGACACCGCGCGGGGGTGAGGTGCAGATGGGGTGCGCGAGGAAGAGAAGGCTGCGGCGCTCATGGTAGAGACAGATCCACCACTCACAGTTATTGTGCAGCACAAGGGGAGGGTTGAGACTGCAGCATCCACGTTGATGGTTGTGGTGGAGTTGAGGATTGGGCTGCGCGATGGCTAAGGCATGGAGAAGAAGGCCGATGGTTTTGCGGTGGCTTGGGAAGTTGGGTTCGTGGTGGCTCGAGGAATTGGAGGTTCGTGAAATGACGCGGTGGTTTCGAGAGGAAGAGGGGAAAGAAGCGGCGGTTCGCGGGGTGGAGAGTGGGTCTAAGGGGAGCGTGACCAGCTTTGGGTTCTTCGGGGCTGAGGAAGGAGGAGGAGCGGCCGGTGGTGGAAGGGAAGGCTGGCTGGGTTTCAAGTCTTTGCGAAGGAGGGAGGGCCGCGAGCTTCACGGTTCGATGGCAAACTGTCCGTGATGATGATGGATTCACGATGGAGGCGGTTTCAATGGTGGCTGAAGGTGATGGAGTGGTGGTGGTTGAAGATTGGTGGAGTGGTGGTTGAAGATTGGGAGGCCGCGGCTATGGTGGGGAGACCGCGGCCTGCACTCTCCTCTTTTTTTTTTAAAAAAAAAGAAAAAAAAAATTGTTGATGATGTTTCTGCTGCTATTACCTTCTCTTTTGGTTGTTGTTACTGGGTTGTATGGCTGGACTGACTGATGATTTCTTACAAGTTCTCAAGATTGGTGTTTTAATTTTTTTTGGTCTTCTCAATTCTCTCCGTTCCTCCTCATCTCAATATGTATATCCTTTCTCTTTTTTTTCAACCCCACCGAAAGAAATTCCAACCGTTTGCACATAGTGGAGAAACACCATCATGATGTTTTTTGATTTTTTTTTTTACTTCCTCCTATCCCTATGCCCTCCCGTGATTGCATCGGGTAAAGAAATAAACGGACATGAGTCCGTGAACCTGCAGGGGAAAAGAGAGAACAAGAAAAGGGACTCGAGGAGAGGCGTCTGTGACTCCTATCTCCCTTTTTTTTTATATATATTGAAAATATGAAAACAAAAACAAACAACAAATTTTTCATTTTTTATGAAAGGAATAATTAACGAAATTGTAAGAAACAAAAAGAGGTAAACTAGATGCAAATTTTTGAATTTTATTATTTTTTTAAAAAAAACGGACAAAATTAGGTGTTCACAGTTGCCCCTCTTTATTCATTTTTTATGAAAGAATATGAAAAACTTGAGTTTATCTTTTCTTCATAAGGAATGAATAAAGACATGAACATTGATTTTGTTCGACAAATGCATGAAATATAATCTAAATCTAAATGGCAGAATAATATGCACATATGAGAAAATCAAACGCAAAGGCACAAGCTAGCAAGATTCTAAAGCGGCAGTCTTGTGGGAACTCAAAAACCTACCAGGGGTTAACTGGAAATGTAAAATGGCAATCTGAGGTCAATTGGAAACTAAAAACGGCATCTGAGGCCGATTGAAAGTGTAAATTGGCAACTGAGGCTGACTAAAATGTAAATTGGCATCTGAGGCTGACTGAAATGTAAATTGGCATCTGAGGCCGACTGAAAATGTAAATTGGCATCTGAGGCCGACTTGAAATGTAAATTGGCATCTGGGGCCGACTTGAAATTTAAATTGGCATCTGAGGCCGACTGAAAATGTAAATTGCATCTGAGGCCGACTGAAATGTAAATTGGCATCTGAGGCCGACTGAAAATGTAAATTGGCATCTGGGGCCGACTTGAAATGTAAATTGGCATCTGGGGCCGACTGAAAATGTAAATTGGCATCTGAGGCCGACTTGAAATGTAAATTGGCATCTGGGGCCGACTTGAAATTTAAATTGGCATCTGAGGCCGACTGAAAATTTAAATTGGCATCTGAGGCCGACTGAAAATGTAAATTGGCATCTGAGGCCGACTTGAAATGTAAATTGGCATCTGGGGCCGACTTGAAATTTAAATTGGCATCTGAGGCCGACTGAAAATGTAAATTGCATCTGAGGCCGACTGAAATGTAAATTGGCATCTAAGGCCGACAGAAATGTAAACTGGTAACTGAGGCCGACATAAATGTAAAATTGGCAACTGAGGCCAGCTAAAATGTAAATTGGCAACTGAGGCCGACTGAAATGTAAATTTGGCATCTAAGGCCAGCTGGAAATGTAATTTGGAAAAGAAAACAATCTTTTTTGTCATTTTTCAAATCATATGCAAAAAGCTTTGAATGATCAACCTTCAGTTTATTGAAAAACTACCCGTAACTCAATTGAGCAAGCCTCGAGGAGAACTTTAACCGATCAAACTCATAATCTTAGCATTGGACCTTCTGACACAACCAAGACTTTGTTTTCTTCTGTGACCTTGCTCATTTTTATTCTTCTCCCATTTCCTTTTTCAGAAGGTTGATTACTTTTCTGTTAAGCTTAGCTGAAATTTCTGGATTATGATGCTAGTCATTGATGTATTGCTGTAAACACTGTTAAATTGCATAATTGAAGCTTAAATTTATCCTACTTGAGACATCATGAATAAACACGCATTCAAAGAGAAAATGGAGGGATCAACTGAATGGACATTTTCACTGTCTGGTGTATTAGATGACAAAATGCTTTGAATAACAGAAATGCGAAAGATAAAATTTTGGGAGACACAAAATTTTTGCCCCAGTTTAGGTTCTTGGTGGCTCAATCAATTGATTTCTTAAAGCAAGTTGAACACCATAGCCATGATATCCGATGATATGTCTTCAAATTCTTTTTCAAAATTGCCCCAGTTTCAGCCCTTATCTGCCTGGTTCGCTGGACTATCAAAAATTGCCCCAGTTTCAGTTGCCAGCGAAGCTGCTTATCTTTTCTGCTCTAACTTTTGCCTAGGCCGCTCTTTTGAGTTTTCAGCCTAGCGAGCTCTTTTGTTTTGCTGTTTTGCCCTAATTTTTGCTTAGGTCGCTCTTTCGAGTTTTCGACCTAACAGGCTTTTCCTTTTTGCTTTGCCCTAACTTTTGCTTAGGTTGCTCTTTCGAGTTTTCGACCTAACGGGCTTTTTAAACATCTCTTCAGGCATAAAATCTTTTGACGGCATCACTGTTGATTGGTTTAGGCAATTCTTGTCCCTCCATGTTTTGCAAAATCAACGCTCCACCTGAGAATGCATGCTTAACAATGTAAGGACCCTCATAACTTGGAGCCCACTTTCCCCGTGTATCCTCTTGATTAGGAAGAATTTTCTTCAGAACCAAATCTCCTGACTGAAAATCTCTAGGGCGGACTTTCTTATTAAAAGCCCTAGCCATTACCTTTGATACAGTAGCCGTGGCAAATGGCTGCAAGCCTCTTCTCTTCGATCATGTTCAATTGTTCATATCGAGCTTTCACCCATTCGGATTCTTCTAGCTCAGCTTCCATTAAAACTCTGAGCGAAGGGATTTCAACCTCTATAGGAGATACGGCTTCCATTCCGTATACCGATGAGAAAGGAGTTGTCCCTGCTTGATCTTATGTTGATGCGATCGCATGCAAAGCATATGGTAGCATTTCATGCCAATCTTTATAGTTCACCCCCATTTTGGCAATGATTTTCTTGATATTCTTATTCGCAGCTTCAACCGCACCATTCATTTGAGGTCTATAAGGAGCTGAGTTATGATGCTTGATCTTAAAAATCTTAAAGAACTTCTGAACTTCGGCACCGTTGAGGTTAGGAGCATTGTGTGTAATGATCCTTTACGGAACCCGTATCTCTGAGATGATGTCTTTTTGATGAATCGAAACACCTTCTGTGTGATGTTGGTATATGAAGCAGCTTCCACCCATTTAGTGAAATAATCAATTGCTACCAAGATGAAACGATGACCATTAGATGCTTTGGGGGTAATCGGGCCGATAACATCCATGCCCCACATCGAGAAAGGCCAAGGAGACACCATCTTTGTGCAATCTGAGCTGGGGAGCATTGACTCGATCTGCATATATTTGGCATTTGTGGCACTTCCGAACATAATTGATACAGTCATTCTCCATAGTGGACCAGTAATAACCACTTCTTAAGATTTTGCGAGCCATCATATGTCCATTGGCATGAGTTCCGCAGATCCTTTCATGAACTTCAATCAGGATTATTCGAGCTTCATGAGCATCTACACATCTGAGGAGAGTCGTGTCACAGTTCCTCTTATAGAGAACTTCGCCATTCAGGAAAAAGGCCATAGCCAGTCTTCGAATTCTCTTCTTATCCACCTCACTTGCACCTGCTGGGTATTCTCCTTTTTGAATGTACTGTTTGATATCATGATACCATGGTTGGCCGTCCGGCTCAATCTCCACATTGTCACAATACACCGGTTCGGCTTGCATTCCTACATGGATGGGCTGAACATTAGCATGGACCTTCAAGTTAGTCATCACGGCCAAAGTTGCTAAAGCATCTGCAAACTGGTTCTTGTCTCGAGTTAGATGAGAGAACGATATGTCATCAAAACGCTCAATTAACTGAGACAAATGCTTCTGATAAGGTACCAATTTCGGATCCTTCGTACGCCATTCTCCATTAACTTGATAGATTATGAGCGCAGAGTCTCCAAAGACTTTTAGTTCTTTGATTCCCAAGTCAATCGCAACTTGCAAACCATTTGCACATCCTTCATATTCTGCCATGTTGTTGGTACATTCAAAGTCTAGTTTGATAGAAACTGGATACTGCTTCCCAGCTGGTGAGACTACTACAGCTCCGATTCCACATCCGTTCATATTGGCTGCTCCATCAAAGTACATCTTCCACACATTCCCCTCTTCCTCATCTTCTCTTTCTAGTGTCAACACTTCGTCATCAGGGAATTCAAGCATAGTGGGTTGTACAACCTCCAGAGGGTTTTCAGCTAGATGATCAGCAATCGCACTTCCTTTGATAGACTTTTGAGTGACATATTTGATATCAAATTCAGACAGCATTACTTGCCATTTTGACATCCTCAATGACACATGAGGACTATCAAATATGTACTTTAATGGATCCATTCGAGAAATCAGCCAAGTAGTGTAGTATAACATGTACTGCCTCAACCTCTTGGAAGCCCATACTAACGCACAACAGGTCCTTTCAATTGCCAGATAGCGAGATTCGCATTCATTAAACTTCTTGCTCAAATAATAAATGGCTTGTTCTCTCTTTCCAGATTCATCATATTGCCCCAACATTGCCCCGAGTGAAGTAGGTAACACCGTAAGATACAGTATTAAAGGGCGGCCTGGCGTAGGAGGAATCAAAACTGGAGGTTTCATTAAATAAGCCTTTATTTTGTCAAAGGCTTCTTGGCATTCTTCATTCCATTCTCCAGGTTGATGTTTTCGCAGCAACTTGAATATAGGCTCACAAGTACTGGTCAAATTGGCGATGAATCTAGCAATGTAGTTGAGTCTTCCCAGAAAACTTCTCACTTCCTTTTCAGTTCGGGGGGCTGGCATCTCTTGTATTGCCTTCACCTTATCCGGATCCACTTTTATCCCTTCTCTGCTGACAATGAATCGATGAATTTCCCCGTGGAAGCTCCAAAGATGCATTTATTCGGGTTCAGCCGTAACTTATATTTCCTGAGTCTTTCAAACAGCTTTCGCAAGACTGCCACGTGACTTTCTCCCTCTTTAGACTTAGCGACCATGTCATCAACATACACTTCAATTTCTTTGTGCATCATGTCATGGAACAGCGCAACCATTGCACGCTGATAAGTGGCACCAGCATTCTTCAACCCGAAAGGCATGACTGTATAACAGAATGTTCTCCACGGAGTTATGAACGTAGTTTTTCCTTTGTCATGAACATCCATGAGAATCTGATTGTATCCGGAATATCCATCCATGAATGAAAATCGGTGATTTCTGGCCGTGTTATCAACAAGAACATCGATGTGAGGGAGTGGAAAATCATCTTTCGGGCTAGCTTTATTCAGGTCTCGGTAATCAACACACATCCTAACCTTCCCATCCTTTTTAGGTACAGGCACGATGTTGGCCACCCAATCTGTGTGTCTTGACACCTCTAGAAACCCGGCCTCTAGCTGTTTAGTCACCTCTTCTTTTATCTTTAACGACATGTCGGGCCGCATTCTTCTCAACTTTTGCTTTTTCGGCTCAGCTTCTGGGTACAAAGGAATCTTGTGGGACACGATCTCTGGGTCCAATCCTGGCATATCATGATAAGACCATGCGAAAATATCCAGGTATTCCTTGAACAAAGCGATCATTTCTGTTCGCTCAGGATTCTCCACTACTTTCAACTCTTTCCTCTCTTCTTGGGTGCCCATGTTAATTACTTCGACCACCTCATTGTCTAAGTGAAATCCTTTTTCCATGTGTTCTAATAACCTGAAAATTTCTCAATAGTTTCTTCATCTTCTTGATTCATAGCTATCACAATCAAGTGCGATGAAGAGAATCAATTGATTGGCCTCCAAAGTCCCTTTCATGCGGCAAAATATTCATAGCATTTAGGTCCCTGAAAGCATTTATGGGGTTGGAATGCCAAGACAATATTGGGTAAAACACGAATAAAAGGGCGCAAATTAATGGTTCGAGGAAATAATGATAAAGAAAAAGAATAGCAAATGGAAAAGAGAAAGATTATTGGATGAACATGCAAGTTTATTCAAATGATATCTCAAAGTAGCATATATAAAAGCAAATACAATTAATACAATCCCACATGATTACTTTGAAGTAACAACATCAATTATTGGTTCAGCTGTCCAGTTCATCAGCATCTCATTGTGGTTGACAGCATCAGCATTATTGTATTCTTCTGGCTTCTCAACATCCACCATATTGATGATTGGACAACAGCTAGCTTCATAACTTTCTTCGGCCATAATCACTTCAGCTGGGTAAGGAAATGTCTCCTTTAGATGAGGGATCTGCTTCATCTTCTCATTGGGTTTCTTTTGCTCAAGAGCCATGGTCTTGATCTGCTCCCCCAACGACGCATCATATCCTAAACCAAATCGGTTAGGTTTCCCTGAGATAGATAGAGGTGTTTTGATACCCTGCAACCATGGTCCCAGTCCTTTGCCATGCAGGTAACCACTTTTGGTCATGATATGAGCCACTACCTGATTGACATCTTGCCTTGGGAGCTTGTTCTGTTCTTGCTTCAACCCCACCACCTCCAGATTGTGCCATAAGCTGCTTTCTACTAGCTCAACATTTTCAACATATGGAAGTGAGACGGGTTTAGATACAATGATTTCCTTCTCTCCATGGATTGTAATGACTGAATCATTTTCAATGTATTTAACCTTTTGATGCAAGGTTGAAGGAACAGCACCAACATTGTTAATCCATGGTCTTCCCAGCAGCATATTGTAATCAGACTCAATCTCCATTACTTGGAATAAAACCTCAAATCGGCTCGGGCCGATTTCCAACGGCAGCACTATTTCCCCCAAGATGTTTTTCTTCGCTCCATCAAAAGCTCTCACGATCATCGCTTGTGGTGAAACATCGTCTTTGTCCATTGACAAGTAGCTCAAAGTTGATGCTGGTAAGACATTTAATCCTGACCCTCCGTCAATGAGAACTTTAGGCACTATATAGCCTTTGCATTTAAGGGTTATATACAGTGCTCGTGGGTTAGCCTGTGATACGATCTCTTCGTTTGAGAAAGTGATCATATTGACACGCTTTACCGGATCCACCATATTCACCATATTCTCCAATGAGACATCCGGTTTCACATAAGCATCCTTCAAGACCTTTAGCACTGCCCTTTGATGAGATTCAGATGACAAAATCAGTGACAACAGGGAGATTCTAGCAGGAGTCTTTTTCAATTGCTCCAGTATGTCGTACTCACTTTGTTTCATGATCTTCAGAAACTCCTCTTCTTCATTTTCTTCTCTTTCTTTTCTATCTGCACCAAAACCCTTTCCCACATTCTCTTCTTCGACAAACTTTCCTTTTTCCGGCTCTCCGGGCCCATAAATTCTTCCACTTCTCGTTATTCCTTTTACTTCCGCTACCACTTCACCCGCTTGGGCTTTCGAGGTTTCCCTTATGCCTCCGTTTGTCTCCACGTCAGTTTCATAGTTCCAAGGGACAGCATGTGTATCCTTGTAACTGAATGGTGCTGGTTTCCTCACGGTGATCACCACTTTCTCTGGTTTCGGAGCTCGATTCAGTGGAGGGATGTGGAGTATGAAGCGATCAATCACATTCACCTCCTCAGGAAGATTCGATTTCCGTTTCACTTGAATCACTCCCAGGTCAAGTAATTCTTGTACTCAAGCTTTGAAATCCCAGCAATTTTCTATATCATGACCAAAACCTCCAGAGTGGTACATGCAGCTCGACCTTATGTCATCTTTCTCATTCTCTTTTATCATGGATGCAGAGGCTGCGATATGGTACCCCGCCTCCTTCAAACCATTGAACACTTTCTCCATAGGAGTTCGGAGACTCATATCCTTCTTAACTAGAGGTTCTTCCACCTCCAAGGCATTCACACGACTCCCTCCTTCGTGTTTTGGGATCGGATT
The DNA here is from genome assembly GCA_031216125.1 of Dalbergia cochinchinensis. Classification (NCBI taxonomy): domain Eukaryota; kingdom Viridiplantae; phylum Streptophyta; class Magnoliopsida; order Fabales; family Fabaceae; genus Dalbergia; species Dalbergia cochinchinensis. The sequence goes on along the minus strand of CM062371.1, from coordinate 51,190,410 downwards.
GTTAACAATATCCGGTTTTGAATCTTCTTGAAAGTCTAGCCTCCCACAAGCAATCAACCTTCTTACTGCTGTTTTGAAACCTTCGCAATCCTCAATGGAATGCCCTGCTATGTCCATGTGGTATTTACAGGTCAGGTTCGGGTTATACCAAGCTGGGTATGGTGGTTCTAATGGGTGCACGGGATATGCCGAGATCAGATGAGCATCAACTAGCTTTTGAAACAGGTCAGCATTCGAAATAGATAGCTTTGGGAAAGGTGGGAAGTTGGGGAATCGATTACGGTTTTGGTTTTGGAAATTTGGTCGAGGTGTTGGGGTGTATGTTGGGCGGATTGGTTGGTATGGCCTTATGTGGATGTTGTTAACTTGGGGTCGGGGGTATGGAATAGTGTTTGTGGTTGGTGTGGCTTGGTATGGTGGGTAATGAGGGATAGGAGTTTGGTATGATCGTGGTCGAGTTGGTGTGTATCGTGGGATGAAGGATTGCTGACCATGCACATAATTCACATCCGTCTCCTTTTTTCTGGGCGGGAAACTCTTTCTAGTGTCTTCACTGCTCATGGGAAGCTTGCCGGCTTTTGCTAAGTTTTCAATTCTTTCTCCAGCAGTTATCAACTCAGAGAAATCTTTGTATCTTTGCTCCTGCCATTGCCCCGATGTAAAGGGATCCCAAGGTTCCCAAGAAGTAAGAACACATTTCAGTTGGGATAAGTGGCGGTTGAACTTGGGCAGCCAAGGCTCTCCACCTTTGTGCGTATTGCTTGAATAACTCATCTTTCTTCTTCTGCATAGAACTTAACTGCTCCCGTGTAGGTGCCACCTCAAGATTGAACTTGTATTGGCTCATGAACAGATCTGCCAATTCTCTCCAGCTAGAAATCTTTGAGTGATCTAGTTGAATGTACCACTCCAGAGCAGGTCCAGTCAAGCTTTCATGGAAGAAGTTGATGAGAAATTTTTCATCCTTTGACCATATCGCCATCTTAGTACAATAACTCTTCAAGTGAAACAGAGGATTACCCATCCCATCATACTTTGAGAAGTCAGGAACCTTAAAGTCCCTAGGGATTACTGCATCAGTAGAAGGACAGAGTTGTTCAACCTCCACATACCCATAGGGGCTAGGTCCTTGAATAGCCCGAATCTGCTCTTGAATCTTCTCCATCCATTCCTCTTTGAACTTTCCTTTTTCTGCCTCTGCACGACTATTCTCTGAGGAAGATGGCTGTTTCTGGATGACCACACGAGGTTGCTCCCAGACAGGGGTAACATGCCCATGCTCATGAGTTTGCACATTTTCTAAAGAACGATAACCTTCTCCGATAGGGATTACCAATGGTATCGCAGGCGGTGGTTGCCCATGGAGGTTATTCGGGATTTCACCCATATCATTCATCCCCGGAGTGACATTTAGAGCTGCACCCGGTACCACAGGCATACCCAGTGTCGTGGTACTTGGTTGCACAGTTGCTGAATGAGCTCCCAATAGGTTAAGTGATTCTTGTATGGCCCGCATCATATCCTCCAACCTTTCTTGGTTGTTTGACAGTTCATTCAGTTTTCCTCTCACTGCATCAACTTCATCGCTCAGATTTCTTCCTACTCCAGAAGTAGTTGTAGTTGGGATATCCCTTTCTGTGTCACCATTCCCTCCAGCCATTTTGGTCCGGGCTCTGGTATTGTGAATTCGAGTTTGATCGGTATCGGTTTTCCTTGGGCGCCCAATTGTGATGGATTTTTACCTATTAAAAACAAACTTTAGTGAAAAGAAAAAGACAAAAACATAGCTATTTGTTAGAAATGATCGAGCTGAGTCTTGATGTGAGTATCTTTGATGATAATCGCCTCAGAACGTCTCGTTCAAAAGTACTAAGTCATGGGTATTGCTATGAGACCAACACAATGCAGAGAAACAAGGATTTTTCATTCATAAAGGGGTATTGTACCCATCGTCCTTTTTTACATTCATTCCCAAAACAACAAAAGACAATACATCATAAAGCCATAATCGCTATTCTCAAGATCTCTCGGAATTATTTGTTTCATTCTCCCAATCAAGTCTTTACAGTAGTCAACAAAATTACAAATCTCGATTGGGGTCTTGAAAGGGATTATTCCTTGCTCGGCCAATCCTAAGTATCTTGGAACATCTTCGATGGCCGTATTAGCCAATCCTGCCAAGTTTGAGAAGCGAGTCTTCAGCTCATGAATAATGTGGTTCTGATGTTGTATTTCTAATCCAAACTTGCAACTCTTTCCTTTTCTTCTTCCAGTGCAACTTGATACTCCATGATCTCATCATTCATGTGTTGACTTAGCTCTTCAATCTTCCTTTGGTATTCATTGTTCAATTCTTCCATTTGTTGTTTCATTTGTTCTTCACCTCTTAGCGCGGTTGCTTCAGCAATTTTGGTCTTTCGAAGTAAGTCTTTCAATTGTTGATTTTCAGCTAGCACTTTGTCACGCCCCTGTCTTCGAAGTCCAAGCTCTTTGTTGGCAGCTTTGAGGCATTCCTTGGTTTTCATCATGTGTTCATGTCCCATCTTCAACCTCTTGCTTGTTCCGTCTAGAGCTTGATCCTTTTCAGTGCTTTCTCGTTTTAACTTCATGTAGTTATAGTGGACACTTTTCAACTCAGCTTCTACTTGCATCTTTTCTTGTTCAACCTTGTCTAGTTTCTCCTTCACTTCTTTGATTTCTTCATTTTCATGGAAACGCCAGGTTGATGCATCGTCCAGGGGAGTAACAGTTATGACCTTGAAGGGCAGCTTGATCTCTTGAGCCCTATTTTTCACCCATTGATGATAACTTTCTTTCACAGCACAACTCCTAACTCCCAATTCTTTTCCCTTCTTGACAACCTTGTTCCAAGCGGACCGGATCTTCTGGCATAGATCAATGTCTTTGGAGTCTTGATAATATGAGACAAACGGAGTAACTGCGGCTTCAGAAGGAGGTCCCATCATGGGATAACCGAGTTGGCGTAACACCAAGACAGGATTGTAGTTTATGCATCCTCGGGTACCCATGAGAGGTACATTTGGAAAGCTTCCGCACTGATAAATCAGAGTTTGACCATCATCCCTCCAAGGATACCATCGTATCATCTTTTCATCCAATTTGGCCAGGTCTTGAGCCCACTCTTGTCCACTCTTCTTCTTGATGTTATGCATTCGTAGGTCTTCAATCGGGCAAGGCGCCTTGTAATTCCTCTGGAATATGTGCGAAGTAACCCACACATATAGCATCGGTGAACAGCACAGAATTCTCTTACCATTTCTCTCATGGCAAAAGCTCAGAGTACAATAAACATCTGCCAGGAGGGCTGGAACGGGATTATGACCGTGGAATTTGCGAGCAAGGAACACATCAATAGCCCCAAGATCTACAAGGCCTTCAATATTCGGAAATAAGACAGTGCCATAGATAGTGAGGGCCAGCACATCTACGAAAGCATCCCAGTCTTCAACTTGAGCTAAACGGCGCATATGCTCTTCGAGATAATCCCTTGAGAATCCGTAAGTCCCATTTCTACATTTCTGTGCTTCGTGCAAGTTCTTTGCACCTACCCTTAGGACAGTTGATAGGGTCTGTAAAGAAGGATAATGGCCTTGGTAGTGATAGGGCTTTTCTCCTTCTAGTGGTAACCCCAGGATCTTCTCAAATTCTTCAATGGTCGGTGCTAACTGGAAGTTTTGAAAAGTGAAACATCGGAGTGGAGGATCATAGTACTGTGCCAGTGCTGTGATTGCTTCTTCCTGCTCTTCCACTTCTAAGAGATTCAAGATCTTTCCATATTTTCTGGTGAGAGACAGGCGTTGTGGTAACTTCAAAGAATCGACTCAAAGATCTCAGACTTTTGGTGTCAGGTGTCTTGGCTTTGAGACGTAGAGTTCTTTTCAACTTTTCACCTTTCTGACTGTCTGGTCTCATATTTGTTTCCATTTTCCCAAAGATACTCACAATAAGATTTCAGTTCAACTTTCTAACAAACCTTCCATAATAGAAAGAAAAAAATTGATTTAAATGAAAGAAGGAAAAATAAACAATTTAGGAAATGAACATAAATTATGTACAAAGAACAATGATAGGAAATTATGTACAAAGAAAGGAGTTAAGGAAAATGCACGCTCTCTTTGTGTCCTATGTGAGGTAAATTCTGGAGGTTAATTCTATGGTCCTATGGTCGTTCTACCTTGTGAACACTTTCACTGGGTGGGTCTATATTCTCAGAGTTCTACGGTCTCTAGAGTTAAGATTCATTTCAGAACGTTACCCCCAACAGCAGGTGAACCGCTAGATGTAGGGCATTCATGAAAGAATCACACTCTAGATGAGATTTTCGCGATAACCAAACAGGATGAACATCCAAAATGGCTACCACTACACAATCTCTTACCTATCTCAAGTTACACTCAGACCCGGGTATAGGGCCCCACTCGTGTGTGATTAACGTGTAAGTGTTGTGTGTGAAGAGAGCATACAAACCTGAAATCCTAAAACTACCCATGACTAATACCTGCAAAAAAAACAGCTCAAACAAACACGTACAGAACCCAATTAACAGTCATCTATCCTAAGGTTTTAACAAATAGAGCTATCAAGCACATGAAATGTAAGATTCTGTAAAGAGACAAAGTATAAAGAAAGAAAATATTAGACAAAGTAAAATAAGGAAAGGAAAACAAACATCAAGAGGTTATATTTAATTTGCACAATCAAATAAAACAGGCCTGACTCTCTTGGAAGTCCCCAGTGGAGTCGCCATCTGTCGCAACCGGGATCGCGACGGGGACGGCGAAAAAGAGAAATTTAAAGAAATTTTATTTGAAAATATTGGAGTCGCCACCAAGTTTATTTAAAATTGGGAAAACGTTGGAAAAACCCATTTTTAGAAAATAGTCTTTGAAACCAGTTTGAATTCGGGAGTCGATTATGCATAGGGAAGGGCAGGAATTTAATCCCACGCACCCTAGTACACCCGTCCTTGGACGGTACCTTTAATTAACTGTGCAAATTAAATAAATAACCACTTTTTTTAAAAAAAATTCTATTTACGATGAAACTATAAACAAAAGAAATTATTTAAGAGAAACTTCGGGAACACCGAACTGTCGCAATTCAGGTATCCCAAAATATTAAGTCAACAAGCCGTCACGACTAAATTAACCCTATTATTTGAAATAAAAGAAATAAATGGAGAAATTTAAATCAAAAATTAAAACACAACTAATAAATATTTACAAATAAGATAAGAAGAAATTAATTTTTTATTTTTTATAAAGAATATAAAAGAAAAAACAAATATTTTTAAGGGAATTTTCGAGTCATTAAGCTGTCACAACTCAAATGACCAAAATATTGAATTAACAAGCCGTCAAGGCTGAATTAACATCTTTATCTAAAATTCCCCATACAAATGAGTATTAAATAAAATATTCTAGAAAAGAAATTATTTATAAATATAAAAAAAATGCAAAATTTGCATAAGAAAACAAGTAAAGAAGTATTAAAAATTTACAAACAAAAGAATTGTGAAAAGTTGATTTTGAAAGAGAATTTTAGAATATTAAGCCTAAAATATTCTAAAACATAAAGTTAACAAACCGTCGCGGTCAAATTAACTCTATTTAAAAAAGACTTTGAATATCAGTTGTCATGATAAAATATTCTGAAACATGAGATTAACAAACCGTCTCGGCTCAATTAACCCCCTTTTTTTATATAATTCATCAATTAATTAAATATATAAATTTAATAAAATACCCAAATATTTATTTTAAATCCAAAATGGATAAAACTTCTCTTTTTAGACAAAATTCTAATTTTAACGGGAACCTACGAAGTTAAACACAATTAACTTAAATAAAATATATAAACATATAAAATAATTAAACCAAAAAAAATAATTCATAATATAATTACACACAAAACGCATAATCATATAAAATAACAAAACTAAAAAAAATAAAAAAATTCACAAACATAAATACACAAAATATGTAAAATAATTAAACTAGAAATGCAAAGTATTACAATTACACAATTAATTTTAATCAAAACACATAAGCACGGAAAGCAATTAGACTAAAAAACATAAAACACAAACATTCTTAATCTAAACAAGACACTAAAAAGCATTCATGAATATCAATATATAATTAATTTAAACAAAACGTATAAACATATAAAATAATTAAACTAAAAAACACATAAACATAGAACAATTAAACTAAAAATAAAATCATAAACACAAACATAAATAAATTAAGCATAACACATAAATATATAAAATAATTAAGTTGAACAAGATATAATTACACAATTTAAACAAAACATATAAAATAAAAATAATTAAGCTAAAAATAAAAATAAATCCATAAACACAAATACTCAACCAACTCGAGTAAAGCACATGAACATATAAAATCATTAAATTAAAAAAAACATTTAATCTAAGCAAAAACATATAAACATAAAGTAATTAAACTAAATAGAAATAAAAATTAATTCATAAATATAACCATGCAATTAAAATTAACATAAAACTAAACTAAAAAGGAGGATCCTAATTACTTTTTATTAAGAAACACTAGTACTAAAACACCCAAAAATCAAGAAAATTAAGTCACTCTTTCCTTTATTTTGTTTTTTTTGTAACTAATTTATTTATTTCCCCTCAAATAAAATAATAAAAAAAAACACATTACAGGGAGAAAAAAAGTATTTATTTTTTGAATCAAATAAAACTCCTTAGTTTATTTTAGATCAAAATAAACTTAAACCCAAGAATAAAAATAAGAAGACATTAACTATGCAAACACAACATCAAACTCAAACAAATTCGAAATTTAACCTAAAATAAAATAATAATTAACTAAAAAAGAAAATTAACTTGACTTAATTTTATTTTTATTAATACAACCTAAACAAAAAATCTAAAACATAAAAAAAAATTCATTCTCTCACCTCACACTCACTAACACGCACACACACACACTAAAATAAACACACGCACACACACTTATTCTTCTTCCACATGACACACTCACACACTGTCGTGAGACACGCACACACACTCACGCACATACACTTTCCTTTCTTCACACACACACTTGACAGAAAAGAGAGAGGAACTGAGAAATAGAGAGAGATGGAATGTGAGATTGAGAGAAAAGAGAGAAGGAAGCGAAAGCGAGGGATCGAGAGTGAGATCGAGGGAGCAGAGAGAGAAGGACGCGAAACCGGCGGTGCTAGAGTGGCGCTGGAGGGGGAAGATCGCGGCGGTTTGCTGGCGGATCGGAGGGTGAGAGGGTGAGGGACAAAGCCATCCGCAAGCGGCAAAGGCAAGGCAACAGGGAGGGAGGACACCGCGCGGGGGTGAGGTGCAGATGGGGTGCGCGAGGAAGAGAAGGCTGCGGCGCTCATGGTAGAGACAGATCCACCACTCACAGTTATTGTGCAGCACAAGGGGAGGGTTGAGACTGCAGCATCCACGTTGATGGTTGTGGTGGAGTTGAGGATTGGGCTGCGCGATGGCTAAGGCATGGAGAAGAAGGCCGATGGTTTTGCGGTGGCTTGGGAAGTTGGGTTCGTGGTGGCTCGAGGAATTGGAGGTTCGGTGGGGGCTGACGCGGTGGTTTCGAGAGGAAGAGGGGAAAGAAGCGGCGGTTCGCGGGGTGGAGAGTGGGTCTAAGGGGAGCGTGACCAGCTTTGGGTTCTTCGGGGCTGAGGAAGGAGGAGGAGCGGCCGGTGGTGGAAGGGAAGGCTGGCTGGGTTTCAAGTCTTTGCGAAGGAGGGAGGGCCGCGAGCTTCACGGTTCGATGGCAAACTGTCCGTGATGATGATGGATTCACGATGGAGGCGGTTTCAGTGGTGGCTGACGGTGATGGAGTGGTGGTGGTTGAAGATTGGTGGAGTGGTGGTTGAAGATTGGGAGGCCGCGGCTATGGTGGGGAGACCGCGGCCTCTGTACCCTCCTTCCCTCTTTTTTTTTTTTAAAAAAGAAAAAAAAAATTGTTGATGATGTTTCTGCTGCTATTACCTTCTCTTTTGGTTGTTGTTACTGGGTTGTATGGCTGGACTGACTGATGATTTCTTACAAGTTCTCAAGATTGGTGTTTTAATTTTTTTTGGTCTTCTCAATTCTCTCCGTTCCTCCTCATCTCAATATGTATATCCTTTCTCTTTTTTTTCAACCCCACCGAAAGAAATTCCAACCGTTTGCACATAGTGGAGAAACACCATCATGATGTTTTTTGATTTTTTTTTTTACTTCCTCCTATCCCTATGCCCTCCCGTGATTGCATCGGGTAAAGAAATAAACGGACACGAGTCCGTGAACCTGCAGGGGAAAAGAGAGAACAAGAAAAGGGACTCGAGGAGAGGCGTCTGTGACTCCTATCTCCCTTTTTTTTTATATATATTGAAAATATGAAAACAAAAACAAACAACAAATTTTTCATTTTTTATGAAAGGAATAATTAACGAAATTGTAAGAAACAAAAAGAGGTAAACTAGATGCAAATTTTTGAATTTTATTATTTTTTTAAAAAAAATGGACAAAATTAGGTGTTCACAACTATATAATTATTAGATAAAAAAAGTGATTTAATCCACCAATTCATATGAAGATTATTTATAACCATGATGCATCAACAAAGTTTCTAAATCTCCAACATTTTTCATCCACATAATTTTCCAAGATGATGTGAATCATGTATACTTTAAAAAATAAAGTGATATATATCAACTAGCGAGGAACTGAACAATAAACTAGATAATAATAATAATAATAATAATAATAATCATAATAATATTGCGTAAAACGTGTTGAGTTATTTTTGGCAGAGAAAAGTTGTTAAGTTTAAGAGTTTAATTTGTATACACTGTCATCCAATCAAATCATTCTATTTACATGATATTTGAAATAGTGAATGAGAGACTTAACCGCTTTTATTAATGTGGTAACATATGATTGAATGACGGTATAAAAAAATTTTACACTATCTGTACAAATTAAACTCTAAGTTTAATTGTAAAAGGTAACAATTGATGCGGTTATAAATGAGGAAGAATAATATACATAGTTTAGAGTAGTATAAATTTCTTTAGATACATATCATTTTTTTTAATAAAAACACAATTCCTTGATTAAAAAAAATACGTATATTTTTTCATAAAGAAATTGTAAAGTCTTTATAAAGCATATTTTATATTCCTATTATTATAAAATAGCACGACGAGCACTTAAAGGATTTTATATAAGTTTATTTTGGAGCTAGCAAATAAATATTTTAGTTCCCCTAAAATATTTAATAAAGAATATTTTATATTTCTATTATTTGACTTTCCCAATTTTACATTTCTTTTGGCAATCCGCAGTTTTACTCTGTGTATATAGAAGAACAATTTTTAATTCACTTTCAAGTTTCAATAACTAAAAAATTAAATTAGTGTCACCTTTTACATATACATATAAATTAATTATTTAAAGCTTTTAATTATTTTATAAACTTTAAATCGATAATAATAACAATAATATAATATCCCAGTTGAATTCGAAATATTATTTATGTAAAAGAAAAAAGCCTCTAACCCTTTTTAGTTTAAATTTTTATTTTGTAATTATTTTGTATTTTTTATTTAAACCATCAATATTTTACTAAATCAGCCAATACTTTATAACTCAAGTGACACCCAAGGTTGCGTATTAAAAGGGTGTTGTGGTTTTGCTTGGAGGGTTGGATATTTCATTCTTTCACCCCATCCTTTCTTCTTCTATTAGTTTCACTAAAATTTATTGAAGTCTAATTAATTTGATTCGAGTCCTCTCTGCAATAGAGGATAAAACTTTTTCTAACTAACTGAATTATAAATTAACCTCCTAATTTTTCTTTTATTAAATTAACTATCAATTTCAAAATTTAGAATTTCTTAGATTTCACGTGATTTGTAAAAGAAAGCGCTTGGCTTTGGCTTTCCATGAGTTGGAATTTTTTTTTCAAAAAAAAAAAATCTTGAAGATGAATCATATCCATAAGTTAATGAAAAAGAAAAGAGAGAATCATATCTGAAAAAGAATATGACACTTAAGGTGTTTCTATATCAAATATACTTGGATAAAATACACTTACCATCCTACCTTCTTAAAGTTAAATATTAATAAATGACACTCTGAAAAACTAACACTCCACTCCATTTTATTAAAGGTGTATTGGTATATTGTATTTCATGATTTAATTTTTATAAATTTGTGAACACCTAATTTTGTCCATTTTTTTTCTAAAAACAATAAAATTCAAAAATTTGCATCTAGTTTACCTCTTTTTATTTCTTACAATTTCGTTAATTATTCCTTTCATAAAAAAATGAAAAATTTGTTGTTTGTTTTTGTTTTCATATTTTCAATACATATAAAAAAAAGGGAGATAGGAGTCACCGACGCCTCTCCTCGAGTCCCTTTTCTTGTTCTCTCTTTTCCCCTGCAGGTTCACGGACTCGTGTCCGTTTATTTCTTTACCCGATGCAATCACGGGAGGGCATGGGGATAGGAGGAAGTAAAAAAAAAAATCAAAAAACATCATGATGGTGTTTCTCCACTATGTGCAAACAGTTGGAATTTCTTTCGGTGGGGTTGGGGGAAAATCAAAAAAAAAAAAAGAGAAAGGATATACATATTGAGAGGAGGAGGAACGGAAGAGGGGGCTGAAGACCAAAAAAATTCAAACACAAAAAGAAAGATCAGAACATCAATTGAAAAACAACCTGCAAGAAATCATCAGCCAGTCCAGCAAATACAATTTAGAAACGAAAAAAGAAAGATCAAGGTAAACAATCAGCAATTTCATCATCATATCATCAGTTTTTTTTAAAAAAAAAGGAAGAAAAGGCGACACAGGGGGCCGCGGCCACCCTTCACCGCCGCGGCCCCTCCCCTTCAGTCCATCTTCATCGCCTGCATCTTCCCCTCCATGGACCACCATTACCGGTTCCCCCTCTCCCTCTAGCTTGTCACCATCATCATCATCCAAGCCGCGGCCTCCCACCACCATAACCACCACAGCCTCCAACCGCCACCCCTCTTCATCATCATCAACCTCAACAAACCTCACCGCCGCGAAGCCATCAACCTCCGCGAACCCAGCACCTCTTCGGATCTCCGCCACGAAACCACAGCCTCCCTCAAATTTCAACCACCACAACTCCCAGCCACCATCATCACAGCCCCCCCTCTCTCTCCAACCCATCGCCATCATCCTCACCCCAAACCGTGTCAAACCCACCTCCGCCGCGCAAACCACCGTGTCAAGCCCACCGCACCAGATCGCGACTTCGAGGAGCTCTACCGACGCCCACGATGTCGCCACTGCTCAACCTCTCTGTTGCTCGGTCTTCGGGATCACCACCGCGTCGCCACTCCTCGCTGCCCTCTGGCAGTCGCACGGATCTGCTCGCGCCACGGCCTCTGCGACTTCATCGCATCCTCACCACCGGCGAAACCGTGGCCTCCCCTCTCTTCAGATCGGTCTCCCCCTTCAACTTTTCTCCACACCGCCGCATCGGATTCCGCCACCAGCCGCGAGCACCGGTGCGTCCGTCGGCCGAGCTCCCTGTCGTGCGCTTCCTTCCTCGCGCGGCGGTTTTCGCGCCATCAACAAACGCGCCTCCCCTTTAGATTTGGCCGCACCCTCACCGCAAATCAAACCTCCATTCCTTAGCCACTCCCCAGCACCAAACACCATGAACTGCGGCCTCCATCCCCTCTCCTTTCTCTCATTCTCATCTCAGCTCTCTCTCTCTCTGTATTTCCATTTTGTGTGCGTGGGTAAAGAAAAAAAGAGAATCCGTGAGTGAAGGGAGAGAGAGGAATAGTTTTGTTTTTATTTTAGTGTATATGGGTGAGAGAGTTAGGTTGGGTATCCGTGAATGTAAGAGGGATAGAGAAAGGAAAGTTTAGTTTAAGTGTGTGGGTGTGTTAGTGTGCATCCCGTGAGTGAGAGGGAGATAGTTTTTTTAGTGTGTGTGCCCCTATGAGTGAAAGGGAGAGAGATGAATTTCATTTTTTTAATTTTTGTGAGGGTGTGCATGAGGTATTATATTTTAGTTTTTTTTTTATGTTGTATTAATAAAAAAATATAGTATTAAGTTAAGTTAAATTTCATTCCTTATTTACATTTTTAGTTAGTTATTATTCCATTAAGTTAAATTTCGAATATATTTGGGTATGAATTTGCGGTTTGTTTGGTTAATGTCATTTCAAATTTAGTTCTTGAGTTCATTTGTTGGATTTAGTTTTGTTTTGATTTTAAATGGGTTAAAGAGTTTTATTTAGTTCAAAATAAAAATTCAAGCACTTTGGTTCATTAAAGTTTATCTTTTTTTAAATATTCTAAATTATTCAAGTGTGATTTAATAAATTAGTTATACAGAAAAGGATAAAAAAAGAGTTTCTTTTATGAATTTAGTGTTAATATTTTAACTAAAAAGGATAAAAATCTAATAATAATTAGGACCCTTGTTTGTTTATTTAATTATTTTATATATATTGTTTAATTGTAAGTTTATGTTTATGAATTAGTTTTGCTTTTTTTTTGTTTAGTATTAATTATTCATGTGTTTTTTTAGATTAATTGTGTAACGGTACTTATGATATAATCTTGCTAGTTTCCGTTAAAATTAGAGTTTGTAAAAAATTTTGAAACGCTTTTTTCACGAATTTTGGGTTTAAAATAATTGAATAAATTTGCTTTTACTAAAAGGGATTTGAGTTTTTAAAAAAAGAGATTAATTTAGTCGAGACGGTTTGTTAATCTCATGTTTCAGAATATTTTAGCTGCGACGGCTTGATATTCAAAATCTTTTCAAAATAGAGTTAATTTGACCGCGACGGTTTGTTAACTTTATGTTTTAGAATATTTTAGCTGTGACAGCTTAATATTCTAAAATTCTTTTTTTCAAAATTAACTTTTTCACCACTTAATTTATTTGTAAATAATTTTCCTAAATATTTTTCTATGCTATTTATGCATTTTATTTCATTTATAAGTTCCTTTTTCCTCATAATTTTATGTCAAAATACTTTATTTAACTCTTGTTATTACAAATAATATGGTTAATTTAATAGTGATTTATTGTTAACTTGATATTTGAATATCTGAATTGTGACAATTTGATATTCCAAATATCCCTCATAAAGTTTTTTATATTTTCTTTTACAAAAACACCAAAAAATAAACCTTCGCTTCTTTTTAGATCCTGTTTGCAAATATTTATTGTTAGAAGAGTTCCTTTTTAAAATTATATGCTTATTGTTAAATACTTCGTTTCAAATAAAAAAGGTTAACTTAGTCGTGACGACTAGTTAACTTATTTTTAGGGCATCTGAATTGCGACAGTTCGGTGCACTAAAAATTCTTTTCTTTTAAGAAAAATAAATTCCTTTTAATTGTCTTGAAACAGAAAATAAAAGTTGAAAAAGGTTATTTATTTAATTTGCACAATTAATTAAAGGTACCATCTAAGGACGGGTGTACTAGGGTGCGTGGGATTAAATTCCTGCCCTTCCCTATACATAACCGACTCCCGAACTCAAACTGGTTTCCAAGACTACTTCTCTAAAAATGGGTTTTTCCAACGTTTCCCCAATTTTAAATAAACTTGGTGGCGACTCCAATATTTTCAAACAAAATTTCTCTTTTTCGCCGTCCCCGTCGCGATCCCGGTTGCGACAAAATTACATATCCAATAATAAAATTAATTATAAAATAAATAATTAATTTAATTTCTATACATTGATTTTATGTTGTTTAATACCTACAAGGTATTAAATAAACTTATCTATCATAATCACTTTTTATATATATTAAAATGATAGATGATTTTAAATAAGATTAAAAATTAATATATAAATGTATAATATATGATAAATAATATTATTTTAATATATTTTCTGTGTTCATTACATGTATTATAATAAAAATGTAGAAATTGAAAATATTAGATGAAAATAAAAGCATAAAAAAACAAGAATTTAATCTTTTCATGTATTGACGGTGTAAAAAATCTTAAAATAAGAATTTAATTTTAATGCACTGATAATATATATTTGAATATGTTATAGAACTTATTTTACTGTTAGCATATTAAAATTAAATTTATAAAATAATAATTATAAAATAAATCAATCAATCATTGCTTAGCAATTTCTTGAATTTTTATTAGTCGAGAGTGTAAAATCAAGTTTACATTGTAAACTAATAAAAGTTTAAAATAGTATTAAATCATGTTAGATAACTACTTATTAACTATGATGATTAAATGTTTGATTTATAACAATTATTGTTAATGTTCTAAATCTCATTTATATAAGTATATTTTATATTTTATATTAATATTATTTATTTCCAAAAATTAAAAAATATTTATTTATATATTTAATATGATTGCAAATATTTATTTTCTTTTCATATCTTCTTTATTTAAAATGCTTATTATTAATTTTTTAATTAAAAAATTATTGTTAACTTTTAATATTATTTATGGATTGTATAAAACAATTTTAATGGTGAACTGATAAAAATCACGATAGTGCCAAATTTGGTAAAAAATCATCTACTAATATTTTATTTTATGTTATTCTTGTATAGAATAACATAAAAATTATTTAATTTTTTAATTAAAAAATTATTGTTAACTTTTAATATTATTTATGGATTGTATAAAACAATTTTAATGGTGAACTGATAAAAATCACGATAGTGCCAAATTTGGTAAAACATCATCTACTAATATTTTATTTTATGTTATTCTTGTATAGAAATTAAATTAAATACTTATTTTATAATTATTTTTATTATCTAGTATATAATTTATGAAAAAAAAACCATAGAAAAGAATGCACCAAAAACACCCTTAGCGAGATTGAGTGAAATGTATGCTTTTCAAATAAATGAGATAGAGTATTATTTCTTGATAACTCAAGGAGGTAAGTGTATTTTACTCTATATATTTTTGAATAATCATACCTTTTAACTCTCCAATAGGTATTTATTTAATTAGATTTAGCTACTATACATATAACTAATAATTAAATTGACTCAATTTAATAAAAAAAATTTAACATTTCAATCATTGTTAAACCATTACATAAAACACAGTTGCTGATAATGGTTACACGAAAGGAAAAGTAGTCTGTAACGTCCGATATTGACACTTTATCCTTCTTGAAGTGGATTGCTGCCGATGACTCCTCTTTCGTCACTTTTTCTGACTTTTAATCTTCCGGAGTGCAAAATTGTCCTATACGGTTAGAAAGAATAAAAAAAGTAAAAGGAATGTTGCAGAACAAAATTTAGCTTCAATAACATTAATCTTGGAGGATTTTTAATATTGTAATCAACAGCAACACTAAAGTAATCATACCTTTTAAATTCACAATATTTCAGGCAAATTACATTCAATTCTCTTGAGATTTATTAAAATTTAACTCAATTTCTTTCTAACTATCAGACTTATAATAACATCCCTTCTGACTCTCTCAAATGAGTCAGTTCGGATAAGAGAAGAATGCATAAATACACAATCCTATTGGATCTCATCCGCCTTGCATCACTACTAATGCCTATATTTCCCAAACGTTGTAAAAACCCTTGAAACTCTATGCCACTATGCTCTAAGCTCTCAACTAGTTTCGTCAATGGCATCAACCATAGAGAAAGTTAGCAAAAATGGCCATGATTAATGCAAAGTGCACCACAGTGTCACCCAAGTTGCCTCACCCCACCAAGTTCATCATTTCAAAATCCACACAGTAGGCCTTCTAATCCGGTTGACCTTCTTCAATTCATAATCATTTTGCGATGGAAGGAAGGTATGTATAATGGTATCTTGACCTCCTCAGAGACACTAGCATAGGTAATAAAGTATGTGACTAACTAACCTTTACATATGCTTGCTTATAGCAAGTAGTTGCTTTGTGATTGTTTATCCTTTTATTTGAGGAGGCCTCAAAGCTACCAGGCAAGAGGCAGCTATCCTCCTCTTATGTCAAAACCTATCAAAGGGCCTCATGGCCTTCACTGATGAAAACACCAAACTAACCACTTCCATAGTAGACATGGCAATTGCAGGGGCCATTTTCTCAACCCTCGAAACTGAAATTGTTGAAGCTGACAACAAGGGACAACTTCTTCTATTTATTGTTAAGGGAAAGTTACTATAGATCGAACAACTAGAAGGGAGCCGAGTTGAATTTCAACAAACTTTGTGAGGTGTGAGTGTAATTTGTCCAATATTTTATAATACTATAACATTGTTAATTCGGCCATAAATAATGAGTTTATATCAAATATTTAGGTTTAAGATGGATCATTGCATGTTTGGCCCTGGATAAATCTCCAAACTAATTTGAAGATTTGAACAAAAATCAAATATGTTAGCATTACCTTTTGTTTTCTCAAAACCTTTCAAATGGATACACTACTAGAAACTTGTAAAACACAAATGAAAAATGCCGACAGATTTTATTCCATCTTCATTTCAAACAGATTTGCAGGCAGGAAAACAAAAACAAGGATTTTTTTTTTTTGTCAAAGTTACATCTGCCTGTAAATGTTGGCCCAACTTCACGCTAGTTGGCACGTAACTATTATAGAAAAAAATTATAGATGAATATTGAAAGAAATTTTTTCATCCAAATCATACAATCAAATATATAGATGGGTTTTTTATTTAATTTAATAATTTAAAATAAACAAAACATATTACATTCAAAAAAATCCATTTGTAACAAATGAACACGAAACACAACGTTTGAAGGCATTACACTGATGGATTTTTCTAGTCTATAACTCCTTTAATGAATTGATCCATTTCATTAAAGGAGTTACAGATAGAAAAATCTGTGTATAATGTCAGAATTAGAGCTAAAAATGTGCCATCCCATCTTCTTTCCTATTTTCCATTTTCACTTCTCTCTCTACTATGAAACCACCATTGCCGCCACCTTTCTTTGGGCTATCACCAGTCATTAAAGTCTTTAATTTGCAAACAGTTTGCGCCATTGGGTTCGTGGTAATGTTTTTCTTTTTTTGCCTTTTTTTGTGGATTCCATTGAGTTATTAGTTTTTAATGTGTAGGATTCCATTGAGTTATCCTCTATTCCTTATGTCATGGCCTAAATTTGCAATATTTTTCTTTTCAGTCAATTACAGACAAAAAAAATGTCTATAATATTTATAGATGTGAAAATAAATGACATGTTTCTATCTGTAATTGAAAGTTTATAAAATCTATTTGTAATTTTATCTATGTTTTGTGAATTTCTTGTAATGATATTACCCTCAATAATTGTGATACTTACATGATATAAGGGATATAAGTCTGTCTTTTTTTCTCCTGTCTCAATTCTTGTTTTCTAGGCGAGTTCTTGTGTGGTATCAACTGTATTTGGTTCCATATAGTGATTGAAATTACATACTTAAATTAGGGGTATTTTTATAATTTTGAAAAATGACAAAGTGTGTTACAAACATGAATTTGAAAGTTCAAATGAACACATAATTACTATTAAAGATCACTAAATCCTTAGAACATTTTTTCATTACAAGGATATGAATAATCAAATCGTATGGATCAAACACTCGAAAGTCATCATCTAGAGTTCTTCCTCATGTTCTCCAAATCCCTAAATTAGAGAAGGGTTGGGGTTGCAAAATCAACCAAACCCAAAGTAACACGGCCTGAATTGAAGGGGAAAAAATGGCAACTGGGATAAATATCAAAGAATGAGATTTTGGTTAGAAACAAAGAACGCACAAGATAGAGTTAGGAATTTGGGGTTGCAAATTGAGGGATGGAGGGAGGGCGGAGAGAAGGCATGGTGATGGCAAACCGGCAGGGAAGCATTGGTGACAGTGCAATAGCAATTTAGGCGTGATGGTGATGGTCCTCGCAGTGGATGGAATGGCAGCTTTGAGACGAATAGAGGACAAACGTGAGCGGGTTTTAGGTGGTGTCAAGGTGAAGGATGTGGTGGTTAAGATATAGAGGAGGAAAAGGAAGCCGTGGGAAGTGTTGGCGAAAGAAACTAGCAGTGCAAGCACAAAGATCTGCGGCTGAGCGGTGGAACTTGCGGCTTCTAGTGGTTGTCATGTGGAAGGTGCGACAGCGGATAGAGAGAAACGCGGTGATAATTGGAGAGCTATGCCCTCGTCTTTCTCCTTTTTTTTTTGTATTTATTAGGGATCATAAAGACTTGGGGCCTGTTTGGTTGGTATTTTTAAAAATTGTTTTGCATTTTTAGAAACAAAAGATGAGAAAAATCTGTTTGGGATGTTATTTTTCTATGTTGTTTTTAAAAACTAAAAAACAAATTATGAGTTTTTAAAACAAAAACAGTTTTTGGATGATTTCAAAAACAATTTTATTGTTCTTCACTTTTTCAACCACACAACTCCTCACATCTCTTCCTCCGGCACAACTCCGGCGACCACCTTCGTGCTCCTCCGTTAGCCGGTGAACCTTTGCCTCCACCTCCCCCGGCAAACTTTCGTGGTCCTCCTTCCCCGGCAGGATCCGCGATAGCCCGCCGACCTCCGCCTCCGTGTTTTTGCTTCCCGCGGATCGGTTTGACCTTTGTGACAACCCCGCGATCTCCACCTCTGCCTCCTTGTTTCTGCTTTAGCCGTGGATCTGCCCTGCTACCAAGCCCAGCGACCTCCACAATCCAGCCCGATGAGCTCCGCGATAACCCCGCGACCAAGCCCAGCGACCTCTGCCTCCACCTCTGCATTTCTGCCTCTCTCACCGCCGCACGGATTTGCCCCTCCCGCCGCGGATCTGTTTCATCTATAGATCTGCCCCTCCGCCACCCCTCCTGCCGTCGTGGATCTGTCGCTCCCGCCACCCCTCCAGCCACCGCGAAACAGCCCCTATTCTTGTTCTTTGTTGTGTTACAATGGATTTGAAAAAATGAAAGTGGTTTTTTTTTAAAAAAAATGAGTATCCAAATAAAGTGTGTTTTTGTGTTTTACTTCTTAAAAATTGTTTCTAAAAACAGTTTTTAAAAACAAAAAAAAAATTCTAAACAGGCCCTTGGTTTCTTGTTTTTTTTTGCTCGAATGAATAAAGACTGTGATTAATCTTAATCAATCATCATTGTTAACATTGTCAAAAAGTGAGAAGTGCTCCGTAGCTTAGACTAAAATGTGTTAAAATGATTAGAATAGTTTTGTGAGAAATCACTTGTGTAAAAAGGATTAAATGAAGGTTGGGGCACCTAACTAAAAGCAAAAGGAGACTTGTAGGCTGAAAGATATTTTGCATATTTTGAATACATTTGAATGTTGGGAAAGATTAGGAGTATTGAAGAGTATGAAATGCTTTTCATCTTAGTCGTTGGATGAACTTTTGTGTGGTTGAGATTTCAAAATCATGTAGTACCAAACATAATCAGTATCACATAATAACTCACCTGTATTCTAATTGCTTCTACTTCTGCTAGTTTCAAACCGAGAAGGCAAGGATCGGAGAACACGCTCCAAATTAACATGCTACTCGAGGGACTAGCTCTTTTCTTATTTTCTAACCAAATAATGACAAATCAATAAAAAAAGAACGACCACCTTTTAAATGCTGACAAACTTTGTCTTAATTGTTAATTTTCCTTAATTAATTATCAATGTTTTACTAGACAAATCGAAAAAAAGAGAATATAGAGTTTCTATCCAGGATATAAGGCCCTCAATCATTTTCAGAATATTTATTCATTTTTAAATAATTTTATATTTTATAATATTTATCAATTTTATATTTTAATAAATAAATAATTTTTCTCAATATACTATTCTTAATTAATTTTATATTTTCAAAGTATTTCGTTCAATATTAATATTAAACATTGTGCTATATTAATTAATATCTAAAGATATATTTATCTGTTTATTATATTTTATTCTATTATTAATATTATTTATTATTTTTTAATATTATTTTTTTTAAATTAATATATATTTTAAAAAGGATGAAGTACTATCTTTAATTATTTATCAGTTGGTTGACTTGAGGTTAGAAACCAGATATTTATTTAATTGATTTAGAAATAACTTATTTTGGGAACAACACTGATGTCATTTGATGAGAAGTAAGCTGTACCAGCCACTCACCTACCGTAACAATTTTCTCAGTTTTTTAATTTTTGGTATAAACCATAGAATAGTTTCAAACAAAATGCTAATTTCTATATGTCCGACGCTATCAAAAATTTTACTATGTTATTTAACCAAATATTATTAAATAAATAAAAATAGTCGAGTCTTATATTATTATTTAAAAATTTATTTAAATAAAATAATTTAATTAAATAATAATATAAAATTATAATTTAATGTAGTAAAACTAAATTCTTTAAATATAAATAATTTAAATTGAGTGTTAGATATTATTCTATTCTTTTCTTGATCTAGACTCAAAAGGTAAGTCTAACCTCACTTCTCACAAATGAACAAGTTAAAGAAGAGATGACTTGTGGGTCAATTAAGCACTTATGCACACTAAATTTAAAAAAACTGTTTGATTTTTTTTTTTAGTTTGAAATTTAGAGGGGGTTTTAGATTACATAGATATTCACCTCGTAACAATTAAAAATAGGCTATAGACTAGTAGTATCATTTGAATACCAACTTCGGCCAATAAAATTAAAACTTGCATAAAAACTAATAATGTTTAGAAGGCAATAAAAAAGAATAAATAAATAACAGCTTGCTGATATTTGTAGTTGTCTTATTTTTATTTCTATGATGTTCATTTTTCAATTCATAGCGTATGTTGTGGATTATCAATTCAAATTATTCTATGTTTATATTGTATGATCGATTTATTAATTTTCTTTTACTTTTAGTATTTGATGGCATATTTCTATCAAGTCTTTAGCGTCAGCTCACAAGAATAGTTCTAGCTCCAGCCCTGCTTCATATATATAAACACTTTACAAAGGAAAAGAACAGTAAGATTTGCGCATACTTTATAATTATTTGTTAATAAAATCCTAAAAATAGCAAACTTGGAAGGAAAAAAGATCTTCTGAAACCAAAGATACACTCAAAGGTCAATGTCTTACAATATTATGTATGGATAGATTATGAAAAATTGTCATCAGCAACCAATATTAAGTTGAACATTACAAGTCAACTATTCATTTCTGACATGTTGAACTAGCCAAATCGCCATATAACTCTCCCTCAAGCGCGTTTACTTTGAATTATCATGAAATACTCCGTTTACCGGTGCCAATGCATGTGTTTCTTTTGCTAATTTTGGACTCCATCAGTTCCTTGTCAAACCCCACATTCTGGATGTTGACCATAATATTCTGGTTGTTGGTCCGTTTTTTCCTGTGTCTTACCACCCTTCTTTTAAATATCTTATATATACAATTTTCAGTTGCTTTAACAATGTTACCTTTTCATGCTAGCTTTAATAATGTTACTCTAGCTTCAATATATATATATATATATATATATAGTAAATTTATGGAAGATATTACTTTCACAATTTAGGGAGGTAAAACATTCACAATTACTCCTCTTTTAGGTGGTTGGATGCGATTATAAAGCTCTAAAATCACTTTTTCAACAAAAAAAATTATTTTTTGTATGTTTAGATAATTTTTAAAAAATAGTTAAAATATAAAAAATTAATTTTTAGTTTTCTTTTTTTTGTGCAAAAAGCTCAAAAGAGTAGCTTTAATTTTGAATAAAAAAACTTTTAACTTTTTTAATTATATATAAGATTTAATTTTCATAATCACCTTTTATAACATCCAAAACAAAACAAATGCACCCTTAATAAGTAGGTTTTTTTTTTAAAAATTTGAGCACATCCTTATTTCTAGGAGAGATCAAATTGGTTATTACTCATCAAATAACTTGCATGGTTGGTTATATATATATATATATATATATATATATATATATATATATATATATATATATCTTCTTGTGATCATATAATACAATTATTGCATTATTATATTTTTTGTATATGTATATTTTAATTCTATTATGTAAATGATTCAAGAGAATAAATGAGGTGTAAATTGCATTAACAAACTCTTTCTTCTAGTCACCCAAAACCTCACGTGGCAAATAAGAGGTCACGTCACATTATTTATTTCGTCTATAAGATTTATTAATGGGAGCCAGAAGGGACCTCTTGTCTTATAGATTGACAACCAAACCAAAAGGGTCCCGACTAAACTCAGCCATATGCACGGATCCGTAATCCTCCTCACTCTTCTTCAGGTCAATTCTGACACCTTCTCTCTGTATCCACATTTTTTGACCCTACCCGTTTTAATATAATGTGCTTCTTGCAGTACATGTATTCTCCTACGTATGTTTAACCGTGTTAATGCATGATGTTGCAGTACATGTAATCTCCTTAGAAACAGTATAAATAGTTAAATACGGCTACATCATAGCTTGAAGAATACATGTAAGATAAATTCTTATAGACCGTTGAAGCAAGAGAAATTTTCACTGAAGACTAATCATCATCACACAATAGCTTAGTTGTTATTATTATTTTAATGTAATAGTTAACATAGTAAATTATTAAGTAATAAATCAACAATGAAAGGTCATAAATTCGATTCTTATCTCTATCCTATTTCCTAATATTTTCATTAAAAATAAAAGAAAAAGTAATAAACCATATAAAATGTTTTTTCATAAAAGATATTTAAATATATCTCTTAAATTAAGGATAAATGAAAGATATAATAACTTATGAAATTGACATCAAGTAATAAATAACAAGAATAGATCTTTTATGTTAAAATTTTACATCAATTTATGTGTAATCCCCTATTATTAATTCAGAATGTGAAACTTATATTTATCTTTAGGGGCACCAAAAAAAAAACACTTTGACAATACATGTAATATACTTGAATTATGGTAAAAAATTATACTTGAAGAGATCACAAAAAAATATATTGATTTATTTATTTTATTTGTAAGAGTTCACGTTTAGGGGAAAATTTAGCTCCAATTCAAGGTCAGAGCATATTCTTAGATTTGTTGAGTGCTTATAGATATATTTATAGATCACTTATTAATAAAGAAAATCTGAAAATTAAACTCAAGTTATGACAATAAATGAGTAAAAGATCGATCAAATGAGCTAATTCCATTGGTCTTGTAGAAAATTTAATATGAGATGATTAGTTTCCAATAAATGACATAGACCCTAAACCATAACCAATAATCTTTTCCATTCTTAATTTTTTAATTTTTATAAAAAGAAAAAGAGAAAAGAATACGTGTAGAGTAGCAATTGGAGAGAGAGTGTGGGAGTAGATGTGCTTAGCCACCATGACACGGCAACGGTTATCGGAGTTAACAGGTTGCGGTGTCCCCCCACGTGGCCACGTGTCGTCAAGGTTGCCTCATAGGGCACCCGAGGGGAGCATGTGGGGTCCACACTTAGTGCAGGGCCCTCTTTTATTTCTTTGGGACCATTAGTTGCACCGACCCGACAAATAGGAACATGTTATGTTGTCCTTGCTCTTTCGTCATTTTGGACATCGATTTGTGATGTTTCATGCAAGCCACTCAACAGAGTTTTACTTTACCCATTTTAGACCTCAATAAGTAAGTACTCGATTTTCATTTTTCAACTTATTACATAGAGATTTATGAAAAAATATATATATATAAGTTAAAGGGAAGACTTATATTAGACTCCTATCGATTTAAAATGAACGCATGTTTGTGAGCTTTAAAAAATGTTGACCAAAGATATCTATATATGAAGGGATTTATCTTGTATATATATTCGAAGGAACTGTACTCTCTATATTTTTTGGTTATTTATTATTAAAATAAGTTATTTATCACAATAATCTAAAATACTAAGATGAATTAGAGGTTGGGCCTTATTCTCCCATTTTCCCTTTTTTACTTCCTCTTGTCTTCTCTTTTGTGAGTATTGTTGATACGGCTATTATTATTCTTTTGTGATGGCAGTCATACCATTTTTTTTCCTTTTTGTTTGCGTCATTTATTTTTGTTTTCGTTGTTCCCGTTTGGTGAATGTTTTTCGTCCCCTTCATAAATATTTGTTCTTCCTTATATATGGGTTTTTGGTTTCCCTTATGAGTTTTTCCCTTTTCATGATTCTGTACACGTAGAGATGTTTAGATCTCCACTACAATGAGGCATAATATATTCTTTAAATTGAAACATTTTTTGTGTTGATCTCTATTGTGAAAAATATTTTGACATCAATTGTCTTCGGACAATAAATATAGCTGTAGATTATTGGTCAGTTCAGAATGTGAAATATATCTGTTTCTTATTTAATCTAAAATTTCAATAAAATTATCTTTCGCATAAAAAAATTATTAAGATGGTTTGATTACTCTAGGGTCTCTATAATTTTATTCGCTTTTTAATTAGATCCTTACAATCTATAAATTTATAATCAAGTTCCAATACTATATCAAAAAATTTCAATTAGTCCTTATAATCACAAAATTTTAAGTTGGAGGAACTTAATTCAAATTTTTTATATAGTACAGGCCTTAATCACAAATTAATAAAATATAGAAATTTGATTGAAAATTTCTATATAGTATAAAGAGTTTATTATAAATTTTCAAACTATCTAGATTTAATTGAAAATTAAGTGAATTTATAGAAACTTTTATAGCAATTATACCAATTAAAATTTATACAATCAATGATTAAAACTAGTATCTTATGAATACCGAAAGGAAAATCCATAAATCAAATATAATTAATCTTGTGATGTAGACTTGTAGAGTAAAAAGATGCATCAAGTCGGCTAATCTCCATTAGTATTTATACACTTATATCAATATATTATTTTTTTGTTTATTTTTTTATTGAAATAATAAACTTTGAGAGAGCGTATACATTAGGATTGTATTTGTATTACGCATATTAACAATATTTTTATGAATTAATTTCTTTACCCCGATAATATAAAATTACTTTATGCTATCAATTACTAAAATTTCATCAAAGTGACATTATAGAAAATAACAATTCACTTTTACAATCACCCACTATGATTTGTCATTTTAGTGAACCATGAGTAAATCATGCTTATTACAATAGTTCAAGTAGAGTTAACCAGTTTGAAAAACTCAAACTTAAGTAAATTCGGATAAATTCACAAATTTATATTTTTTGTTAGCAATTGCTCTATTCCGCAATAAAACATGAAATTTATCAAGCACGCTTAATTAGATCTTTTAGATCGGAGTTGTAATGTGTCGA
This sequence comes from Dalbergia cochinchinensis, assembly GCA_031216125.1. NCBI lineage: Eukaryota > Viridiplantae > Streptophyta > Magnoliopsida > Fabales > Fabaceae > Dalbergia > Dalbergia cochinchinensis. The sequence continues at coordinate 51,165,103 of CM062371.1, read as the reverse complement.
TTTAAATTATTTTAATTTGTCACAATCTAAAGTCATCACCACCTGCAATTTGTGATTTCAATTTGTATTTTATATTTAATATTGAATGTCTCGTATAATTGCTTCATTGTGATTTTGTTAGTGAAACTTGTACGTATCTTTATTTTATAATGAATTTATATTTTATTGTAATTAGGTGTTATAAATACATTTTAATATTATTTTAAAAATAAATAAGATCTTACAGGTTTACTATTCGAATTTAGCTAGACTCATGAGTTTAGTTGAACTTGCGTGCTTACACACTCCATTTAATATTAATAAACACAATTTAAATGATGGGGCTCCTATTAAGAATGCACCATGCCTAGTTAATTGTTGACTAGATTAATGTCTAAGCTTGCTGCTTCAATGAAATCCCGTGTACCATGCATTACGGGAGCCTCTAGATCAATATATTTCTTCATTCTATATTAATGGTTACTCTTGAAAAATCATAAATTTTTTATATATTATCAAATATATTCACTTTTTAATATATTGAAATTATATGATTTTTTAAAAGTAATTATTAATATAAAAGGAATACCTTAAGATTGAGACCTTGCTTACTTGCAATTAATTTCGACTAAAGATTATGATCAGTCAGCAGATCTAAGCAGCCTTCGGCAAAGCCTACTTTTCCTAGGTAGAGACTCGTGACACAAAATCCAAACCTGCATCTTGATTTTTTTTTTTTTTTTTCTGGGCTTTGGAGACAGCCATGACCATGATTCCATGTATTAGGATAAGATCAGGTTCCTTTCCTTAGATACAACCTACGCCACACGACATTGCATAAAAGCTCACCATTCAGCCAAGGATATCTTGCCATTGTGAATTAATCTGTCCTCCCCCATCATGTAACTTATTAGCCCCAAAGTGGCAAATAGTTTAATATGATCATTATGTATAAAATAAATATATTAGATAGTGTTTGTACTGATTAAAATTATAATTAAATTAAGCTACTGAGATTGGTTTAGTGATAAGTGGTTTGAATAGTATGTATGAGATTCTAGGTTCAAACCTTATTACAATCAATATAATTTTCAAAGTATAAGATAATGACAATTAAATTGATTTAATTTAGACTAAATACCCAAACAAATCTCTCAGATTTGTATTGAGGGACAAGTTAGTCCCTCAAGTTTTAAAAATCTCAAATTGGTCTATCACATTTCAAAAATGGGAATAAATTAGTCCTCCATACAATTAAAAAAGGGGTAAGTTGGTGCTCCATACAGTACAATATATGGATGGACCAATTTGTCCATTTTTTTAAAATATGAGAGACCAATTTGACATTTTTAAAATCTGAGGGACTAACTTGTCCTCCAATACAAACCCAAGGGACCTGTTTAGATATTTAGTTTTTAATTTATATTTAAACTTTCAAATTAATTCAGTTTCTATCAAATCCTTTCAAATTTTGTTACCCATAAAAAAAAATCCTTTCAAATTTGGTAGGATTTTAAAAATAAAGCAATAAAATCCAATAAGATTTAAAAAATGAAATTATTTCTTATTTATAAAACATCCAATCATAACATTTGATTTACAAATCAAATCTAGATTGGGCACCATATCATCATTTCAAGTAAATTTCTATTAAAGTTCAGGTAATATGCATGATATCCTATATTTAGGTCTCATTGCAAATAATCTAATTTCATATGCAAAAAAAAATAAAAAAAATCTGTTCTTAGAATATTGTTTGAAAACTATCTAATTTATAAATCAGGTCAAATCTCATCTTATATAATCATTACAAATATATAAGATTTAACTTATAAATCAAATAATTCCAATAAAATCAAATCAAGTTCTAAATTTAATCATTCCATACGATACATCGGTACGTCACTTGTAGATGCTGTGAGATTGATGATCTAGAAACCGAATGGCATTTCCAATCCAAGTTCTATTCTGTTCTGTTCTTTCATCAAATAAGGTATTAAAATCACTGACAAATATGGTACTGGACACCAAGTTTTTTAAGCATTAGAAGAAAAATATCGGATGAACGGTATAGCATTTTCCCTCAGCATGTCAATCATTAACAATTTGCTAACAGCTTGTTTGCTTCTTGCTTATAGATGATTATGATGCTGGTGAAATTCTTACTGAAATGAAAATTTGTCCACAAGCATAAAACTACCATACCACTTTCAACATCAGCTCTCAAACTTTATAGTTGTTAAGCTCTTCTAAAAGCTGCAATGTCACAACATCTGGATTCACTTGAATATAATTAGAAACATTCAGAAAATAGCTGAAAGCATCATTTAGCTGCAGTATAATAGTAAGCCTCCCTTTCCCAACCAGCTTATCAAAAGGTGATGTTTTCCACATTAGAAATGTGGAAATGTATTTAAAGAAGTGCTTGCTACTCCAAGTAACACAAGGCACCACCCTCTTTATCAAAGCAAATACTTCTCATCTTGGATATAGATCACAAAATTATCATTGCAGAGTAAGTTAACCTGTCAAAGGGTTGGTACTGGAGTAGGATCAAAACTCCTCACATCGATTTGGAGCAATAGGGACACAAACATGGCCTAGAACATGTTGGGAAAAAACCAATCCGTTTTTACTACTTAGAGAATACAACATTAATTCCCTTCTTTCCACACTCGCAAATATATTTGAAATTAGCAACAATCTATAATCTATAATCTATATCTATAATAATACTAATATTTCAGAGTCATTTGAGGGAAAGTTTTACACGTGTTGCAATGAAAATATTTTAGGGCCTACATCTTTTAAGAAGTTATTCATTAATTTTTTTTAAAAATAAAATCACAATTATTACATATTATTAGTATATCATTGATAATCATCCTAATCTAATAATAGAATTGTATTATATTAATTAAGGTTTTTGCTTTGGTACCCCAAGGGTATTGGTACCCTTTTAAATATAAGGATTGTAATTTAGTCATGAGCATTTAAAATAGTAATTAATTTAGTTAATGGGACACGTGGCAAACTTTCAGCCACAAGTTATCTAAAAGGTACCGATACCCATAAATTTTATAGGGTACCGGAGTAATCCCCATTAAGGTTTTTGCCAATTAAATATCTTTAATTATTGTGATGCTAAAATCATGAATTATATTGATAAATTAATTTCATAATTTTACTATTAATTTCACTTTTAAAATTTTTATATTTGAAACGGGTGGTGATTTTCTTTTGAATATTATTATATTAAATTTATGAAATTAAGTATATAAAATATGCAAAATATATGTGTTAGGTTATATCATTTACCTTTTTCATAAACAATAAGATTATGATGAATTTGATTATTTAAAGACAGAATATTTTTTTTATGTCATTAGTGATGACATTATTTGATTATATATAAAATTTAATGATTTGAAGACCAAGAATATGCCAATTCAATAAAAAAAATTATATATGTACATAGGTGAAAATGAAAATCCTGGGATTACTTGAGATGACCATAAAATTATACCTTCAATAATCTTTAAGCTCTTGCAAATAATTTTGATAATTTTATATTTTAAAAGATTTAAATGAATTTTGAAAAAAAATCAATCATACAATTCATGACAATTTTGATAATTTTATATTTTAAAAAATTTGAATGAATTTTTTTTAAAAAAAGTTAGTGTTGAAAAAATAAAAAAATTGGAGAAGATTTTAAAAAGAAAAAAAAGATAGAGATTTATCAAAACCTTGTTTATAATTAGAAATTATTAATGATTAAAATTTGGTATAAAATTTATTGATTATATAAATCTACTATACTAATATTTCAGACTCATTTTATGAAAACTATTACACATGTCATTTGTATAGTAATTTAGGTTTCACATGTCATTCATACAATGATTTAGGCCTCATTTTTCTCAATCTTTATATCTAAAGGTTTTTTTAAACTTAATTTATAATTTACTTATTAATTATTTTTTCATATGAAATAAAATTATATATTACAATCATTAAAGAATGAGATATTACAATCATTAAATAGTATAATTTACACTAAGTGAGAACTAATGTTAATATAATTATGATCTACAATTAAATTAAGAACCATTAATAGCCTCATATTATGAAGGTAACATAAAAAATTATAAAGAAAATATTTTTAAAATAAATAAGCTTTAAAATTAATATATATATATATATATATATATATTTTAAAAATGGTAGGTCAAATTGTTAATAAATTGCTAATTAATTAATTTTGATATGATAATAATTCAAAAGTTAATTCATACCAACTTTATTTTTGATCAAATGTTTAAGACACATTGTAATACTAATATAATAATTTATTCTTAATCAAATATGATAATAATTGATATAATATTAATATTTAAGATTCATTACACAAAAAGTTTTTCATGCGTTATTTATAGAAAAATTATACTCCACTATTTTCATAATCTTAATACTTAAAGTAAGTTTTTGAATTTAATTTACTTTCTAATAATCAATTATTTTTTTTCTAATTATACCTTCATATCTCTCTACCATTAATAAAATCAATATAAAAAATAAAAAATATCATAAATAAAATTATAATTCAATATATTATAGTATTAATGATAACAAACCTATTATAATTGTATTGCATTAGTAGTATTTGTTATTATAGATATTTATGTTTTGAAGTTCAAAGTGTTTTTAAAATTTTTCATTTTTAAATTTTTTTAATAAATCTATAAATATCAATAGAGATTTAAATCTCCATATGAAATGAAACATGGAGACTTGTGACCAGGATGTGCATGATAATGGAAGCAAAATTCTAAATGAAGAAGGGATTAGGGAAAATTTTCTAATTTCAAATGTAGAACTTTTGAAAATCATAATAAAAAATTATTTATCTACATGTATCACTGTTTAATTTTTTACAACTTAAATATTCCAATCTATCAATTCCATAATTTTTTCATACTAATTTTTTTGAAAAAAATACCTTCAATTTTTTAACACTAAAATATTTTAAAAAATTAATTCTATAATTTATACTTCTTTGATAACGATATTAAATATTTATTAATTTTTAAAAAGTAAATAATTATATTATTTTTATTGAAAAAATTATAATTGATATATTACTCTAATAATTGAGATTATATAAGTTAGAATTATAAATAATTTTTACTAATTAATGCACATTAATTATAATATATATTTTAAAATTGATATTTTAATTTATTAAAAGGATGTACAAAAAAAGGATATGTAATTGAAATTATATAAATTAAATTTATCTATTATTTTTATTAATTAAAAAATATATTTTTATATTTTAAAATTAAATATTTTAATTTACTAAAAAGATATAAAGGGTTAGGAATGATAAAAAAAAAATTGAAAATGGGTACACACGAGAATTACCCAATAGGGAAAGAAATCGACATATACTTCGCCTTCATAGGATGATCTATGGGGACTAAGTCCCCGTATGTTAAACTGGATAGGGACATGGGTAATACATATTTATTTTTTAATTATTTTTATTATATTTACATTATGATATTTTTAATTTTATTTTGGATTGTGTTGTATTAATAGTATAATTATGTTTCAAATTGTAAAATATTTTTAAAATTTGTTAATAAACCCTTGAATACTATAGAGATTCAAAATTCCCACAGAAAATAGGAAATATAAAATGGGGACCCATAAGGGGGATGAAGATGGGGTTGAGAGACAAAATTCGAAGCAGTAGCGAAGACGTGAGACATGTCTTATTTCTTATGGATATTCATTGTCATCCTTATAAATAGCTCATGACATAGTAAAATTATCCATTTATTTTCTTTCTTTATTTAACAATTTCAACTTTCAAAATGTGTAAAATTTTCATAAAATAGGCTCTTTATTGTTAGTTATAGGTCATCTACCAAGATATTTTCAACTTTATAAATATGATATTCAATATAAAATATAAAATAGAATGACACATTTATATTTTATCCACTTATTTAATTATTTAACTATTAACTTACTCTTAAGATAAATTTATATACTTAAATTTCTATAAGATATATGTAAATAAATTATTATTTATTTTTTATAATAATCAACAAATTATTTTTTATTATTTCTCCGTGCATTGTACGGGTCAAACGACTAGTTTAACATAATTCAGCCTAACCAACCTACATTTATGGATGAAAGCAGAGTTAAATCTACCATTAAAAGAGCAAAATTAAAATCTTCATCAGTTTAATGGAAGATATGCATATAAATAACAAACCCCTCAGCTCTGGACAGTATCATAACTCTTAATGCAGTGTCAATCATTTTCAATTTCATAGATGCAGTAATAATCAAGGGTCCCCAATCCATGCATATCATCACCTAAGTATCAAATTAACATCATCATAATCTGTCATATCCCATGATGGGAAAAATAAAATGACATTAAAAAATTGTCAAGGGCCAGCATGTATCACCACTCTCTACATAGGCATGTCTCTTGCAGGTAGCAGCACATACAAGGGATACAAGTGCATGAACCAAGCATTATCTTATTGGGCAGAGTTGGCTACTTAGATTAATTGACCTCAATGAACTTGATGAAAACACAACAACAACTAAGTCTTATCCTAATAAATAGAGTCAGTTACATAAATCAAATGATAGTATTACTTTATCATATATCATATTTACATTTAAACTATTTACATTTAAATCCCTTTGCATTGCTTTTCCTATATAGTTTTTTCAGGTCTTCCTCTAGCACTAGTTATAATACTATATTTCATTTGATTCACTCTCCTTTTTCATACAAGTCTCAACCAACTGGTTGATATTCTATCATCTTCTCTATGATAAGCACCACCCGACCCAAATTTCTCGGTTGTCCACTTATTTCTAATTCTATTATGTTTAGCTTGTAGTAAAGGAAATCAAATATCAAAACTCATCTCGAGATTGTGATTTTACAACTACTACGAGAACTAAATTCCAAGTTGTTAACACGAAGAACCAACACAGGATGATATGGTTTCTTTGCTTTGAAAACGTTACAAACATGCATTGTAAGAGCCAACATGAATTACAGCGCCAAATCCGACTCCAGAACTATGATAAAGAAATTCTTGGCAGGACATTATTTTCAAATTCTTAAGAAAGGGACATACGCAGAAAAAAATCAAATATAATTGAGGTCTTACTTCCACAGTGTAGACAGGTCCAATATCTATATATCTTAAATGGACACTTTTTTTTTTTATAGGGATCAGCAGCATTGTCGAAAGATTATGACCGCAGATATACTTGTTGTGTCACTGGTTTATGCCAATTAAAATGTGACAAAATTGTGACGGCAAGTAGAATTTATTAATAAAAATATAATATAGGCTTAAATATATTTTTAGATCCCTTAAAAATAAGCGAATTTAGATTTTGATTCCTGAAAAAAAAATTATTTAGTTTCAATTGAAATATTTCTAAAATTATTTGATTTTAGTTCTTATCATATATAATTTTTGACTTTCAGCATTTATCATGGACAATCTAATGACAAAGACTAAAACCAAATAATTTTAGAAATATTTGAGCTAAAATTGTTAAAAAAAGAAAGAAATTGGGAACCAAAACTAAATTTCACTTATTTTTCAAGGACATAAACATATTTAAACCTATTTCAGAGGAGAGGCAATCAGGAAGGTCATTTTTTGTTTGCATAATTTGATTGATGCATGACTTTTTTCTGTTTTTGGTCCTACTGATGCATGAGTTGAGTAAAGAACAATTGAACCCAACATATCAATATTGTTCTTTTGGTTTAGACAATTTTTTTCCTGGTCAATTGGTTTAGAGTTCTTATGTTTTTGGTCGAAGGTTTATTGCCATTTTTGTCGGATTGGTTGGGATATTTTGTTTTTGGTATTTTGGGCCCTGATTGGTTTGGAGTATAGAACGTAATGAAAGTGACTGCTTTAGTGCAATATCACTTAATGGTCTTAGCCTATTATTAAGCATCATTGGGCCATATCACTTCAGCCATCACTGCAAATTATTTGGTAGGAAGAGCTAGCTTCCAAACATTTGAATGGGTTTTAGATCAAAACAAGATGATCGGGTTCATGACCGCCAGGGAAAAAAAAAAAAATTGAACGGGTCACTGCTCATTACTTTAATGATTAGGGCATGACCCCAAGAAAAAAGAAAAAGAAAAAAAAGAAAGATTAGGGTGATCAAGACCCCAAAAATAGATTATAGGGAGATAATGAAATTGTATAGATATTGAGTAATGGCAGGGAGTGCCGTCTCCAACATGCAACATGATGATAGCCAGAAGATGACCAAATCATTTAAAACTTTGTTTAAAACTGTTCCTTTTTATTAATTTAATAAAACCACGGATAAAATTATCAAAAATAAAACCACAGATGAAGGAGCTTTTGTATAGTCATGGGGAAAAATAATTAACATTAGGTGTGTTTGATTATGAAATAAAAATAAGAATAAAAATTTCCTGAATTAATATTATATATAATTTTATATATAAAATTTATTTAAGAAAATTTTATCCTCACTTTTATTCTAAACTCAAGATGGAATATTCATCAAAATTTCCAAGTAACCCAACGGCAAGTATGCCTGACTGAGCAAGAAAGGTGAAAAAAAAAATGAAATCAAAAGTTTGACGATGAAAGAGAGAAAGGTTGAATTTTGAAAGCAACGTGGCGTGATATAATTGGTGGTTACTGCCCCCGAAAGTTTCGCACGGAAAAGCAGGTGAATTTAGCTCCATTGCCACGAAACTCGCCCCAGTTGCACTCGGTTTGAACTTTGAGGGGAGCTTATATTCTGGTGTGAACAATCTTACTTTTACTACTCTAGTTTAGGAATTCTATTGGTCATAGAGTAATCTTATTACAGTCTCAAGTTTCATGATAAATTATATACATGGTAATATATCAATCATTCAAAATATAATTTAAAGTTATAAATATACAGATGGATTTAAGTATATTTTTAGTCTTTGTAAATTTAAATTATTTTAATTTTTATCTCTCTAAAATGTTTGCTTAGGTTCTGATTCTTCAATTTTTTTCCTTTTATTTATTTCTGATCCTTATTGTTCTGGATTTTGATTTGATTAAAATAAATATTTTAAATATGGTTTTATTCATTTTGAAAATCTTATTTTTTGCCCTTAAATATTTCAAGAATCGTCTTTTAGCCCTTATAAATATAATCATTTAATATCAAATTCATGTGAAAGGGACCAAAAATATAATAATTAAAAATGAGGGACCAAAATTAAAATAAAAATTTTAAAGGAACCAAAATGAAAATGATGCATATTTATGAGAACTAAAAACATATTTAAATCTATATAGATATTATAAAAACACTAATTAATATAATATCACATGTAAGATTTATTGTAAACTCAAGTTTATATTATAATATTCTCAAATATAAATTAATATTATCTCAATAACAAAATATTATTTATATTTATATGTGTCAACTCATATTCATATGTGAGTGATATTCTATTTAACAGTAGATGAAATATAAATCAATATGATAATTAATTCAACGGAAATACAAATATCATGAATCTATTGTTATTCATTAATGTCACATACTATAAGTGATCATTCTCTTCTGTGTTCTTGTTTTTACCCTTTTACCAAGCACAATAAAATTTTTCCAGAAAGAGCAGGATGGCCCCCACTAATTGCTGATTCATTAATCATGGCATACAGTAGTAATTTATTTGAGTAATGATTGATTATATATGTGCATGTAAGATGGTTTTTTTAAATTGTGATCGAGCACAGTCATTCCCACTTTCTTTTATTTAGTTATTTTAATTACCATATAAAAGGGGAAATAAATTGAACAAAAGAAACAAAGAGAATCCCCAAAATGAAACCAATTAATATTCGTAATTTAAAACTTCCAAAATAGAGGAGATTCCGGTTTCCGAATATGTATTTCGCTTTTGTTTTTGTTTTTGGATAATACAAAAATCTTCAAGCTGGAGAACTCGACGAGTGTTGAATGTGCAGCACTCGTGTCAACGGACCCCAAGCGCAATTCAAATATGGCACAATGTGAGAGGAAACCCAGGAGGGAAAAAATGTTATTTATTATTTGGAGGTTAATTTTCAAAAAATTAATTTTAATATAATATTTTATATAAATATCTAATTAATTGTATTATTATTATTATTATAAATATTATTATTATTATATCATCAATGCATGTATTTTTTGCGTACATATCAATAAATGTATTTAACACTCAGAACGCCTAATTTTTCTTGTAATTTTCTTGTCGATAAAATTACCGAATTATCAGAGTAATTATTACATAAGATTTGAGGCAAGAATAATCTTGATAAAGGAATATAACATTAGAAGAGAGGTTAGGAAGCGATTCATATGCGAGAGTCAAATCTCGAATTTCAGACGTATAAAATGGCCAAAATACCCTGAGTTATTTTACTCGGAAAATGAGGATCGTGGGCCACCTATTCTCGAGGGATGTTTTGATGATAATAAAGGGATTGTTTGTGTTATGTGTGTTAATAGAGCGAAGGATCTCGATTTTGAGTTCAGACGCCTTGTGAAAATAACAGCAGCGTCTGCTTTAACTCAGATGTGCGTCTTGGTGACCAACCTCACTAAAATGTTTTAAAATTTGTTTTTAAGCCATGATTAACCATTGGTTAAGCTCGGGTGGCGCCAGTGATTTTAAGTGAAAATGCGATTTTCTTTTATGTTTTTGGCTTGAGTTTGCGAATTTTGGGATTTTTGATTCATATCAAAACCTAAGCAATATTAGGCTCAAATTAAAGCTTATTAAATTCTAAATATTAATCTAGAGTCAAAATTATGTATTTAGATTGATTAGAACCAAAATTGCTCAAAAACACCCAAATTGCTTACTAATTCACTTAAGCCCTTAACCGTAAATTCTCTAAATTACATGAATACCTTGCCTACACCTAAATAATGCATGGAACACACAAATTTCACTTCTTTGGGCTGTAATTGATGAAATTATTGATCTTAATTATGCATTTGAATTATTGCCAAAGTTCAGACTAAAACAAAATCCAAAATGTCACCATAAGAGACATAATTCCTTAATTTCATACAACTTTGTCTAAAATGATTTTTCCTCCTTATTTCTCCTGCAAAATTCCGCCAACTACCTCCTCATTTTGGCCAATTAGAAGCCTCAAAATCTTCTATAAATAAGGCTTGCTTGAGTGGTTTGGAATCTTTGTTCATAATTAGTTTTTAGGAGCACAAAAACTTTCTTTCTTCCTCCTCTTTGGCTGAATTCTTTCTTCAATTTTTCAAAGAGATTTTGTTTCATTTCACTTCAAGAAATCAAGTTCTCTTCCTCTTCTTCAACTTAGATTAGGTAGGGAGTAGTTTCTAAATTTATTTCTATGCTTTGAGGAGTTGTGTTTTTAGCTCAAAATGATGAAATTATGAACTTATCTTAGCTTTTCATTTCGGTTTTCCTCTTCATTTTTCTTTAACCAATTGGGCCATATGGCCTAGGTGGAACTAAGATGATGGCTTGATGATGAGGACCTTGAGGGTGGGTTGTAAATCCATCACAAGTTAGGCCTCTAAAGCTTGAAAATTCCACTTGATGCAAAACTTTAAAGAATAATGCTTTATGATGCTAAAATAAAGATTTTTAGTTTAGAACTTGAAAGATGTATTTTCCAAGCTTGTATTTCATATTTATGTTTCAAGTCATCACTTAATCTTTCAAGATAATAAAGAGGTTGCATCTCATATTTAATTTATGCTCTTACTTTATTTTATAATGGCTAAAAAAATCAACGCATGGCATGTTTATTTTATGCCATCACCTAAAGATCCTAAAGGTCAAAGACTTGGCCATGTATCACAAGCAAAGAAATATGATTATTGGATTTAAAGAATTTATTCTTTAAAAAGTCTTGAGATTGAAGCTTAAAAAGATGTAATAATAATTCTCTTCTCCCTTCACCGGTCTTGTGCGGACTACCGCCGCTCCAGTTTCTTAATATTCTCTTCTCCCTCTGGTCACCATGCGATTACACGCTCTAGTTTCTTGCATCATGTTTATATTTCAAGTTCTTGCATAATGTTTAATTTTCAAGTCATCACCTTAAATCTTAAAAATAAAGAAATGGAATTGCATATCATGTTTATAATTCCAAGCTATCACCTTATAAAGATAAGATTAAAATAAGGTTGCATAGCATGTTTATAATTCTAAGATGTCACCTAAATCTCTAAAGCTCAAGACTTACTCTTTTTATCTTAAGTGAGAATTTTAATTGTGAAGATCCTCCCAAGTTTGACAAAAGAATTAGTTTCTAAATGAGTTTTAAGACTTTGCAAGGATTTTACGGGGAACTATTATTTTATATGCACTTAAAATATGATTCTATGTAATTGCATGAGGTTCATGATTCGGCCACTGATCTGAGTTTAGTATCAATGTATGATAATGATTTGATATGTTTGAAGTTGTGATAATTATGGTTTATTGTTAAGAGAATGATTTCATTTGCATGTTAGAGATAAAACTAGCTCCCTAGAACAATCGAAGAGCTAGAATTTACCTAGTTTTTGACCCCTTTAAGTTTAGCCAATGCCAAATCTATTTTAGTATGTTATAATTCTGTCTAGGATTAGTTAGCCACGAAAAATTTGGTATCAATTAGACTAGGATTGATCCCGAACACTAAAAACGAACTTAGCAACTAGAAAATCGTAAAAACAAGATTTCTAGAACTCTAGGGAATGAAATTTAAGCATTCTATCCAGAATCTTTAGCAACGATAAGAACCAAGTTTTATTATGTTTGAATAAGGGAGAATGATTCATAATTGGTTTAGTAACTAATTTCAGCATCATAGGGAAAGCTGGTAACAAGAAAGGATTTAAAACATAACTTCTAGCATACCGTAAAACCTTAGGAACAACTTACTACCTATGCTACCCCATTTGATTTAATAGTGTTCTTAAGGCCTATAAATAATCGTAAGGATGGTAATAAATCCCTTAGGTGCATAACTAATTAGTTCTATAATTGATAATTCTATGTAAGTATTGGATGCTTATTAAGTACTTGATATCATTGAATGATTTCCCGGCTTGCATGTTATAGTTGTTGTTGCAAATAATGAGAATGCTTATGCATGAAATATTATTTATTATGTAAAATTTACCTTTGTTGCTAGAAGAAAGTGTATCATTGTAAAAGTGTAATTTGGAAAGGTTCTGACTAAGGAAAGACTTGGTATTTAAGCGTGTCCATTGTGACCCACCTCTCTTTCCTGGGAATCTCCCAGATGCATGATTATAGTTGATATATATTATTCTAGCTTAAGACTATAAATGAGAAAATGCTATGATGTTTATGAATTGTATTGTGATATAACATGCAAAGATTTAATGGTGACTTAAACTTATAAGAAAATGATCCTTTGGAACCATCAGACTATAGGTGGTGAAAAAATGATTTTAGCCCCCTAACCCGTTCTCTCAAAAGGGTAGAGTCGGGACTTTAACTTATCAAAAGGGATAAGTATATGCTAGTGACGACTAGTAAAGTATGAGCTCATGACCTAAATTACTACCAAAAAGGTGGAGTATAGGGTGGCCCAAGGAAAATAATGATGATGATAAGATTTTAAGTCACCCAAGGCACTAAAGAAATGAAATATGTGCACTGTGTCCATGTGTAGCTAATATTATATGACGTTCTTTTATGCATGTTATTTTGATAATGATGATGAGGAATATGATGTAATGATAAAGGAAAAGTTCATTGTAAATATGACATGTTAAGATTATGATGCATTATAAGACGCATGATTAAAAATTGACGAACCTCGGTTAAGTATTTGTCCGAACTTAAAATGAATCTTTGCATGCTCACTATTTTAGAATAATCCCAGGTTCCTGGGACTTTGATGATGACACTGTAGAAGGAGGTACCCTACTAAGAATTCTTTAGCAAGATTTTCACTCCCTTTTCTTTATTTCCGTCATTGTCTCCAGATTCAAATGGCGACATTCGTCCTGTTCGTTGATACCCCTACTTGGGAATTCCACTATGATCCGGTGCATCGGTCGTATCATTTTGAAGGGAGGTGCACAGTTCGTGTTTTTATTTACATAGGTCGTCCATTTGCACATCCTGTCCCTAGTTATCGATTTTCTCCTACTTCTCCCTATGGCGATGAAATGATTTTCGAGCATGCACGTCCACTTGATGAAAGGATGTTACGTTCTTATCCTGCTTCATCTGTTGTCCATAGATTTCCAGAGTATGTTCCCGAGACGAGATATTCTGAAACTGATCGTTCAGAGGACACTCCTACTCATGTATATTTTGAGAGCTCTCGCTTACTCCCACACCGTGTAAGAGAGGGTAGTGAGAGGAAAGCAGTTGTTCATAGAGGTTAGCGAAGGCCGTCCATGCGACCGTACCAGTGCATCTCGTGTGTCCCTCCCGAGGGATCTCATCGATGGATCGATTTATTCCCCATTTAGGGCGGTGGCCATAGAAGGTTCTTAGTAGATTTATGTGTGTTCATGCACCTAGTTTTAGGATAACCTTCCCGTTTATGGAGTTATTTAGTTTAGGGGCATGTATTTCCTTATGTATATTTTCTTTTATGGGTTTGCATAAGACAATGATGTATGATCATAACCCACCCTTTGAGTGAGGTTATTGTATGTAAATATATGTTATAATGTGCTTATGGATGTTATATGATGGAGCCAAAGTGATATGATGTGATACATTCTTAAACGTCTTATTATCTTTCCATTTCTACGTTAGCGTTGTCTTTCATTCGCGTTTTTCAATTATGTTTTTTTAAAAAAATGGCTGTAATTTATTTAAGTATTTTCAAATTATGAAGAAAGAACCAAAGTAGGGAGTAAAGTCTAGTCATTAATTAGATTCAACCTAGGTGTATTTGGTTAATTACTAGGGTGTTACAACACTCACACTTGTTATCTCAAAATGTTTCATATATCATATTATATAATTTATATAATATGATTCAATTATAATATAAACTTTATTTATAGTGACATTATAATGAAATTAATATCAAATTTTAATATATTTATATTGTTAACAAATCGCAGATCACTAAATAAGAGAACTTTTATACTAATTATTTATCAAAATTATATACTATTATTGTTTGAGTTTTATTTTGATACGTTAATAGTATAATTTAATTAAAACTTTTCATTTATATAACACTTTAAATAATAAATGTAAAATTTGATTATATATTTACTAATAATACATAAATGAAAAATTATGCAAAACTTTTTTTTTATTGGTAAATTTAAATTTTGAAGAACTAAAAGAAGTTTACAGTGTTTAAACAACCATCAAATTATTAAAGTAAACATAAATCACATTTATTAGTATGTTAATATATGATTAGATAATTATAAATAATTTTTTATATTATAAATAAGTTAAAATTAATTTTCAAAACTTAAATCTTTATTTATATTTTAATTTAATTTTAATATATTAATAATATAATTTTTTTATATAATTATGTAATCACATAATACCACGTCATCACAATAAATGTCACTCTCAACTATTACTCCAAAAAGTAAAAAAGCAATTGTTGGATAATAATAGTATAAAAAGTCAATATATTTAAATTGAATCCTTTATTTCTTAAATAAGATTTTTTACAAAGATTTTTATATTGGTACTTTGTCACTAACATATTTATTAATAATAAATAATTTCTACTTACCAAAAAAAAAAAAATTCTTATTAATTTTCATGAGTTTGTCTTTCTTCCCTCCAATCATTTTCCTCTGTTTTTCTCTTTTCGAGTTTTCTTTTGCTTCTTCTTCTTCTTCGTCTCTCTCTCTCTCTCTCTCTCTATCTTTCTCTCTCATTACTGCTTGGTGTGTTTGGTCTCTGGTTTCCCGGCGACAGTGGAGGAAGTAGAAGAGTAGAAGGAAGAAATTTCTCTGCTTCTACGGAAACTCTTTCTCTTCACTTCACTTCACTTCCCCACAAATTTCCGTGATCAACACAACCTCTTTCTGTTTCTCTCTCTCTTCACCACTCTCAATAACAATCCTTCATGAAACCCCTCTAACCCTTCCCTTTTGTTCTCTCTTGTTTCATCAATCTCACAAAGGTACACTTCTTCTTCCTCTATTTTTTTCCTCTTATACTTTCATTCATTTTTTAAAAAAACAAAAATAAAAAACAAAAAATTTCTCCAATTTTATGGTTTTTAAGCACGTGGGGTGGCTCAAAATTTGTTTTTTCCTTTGGAGTTTTGGTTTTTATGTGCTTGATCGGTTTAATTGGCAAATGGGTCTTCCTTGTTTTTGGTGCATAAGCTTTTAAGCTATTGATGAGGAACTGTGTTCTTTGGTTTTGGGGGTTGATGGTGGTGGTGGTGGTGGAGAATTTGAGAGTGACTTATTTTGTTTGATTTTATTTTTCTTCTTTCTGGGGTTAATCTGATGAATTTTACTATTTAGTTTTTGGTTTGAGCCTTAAGTTGACTCTGTAGTATGTACTGTGTAGTCTTACCCCTGTAGTGCAATGCATCTTCAGCTAATGAATATGCTGTATTTTTTCTTTATTAAATCTCTCCTGTTGTTTAGTGTTGTGCATTTATAGCTAGTTGGCAACTATGGTAGTAATCTTATGGATAAGTTTGCTAGGTAGGTTGGGTTCGGAACTAAGTTGACTTTCTATGGTCTTGTGTCAGTTGGGAAATTATTTGGCTGCTAAATGTTCTAAACTTGTTTACTACTTTACTTTGATCCGTGTAATCTTTTCCTTCCTACTATGTGTCCTGGGACAGACAATCTGTTTGGATTCTGTTTCGGTCAAAAATTCAAAGTTCAAAACTTCATTTTACCTGGTCAAAGTTCTTGACAACTTGTTTGAAATGATTGAACAGAATGAAAGGCATTGAAACATGTTAAATTTAGAGAACTAACTTTATAGAAAGGGCTGTAGAGTGGGCTTCTTCATTTCAGAATTCTTATTATAGGGAAAGACAATGAAATTGGATTTCTCTCGTATGAAATTGTATAGGAAAGTGTTGGTACACATGTGACCAACTTTAGTAAAACCTTTCCATATCCTTCCCATGCCACTCTCTTTTCAGAGCCATACGTTATAAGAGAAAATTGGGATCCAACCAAGGGAATAATCTTGTTTGGATAATAATTATTATTCCTTCTATGTTATGCATACCAAACTAGGATTTGACGGCTACTTTCTTCATTATCGGTATCATTCTGTTCAACTTGGTCTATCCAAATGAGAGATAAAAGTTGTATTAATCAACAAAATGTTGTGGGTATAATTTGCTGGTTAATTCAACTTGGTAGATATTGATGGTGGTAGTAAACTTTGCCTATATGGTGTACAAATGATTGCAGCTTACTCCTCTCACTAGGCCCTTTAGGAGAAACAAAGTTGTGTAAGATATAGAACTATCATGAGAAAAAATATCTGTCAGTGTTTGGCAATCTTTCCCACTATGGCGCATTGCTTTTGCAATTGCTGTATAATGTCTTAGAGTAATTGTTCGGTCAAGAAATTGTTATTAAGGATTCATACTCTTCCTTTTCTTTCATTTCACTATGCAGCTAGGCAGTGGCTGAAAATGGAGAAGCATTCTGGGGATCCTTTGTCTGCTGATGGTGCTGCAGGTACTTCGTCTTTCTTCATAGTTCATACATGATAGTGATGCATACACTCTTCTGTGGATTTTTTTTTTTAAATAAAGTTTTCTTGCTGATTTTGTAGGCCCATCTGAGACTTTGTCACTCAATATTCCAAAAAAGGCTGGAAGCAGTGCGTGGGGAATACCACATACAAGTGATGTATTTCATGCTTCAACTGATGTTAGCTTGTTTTCCAGTTCTCTACCTGTTCTTCCACATGAAAAGCGTAAGCTTCAGATGATGTTTCTGATATCACAGATAGGTATCATTCAAAATGATTATTGAGAGCTTTTTTTGTTTCTGTTTTGTTGTTGATATGCAGTGAATTTGACTGATTCTGAAGCTGTTGATGATAATTTGTTAACACTGGATAAAATTGAGAAAGAGGATGAGGGAAATGATCCTTTTGAAGATTTTGAAGCCAATGGAATTGGAAACATACTTCCTGATGATGAAGAGGAGCTTTTAGCTGGGATAATGGATGATTTTGACCTTAGTGGGTTGCCCAGCCAACTGGAGGATTTGGATGATAATGATCTGTTTGGCAGTGGAGGGGGGTTCGAAATGGATTTTGAACCCCAAGAGAGTCTTAGTATTGGTATGCCAAAGATAAGCTTATCAGATGGAATTGCTTCAAATGGTATGGGTCATTATGCAATCCCAAATGGTGTGGGAACAGTGGCTGGTGAGCATCCCTATGGAGAGCATCCATCAAGGACATTATTTGTTCGAAATATCAATAGTAATGTTGAGGACTCTGAATTACGAACCCTATTTGAGGTATTGCAAATTTACCCAATACTTCAATAGAATTACTATTAAACACTATTTAATGTGTTTGGTAATGTTGCTCCTGCTTGTTTAGTTAGTTGTTACATACTTTTACTCAATCTATGACTTAATATCACTAATTGAGGTGTTGAACATTAAGCCAATCCTTTAATATGTCTATCTTTTAACACAAAAGTTGTTGGTAGTCACGCTCTTACCTCTTTTGGTACATTCTTACTCAATTGGTTTACTTGGATATTACTGAGTATGTGCTTAACCTTTGAATCTCTTAGGTTCATGAAATTTTGGTTTAGTAATATTGTCTAATTTTGTCATTAAGCTTGAAACTTAATAAAAGAGAGTAAAATCATTCAGTTTATCAAACCGTTGATGTTTGTTAATTTTCAATGGTTGTCATGATACATTCGAAAAGTTTTGGAGAGAATAAGGAGGATAAAACTTTGGGGCAGTGTGTGGTTTGTTCTGTGCTTTGCATATCTGGTTGGATAGAAATATATGCATTAAAAGTGTGTTTCTTTGGCCTTGTATATGTTCTGGATAGGATTATGTTTGGTGCCTCACTTTGGTGTTCTGGACATTGTTTAGGGGAAAAGTAAAGTGATTGCTTTTCTGATATGGTATATATTGTATAGTTGCTTTCAAAGGCTTGTGAGTTCACTGTTTTCTTTTCTTTTCTCTGTTTTGTGTGGATATGCTATTATTAACTATCTCTTTTGGTCAATTCTGAAATCTTTTTTGATGGGAAAAGGGGTTTTCAAGTAGTTTAGGGTTCTGGCTAGTTTTATAAATTTCGTATTTGCATGACTTTCTTGTTTTTCTCCTTTATTTTTCTATAGTTGTTTATGCTTTCTTTGTTATCTTATTTAATAGCAATATGGGGATATCAGAACTCTGTACACAGCATGCAAGCATAGGGGCTTTGTTATGATATCTTACTATGACATTCGAGCTGCCCGTACTGCAATGCGTGCATTGCAAAACAAGCCCTTGAGACGAAGAAAACTTGATATTCATTTTTCAATTCCTAAGGTATGATTTTATGGCATCCATTAATGTTTGATTGATTATCCTTGCTGTTGCTGATGTGTCATTCATCTTTTTTTCTTCTTGTTTCAGGATAACCCCTCAGAGAAAGATATTAACCAAGGAACTCTAGTAGTGTTCAACTTGGATCCATCAGTATCAAATGACGACCTTCGTCAAATTTTTGGAGATTATGGAGAGGTCAAGGAGGTATAAACTTGATTGCTTATATGTTTACCTGTTCTTTTAAATGTATTTTCATTAATCTTTGCTTAAATTTTATTTACCGCATGGAGTGGTTGTAATTTTTCGTATTAAAATTACAGATCAGGGAAACACCACATAAGAGGCACCATAAATTTATTGAATATTATGATGTTAGAGCAGCAGAGGCAGCTCTTAAAGCGTTAAATCGAAGTGATATTGCTGGGAAACGCATAAAACTTGAACCTAGTCGCCCTGGTGGAGCACGTAGAAAGTAAGTTGTAATTTATCTCCGGTAAAGATAATTTTCTCTCTTGATCTGTTTTCTTTATTCTCATGTGCATCGTAGAAAAGTAGTGTCATGCTTGAAAGCTTTGACGGGAGGTGGCTCCAGGAATATTACAAAGATTAATATTTATCCCTTGAGCAGATGTTAAGTTAGTTGCTTGCAGTAGCTAATTAGTTAACTGAAGTTGTTTTGGTGGAGAAAAACCTTGGGTGGCTAACTGACTAGTAAGTGAAAGGTGATAATATTTTTTAACTTGTCCATCAACTGATCAGTCTTCTATTAACTGGTCAAAATGCTGGCACAAACTCATTTGGATTTAAAAGCAAATTGCCGTATTGAGTATTGACATCCTTTTATAGTTTCTTTTGTGACTCAGGCTTTTGTCTTTTCATCTCTTGTACTTGTTTTTATTTTTCTCTGTTTAGCATTTATCCTTATGTGAACGGCAATTTTATTTTCTACTTAGCCTATGAAAAACTATTATAGTGATGCATTTTTCTCTTTAGCTTGATGCAACAACTAAGTCAAGAGCTGGAGCAAGAAGAAGTGCGGACTTTTAGACATCAAGTAGGTTCACCTGTGGCCAGTTCTCCACCTGGTAATTAGCTCTTACTGCAGTCTTGTTAACCAAGAGCAACTATGGCTATGTCATTTTAGAAAGGGTACCTTCTATTACAGGCTAACTTATTTGGCAATGTTTGGTCAGGCAACTGGGCACATTTTGGTAGTCCAGTTGAACATAATCCATTAGGTTCTTTCAGCAAGTCCCCTGGTTTGGGTCATGCCAGCCCTGTGAATACCAACCATTTGCCTGGATTGGCTGCAATTCTCTCCCCACATGCGTCAACCTCTACCAAGATTGCGCCGATTGGGAAGGACCCTGGAAGGGCTGCAAATCAGATATTTTCAAACTCTGGATCAATGCAAGGAACAGCATTTCAGCATTCCATGTCCTTTCCTGAGCAAAAAGTGAATGCAAGTCCTAGGCCTATATCTACTTTTGGTGAATCCAGTTCAAGTTCATCAAGTATTGGAACACTGTCTGGCCCTCAATTTCTTTGGGGAAGCCCAACTCCTTACTCAGAGCATTCAAACACATCTGCCTGGTCTTCATCTTCTTTGGGCCTTCCGTTTGCATCTGGTAGCCAGAGGCAGGGATTCCCATATACTAATCATCGCAGTTCTTTTCTTAGCTCGGAGCCCCATCATCATATAGGATCTGCCCCATCTGGCCTTCCTTTTGATAGGCATTTTAATTACTTCCCGGAGTCACCTGAAGCTTCTCTCATGAGCCCGGTTGGATTTGGGAATTTAAATCACAGTGACAGGAGTTTTATGATGAACATGGGTACTCGTGCATCTGTAGGAGCTGGTGTTGGTCTTTCAGGAAATACTGTTGAAATTGGTTCACCTAATTTCAGAATGATGTCCCTGCCTAGGCATGGTTCATTGTTCCTTGGAAGCACTTCGTATTCTGGACCAGGAGCAACTAACACCGAGGGATTAGCTGAACGTGGCCGAAGTAGGCGACCTGACAACAACGTGAACCAAATTGATAGCAAGAAGCTGTACCAACTTGATCTCGACAAAATCATCAGCGGCGAAGATACAAGAACTACCTTAATGATTAAAAACATTCCTAACAAGTGAGAACAATTAAACACATATCCTAGTGATGTTTACGATAGCAGCAAATTTGATTAGGGTAGTAATTGATGAAGTTCTTGATGACTTTTGCTCTTTGTGATTGCTTCTAAGGTACACTTCAAAGATGCTGCTTGCTGCAATTGATGAGTATCACCGGGGTACTTATGACTTTATCTACTTGCCAATTGACTTCAAGGTATATGCATCCGAAATATCTTTTTAACCGGGGATGATGGATTTCTTCAGCCAGGATGACTTATTTCTTAATGTCTGTTCTTGTTTGCAGAACAAGTGTAATGTGGGTTATGCTTTCATCAATATGGTGTCTCCTTCACACATCATCCCCTTCTATAAGGTTAAAATTCTATTCCCTGCCTGCCTGAGGCCATATTTTTCTGTTACTCTATTTAAACTTTCTTGTTCATAGTTTTGTGATGGAAGGATTTCTTTAATGTCATTGTATCACGTGGAAGGATGTCCATATGGAAATAATTGATTTCTTTTCTTTCAAATAGAAAATTTAAATGCTTGATTAAAAGATTGTTATTGATAGTTTCTAGTAATTTGCAAGTATTTAACTTGTCGTGGTTTGGAGATGTATGTATATTTCCATTTTAAGAAGTCTACCATGGATGTCTATGCAGGCATTTAATGGAAAGAAGTGGGAGAAGTTTAACAGCGAAAAAGTTGCCTCACTGGCATATGCAAGAATACAAGGAAAGGCTGCACTTGTGACTCATTTTCAGAATTCAAGCTTAATGAATGAGGATAAGCGGTGCCGGCCGATTCTCTTCCATTCAGAGGGCCAAGAGACTGGTGATCAGGTGACTTGTGACTACAGTTAGTTACAATAATTAGCTGACCCCGATACATTGATATTGATCTTAGAACTCTTGCGAACTTAATTATGAAAATGAAAAGTTGATTTAGAAATGGATATGATTTATACTTTATACATTGATCGATTAGTTCCATTGTTCTTTTCATTTCAAAGGCTTCTCTGACAATTTCTCTCTGCTTACTATCCAGGAACATTTCCTATCCAGCAATTTGAACATATGCATTCGTCAACCAGATGGGTCTTACTCAGGTGATTTGTTGGAGAGCCCAAAGGGCAACTCGGATGAGAAGCTAGAATAAAAAGATTAACCATTTGTTAGGCATATAATTTTCCTGCCCACAGTAAATGCGGGTCTAGGAATGCTAACGACTGCATAGGCAATCTTAAGATGTACAAAGCTAATTCATCAGAAAAGATTAAAAAAAGGGTGGTGTATAAAGGGTGAAGGAGCAGCAGAGTTATCAGTTGCATGAGACTCTGAACTGAGCATGTCAATGTGCAATAATTATCATCAAAGGGAAAGAAGCAGAAAGCAGTTTGTTCATGTCTAGAGAGAAACCATTGTTATAGAACCAGCGGAAGACAATAAGGTGGAGTGTGTGTATTGCTGATGGTAAATGTCTTCAGTAGCATGCATGCCAGCTAGAATGTGCAGGATGAACCCCGTCTGGGATTTGTTATTTTTTTCTTCTCCTAATTAATCCTTTGTTGAGGCATCGTCCTTTGTTGCAAATGTGGCTGTATATTGAAAAAACGGGACCATTATGTTTGTCAATGTTGTTTTCATGAAGCCAAAAAAAAAAAAAAAACAAAAAACAAGGTATGTGCACATGTACCGATGCACTTATGTCAGAATATTGTTACTGGACACATTGAATTACTGAGGCTTCTTTGATGAACTTGTTTTATGTCTATTATATGAATGTGTCATCCTCCTCTTTACAAATATTATCATGTAAGATTTTCAAGTCTGACACTTGTTCTTTGGAATTATCACGACACCTTTCTACGGTACCGTGTCTGGTACAATTTCTGCACTACTAATATATAGATACAAAAGACCAGGATGAACATAAATCTAGTCAGTTCTTCTATTTTTGCTCACATTAAGGATATGTTTGATTAGGAGTAAAAATATTGAGTAATTTTTCATGGACAGAGAATTTTATTCATAAAAATTCTACTCATATTTTTAATGCCAAAGCATACATTTCCTAAAAGAGAAGCTGAGTAGTAAGGCTTGTGAGCTACTACAACAACCAATCCTGGTTCTAGCAGGTAGACTTGGCTATTTTGAGGAAAATTGCTTCATAGCTATATTGGTTATTCATCCACACCACAATCCACACTTTGTGTCATTCAATCCTAGAAAGAGGCCTGGTGAAACGTATCTGTTCAATAACACTAGTATCCAAATGAAAAATTCAAGAGTGTTGGAATTCTATTCATACAAGAATCTCTTGGAAAAAGGTTTGTGTCCCGGTTTCACTCAAGCTTCAATTGCTTAATCTTCAATTTCTTACCCTTCTCTCCCACTGGCGGATCTCTTTCGCTGGTTCCGCGGAACAAATTTCCAAGTTCAGCTAGAATGCAAGGCACTCCATACTTAATAAAATTATTATGAGCATGCTCGCCAAGAAGTGCCCGTAACCTGTTACTGTGCTTGAAGTAATCATATGCTGGCAACAAAATGTTTTCCAATGATATCGTTAGATAATTCCTTAACAGGAGGTAGTACATGTCCTTAAATTGCACGTTGAACTCGCCTATCATATCCCAGATCAGCGACTCATCACTGGGGCTGTTCTGCAAATTATTCAGCAACTCATTCCACCAGCTTCTTTGGCAGTCTTGAAAAATTTTCAGGACTCTTGCTTGGTAAGTACTGAACTAGACCCAAAAGGGTAGCAGCTGCCATGGGAATGACGCGCACGCATTACGAGTCAATCAGAGACGAAGAAGAAGATGATGATGATGATGACGACGACAACAACAACAAGAAAAACGTACACACAAAGACAGAGAGATGCCGAGACACCAAAGTAGTGGTTGGCATGATTTTTCTGTGCCGTCCCCTCTCTTTCCTTACCATAACAACGTTAATTACTCCCACACCCATTTTTGTTCCCCAAATAACGGATTTTTGTTGGCTAGAAAATTAAATTAAATTAGTCCTTCATTATTCTTTCTTCTTAATGCAAACTAATTATTTTAATTTCCCTTCATGTAAGATTATTGAAATAAATAAGAAGTTAGTGCAAGGATGAGCAGTCTCTCCCTCCCCATGTTTCATGTCTTTGGCATACGCGTGGACGTGGATCCAGCCAATGTGGTTTTTTCTCATATAATTAGTAGTTAGTATCTAGCATCTTAACCCGCTGCGAATAAGAATTAAAGCAGTTCACAAATAATTGCCACATGCGCATATTATTATTACTCAATAAACATAGGATGTTCTACGCTAGTGTCTGATTCTGGGGTTGATATATACTATGTCTGAAAGATGCATTTATTTTGAAACGAATGAATTAGTATGTTCAATGTAATAAAAAGGATCATAGATGGTTTATAGGGATCCCTGGCCCAACGTGGATATAGTCTTACTTAGACAAACCGTTGCTTTCATATGCAAATGGCTAACCTTAAGCGGAAAATATCTTGGTTGAAAGCAAATCCGAATAAGAATAATGATAGAAAATCAATAATGATTGTTACTTGTTAAGACCTTTGAGTGAAGATTGAAGAGCTATTACTACTTAGAACCCGAGAAACCTTTAAAATTGATCAATTTTCAAGCATATTGATTTCTTGCAGCGCAGAGGAGAAAAAAAAAATCCACAGGGGGTACTGTGTGTTTCTTTTGTACGAACCGGCAAATTGGTGAATTGGCCATTAATATGAAGATATGACTGTGTATAAGCCAATAAAAAAGAATACTGAGCATTAGGTGTTTCATTAAGGAGCTGTCACAGGTCCTAATATTAGAAACAATAATTGGATTGAGATATATGTGCGTCACCAGTGATCAACCCTGTCGTCTTTATCAGGGAAAGTTATTCATCACTCAATTCAAATTTCCAAGCTTCGACGTTCAAAGAATAGCTTATCATGCAATAATAATGAAACGCAATTTACAATGGGAAAAAGTGGCTAAAGTAGAGGAGATACCAGTTGTCACAAAGTACAAACTGATCAGAATAAAAGTAAGTACTTTAATTCCGAAAGGCAATCTAATGATGAACATGGCGAGCAATCAGTCCCTCAAATATAGTATAGAGCCTCTCCGGTATGGTTTTGTCTACGGCACATCAAATGAAATATGCATATTACGCACCAAGAACTTTGCCGCATTTATAAAGTTGGTTAAATTTATTTATCATACTTCTGAATATAATTAGTCACACTTTGTAAATGTTCACGATCCATAATTAAGAATTGAGATGTGCAAGACACATATGGTCATGATCCTGCACCAGGTAAATCATGTGTGCCACATACTAGGTACTTGGCTAAATGCATAGTATACGGAGAAATAATTGAAAATGTATAATTAAAAAAAGTTTAAGTTTATCATAAAATAGATGTTAGTTTAATTTCCTTTTTTTTTTTTTTCAATTTATAGTATTCCCAATTTATAGGGCTCTGTAGCTAGTTAATAACAAACGTATGACAAAAGTGAGAAAAGTGGCGTCTGCGCATAGATAGGTCGGTCAATCTTTAGTATGCAAGATTAGTTAGCCATTTAATCAAATTTCTTTGGTGCAATAATGCTATTCCAATCCTCCTATATCTCAGACAATCAAACATCCAACTTACAAAATATGCGAAGCCACTACTTTTTTTTTTTCCTAACTTTTTTTTTTTCATCACTCCTCCCTGATTATGTGATGTCTGCATCCATTTGGGGTGTTGAAAATTATTTCCCTGCCAAGAACATTCTTCCATAAACTTATTCTAAATTTTGAACCATAAACTTCTTGGAAACTTCTACGAAATAGGCAGGACAGCAGCAACTCTGATTAGTTTTAAAGGCAGGCCCCTGGCTGCCCGCTCCAATACTCAACCAATCAACTCAGCTCTGCAAAAGAAAGAAAAAAAAAAAAAAATTGGAAATGGTGCAAGTGAGTCAAGGAGATGTGCGAAGATATGTGGGTGTTGCTTCAACAGTGATTGGACTCGTCTGTTACGCTCTGAGCTGCTCCTTCAAGCGTCTATACGGTGAGTGGAACTCGTTCAAGATCTGTGCATATATCATGTCCAGTTCCATCATTTGTCTGGCCATCTTGTTCCCAAAGGCATGGCAACACCTGAGCATTTTCGAGTACAGAGCTCACATGGCATTCTTGGTCATGACTTCCACCACCGTCTACTCCTTCTATCTCGACAGAAAAATGAACACGAAACCAGATGCATACGGCCCCGTTTCCTCCGCTGCCTTTGCTACGACTTCGCTTTGCATGTCGAAGCAGGTCGAATGCGGATTCGTGGATCTGATGTACTTCTTCTGTGGAGTTCTGATAACACAGCTCATGAAGATCACACCCTTGTTAGGTTTTGCTGGGATAGGTTTCAGTTATTTCCTCGTTATTCTCCGTTCCTATCTAGACGACGCCCAACCAAATAGAAGCCAAAGTCAGCCTCCTCAAGAAGCCACGGTTATTGATGTGGCTTCTTTACTGCAATCCAGTGCTCTTGATGCCAGACCGCAAGAAGAAGAAGGAGGAGAAGAAGAAGAAGGCAGTAATCAAAACCAAGAAGCTTCGCGAAGATCGAGAACTAAGCGTGCCAGAGCGGACTCCTTGCTGACTAATCCAGGCAACATAGTTGAAAGTAACCGGGAATCTACTTCTTCCCCCACTGGCCCTATAGTTGACAAAATAACACCAGACTCCGAAGCGCCGGTTGTTGCTCCAGCTACCACAGAAGCATTAGCTGTGGTTCCGGTGAATCAGAAAACTAAGCGCTCCGAGCTTGTACAGCGTCGAACCAGGAGACCGTTCTCTGTGTCCGAGGTAGAAGCACTTGTCCAGGCCGTTGAGCAACGTGGGACCGGAAGGTTTGGTGTCATTAATAATATCAGCTTTGCCTGCATGTAGACAGCAAAACTGACTTGCTGATAACGTTTATACCGTGCAGGTGGCGTGATGTTAAGTTGCGAGCTTTTGAGAATGCAGACCATAGGACTTACCTTGACTTGAAGGTAACATCATTTCTTTCCTTCCCTCTCTTAGACACACAGTGTTCTTTAATTTAACATGAGGGGTTGCTTTGATCGGTAAGCTATTAGATAGATAATTCAGAAAAGGTAACTGAGTAATTTGGGTTTGGCCTCCATGATTATTTACTTTAATTAGGATTCATGATTCCTGTTTGATTCTATTCTAAATTGGTCCCTAGGATAATATTAGTTTATTTAGTCCACCTTGATTTCTATCCTGTGGTTATCAATCTAAATGTTTTTGTATGCATGACATCATAAATATTGTTCTCAGCATTATGGTTATTTTCTATAGATGATGAAGTTTCTCTCTTGATCTCATTATAGGTATTTTTAAAAGATGATTGGTACATACATTTGCATTGATTAAGTAGAATTTTATGGTTAGTTTGGTTATCAGAGGCATATGCCATAGATTGCTTACTTGGCACATGCATTGGTGTGTGCAGGATAAATGGAAAACATTGGTGCACACAGCAAGAATCCCCCCTCAACAACGGAGAGGAGAGCCAGTGCCTCAGGAGCTTCTGGACAGGGTTTTGGCTGCACATGCCTACTGGTCTCAGTACCAAGCCAAGCAGCATGGCAAGCTTCAAGCTGCATCTGGTGGAGTGGAACCTTGAAGGTCACAGAACAAGCCTCAGCTGAAATACCAACAAGCACTGAAGGTGTCCAATTGCCTGTGAATGTGATGGTGTAGAAAGGACTTTAATTAATGTCAAAACTTGTACATTTTGATTCAATTTCATGTAATTCTCTTACACCAAATTCTTTGCCAGCCCTTCTAATCTGCATGCAGGTTGGCATTTTG
The DNA here is from genome assembly GCA_031216125.1 of Dalbergia cochinchinensis. Lineage (NCBI taxonomy): Eukaryota > Viridiplantae > Streptophyta > Magnoliopsida > Fabales > Fabaceae > Dalbergia > Dalbergia cochinchinensis. Next base: position 51,136,518 of record CM062371.1, on the reverse strand, counting down.
TAAATGATTTGATGCAATAAGATTGTTCCAACAGGAACTTAATTGTGTTTTTTGATTTTATTTATTTATTTATCTTTTTGTTAATTTATTTTCATTTGTGAATGTATGTAAAAATGTTAAAAGTACATTACAGCCATAACAACGCAAAAATGTAAAAATGATTACTTCAGGCAAAGTAAAGGCACAGTAACAGGTTCCTGGCACTGTAACATCATAATAATTTTATTAAGTGCCTGACATTCTAGCTGGACTCGGACATTTGTTCCGCGGAAAGAGGGAAATAGATCAACCATTGGGAGAGAAGGGTAAAAACTGAAGCTTGAGTGAGTGAGAACTGGATACAACTCTTTTCAAAGAGATTCTTGATTGAATTAAATTCCAACCCTCTTCAATTTTTATTTAAGATGTTGGTTAATGGTGTTATTGTACAGAGAGGTTTCACCAGGCCTCTTTCTAGAATTAAATAACACAGTGCGGATAGATAACCAATATAGCTATGAAGCAATTTTCCTCAAAGTAGCCAATTCTATCTACTAGGACCAAGATTGGTTGTTGTTGTAGCTTTGTTGTAGCTCAAAAACCTTACTACGTTGCTTCTCTTTTAGCATATGTATGATTTGGCAGAAAAAATAGGAGTAGATTTTTAATGAATAAGACTCGTGTCGATGAAAAATCACTTTCTATTTTTACCGTCTAATCAAATATACCCTTAATGTTATAGCAAAAATAAAAAAATCGATTAGATTTATGCTTATCCTGGTCTTCTGTTTATGGCTTTCCAAAACTATATATTAGTAGTGCAGAAATTATACCAGACACGGTACTGTAGAAAGGTGTCATGAGAATTCCAAAGAAAAGGAAAAAAAAAAAAAAACTTCTGTCAGACTTAAAAATCTTACATGACAATATTTGTAAATAGGAGGATGGCACATTCATATAATAGAAATAAAGCAAGTACTTCAAAGAAGCCCCAATAATTCAGTGTGTCCAGTAACAATATTCTGACATAAATGCAACAGTACATCTGTACATACATTAATATTTCTTTTTTTTAGCTTCATGAAAACAACATTGAAAAAGCTTCATAAAAACAACATTGAAAAACGCAAGAGTCCGCTTTTTTCAATATACAGTCACATTTGCAACAAAGGACGATGCCTCAACAAAGGATTAATTAGCAGAAGCAAAAAGTAACAAATCCCAGACGGGGGTCATCTTGCACATTCTGTCATGCATGCATGCTGCTGAAGACATTTACCATCCAGCAATACACACACTCCACCTTATTCTCTTCCGCTAGTTCTAAAACAATGATTTCTCTCTACACATGAACAAACTGCTCTCTGCTTCTTTCCCTTTGATGATAATTATTGCATATTGACATGTTTAGTTCAGAGTCTCATGCAGCTGATAACTCTGCTGCTCCTTCACCCTTTATCCACCACCTTCTTTTTTTTTTAATCTTTTCTGATGAATTAGCTTTGTACATCTTAAGATTGCTTACGCAGTAGTTAGCATTCCTAGACCAGCATTTTCTGTGGCCAGGAAAATTATATGCCTAACTAATGGTTAATCTTTTTATTCTAGCTTCTCATCCGAGTTGCCCTTTGGGCTCTCCAACAAATCACCTGAGTAAGACCCATCTGGTTGACGAATGCATATGTTCAAATTGCTGGGTAGGAAATGTTCCTAGATAGTACGCAGAGAGAAATAGTCAGAGAAGCCTTTCAAATGAAAAGAACAATGGAACTAATTGATCAATGTATAAAGTTAAATCATATCCAATTCTAAATCAACTTTTCATTTTCATAATTAAGTTCGCAAGAGTTCTAAGATCAATATCAACATATCAGTCTCTTGGCCCACTGAATGGAAGAGAATCGGCCGGCACCGTCCTCATTCATTAAGCTTGAGTTCTGAAAATGAGTCACAAGTGCAGCCTTTCGTATTCTTGCATATGCGAGTGAGGCAACTTTTTCACTGTTAAACTTCTCCCACTTCTTTCCATTAGATGCCTTCATAGACATCCATGGTAGACTTCTTAAAATGGAAATACACATACTTCTCCAAATCATGACAAGTTTAATACTTGCAAATTACTAGAAACTACCACTAAAAATCTTTTAATCAAGCATTTAAATTTTCTATTTGAAAGAAAAGAAATCAATTATTTCCATATAGACATCCTTCCACGTGATACGATGACACATTAAAGAAATCCTTCCATCACAAAAATATGCACAAGAAAGTTTAAAGAGAGTAACAGAAAAATATGGCCTCAGGAAGGCAAGGGAATAGAATTTAAGCCTTACAAAAGGGGATGATGTGTGAAGGAGACACCATATTGATAAAAACATAACCCACATTACACTTGTTCTGCAAGCAAAAACAGACATTATATTGAGAAATAAGTCATCCTGGGCGAAGAAATCCATCACGCCCAGTGAAAAGGAATAGAGGTGGGCTTAAAAATTGAAACCAATTTCCACAAAACAGCGCAAATTCGGTTGCTCGATTAAAATATAATTTGTGTTGAATTTGATCCCTTAAAGGTGTGAAAACTTGTGCTTTAATCCATAGCCTTCTTCTAAGTCTCAGCAAAACAGGCATCGGCAACTCCTCTAATTCTAAAGGCCCCGATAGCTGCCCGCTCCCATGTAAATTGTAATTAACCTTTACTCAATTCCACAGAACAAAATAAATAAAATGGTCCAACAGACGCAGCAAGAGGTGCAAAGATTTGTAGGAGTTGCATCAACTGTTGCTGGACTGATCTGTTACGCAAGTGGGGCTTGTTCAAGATCTTTGAATACTTAGTGTCCAGTTCCATCATTTGTCTACTTCGCTAGGAAGTCGCTTTACATGTCAAAGCAGATCGAATGTGGAGTCCTGGATCTCAACCGGGCGGGGAGCGTGACCGATAAATTTAAATGAGAGTATCATAATGCCACATCTTAACCCAAAACTTTAAAGCAATAAATTATGGATCCTCCCACATTATATACTACTCACTTAATCCATTCTAAACCAATGTGGGACTTCACCTCTCACACTTAACCTCAACAGATCAAGCCCTTGTTAGTTTTTCTTGGATCCGTTACTATCTAGACACTCCTCCAAAAGAATTGCCTAGAAGCCAAGGTCAACCTCAAGTGGTTATTGACACGCTGCAATCCAGTGCTCTTGATGGTAGGTCCTCAGTGTTTTCCTCAAGTCATGGTTCAATGTCAAGCTCTGACACGGGGTCAAAAACTGGTGAGTTATTTTCAGATCTGTGCACCTTTTTTTTTTTTTCTTTTTCCTCTCTTCTGCATTTCTGCTAGCAGGTTGTTCTTATTAGACATGTTATATTTGGTCATTCTGTTGTGGATAGATTGCTTTTCTGGAATTCGTGCATATTAAGGAAGGGATGCTTGATTCATGTACTCACAAGTTTTTGGTTCTTTACTGTCTCAGGACGAACTCGGGTGGATGGAATTGAGTTCTTTAAGCAAGCCAGGTGAGGGTGCATGTATTTGAAATTCGAAAATTATGGAATTGAGATTTCCAAAAAGTAACTATACTCACATCAGTACAGGGTGTTTGTATTTGAAATTAGAAAATTATGGAATTAAGATTTCAAAAAGGTTGAAGCTCTACTGAACTATGCTCACACCAGTGGATACGCTATGAGCATTTCTGCTGTTGCCCTCAACATGATTTATAATCAGTATATTAACTTGATAAATGTTTCCCCATGCACACCAAGATATCCATTGTAGCATGGCTAATATCTTGGTGTGCATGTAGGGGTAACTTTTAATATTCATTTTTGACCTTGAATTTGAAGTAATTCTAACTAACTAACACCCACTTCAATCTTGAAGCACCAATGTTAGACTTTGTGTTTTGTACTTGGGTGGTCCATTCGTTTTCGCTTCTTTCTTTTTTTGTTACTGTTAGGAGCCGTTTGCCTTGCAAGCAGTATGCTGCATTTTTGGCAAATGTTAAGGACCTGAATTCCCGAAAACAAACCAAAGAGGTAATCCCTCTAACTTCCTTCCTTTTCCCATGCTTTTCATTTGGATATGGTCATGCCTGTATCTAAATTTCAGTTAATTGCCGCTTAGTGTGTATGTGTAAATTTGTAGGAGACACTACAGAAAGCTGGTGAGATCTTTGGGCCTGAAAACAAGGACCTCGCGGAGAGTGGATTTAGAATTGGATGCATATTCACCTTCAACTTTTAGTGACAGTGCTCAAGCCCAGGACAAAACAGTGGACTAGGTGAAAGGCGTAAATTTAAACATTAATTATTTGGTTAGTTTCTAGTTTTATGGAATGATGAGGCCAAAATAAATAGTATTATGGCTGAATTGATGTCAAAACTAAAAATTCTGGGATTAAATTGATATAAAAATTTTTGTTAGGATAAAATTGACATTAAATTGAAAATATTAAGATAAAAGTTATTTACTCTATTTTTTTTCTCCCAATCTTTGTTTAGGCATTGTGGTCTGTTGCAGTCATGACTAGTGTGTACAATGAAAAAAAGGAACCATTATGTTTGCCAATGTTGTTGTGATGAAGCCATAAAACATGTGAACGTCTGTACAGATGGGAACAAGTTTCTTTTCATTGCTCTTATGTCAGAATATTGATACTCTATACTATACTATGAAATGTTTGGAGCTTCTTTTATTTCTCTTATATGAATGTCACATTCTCTCTACAAATATTAGCATGTACGATTTTTGTGTGACATCTTTTTTCTTTGGAATTATCATAAGATACCTTTCTGCAATTTTCTGAGAATTAAAAAGACACATGATTGAGCAAATAAAGCATGCATGATTGTGAAATAAGTTCCCAAATCCAGATGGCTTATAAAATACATTTTAAACACAGATTCTAACAGTAGCTTAAAATTCTGATCCATGCTAATGAGTAATTCCCAAATCCTTCCTAATTTTGCTATCACATTAGGGATATTTTTGATAAGGAGGTAAAAATAGGAAGTAATTTTCATGGACATGAACCTTGTTCATATAAAATTTACCCTTATTTTTAATGTCGAATCATACATATCCTAAAAGAGGAGTTAAAGTGGTAAGGTTTGTCAGCAACAACAACAACCAATCCTAGTCCTAGTAGGCAGAATTGGCTGCTTTGAGGAAAATTGCTTCGTAGCTATATTGGTTATTCATCCACACCACAATCCACACTTTGTGTTACTTAATCCTAGAAAGAGTCCTGGTGAAACCTCTCTGTTCAGTAACACCAGTAACCGACATCTTAAATTAAAAATTCGAAAGTGTTGGAATTCTATTCATACAAGAATCTCTTCGAAAACAATTGTGTCCCGGTCTCACTCAAGCTTCAATTTCTTCCCGTTCTTTCCCAATGGCTGATCTCTTTCCCTGGTTCCGCAGAACAAATGTCCGAGTTCAGCTAGAATGTCAGGCACTTCATACTTAATAAAATTATTAGGAGCATGCTTGCCTAGAAGTGCCAGGAACTGGTTACTGTGCCTGAAGTAATCATATGTTGGCAACAAAATGTTCTTCAATGATGTGTTTAGATTTTCCCTTAACTGCTTGTCAGAGACAAGCCAGTTAGATAGGAGGTAGCACACGTCCTTAAATTGCACGCTGAACAACTTGTGCTTGTCTATCACATCCCAGATCAGTGTCTCATCACTGCGGCTGTTCTGCAAATTATTCAGCAGCTTATTCCATGAGCTTCTTTGACAGTCTTGAAAGATTTCCAATACTCTTGCTTGGTTAGTGCGGATCCAATCGCCGCCCAGAACAACCCTTTTCCTTGGTGTTATCCAAGTCCAATGAGCAGAGTGAAAATGGTAGTGAGACGACATAGAAGGAATATCATCAACTGCTGAAGGCGAATTGGCTTCTTCAATGATTGCTTGGTTTTGATGAATATCGAGAGCTCTGGCACGCCTAGTTCTCGATCTTCACGAAGCTGATCGGCTAGTTCTGTAACATCCTCTGCTGCTTTATGGATTGACGACTGTCCCCACAAACCAACACGGGTCTTTTCAGTGTGCTTTGTCCTCACTCACACACTTCCCAGGAAAACTTCCCAGGAGGTCACCCATCCCAAAATTGCTCCAAGTCAAGCACGCTTAACTGTGGAGTTCTTTCAGTTTGGGCTATCGAAAAGAAGATGCATCTTGTTGGTATAGGTAGTACAAATCAATTCATATAAGCCCTCCTCAACAATATAATCCCATACCTATACAGTCTTAGGATCTCTCTCATTCGGGTGTGTAATCTGTTCATTCATGTACCCCTCCGCTTTTGAAGTCTGCCAGGAGCCGCTCCTTATCCGTGCCTCCTTGCACTGGCGATCACTCCCCAACTTCGCAATCCCCGAGCGTTACAGGTTGCCACCTGACAGGGAGATAGAGTTTTGCATAGATTTGCTTCCAGACACCCAGCCAATATCTATACCTCCATACAGAATGGCCCCGGCCGAACTTAAAGAATTGAAGGAACAGTTGAAGAAGTTGCTTGATAAGGGTTTCATTCGCCCAAGTTGTTCTCCTTGGGGTGCACCGGTGTTGTTTGTTAAGAAGAAGGATGGTTCACTCCGTTTGTGCATTGATTATCGGTAGTTGAACAAAATAACAGTGAAGAATAAGTACCCCTTTCCTAGTATCGATGATTTATTTGATCAGCTTCAGGGATCCCAATGTTTCTCAAAGATTGATTTGTGATCTGGATATCACCAACTGAAGATAAGGGGTGAAGACATTCCGAAGATGGCTTTTCGTACTCGTTATGGTCATTATGAATTCTTGGTTATGTCTTTTGGGCTTACCAATGCTCTGGCAGCCTTTATGGATTTAATGAACCGAGTCTTCAAGCCATTCTTAGATTACTTTGTTATAGTCTTTATTGGTGACATTTTAGTGTATTCCAAGAGTAAGGAAGAGCATGAACAACACTTGAAGTTAGCTTTACAAACCTTAAGAGAACATAAGTTGTATGCCAAGTTCTCTAAATGTGAATTTTGGTTGGATAGCGTGACTTTCTTAGGGCATGTTGTGTCTAAAGAGGGGATAAGTGTTGATTCTAAGAAAGTGGAAGCAGTGTAGAATTGGCCAACACCTACTTCTGTGACAGAGATTCGCAGTTTCCTTGGACTTGCAGGATATTATCGCCGTTTTGTTAAGGATTTCTCTAAGCTAGCAGCACCTTTGACAAAGCTAACACAGAAGCAAGTTAAATTCCAGTGGAGTGAGGCATGTGAGCAAAGTTTTCAACAGTTGAAGGGTTGTCTGACATCCACTCTGGTGTTAGCGTTGCCTGCTTTCGGTGGTGGTTATGCAGTTTATTGTGATGCTTCTAGAGTTGGCCTTGGTTGTGTATTGATGCAACAGGGGAGAGTGATTGCCTATGCTTCTAGACAGTTTAAGAAGCATGAGCAAAACTATCCCACACATGATTTAGAGATGGAAGCAGTGATATTTGCTCTCAAGATTTGGAGGCATTATTTATATGGCGAGACATGCGAGATTTACACTGATCATAAAAGTCTTAAGTATATTTTTCAGCAGAGGGACTTGAATTTAAGGCAAAGAAGGTGGATGAAGCTCTTAAAAGACTATGATTGCACGGTTATGTACCATCCAGGAAAGGCAAATGTGGTGGCTGATGCCTTGAGTAGAAAGTCTATGGGAAGTCTTGCACACATAGCAGAGGTTACAAGACCAATGGTGAGAGAGTTCCAAGAACTTGTTAATAGAGGGGTGCGATTTGAAGTCGCTAGTGCGCAATCCTTATTAGCTCATGTTCAAGTTCATTCTACCTTGTTAGAAGACATTAAGGGTAATCAAGGAGAAGATCATTTTTTGAAGAAGGTTATGGAAAAGGTCCAAGCGGGCAAAGCTTCAAAGTTTGTTGTTGATTCTGATGGCGTTTTGCGACTTGGCAAACGCTTATGTGTTCCTAATGTGTCTAATTTGAAAAAGAAGATATTAGAAGAAGCGCATCATTCTTCTTATACATTCATCCAGGTTCTACAAAGATGTATCAAGACTTGAAAGAGTTCTATTGCTGGGAAGGAATGAAAAAAGAAGTAGCTGAGTTTGTTTCTAAATGTTTGGTATGTTAGTAAGTAAAAGCTGAACATCAAAAGCCTGCGGGATTGCTCCAACAAATTGAAATACCCGAGTGGAAGTGGGAGAGATTCACAATGGATTTTGTTACAGGATTGCCTAAAATAGTGAGAGGTTATGATTCAGCTTGGGTGATTGCAGACCGATTGACAAAGTCTGCACACTTTTTACCTGTAAAGACTACCTACACAGCAGCTCAATATGCTAAGCTTTATTTGGAAAAGATTGTATCTCTGCATGGAGTGCCAATATCTATTATCTCTGATTGTGGATCTCAATTCACTGCTCACTTTTGGAAATCTTTTCAAATGGCATTGGGAACTAGATTGGACTTGAGCACTGCTTTTCACCCTCAGACAGATGGTCAGTCTGAGAGGACAATACAAATCCTAGAAGATATGCTCCGTGCTTGTGTCTTAGATTTCAAAGGTAGTTGGGACCAATATCTCCCATTGATGGAGTTTGCTTACAATAATAGTTATCAATCTAGTATTCAGATGGCTCCATTTGAAGCTTTATATGGAAGACGTTGTAGGTCACCTATTGGTTGGTTTGAGACAGGAGAGTCCAAATTGGTTGGGCCAGATTTGATTCAGGATGCTATCGAAAAGGTTCAATTAATTTGAGAACGCTTGGTAACAGCTCAAAGTAGGCAAAAATCTTATGCAGATCGGAGACGTCGACCTTTAGAGTTTGGTGTAGGGGAACACGTGTTCTTACAAGTTTCCCCCATGAAAGGCTTGTTAAGATTCGGTAGGAGAGGCAAGTTAATCCCAAGGTTCATTGGACCTTTTGAGATTTTGGATAAGGTGGGGCAAGTGGCTTATCACCTAGCTCTTCCACCAGACCTTTCAGGAGTTCATCCAGTTTTTCATGTTTCAATGCTTAGGAAATATGTCCATGACCCTTCTCACATCATACAACATCAATCAGTTGAGCTTGATGAGAACCTAACCTATAGTGAGCAACCGGTAGCAATAATAGACAATCAAGTGAAGCGCCTACGATCTAAAGATGTTACATCTATAAAGGTTCTTTGGTGGGGACAATCTGGTGAAGAAGCCACATGGGAACCTGAAGCCGTTATGCGAGAAAAATATCCACATCTTTTTGAAGCACAAGGTTAGTAATTAAACTGAAATTCGAGGACGAATTTCTTTTAAAGGGGGAGGTATTGTCAAACCGTGATTTTCATTTAGGGAGGGAGAAGGAAAACAAAACTTAAGTGGAGGGCAATTTGGTCTTTTCCCTAAGTCCCAAAAAAAAAAAAAGATAAAAGGGGGGGTGGCTTTAAGCCACCGTAACCCACCCCCCTAACACACACACACACACACACACACACACACACACACTTTCTCTCTTCCCTCCCTCTTTGTTCCCGTCTTCCTCTTCTTCTCTTTTTATTTTTTTTTATTTTCTTTTCAACCCACAAACTCCATTGTGAGCTTAGTTTGTCATTAAATCTCCATGCCCATTTGCTTCCAAAGCTTGAGGTAAGTCTCCAATCTCAATCTCATCCATTTTTTTTGTTACTCTAGGATATACCTTAAGAACTAGTGAGCTCTCAAAATAGTGGATAGGTATGGGTTTGGTATTTTAAGTATAAATCTAGTGAGTTAGAAGCTCTAATATTAATGGGTTGTAGTGGATAGTATTAAGACTTGATTTTTCTCTAATTTTTACAAACCCTAGGTTTCATAAATTGGGGGTTTTGTTCAATAAGCTCTCAAATTGATAAATTATTCTGAAATAAATTATTTAAACTTGTCAAAATATTTATGTTTGCTAGATTCTGTTGACGTGAAGCGACCTACTCCCTCCGGAGCTGTCAGGGAGAGGCCTAGTTGATCCCTTTGTACTGTCAGTGGCTATTTATATAGTGGCGATATTTTAAATTATTTTATGGGAGAAACTAATTTATTAGATTTGGTAAAAATTTCATGTTAAGCTACTTGGATTAATTGGATAGTTCGATTAGTTGATTTCTCAAATAGGGTAGTTATTAATATGACTTGATGATTGGCTGACTCGATGATTTGGTTGAAATTATTACTGGCTCTCTTTGTTGATTTTATAATGCTATGATTTTGGTATATGTTGTTTCGATGCGCGTTGAAAAAGTTATGATATTTGGCACTTGTAAAGTTGATATGAAGATTGAGTTTTAGATTTATAAATTGTGTTTGATAAAAAATTTATTTAAGAAAACCATGATGGGTTCTAAGATGAAATTTTCGCTTACCATAGCGAAGAGAAGTAATGGCAATACCGCTAGCCATAGCGAAGAGATATAATGGCAATACCGCTCGCCATAGCGAAGAGATGTAACGGCCTATGTGCACATAGTTTCTCTTAGTGAGATATAAAAATTTGAAAGAATATTATTTGAGAATTAATAAACTTTGTGATTTACGGGTTAAGATTACTCCCCAAGTAAGATTTATGCTTCTTATGTAACCCTCATGAGTATTTGAGTATTTGATGATGAAGAAAATTTTATGTGCGAATAACGAATTAGAGAAAAGTGAGGAAATGTGTTTAGTAATTTATTTTTGAGACTTTGCTAAGAAATAAAAATTTTGAAGAGTATTTATTTTCAAACTATGGAAGAAATATAAAAGTATGGCCTATTATACTGTTATTATTGGTTTTTGGAAATGTGTATAATTTATAGCCTATCTTGCTTCCTATTACATGCTCGTGCGTTGATCGGTTTCTCCTTCTCGTCCACTTTGTTTATAATCCTCACTGGGTCTGTTTGACTCACCCCTCTTTTTCCTTCAGATTTTCAGGTAGCTGAGTAGCGAGGGCCACAGGATTGCTTTGTTGCCCAGGATATTCTTTTTGGTAGGCCTCTGTTGCCAATCGAGGCTTCTTTTTGTTATTGACTCCAATATTTTGCAGCTATAAGACATAGGTCATGTATTTTGATTATGTGTGAGCAAGAGTTTAAGCCTAATTATTTTGTATATCCGGAAATACTAGAATATTCTGGCTGTTGATTCTGGATTATGGAATTGTATTATATAGCAAACAAGTTTTATATATGGATTGTCCAGTTTTTAGGGGAGGTGCTGCCGAATTTTCGGTAGCCAAAGTATTTGAGTTTGAAACGTATCTTAGTGAGATCACATTTTTTTTTAGGCTTGCCGGGCTAAGTGAGTTCATCTGGCCTGTGCGCCGGTCACGGCCTGAGATGGGGTCGTGACAAGTTCTGGACCGTAGTGAAGAAGTGTTGGATGATAAAATCATTAAATAAAGTTAGTTACTTAGCAATTAAGAGTTAGTTACAACTTTATATGTATATATAGCAATATCCCCTGTCTCAAGAAACAACAATTACTCTCACTCTATTGTAACAACTTTCAGTTAATGAAGTTTATTTCAATGCAATTATTTTCTCTCTGTTTGTCTTCCATGGATGTCTTCTTGATTATCAAAATGGTATCAAATTTTTAGAAGATCCTGCTGCTCCTCTTTCATCCTTTCTCTTGAATTTCTGCAACTCCCTTTTTTTCTGCAATTCTTGTTCCAATGGCAGATCCGAATAATGATCCTTCCAATGTGTACTACATTCATCCAAGTGAGAATCCTACCTTGGTTCTGGTTTCAGCATCTCTAACCGAGAACAACTATCACTCACGGAGTAGGGCCATGAAAGTTGCCTTCCTATCCAAAAACAAATTGCAGTTCTTTGATGGATCTTTGCAAACCCCAGCAGAAAACGACCCCTACTATACAGCCTGGAAAAGATGCAACTCAATTCTCATTTCATGGATCTTGAAGTTTGTTTCTCCTAATATAGCAGAATGCATCCTTATAGATGAAGTTATAAGTGCTCTTGAAGTATGGACTGATCTGAAAGAAAGGTATGCTGAGGCTGATGTTCTTCGAGTCCTACAAGTTCAAGAAGATGTCTCATCCATCAAACAAGGTGATTGATCTGTCAGAACATATTTCACAGAACTCAAAATGTTATGGGATGAATTTGATCGCTTCAGACCATTGCCTCCTTGCCACTATGGTACTGATTGTGTCTCTCATGCTACTGTAAAGAAACAAAGGCAAGAAGACAAAGCACTAAGCTTCTTGAAAGGTTTGAGTGATCAATTTTCTACCATCAGGTCACAAATTTTTTTGATGGATCCTATCCCTACAATCAACAAAGTCTTTTCACTGATTGTTCAACAAGAAAGGCAACTTACCACTAAAACTGATTCCAAAATTGTGGCCGCAATTTCTGACAAAACTCTTGCATTCAACAAAGGACATGACCTTGCCAAGAGGAATTTCAAGATACGCACTCATTGTGGGAAGAAAGGTCACACAATAGACTCATGTTACATCAAGAATGGTTTCACAGTTGGATTCAAGTTTAGGAATCCTAGAAGAGCAGCCAATTACATCAGTCTTGAGGACAACTAGCCCCAGTTTAATGCAGCTCAACCAGAAGAAACCATGAAACCTGACTCCATGATCACACAAGAACAATACAAAGAGCTAATTTCATTACTTCATAGTACTACAAGCTATTCTGCAAACCATATCTCAAGTTCTTCAACGACTGAAATTGCTCCCATAGGTGTGAATGTTTCAAACCCCTTCAATCCTCTTGCCCCGGGTATCATGACTAACACATTAAGTCGAATTTATCACTTTACTTCTGTCAACAACATAAAACAAATAGATCAGTGGATACTCGATTTAGGAGCCACTGATCACATTTGTTTTCAACCTCAATCCTTTTCAGTTTACAAAAGAATTAAACCTGTTCTTGTTAAACTTCCAAATGGAAACTGTATCACTGCTAAATATTCAGGAACTGTCCATTTTTCTGAATATCTTTTCCTATCTGATGTGCTTTACATACCATAATTCACTTGCAACTTAATCTCTGTAAGTAAATTGATTAAAAGCTTACAATGCAAGTTGATCTTTAGCCCTTATAATGACTGGAGAATACAGGATCCTATTACTCAGAAGAAGATTGGATTAGCCAGACTATGGGGAGAACTATACTTCCTAGAAGAACCTATTCCTACTGCTACAAGAACTGTCCCAAATTGTAATTCTGTTAGAGCAACCAACTTTGATCTCTAGCATCATAGATTAGGCCATTTGTCACATGATATTCACAATTTGATTCATTCATGTAATCCTAATATTCCTGCAAGTAAAGGTGATATATGTGAGACATGTCATTTTGCTAAACAAAGAAAACTCCCATTCACTGCTAGCACATCAAAGTCTGAATCACCTTTCCAGTTAATTCATGTTGACATTTGGGGCCCTTTTAGTGTATCATCTTTACAAGGTTACAAATATTTTCTCTCTATTGTGGATGATTTCACTAGGAACACTTGGGTTCTGTTCTTGAAAGGTAAAAGTGAAACTAAACAGCACCTAGTTAATTTCTCACAGTTTATCTCCACACAATTCAATCACAAAATTAAAATAATAAGATCTGACAATGGTGTAAAGTTCAAAATGCCAGAAGGTCTTAGGTAGCTCTAGCTACATTTAAGAGGTGTTGGTGTTTCCTCTCAACAATCCCATTTTGTTGAGGAGTCTTAACACAAGATGTTTGGTGTATGATGCCTGTTTGTTGATAAAAATTTGGCATTTTGAACTCTACACCATTGTTAGATCTTATTACTCTAATTTTGTGATTGAATTATGTGGAGATAAACTGTGAGGAATTAACTAGATGCTATTTGATTTCGCTTTTACTTGTCATGAACAGAACCCAAGTGTTCCTAGTGAAATCATCCACAATAGAGAGAAAATATTTGTAACCTTGTAAAGATGGTACACTAAAAGGGCCCCAAATGTCAACATGAATTAATTGGAAAGGTGATTTAGACTTTGATGTGGAGTTTTCTTTGTTTAGCAAAATGGCATGTCTCACAAATATCATCTTTACTTGTAGGAGTATTAGGATTACATGAATGAATCAAATTGTGAATATCATGTGACAAATGGCCTAATCTATGATGCCAGAGATCAAAGTTGGTTGCTCTAATTTATCACATTCAATAGTGATGGATTAGATATCCTAATTGGACACTCATATCTAAATGTTAGAATAACACTACTCTTTTATATTTTAAGTGGAACATGTTGAGTTCGGTAACAAATTTTATTACATAATAATTTTTTTTATTTATAAATTTATACTTCAACGCTTTCAAAATATTTGTCACTTTAAACAAATATAAATATTAAAATTAAAATGGATAAAAATATATTAGAAATAGAGTGAAATATAAAATATAAACTAATATAATCCTATTAAATGAAATACTTTTGGAAAACTAATAATTAGTGAGTGAAATTACTTAGAGATATTACTGAAAATAAATAAATAAGTATTGTATTAAAATATGAAATTGTTTAAAAATGAATAGATATTTTAAAATGTGAAATTGCCTGAAATTTTACATATATTTTAAAATGTAAAGTTGTGCTATAGCCACTCTCATTTATCTATTAATATCCCCTATTTATTGCAATTATTTGTGACATTCCTAAGATGCTCTTGATAAAAAAATATTATTTAGTATTAATTAATTCATTTTAATTCAAATTTTAAGCAATCTTGAATAATTATATTGCTAAATAAAAATATCTAGGACAAAAAAATTTTTTTTGATAGAAATGACAAATCCTAATTTGCGACAAAGATGACTCTTTTCTTATTTTTCTTTCATTTTTATAGAGTTTTTTTTATTAAATATTAAAATAATAAATTTGAAAGATATTGCAAAAAGAGATTTGATGAGGGAAAACAACCAAGTTATGAACAAACACATCAAGTTCAGCTACATATGCTTTTCAAGTAAGTCAATCCAAATTTAAGTTCAACTCATTTAAATAAACAAACTAAGTTTAATTATTATGTTATTACAATTAAAAGTAAGTTTCAAAGGGTCGATTTCATTCAATATATTTTCATTTCTACTAAGTCTCATATTAAAGTTGGCAACATCATGAACTAATTCAAATACTAGTGCTCATTAATTTGTCTCTTGAGCTAATTTGCATGTAGATTTTCATTTCGTTTATTTATTAATATTAAATTAATTACTAGAACTTTTTGGCATTATTAATATGGAAATATTCTATGTATATTTAATTACGTTATCTCCAGTGAAATAAAAAAACTTAGCAGAAAAAAAATTCGTGTTGTTATATTACTCTGATAAACTAAAATAAGTATTAACATAATTAAGGAAATTGGTATTGAATCTCCACGATATCAAGTTTTAATGTTGTGAATATTTTTTTCTCTTAATTTTTAACATTTATAAATGAAAAGGGTAGTTTTATCTAGTTATCATCCATGTCTAAATGAAAAAATATTTAAACAAAAATAAGAAAAAAGTGTAAAATAATCTCTTCAACTTTTTTTTTCTTTTATAAATAATCATTTTGAACTTCAAAGTCTTTAATTAGTTCTTAAATTTTAACTAATGACGCAATATATTGTTCTCCAATAAATAATTAACTAGTAATTTTTAGAATATCTTAGTCATGAAATAATTTAGAAATTTGTCTACTTTATTCATCGAATAATTTAGTATTAGTAATAATTTTTATCAAAAAATGTCTTTTAACCCTAGATATTTTTATTAGGCAATGTAATTATTCAAGATTGCTTAAAACTTGGATTAATATAAATTGGTTGATACTAAACATGTTTCTTATTAAAAGCATCTTAGAAATACTATAAATAATTGCAATAAATGGAAGTGACAATAGACAAATGGGAGGGAGTAACATTTTAATCATTAAACATGATTTATAAAATCCATTCCTTAATCATGTGCTTTGTTAGAAAGCCGAAGAGCAATTAATTTGGATGTGGTTTGTTGTAGATTGGAATTGAATGCCAACTCAGTGCCGACGAACTTCTCAACAAATCCTGCAAACATTCTCCTAAAGATGGGTTGTTACTTCCTAGCTAGCTAGGGTCCATCAATTCCAAACATCAGTGCACACCTATCTCACTTCATCTCTTTTATCTTTTTATGTGTTGTATGTACGTAGCTGTACTAATGACAGAGAACGAGGGAAGAGCCATTTAATTACAAGCATTCCCCATTTTCTTTCTTTTAACTACAGGCTACAGCAATTGCCAGAGTAATTTTTCGTCGTCATAGCGTGCTTGTATTTTTAGCTTAGCTATAGAAGGGAGACTCTTTTGTAATTGACCACTACTGTCAAGTTTTTATTTCGTCAATGAATTCAATTTTCATTTCCCAAATTGAAACAGCAGTGTGTTGTTAACATATACAGCAAATATAATTTTGGTGTATGTTCCGTTTCCTTCACAAATTTTCAAAAACTTCTACTGGACAAAAAATTAAGGCGGCCTAAAAAATGCATGATTATTAATTTTGCCTTTTGGTTTTGGCTAAGGGCTTGTTTGATTTTGTTTTGATAAACGGAAAAGAAAAAGAAAAATGTATCCTCTTGAGCCTTGAAAGTTAGAAACACTCTTATAGGAAGTAATTCCATCAACATCATCAATATACCCACCTTGTCCTGCTGCTCCTCTCTTCGAAGAGAGTTTAGAGCCTATCATCAATTATCCAAAAAAAAAAAAGAAAAATGTTTGGGCTTTACACTGCCTGGCTGAGGAGGGGACCATTGATAAAAAAAAATTAAATTAAAGAGAAAGATACTTAGCAAAATATCTTTCCATTGTGAAATATATAACAATATATATTCAAATGGAACCATCTACATATGTAATCCTTCGCAACTTTGTTAATGAAAAGATTGTGCATCTCTCGTAACTGAAGGTAAAAGTAAATTGGATTTTGGTAGTTGAAGAAAATATGTCTTTATTAACAATCATATAAGGAGTCACGTTTATACAGTGTGTAGCTTAATATCAGAACATTGAATGTTCCTAGATAAAAAACCTTCCATAGCAAGTTTTCCTTTTATGCTTTTTTATTTCACAAATATGAAACATTATTTTGCCCTTAATTCTAAATCAAATTTCCCAGAGACAACCACTGCCACCACCTTCCTCCTCCACCACCACCATACCAACTCTTCAACTCCTCTACGATGATCAACTCCATCATCGTCACCACCTCCCTTTTCTGCCATCACCACATTAACATCCGCCTTCACCTTTGTGAGTCCAGAAATAGAAGATGCATTCGTCGGCGACGGAATCAAAGCTCACTGTCACAAGAAGCTTACCTATCACCTCTGGAATGTTGCCGGAGAGGTGGTTGAAGGAGATGTTTAGGGTTCTGGCGAGGGAATTGAGGTCGTAGATTTCATTCTCCTAGATGATGGCAGGCATACAATACACCTGTGAAGGACATTAATAGGGCATGCCCTGCAAACAACTAAGTGGTTTAATCCTAGTTAAGAGCTTGCCTTTGTTTCTAGATAAATAAAAAGGATAATTCTTCACTAAAGCAGAGATTGATGCTGAAGGCAAGATCATGGGATGAGGGGCTTAGTGAGGGCATTGAAGCGGACGCTGAGGGTTTAGAGTGCATCAAGTTGTCAAATATTCCATTGGAAATGAGGCCGGAGAGGGTGACGATAGGGAGGTGAAGCTCCAATACAGGTGGCAGTGGTTTAAGAGGGAGGGGCAAGATGATGGTCGCCTAGGCATTTACGTAATTTTGCCTCTACATAAATCTTTTATCGTTAATCAATATTGTGAGTTACCTAAAGAGTACCTATGTTCTGTACATTATACAGACTACCATTATAAAATTTTGTCAATATCAACCATTGGATCCATTTTTGGGTTAAATCTATGGTTAAAATTAGGAGGAACATTCAATGTTCCAATTTTTAGCAGATCATTGTAAATGTGACCAATTTTCAGAGGACAAAAACTGAGACAACAAAGGTTTAGATCTATTAGATTACTTGTTGATTTTTCAAAATTTTAATTATTGTGAGGAGATAGCCATTATTGAGCATTTTATTTAGTGAAAAATATGAGTATTATTATTTTCAAAATGACAATTCCTCCAAAAATTCTTTTAAACTCAAATATAAAAAAAATTTAATTTTGATAAATTGATTATGTAAATTCTTTATATGCTATATCATTTAATCATGTGTTACCACATTAACAAATATAATTGACTCTCATACTATCACTTAATAGAGCATATATAAAGAAAAAGATTTAACTAGATATTTATATGGATTTAATTTATATACATTGTGAGTGTAAAAAAATTTTACACATATATCCAATAATGTGTTGTCATGTCAAAAAAATATTAGAGTCAACCATCTACTACCTTAAAAATTTTGTAACTAAAAACATAAAATTCAATTACAATATAAATAAATTTTATACTCTTACTATATTAAAATTAGTTAAGTACAGCAATGTGTAGAAAATCATAAACAATAAAATAAAAAAGAAGCCCTTTTTTGGTCGAGTAAGAAAATAAAATAAAAGAAGCCTTCTGGTTTCCTCTCATGGTTTTGGTTTCTTTTTTTCTTTTTTTTAATGGTTGCCAGTATTGACAGATCGAAATACACAATTTGTCGAACAGTGAAGCCCACTGTCTTAGACTTCATTGGCAGCGTCGTCACATTCCGTCACATAATAAAGCCCATAATGAACTTGCAACAGTTTTAGGCCTAAAACAGTCCTCTACTGGTAGTTGGCCCTCGCATTCACAGTGGAGAGCAACGTTCACGGACTAAATTAATTTACCAAGGAAAAGGGGCGAAATTCTACTAGAAATTTTCAGTTAGAGGTCTATATAATATCTGAATCACGCAGTAGTATGTATAACATTGCATACAACTTGAATACTATAAAACTAAAGTTCACCAAGGAATACAGATTAAAAACATACAAAAATAACAAGTTTAAGAAGGAATAGTCGCACTTGGATAAATTTGTATTTATTTATAGTTATTTAAAGTTTGTGTAATTTGATACTTTAGTACACCTAAAAAATGGAGACGAAAAATTAAAGAATGAGTATTTAATGTAATTTTATTTTTATTCTCATCCATGGTTGTTTACTCTTATTGATTTGTTAAGGATATATAAATTGGCTATAGGTGTAAATTTCCTAGATTAAATTTATGACCATCCCATAATTTTTCTGGCCTTAATGTTGAAAATCTTGTAACTCGAAAATTGTTTCTGCCAAACTATCATATGCATGCAGAAAAGCTAGTTTGAAAACTATTTGAAATGTTGGGAGCTTATTTGTCTACCCAAATTGAATAAATTTAGCACGTAGAAAAGTATTTTCCCCTGATTTCACTTAGAAGCAGTCTTTCATATATCAGCCTTTTTTACCAAAGAAAAACATAAAAAATGATTACTTATGGACATGCATTACTGTACATATTATTGTTGAATATACACTGGTTTTTAATAAAAGCAATACGTGATACAGTGTCACATATCTGTTGTATTTATCTTCCACATAATACATGACACAATTACACGTATTATATAATACATGACACTGTGCCACGTATTATAAGCAAGTGAAATTAACATAATACGTGGGAGTTCGTCACGTATTATGCTCCATAATCCCGGCATCCCAAAGGTCTCAGCTCAAAATATACAACAACCTATGTGTGAGTGAGTGAGTTATATTTTCTTATCTGTAAAAAAAAAAATATTTGGAAGATATTATTTACTTGTTCATTATAATTGTGAAATTATTCAAAATTCATAAGATGGGGTCAAATGTCGAGCATGCCTCTCGGCTCGACGCCTGTCTGGAACGTGATCAGGCCTCTGTGGAACATGCACCATGGGAACATGCACCAGTGCACCAGGTGGCAAGTATGAGTGCTGTGGAATAGGGGGTGTCAATACCCTACGCGCAACATCGCAATACCACGTAAAGTACTCTACTGATGGCACCTGAACTGACCCGAGCCAACGCTATATGATGATACATCTCTCATGTCTGGTGGCCCACAAGTTGTACCACACCCCATAACGATTCGGCCACCATGGTGGATGCTTGCGTGCATCCTCTCTAGTCAGCCCATCAATGTTTAGTTGCTTACCTAGGATGGGCTGCTGTGCACCAAACTGTCTGAGCACACGGTCCACCTGGTGCCACTCAACAGTCAGGAAGCATAGAAGGGATGTCACGGAAGTCTAAAGGCGTGACTCTGATATACCCAATCTGGTGTGGCCATAAGTATCTCTTGAGTGTCACATGGAGTCCATATGAACTGCAATTGTATAAATACTCATTATCTTCCACAATTATATTGAATTAATTAAAATATTTAATCCAGAAAATAATACACTTACATCATTGTGTGACAGTAAATCAAGCTGCATCCTCATCTGCTATAATCCAGTGCCTGTAACATCCTATATCCGTGCCACCTAAAAAGCAAATTTTCCTTTTTTTATATTGCCTTTATATTGCCTCCTCACAAAAAAAGCAAGTTATGTAATATAAATTTTTATAACGGAAAGGGAAATTTGATATACCTCATCGTCAGTGGAAATAGTATACCAGCGTCAACACTCGGCCACAACTGTGGCACTCTACACCAAATCCAAGACTGGAACAGATAAAGCCATTCAGTAAAATCTACGGAATGCATGCCACAAGCCCAGCTAAGCCCCAGGTAACAGCACTGCAGATCCCCAGCTGAGGCTCCCACACTCCTCAAAACCACGTAGTAGCAGGAGATACCTCACATGCACCTTGGAAGAAGACATATTACCAAGTAGTACACCTCCAATCAACAACAATATATATGCACGCGCTGACTGCATGATCTATGCCTCAGTAGCCTGTGGGTCCAATGGGAGAACATCTCTCCTAAGCTAGTCCATGGAGAGTGCGTTCTTATACACCCTCTGATAATCCTTCGATAACACCTTCCCTAGCAGCTGATCACAGAGCTCCCATATGTCCATACCATCATGATGGAGCCCCCATGAACCAGTGCAACCACTCACAGGTCCCCCATCCACTTGTAGTCTTAACTGGAATACAACATCCTATATAGTGATGGTGCACTCACCCCTAGGCAGGTGGAAAGTATGTGTCTTGGGTCTCCAACGCTCCACAAATGCCGATAGCAATGCATTATCATACTTGTAATATGGAATTTGTGAAGCATGAAAAAACCTTACCTGCATCAAGTATGGCTGAATACGGGAATCGGGAGTTGCACGGATAAATTCAGATCTACTGCGCAAAACTTGACGAGGCTACATAGAGGACATAAAACGAAAAAAATTCAATTACATAAGGGCAACTTAAATAAAAAGAATTATAACTCTAAAAAGTGATAATATAAAAAGAAATATGAAATACTAAGGATAATTTTATCTTATTCAGCTTTTGTAACTCTATAAACAAAGGTAACTTAATTTCATAACTCTAAAAACTTATGGTATATAAAAAGAAATATGAAAGACTAAGGATAATTTTTTTTTTATAATACACCTATAATATTCACCTTCTAAGCCGAACAAATCTACTAACCTACAAATTATAACTTATAAAATCATCGACTTAAAAAAAAAGGAAACTAGTATATAGATCTTAATTATTAAATTATGCGCAACATTATTTATTTAATTTAAAGATTTTTTAAATAAACTGAATATTACTTGTGAATTTTTTAAGATTTATTTAATTTTAAAATTTTTATTGCTAATTATACTATTACTTGTGAAGAATAAATATTATTATGGGAACTATTTTCCTTTTTCTTACAACTAACAATTTATTAATTTATTAATCCATCCTAAAGTTATTTCTAAATGTGTGTTCTATTACATTAAATTATGATTTCATTAATTAATGTTGATTAATTAAATTAAAAATAATTAACTACTTTTATCAACAAATAAATATTCTATCTTTAAACCAAAATTTGCTAACTAATTACTCTATCATATATAAAATTAAATCATTTAACAATATAATGTGAAGAAATAATATTAATTTCATTACTTACATGTGTCACCACATTTTCTGAGATGTGTCCGTAATGATCTCTTCGGTAAATATTGTTGTTTTCGGCCATACTGAATTCTTGACTGCTATTTGAAATATCTTTCACTCTTTCTTTAAACTTTTATCTCTTTACACTTTTTCTCTCCCTCTCTACATAATGCGTGAGATGTGGTCCCCCATTATTTATAGCGTGGGCTAGCACATAATACATGAAATAGTCTCACGTATTATGATACATAATACGTGAGATTGTTTTATGTATTATGTTAGTTTCGCTTGCTTATAATACATAGCACAGTGTCACGTATTCCGTGAAAGATAAATATGTTGGGTTTTTGCTCTTTCACTAAAGCCCAATAGGGGCTAGTGTGTAAGAAGAGCCCAAGAAACCTAGAGCCCGTTTCATCTAAGGGTTAGGTTTCTTGGAACCCATATATATACTACACTTAACCCTCCTTGAAAAAAAGGAGAGAAGACACAGCCGTAGAGGCAAGGTCATCTCCTGATAGAGAGAAAGTGCCCACACACCATCTCCTTCCTCCTTGAGAGATAGTCTGGAAGGTCTGCCATCAACCGACTACAAGGAAAACACTCTGAGAGGTAATATTTCTTCTGTGTTTATGAAACAATGATGATTCGTTAAACATACCAATGTACCAGGTCCTTAAATCGCTTCCGCATAAATCCAATAGTTCCTACAATTGGTATCAGAGCCTGGCTGTACATTGGTATGTGAATCTAGTTTCACTATTCATGTAATTAGTTTGCTTCATGAAACATGACACCTAGGATTCTATATTTGTTGATCATATGTGTTGTATGTTTATCTTTATAATTATTTATTTGTTTTTCAACTTTAATCCATGGTAGAGATTTGAATGTATTTTCTTGAGTTGTAACAAGGAGGCTAATCCCATATGATTAGGTTTCCTCCATGATTTTTTATTTCAATTCTTGTATATATAGATATGTTTTTTTTGATTGTATACAAAAATTGTAATAAAAGAAGATCAAGAAGATACACAAAGAAGGACGTTCGTCACTGTTTGGATATGTTCGTGGACCTCTGGATCTCAGATTTGGACGTATCATATATCGTTGGAAAGAGGACGGAAAGACGAACAAAATGGTGTGTGGATCACGGCCAGGAGATCCTGCACGCGCCTCCACGCGCCGATACAAGCGGCTGAGACTGATTTCCACGCGCCTGTGAAGATGGAGAGAGTGTAGGCGCGTGAAACATCTAAATTGGATGATTCCAGTGGCGTTGGCTTCGTCTCTTCATGGCGGTCCTAACAAAAAGAATTTCGTGCTGATCCGAGTTCGGGTGACGGCGCAGTGTACGAAACAGTTAGGGTTCCTTGAAGTTGTCTTAGGTTTTCTTGCCAAAATTTGGTATTTTGGGCTATTGGACCTATGGTTACCATAAAAAGGCTTGAGATAAATACCTATGGGCTAAAAGGAAGGACAAGAAGGGCTGGAATATTTTTTGGTTATTTTTACCTTTTTTTTTAATATTTTTTTTCTCTAGGAAACCATGGATTAAAGTCTATTTTATTTAAATTACTTCATTTTATGAATGGATGAATTATATGATTGATAACATGCTTATTGTGATAACATGTCATATAGAATAGAAGGTGCCATATTGTTGCATAACTTGATAATTACATGAGCATAATAGCTATTTTGTCATTCCGCGACTAGTATGATAGTTATTATTGAATTAAAAAAAAAATCAAGACAAATTCCTAAAAGAATTGTTTACATTGCGAGTATTTTGTGGGTATTCTAAAATGGTCATGTGTCAACACACGCTGCATACCATAATCATGTATCATGATTGTGTGGAGCACACGCTGCCTATCATGACCGGATTTTAGGACCTTAATGTTTTTCAAAATTCCGATAAGCTAAGCTTGCACGTTCATCGGCTTGTGGGTGCTTACATAGTTTTTGAAAACAAACAAAGAATACTCGAATTTAAACAATTCTTGGAAATTGAAAAATTCTAATTTTAAAATATTGAATGGGTGAAGGTTTTTAATTAAGTAATTAATTTAAAACCTACGGGCTCCAATTGTGGGTTTATTAGTGAAATGGCTATCGTTGAAGCCCCATCGGATAAGGATAATCGGATTTCGCTAGATTAAACCTTAATATTTTCAAAATTTTAGTAAAGTTTTGTGCGGCCCATCATCGGCAACACTTAGACACTAAAGATAATTTTGAAAGTAAACAATGGTTAAATACATTCAACTTTGGTAAAGTTGTTAACCCTCCCATCGAGGCTCTGAAGGCCCAAAATAAACAAGATTAGTTTTACAAGTATCTTGCCCATCGTAAGCCTTGTAAAGATAACTAATGGATTGTTGAACTATAAACGAGTAGTAGTTATTAGAATCTACTAGCGCTATTTCCGTTTGCTGTTATTCTTGTTTGTAAATAGTGTGTGTTTTTTTCCTTGTTTTCAGAGAAAAAATGTCTTCATTCAATCCTTTAGCTACTATCTTGAGCCAAAAACCTATGGATGGTACAAACTACAAACAATGGAAAACCAATTTGGATATTGTTCTTCAATATGAAAAACTCAACTTTGTTCTGACTACCCCTATGCAGTATGACTCTTTGAAGATGCGCCTGAGGCAACAAAAACACATTTTCAGCAGGAAAAGGAAAGATGGGAGAAGGCAAATGTGGCAGTTCGCTGCTATATTTTAGCCAGTCTCGCCAGTCACCTTCAGGAGCAAGTGAGCATGATTGAGAGTGGAGCAAAGATGCTCCAGACTCTTGATGGCATGTTTGCTACGTCTAGCAGCTCTGCTAGGCAGAATGCGCTGAATGCAGTCACCAAGACAGTCATGTCTGGAGGAAGTGTGCGGGATCATTGTCTGACAATGATAGCAAACTTCAAGAAGACTGAAGACCATGGGGTCAAATTTGAACAAGGAGTAAAAGTTGACCTTCTCTTGCAATCACTGCCTGAATACTTCAATCAGTTCAAGATGAATTATAATATGAATAAGATGAATCTTGACCTAACTCAGCTGATGCACGAGCTTGAGAGTGCTGAACAATCTCTAGTCAACCAGGGCAGTGCATTTTTTGCTGGTGAGAGTTCTGTGAAACCTAAGGGGAAACCCAAGGGAAGGAACAAAAATAAGAAAAAGAAATCAGGTGTTCTAATTGCCAAACCAGTTGCAATGAAGAAGCCAAAAGGCAAGTGCTTCAAGTGCGGACAAAAGGGGCATTGGAAGAAAAATTGCCCATGTATGAAAAAATCAGGTGTGGGTAATTTACATGTGATTGAGGCTTGTTTAGTAGAGAATTACAATGATAAATGGATCATTGATTCAGGAGCCACTAACCATGTTTGTTACTCTTTGCAGTGGTTCAAACATAGCTTGCCTTTAAGTGAAGGACAACGAGTTTTGAAGCTTGGAAATGGGGAGCTTGTGTCTGCACTAGCAGTGGGACAAGTTGTTTTATCTTTTGATAATTGTAGAACTTTGGTTTTAGAAGACTGTTTATTTATTCCGGATTTTAAGAAGAATTTAATTTCTGTTAGTTGTTTGGTTAAACATGGTTTGACAGTTCAGTTTAATTCCTCAGTTTCAATAAGAAGTTCATCTTCTTTTTATTTGTTCCGGTGTAATGTTTAATGGTCTTTATTTCCTTAGTCCTGTGCCCTGTGAAGTTAATCATGTTGAAATAGGAGATGTTGAGCATGTTCATTCATCAAAGAAAAGAAAAGTTTCCAATGAAACTTATCTTTGGCATTTGAGATTAGGTCATATTAATTCTAACAGGATACAAGGTTTGGTCAATAGTGGGATTTTAAAATCCCTGAACTTTGAACCAATACCAGTTTGTGAATCTTGTTTAGAAGGTAAAATGACTAAGAGATCTTTCAAGGCCAAGGGAAATCGTGCCACACTTCAGCTGGAATTGGTACATACTGATGTATGTGGACCAATGAATGTCCAGGCCAGAGGAGGGTATCAGTATTTTATCACATTTACTGATGATTACTCTAGATTTGGACATGTGTACCTGATGCGTCACAAGTCTGAAGCTTTTGGAAAATTCCAGGAGTTCAAGGCTGAGGCAGAAAAGCATCTTGGTGTTCAAATTAAGACTCTTCGATCTGACCGAGAGGGTGAATACCTATCTGGAGAGTTCAGGTCTTACCTAACCAAAGAGGGGATAGTTTCACAATTATCTTCTCCAGGGACACCCCAGCAGAATGGAGTTGCTGAAAGGAGAAATAGAACCCTTTTAGAAATGGCAAGATCTATGCTCAGTTATTCATCTCTTTCTGATTCATTCTGGGGATATGCCTTAGAAACTGCTATGTACCTATTGAACTTAGCTCCATCCAAGTCGGTTTCAAAGACACCAATAGAATTATGTAAAGGGTGTAAGCCCTCCTTGAATCATATTCGAATTTGGGGTGCTCCAGCACATGTCTTACAAAAGAAACCAGATAAGATGGACTCACGTACAGAAGTATGCATGTTTATAGGCTATCCTAAAGGAACCAGAGGTTGGTTGTTTTATAGTCCAAAAGAAAAGAAGGTCATAGTGAGTACACACGTGACTTTCTTAGAGGAGGACTATATGGCAAATTATAAGCCAAGGAGTAAGGTTATTCTTGATGAGCTAGTCTCAGATCAAGTTTTACCTCAACCTTAGGTGGTTCCAGCTTTTGTTCCTATGGTTGTTCAAAGAGAGGAAAATATACCTAATGTTGAACACACACAGGAACCAGAAATAGAACCAGAAGTTCAGCATGATGATCAACAAGTGGAACCTGTAGAGGTGCAGTTACCGCTTGAGGAAGAACAACAAAATCATGAATTGGTTAATCCACTTAATGAGGGTCCTCATCTAGAATTGGATCCCCCTGTAGATGCACAACAACAAGTGCGGCAAACTCGTAGTGGGAGATTGATTCGTAAACCTGCAAGATTTCTCTTGTTGGGCGAATCGTCTCAGGATGTCATCATTGAAGAAGATGATGATCCCACGAGTTATGAAGAGGCACTAGGAGATGTTGATGCTCAGGAATGGCTTGAGGCTATGAATCGTGAAATGAATTCTTTATATTCCAACTCAGTTTGGTTTCTTGTAGATGCACCAAAAGGGATAAGACCCATTGGGTGTAAATGGATCTACAAGAGAAAGAGATGATTGGACGGGAAGGTTGAAACCTTCAAAGCTAGATTGATGGCGAAAGGATACACACAAATAGAAGGTGTGGATTATGAAGAAACCTTTTCGCCGGTTGCCATGCTCAAGTCCGTCCGGATTCTCTTAGCTGTTGCAGCAAATCTTGATTATGAGATTTGGCAAATGGATGTCAAAACTGCTTTTCTAAATGGAAATTTGGAAGAGGATATCTACATGCAGCAACCAAAAGGGTTCATAGTCAAAGGGCAAGAAAACATGGTATGCAAGTTGTAAAGATCCATTTATGGACTTAAGCAAGCGTCCAGATCATGGAACATCAGGTTTGATCAAGCCATTAAGTCTTATGGTTTTGAGAAAAGTCCTGATGAACCGTGTGTGTATAAAAGGATCCAAGGCAACGTAGTATCTTTTCTTGTACTTTATGTGGATGATATACTCCTTATCGGAAATGATACGGAGGTATTGTTAGGCATAAAGACCTGGCTAAGCAAGCATTTTGATATGAAGGACCTGGGGGAAGCCAATTATATTCTTGGTATTACACTCTTGCGAGACCGGAAGAATAGGGTATTGGCATTATCTCAGGCTAATTACATCGACAAAATACTTGTCAGGTTCAGCATGGAGAATTCCAAGAAGGGAATTATACCCTTTAGGCATGGGATTCATCTCTCTAAGGAGCATTCTCCTAAAACTCCTGAGCAGAGAGAACGTATGAGTAGGATACCGTACGCTTCAGCAATAGGTAGCCTTATGTATGCTATCTTTGTGCACCCACCGGATATACATTATGCGATGGGAGTAGTAAGTCGATACCAATCTAATCCTGGAGAGGAACACTGGATAGCGGTTAAACATATACTCAAGTACCTTAGGAGAACGAGAGATTATATGTTGGTCTATTCTAGTGGGAGTCTTGAATGAGGTATTATTCTTTTATTCCACATACTATTTACAAACACTAAGGTCCAGATCAATTGTGAAGTATATGATCATATGGATACGTTCATGGAGGACATGATCATAGGTTCTCATAATTGATGAACAGATTCATAGCTGTTAAATAAAGTTAGGCACTTTATTTAGGCTGCAATATTTTATGAAATGGTTTTGTCCGAATCATTGTAAAATATTGGTGTGAATTAACATTCATATTGAAAGGATCAAGGAGAGATTTGATTAAGGGTGTTTTTCTGTCATAAGGTATCAAATCTCCAGATAACTATAGTTATAAGATTGCTCTTAATTACGAAGTTTATTATAAATAGGTAATCAAATAGTTTTCATTCTTTGATTTACCAACGGGTGAGGTGCGATCCATTGACAGCCAATAACTCGGTATTTTGGGAGTGAGATTGTTTGATTATCAGTATTTATGAGATAAACAATATGAAATTTGTAGGAAATGTCCCCTTGATATATTTCGGTACTTGGATATTGAAGACACTGGCTAGTGCATGTAATCCATTAGAGAAACTATCATAGTCAAGGGAATAAATAATTGATTGGATTACAGAAAACTAGTCAATCAATTATAGACGTTCTACAAAGGGGTGATATATATACTGTAACACCCCGATTTTTCTGTCCGAGGGAAATGACCAAAATGCCCCTAAGGTCATTTCCTGACCCGAACTCGAGGGTAACCAACTCGGTCACCCTCGAAAGGGTCAACTTAATGTTTGAAGGGGATTGAATGGCCTTTGAATGCTTCCGGAAGCGAAAATTTCGTTTTTCGCAGTTTCGGGTCAAAATGACCAAAATACCCCTATAACGTTTTTACGCGGGTAAAGGTGCCGTTTGAGCCCGAAACTTTCCCCAGAGGTTTAAAAACATGTTTTCATATGTCTAGAGGTCTCTGTTCAAGTCCCGGTGGTCCCGGGCAGTTTTAGTGCAAAATTACGATTTTACCGCTAGAATAGTATTTTTGAGCTTAATGACGTAATTAAGCAAACCTAAGCAATATTAAGCTCTAAATGAAGATTAATTTATTTCCCTAATTAATCTAAAGTCAAAATAATTTATTAAAGTTAATTAGAACCTAAAATTGCTTAGATTAAACTTAAATCCCTTTTTAGAACTCAAGATTCATAGTTTTGGAATCTTGAATAGTGTTTTCTCTCTCCAATTCCTTAAATCAAGGAAATGTGTCTAGAGTTGTTTAGACTCTAAATTGAGGATTTAACTCACTAATGGTGCAAGACCACTCCTTAATTATGTCTAGACCACCTTAATTATCCATTTTCCTTACCTAAACACTTTCTTACAAATTCCTAATCTTAAGCATAATCAAAGATACACCTAAACACAACTCTAAACCACAATTAAAATGCAAAGAAACCTCCCCCATGGATGATGAAGTTTCGGCCAGCACACTCCTCCTTTGACCACATATTAAATTGTTTCTCACTCAAAGAACCATGCTTGAGGCCATACCTTGAACCATACCTCACCATACCTTAAGCCATACTTCACCATGCCTCAAGAACACATTATCTCACCTCATGGAACACATGGAACCCTCCAATCTGCACCTCATATGGCTGAAGCCTTCATCAGCCTTCACACCCTCCATTTGTTTCATTTCTCTATAAATAGAATGCCTTGAGGAACTTGCACCACTTTTAGATCATTTGCTAAGCTTAGGAGCACTCAAAGCTTTTCTTTTTCTCTCAAAGTTCTAGTGTTCTTCAAGTTCTTCAAGCTCTTCAAAGTTCTTCATCATCTTCATCTTCTTCTTCCATCCTCAAGTTCATCACATCAAGTAGGGATTTTCTTTCATGTATTCTTTTCTTTAAAGTTCTTGTTCTAAGTTTTATGTTCATAGTTTCTCGTGATTCTTTTTAGAACTTCTTTTCTTTTCCTTGTTCTTTCTCATTTTCGGCCATGAGCCTTGGAGTTCAAAGAAATGAGAGCTTGATGATGAGAGTTTCATGATGATGTTCATCACTTGAAACAAACTCTAGAGCTTGATCTTTGTTCTTGAGCAAAAGTGTTTCTAGTTTTTCCTTTCTTGAACTCTTGAGAACTTTAACTTTGATGGTGTTTTAAAATGGCTCTATGAACTCAATGATGAGGACTCATGATATTGGTGTTAATATATCATCAAGGTCATGAACTCTAGAGTTTTAAAATGCACTTTTCTCTTCTTGAAGATTTCAGCCATTTCCTTGAGATTTTCTAAGTTTCATAGTTTGATTCCCAAAAATATTATGTTGAGTTCTAAGAACTCCAAGCTTGAATTTACCTTGTTTGGATGAGTTTGGGTTAAGGTTTAAGTTCCTTTAAAGTCTTGTTAAGAGCTCTAGAAAGATAAAATGAACTTGCATAATTTATTTTATGCTTACATTCATATTTACATTCTTGCTATGCATCTTTACTTTCAAGCTATCACTTAAGAACATAAAGATTAAAATGGAACTTGTACCATCACTTAAATTAATTCTCAAAGCCTTTCTATTTCGGCCTTAAAGTCGATTTTTGTTGGGCCTAGAGTACTAAAATAAAGAATTGAACTTGCATTATCACCTAATTAATTTCACGAATGCCTATCTATTTCGGCCTTAAAGTCGATTGTTGTTGGGCCAAGAGCACTAAAATAAAGAATCGAACCTTGCATATTTACTTTCAAGCTTGCACGTTTAAGTTTATGTCTCGCATATTTACTTTCAAGCTTGCACGTTTAAGTTATGCCTTGCATATTTAAATTTAAGTCATCACTTTACTTTGTAAGCAAAATTAAAAATGAAAAGCATGAGTACGTTTAGTTTATGTCGTAACTTAAAAACCTAGAGCTCAAAGACTTGCCCATTTCATTCCAAGATAAAGTTAAATGTGAATGCATTCCTTGAATGCATAATTTCGGCCAAGTAGTGATGATGGACTTGCAATGAGTTTTCATCTAGCTACTAGGACCAATAGTCTACGTTTTAAGTTTTCCTTAAAGTTTTACAAATCTTTATAAGGTTATGTCATTATAAGTTGTGATTCCAATCTCTTTTAGGGGATGGAATATGTTTTGGTCACTGACCTAAGGCTTCACTTAGCCTCTTAATGATTTAAAATGTCTTGCAAAGAGTTTAGAAGTTCTAGATTGATCCCAAGAGAAACTAGTTAACTTATGTACCTAGAAATGTCAATTTGAACTCTCTTATTAAAGTTGAATGTTTTCGGTTCTGATATGATGAGTGTGATGCTGTATGATAATGTTTTGATGTGTTGGAATTTGTGAAAATATCATATGATGATGTAGAAGCGATCCTATGCATGATAGGTAAGAAACTAGCTAACTAGAAATACCGTAAAGCTAGAATTTAACGTAGTTTTGACCCATTTGTTTATGGAACTTTTCCAAACTATTTTAATGGGAACATAATCAGATTTAGATTGTTTAGACATGAAAAACTTGGTATCATTTGAGTTAGAATTGAATTCTAGCACCTATAGGGAAACTAGTAACTAGAAAATCGTAAAAATGCAATGTAGAACTCTTAGAACATTTATTTTTATGGATTCTGTCCAGCACCCTTACAACATGATAAACATGATTAATAATTAGTCCTTAAGCATAGGAATGTCTCATAATTGATTTAGATTTAATTTATAGCGCCTTAGGCGAAGACGGAACCGAGAAAGGGTCTAAAACGTAAGTTCTAGAACCCCAGTAAACACAAGTTAGAGATTCTGCCCTATGCTATTCAGATTTAAGTGTGAACATGAGGATGATGAATGATGTTTAATTATGAGCCCTTAGGTGCATAAAATATGAGTGATGGATGTTAGAGAAACATATCTCATGATTAAGACCTATAAGGGTCAAAGCATAAGCTACCGTAAGGATAAACGGTTGAAAGTTCTATGATGGTGCATGTGTTATGTAAATGATGATGATGTTATTCATATGATGGATTCATGAGGATATATGTATATGTGGCATAAAGCAAATTTGGAAGGAATTCGGTGTAATGCCATAGTGCCGCCGAATTCTCGACAAATTTGGGGACTTAAAGAGATTTTGAAAATTAAGGTACTAAGATGGGTTCTAGGATGACACCGGTTCGGCCGAGCACCTCCATAGAACTCATATGACATCGGTACCATTTTATACTCTTAGGTGACACCGGTTCGGCCCAGCACCCCTAAGAGATTTGCCCCCTAACCCGTACTCAGATAGTCGGGATTTATGATTTATGATACGCTTATCGTTAAGTGGTAAGTAAGGACTAGTGACGACTAGTTAAGGTATGAGCTCATAACCTAGATGTATGACATGTTCTGGGTGACACCGGTTCGGCCGAGCACCCCCAGTTCGATTGTCTTTTAGGGTGGCCCATGAGGAAGAGAGGTTTTATGATTATGATCATGTCACTAAGTTTGTCCCATATGAATGTTTCTATTGCCACTTTATGCCACCAAGTATGATGATGCTTGATGTTATGTTTTATGTATGAGCATTAGGTAGTGTCATGCATACATTTCCTATTGTGTTGTATTCATGACATTAAGATCATCCTAAAATGAATGGACCTTGGCTAAAGTATATTTCGAAGTTTAAAATGAACTAAATGCATGTTCAGTCATTTCGTATAATTAAACCCAAGGTTCCTGAGGACGTAGATGATGACACTTAGGTAGTAGGAGGCCCTACTGAGATTCTTTAGTAAGATTCTCATTCCCTCTATCTCTTTCTTTCCGTCACGTCTTCAGATGGCGACGTTCGTAGTGTTCATGGACACGTCGACATGGGAGGTGCACCATGACCCGGACCACGGGTCATTCCATTTTGTGGGTCGATGCACAGTTAGAGTATTCATGTTCATGGGTCGACCCTTCACTCCCCCTGTACATTCCCATCGTTTCTCCCCCGTCTCACCTTTTGGCAATGACCTAGTGTTCGAGCGCGCACGTCCCCGAG
This sequence comes from Dalbergia cochinchinensis, assembly GCA_031216125.1. Taxonomy (NCBI): domain Eukaryota; kingdom Viridiplantae; phylum Streptophyta; class Magnoliopsida; order Fabales; family Fabaceae; genus Dalbergia; species Dalbergia cochinchinensis. The sequence continues at coordinate 51,103,316 of CM062371.1, read as the reverse complement.
AGGAGAGGCTACGCCGTACTCCACTTTTCGCGTCCGCCGTTCGAGACTACCCCCAGTATGTGCCCCGTTGCCCGTCGTCTTTCTCGGAGACGGATCCTTCCGAGGATTCGGCCACCCAGGTACCCTCTGAGGGATCTTCCCCCACCATACCTATGGACTTTGGAGAGGATAGCGAGCCCACCGTGACTCAGCCGAGGTGTGCACGACGACCGGAGATGCGGCCATACCCCGGGAGTCACATTCGAACCCCACTCTGCCTCTTCACGCCCGAGGAGCTCGCCCAGTTTCCCGGATATCTGCCTCGATCACGAGATGGTCGCCAGTAGGAGGTCGTGGATGGCCCGAGTTAGAGCACACACCACTTAGATGGGGATAAACCTTCTTTTGTTTAGAGGTTATCCCATTAGATGTACTCGGGTAGGGGAGTAGATTATGTTTATGTTTTATGATGTATTTTCTTTTATGTATTTCCCTTGTACTAAATTAAGTCCCACACTTATAAGTGGGCAAGTTATATATATATGAGATGATATTCAGTGATGTTCATGTTGTGCCTTATGTTATGATGTTGTGAGACAATTGTTTTACTTTGCATGGTTTACCGCTTATCGCATCACGCGGCTCTCACTTTGTATTTCAAAAAAAAATTTACCTGTATTTTCCGCTAAGTATTTCTAAGAAAAATTGAGAACTATGAAGTAACAGACTAATGTTTAACCTAAGTATGTTCTAGAGTATTGGGTTAAAAATTAGGATGTTACATATACATGTTATATATGTTATTAATCTTGGAGTTCAAGTTCGGGCTTTTAGTGGAGTAGCACCGAATTAGATAATCATTTGTTGATTATCAGGAGCCTTGATTAGCAACAGCTGGTAGATCCCCAGGCTAGCTCAAGATAAGGGATGGGAAAATTTTAGTTGATGACGACTAGTGAGTTACATGGTCTTGGGCTTTAGGCTCAAGTTTGTACTCAAGAGCAAGTGGGAGATTGTTTGGTTTTTGCTCTTTCACTAAAGCCCAATAGGGGCTAGTGTGTAAGAAGAGCCCAAGACACCTAGAGCCCGTTTCATCTAAGGGTTAGTTTCTTGGAACCCATATATATACTACACTTAACCCTCCTTGAAAAAAAAGAGAGTAGACACAGCCGTAGAGGCAAGGTCATCTCCTGATAGAGAGAAAGTGCCCACACACCATCTCCTTCCTCCTTGAGAGATAGTCTGGAAGGTCTGCCATCAACCGACTACAAGGAAAACACTCTGAGAGGTAATATTTCTTCTGTGTTTATGAAATAATGATGATTCGTTAAGCATACCAATGTACCAGGTCCTTAAATCGCTTCCGCATAAATCCAATAGTTCCTACAAAATACGATAGACACTGACACTATATCACCAATTACTTTTATTAAAAATAAATATATATTTCTCAATAATATGCATAATAATGCACATTCGTAATTAATCATTTTTCATGTTTTTCTTCGGTAAAAAAGCCTCATATATCATTATACGCATCGTACTTTTGGCCTTAGTTTCTCTTTTTTTCCTAATTGGAGAAACGAAACCATAGCCCCTCTCTTCCCTCCTGCGTCCCTATGATATCACATAAAGAAAGCCTTTAGGGATCCATAGGCATCACCAAGAAGGGTACAACGCGCCCGGAGGGCGCCGCGACGAGAAATGACGACCGATTTCAAAATAAACTTGTAAAAATGGGAGCCGCTACCAATTTTAATTTTGGTTAAAATTGGAAAACCTTTTAATTTGCAAACTGGTCTTTTTAAAAGAAATCAAAGGTTCGGGAGTCTGATTATGATTAGGGAAGAGTGGAAACTTAATCCCACTGCACCCCTAATGTATCCGTATGAATACGGTTACCCTAGAGCTCATTATGCAAATTTTAATAATATTTATTTTCCCCCAATAGTTGTAATTAAAAAAATAAAATAAAAGAAAAGAAAATTAAATTAAAAGAGAACACAATTTAATGAAAAATTAATTTTGACTTGATAGTTGTTGGCTACGTCGACGTATCCTCCGGTGCAATGAGGAACTTAAAGTCACGTCATTCTATAGAAAATGATTGTGTGTGGATAGATTTTAACTAAGAAACAAAATAACAATGCGTTGATTGATTTTAATTAAAAAGGAGTGTTGATTGATTTTGATTTAATTTTTTGTTTTGGAAATGAATTTTTATTATGGGAGGACAACATTTAGACAAGCACTAATTTTAATAAGATTTGATAAAATTAATTCGCATACATGTAACAAACACAATTAATTTGAACGAACATATAGAATTAAACAAAAAATAAAATTTGAATTACTATTTTAAATTTTTATTTTTATTACCCTTTTTATAATTAAAAAAAACTTTTGCTCAAAAAAAAATAAAAATAAAATAAAATAAAATAAATCTTATCAAATATTTATTTTGTAAAAAAAATAAAAAATAAAAAATAAAAAAAGTAAAAAAAAAGAGTTAGCCACCAAAAAAGGAACTGATAACAAAAAAAAAGAAGAAAGCCCAAAAACGAAAAAAAAAAATCTGCAAACCAAAAATAAAAGAAGCCCAAAACGAAGAAAAAAAACTACAAACACAAAAAAAAAGCCCAAAATGAATTAAAAAAAACTGATCATCAAAAATAAAAAATAATAAAACAAAGCTGGCAAAAAAAAAACGAAATGCCCAAAAATCAAATCAGAAATAATAAAATAAAAAAAGAAAAAGGCCAAAACAAAAAAAAAAACTAGCCCAAACATGATAAAAGAAAAGACCCAATAGAACTAGCCCAGATAAAAAAAAATCTAGTTCAAAAACAAAGCCCAATTCCCGAACCCACATAACCAGCTAAAAAAAAAATAGTAAAAGACAGAACCCAATTCCCACCTAAAACTCAACCAGTCCCTTTCTTTTGGAAAAAAAAACGAACTTAGCCCAATACTGATAAAAATAAAAAAACACACAAAAAAAAGCCAAGGAACCCAAAACTGATAAAAAAAAAAAGAAATCCCTAATCTAACACACACACACACACAAACACACTCACATACACACACACACACAAATGAAGAGAGAGGGAGAGAGAGAGAGAGACACGGACAGAGAGAAGGGGAAAGAGAGAAGAGAGAGAGAGGTCGCGCGGCCATGGAGAGGAAGAGGAGGGCCGCACGAGACGGCGGTGGTTTGGGGAACGAGAGACCGCCACAGAGGGGAAAAGGGGAGGAGGAATCGGGCAAGGGAGAAGGAGAAGAAGCCGCGACCGCGTGGCTGGGAGACAGGCTGCGCCCTGCCGCGGCTGAGAGAAGACCGACGAAGGGGAAGCCGGCGCGGTGGAAGATCGCAGAGTAGAGGAAGGCGACGGCTCGCGGTTGAGCGGCGGTGTTCCACGGTGAGAGGAAGGCCGTGGGAGGTTGGAGACGAAGGAAAAGCCGCACGACTTGGGCTTCATGGCGGCGTAGGGTGGTGGCTGGAGATGCGACCGGTGGCAAGTGCGCGCGGAGGGGATTGAGGAGCGTGGTGTGGTTGCATGCACGAGGGAGTCGAGGTCGCGGTTGTTGACGGAGGAAAGAACTGAGGCCACGGCGAGGATGGTTCAGTGGAGGACTGCCGCGGCCTCTCTTATTTCCTTCTTTATTTTCTGGTTTTGATTTTTGTTCTTGGATTTGTGCTGAGCTTGGTATGCTGTTTGATTTTGCTTCTGGTTTTTTATTACAGGTGGTTGTGTTTGTTTGGTTTCAGGTTGTGAGAGCGGTGGTGATGGGATGTTGATGATTTTGGTGGGGATAGATGATGATGAGGCCGTGAGGTTGGTCGTTGGTGGTGGTTAGTGCTGTGACAGGGAACGATGGAAATGCTAGGAGGAAGAAGGCGGCTGATGGTGAGACAAGGAGGAGGAAGCGCTTAGAGCCGGGAGTGGTGGAGGTGGTAGAGCTACACAGTGGCTCGCGGTGGTAGTATATGGCTATGGAAGAACAAGAAGAGGTCGCGGCTATGGTGGTGGCAGCCGCAACCTCCCTCCCTTCTCTCTTTTCTTTTGATTTTTGATGGTTTTGAAGATCTGTTTCTGGTTGCTGTTATTACCTTGTTTTATTGCTGGACTGAATTGCTGATTCTCTTCCTTGAATGTTTTTGATATGCTTGGAAATTTTTGACTGATCTCTACAGATTTTGTTTTGAAATTTGATTGTCTCACTCTCTGATCTGGACAAAAATTGATATTCGGTGGTCACTGTATGAGTGTGCGTTTGAATTCTTATGAAGTGTCCGAGAATTTTTCTGAATCCCCCCTTCGTTGTTGCAACTGAATCCCTTTTATACTGAGCTTGCATTGATTAATCTATTGTTCCAGCTAGGTAAGGGATGGAGACAGGCTGTTATCTCGTGCTATGTGCAGGGAGCGGAGTGGCTGAAGTGGGAGACATGTCACAGAGTGAGTGGTATGGCTGTAGTGGAGCTAAAAGTGGAGATTTGAAGTGGGAAGCTAATGCACATGCCCTGCTTCAACATCTTTTATTTATTTAATTTTTTTGTATTTTTTGTTATTTTTTTTGGACAAAAACAAATACGGGCTTGTAACAAAATGCACCTGGGTTGGACTGAGACATAACTGGACAAGACAAAAAGAAATTTTAGGTAATAGACTAAGGATGAATTGGACTTCTTTTTTTGTTTTAATTTTTGGAAATAAGAAAAACAACGAGACAACCCCCTTTTTGTTTTTCTCAAAAGAAAAGAATAAAGAGACTATAAATTAAAATACGTAAATTTTTGGATTTTCTTGCTAATGGATCGGACAAAATTAGGTGTTCATAGTTGCCCCTCTTTACTTGTTTTTTACTGAAAAATATAAAGGTTGTAACTCCAATATTTTACTGTAAGAGACAAGTAAATATTGAACACATATTTTGTCTGAACGTATGATGCATGGTGATGATGTGAAATGATATGATGAATGATGTTAAATGATGTAAAAATTCAAAAGTATTTACAAAAGTATGTGCAAAGCATATGAGAATGAGATTTGTGAGAGGAAATGTATGTGAAATTTGCATGAAGTATATGAGAATGGAATCTGTGAAAGAAAATGTGGATGTAAAACTCGCATATGAAATGTAAATGTGAAATCTGTTACAACAAATGCATGTGAAATTTAAAGTAAATAAAGGTGAAAACTGAGTAAAGACATGTGAATATTTTGTTTTTTTTAATAATGTGAAAATAGAGTAAACGGATGTGAAAATAAATGCGAAAGCAGTAAAAGCTTGTAAAAATAAACGTGAGAGCAGTAAAAGGCTTGCGAAAATAAACGTGAAAGCAGTAAAAACATGTGAAAGTAAACGTGAAAGAAGTAAAATCTTGTGGAAGTAAACATGAAAGCAGTAAATGCTTGCGGAAATAAACGTGAAAGTAGTAAAAGCATGTGAAAGTAAACGTGAAAGCAGTAAAAGCTTTTGGAAATAAACGTGAAAGCAGTAAAAGCTTGTGGAAGTAAACGTGAAAGTAGTAAAAGCATGTGAAAGTAAACGTGAAAGCAATAAAAGCTTGTGAAAATAAATGTGAAAGCAATAAATGCTTGTGAAAATAAACGTGAAAGCAGTAAAGGCTCATGAAAATAAACGTGAAAACAGTAAAAGCTTCTAGAAATCAACGTGAAAGCAGTAAAAGCTTCTGGAAATAAACATGAAAGCAGTAAATTGTGAAAGCTGGTAAATGTGAAAGCTGTAAATGTGAAAGCTGGTAAATGCGAAAGCAGTAAATTGTGAAAGCTGGTAAATGTGAAAGCAATAAAGGTGAAAGCTGGTAAATGTGAAAGTAGTAAATTGTGAAAGTTGGTAAATTGTGAAAACCTTATGAAAGTGTGTGAAAATTAAATGTATGGATGAAACGATGCGAGATTAATGTGATGATGGTATAATGAATGATTCAAAGCTAGTGGAGTGATGTGATGATGGTATGATGAATGATGGTATGATTAAATGTATAAATGATGCAAGACTGATGTAGAGATGATGTGCTTTGTGACAATGATGACAATAGTTCTCAAAAATAAAATTGCCCCAGTTTGAAGTATCTTCGCATTGTCCTTCAAGAAAGCATTTGTCTATCCTAAAAAATGATCCGTCTCTCTAGATGAGTAATTCTGTGAGCTTTATGTTGTAGGCTTCAAGTGTATCTTCTTCTTTTTGCCCCAGTTCTTTGATCGTGTTCTCACTTTATGTCTTGATCACCCATTTGGATTTCTGATCAAACGAATATCACTTTGAGTCCATCAAGACTCACATTTGAGTTGTTCTCTTTAAGTCTAGGCTAGACAAGTCGTCTCATCTCTTTGCGAGTCAATCTTGGTCTTCAAACCCTCTACCTGATTTATCTATCATGAGCTTTGTCAGTCAATTAGTCCTTTGGTTATGCTTCAATTATAATATCATGATTATGCCTGGTTTTCAAAAAGAATATAAAGCTATAGATCTTGGTAGAAACGAAAGATAAACAGGGACACAGAGGGAAAGAAAGACAATTTTATTCGATTTCAAACTGGAAATCATTTACAGGATTTCAACAACTGTTAAGAGGTAAGGAATGCAGAAAGAAGAGACTGGTAGTGCTGCTTTCATGTGACCAACCCATTTCACTGATTCATTAGCTACACCAGACTTGAAATCCATAATGACGAGTGCACTCCTTCGCTGTCAAATTGCCCCAGTTTCCAAACTCCACATAGCTTCTCGATCATTGACTCAACTTTCATCATTACATAGGCCGCCTTTTCAGGTTTTCGACCTAGCATTTTCATTTGATTTCTATGCTCTAATTTTTGCCTAGGTCGCCCTTCTGGGTTTTCAACCTAGCGAGCTTTTCTTTTTTTCTTTTTTTTCTTTTTTTTCTTTTTTTTTCAATTTTTAAGAAAAATATCTCTTCACGGCATCTGAATTGATCGGTTTTGCAAGTACATTGCCTTCCATGTCAGTTTAGATCAATGTTCTTCCAGAAAATGCATCTTTTATGATGTTAGGGCCTTCATGTGTGGGTGCCCACTTGCCTCTGTTATCCTCCTGATTTGGCATAATTTTCTTTAGAACAAGGTCACCGGATTGAAATGTTCGAGGGCGAACGTTCTTATTAAATGCTTTAGCCATCCTTTTCTGATATAACTGACCATGGCAGACTGCATTCAGCCATTTTTCTTCAAGCATGTTCAATTGCTCATATCTCATTTTGACCCACTCAGCTTCTTCCAATTCAGCTTCCACCAAGACTCTTAAAGACGATATTTCCACTTCTATGGGTGTTACTGCCTCCATCCCATACACCAGCGAATACGGAGTTGTCCCAGTTGAGGATCTGATAGATGTTCGGTAGGTGTGTAATGCATACGGCAGCATGTCACTCCAATCCTTATATGTGACCACCATTTTCCCCAGGATCTTCTTGATGTTCTTGTTTGCTGCTTCCATGGCCCCATTCATCTTTGGTCGATAAGGAACCAAGTTATGATGCTTAATCTTGAATTGCTCACATAGTTTCTGTACATCTGCATTGTTAAAATTTGTGGCATTATCTGTGATGAGCCTCTCTGGCAACCCGTATCTACAAATGATGTTATTCTTCAGAAACTTCACTACCACTTTCCGTGTCACATTGGCATAGGAAGCGGCCTCTACCCATTTGGTGAAATAATCAATAGCTACCAGAATAAATCGATGCCCATTGGAGGCTTTAGGGTTGATTGGCCCTATGACATCCATGCCCCACATTGCAAACTGCCAAGGCGATGTAAGAGTATGCAATAGCACAGGAGGAGAATGGATTCGATCAGTATAGACTTGGCATTTGTGACATTTTCTGACAAACTCTATGCAGTCTTTTTCCATTGTAAGCCAATAGTATCCTTGCCTGAGAATCTGTCGGGATAACGTATGCCCGTTAGCATGAGTACCACAAATACCCTCATGGACTTCTGATAAGATGGAGTTCACTTCCCTAGCATCGACACACCTTAACAAAACTCCGTCATAACTCATTTTATACAATACTTCCCTCGATAAGAAGAACGACATTGATAGTCATCTGAGTGTCTTCCTGTCATTCTCATTTGCTGCTGCAGGGTATTCTTTCTCCTTAATTAACTTCTTGATATCGTAGAACCATGGTCAGCCGTCCGGCTCGTTTTCAATGTTGGAACAGTATGCTGGCTCTCTTCTAACTGTCACTTGCAAGGGTCGCACTTCTACTTCCAGATCGAGCTTGGTCATCACAACCAAGGTAGCTAAAGCATCTGCAAATTGATTCTGATCACGAGGCAGGTAATGGAAACTGACACCCTTGAACTCATCTTTTAAGCTCATAAGATGCTTTAAGTATGACAGTAACCTATGTTCTTTGACTCGCCATTCTCCATTGACTTGAAAAATGATTAAGGCTGAATCTCCATAGACCTCTAGGAATTGTACACCAAGGGATATCGCTACATTCAGACTTGTTATGCATGCTTCATACTCGGCCATGTTGTTGGTACAATCAAATGTCAATTTCACAGCAATTGGGAACTGTTTTCCATCAGGGGATATTAAGATTGCTCCAACCCCATTCCCTCGAATATTGACTGCACCATCAAAATATATCTTCCACACTAAATCATCTTCTTCTTTATTCTCACTATTCTCTTCTACAACTGGTAGGACATCTTCATTAGGAAATTCAAGCTCCATCGATTGGTATTCTTCAAGTGGATTTTCAGCCAAGTGATTAGCTATCACATTCCCTTTTATAGATTTTCTGGTCACATACTTGATGTCAAATTCTACTAGAGCTACTTGCCATTTGGACATTCTCAGGGAAATATGCGGGCTTTCAAAGATGCACTTCATGGGGTCTATCCGAGATATGAGCAAAGTTGTATAATAGAGCATATACTGCCGTAATCTCTTCGTCGTCCATACTAGTGCACAACAAGTCTTCTCAATAGCCAGATACCTAGACTCGTAGTCATTAAATTTCTTGTTCAAGTAGTAAATGGCTTGCTCTATTCGTCCAGACTCATCATGCTGATCCAATACTGCCCCCATAGACCCATGCAATACCGTGAGGTATAGTATGAGTGGTCGCCCTGGTGTTGGTAGAACTAAGAGAGGTGGATTTGAGAGGTAATTCTTGATCTTGTCAAAGGCCTCTTGACATTTGTCATCCCATTTGCTCGAATGATTCTTCTTCAATAGCTTGAATATCGGCTCGTAAGTGTGAGTCAGATTGGAGATGAATCTTGCTATATAATTCAGTCGGCCTAAGAAACCTCAGACTTTCTTCTTTGTCTTGGGTGCTGGCATGTTCTGGATAGCTTTGATTTTATCTGGGTCCATTTCAATACCCTTCTTGCTGACAATAAACCCTAACAATTTTCTTGTTGACGCACCGAAAGTACATTTTGCTGGATTCAGTCGAAGCTTGTAAGTCCTTAACCGTTCAAATAGTTTTCTGAGCACAGCAACATGACTTTCTCCTTCTTGTGACTTTGCTACCATGTCATCTACATCCACCTCTAGCTCCTTATGAATCATGTCATGGAAAAGAGTTACCATCGCTAGTTGGTAGGTCGCCCCAGCATTCTTTAATACGAACGGTATAACCCTATAGCAAAACACTCCCCACTGAGTCACAAATGATGTCTTCTCCTTATCTTCTTCTGCCATCAATATCTGATTGTAACTTGAATAACCATCCATGAAAGAGAATCGATAGCTTCTAGCTATGTTATCAACTAGAACATCTATATGTGGAAGAGGAAAATCATCCTTTGGGCTTACTTTATTTAGGTCATGATAGTCCACACACATTCTGACCTTTTCATCCCTCTTCGATACTGGCACTATGTTGGCTATCCATTTCGGGTAGAGTGGGACCTCCAAGAAACCAGCATCAAGTTGCTTCTTGACTTCCTCTTTGATTTTGAGCGACATTTCTGGGCTCATCCTTCTTAATTTCTGTCGCTTAGGTTCTATTCCTTCAATTAGTGGAACCCTGTGAGCTACTATCTCCGGGTCCAAGCCAGGCATATCTTTGTAAGACCAGGCGAAAATATCTAGGAATTCAAGGAATAGTGCAATCATCTCTTCCTTTTCCGGGTTGTCGACTATCTTCACTTCTTTCTTATCTTTGTTAGTGCCCAAATTCACAGTTTCAACAACCTCTTCATGTGGATTTATACCTTTCTCCATTGAATTTATGATTTTGGCGAATTGTTGGAACAACTCGGGATCTTCATTTTGTTCATTTTTATTCAAGTCTGTTGTAACGCAATAATCAGTTAATGAGTTTTCACAATCATTTACATAGGATAGCGAATCTGAAGGAGATGAGTCCTTGGAATTAAGATGAGACCTAAAATAAATAAAAGAAAAGAGAAACAAAAAAGAATAGAAAAGAAAGAAAACCATGCATAATCATCTTATTCAATTGAAATTGAAATACAACAAAGCAACTAAAGCGTCCATTACTCAAGATACAACAAATCATCTAAGGGCACAGAATCCCAATTGTTTAACGGCTCAAGACTAGGGTAGATCAGCCGAGGTATCTCCCTGGTTCCTCCAAGGGTGTTGACAGCTTCATCTGCTTCTATCACCATCACTTCTGCAGGTGCAGGAAATGTATCCCTAATATGTGGGATTTTCTTCTTAGTGGATTCAAAAGACTGTTGATCATTTGTGGCTTCATACCCGAGACCAAACTTCCCAGGATTGTCAGGAAGTGAGATTGGGTTCTTGATTCCTTGTAGCTGACTCCCTAATCCTTTCCCTTCTTCAAATCCACTTGTGCCCATTACTCGAGCAGCTACTTGATGCACATCACATTTTGATTTCACTGGCTCTGCTATCTCAAGGTTTTGGAATGATACCTCGAGAGTGTCTTCAGCACAATTAACATATGGCACTGACACTGGTTTAGTCACCAACAATTCTTCTTCCCCTTTGACTGTGATGAGTTTTCCATTGTCTACGAACTTTACTTTCTGATGAAGCATAGAGGGAACAGCACTTGCCTCATGAATCCAAGGTCTACCTAATAGCATCGTATACCCTGGTTCAATATCCATCACTTGGAATGTAGTCGTGAAGGTAGTTGGCCCAATTTGCAGCTGAAGATCAATAGCTCCCATGATCTCCCTCAAAGACCCATCAAACGCCTTAACAATGGTTCCACTTAGTTCAATAGTAGAGGGATCAATTGGGAGTTGTTGCAAAGTGGAGTAAGGAAGCACATTGAAAGCTGATCCTCCATCAATCAATACTTTTGTGATATTGTAACCTTGGCATTTCAGGGTGATGTGGAGCGCCTTCGGGCGCCCTGTTAGATGAGGAAAGACTTTATTTTCTATGAAGGTGATGGCTTTAGCTATTCTGATAGTACCTACAATTTCTTTAACCCTATCAGGGGTTATGTCTTTGGACACGTATGCTTGATCTAACACCTTTTTAATTGCACTACGGTGAGCCTCCGAAGATAGGATTAAAGAATAAAGTGAGATCTTTGCCGGTGTTTTCTTTAGTTGATCCACCACATCATACTCACTCTGTTTCATTATCTTCAAGAACCCCTCTTCTTCATCTTCTTGGGTCTTTTCTCTGTTTTCCTTTACGAGTGCTACTTGTAACATCCTAATTTTTAACCCAATACTCTAGAACATAATTAGGTTAATCATTAGTCTGTTACTTAAAATTTTTTTGAAATATATAAAGTGAGAGCCGCGTGATGCGATGTAACAAGCAATGGGCAAATCATATAACTCTTAACGTTATAGCACAAAGCACATAAAGGCACATCATGGGAAAACACTGAATAACATCTTATATATATATAACTTGCCCACTTATAAGTGTGGGACTTAATTTGGTACAAGGGAATACATAAAAGCAAATACAACATAAACATAAACATAATCTACTCCCCTACCCGAGTGCATCTAATGGGAAACCTATAAACAAAAGAAGGTTTATCCCCATCTAAGTGGTGTGTGCTCTAACCGGGTACTCCATCGGACGATCGTCACCTCCTACTGGCGTCCATCTCACGAACGAGGTAAATATCCGGGAAACTGGGCGAGCGCCTCGGACGTGAAGAGGCGGAACGGGGATCGAACGTGACCCTCGCGGTATGGTCGCATCTCCGGTCGTCGTGCAAGCCGTGGCTGAGTCACGGTATCCTCACTGCCCTCCCTCAACGGTGGGGGAGAGGGGGCAGAGCTCTCGCTATACGGATGGGTAGGCGGGTCCTCGGACGGGTCGGTCTCCGAGAAGTAGGTCCAGGGCACGTAATCGGGATAGTCTCGCATGGCTAAGGCGGTGGTGTGCATGCGGAGCACTCTCTCGTCATGCGTACGAGGCCATAGGGTGCAGTCGGGAAGAAGTGATGGGTGTGCACGGGATGAGCGAAGGGGCGTCCCACGAACATGAAAACCCGCACCGTGCACTGTCCCTCAAAATGGTATGACCCGTGAGCCGGGTCATAGTACACCTCCCACGTCGGCGTGTCCACGAACACTACGAACGTCACCATCTGAAGACGTGACGGAAAGAAAGAGATAGAGAGAGTGAGAATCTTACTAAAGAATCTCTCAGTAGGGCCTCCTACTACCTAGGTGTCATCATCTACGTCCTCAGGAACCTTGGGTTTAATTATACAAATGAGTGAGCATGCATTATGTCCATTTCTTTTTTTTAAAGTTCTAAACATAGTTTAGCCAAGGTCCATTCATTTTAGAATGATCTTAATGTCATGAATGCAACATAATAGAGGATGTATGCATGGCAGTACCTAATGCACATACGTAAACATAACATCAAGCATCATCATACTTAGTGGCATAAAGTGGCAATAGAAACATTCATATGGGACAAACTTAGTGACATAATCATAATCATGAAATATCTCTTCCTCATGGGCCACCCTAAAAGACAATCGAACTGGGGGTGCTCGGCCGAACCGGTGTCACCCAGAACGTGTCATACATCTAGGTTATGAGCTCATACCTTAACTAGTCGTCACTAGTTCTTACTTACCACTTAACGATAAGCGTATAATAAATCATAAATCCCGACTATCTGAGTACGGGTTAGGGGGCAATTCTCTTAGGGGTGCTCGGCCGAACCGGTGTCACCTAAGAGTACAAATGGGTACCGATGTCACATGAGTTCTATGGAGGTGCTCGGCTGAACCGGTGTCATCCTAGAACCCATCTTAGTACCTTAATTTTCAAAATCTCTTTAAGTCCCCAAATTCGTTGGAAATTCGGCGGCACGAAGGCATTACGCCGAATTTCTTCCGAATTTGCTTTATGCCACACAAACATATATTCTCATGAAATCCTCATATGAATAACATTAACATCCTTCACATAACATACATCATCATGGAACATTCAACCGTTTATCCTTACGGTGGCTTATGCTTTGACCCTTACGGGTCTTAATCATGAGATATGGTTCTCTAACATCCGTCGCTCATATTTTATGCACCTAAGGGCTCATAATTAAACATCATTCTTAATCCTCATGTTTACACTTAAATCTGAAAAGCATAGGGTAGAATTTCTAACTTGTGATTACGGGGTTCTAGAACTTACGTTTTAGACCCTTTCTTAGTTCCGTCTTCGCCTAAGGCGCTATGGGTTAAATCTAAATCAATTATGAGGCATTCCTATGATTAAGGACTAATTGTTAATCATGTTTATCATGTTGTAAGGGTGCTGGACAGAATCCAGAAAAATAAATGTTCTAAGAGTTCTACATTGCATTTTTACGGTTCCTTAGTTACTAGTTTCCCTATAGGTGCTAGAATTCAATTCTAATTCAAATTATACCAAGTTTTTCATGTCTAAACAATCTAAATCTGATTATGTTCCCATTAAAATAGTTTGGACAGAATCCATAAACAAATGGGTTAAAACTATGTCAAATTCCAACTTTACGGTATTTCTAGTTAGCTAGTTTCTTACCTATCATGCATAGGACCGCTTCTACATCATCATATGATATTTTCACACATTCCAACAAATCAAAACATCATCATACAACATCACACTCATCATATCAGAACCGAAAACATTTAACTTTAATAAGAGAGTTTAATTGACATTTTTAGGTACATAAGTTAACTAGTTTCTCTTGGAATCAATCTAGAACTTCTAAAACTCTTTGCAAAACATTTAAATTCATCAAGAGGCTAAGGGAAGCCTTAGGTCGGTGACCAAAACATATTCCATCCCCTAAAAGAGAATGAAATCACAACTTGTGACGACATAACCTTATAAAGATTTGTAAAGCTTTAAGGAAAACTTAAAACATAGACTATTGGTCCTAGTAGCTAGATGAAAACTCATTGCAAGTCCATCATCACTACTTGGCCGAAATTATGCATTCAAGGAATGCATTCACATTTAACTTTAACTTGGAATGAAATGGGCAAGTCTTTGAGCTCTAGGTTCTTAAGTTACAACATAAACTAAACGTGCTCATACTTTTCATTTTTAATCTTGCTTACAAAATAAAGTGATGACTTAAATTAAATATGCAAGGCGTAAACTTAAACGTGCAAGCTTGAAAGTAAATATGCGAGACATAAACTTAAACGTGCAAGCTTGAAAGTAAATATGCAAGGTTCATTTCTATATTTTAGTGCTCTTGGCCCAACAACAATCGACTTTAAGGCCGAAATAGATAGGCATTCGAGACATTAATTAGGTGATAATGCAAGTTCAATTCTTTATTTTAGTGCTCTAGGCCCAACAACAATCGATTTTAAGGCCGAAATAGAAAGGCTTTGAGAATTAAATTAAGTGATGATACAAGTTCCATTTTAATCTTTATGTTCTTAGGTGATAGCTTGAAAGTAAAGATGCATAGCAAGAATGTAAATATGAATGCAAGCATAAAATAAATTATGCAAGTTCATTTTATCTTTGTAGAGCTCTTAACAAGACTTTAAAGGAACTTAAACCATAACCCAAACTCATCCAAACAAGGTAAAGTCAAGCTTAGAGTTCTTAAAACTCAACATAATATTTTTACGAAATCAAACCATGAAGCCTAGAAAAAAATTAAGGAAATGGCCGAAATCATCAAGAAGAAAAAGGAACATTTTAAAACTCTAGAGTTCATGATCTTGATGATATATTAACACTAACATCATGAGTCCTCATCATTGAGTTCATAGAGCCATTTTAAAACATCATCAAAGCTAAAGTTCTCAAGAGTTCAAGAAAGGAAGAACTAAAACCATTTTTGTTCAAGAACAAAGATCAAACTCTAGAGTTTGTTTCAAGTGATGAACATCATCATGAAACTCTCATCATCAAGCTCTCATTTCTTTGAACTTCAAGGCCCATGGCCGAAAATGAGAAGGAAAAAGGAGAAGAAAAGAAGTTTTAAAAAGAATCAAGAGAAACTATGAACATAAAGCTTAGAACAAGAACTTTAAAGGAAAGAATACATGAAAGAAAATCCCTACTTGATGTGATGAACTTGAAGATGGAAGAAGAAGATTTGAAGAACTTGAAGAACACTAGAACTTTGAGAGAAAAGAAAAGCTTTGAGTGTTCCTAAACTTAGCAAATGATCTAAAAGTGGTGCAAGCTCCTCAAGGCATTGTATTTATAGAGAAATGAAACAAATGGAGGGACAAATGATCTAAAAGTGGTGCAAGCTCCTCAAGGCATTGTATTTATAGAGAAATGAAACAAATGGAGGGAGCTCATGGAGGTGAAGAGCTTCGGCCATGTGTGCAGAATTGGAGGGCATCCATGAGTTCCATGAGGTGAGATAATGTGTTCTTGAGGCATGGTGAGGTATGGTGAGGTATGGTTCAAGGTATAGCCTCAAGCATGGTTCTTTGAGTGAGAAAATAATTAAACATGTGGCCAAAGAGAAGTGTGCTGGCCGAAACTTCATCAGCCATGGGGGAGGGTTCTTTGCATTTTAATTGTGGTTTAGAGTTGTGTTTAGGTGTGTCTTTGATTATGCTTAAGATTAGGAATTTGTAAGAAAGTGTTTAGGCAAGGGAAATGGATAATTAAGGTGGTCTAGACATAATTAAGGAGTGGTCTTGCACCATTAGTGAGTTAAATCCTCAATTTAGTGTCTAAACAACTCTAGACACATTTCCTTGATTTAAGGAATTGAAGAGAGAAAATATTATTCAAGATTCCAAGACTAGGAGTCTTGAGTTCTAAAAAGGATTTAAGTTTAATCTAAGCAATTTTAGGTTCTAATTAACTTTAATAGATTATTTTGACTCTAGATTAATTAAGGAAATAAATTAATCTTCGTTTAGAGCCTAATATTGCTTAGGTTTGCTTAATTACGTCATTAAGCTCAAAAACACTATTCTAGGGGCAAAATCATAATTTTGCACTAAAACTGCCCGGGACCACCGGGACTTGAACAGAGACCTCTAGACACATGAAAACATGTTTTTAAACCTCTAGGGAAAGTTTCGGGCTCAAACGGCACCTTTACCCGCGTAAAACGCTATAGGGGTATTTTGGTCATTTTGACCAAAGCTATGAAAATGAGATTTTCGCTTCTGGGAGCATTCAAAGGCCATTCAATCCCCTTCAAACGTTGAGTTGACCCTTCGAGGATGACCGAGTTGGTTACCCTCGAGTTCGAGTCAGGAAATGACCTCAGGGGCATTTTGGTCATTTCCCTCGGACAGAAAAATCGGGGCGTTACAACCATTCCCATGATTTAAGAAATTGAATAGAGAAAATACTATTTTAAATTGATGTGACACTAATTCTTGAATTAAGAAAAGGGTTTTGAGTTTCTTTAAGCAATCTTAGGTCCTAATTAACCTCAATTAATTATTTTGACTCTAGATTAATTATTAAAATAAATTAATCTTTGATTAGAGCCTAATATTGCTTATGTTTTGTTAATTATGTAGTTAAACTCGTTATGCCCTTAATTAGGGGCAAAACAATAATTTTTTATAAAAATTTTCCGGGATCACCCGGGCTTAAATAGACGTTAGACATCCCTTAAAAATGACATTTCAAACTCTCGGACAGGGTTTGGGTCTAGTCGGGAATTAATTCTGTGCCAATTAGTCACATGGGCATTTTGATAATTTTATGCACAGGAACTCAAAAAATAAGATTCTTCTGGTCTATTAACACATACAACACACATAATCCCTGTTCAATATTGAAACAGCCCTTTGAGGATGGCCGGGGGCCAGCTATCCTTATTTTCCCAGTAAAATGAGCTCAGGGGCATTTTGGTTATTTGTACACCGAAAAAATCAGGACATTACATTTGATAACCTTCAAAAATTACTCTTACTTTCTAAACCATCGTTTCTGAAATTTTTCTTCTAAGACTTAGGATAGTTGACTTCAAAGGCAAAAGAGATGATTGACTGATTCTGATATCAGGATGTAACTCTTTCAAATTCAAATTCAAATTTCCCTCTATTTTCGGTAACGCTCAGTGCTCCATAGTGCAGTGAGCTTTCTGACATGTGGTAACAGATCCTTGATGTTTTTTTACTTTCTGATCTTCAATCCAAGTCTTATTATGGTGATGAGTGATTTGCAATTTTGCTGATTGAAGATAATGTAACATCTGGTCTTTAGAGATTGCTTGATATTTTCATTGTAAACGTATTTTTTGATGTCCAGTACTATTTTCTGAGGTCTCAAGACTTGATTTCTTGTAGCATTGATATCTTCTTCAAATCATTAGTTATCTATTTACTTGAATAAGGATATAATTTTACTTCCATTTCAGTTCATATTTCTCAACATGAGATAAACATATTTACATATGCAGAGTGAATTTTATCATCGTTTGAGTAACCATTGCTCTTGTTAAATGATAGAATCCTATTAAACTCTTACAATAAACTCAACACAATCATTAGTCATTCTTCAAAATATTTTGTTTAAATTGACTTTGTTGTCATTCAAAACTAATTAGTGTATTTTGACAGGGTTCTAGAGCTAACAGAATCATCACTTTGATTCTTGGGTGTTCAGTGCATTCTCCTCCTATCTTTTCTTTTTCTCTTCTTTGTGTTTTATTTTTCTATATGAGTTTGTAGACTCTTTGTTTAAGGTGATGATATAACTCGACATAGATGATGTGATTTTGATTTTCTTGCCTGAGACAAGTTTTCATTTCACAAATTGTGTTTTTATCTTTGGTTTCATTGCTTTTTGTGATTTAGCCATTCATGAATTGATCTAGGGTTCATGTATAGAATTGGGAAATTCATATATGTTCTTTTTCATGTGATACCATAATCCACCTTAATCCAGGAATAGATGTAGTTGATTATGTGGTTTGCTTAAAATTTCTTAAAAACCTTGGTAAATCCATTTTTAATTGAAATTGATCTAAGGAGTTAGAAGATTTCATTTAGTTAAAGGAGGACTAATACAATAAGGAATTGGTTGTTAGTAAATTTAGGAAATTTAACCATCAATTATGGAACTAGATCTTAATTGATAGGAATTCATAGATTCATTGGAAAGTCTAGTGAATTTGCATACCAATTTTCAGTTTAAGTGATTACTATAATCCAATTGGGAATTGAATTGCCAAACTATTGCTTGGCAAACTTAATTCTTGTGGGATAATACTCGCGTACTATGTTTAATTTACTACTTGAATAATTCAGTGCACTTGCCAATTGATTATCAAGTTTTCAATGCCATTGCTAAGGATTGAGTGTTTGTCAACAACAATAGTAACTGATAGATTTCTAATTTAGATTGTTTTATCTTAGTTGTTCTTCTATTTGCTTGCTATTCATATAAAGAAAAAAAAAACTCATTTCTTCTTCCCCTTTATTTTTTTCTTTTTCTTTTTCCATGGATAGCTATTATTTTGAAATTTGTCGGAGTTTTGCACATCTAGCAACCAAATACTCAATTCTTCTTTCCTTCTGATATTTCTTCAACTGTTGAGCATATGACTTGTTTTTGTCCTTTTTATGAGGCTGAAACCTAGTTGTTATCACTTGATTTTGGTCATGTATGTGCAACTTATGTGCATCCTATATGCTTATGCCGTATTATGAGCCAGAAGTGCATAATGGCATAAATCGAACAATAGCTGAAATCATGGAGAAATAAAATGGGACATTTCTACTAAGATGTATCAAATGTGAAAATAGAAAATTTGGTTGTGTTTGATGTTTCTATCTCCCAAAAGAAATCAAATGTGCAAAAATTGATGGATATCTATTTCCCTTGCACAATGAACAAGAAAACTATTTATATCTCTCATTTCTTGTTTGTTATTCTTATGCATGTTTGTGAAAAGTATTTGGTAATCCTACTACTTGTAAGAAAAATATACATTTTTGATTCTTTTGATTAAGGTGCATTTCATAAGTCAAGCTAATGATGTTAAAAGAGCGCTTCGTTGGAGGCAGTTCATGTTTTATTGTCTTTACTTCTATGTTTGGTAGTTAGTATTTGTTGAGTCAGTTTTAGTGGCTCCATGTGTTGGAGCTTTGCAAGAGGTGCATACATCGTCGGCTCCAAAAATATATTATTTTTTTAACTTGCATTAGAATTTTTTTTCTCACCCTTCATTATTTCATGTCAGCTCACAGTAAAGGAGTTTGATAAATAAAGCCACGGCAGCTTCATGGCGGATTTGGGATTCCCATGGTAGTGTTACGCATGCGGTGTGCAACGGCCTGGGCTGAGGTGTGACGGTGACGGAGGAAGCTACGACAGAGCTCATGGCCCTTAGTGGTGACTGCGGCGATTCTGTACACAAGTTCACGGCAGAGCAGAGGTGTCTCTCACGCTGGTGGTTGTTTGCTATCAGTGGCATGATTGTGTGAGGCGAATATTGCGGTGAGGATAGCGGCAGATCAATTTATTGTACTAAATTTAATTACAAAGTTTCCAAATTGACTGTGGTTTTACTGTCAAGATTATTGAAACTTTATTACTAATTTTTAAGGCTCTTATTTTTTGCACTGGACACTGCTCTTGATTTATTTTATATTACGACCATGGTTGTGGTGGAAAAAAATAGGCAGGTGGTGAGATTTTAATGGGGAGGATATGGAGAAATGGATGGTGGTGGCATAGTTGTAGAGAAGGGTGACGGGGTGATGTGAGAGAGACTAGAAGAATAAAATGTACAAATGATCTGTAAAATATATTTTATAAATAATAAAATATAAATATACATTTTTAATTAAATGTAATTTTAATCATTGGATTCAATTTTTAATGAATGAGATTTTAGAACCATATAATCCCAAACTCATTTATCTCCATTGTAGAACTTGCCTCGCAACTCATTTGGAGTCTTTTGAAAAAACATATACATTTTTCAAAAAAAGTTATTCTAATATCTAAAAGTGAATGTTTAATTAAAACACTTACTCTATTATTATTGGATGTGATAGCAGTTTCCATTATCTCCATTCATCTATCATGTCCAATATCCAATGGTGATTAATGAGTGTCTTAATTAGATATCTATTTTGAGGGTTGAAATAATATTAGTATATTTTTTTTCCTTCTTTGGAGCTAAGTTGATTGATTGATTAAGGGAATTTAGGGTCGTGGGAGCGGGCTGTCTTTAAAGCCCAGAATTAGTGTTGTTGTTTGCCTATTTCGCAGAAGTTTCCAAGAAGGTGAGGTAAATTTTACTACCTAATAACACGTCTGATAGAGACACCAATTCAACGTTAAAACTTATATCTTGACTGTTGGGCTCAGAGACTGATTCACAGTGTAATTAAATAATACCTAATGTGTGGCAATGAGTACCAAAAAAAAAATCCGATAGAATTAAATCTACCAATCGGCGCAGCGCAGCGAAAAATAAATACCAGGATGAATAGTATTTTACGGTGGGACCCGCTTATCACTATTCACGGTGGGGCCCACTTATCACTATTCACGCGGGCAGCACTCAGCAATGGAACCGTATCACTATTCATGTGAATAGTAAATTCGGAGTTACTATTCACTGTGGTGGGACGCACGTCACTATTCACGCCACCAAAATAGATCAAGAAATATGCACACCGAATTTTTAACGCGGAAACCCCCAAATATCGAAGGAAAAACCACGGGACAAACTCCGAAAAATATTCCACTATATTCAGGATAATTACACAATATCCTTTCCACACTCTCCAACCCAAGAGGTAAATATAGTGTTTCCCGGTGAGAACCCTCCTATTCAAATACTACACTTTTACAGTACCAACGAGTAATAAAGATGA
Organism: Dalbergia cochinchinensis; assembly: GCA_031216125.1. Lineage (NCBI taxonomy): Eukaryota > Viridiplantae > Streptophyta > Magnoliopsida > Fabales > Fabaceae > Dalbergia > Dalbergia cochinchinensis. The sequence continues at coordinate 51,082,051 of CM062371.1, read as the reverse complement.
TACCCAAAAAATATTCCAGGTGTATATAACCACACCCTACACTCTCTGAGATTTACTCACACTCTCTATTTTTCTCTCACTCTCAGAAAAATAACACACTCTGTGTATTTTTCTCTCTATGCAGCTCGTTCATCCGCTGCTGCTTGTCCATCTGAAGCTGCTTCCTCGCCTCTATTTATAGAGGGAGTTTAACACGATGTCTGATGAATTAATTTCGTTCACGAGTTGAAAATTCTCCTTCAGTGCCGACTCTTTACGAGTGAACAGTGATTTCACTGTTCACGCCTGAAAATCTTATGAAGACGACATCACGCGCGAACAAATGATTTCACTGTTCACGCGTTGAAAAATCTCTTCCCCGGCTGCTTCAAACTTGCCGGCTAGACCCCACGTTGACGAAAGTACCTAAGTTACGCGATTTTGCAGAAATTGATTTTGTGTAGGGTAGAATGTGAGGCCCTCAATTATTTTTGAGGAATACTAGTTTGATACTCAAAAAGTTGGTGTCTGTCCAGACACTCATTTTATAATTATTAGATGTGATGAATATTAAGAATAAGTGAAAATTATTATCACATCCAATAATTATAAAATAGGTGTCTAAACAAACACCCACTTCTTAAACACCAAAATATATTACCCATTATTTTATCGGGAAGAGATTACAGCGTTTTAGCTTTTGACGCTTTATCCCGAGCGAACGGATTTGATTGGGGGCATTTGCTGACTTTTTTGTTTTGACAAAACCATGAAAATGGACCCGATAGAAATCATTGCAGATTCTTACAAATGAGAAAAATGAAAATTGTAGAGTATATTTTTTTTAACACTGTGCTCGACGATAAGGTAAAGATAGGGAAAAAAATTCTATAATCAAATATCATTAATAAAATTATATATGGAATACATCTATAAAAAAATCTCCTCCATTTTTATCCATATACTAAACACTAGCATCTTTAGTCTAAATATTTGAAAGCTTAGATCAGTTTGGTGTTAAAATATTTGATATCAATTTGCTCCTAACACCTCAAATTTAGACATTAATCCCATTATTTTATAAAGAAATGTTACTAACTTCCATTACAATTCATTTCACTTTGCTAACTCAATGCATCGATCCTGACCTTAGATGTCTTGGAACTTTATTATGAAAATGAAAAGTGGATTTAGAATTGGACATGGTTTATATACATGGATCAATTAGCTCGTTGTTCTTTTCAATTCAAGGCTTCCCTGACTATTTTTCTCTGCTTAACATATAGGAACATTAATTTTCTATCCAGCAATTTGAACATATGCGTTCGTCAACCGGATGGATCTTACTCAGGTGATTTGTTGGAGAGCCCAAAGGGAAATCCGGATGAGAAGCTAGAAAGAGATTAACCATTTGTTAGACATAAATTTTTCCGTGCCACAATAAATGGGGTCATCAATATGTGCAAAGCTAATTCATCAGAAAAGATTGAAAAAAAGGGTGATGGTGTATAAAGGTGATGTAGCAGCAGAGTCATCAGCTGCACGTGACTCTGAACATGTCAATATGTAATATCATCAAAGGGAAAGAAACAGAGAGCAGTTTGTTCATGTGCAGAGAGAAACCACTGTTATAGAACCACCGGAAGAGAGAAAGATGGAGTGTGTGTATAGAGCAGTTTGTCAATGTTGTTGTCATGAGGCCATAAAATCTGTGAATGTATGTCAAGATGTACCATTGCACTTATGTCACAATATTTTTACTTGAATAATATGAATTACTGGGGCTTCTCTAGTACTTGTTTTATTTCTAGGTATTGTATAAATGTGCCATTCTCTCTACAAATACTATCATGCAAGATTCTTAAGTCTGACACAAATTTTTTCTTTGGAATTATTATATTTCTATAATGAATTTAACTTTGATACATTAATACTGTCATTCAATCATATCTCTCAATTTGAATGATTTTTTAAGTAGTGTGGGCAAGAGTCAGCTACATTTACTAACGTGATATTATATAATTTGATAACTTTGTAAAACTTTTTTGTGCTGGATGTCTAAGTACAATTTCTGCCTTATTTGTGTATATATTTGGGAAGTCATAAGTAGAAGACATGGATAAGCAATGGCGTTTGTTTCAAATTAAAAAAAAAATGATTATCAACCTAAATTTTATATATAATTAAAAATTGATGAAAATTATTTTTTCAGAAACTATTAATTTTAGTTTATTAAAAAAGAACTGAGAATTAATTTTTTTAAATTTCAATTATTTCTTAAATATTGTCTAAATACATAAAAAAAATAATTTTTTTTAGATGAAAAAAATTATTATTATTATTCAAAATAATCACAAACAAACAAACAATCGCACCCTAAAGCTAATTAGTTTTTCAAGTTTTGCTAACACATTAAAAGAGAAGCTAAGTGGTAAGGTTGGTGAGCTACAGCAGCAGCCAATCTTCGTCCTAGCAGTAGGTAGAATTGGCTACTTTGAGGAAAATTGCTACATAACTACTGGTTACTCATCCACAGCACAACGAACATTTTTTTTTTTTTAATTTAATCCTGGACAGAGGCATGGTTAAACCTGTCTCTGATCTCACTCAAGTTTTAGCTTATTTCCCTTTTCTGTTAGCGGCTGATCTATTTCCCCGGTTCAGCTAGGACTTGAGGCACTTTATACTCAATATACTTAGAAGCCTGCTCGCTGAGAATATTCTGGAACCTGTGGATGAAGTTTTCATATGTTGAGCAACAAGATGTTTTCCAATGATGTCTCCATATCATCCCTCAACGGCTTGCCGGAGACAGTCTCCTTACAATGAACGGCGCACTTTTCCTTAAAGTGCATGCTGAGCAGCTCGAGGGTGTCTTTCAGCTCCACCACTGACTCATTGCTGGTGTCCGGCTCCACCGCCTGATTCTACGAGTTACTTTGATACTTTTCAATGATTTGCAGCTCATCTCGTCAATCATCATGAAATTGAAAGCAGAGACAACCAGGAAATTGATAATAGAATCCAGGATACTACTTTTCCTCGACATCAGTCGCAGGCTCGCAGCAGTAGGTTCGGCAGTTGCTGCAGGTTCTTTAATTTATGTATGATTTGAAAATTAGAGAAATTAAAGAGAATAGGAAAAGATAAAGAAAATAGCCAAGAGAGATGAGGCAATTTACTAATAATTTACTTCTATGATTTACAAATGACGCTACCCTATTTATGCTAGAACTATCTTCCATTATTTATCTCCATCAGCCACCCTAGTAGTAGCTACTGCTTTAGCATCAATGCGCATCGGCCGCCGCCGCTCCTTCCGCTGCGGCGGCATCAGCCGCTGCGGCATCGGGCGCTGCAGCGGCATCGGCGGGGGCAGCTCCTGGTGCCGCACCCTCAGTGGGGCCTGCCGCACCCTCGGCGGGGGCAGCTCCGGCTGCCGCAGCATCGCCACCAGCTGCCACAGCCTTGGCACCAGTCGCAGCTCCGCCAGGCTCGGCAGTCGCAGTCCTCGCAGCTGCTCGAGGATCAGCATTTGCGGTCGTTGCAGCTGCTCCAGGCTCGGCGGTGGCTCAAGCTGCGAGATCTCAAGAACAGTAGAGTTCGCGTCGAAGTTTTGAATACTGCTTTCTGGTGGCAATGGCCCGATATCAAGAGAACTAGCACGGTTAGCTATGGATTGTGGCGAAGCTATGTCAATAGCTGCATAATAATTATCTTGGCTTGCAAGATATTCTACTACTGGAACTGGATCATCTAAATGAGAACGGAAAATAATGAGGAAATAACTGACACCTATGCCGACCAAACCTAACAACGGCTTAATCTCCATGAGCCGTGTTATGAGAACTCCACAGAAGAAAAACATCAGATCCAGGAATCCGCAGTCGATGCTCTTTGACATGCAAAGAGACATAGTAGCAAAGGCAGCAGAGGAAATGAGGGCATATGCATCTGGCTTCGTCTTTGATTTTCTATCCAAGTAGAACGTGTAGACGGTGGTGGAGATCAAAACCAAGAACGCCAAGTGAGCTCTGTACTTGAAAATCGGCAGGTGTTGCCATGCCTTTGGGAACAAGATGGCGAGACAAATGATGGAACTGGACACGATATACGCACAGATCTTGAACGAGTTCCACTCACCGTATAGACGGTTGAAGGAGGAGCTCAGAGCGTAACAGACGAGTCCAATCACTGTTGAAGCAACACCCACATATCTTCGCACATCTCCTGGACTCACTTGCACCATTTTCAATTTTTTTGTCCCCTCACTTTTGGAGAGCTGAGTTGATTGGTTGAGTGTGGGAGCTGGCAGCTAGGGACCTGCCTTTTATACTAATCAGAGTTGCTGCTGTCCTGCCTATTTCACAGAAGTTTCCGTGGAATTGATGAGAAAGGGTTACATGGAAGCAAGAAGCTATATGTAAAGGCCAATTCATATTCCAGTTTCGCTGAAGCTTCGAAGACTTACTAAATGGGTTACAATTTTCAGGGATTTTTTTGTTCTTTGTTTACAGCTTTGAAAGGTGGACACCCGACATTCTGAGAACTCATAGGGAGAAGTATGGAGAGAAAACAGTGAAGAAGGAAGCTTACCTACTAGAGTACTGCTATCTCTACACGTAATTTAGACAACATCATGTGGAGACACTTTTCTTTACTATCGGATGAAGTGTAGAGCTCTCTTATGACCCAAGCCTATTAGTAATGAGTTGGTTATTAGTAAATTAGGACTTAGGCATGTAAACAGATGATTACCTTCATAGTAAAGGATGTCGTGAATTAAAGAAATAGTGGATTTCTTTAGAATTTTTGGAGTTAAAGAACTGCACTCGAATATAGTTTTAATAATGGCATGTTGAGAAATTTTCATTTTCGGATTTAATGCATTTTATCAATGAATTTTAAATTATGTGCAATTTATACTATGACTTTTTAAAACATGTATTACAACACTTTCAACTTTTACAACCGTACAAAAAACCCCCACTTTTCAAACAATGTAATACTTTAAGTCATAGCAGGGTATCAGATTGCACACAATAAAAAAATTAAAAGGTTAATTACACATAGAAGTCACAAATAAGGTATCGAGTTGGATAAATTAGAATATCAGGGAATTAAGTACACATAAATATTACCTTCATTAGTTGCCAAATTATATCGATAGGTGTTTTGCACAGTTTGAAAAGTTCAGGATGTCACGATACACATTTTGAAAAGTCAAAGTATAAATTATATATGACGTAAAGTTCAGAGGAGAACTCACATAGCTCTAAAAAATTCTTACCTAGCCTAGTTTTCACATTAAATCAAGTAAGAATATGTCAACTAGATATTCCATAAATTGTAAAATCGTAAATATAGAGTGAAATGTTATTTCAATATCTCAAAAATAGGTATTCATTAAGATATTCATTTTATTACTATTGAATGAAATGATAATCTCTATTTATCTCATCTACACATCACATCTAATAATAATAAAATATGTGTTTCAATAAACACTCACTTTTATATTGTTAAAATAACATAGCTCATATTACTTTTGGTAAATAAGGAGCGTAGCTCATATGAATAACCTTACTCTAAAATTCGCACCCACACTTTCGTATGAATTGCCAAATTGGCTTTGGGAAGTGTCCAAGCCCTCCTGTACATAGCGTGTACAGTGATTTTGCTGCTCGACGCGTTGGGGCAATGTTGAGGCACTGTGGTCTGTTGCAGATGTGCCCAATGAGTACATTTGAAAAAAAAAAAAAAAATCCCTTATGTTTGTCAATGTTGTAGTGATGAAGCCACAAAACACGTGAATGTCTACAATGAATTTAAATTGCAGTTGCATCTGCAATGCGAGAAAATTGCGTGAAAACACTATCAAGATGGCCACAATTGCCACTGCAAAGCGGTTGCCGACCACAACTTAAAACCATTTGCATAGATATGAACAAGTTTCTTCCCATTGCTCTTCCGTCAGAAATATATTGATACTTATATGAATTATTTGACTATGACGTGCTCTCTACAAATATTAGCATGTCAGATTTCTGACTTTTTTTTCTTTGGAATTATCGTGACATTCATAAGATACCTCTCTACAATTTTCTGAGACTTAAAAAACACATGATCGAGCAAATAAGGCATGCATAATTGTACCTTAAATTCCCAAATCCAGATGGTCTATTAAATACATTTTTCAACACAGATTCTAACAATAACTTAAAATTCTGATGCATGTTGATGAGTAATACCCAGCGAGATTTGGATTATTTGCATTTAAGCAAAGGTCTTATGCTAGAGTTGACCCTCAACTCAGTTCACAGTACAGTCATAATTAAAGAATTTAAATTCAGAGGTTTCACTCTGCTGAGCTCGCAGCAGAAATGAAAGGATGTTATGGTAATGTAGAAACCAAAAAGTTGTAGTTGAGAATCCACCCTCTAACCTTTGATTAATTGTCTTCATATTTGAAGGGCATTAGCAATAGACCCTGCAAGACTCAACACTTCAAAAGGAGCTTTATTTGCTATAGCTTTGACAGTAAGAGGGCAAGAATCAGTGATCCAGAAGTATGCAAATGCATTCTCCAAGGTTCCTGTGAATCGAAGCGAATGGAATAAAATCAAATGGCAATAACATCCAAACACATATGGGGAAGCATATGAATATAGTACGTGAAATTATGCCAGGGACTAACCATCTTTATGAGTGAATCTCTCCCATGATTGGTTAGGAAACACGCCATGAGTGACATAAGCACTCACCTTTGCTGCACCATTGGCTGCTAAAACTTTCTAAGAAAACCAACAGGAAGAAAAAACAAATAATAGAAATGTTAAAGGTCCAACTTATGTAGGGTTCTAATATAGAGATTAAGTGTTGCTTCTGCCTTATAGAGTCTGTTTGGTTTTGTTTTTAAGGACAAAAAACATTTTTTATTTTCATTTTATATTGTTTTCGCTATTTTCTTAAAATAATATTCAGAACAAAATGGAAACAACTCAAACAAGGCAACGGTTTTGTAATTAAAGTTAAAAACACAAAAATAGAAATAAAAATAGAAAACATGTTCTGAAACCAAAAAGTCCTGTAGTTTGCAAGTTCATCACCAATCTCCAAACATAGAAATTCAATGGAAAATAATAATAACTCAGAAGCAAATATATATATATAAATGGAACTAAAAAATATATATTCTAATGTAAACATTAGACTTGCCACTGAGTAGATAACAAATTGCTGTCCTTGTAAATGAGAATAACCAAATTTAGAAAGATTGAGAACATGCAAAAGCAAAAAATCTATTTTGACAAAATAAACATCTTTGATTCATAAATTTAGTAGCCAACCTGGCATTCAATCAGGGTGCCTCCAGACTGGACCAAATCATCAACAATTACTACATGACGACCAGTGACATTGCCTTCCTTGAGCCGAACTATCCTCTGATCACCTTCACGAACCTTTGTACATACAACCTGCCACTTCAAAATTTCAGATACCCTATTCAGAAATGAATTACAAATTAAATTAATCGATACTTAGAGACCCACCAGTGAAAATTTTTCAAACTGCTTGTGGAATCGCTTCCAAGCACCATCATCTGGAAATGCTATAACTACCTGAAAATAACAATCAGAAATTCACGCTACAAAAAATATGAGAATAGAAAGCAGTGCAATTGTCCGTGACATAGAAAACATCACAAGTTTGGTCTACAGGCAAAGGCAAAGTGATTTTGAAATAAAGCAGAGTACTCACATTATTAGCATCAGGAAGCTGACGCAGACGTTGCTTTAAGAGAGGAATACCAGTCTCAAACAAAGGCAAAACCTCATCTCCAAAATAAAACCTCTCCTGCATAATTTAAATCATAAGTAATCAGGAAAAAAAATTCATGGTATACAGATACAACATCAAGTACAAATGAAAGCAATGAAGAAGAACAAAATGATGATATGATGCCTCAAAAACACATAATACAAGAACTCAATAAGAGAAAGAAGTATACAAATGAATGAGTGCAATAGTAGCAAACATGTTCAAAAGTATAATAGCTAAATGCATATCTCTATGTTATGGCTTCAAAACTGAATATCAAAAGGTGCAGAACATAGATTTGGCATTAAGGTAGAATATCCATAATCATCTGAAGAGAAAAACACTTAAGCAGAAATATTATTCGTAAGTTCTACTTTTGCATCCAAGTCATCTATTCTACTGGATGGCACCTTTACTCATTCCTCCGAGAGTGCAGCCTGTACTTCAATTGAGAAAAGTTGTTTAACACAGCAGAACAGAAGTGCAATATACGCATGTGCCCATCATGCATAACCCAATCAAAGAGACTATGCAACAAAACTTACATCAACAATTAAAATATGTTTAATAGAAATCCAAAAGAAATTTAATTAGCAGACCACAAAAAGTGAAGCTTATAAATTCCTTTCAAAGTACCAAGTACACAAACCTGCAAAGCATGAATGTCGTATATGACTAAACTAGTTGGGCCACCTCTTGAAATTGGAATATTGGACAACATCCTTGCAAGGGTGAAGGCAGTTGCTACATCTCCTTCTTCTTCCATTCGCTCAAAGGATCCAGTCGGAAAGAAAGGCAATACCAATGTGAAGGAAGCAACAAATAGACGAGGGAGTGCATATATGACAGAGAGTTGCTCAAAGACATGTGCTGGGGAGCTGAAAGATGCCAAAAAAGCAACATGTTGACCCCGGAGCTCTTCTGCATTATCTATATATAGATTTGGAAAGCCATCAGGAAAAGACCTGGACAAGCATAAAACTAATTAGGTTTTTAATTTTTGTAATAAAAAAACTGAAAACAACATCTACATCATGCAGTTGGTATTGGATCCTTTCATGTAAAAAATTCAAGGCCACGTGTGTTGATCGGAGAGGTGGGTCCCAACCTAAATCCTACAAGAGAATTTAATCAATGGTGAAAACCCACACATGACTAGATCATGTAAAATCTTCACATGAGAGAATCCATTCCCCATGCAGTTCACTTGTGTTTAGATATGCTGTTTGAGGAGTCAAGATCCGCAAGCATTCAAGCATTCAAAGCAATCAAATTAAGGCATGAGAACAATAACATAACTGGTACTAAAGAATGTAACTAGATTGAATGGTAAAGCCAATACTCGTCACAGAATAAGATTTCTAACCAAATTAATCCATGGGGAAACATCAAAACATATATAAACAAACAGATGCAGACAAAATAACTTCTTCTGAGAAATTTGCAAGATAATCAAAACCAGTACTTGTCATTGGCATACATCACAACATCATCATCAATGTTCTCCTCAACTCCATCATTGACACTACAGTCCTCAGTTTCTTTGAGCCCATCTCCTCAATGAGTCTCATTACTGAGGACTATGTCATAAGGACGAGGATGGAAAGTAAAGGCTAACTACACAATGTTGAGGAGGACAGATCAGGCAAAATATTCGTGTTGTTAAGTATGAAGCATAACCAAACGTGGAGCTGGCAAGGAATATTGGGAGGTGAGAAATTCGAATGGGGAGAAATGAGAATATAAGAGGGAATAATAAGTGGTGCGAGGCACACATGAATTGAGAGCAAAAAGGGATGGATTTGGGCTACATGTTCTGTGTGTCAGCAGAATTTATCTTTTACTTTCTGCATTTTTCTGTTCTTGCAAGAGTTAGTCTCCACTTATCACATCAGTAAAGCTCAATTCCTAATCAGAACCATTGACCATTTCAGGATACCGTCAAGAGGGATGGAATCGATGAATGAAAACCCATCAATCACAAGTCATAACAAGCTTGATCACATAAATTTTTATGCCTAATTAGCTTGCTCTTCCTGACTTGTACCCGTGGCATGTAGTTAAGAACAAACAAATGAAACTAACACGTTTCTTTCTTCTACTAAGCTAAAGTCTACAAAATTTCGACAGCTTAAAACCCAAATTAACTTACGTCCTCAAGCACTCCGGTTCCTATCACAGCCAATTTATTTATGGATTTAATTTGAATGCACTGATGGTGAAAAACTTTTTTACAATGTTATCTAATCATATCCTCTAGTACGCTGACTTTTGAAGTGGTAGGATGAGTTACTAGTCATTTTGTCCAAAAAATATATCCTTTAACAAAACTTCTCCAAACAAACTAATGAACTCAAAGGATAAAAGAGACCAAGAACTGAAACATTAAAGAGATACAAAAAGAAGCAAAGAGAAAATGATATAGAACACAACTGAAAGAAGCATTGAATGGGAGAGGGGGGGGGGGGGAGAGAGCGAGGGGTGAACCTCCATTTGATACTCTGGAGAGTGATGTGGTTGGGGGATTGAGAAGCAACCTTGTGGGCAAGGTCATGGCAGTCAAGGGAGTAGAACAGGTTCACTTGCTTCTTCTTTGGACACTTCACCATTGCCATTCTTCTTTCTCTCTCTGTATTTCTTCGTGTTTCTCAGCTTGGAAAGGAAATGCAAAGCGTGGAGACAAAGCAGAAAGAGAATTTAAAGGGGAGGGAACTCAGCTACGCAACACAACAAAACAGAACAGAACAAAAGCGTTTTAGTTGGGTTGAGTTTGGTCAGCCCCGAGAGACACGGGACCAACGAGGTAAATAAATACCGGGTCGGGTCTGCTTTTGGTCAAAACCACAAGAAATTCTGCTCGAGCCGGATAGAGACATCAATGCAACAAAGCTCTCCATGAGAGTTCTAAGTTTTAACACAGCTACAGGCTCAAACCTGAGCCCTATAGTTTGAGCTAGAACAGTCCCTGCCAACTAATCTATGCACTCCTTTCATGGTGTTTGGGTCTGTTTTTCATTTCAAGAAATTATAGTTGCAATTTCGGTTCCCTGGTGGTCAAGTGAACCCGTTGTAAGGGTTATATAAGGTAATAAGTTCAATATTCAAACCTCTTTGAAGGGTGAAGTTTATATTTTGATTGAATTCTGAAATTATTTTTGATGTATTATCGGAATGAAATTATTTCACCATAGCATTAGACCATATAAATAAAAGTGTTTGATTGAACTATCTAATATTTTATAGTTTTTATAAATGAAATGCGTGATTGGATAATGATATAAATTTTTTTTCATAATAGTACTTTAAAATTAATTTCAATGACTTTTATAATGTGATCTAATTATTTATTATTATATAAATAAATATAATAATCTTATATCCATTATTTGAAATTTAAAATGTAATATAAACAGGATAAACTTTTTTTTAGTACTTCAAAAATTACATTAATTACTATAAGTTTTGAATCTAAAACTCGATGCATGCTATTCAAATCCTTCACCACTAGATCAATCAAAGTGACTTATAAATAGGATAATTTAGTTGAACAATAGTTAGTCAAAATTAAATTGTTATACTCTAATTTCTATTTCTTCTAATTACTTTTTGTTTTGGGTACAATTTCAACCAATTACTATTGAATAAGTTTGTCTTGTACTTTATTAATAATAATCTGTTATTTTTATTAAAACACGTATATTAAAAATTTATTGTAATTCAATTGGTTGTTTTGCTACAAGATTAACGGTGTGTTTGGTTGCACGTTGGAAGCATGTAGAATTGGTTTTTAGGCTTCAAAATTAATTGTATGTTTTTCAACATGTTTGAAAATATGTTTTGACCCAATTTCAAAATCAATTCTTCCTCCAAAATTGGATACAATAGAAGTGAGAAATTATTGCTTCTAGATTTTTATTCTATAAATTTTTATCAGAATCACTTTTCAAATCAAACTAATAAACATAAATCAATTCTGCAAACATAAAACCAAACACATACTAAAACTCTTGTAGCACTGATTTTCTGAATGCACAATATCTTTGATAGAGATCTTGTTTTACAAAGAGGAAGTTTCAACTCATTTGAAGAAAACTAATTGCTGGTCAAAGTCTATTATATTATGTCACGTGACATGAGACATGCCATAGTTGAAATTGGGAATGCGCAATCATGCAACATGCAACAAACAGGAACAAAAAGAAAGGTACCTCCTTTTTGGTCGGTCGAAAGACCTTACATAGACTCTCTTTTTTTTAGGTTCAGAACCTTACATGGACAGTTTATTTTTGTCGTGACCTTACAAAAATTAGATACATGCGCTGTCATTCATCTAGTTGGGTTTTGTAGCCTAAGCCCATATTGTCATCCAAGAAAAAAATTCCATTAGGACTAGTTTCATTTGAATTTCTAATTTTTAATTTTCTAGAATTTATAAAAGAAAAATTAAAAATTCTAAAAATCCATTAGGGTCCGTTAGCTTTTCTTTCTGCTGTTAATTCTTTTATTTTTTTTTTTCAGTTTAATTTTTTATGTGAAAAATAGACTAAAATTGAGAATGGACTCAAGACAAACCTTTAATTTATTTATAGGACATTTAAGATTTTCAAATCATTTTTAAATTTTACAAAAGTTTATATATAGTTATTTATCTAACATTTCTATAAAATATAAATGTATCTGTATTTTTAAGTTATTAATAACCAATTTTTCACTAGCTGTCCCACTAACTTAAAATAATAAAAAAATACCAATGTCTTTCTAACTATAAATGTATCGATTAAATGACCTTTATAACTCAAATTATTCCGTGAAAATACTCAGTTAATTCAATAGTTAAATTGATAAAATTTAACATCTGTAATGAGTAATTTAAAGAAGTAATATGCAAAACTACTTTTATAATAAGTAGATATTCACGCTAAATCCAAATACATATTTAGTGGTTTAGGTCACTGTGACTACAAGATTAAAATTAATGGTTAGTTTTGTTAGGAAACTAAGACACTTTTCCTCCTTGAGAACCACCCTAAACAGAGAAATAAAATAGGAACACAACTACAACACAAGAATTTAACGTGGAAAACTCCAAAACCGGAGAAAAACCACGGCCGCTTTCAAAAGAGAATCAGAGAATCTCACTATGTGAAAATTATTATAACACATAGACTTCTCTCTTACCACACCCCAGTACACCCACACTCTCACAAAATAAATATTTAAACTACACCTCACAACACTCTAAAATAAGAGTACAGAAGAAGAAAATTAGATACAAGTTTAAAGTGTTTCTGACTGGTGCAAATTGAAATGGAGAACTTAGGCTTCTATATATAGCCTTGGCAACTCACTTCCATCCCAATTCTAAGCAATGTGAAACTAATTTCCCAAACCAAATTTCAATCAAAAACTTAACAAGTTTTAAGGTAACTATACCAATTCATATTTTAATGCTAGAATTTAGACTTAATTTTTTTTCCCCTCAAAATTTTTGTTCAAGACCCACTACTGTTTGCCCTCGCGGTGATCAGATGCCCAAAGGCCGTAATAATTATCATTAATATATGTACCTTAATGTTATATATCATAAGATGAAATTTTTTTGAGTACTTTGAGAATAAGAAAAATATTTACTAGTATTTTTTTATATAATATACTCTGTTCTATTTATTAATTGACATATTAATTTTATGTGTTATTGTTATCTTTTATTTTCCTTATATTTTTAATATAGTAATTGATATGTTAATCAATAAATAAAATAAAAAATATCTTTTTTATTTTAAAATCACCTAACTATTTCTCTCATAATATACTGTTACTAAATGCATGTTTAAGTTTTGTTTGATGTAAAAAAGATTATTTCCTGTGAATTACTACAAAAATTTCTAGGAGGTAGAAAAACTACTAAAAGCCTAAAGCTCACATTAATTTCGTTACTGAACTTGAATGTCAAATGTGATTAATTCTGGCACACAGGTAGTAATTATTTCCTATATTTGCTCCACCAATGTCATTGGGAAGAAACATGTGAGGAAGCTTCGGAGATTACCCTTGGGCCAAAGGATTTGGCTCGAAGGAAGACTGAAACATATGAAGAAAGATGAGGTTACGACCAGAAAAATTAAAGAAGGATGAGGTAAGGCAATTCACTTCACAGTCCAGCTAGGAATATGCCTTCATATAGTGATAGATCCAAAAAATATCGATAATGGGACAAAATAATATATATATATATATATATATATATATGCATGATAAGAATTTCATATAACTTTTACTCTCCCTTCCTTAAATAATTGTCCAATTCAAAAAGTTTTTTTTTAATCTAAAAGTAGTTATATATTTCAAAAGTTTAAGTAGCATTAATTATTTCTTTTCAATAATATAGCAATTAAATACTCTTGAAAGATCAGTGAGATGTAGTGGAAGAGGGAAGAAAAAGTTCGATTATTAAAAAAAAAGAGGTAATTCACCATATTACTTTTAATTTTTTTCTAACTATGATATTTTCTCAATCATTTTGTTAATTTTAGTGTGTATTTAAAATTAAACAATTATTCAAGGATGAATGGAACATCAAAATGACATAGCATATAGGTTGATTTTTGAATGGGTAAATAAGTAGTATATACAACTTTTTTCAATAGCAGAGAAAATCAAGCCAACCAAGAATGGTGATGAGCAAATAATAGTATCAGAAGTACCAAAAAAAAGAAAAAAGAAAAAAATAGCAAAAAAACAATGCAAAGAAAAAAAAATGGCTCATAAAAATCTAAATACAGAACAAACATCACATAAAAAGTATAAGTATGAATACTCAATCACTAGCCCCTTCATCATTACCATCAAGGACAGGGAAAGAGGTCACAAGAAGTCTTGGTCTAAACGCAACAAGCATAATGAAACACCCAAGTTAGGTGACGTGAAACTTAAATGTCCATACCGGACCATAAGTTGCTACTCATGCCATAAAAGTGATTGGGTTCATATATAACATAAATGTCATGAAAACTAAGCTATTCCACTCTAGCATGAAAAAACCACGATTGTAGGAATTGATGGTCAAATGAGAAGTTCTCACACCAACTTGAGCCATTTGTATTGGAAGTCATGGATGACAAACCCTCATATATGATCCAAATTCTACGATAGGAGTTGAGTGTCAAATGAGAAGTTCTCACACCGACCTTCAATCCAATATCCCAATTCCAAATTATCTTGAGTTTCCATATTCCAAAAATATCTTGAAATAATCATATAGTTTTCTATCCACCAAATTGTACAACAAATATACACTAGCGATAATCAAATTTTCTTATCAAAACCTCTAAAAGGAGCACCATATCATGCTTCATGGGAAGAAGAGGCGGTCAAGAGTTTATGTAACTGATGAGCACAACGAACAAATAATTCATATCAGACATAAGAATGCAATTTAATTTATAAAATCAGTCCTTCCTTTGCATTTAGACGGGCCTGAAGAAGAAACCAAATTTGCAGTTCTGCACAATAGTGCAAGACACTTCCACATCTTTCCAGCTAGTCATTAAGAGGAAAATGATGTCGAACTCCTTAAACATCTACAAAGAGAAAGAAGAAACACAGAACTTTTCAATTAAACAAAACTCATCACAGTTCCAAATTCCATCTCCAAACCCCATTATTCCAGTCATCCATCTAAGATACTTTTGCTTCTTGCTGGGTTGAAATTAAATAGAAAATAATATTTGAAATCTAGCTTGTAAGCACACTTCACCAAGCCAATTGTATACCGGAACCAATAAAGTGTCATCCCTACTTTTCTCTTTGTGCGGTTTTGAGCAATATTCACGATCTCATCCCAAAGCTATTGAAATTCAAAATCTGCCCCCAAAATGCTACTATGATTGACACTTGTATAATCATGTATTTTCACATTAGGGAAATACCATTTTATTCAATCCACCAACTATTCTTATTTTGGCGATCAAATGTCGAATACTACATCGGGTTTGGAAGCAATCAAATGAGTGGATGATGGGGACATTACTGCAGTCACCAATTGGAGAGGAGACCGTAGAAGCTGGGAGTCAGAATAGAAGAAGCCATAACATTAGTGGGAATATAGCTTTGAAAAATGTTTACTGTACAATAAAATTATATAACAAATACACATTATATATATATATATATATATAAATTATAATCTATAATCTATAATACTAATATTTCAGATTCGTTTGAGGGAAAGTTTTACATATGTCACAATGAGAATTTTTTAGGGCCCACATCTTTTGAGAAGCTATTGATTAATTTTTTTGAAAAAAATAAAACCGTAATTATTACATATTATTAGCATATCATTGATAATCATCTATATTTAATAATAGGATTGTATTACATTAATTAAATATATTTAATTATTACAATGTTGAAATCATGAATTATATTGATAAATTAATTTCATAAGTTTTAGTATTAATTTCACATCTAAAATTTTTATATTGGATACGGGTGGTCATTTTCTTTTGAATACTATTATATTAAATTTATAAATTAAGTATATGAATTATAAAAAAGATATAAAATATATACACTAGGTTATATCATTTACCTTTTTATTAACAATAAGATTATGATGAATTTAATTATTTGAAGGTGGAATATTTTTTCGTATCACTAGTGATGACATTATTTGATTATATATATAGACTAATTTAATGATTTGAAGACTAAGAATATGCCAATTCAATAAAAAAATTTATATATATACGCAAATGAAAATGAAAAGCCTGGGATGGCCATAAAATTATACTTTCAATAACATCTGAGCTCTTGCAAATAATTTTGATAATTTTATATTTTAGAATATTTGAATGAATTTTGAAAAAAAAATCAATCATACAATTCATGATAATTTTGATAATTTTATACTTTAAAATATTTGAATGAATTTTGTAAAAAAAAAGTTAGTGTTGAAAAAAATTAAAAAAATTGGAGAAGATTTTAAAAAGAAAAAAATAATAGAGATTTATCATAATCTTATTTATAATTAGAAGTTATTAATGATTAAGATTGCATATAAAATTTATGAATTATACAAATCTACTATACTAATACTTCAGACACTTTTTTATGAAAACTATTACACATGTTATTCACATAATAATTTACGCTTACATGTCATTCATACAGTAATTTAGACTCTATTTTTCTCAATCTTTATGTATAAAGATTTTTTTAAACTTAATTTATAATTTACTTATTAACTATTTTTCATATGAAATAAAATTAGATATTACAATCATTAAATATTATAATTTGAACTAAGAGAGAACTCATGTTAATATAATTATGATATATAATTAAATAAAGAACCATTAATAGCCTCACATTATAAAGGTAATATTAAAAATTATAAAGAAAATATTTTCAAAATAAATAAGCTTTAAAATTAACATATTTTTCTAAAAGAAAATGGGTAAATCAAATTTTTAACGAATTACTAATTGATTGATTTTAATATGATAATAATTTAAAATTCATTTTATACTAAATTTATTTTTAATCAAATATTTAAGACACATTATAATACTAATATAATAATTTATTCTTAATCAAATATGATAATAATTGATATAATACTAATATTTAAAACTCATTACATAAAAAGTCTTCTATGTGTTATTTATAGAAAAATTATACCCCCACCCTTTTCATAATTTTAAACTTAAAGTAGATTTTTGAATTTAATTTACCTTCTAATTATCAA
This sequence comes from Dalbergia cochinchinensis, assembly GCA_031216125.1. NCBI lineage: Eukaryota > Viridiplantae > Streptophyta > Magnoliopsida > Fabales > Fabaceae > Dalbergia > Dalbergia cochinchinensis. The sequence continues at coordinate 51,064,500 of CM062371.1, read as the reverse complement.
TTATTTTTTCCAATCACACCTTCTTATCCCTCTACCATTAATAAAATCAATATAAAAAATAAAAAATAGTATAAATAAAATTATAATTCAATATATTATACCATAAAATTTTATATATATAATTATAGTATTAACGATAACAAACCTATTATAATTGTGTTATATTAGTAGTATTTATTATTATAGATATTTATGTTTTGAAGTTTAAAGTATTTTTAAAATTTTTCATTTTTAAAATTTTTAATAAACCCGTAAATATCAATAGAGATTCAAATCTCCATCTGAAATGAAAATGAGCACCCGTGACCTAAATGTGCATGAGAATGGAGGTAAAATTCTAAATGAAGATGGAATTAGAGGAAATTTTCTAATTTTAAATGGAAAACTTTTAAAAATCATAATAAAAAAATTATCTATTTACATATATCCCTATATTCTATTTAATTTTTTACAACTTAAATATTCAAATCTATCAATTCCATAATTTTTTCATACTAATTTTTTGAAAAAAAATACCTTCAATTTTTTAACACTAAAATATTTTAAAAAATTAATTCTATAATTTATACTTCTTTGATAATGATATTAAATATTTATTAATTTTTAAAAGTAAATAATTATATTATTTTTATTAATAAAATTATAATTGATATACTACTTCAATAATTGAGATTATATAAATTAGAATTATAAATAATTTTTTACTAAATATTACACATTAATTATAACTTATATTTTGAAATTGATATTTTAATTTATTAAAATGATATATAAGGAAATGACATGTAATTGAAATCATGTAAATTAAATTTATGTATTATTTTTATTAATTAGAAAATATATTTTTTATATTTTTAAATTAAATATTTTAATTTACTAAAAAGATATGGACAGCTATGGATGATAAAAAAAATTGAAAATGGGTACATATAGAAATTATTCAATGAGAAAATGAATTGACATATATTTTATCTTCATAGGGATAATCTATACGCGCTAAGTTCCTATTTGTTAAACGAGACAAGAATATGGATAATACATCTTTATTTTTTAATTATTTGTATTATATTTATATTTTGTATATATTTCTAATTTTAATTTAGAATGTGTTGCATTAATAGTATTTGTTATTATGGATATTTATGTTTCAAATTGTAAAATATTTTTAAAGTTTTTCTCTTTTTGAAATTTGTTAATAAACTCTTGAATATCATAGGGATTTAAAATCCCTGCAGGAAATGGAAAATGAGGATCCATAAGAGGGATAGGGATGGGGATGAGAGACAAAATTCTAAATAGTGACGGGAGGCATGAGACATATCCTCTTTCTCCTGGATACTCATTGTGATCCCTATAAATGACTCATGATATAATAAAATTATCCATTTATTCTCTTTCTTTATTCAATGATTTCAACTTTAGAAACGTGTAAAATTTTCATAAAATAAATCCTTTATTGTTAGTTATAGGCCATCTATCAAGATATTTTTAACTTTATAAATATGATATTCAATATAAGATATAAAATATAATGACACATTTATATTTTATCCACTTATTTAATTATTTAGCTATTAACTTATTTTTAAGATAAATGTATATAATCAATTTTCTATAAGATATATGTAAATAAATTATCATTTATTTTTTATAATAATCAATAAACTATTTTTTATTATCTTTCCGTGCATCGCACAGGTCAAACGACTAGTCATTAAATATGATAAATAGTCTCAGCTCATCCCACTTAATAGTGATAAGGTATGTGATATATATTTATTATGTTATTTTATTATTCATTTAATATTACTCTATAACTCTCCCCACACATGCAATCAGGTTAAGAATTAGCTTTGCTTCCATTGACAACTTGGCTTTGCTTCCACGTTGTTTTAACCTTAAAAAAAAAAGGCCTTGTCTATGATTAAAATAGCAAGAAAAATTGGGAAAAAAAAATAATGCTTAATTATTACACGTCAACATGAGCACAACAGAGGTGGTCAAGAGTTTATGTAACTGATGAGCACAACGAACAAATAATTCATATCAGACACAAGAATGCAATTTAATTTATAAAATCGGTCCTTCCTTTGCATTTAGACGGGCCTGAAGAAGAAACCACATTAGCAGTTCTGCATAATAGTGCAAGACACTTCCATGTCTTTCCAGCTAGTCATTAAGAGAAAAATGATGTCAACTCCTTAAACATCTACAAAGAGAAAGAAGAAACAGAGAACTTTTCAATTAAACAAAACTCATCACCGTTCCAAATTCCATCTCCAAACCCCATTATTCCAGCCATCCATCTCAGATACTTTTACTTCTTGCTGGGTTGAAATTAAATAGAAAATAATATTTGAAATCTATCTTGTAAGCACACTTCACCAAGCCAATTGTATACCGGAACCAGTAAAGTGTCATCCCTACTTTTCTCTTTGTGCGGTTTTGAGCAATATTCACAATCTCATCCCAAAGCTATTGAAATTCAAAATCTGCCCCCAAAATGCTACTATGATTGACCCTTGTATAATCATGTATTTTATTTTATTCAATCCACCAACTATTCTTATTTTCTGTCAAAAATTTTGGCAATCAAATGCCGAATACTACATCGGGTTTGGAAGCAATCAAATGAGTGGATGATGGGGACATTACTGCAGTCACCAATTGGAGAGGAGACCATAGAAGCTGGGAATCAGAATAGAAGAAGCCATAACATTAGTGGGAATATAGCTTTGAAAAATGTTTATTGTGCAGTAAAATTATATAATAAATACACATTATATATATATATATATATATAAATTATAATTATTAGATGTGATAAATGGTCTTTACTCGTTCCACTTAATAGTAATAAGGTGTGTGATATATATTTATTATGCAATTTTATTGTTCACCTAATATTACTCTATAACTCTCTCTCTACACATGCAATCAGGTGAAGAATTAGCTCTGCTTCCATTGACAACTTGGCTTTGCTTCCACGTTGTTTTAACCTTAAAAAAAAGGCCTTGTCTATGATTAAAATAGCAAGAATAATTGAAAAAAAAAGCTTAATTATTACACGTCAACATGAGTGTGCATCAGTTAGCTACGGTGGAGATTAGGTGCACAGGAAAATTGCCATTTCTACATGCATGTGATGTGACGATGACTATATCCAAGTCTAATACTAGATTCGGAATTCTTCTAACTTTGGGAGCTTGACCCTGAAGTATAGGGATATGGTTTAACCACGTGGACTTAAAAGCCCCTTAGTCCTTTAAATTGCGCAAACTCCATTATCTTGCATATTACAAACGTTGCACACTTTCGTGCTCATTGCAACCATTTCCATTGTTTCTCTCACTAATTGCTGTAACTTCATAGCTTTGCTCATTTGTGAATTAGTGCAAAGCAAGAAATTCAGGTTCTTCCTCTAACCCTTCATAAACCTATCTTCAACATTTTACTACAATAATGTTTTGCTTATTAAAAAGACAGTTTAGTATATGAGACTCCCTGGTGAAGTATGGAGGAAGTATACACACAAATTAAACTTTATCACTAAATTACAAGATAATAATCTTACTATTACATCATAATTTACCCTCTATAATATTATAACTACTTTATATATTGGCTTGATCTTGCACTAAGGAGCAATAATTTTTCCTTTTTTTATTATTATTATCTAAATTATTAGTTATTTTTGTTGCACAAGAGAAGATCATGCCGACAAGTGGCAAAGTAGCAAAGGGGAACGATGATTTGGCGAAGATCGAGACGCAGAAGAAGCAGAACAGGGTTGGCAATGATGGGGGAAGTGCTCCAACGGTGAAGGCTAAAACCATTGATGAGCTTCACTCATTGCAGAAGAAGAAATCTGCACCTACCACTCCTAAGGGAACTCAGGTTATTACCTTCTTCACTGAGGATGAACGCCACAAACAACAGCTCCAATCCATCAGGTACACTATGCATCTACATAATAAGATCACGTTGTCACATTGGGAGGTGATGTTAGAGTTATCACATTTTCATGACAAAAGTTTCTTATGCAATTTAAACCTTGTGTCAACTTATTAACTTCATTTTATTAATTAATTGAACGAACATATTAATGCACAATGGTCTAATAGATGAGCAATTCTTGATTAAACAGCAGTGTTTATTGTAAACATTTTATTTCATGTTTAATTTACATGGAGTAGAGTCTATCAGCGTTGAATGTTGGGCCATTACCAAACGATACGTTTGCAGATATGCTCTGCATAAGTGCCTTGTTTTTTAAAATTTGCGTAATCTGTTCAAATAAGCTAAAAAAATTCGAATAAAAAATAATCGATATTTTTTTAGATATAGACAGAGAGTTACTTGGTTATTTCTACACATGTACATTTTATTTTTTATTTTTAAAAATGGACAGAGAGTTACTTGGTTATTTCTATACATCTACTTTTTTATTTTTTATTTTTTTGAAATTTATCTAAATACACCCATATATAAATTGCCATATTGTTTCAAAAAAGAAATCTAATTTGTACCAAAAAATAAAGAAGCGATCTAATTTAGGGTGTGTTTATTTTGACTTTTTTTATATAATAAACTGATTATTCTAAAATTAAAAAATCATCTTTCATAAAATTTATTTATATCAGCTTCTATTTAAAAGATAAAAATAAATTATTTCAATTAATTTTTTAATTTTTAAGTAAAATTGATATAAATAACTTTTATAAAAAGTGAGTTTTTAAAAATCACTTTTCTATTAAAAAATTTAAACACAAATACAGGCTTATTGACGAGAGGTTTTGACTTTTGAGTTGTGCATTTGTGGTTCTCTCTCTACCTAAGGTGAAAATCATTCAGGTTATTATATTGATTTTTTCACTGACATATTCATTGTGCGCCGGTGATAAAAAAAAAATAGTTTGACTTTACAAATACACTGCCAATATTTCTGGAGATAACTATGGGAAAAAAGGAAAACGTGGAAAGTGCTTAAAGAAAAAATCTCGTGCAAAAATACAATTTTAATTGTGCAATCATTTAGGCACATCATCTATAATAAAGCGAGTAATATCTATAAACAAACAAATGAGTGTATATTTAAAAAGTATAAAAATGATTACTTCTTTTATTTTTTTATAAGTGTATCTATATCAAATTATGAGAAGTAGCACACTTAGTAGGTAATATATAGACTCCATAAATATTTAGTTGGGAATTCAATTTTTGATAGATGTGTATAGAGAGAATCTCGTAGCTAGAGGCAAAATCTACATCTATGAATCCTACGTCTCAAAGGAATTAGTCACTGCTTCCGATCTACACAAAAATATTTTATATTGAAGTTTATAGCTCAACTATTCCTCTTATTAGTTTATTGTTTTTAAAATTTATTGGTGTTTTTTAAATCTCTCCTATTGATTGCGTTTAATGTTTCCCTCCAAATATGTATTTTTCTTCATATTAATGAACCGATTAATCACATTTAACTTTTTTTTTTTAACCCTCTTCAAATAGTGCATCTTTGGCGTCCCTAACAAGAGAAACTGGACCAAAGGTGGTGAAAGGAGATCCAGCAAAAAGGCTTGAAGCCCCAAGGGTTGATCATGTGTCGCACCACCACCGCGTCACAACACCCACCATTGCTGTCAGTGACAGTGCCCTCAAGTTCACCCATGTCCTCTACAATCTCTCCCCTGCAGGTTCTTTTTACTCTTTTGCATTTATTTTCAAAGTTGCCACATCCAAAATTTATTAAACTTCAGTTAATTTGATTCAAGCTAAGTCAATATCTCTTATGAGTATAAATTCTGTAAATACTAAGCCATTATTGAAGTAGCCGTGAGAGGCCTGTTGGATAATGGTACACATAAAATTATAAATTTAAATCTCATTGTCTTTAAAATGATGATGTTCCAAAAGTAAATTTTGTTTATACTAATCTTTGTGGGAGTTTGTCTGATATTTCTATAAAATTTAAGGATATTTATACACTTTAGACATTTGTGACATATATTCCACTAATATAAATTATAAAATTTATAATCAAACCACAATACTCTTTTGTCATTTGTGATACGTATTTCACTCACTTAAATTATTAAAATATGAAATATACTAGTACCAAGGGTTTCAAAAGCAATCCCATTTTTTCTATCCACGTGAGTTAAATTTGAGATATAATTTTCAAATTTAAGTGTCAATTTTTTTTTCAATAAATTAATTTTGAATTCCTTTATTATAGTATATGTGTATTTTATTAGTTTATTGTTAAAAAAGTAACATAAAAATAACTAATAAAATTAACAGTTTCTTTATAATATATACTTTATCAACGTTTCATAAAATAAAATGCACCGGCCGTCCACGTTAGTTACTTATCCAACTAAGCCCATTCATTTGACCCAGCTAAGCTTCTTATGGTACAAGTCTTCTGGTATATTATGTCATATCATATGAATCTCGGTTTTATACTTTCTAATTCACAATTGGATGTTAAAGATAGGGTTGAATCATTTTGTACATCTGATGTACGAAAATGAGTCAGCATTGTATTAGGCCCTCCGTCCATTGTTATATACGTAAGGAAACAACAATGATATTACGTAGAAAATTGTTGACACGTATAGATCCCACAATCATTTTATCATCACTATTTATAGTAATTTTTATTATTTGATTATCTTTCCAACTAGTTTTTCTCCGAAAAGAATGAATCAACCACGACACACATATATTACTCTATTTTTCTTTTTTATAAACATCTTACTCTAATTTAATGATTTGTATAATCTGAGTTGATCTCATAAAGTAAGGCTTTATGGCCGACAAAATAGTCACGAATTTATTAGGTAATAAACATAAAGTCTTCTTACCACTTACATGGCTTACGTGATCAAATCTTATGAATATAAGAATATATTTAATTATATTAGCATTTTTTTAGTTGCTTTGTTAATATGGGGATGAATCTAATGAGAAGAGTGGAATAATTGACATTTATTTATATTTTAGTAACATATATATAAAAAATAAAGTACAATATGAACTATCAAATAATTTTTAAATTATATGCAATTTTATAAATTTACGTACTTAATGAAAATTTCAGTCATCAATTAGACTAATAGAATAATGTTTATACAGGAAACAAAAAAAAAAACTTTTGAAGTAACTAATGCATCACCTTCTCTTAAAATTGAAATTAAGATTCTAAGTCAATTTCATTTTTTTTTTCCATGTTTTAGAAAAACCCGTAAGAGAACAATTTCAATTCTAAAAATATTAGAATTGGAATCGAAAATGAAAATCTACAGTGTGATTTCAATTTTGATGTAAGTGAATTCTTATTATTTTTTTGTGTAGTATGATGTTGCTATTCTCCAAAAGTAATTGATGTCACTTAGTACAGTAAGAAGCTTTATCAAATAATTGCCTCCTGTGAACATGATTACCTTGCGTAGTTGAACAATTAAATACAACAATAATATGTATTAAGATCATTAATGTGATATTTGAGATTTGGATTTGGTGCAGAACTTTATGAGCAGGCGATAAAGTATGAGAAAGGATCATTCATCACTTCGACTGGGGCATTGGCTACCCTTTCTGGGGCTAAGACGGGTCGGTCTCCTAAAGACAAACGTGTGGTCAAGGATGATATTACTGAGAATGAGCTTTGGTGGGGAAAGTAAGCATTTTAATTTCACCATGTATATTATAATTTATTTTTGGTCAGGCCATATATGTACGTTGTAATGTTATCATACCCTTTCTACCACACTATAATTTATATACGTGTGTGCCTTAATTTGCATTATTTCTTTTCTTTTGCTTTTAATTTGTTTTCAGTTCTATGTATGTAATCTAATGCTAAAAAGTGCTGTGCTATATATATGAAGGGGTTCCCCTAATATTGAGATGGACGAGCACAGTTTCATGGTGAATAGAGAAAGGGCCGTTGATTACTTGAACTCTTTGGACAAGGTCATTTCTCCTTTAATTTCTTTCTTACTATCTTGCGTAGCTATTTCTCTTATGTGCTAAACATGTCGAAAATATTGAATTGGCATAGCTAGATTTGAGAACTAGATAATAAACTTTTAATTACACTTGTGCCTTCCTACATTTTAGAATATGTGAAAAGAGACCTCTCTGGACTTGTTGGTGTATCTCATTTTCGTAAGATTGGTGACTAGGGGATGGAATCTACATTATATCCAAACATTCCCTAATCCACTTGGGATATATATTGCAAAATTAATGTTATCCGTGCATACACATTCACGTAAACATTTTTTTTTTTATGTTTATACTGTTTCAATTTTCTCAATGCAGTTGGTATTAATTACTAAATATTTTTGCTAACATATAGATTTTAATTTAGCCACTAGTTGTAAGAGGTGCCAGATGATAAAGTGATGTGCAACAAAAGAATAAAATATGTCTTATCTGACACTTCTATCAGAAAATTATTATTCAGAACGAGATATAGCAGTCTACTATGCGATGAGTTTGATTAGCTCCATTGAAAAAAGACAGAATAATTACTTAACACATTACTTTATTCTTGTATAATTTCATTTTATTCTTTTGTACTTTCATTTTGTTTCTATTACGACAAGTCATGTGAAGATTGAACGTGACGAAGTCATGTGTACATTTTAAATTTTTAATCATTGATTGAGTTATTTTAAAAAGCAATTCAATCATTTTGACAATGTTATTTACAAAATTCCTCATTTCCAGGTCTTTGTTAATGACCAATTCTTGAACTGGGACCCAGAGAACAGAATCAAAGTCAGGATTGTCTCTGCCAGAGCTTACCATTCTTTGTTCATGCACAACATGTAAGTTCAAGCAAGAGATCAATTTAGAGTCACGCCAACACTATTTTGTTTCACCCTTCATTCCTTTCATAGAAAGGTATATGCCCCGCCACATATCAATGCACATCCAGCACTGAATATCTGTTATCTAATAAACATACATCCAACTTCAAAGTAGGAAATAATTAAGTTCCTTCTAAGAAAAAATTGAATGAAGCTGGAAAATGTGCATCAATTAATTTAGAAAGCTACTAATTAAAAATCAGAATTTTATTGTCAGAATTTTTGCTAGAATAATCTATCATTACTCATTATTTTTAAGCTAAGGGTTTAGACATGAATATGATCTATGATAGGGTGTTATTATATCGTCTGATTCATATAATTGATTTCACCTAGTGAGACAAAACTTGGTTTTAATTGTCGTGCGCGACCTTTAACTATTGGATAGATGGATATAGTTTCTACTCTTACAATTATGTTGGCAAATAATGTTTATGTAAACATCATAATTTCACTCCCGAAGGTGCATCCGACCCACACCTGAAGAGCTTGAGAATTTTGGGACACCAGACTTCACAATTTACAATGCTGGACAGTTCCCATGCAACCGTTACACTCACTACATGACATCATCAACTAGCATAGACCTTAACCTTGCTAGGAAGGAGATGGTAATCCTTGGCACACAGTATGCTGGAGAAATGAAGAAGGGTCTCTTCAGTGTCATGCATTATCTCATGCCTAAGCGCCAAATCCTCTCTTTGCACTCTGGCTGCAATATGGGAAAAGCTGGGGATGTTGCTCTCTTCTTTGGACTCTCAGGTGCATATACTTTCAATGCATCTCGAAAGGGTCTATCTGAATGTTTCTTTTAGCTATGGTTGAGTGCTTGTTATAAGAGTAATCGCCCAAATTTCTCATCTAAAAACACTTGCCACATCAAATTAATTATTTAAAGATTTTAGATATCAATCTAGCCCGTTAATATTTAAAATTGACATCAATTAATTTCTTCAGTATATACTTGGACATCAATTTAGTCGTTAAATTGATTTGATATTTTAATTGTGTGATGAAGAACTAAATCAATGTCCAAAATCTTTGAAAGAGTAATTTAATGTTCTACGTATCTTTAGATGACCAATTTAATCATTTTCTCTTTATTATAAACTATGCTTAATAGGCAAGGATTTGAGTTATGGCTTGTTAGTTAGACTTCATTTTGCAGTACTAATGGATCCTTTTTCCTTCTGTTATTGTTATATTATTATCTATGTTAGGTACTGGAAAGACCACTCTTTCCACAGATCATAATAGGTATTTAATTGGAGATGATGAACATTGTTGGAGTGAGAATGGTGTGTCCAACATTGAAGGTGGTTGCTATGCCAAATGCATTGATCTCTCCAGGGAGAAAGAACCTGATATCTGGAATGCAATCAAGTTTGGAACAGGTGTTGAATTTTAGACTACTATAACTTTTTTTTTTTTTTACTAATAAAAGAATTTCTGAACTCTACTTAAACGAAATGTATTGATATATTTTATTATTCCTTACTTGGATTTCAGTCTTGGAGAACGTGGTGTTTGATGAGCATTTTAGAGATGTTGATTATGCTGACAAATCAGTTACAGGTAAGTTATGACTTGGATTGTGTCAATTAAAATATGTGCTTAGTAGCTGACTGGTGACAACAAAAGGGACTTGGTTGTGCTTAGCAAAAACAATAAAGGGTATGAGTTGTGACTTGGTCATACCATTGAATCCTTCATTCTATCTGTTTGTATAATGAGGTCAACTTTTACAAAGAAAGTAGGTTGCTTAGATAAACTAGATTATTATGTGGGAAGGGATAAGGACGGAACTGAATAAAGAGTATAATATTACCTGAAATAATGCACATCATTTCATATAATTTGAATATTTTTTAGATATTCATCAATAAAGTTGACTAAATTTATAAAAATTTATTTATGCTAAACAAGGGACCTTGCTCACACGTAATATAAATTGTTCTTTGCAGAAAATACACGCGCAGCTTATCCAATTGAGTACATTCCAAATGCGAAGTTACCATGTATTGGTCCTCACCCAAAGAATGTCATACTTTTGGCATGTGATGCATTTGGGGTGCTCCCACCTGTGAGTAAGCTAAGCCTGGCACAAACAATGTATCACTTCATCAGTGGATACACTGCTTTGGTAATTTCTTACTGCACTCTTTTACGCTCTTATTTAGTTTGGAAAATACCAAATGGGGTAATTCAACCGAAGTGGATTGAGTCTTGGACGAATTTTACCTACAAGGTCGAGGGTTCGAATCTTAGGAAACTCTTTTGGGAAGGAACCGTATCGTTTATGATGCATTCCGGATCCTGAGCGTTTAGGCTTCCTCGCCTAACCTTTTATTTCATAAAAAAAATAGTTAGAAAAATGTTAGATAGTTAGAATCTTTAATCAGAAATTAAGAGTTAGAATGATGTGATGTGCCATAATTAGTGATATTTGAATGAATAAGTAGTGTCCTATCACTACATTTCATCTGATAATTACTATGATTGCCATCATAAATTCTAGCTATATTATTCTAGCTTTGTAACATTGTTGTCTTGCTAATATTGCTTCCTCTTTAACTCACAAATTCTTTTTTTGTATGATAACTAAAGGTAGCTGGCACAGAAGAGGGAATAAAGGAGCCACAGGCAACATTTTCAGCTTGTTTTGGTGCAGCATTTATAATGCTTCACCCTACAAAGTATGCAGCCATGCTTGCTGAAAAGATGCAGAAACATGGTGCTACTGGATGGCTTGTTAACACTGGTTGGTCTGGTGGAAGGTATGCTTTTGGTTGTGATCATGAAAATAGAATTTGATTAGGAAAAGGTTATTTGTACATAGATTTTATACATCTCTTTGGACATCTGGGGATCTCCGCGTGATGTGTGCATAACTAGAAATTTTAATTATGTTTCAGGTAAATATGGTAAATGTGATAAGATAATTGATAATAAATGTATGAGGAATTTGCCATATTTATCTCTTATATATCTGAAATCCATGATTAATAACACATAATTCCTCCTGTTTTCTAACAAATAGATTCACCATTTATATAACTGAAATCCCTATGTATTTATACATAATTCTACATCTGTCGAAATAAAGTGTCCACCATCACCATGTGTAAACAATAATACTCTTGTGTTGACTAGAGGAACTCCAAGACTAAATTTGTTCTTTTTGTCAAACTGCAGCTATGGTCATGGAAGTCGTATTAAACTACCCTATACAAGAAAAATCATTGATGCTATTCACTCTGGAAGCCTCTTGAATGCAAAGTACAAGAAGACTGAGATTTTTGGGCTTGAGATCCCTACTGAAGTGGAGGGAGTCCCCTCAGAAATTCTGGACCCTGTCAACACTGTTAGTTGTCCAAGAAATCTCAACCTTTTTTTCAGAAAAATATTATTCATACTAATGCTGTATAGACAATGTGGTATGGGCCTTACTTGAACTGAATCCACATCTCATCCAATGATAGATAAGATATGAGTCGGCACAGTATCCCATATAATATGAGTACAAATAATATAAATTTTTTTATCATAGAAAGTATTTTTCAATTTCCAAAGTCTTTTTTAACATTGCATTTTTTGTTCCATTGCAGTGGTCAGACAAAAATAGGCATAAGGAGGCACTGTTGAAGCTGGCTGGACTGTTCAAGAGCAACTTTGAGACCTTCACCAATCACAAGATTGGCACTAACAACAAGCTGACGGAAGAGATTCTTGCAGCTGGTCCAATCTTTTGATGCTTAGGAGACTGAGGCACTGCTAAGCTAGGTGACTGAAATCATTAGGATGTCAAAGAATAAGTCCTGGCTAGACCCTTTTTTCAGTGTAAAGTTCTAGATTTCAAAGTTTGCTAATGAATGGAATTCAAGCTCTATTCTTTTTATTTATTTATTTATTTATTGACATGAACTCAAATTCTATTCTTTACATTAATTAAGTACCTTGTATCATTTTCTGCAATGCAAATGGCATATCTCCGCATTCAAATAAACCTACTAAAGAAATTACAAAGGGAAGAAGAAAAGAGTAATTCCATTGTGCAAACTAACATTCAACCTGTAAAATCACTTTTATAGGGGAAGAAACTAGAGTCGAATTAATGGAAAATGCCCTTCCAAGTGCGTGTTTGTTTTAGCATTGGGAGAGTTAAATCATGATTTCAAATATGCAAACCGTTTATAGCCTATTTATTTCAATAATCACACTGTTTGAGATGTCCAACTAAAAAAGTATATTTCTATATGGGTTGATCGAACATACATTTGATTGATCCCACAAGATAAAACAAATTACCTATTAACATATTTGGCAAAATTATATTATTCATTTACATTTCTAACAATTTTTTTTTAAATCATGATTTGAGCATAAATGAAGAAAGTTATTTTCATGTTAAACCAAATTATAATTTGTAAACTATAAGCCAAACACACCGCCAAATTGACTTTATCTAAGGCATTAAGTGTTCATTTAAAATTGACTTTAAAAAATGCATTGTTATATAACTGATTAAATAATTTAATGCATACTCCTCAAAGTTTATAATATAACAATACCTATATATGCTATGAAGAAAAAACCAATATAATAGCTTATGAATATGTGAAAATCCAATTAGTTTCTTAATTTTCTCAGCACTTGCCATTTTCATTCTATTATTCAAATTGCATCCCTTTAGGAAATTCAAATCACTTACCATTCTTGTTCTATTATTATTATTATTATTATTATTTGCTTATTTCAAAACAATGTATGAAAATCTTGGAGAAAGTGAAATGAAATTAAAGCGAATGAAATAAAATAGAAAGTGTATATATGGATTGACAATGCACAAGGCATTATATTTAAAACATTATTCTCTAACAAACACAAATAATTCTAAAAATTTAACTAAAAATTTGATAAATAATATTTTTATTAATCATATAATCATACATTTAAGAGGGTAAATCTCGACACAATGGTAAGGTGGCGGATTCAAATCCTAAAAAAAGCCTCCCTCCAAGTGACGATAAGATTGCGTACATCTATTCTTCCTAAATTTCGCTAGGTGGGTGTCTTGTGTACTGGGCCACCCTTTTATGTGATAGTAAATTTAAAAATAAAAGAATATTCATGGAATAAGTTCCCAAGCTTGATGCATGATGTCATCGTCTATGAAGGGACGCCAAGACCACATCTCACAGAAGCTTTGCAGTTCTTCTGATGGCACCTTGAGATCTAAAGCTGAAACTATCTTTTCCTGCAACAATAAAAGGTAGATTTTAAGGGGTTCTCCATTTACCATGAATTATTGTGGATCATAGAGCTCATTTACCTGCATTAAATAATCTTGCTTGACCATACCATATATGATAGCCATTGGGGAACCTAAATGTGTGACATCAGCATTTTTCTTTTCTTCAGTAGTTGTGACATCAGTAATTTGAGTGTGTGACAAAGCAGCATTTTCCTCCTGAGAGAAAATGTAATTGCCATTCTTAAGTGAGCTACAATTCCATAGTTTCCATTATCACAATTATATACATAACATCTAAATGATGCATGAATTTAGTAAAAGAGGAGAGCGGCCTTAAGTTAACAGGAGTGTCATCCCAGAGTTATTATGTCTAGCTTTTCACTTTCTTTGTGGGAGTCAAGGGTGGAGGCTCTGCAGAAAGGAGGAAAGGGATAATAAACTCTACATAACTGACCTTATTCACAGAAGTTTTGACAAGTCTGACGTAACTCCAGGGGCACGTTTGCTTGAGAGGTAAAGATGAGGGTAAAATGTACTTAGATGAACTTTGTAATTTCACATGTTGAGTTCATCCATATGAATTTTAACCCATTTTTACCGCCAACCATACATATCCTAAATCAGTACTTCAATTTGAATGAGGATGTGTTTGGTTTATAGTTGCAACTTTCTTTAACTTCTACCCAAACCAAGGTTTGGGGCTAAAAATAATGTTGAAATGTAATTCAATATGATCTTGCCAAACATGTTAAGATGTTTTGAAATTTAGTTTGCATCCCTCAAACCCTTTGGACTCACCTAACACCAAAAGACACGCACTAAGTATCTGAGAGTAATTAAATATTGCAAGGATCTTGAGAATATATTAAAGAACAAAGGATATGGATCATATGGTACAACAAAGATTATATGTGGATATAAATCCTCCCAAACAAAAAAAAATTACCGAATCATTATAGGTCGCCTGCTCATTCAATTCAACTCTAAAATCTTGATCTGAGGAAGTTATTAAGGTTCCATGTGTATTTTGTACGGCACTTGTCACATCACCCAATATACCTTCAAGCTCATTAATTATTACCTTGGCTGCAAGACAAGCTCAACTAGTTATCGTCAAATTAAGACAAGGAAGACTAGATCACTTAAAAGGAGTGTGACATTAAGCTAATATCCCAAGAATACATACAACGCAAAGCTCAATAATTCCCCGAACTAACGCCTTGTTCTTCTTGCCCCACAGCAGGAAAGGGCTTGATTTTACCAGAGAGGAATTTTATATTAACGATAGTCACTTTCCTAAACACATATTTAGGAAAGGAAGCCCATTACTAATTAAGTAATGCAGGTCAAAAAGCAATAAATTAAGCTGCCAGTTCATGTATTACAAAAATACTGAAGTAAGCCAAAGTGAAAATTGGAGAAAAGATAAATAAAGAGCCAATGGTCAAAATGGTTAAATAAAAGTAACAGTTCTCCTTCTCAAATACTCAAACCAGGAACACATGCAGGCACGCGCACGCACATAACAAAGACTTGTGTTAATATAGAAATCTCGCAAGAAAAGTGATCAATCATATAAAAAACGAATCCATACCTTTGCTTATATGGTTAAGAAGTCCACGTTTGCATGAGTGCACTTCCATATCCAGTTTTGCCATATTGAAACCGAAATAGTCAGCACAAAGAAATAGCAATACAATTGAAGTAAATAGAACAAAATGTGAACCAATAGCAAGATTTTTATAATGTTTCACGCTGATGCCTAATATCCAACAAACAAAAGGCACATTTGTCCAATTCTTGTGACTTCAATCGGAATTTGCCAATAGTAGTTACAGTAGAAATTTGATGAACTGATTAAAAAGGGCGAATAAAAGGGATTAGAGGGAAGCTGACAAGGAATGAGACTGGAGAAATGGAAAGGAGCAAGAATTACAAACAAGCAATGTCAACCCAACTGAACTGATCATGAAGATATTGCTCTGCCAGATCTTATTTATCACAAGCATGAAAAGCTAGTAGGATCATTAATTAGCACAATTTGTGAGCAAAATTCAGAGTAATTTTAAAAAACCGGCACAATTTTGTGAAAAATATGAAATATGCTGTATGCACAATTTTGTGAAAAAATATGAAATAATAGTAGCATTGCAGAATCCAATATTAACTTAAAAAGTGCATACAAGAAGAAATCCCGTTTCATTTGTGTTTAAATAAAAAGATTAATGAATTGTTAATAGTATTGCAGAAAACTCATTTGTTTACATCACAAATATGTCCGACACAATTCAGAAGGTTAAAAAGGGGTTGTACTTTGATGATCCTTCAGGGGCAAATGATTTTGTAAATATTTGTAAGTTACTGTGCAAGCTCTCATTAAGACTCGTGGCATATGCCAACCTTGGAATGGCACAACCTACCCTAACACAAACTTTTAACTACAAAAGACCAAGAGTAGTGCTTACAATTGGTTACATTCTGGACACTGTCATTAGGGTTCCTACATCCAGAATTAATATAGGATTTCACTCTATTAGTTCCATTAGCTTCAATTATCTTGCTGATTAATGTAGAATTTGTATCTATAGGTGGCCTCCGAATAAACTCTGCACAATAAAAGACAAAAGTTATAACAACAGCAGAGTAGTAAGTAAAATTATATTTTACTCCCTAACTACTAACGAGTGGTAAACATAATTGTGAAAAACTACCAAGTGCTTGCTGAAATCCAGACAGCAGCCTGCTTCCTGTATTTCCCAACTCATCAATCTTTGTAATCCTATCATAGGGTAGCTATTGAGAAACATAAATTTGCATAGGTATATTTTCCACTGAAAAATAAAAAACAAAAAATATGCTATTGTAGCACTAATTCCAAAAGAAAAGGGGGAAAAAAGATATTAGGGCAGTGTCTCAAATCATAAGAATTTACCAACACAGGTCCATGAAAAGTTTTCCATGATGCATTCCATGCATTATTAACTATCCAACAGTTTTGAGGTTTGTTCCCACTACCCCGCCATTTGCCAGTTCTCACTCCACCTCCGGCAGCCCCTGGGATAGGGATTACTTAAAGCTATTGCATATTCAGAACTGATTATCTTGAAGTAAGCTACTGGTTAGGGATTATGTAGTTTGTAGGAGGTCTTAGAATCAAACCTTCATGCTGTCTTTAAACAAAAAGTCACAACAAGAGTCAAGAACTAGGTGGGGAATCATCCTTAAGTCTGTTGATCATCTTGATTAAGCAACAATAACTCATGCGTAAAATATCTTGTACCCAAACAAAATTCGCTAGATTAATTTATCTTCTTACACGTCTTAGACATGCATTTGATTTATTGATTTGAAGCTTGCTCAAGAACTCCAGGAAATACTATTATTCTTGTAAGATAGCATTCATGAGAAGGGGAAGAATAATTCCCATTATGGCCAAAAAATTCTCAATTTTGAAAGGTCAAACAAGGCAAGCACACAATTTAATTCAATCGACAAACAAATAAAACTACCACATATTTACCACCGGGCACCTATAAAAAAAATTAAAAAAAAAGCTAAAAAAGTAGTAAACTTGGCAGTTACCCTGTCATGAAATCTCTGAATTTGTGGAAAATTTCTTCCTCCAGGTGAGAAACTGGTTTATCTTCCCCACTTCCCATTCTGCATTACATATGAAGAGTGGAAGTTAACAACATAGCATCCAATCCATACTATGAGCAGAGGGACCTTAGCAGATCACCACGTAGAAACTATCATTCTTGCCACTATTCTAGGCTAACAAAGATTTTGAAAAAATGGCTTCCACACGAAGCTCATGTATTAGTTCAAACAATTTTAAACCCAACAAAACTATTTTGAACCTTAGTTCAGATGGATGCTATAAGGAAATGATTGGTACATCCTAAAAATTAGTGGGGAGAAACTATCAAAGAACAATTTTTCATGCAATAATGATTAATGAGATAAGGTTTTCATTTGAACCTTGTTTGGCATGCCAAAAAGAATGAGGATCAACTTTTAAAATGGTGGTGTAATGGAACTTCGAAAAATTGATCATGTGTGCATCTGGAACCTGATTAACTCTAGGCATGTTACCACACTATGCTATGTTAGGTATTCACCTAAAATTTCCAGGGAGACATATTTTGCAGGAATGAAAAAATTCAAGAGGCAAACATTAAGGTCCCTAAAAATAGAAATGTTTTACACAGTCACCTAATCATGTAATATCACATCAACATATATGGTTGAATTTCGTCCCACTACTTGAAAGGTCATGCAAATGAGAGGTTTTAATTGAATGATAATATAAAAAACTTTTACACTGAATGCATTAGAATTAAACTCTTAATTAATTATGTTATAACATAATTAAAAGAAGGGCAAATTAGATTGACCTCTCTTAAGATTTAGTGAAATTTACCACAGCTCCCCTCTATTTATAAAGTTTGCTCCGGAGATCCCTAAATTTGTGAAATCATTATATTGACATTTTTCGAGTTTATAAAATCATTACATTGGCCTCCCCTCTGTTGTATATTGAACAATACATTCAAGGGATGCCAGTGTCACCTGGACAAATAGAGAAGAGTCAGGATGAATTTCATCAATCCTCAAACGGAGTCAGTGTAATTTGCTCTTAAAACAATACAACATGATAAAGACAAATTTGAGAAGCAAACTTCCTTCCTAATGAAGCTAGACCACAAATGGTGGTGTAGGTGTAGCAAACAAACCACAATGCTGGGTAAAGAGGAACAGTACTATGATGATACCAAGAGAGTGAAAAGATCGATACCTATAGAATTTTAACATCCAGAGGGTGCCCTAAATCAATCTGAACATTCTAACAAAGAGGAAATGAAGAAAGAATCAATCTGATAACTTGAAAAAAGTGATAACAAAGAGAAGAAAGTCTCAGAAACCTTTGCAGTTTGCAGAGCTGCGGTCAACCAACTCCAGTAGCGATGGCGGTGGCTGCTCCGACGGAGGACGGCGCGACCAACGGCGGGTTGCGGAGCGGACAACGTCGCGGCACGATGGTGGCCCCTCTCTCTCACGGTGCACAGTTTCTCTGTGCCTCAGAGACACAGTCGAAGGAACAAGAAGAAAGGAAGGGGCGGGGGGGGCTTGGGCTTCATCGAATCGCGGAACGACGTCGCAGCCCATGTTTCTTTCTTTCTTTCTTTTCTTTTTTCTTTTTTGAGTAAAACTTAAACTAGGTTTGATTCCACGACCAAAAATGAAAATTAGGTTTGATACCGAAAGATGAAAAATATCTGGGTAAAAATAGCAAAGTTGCTAAGAGAATATATTGGAGGATATATCATTGCTTTCAAAAGTTTTGCATTCTAATGTGTTTTGCTGTATTCTCTTATTAATTTTCCTACAAATCCTCTTAATAATAAAATAAATAAAAGAATAAATACAATTAATGGGCTGATAACTTAAAGTGAATAGCACATGTTTTATTTAACATTTAGAAAGATTTATAGATACATTTAGTAGGAAAATTTATGATTATCCACCCCCAAAATATCAATTAGATATATTTGAGTTCCAAATATATGTATTATAACATTTCAATAAAAAAAATCAATTACACAAGCCTTAACCTCTTAAATATTTGTATTACAACACTTTAGTCTAAATATTTGCCATATAGTAGTTTATTACAAGGAAGCAAGTTCAAAATCCCCTTATTTTCTTGAAGTGTGTTAAATGCAAGTTACTTTATAAGTGTTTTATGAACTATAAAAGTTTTTCTTACCTTTAACTAAAACTATATCCTCTCATCCTAAATCCTTTTTATTTTAAAAAATGCTACAATAAATATTTATAAGATTAAATTATATGCATTGAACTTTTGATCATCAAATTGTTATATTGCTAAATCTTTTGCAAATATTCTATTTGCCAAGTCTAGATTTACTCTTCTTTTTGCTTCTCCTTTATTTTTGTTTCGTAAGCAAAACGACGTCGTTTGACCCCAATTTCAAAAGACAGGCCTGAGTGTGTAATGCAGCAATTGAAGGGACAGATAGACCTGCGTCCAGTGGATTGGATCACTAAAAAAAAATTTCTGCAAATCTAATAATAATTTAATAACAAAAGCATTCAAAAGTTAAATGAAAAATAAAATAAAAAGTGTGCATAAAAATAAAAGGAGGTTCGGTGCCCAAATCCCTTTCTTTTCTGGTTTCCCCAATCACTCACTCATTCGATCAATCATACATTGTAAGTTCTTCCTCAATTCCCCCTTTTTTCTCCATTTTCGTTATTTCAATTCCTTCAGGTCGTTTTTTTAATCTCATAATTTTCTGAAACGATTGGAAATTCGGGGAACAGTCTTATCGACCACACAATAATTTTGTTTATTATTTTATTGAGTTTTTTTGAAAAAAAATTCGACGAATTTTGCACCCAGGAACCCTAATTCCTTGGTTTTTCTTGAGAGGAAAAAGACTGTGTCTTTTTTCATTGGATAAAATTAAAAATTGAATCTTTTTGTTCCAAGGGGTGTTGGGTTCTTTCCATTCAGCATCGAGTCTAACGTTGAATTTGATTTTTTTCCCATTGATTGTTGCTGCAAACAGAGCTGAGGAAAAATTCTTCCATTATTTTGAAATTGGTGATTCTGTATTTGTTAGTTGAAACCGGCAATGCGGGGCTATGATGATAGAGATGTAAGCATCCTCAATTTTAGGGTTTTAAGATTCCCCCTTTTATTTCTTGTTAATGTTTTCTTTATTGTTATTTTTATTTTTGATTTATTCTTTGACCTTTTGATTTTTTCTTCTGCTTGTGTTGTTTTAGTTGTGCCAATTTTTTATGCTGTTGTTGGCTCATGATAATTCCCATTTGAAGGAACTACAGGATTATGATGACTATGAGGAGGGTGAGGGTCAAGAGTATGAAGAGGAGGGTGAGGAAGAGTATGAAGAGGAAGAGGCGGAAGAACAAAAAGAAGAGCCTCGGAAGCCTACAAAGCAAGAACTTGAGTACCTTGAGTTGAGGCAGAAATTAAAAGAATCAATTAGGAAGAAGATGAAGAAGGAGAGTAGTGGTAGTGGTAGTAGTACTTCCCGCGCGGATTCAATGGATCATAGAAAGAGGAATAAGCTTCCTTATGATAAGTGAGTCTTGCAATGCATCCCCCAATTTTTACACTAGTGCTTTTAGCAAGTCTCAAGCAAATAAAAAAAAAATCCCATTTTGACTGCAGCTTTGGTTCAAGAATTCAAAATTTTTCCTTTTTGCAAGTTTGATTGAACCTTCTTTCCGTCATACCATTTCCCTCCAGGGTATGAACCATTGATTTGATGAAGTATCTTGTTTATCCTGAGGTCTGAATATTTGTATGAATTGACTGTTTAAGGGATATAACCTCATTATATTGTTTGATAAAGTTTTTCTTTTTTGGTAATTTTATTATGTTATTTGCTACGTTTTGGAAGTTGTTTCCTGTTAGGAAGCTAGTTGCTTCTTGCTATCATTATGTCTTATCCATGTTTTGCCACTTTTCCCTACATTTGTGTACATTTTTTCAGGGCATTAACCCCCCCCCCCCCCCCCCAAAAAAAAAAAAAAAAAAACCAACAACAGAAAATGGGTTTGTTCTTTTAACTGAACGTCTCTTTCCTGTAATTGTGTGTAATCATTTTTCAGATTTTAAGTTGAGCCTTGCCTTTTTGTTTATTTATTTTGCTTCATGGGATCTCTGTCATTTCCTTTGTGGAATTTATGATTTTGGGTCTGGACTCTGGAGGTTATGTTATTTCTTTGCTTTTGTTTGTGGAGGTGGTTTTTCTTATACAGACTTTGTGCTCCTCATCGATATAGTATTTGTTTGCTTAGCATGTTGGATTGGTAGGTTGAAATATACTGACAGGAATAGTGAAAATACTTTCTCCATCTTTTGTTGCAGTTACGGCTCCTTTTTTGGCCCTTCTCAACCAGTTATTGCACAGAGGGTGATCGAAGAGAGCAAGTCATTCTTAGAAAACCCACGTTTGGCATCTAAGATTTCTAATCCCCATCAAATTGTATGTATTCACAATCTATGCTTTGATTTCTTTGTAGTCTTTCATATAATGTTAAGCATCATGTCATTGATCTTGATTTCAAGCTATTATAATTCAGTCTGTAGCGCTTTAGCTTTATTCATTCCTTTTTTATGCTGTTCTTTGCCCTTATTCCAAGAAATAAGTTTGCTTCCCTCCCAAGTATTTTGGCAAACTGTTTTTTTTTTTTTTTGTTTCTTTCCTCTTTTGGATAAAAGAAGAAATTTCATTAACAAGAAAAGAAGAATATTACATAAAGCATAGGAGGACCAGAGATCCTCTAAAACAAAAGGATAAACAGAAAAGAAAAAAAAAAGGACATCAAAAGATTAAAGCTTTCTAGTCTCTTAGCATATCAGAGATGGAAATCCCTCTAAAGAGGTCATGTACCTTACATCGAGTAGAACTAGACATCAAATCCATTGCAAAAACCTACTTGTCTGAATATCTGTCATTAAAGATTCTTGCAAACTATTCTTTTATACTTTGCTTTACATTGTCCAAGTTGTAGTAATTATGTTGTTCCATGATGCCTTTCGCATCTGTTGAGAATACATAGCAGTTAGGTGTGATGCATTTTTCTCCTTGTAGTATTGTGTGGATGCAGCTTTTTCATAATGATCTTATTTGCAGAGGAAGAACCAGAATAAAGTATGTGATGGGGGTTCAAAGTCTATATCTCATAATCCGCCTAAAGTCAGCGAGGTTTTGTACATATCTATGTAAAGCTTTTCATGTAACTTCATAACTTAGCCTCTATGCTCCAAATGATTGTTTTTCCATGTGCATGCAGGTGAAAGTAAAAGCCCAGAAACTCAAGGATACAAGAGACTACTCCTTTCTTTTATCTGATGATGCGGAGCTTCCGGCTCCTTCAAAAGCGCCCTCAACTCAGAATTTGTCTGTACAAAATACTGGTATATTGTTGTTGGCTATTGGTTAAAGTGGTGTTGGATTGTGAGGCTTAAAACATATTATTGTAATTGAGGAAACTTATACAGGATTTTTGCTGATGTTGAAGAAGGACGACCAGCTCATCAAGCTTCAGGCAGGAGTAGACAACCTTCAAGCAATGGTGGCAAGCTTGTTCCTGGCCGTCATGAGGAACGAAAACCAGGCTCTGCGGCTAGTCATTTGCCTCCTAAATCAGGACCCAATCATAAATTAAGTTCTACCAGTAAGTCTAGTATGGCATCAGCAGATTCTAGAAAACAGCTTGGTAACAACAGCTGGAATGGACCAGGTCGGCCAGTTGGGCCAAAAGCGCCTCCAAAAGTGTCCATTGGTACCACAGGAAATAAGTCTTCAACACCTGGTATAAGAAAACCTGTAAACGGTGTCCAGAAACCACTTCCTTCAAAGGTCCATTCATCCGTTCCAAGGCAGAGTGTGGAGCAAAGGAAAGACATACGAGAACCAAATAAACCTAAAGTGATACCAAAACAACCAGCGGCATCTTCAAAACCCCAGGTATGGCATCATATACTGGTGAACACACACATTAATCCATTATGTTATGGATTTTTGGTTTGATCTTGTTCCTATAATATATCTTTAAATTCTTATTGAAAATATATGTTCACTTGCTTTAATTTGCAGATGAATAAGCCAGTAAAACAAAATTCAATGAATACTGCTTTGCAAGATCATCGTCCCAGGAATAAGGTTGTGCGAAGGCCTTTTGATGATGCTGAGGATGAAATGGATGTCAGTAGAATGATCAGATCAATGTTTAAGTAAGGTTTATCTGTCTTCAATTGATATACAGCTAATCTTGACTTTTATGCAATGTCTCTTTTGTTTTGATTTCGGGGCAAGAAAGAACGATTCAGTGGAACTATGTTGCTGATTTCTCCCATTACTGATAATTCAGAACTAAATCATTTGTTGGATCATTTACAGTTACAACCCCAACAAATTTGCCGATGAAGATGACGATGATAATATGGAGGCAGGCTTTGATGAAATCTTGATGGAAGAAAGGAGGAGGTATGCTCAATTCAGCTTAGAATTAAGCTTTGTTATTTATTACTTCATTACTTATTTCAATATTGCTTTAACTAATTGAAGAGTTGAACCCAATAGTGCAAGGAGCCTACCTTCTCTTTTTCTTATCAAAAGTTGGCCTATTTATACGTGTGCGCGCACACATTCTACATCTGACATTTCTTTACAAGCAGCAATATTTTGGGTTGTTGATACTTTGTGTAATACACATGCAGTGCCATAATTGCTAAAAGGGAGGATGATGAGCAACTAAGGTTAATAGAGGAGGAAGAGGAAAGAGAGCGGAGAAGACGAATGGCAAAGTTAAAGAAACGCAAGCTCGGGGAGTAGTACTAGTAACATCAACACCATGCTTTGGCTTCCATTGCATGTCATTGTTTGGTTCAAATGGAACCTCCCTCTCTCCCAGGGATGTTTGGTTATGGGATTAAATTAATCAATTTATAAATGGTGATGATAGAAATCCATTTGCCCACATTCAGTGTGTTGAAGTTTGAATTACTTGGAAAGATATACTGTTGTGCAAGGCAGTTTCCTTTTTAGGTCAAGGGAAGGGATATGGCTCGTGCTACAGGATTTGAGCTTTTTCCATATTGGTTGGCCTTTATATCATACACCCCAAAGGATAGATTGGAAAATGAGATGTTATTGTTCACTCTGCAGGGTCCTCCTCATCTGTTAATTTGTTGTAATTCCTCAAACATTGCAATTTGTATTAATAGAAGGCATAATTCAGTCTTCTTTTTTGTGTTGGCAAATAATCTATGCACTATATTTTGTGGAGACGAAAAACAAATCAACAAAAAGCCTCAAAAACATCAAAGTTTATTCAAGGGTGGCTATTAACACTTCGTTTGGTTTTAGTGGTTCATGGATTGTTATTTGTGTTTGAATTAGAGCTCGCAAATTGAAATTAGTAACAACTTAATTTTATAAAATTGATTTTGATTAAAAGTGAGTTAGTAGTAACATGATTTATGTTTGGAAAATTCTATATCAAATTAATTGTGAAAAAATGAATATTGTTTAGATGAAGTTGGTCAAAATTACTTTTAGATATATAATTATTAAAAAAGATATCAACTTTATATTGTATTACCAAAGAAATGAATTGTCAATATGAGAAGATAAATACACTGTTTTCTTTTTCTTGTTACCCTCAAACAATTTTTCACGTTCGTGGACGCCAGCACAACCATCTTTCACTTTAGGCAAACTGGGGTTGAGAGGCCAAATGCACGTCCAAAAGAGGAAAATAATCCAAACTAAAAGGCTCTAGACGTATAACGTGAAAACAAACACCCTAAGTTGTGGGGTTAAGTCTTAAAAGAACTGGCAGTGTCTAATTTTATAGGGGGCAAACATGGTTCCACTAAGATTACTTAACGCTTAACTGATGACTTTCAAATATTAGTGATTTTTCGACCCAAAAAAAAGAGTACATCTTTTTCGTCTTTTTCCCCTCGGATTTATAAAACTATAGTGTGAATCTAAACTTGGTCATTAATCATTATGTAGCTTTTGCCACGGCAAGCCTAGGCGTGTGCTGCAATTAAGGTCGCTCGAAATAGTTTTAAAATTAGCCAAAGTTTGCTAGAGTTTTGAAATTGATCTTGAATCATGCAGTGGTTGGAAGGCTGTGCAAGTGTTGATGGTATGGCCATCTCAGCAGATTGCTCGTCATTCCAGTGCAGTTTCTTCTCTAACAATATTTAATGATGTGCCATCATCATAAGTACAAGAAAAGGCTCCGATGGATTCAACCAATCCTTGCGGTAGCTTGTAACTAAGTTAAAATTTGTAATCGAATAAGCATTACCTATAATCATGATCTAATTTTTCCTGTTCATATATCAAGCATTACCCAAAACAATTCTGCCAGGGTGAAAATATATATATATAGCTCACTCCAAAGATTAAAAAAAATATACCCCCATTAATAAAATATAAAGCCATAACTGCAGAAGACAAGTTCAATTCTCCTTTGTAGTATGTACAATTAAATTAACGCCGAGCATCCGAAAGATAACGACACCCTAATTCACCTAAACCTGCTACGATAATTCCTCATAAAAAAGGGGGAGAAAAAACGAGCAGGGTGTATACAGTTAGTGAATGTGCTGCCATAATTGATGCAATTGCTTGGATGACAAATCTTGAAAACCACCTGGTCGCTGAAGTTCTTCCACAGCTCTTCTCTGAGAATGATAGAAGTCAGAATATCCAGGATTTACATACTGTGACATGGATGCCATACCTTGCTGCTGTCCCATTAGGTTATACTGGGTCCTCTCTGGGAGAAACGAGGATCTTGACTCAGTCCCATAATCCCATTGAGATAAGTTACCCTGCTGGTCAGCGGAATGACAAAAACATATATTAGGCCTGGTGGCAAAACTATATGACAATAGGCCTGGTGGCAAAACTATATGACAATAGGCTTAGTAGCATGGAACATGTCAAGGATAACAGCGATTCAAAAGTTGGGAGATAACCCATCATCACATAGTTAAAAACTGTTGAACGTCTTCCCATTTTCGATTTCGGGGTGTAGGGAAATACAGATCAGCAATAAGTAACTTTATATGTCATCTCATAATATGCTTTATGGTCAATGGTCAATAGCATTCAAACAACTATTATTAGATTCAGTTTAATTTTGTTCACGAACAAAAAAAATCAGTTTAATTCTGATGCACTATAAATATAAAGTTTTTGTACAGTGAACTAATTATACATTATCACATATATGATTTTTAAATTCTGACTTCTAATCATGTAACAATAACTAATTAATTGACTGTATAAAAACCATTTCCCTTGACAATGTATATCCTATTGAATTACACTATGTTATCAACACGTAAAGCACATTTATAGACAAAGACCATTCATCATTCTTCACCACAATAATAATAATAACAACATTTACCTGTTGAATAGAGCTTAAGTTACGTCCACCAGTATACTGAGAAGGTAAAATCTCATCCAAGTTACTTGAAGGCCTCATATAACCAGGAGATGGATTAGACAGATAGCTTCCTGGACTATAGATGGAAGAGCCAAGATTTCCATGACCATATGTATCTCTGGAGCTAGCAGGAGGCAGTCTACTCATTAGGAATTCATTTCTATTTTGTGAAAGGTTGTATTTCATGTCCACTGGAGATTGAGGATATGGAGTATTGCCTGAAAATGCTTGCTGTGAATTGGTGGTTGTCATATATGATTGATTCCGGGGCAGCGAATAATATCCTTCCATGTTAGGCAATTGTTGGAAGTGAATTGAGGATTGCACTGTAAGATCCTGAGGAAGTGCAGACCTTTTGGGTAGAGCAAAGGCTCCTCGTTCCATGACCTGCATCATTCAATATCTATCAAGATTCAAGAATATCAATGAAAGAGATTATTACGCCTGCCCAATTTATCATTTTACTCAGTCAAGGTCCCTGACCCAATGATGCCTTTCAAGCCTCGAGTAAATGAAAGCAATGCAATATCCTTCAATGGAGTTTGTACTCATTAATGTTTCATGTATACGTTAATATAGTATATTAAGCTAAACAAGGTTTTAAGGTTGAAATCATCGAATGATGGTTATTGTATCAAGAATTTTGACCATCAGAATGAACTCAGGAGCTAGAAATCCCAAATCATGAGTTGTATCATGATTCAGATGGCACATCAAACATTGTATAATTCCTCACAATCTTAAAAACTCCTGCTCCACCAAGGGCAGCTGCCCCCAAGTTCTACTAAGTTATTAGCCTAGGCAAAATTACAATAAGGTCACAGAATTAATGAGCAAATAAGAATAGAAGCATATTCCCTACATACCTCAGATATTGAGTTGGCAGAATTGCTTCCGTACGATACTGCATTACTGTATTCTAAAGGCTGTGATTGTGACCTGAGGAAAGTCAACACATCACCAGATACTGAATTTGATTCAGCTTGCTGCATCAAGATAAATAGAAGCAAAACTCAATTGTATAGCATAAAAGTTTAGAATACAAACATCAATAACAGAGTTTTGTCTCATTAAATGGGATCAGCTACATAGATTAAACAACATCGTAATGTTTAATCATAAACCATATCTCAATCAGCGTCAAACCCCTAACCTCTACAAGAGTAAAATAATGCCAGAGAAAAATACACCGCAAAACAGAAACCAAACAATAATTTCATACACAACAATTTTTTCAAATGAATAATCAAATCATACATCGTATTATTTGCAAAATATAACCTGCATATCAAAATATAACCTGGATATCAAAAAACCAGGATAACCTAATAAGTACAATACATGCATATATCAGCTTAAACATCAAACAAACTGTGTTTCAGAAGATTGTAACAAATAGTGCATGTCATACTGAGATAAAACAGTGGCATGTCATCAGAAATTTGTTTCTATATATATCATATGGAAAAGGGATTAATATTCAATGGTATTCAGTTCAATAACATAACAAAGGAAGCTCAGCAGACGGAGAGCTTTGGAGAAAATATCAGATTGAGAGACAATATGGCATTGGGTATTTCGATACAAATGCAATCAAGGTCAAAAGAGGGGAATATGAATATGAACCCATCTCCACAGGCATATCCACATGTGACAGAGACTAAATACCAAAATCATAGGTCTCTTCTGAACCTAGCATGCATAGATGACACAGGTAATCAGCACAGAAAATTATAATAGCCTTAGGAAATTATTAACATGAAGAGGTGAAAAATCAATCTATAAGCTGAAATTTTCAGCAACTTTTGCAGTCATGCAGAATGGAAGAAATAATTTAGCCAGAAGATGAAGAGCAAAGAATCTAGCACCACAAAACCAACAAAACATGAATCCAGACCAGCCAACAGAGCCACTACATTCACAAAAAATGGGCCATGCTTTACAATGTAGGGAGTCTAGCAATATCAATAAAAACCAAGCAAAAGAACTCAAGTTTGAAGGGCCGTACCATCACCATTTCTCTTGGAAAATTAGAATGACTTCCACTCTGCAAGCCCGGGTGCGTCAAAGGAAGCGTATGAGTCACCCAGTGGGACTGGTGCAAACTGGGATCTGATTCAGACGCCACAGTGCTGTATTCATGCCCAAGAGTTTCCTCTGGAATAATACTCTTCAGGAGCTCTTGCTGAGGAGATGAAAGGAAGTCATCATTTTTATCGTCTTCTGTTCCTCTAAGAACATCAGATCCAAGCTGTTTATCACCACGGTATGCACAACTGTTACAGAGAGAAAATAATAAGAAAGTGAGTTGCAATAGACAAAGCTGAGGATATGAAGTTGGGAACAGAAAAGAAAATGCCTGTCGTCTGAGAACTGAATTGAACTATCCACAGCTGCAGACTTCTCTTCCAAGCCATTTCTAGATGGATTAGATGCAAGAATGACAGAAGATGCAGTATTACTGCTGCCATTATATGATCCAAAACTCAAATGTGAGCACTTAGCAGCCAATGATTGTAAATGTAAATCACTTGGAAGAACCACTGTAAGCTTATCTTCAGATGATGGCACTTCCAGTTTTGACTCCTTTATACTTAGCCTCTGGAAATCTGAAGCAGCCAATGAAACATCTGCAAAGGCATTACCAAGTACCAATTAAATTATTCGAATGATATATATAGATAGAACAATGACAATACATTACCCGCTCTTAAGAAAAATATTGGTGAAAACAAAGTAGAAAACTTTATGCAGTACCTAGATAGAGAAAATCTCATTTCAGCATAACTTAACCATAAAGAAGACTTCATGCAATGTTTTGCCATAAAGAAGACTTCATGCACTATTGTGATAATCACTTGTTTTATTATTAGCACAATAAAGTAGGTTATTTTAGATCTGAGACTACAGCTACAATAGTTACCTTCGTGGTGCCCATAAGAACTACACAAGTCAGAGGTACAAGTATCCTTTAAGTTAGACTTGGAATGTGATCCTGGTCCAGGGTTGCTGCTCATAACATCATCACTAACAACATCCCCCCATGAAACTTGGGCTGCATTTAAGTCACAGTTCCTGTGCAAACTAACTGCAGTATCACACAAACTACTAGGCCCAGATGGCACATAAGCATTTGATGAAACAAATATGTTTAGTTCTTGGGAATTGCCAGTGATTGGTTGTTCATTTACAGGCCACTCGTCATGGAAAACTTGCTGTTCAGAATGATTTTGAGAATGCAGAGTTGACTCTGAATTTCCAAATGTAGAAACTCCTGAGGCAGTAAAAAGGTCATGTGAAACAGCATTTTGAGATGTTCTACCGATTCTTACAATGTCTGCCATAGAAAGATGTCCTTTGCTCACTCCTTGCAACGGGGTTTGAAGTCCTGGAGAAACTTGGGATAAAACTGATATCAAGTCACTTGTTCCTAATGACGGCCTTCCATTGGCACTAAAAGAATCACTGCATCAAATTATCAACAATTACAAAAGGTGAATACTTAAGACATTTTATGTAGAAAACTAACTATATACTCTGATGCTGGTGATATCAATATGCCATTATATGACAGGCAAATCAAAAGAATAAAAATTTTCGCCTTCTTATGAATTGGTGAAGCAATAACACCAATCTACTCCTGAAATATTAGTATTCCATGATTATGAAGTTATGTAAATACAACTAAGGCATACATGAAAGCACATAGAGAAAAAATTGGGATCACTCACATCCAATACTGCTGAGTAATAAACAGGATGTGACATTAATACAGAAAATTTTAAAAAATTGTAGTACAGACACAACATATACAATAAAGAGTTCAAAATGATATTTTGTGTGTGTGTGTGTGCATATCCCTGCCTTATTTCTAAATTTGTTATTAAAATGACTTGAGTGTTTAAAACAAGCCCAAAATGTGCTTTTTCTTTCCACAATTTAAATAGCCTCCCCTACGTCAGTGTCCTGCAATGTTGGAATTGAGTAGGTACAGATGCAAGACGTCAGTGTGCCGTTAGTGTGAAACAAACTTGGCACTTGGCAGCAGCAGCTGGAAGAACCAATGATTTCATGCTTTATCAAAGATAGTGCCCATGAGGAAAGTTTGTAAATTAGGAAAATGCTAAGCCATCCGTTAAGGCATCAGTTGTCTCCAACCATCAACCATCAAGTTTCCTGCTGATTCGTAATTGGAGCATTGACCTTCAATGACCAAAATAATAATGGACTTGCGGGTACCGACAATTGCTTTGAATACCCTTTCCAAGACACCAATTTGGACACATTGTGAAGAAACAAAACAAAACAAAAATCCAAGAGAGAGGGAGAGAGAATAAGAAAATGGACAGTTAGGCATAAAAGAAATCGTCAAATCTGTTGCTAAAACATTCTTAAATCTAAATAAGTCTCGTGGAATAAACTGATATCAAGCCACACTCCATAAGTCCATTTCACTTGAATTCACATAAGCACCAGAACCATGTTGCATGAAAAAAGAACTCACCCTTTCGCACTTTTTCCCACAATATGAGCTGTGGAAGTCATAACGGAAGTGCCAATAGACCCAACCTCTCCCTTGTTGGTAGGTTTAACATGTTCTGACAGAAGCAACACACATTCCACGAGGTAAGGCAATAAAATAGTAAAAAACCACATCAATATACTAGCTGCATGTACCATAAATTGAATGAAATGATTCCGCAATTAGGGAAGATACCGTTATATGTCACATGTGTCAATCCACTTTTAGTAACATTACGATCACTGCCAGTGCCAGTTTTGCCTCCACCACGGATCAACCCGCCATTACTACCCCTTGTCCTAGAATCCAAGGCCTCCTTCATCTAAAGTTAAATAAGCAAATAGATTACTTTCATTTCATCCCCATAACAGTGTCCTCCACAACGTCAATGAACAATGTCATATGAGGAATACCTCTTTTCTTCTTTCACGTTTGCTTCTAACCTCATGAAAAGTATCTACAAAATCATCAACAATCATAATGTCGATACAAAATCATTAGCTATCACTGATAGCTCAGAATACTGAACAACTAAATAAATAGCCAAATACATGTAAAAAAATCACAAAAGCAAGCAAAACGAACTCATAATTTCGCTATTTTTTCACTCCATCTCTGAAAAAAGAGTAAGAAAACCTTAAAGTTCACGAAACCAGAATAATAATAAACGAAGTCAACCGATTTGCTCATCTTCACCAAATTTTCTCATCAACCAAACACCAAACAGAAACAAAAACAAAAACGATGTTCCACTTCAACAACCAAAACAAAACAAAACACAGCAAAAAAAGAAAAAAGAAAAAATCAAAACGAAGTCAAAAACAGTGTCATTCTCACCGATTTTCTCAGCAACCAAAACACCAAACAGAAAAATTCCAAAAACAGCAACAACAAAACGACATTCCACATCAACAACCGAAAGCGAACGAAAACGCAGCAAGTAACAATAAAAACCTTGAGCGAGAAGCGTCTCTACGGCGCGGTTAGGGTCCATATCGCATTCCTTGAGCACCGCGTAGATCTCTTGCTCCGAGCAACAGTTCACGATCTCCTTCACGCTCTGAACCACCTTCTTCGCCGTCGCCGGCACCGTCTCCGCCGCAGAAGCAGCTTCTCCGCCGCCGTAACCGTCGTGCTTGTCCTCGCTCCCCATTCTCGCGGGAAGAAAAACGATAATGAAAATTTTCTCGCACTTTCTATCTCGATTTTCCGATCAACCAAACACAACTCAGAATAAAAGAAAAAGAAGAGAACCTTTTCTTCTTCTTGTTCTCTCCACAATCTCTCTCTTTTTTTCTTTCTTTCTTTTTTAATGTATTCTTGCGGTTTATATATATAGCGGTTTTTTTTTTTTGTTTTTAAGTTTTCTCGCGTGTGACTGTGATAGAGTGTGCATAGTAATCGCTAGTCGTTGGGATGGGCTAGTTTCACTGACCGTGACTGTGTTGTGTTGTCACGGCCCATATATCTCTTGCCACCTATGGGGGAAGCTTTGAAGAAATCATTTTGTGTTAAAATTTCACATGATCCGATCGTATCTTATTTCACTTCCTTGTATCACTTGTTACTGAAGTATTATTTTAACTCACAATATCAGGTACATCGTATTGATATACTTTTATCTATTTTTAGGTGAAATATGGATGAAATTATTATTTATACTTATAGGATATGGGATACTGTGTCGATTCATCCATCATTAAATAGAATATGAACCATAATTGAATGTAGTTCATATCTCATTCAATGATGGATGTGGTATGAATCAACATAATATCTCACACCCCATAAGTATAAATAACACAATTCATATGTGAGATCAAAATTAAATAAGGTATAAGTGTATTCAAGGGAAGATGAAATGTGTTAACCTGGTGTCATGGTGTCACTGTATATTGCGAAAATAAACTAACATTTCTCTCATTCAAATCAATGTTAACATCTTATACATTGCAAGCTTACGTCTTGAAGGGATTCATTCCATGAGGCATTGCTTGTATTTGTGATGGATTTGTGAGGAAGAGGATATTAGTCACAGACGCGTGAGATTAGTGTGCTTCCTTACAAGAATCGAATTTTGGGAGGGGTGTTATTGTAGAGTGTGTCTTCTTCTTCTTCTTCTTTTTTTTTTTTTTGGGTGATTGTAGAGTGTGTCTTCTAAAAGTCAGAGGATCTGTAGCTCGAGTAAAATTTTAAGATATTTTCACTTTTCTTTTCTTTTTTATTTATTTATTTGCGATTGTCACTCATTTTTCTTTAACTAAGGTACTGCTAACGGTTGTGACAAGGTTTCTCGTGGCGTAAAGCACGTAAATGCGACTATTTTCTCTAATCATAGATATCATTAGGAATTGAATTCTAAATTAGATATTTAAAAAGACTAATTAATGATCAATTGTGCTAGACCTAATCATTCACTTTTCTTATAGTTATGAGTGTTTAAAGTCTAAAAGAACAAAAAATTGTGATGCACTGCCCCTGTAACAAAAAATAATTCATACATTATGATATTTAATTTTCATACCCACAATTTTAAAAAACGTAATAAAATTTAGATATTAAGATAAAACTATTTTATAATGAAAGAATGTAAAATGAATATCGTAAAAATAAGTTAATAATTATTTGTTTACTACTAAGTTATTAAATAAATCAATATGAGTTTAATTGTGTTATATTGTCCACATATAGAGCTTTATGTTATCAACCAGTCGTATTTTTTTATATCTATGACTTTTGAATTAATTATAGCTGAGTCAAATACTTTGACTATATGATAATATATAATTAAATGATTATGTAAAAAGTTTTCCACAGTAGTCATGTGTTAAAATCAAACCCAATTAACATAATGAATATTAAGAGTTGAATTTCGATGTGCTGAGAATGTAAAAGTATTTTACACTAATATTTAATCAAAAATTTTCATTTGCATAATTTTCCAAGTATTTAATAGGGAAGTCAACTATCATAATTATATGCAATATATGATTCGATGATTATGCAAAAAGATGAGACCTATATGCATGATGATTGATGAGACTCATAAATTAGAAGATAAGATTGATTTCAACTAAGTATCAGTATTAAAAAAAGTTACACTAATATTCAATCATACAGTTCTATTAATAGATAGTTAAACCAAACACTCCTAGGTACTAATCTATATATAATAATCTAACAATTTATTTAATAATATATATACTAAATTAAATAATATAATATAATAAATAATAGAAAATTAATAATATTGTATAATATATTAATACAATATAAAATTTAAATATATTATATAATAAATAATATTATATGAAGTATAAATAATAATATGTATTAAATATAATAATAAATTACATAATATAATATAATGATATAATACAATACTATATTATGATAAAAATATATTATATAAAAATATATAATAAATATTATTATATAAAAATAATATAGTAACAATATATAATAAACATATATAATAATATATATTATATAATATAAAAATATTTACATATATATAATATGTATGAATATATAATAAATTTTGTATTTGATAATCATTAATTATTAAAAATAAATCTTTCATGATAAATAATATTAACCAATAAATAATATTTATATAATACATTTATTTTTTGTAAAATTAAAAATAATAAAATAATCATTGTAAATCAATGTTTTAATCATCATATTTTTAAAAATTTAAATGGAAATGGTTGTTGAAGATTATACTTTATGGATTATGTTTCCAATACTATATACTCTTACTTATTGTTTGATGCATGTAATATATTGTAAAAACTTATAAGCTTATATATCATGACCACTTTTTCATTATTAGATATTTGGTACATAATTAAAATAAAATTAGTTATGAAATAAAAAATACTCATAAAGTTTATATTACATTGGAAGTATAAAATAAATATTAGTTGATAAATTTCCACTAAATACAATTTTCAAATAATATTAATATATGATACAATATCTTTTTCTTTTTTAATGTTAGCTATGAATATTATTTGATGCTAACTAAAGCTATAGCTTGAACAATCGATAGTTATGCTTATGTGGATAAGTTGCATCTTTAGCATCCAAATTGTCACAAATTGTATCTTATTTTAATTTTAATTTTAATATTATTCTTGTAAATATTTTAATATTCTTCCTTTTATAAAAGATAGTATTTTCTGTTAATTCAATAAAGACTATATTTAAATTTTAATTTTGATATATTAATAATATAAAAAATTATGATTTTCATTATATTCTAGTTTAATATAGAATTAGTTACCTGTATAAAAAAAATTATGCTAAAAATAAATCAAAATTAAATTATTAAAGAATTACATAATCCATAATACAGTCTGTCTGGAAGTATTGCATCAGGACGTGGCAATTAGACAATGACAGGCCCTACCTTCTGGAAATTGACTTTTACCTGGACTCAACTGAATAATCATGCTAATTAAATAAAATAATCAGAGGAGTCCTCGTTCCAATTATTGTAGGATGTGATGTGAAATCATGAATCTAGTGAAAATGTCCATCTCACTGCATATTATAGGTGTTGACTCTTAGTTGTATGGTTGTGCAAAGAAACCAATGGCCCAATATGTTCATGCACTTTTTGTTATGGTCTGGAAATGTTCATGTGCAGAAGTAATAACTGAAGACTTCTCCTCTACAAATGACGTATTTCTACTGCATATGTAATGTTTAATTTACCCATAAAATTGTTTTTGTGGGGTCTTGGGCTGGATAATAATCCCCGTTTTTTTTAGGTCATGATCATCCTGTTTAGCACCATGAAAGTAATAATTAGCCGGACCAGGGCATTTGGGATGTCTAAGCAAAAGTGGATTAGGCACTTGGGCTGAGTGAAGAGTCAAGATTGTTATATGAGCCCAGTTCAGAGTGGGCCTCAAATCGAGAGATTAGGGAAGAGATTTCGAGATATAAAGCATTTGAAAAATAATAATAAAAAAAAAATCAGAGGATGTAGTGGAGTGATTGGGACTTGTTTATCCTTAATCAAATATCAGGAGTTCAACTCTTGGCCTTGGGTGTGAATAAGTCTTAAATCTCCGGACCAGCTGTCCCCACCATTTGAGGTGTCTAAAAGCCAACGCGAAATTAGTCATCGTGATCAGCGGTGAATACCATTGGTTGTGAACCAAAAAAAAAAAGCATTTAAAAAAATAAAAAAAGCATTTGTGAGCACAAAGAAAGCCTAGAATAGTGGGCATCAACGTGAGTTTTTTAAACATTTAGTTAGATATTTGATTCATAACAATATGTATGGAAATGATATCATAGTCAAAGATAAAAGCCACATTTGAGAGTCATATGTTTTAAAGGAATTAGTCACTATTTTTGATAATAGGTACTCTAGGTTGGAAGGAAAAAATACATTAGTTAAGCTTCAACTCTAGTACTCATATCCTTATTCTCAATTATCTCCAGAGTTAAATTTAGCAAAGAGAGGGAAGGAAAGGAGAGGTATTAGGAGGCTTCAACTTTTAACATAAAACTGTAATTTAAATAGAGAAAGATGTAAGAAAATCCTCCATAATTATTTTGTAGTTCCCATTTTGAAGGGCTTTAGTGGATATCAATTGGTAAGAACACATCACAAAATCTTTTATTTCTTTCCTTTCATCTATTTAACACTCCCATATAAGGGGAAAATAAACACTCAAAACATCTTTGTTCACTTACTATTTCCTCCCTTTTAATGTCTGTTTCATTTCTTTTACCTCCTAAGTCTTAGCTCTAAAACAAAACCTCTCTGAGTGGGCTATCAACAAAGGATTACAAAAATGATAAAAGTATTTTTTTTTTCTTTTTTCTTCTTAATTTGGTTCAAAATGAGGTCGAGGCTTCTTTTTTTCCCACTAGAACATTAAAGTATTTTGCAACACTTTTCAACTAATTAATTTTACAATTAATTGTTATTTTACTTTGGACTTAATTTGAACAAAATTAGATAATGAAAAAAAAGTATAACTATTTTTTCAATAAATATGCTTTTTAACAGATTTCATATGATACTATCAATTTACTTTTTATATGCAAACATTATAAAAACATTCCACAAAACCATTGACAAAAATAAATCTTGTATGCTCATGCAATTATACATTGATACATCATTAAATTATTTATTTTTTATAATAGATATTATAAAATCACAAATTTTATAATATATAATTAATTAATAATATAAAAATTTTACACTAATAATATTGAAATTAAACTTTAATATTTTCATTAATTCATTTTTCCTTGAAAATTGCTATATAATTTTGTATATAGGGAAGGTAGTTAAGCAAAATCTTCTCAAAGTTGCGACTCTAAAATTTGAATCTTTTGTATTGTGGTAAAATTTGTATGGGATTACAATATCACTTGAACAGTGATCAATTAATTTTGAGTCATCATTATTAGATATAAAATCATTTATGTACCTAACTTGACAACTTAAGTTTTTGGGAGATATAATTTCATGACATAGTATCAGAGCCTATCCTATGGTGGCAATTAGACCACCCTCCATATGTTCAGTCAATCAAATTTCGCACTCCAAGTCCTTGTCCAATCATAGCTTTTAGGGTTGAATTAGACCCACTCAATTTTAAGATATGGGTGTTTTAGAGAAAGGACCCTAGATATTGATATGAATTAAATCAAATATTCTGGATGCTCTACTAAAGCTGGAAGAGAAAGATAATTTCTTTTGTTTGGACAAATGGCAAACATCACGAGATTCATTACAGTGCTTGGAATGAAAAGGAAATGTTGATGTAAAACATCTAAACATTTTTCAGACAAGTGTCCTAGTCTAAAATGTCAAATATCGAAAGTGGTTATAGGTGTGGTCGTAAAGATGTTGTTGGAGGGCTTGATGGGTAAAGGCTGCCATTCCTTCTTGTCAATTATTAAGTGATACAATCATCCTACCAATTTGGTAGATTTTGGTAGGTTTGTAAATATTATTAGGTGTTCTTCTATTCCCAAAATACTATTATCATGAAACTATCTCTTCTAAGAGCTTAAGTTGATAGGTAGAGATATATAAATGATTTTATAATCTAATATGCCATCTCATGTAATTGCCTCTTTCTGGGGCTTGGGCATGAACATTTTTATTAGAATAGAGGTTTAAACCCTTGACCATCTGGTCATAATGGCTGTGATGCCATGTTATAAAAGCTTTTGGTGGAGATAGTTTCGTGATATTGCTGGAAGGCTTGATGGGTAAAGGTTGCCATTCCTTCTTGTTAATTATCAAATGATACAATCCTCCTACCATGTAATATCCGGCGTACACGTGTCAGTGGACAAGTGCTGTATAGCTTTAGGGTCCCCTGGGACCCATCTATGTTGTCGGGTCCAGGATTTCATTAAGTTTGGATCATACACCTCCTTGGAGGGCTATATGTTAGAGCCACATTATTGGAATCAAAAGTCCTGATAATTGTTTCCCAAAGAAAAATAAGTTAAAGAGTGATTTTTAATGGATTTTATGGAGCTCTTAAACATTTCATTTTTAGTCCACAAGTTTGAAAAATAGTAAGTTTTTCCGAATTTGAACTAAAACCCAAAATTTGTATTTTGATTTGTTGGGATTTTGACTTTTATGGTATTTTATTTGAATCCAAATGGAAGGTATTTCCTTATTTATATTTATGTTTTAAAGTTAATGTATTAACGTAAAATTAATAAATGTAAATAAATGAGTATTGAGATAACCCAGATGTGTGAGTGACCTTTTGCCTATTGGTTTGGGTGAATTGTCACCGCTATAGCGGTCACAATGAGGCAATCTTGTGATTTTAGTGGTCTGTAGACAGCTATAGCGGTCTAGGACCGCTATAGTGGTCATTAGTGTAATAGTCACGGTCACGGGGTATAGCAAGACCGCTATAGCAGTGTCAGCTGGACAGAAACAGTGTCAAACGATGTCGTTTCACTTAATGAGCCCCTTTACCCCTTTTTAAACCCCAAGCTCGGGATTTGGCTCCCCATTTCCGAAATCCCCTTCCTCCAAACGCTCTCCTAACCTTTCTCTCTCAATCCAACATCAAATCCTCTTCCTTCAAGATCCAAGGTAAGTGATTGTTATTGGTTTATGTTAGATTCCTTTGTGTTCTTCTTTCCCCTTGTTATGGGTTGTTGTTTTTCTCCATTATTGTCAAGTGGGGGTGCTCCCCCAATATTGTTAGAGTTAGATTAGAGTTGTTTAGAGATTAGCAGAGACTAACCTTGAGTCTATATTGCTCTATGACAGTTATTAGTGTCATTCCATGCTTCGAAGGTCAAGTTGGTGATGTCCACATGCTCCCGGCTTCAAACGGTGAGTGGGTTCAAACTCTTGACCTTATTTTAACCATTATGATTATGTCTGATGCATGATATTTGTGAAATATGAGATTTGAGATAAGAAAAAGCAGAGAATATGATTTTACATGATTATGTTAAGCTATAAAAACTATGATTTATGATGATAGCATGAAAGAAAAAGTTTTACGAAACCATGGGACCATGATTGTTGTGTTGTGTGTATGGAAAATGTTTTATATGCTAATGAAATAATTGTTAGAAGAATATATGATTTTATCTAGTTGTTTTTTATTCAAATGTGTTTTACGAGTTTATGACCTCATTATGTTTTCAAGATTTAGATTTCAAGCTATGTTTTGGATCTTCAGTTAAGATAATTATATATATATATATTAGAGAAATGTGAACAATAGTATGGCCCAACTTTACAGATAAATATGTTAAATGATTTCTGAGTTTTGTGATTATGAATCCCAATGCTTCGAGCTATGATTTTAGATTATCAAGTATATGGAAAGTTATGATAGTTTAAGATTTGAATTTAGAACTTTAGATTCAAGGTACCAAAAAGTACGGAATTCAGTACGATTCTTAGCAACTGTCAGATACATATTCTGTGGGCTTGAGATGGGGTTGCTTACAAACGGGTGATCTCTTGGGCACGATCCTCATAGCCACAGCTATGCTAAAGTCAGTTTGTTAAATCTATATGAATCCAGAACTGCCATTGTACTAAGATTTAAGGGCTCTGTTCGCCAGGGACAGAGTACCCATTTTTTTCAGCTATGGATTTGTCAAACTAGTTTAGAGGGTAAGGATTAGGAAACAGACAGTTAGTTAACAGTTGTAGGAGATCGTTAATTTTGGTACCAAGTTGTCCATAAGAGGACAATATCGCCCCCTAGCAGATACAGATAACGGGACCTAGATAGGTACCCACAGCTTGTCCGTCAGGGACCATTTGACTTTACAGTTTCAGTTATTATACATGTATTTATTCAACTCAGCAGATACTGTTTCCCTAGGCTCTTCTATACTTTAGTTAAAATGATTTCAAATTGCTTGTAAGTTTACAATTGTCTGTTCATGAATTTATGAAATGAGAAACGCTTTTGTATATAGTTATATACTTAAATATCAAATGCTTATGATTATTGCATGAATGGTATTATATGTACATTCCTTGGTTGTTCCATGCGGGTGATGAGTGAGAGCTCACTCACTGAGTCTGTTGACTCACCCCTCTCCATTCTTCTCATAGTTGCAGGTGTAGATATCATTATGTCACGGGTCCAGTAGCCGCAACTATCCCTTGGTGAGCTTTATATTGCTGTAAGGCTTAGCTTAGGCTTTTGTTAGTTTAGAAGGCTCCAGTAGATTTGTGGGCAGGATTCGAGCCATGCATGTATTTGAGACATTGTAGCTAATTTTAAAGTTTATGTATTTCCACATATATTACTAGAATCGAAGTATGGATTTCAATCACTGATTTGGATTTATATTATCAAATAGATTGGCTAAGTAGTTACAATCCAATTTTTTTTTTTTAAAGATTGAGAAGGATTTTATATTTATATCATATAATAACACAGTTCATGATATCATGATCAACGATTTTGGCCTAACAGTCCTCAAAGTTTCGATATCACTTCTAATTTTATGAATTCGAGTATTATGTTTTAATTAGAGAAATTGATATTGATTTAGAAGAAAATCTTATTTGAAGTACAGTAAAGTATGCATTCATAAGGATACGTCACCCAGAAAACTTACGTGGGAATAGGATTTCTCACGTGCCGGTTACGTTCCCAAGTGGGGTCGTGACATACCAA
This sequence comes from Dalbergia cochinchinensis, assembly GCA_031216125.1. NCBI lineage: Eukaryota > Viridiplantae > Streptophyta > Magnoliopsida > Fabales > Fabaceae > Dalbergia > Dalbergia cochinchinensis. The sequence goes on along the minus strand of CM062371.1, from coordinate 51,022,623 downwards.
TTTGGTAGATTTTGGAAGATTTGTAGATATTAGTAGGTGTTCTTCTATTCCTAAAATACTATTATCATGAAACTATCTCTTCTAAGAGCTTAAGTTGATGGGTAGAGATATATGAATGATTTTATAATCTAATACGCCATCTCATGTAATTGTCTATTTTTGGGATGAACATTTTTATCAGAATACGGGTTTAAACCCTTGACCATTTGGTCACAGTGGTTGTGATGCCATGTTATGAAAGCTTTTGGGAGGGATAGTTTCATGACATAGTATCAGAGCCTTTATGACCAAGTAATCTAAAGTTTGGTCCTTGTTACCCTCACTTCTAATAAAAATAATTAAATTTCAACATAAGGTAAGGTAAGTCTATGTATTGTCCACTCAAGTCCAAAATAGGCATTCGAGTGGAGGGCTTATTAGATATAAAATCATTCATGTGCCTCAACCCGACAGCTTGAACGTTTTGAAGAGATGATTTTATGATAATCATTCTTGATAAAGGACAAAATAAAGGTTTTTTTCAATGACATAATGTATGTTAGGTTTAGATTCTTTTCAACCCTAACTCATATTATGGAGCATAACTCTATAAACTTCCAATAAATGGTGCATTGTAAAAAATGCATTTTCACTTTGTGGTGGAAAACAAAACACGTTCTAAAAGCTCATCTTACTTGTTTGGAATTTTTTCCCTCCCCATTTGCAATGACCATATACATCTAAATAGAAATTTGAGAATTTATTACATACTCAACAATTGTCATGTAACACTTATAAGTGTTTTATTTTACTTTAAAAAATATTAAAAACATAATTAACAGAATAAATACATTAGGTAATAATTGGTCATGCTAATTACCAAACTCCAATGGTCGACTAACGAGTAAAATAAGTAGAATCTTATATGACACTCTTTGAACATAATAATTTCTCCAAAGTTTTCCAATGCATCACCCATACATCTTGAATATTTAGTAAATACAAAAAAAACAGCTGGTGAAAAGTACTGCTAGAGATATATCATTATTATTAGGGCAAATTACAAAGACCTCCTTTGAGGTCTTTTATAATTACATTTACCCCTTCCTAGATTTTAAAATATTCACTTATCTCCCTTCATCTATTTACAATCATAACATTTACACCCCTATCGTTACTTTCCATTTATAATAGTGAAAAAGATTCAAATGAAATACCATGATTACCCTCTCCCCTCCTTCCCCAACACCTGCACACAACCTAAGCCTCGCCACCAACCTCACCCTGCACCCACCACAACTTCATTCACCAGCACCAGTCATCACCCAGTTAGTCACCCACAATCACTTCCACCAACCGCCGAGAGATCCAACCACAAATGAGAGGAGATAGCAAGATGCGACTATAGAGATAGGATTTGTCTCCTCTGTTTCACTATGACTTACCAGGGGACCACCAACTACTGTTGCGACCTCCACCATAGTGGTTTGGTCCGATGCGACAGAGAAGGTGGTGTGACCCAAGGGAAAGGAGGGATGCTGGTACACGTGAAGGCGACAACCATAGTACCCAGATGCAGCGTTTGCGGTGGTTAGCCACAAACCAAGAACAGAGCCCACGGAGGTCGACAAGATCGCAGTAGCTGCTGCACAACAATTGACAGATCTAGAGAAGGAGTATGGTCTTTCCTTTTGTTCCTTTGTTTTGGATGAACTTACTTTGTGGATTAGTGGACATTGTTTTGTTGTATGTGATGTTGGCCGTGGCATAGCCGATGAGGGTAAGGGCTTGCCAGCGTGGTGGGTTTTGATTTGAGGGTTTTATTCTCAAGGGTATTTATGTCCTGCTAAGAGTAAAGGGAGGTGAGTGAATAATTTAAAATTTATGAAGGGATAAATGTAATTATAAAAGATCTCAATGGAGGTCTCTGTAATTTTTCCTTATTATTATTAAAGAATCAGGAAAAAAAAAGGGTTAACTTAATAATTCTTGTAGTAGTATTCAAAAAATTGTTATTTATACTCATGTTGTATGAGACATTTTATCGATTCACATCTTATTCAGCATTAGATAAGATGTATATGGATCCTATTCAAGTAAAATTCACACTCTATCTAATAATAAATAAAATATAAATTAATATAATATTTCATGTGTATAAATAATATTTTTTATTTTTCATATTGAAAAATGGAAGGAAGCACAAAGTCAAAAGTGGCAGGAACTTTTCGGGTTCAAACAAGCAACTCTGGTCAAGTTGCTTGCCCCATTCCCCATGCCCGTGAAATTTGTCAAACAGACAAACTCTTCACAAACTCAGACCCAAAAAAAAAAAAAAAAAAAACTCTCTACGAATTTTAAATCAATGAAAGGTACCAATCACACCACTTTACAAAATCTTGAATCACTGTTCACTGACCGTTTGATTTCTGTAGTTGAATATTCTGCTTTCTCACAAAATAATTGCACCAACTGCCAAGTGTGGTTTCCGTTTTTTCACCAGCACACATTACTCCATTACATTTTCTATCAATACTTTACCACATATTTTGAAACAATTTTCTGGGCTTGAGATTACTACAAAGAATCGTGGCGCATGAGTTTAATGTACATTTTCAATTAGTGCAACCATATTCATTCACCTTAACATTTTATTTAACGCAAGTGAAAAAATGATTTTGTTACAAAATAAACACAAGCTAGCGTCCTTTTCACCGTTCGTTCGAAAACAATTATACAAGAAAATTTCTACATGTCTATCGTTTATTATTACTACTACTGTTATTAATATTTTAAAGTTATTATCAAACTTCATTTTATTTAATTCGACTTTTACTACCGCTATGACAAATCAAATTTTTAATACTTTTTATTTTATTACTACATTGATCATGATCTTTTTATTTCATATCAAATTTATAGAATATTAAAAATTTAAAATTATTGAAATAATATTATGTTTAAATAAAGTTATTTAATGTAAAAAACTGAATTCAATTTGCACACTATTTACAGTTAAAAAAATCAATTTGTTATGTAATTTATTTATTTCTATCTTTACTTGAAAATATAAATTTTATATATTTCATGAGAATGAATAAAAAAATATTTTCATAAATTAAAATAAAATATTACAAAAAAATTAATAGTATTAAACTCATGAAATAACAACATATTATTAGTAGTTTTATTGTGGAAGAAAGTGAAGAACATTTTAAAATATTTAAACAATAACTTATTAGATAAGGTGCGATAATAGAAAATAATGTATGATAATAGTCCGTCTCTCAAACTTTTTTAGTGTTAGAAAAATATCAATAATTGGGTAAGCGGCAATCCGTGAATAAAGGACTGCTTTTGTAGACTAGTAAACTTGATTTAATAATAAGAAATTTAGATAGTGTGTATGAGATTTTGTATTTAAACTCCGTTACAAAATTAATAATGTAATTTTAAAAAAATGACTGCTTTTGTCAGTTGAAAAGAACGATCATGCATTCCACGGTCAGAAACTTTGAATAATTTGTTTGACTGCATGCCCAATAAATGCTTGTTGAATATATTCCCTATAGTCCTATTATTTTTCGTTACATGCTTTTCTCCGTTCGCTTTTTCAGTGAATAAAGTGAAAAAAAAAATTCTGTGCACAAACCAGCTGCTTAACTGCTTTTCACCGTTCGTTCGAAACAAAATTATGCAAGAAAGTTTCAAAATGTTTATATTTCTTTTTTATTGTTTAAAATACTTTAATTAGTATTCGTATACATTCGAACAGGTAAAACACATTCTCGTATCATATACGAACATGAATTTAATTTTCCCTAGCTACCAATGTAGGAATTTTGTTGACAGGCGATATCATAAAATACCATTGACAAAAAATATATATTATAGTTAACTAATTTTTATATTTATTATTTTCATTCATAACTTCCTAAGATACCATTGGCTAAAAAAATGTATTATAGTTAACTAATTTTTATTTTTAAAATTAAATTAAATTTTATATAAAATAATCTCAATTCTTTATTTCCATGATTTATTTATTATTTTTATTTGTGACATTTCTAAATGATTTTAATTAAAAACCTATTTTATATTTATAACGTATTGTTAACATGATATTTTAAATTTATGTTTAATAATTGTAATAATAAATATTAAATATAAAAATTACTAATATATAATTCAGTAATATTTTTTTCAAATTATTTTTCTGTAAGTACGTAACCTTTTAAACAAGATTCATTTTTAAATCAATTATTTTTATATAAACTAATATATCTATTATGTTTTATATGAAGTTATTTTTTAATTGCCAAACAGTTTATTTACCACTAGAAACTCTAATTTTAAAAATATTTTTAAATTTAATTTCAGTTCTACAATTATAAATATGGCTTTCATTTTTTTTTCCTATTGTGTATTTTAAAAGGATATAAAATTATTTTAATTATAAATTAATATCTATATTTAACTCTTAGATAATTCAATATCTACTAATATCTACTCTTTTCTATGGTTAAACGCATATATATGTTTAATATTAATTATTAAAATTATTAAATAAAAATTTAAAATATCAAAGCAGCGATTTACAAATATAAAATAAGTTTTTAATTAAATACATTCAAAAACTTCAAAAATAAAAACAATTAAGTTTTGAAAATAGAAATTTGACTAAATATAAAACACATTTTTTATCAAGGGTGTTTTAGAAAAATTACAAATAAAAGCAATAAATAAAGAGTGTTAATAAATAAATATGAGTGTCAATAGTTATTTTCTGTAGAAGAATTTGTCTTATGTACGAGACTTCAATTCAAAATGAATGAAAATACTCAAAATACTTAATGAAAAGTTGACTCATTAATTGAATGAAGATTCGTGGACTCTTTTACCGAAAATTTATGATAAAGATAAACTAGTGACCAGGAATTTGGAAAAACACATGCTTTGCATTTAAAAAAAAGTGGGAGAATTCTACGTAAAAATGAGTGACTTTTGTGACCTGCCACTATGTTTTACACTTCATAGGATTTTTTTTTCTTTTTGGGTTTTCATGAATTCCATTTTTGTATTCTCACAACCACAGCCGAAACAACATGATCAAACTGCACATAATTAAAGCGGTCTTTAATTTTTTTTTCCTCAGTTATGTTTTGGTAATAATTATAAAAACATTATCTTACTTTAATTTTAGTTCCTACTTCAAAGATTTGTGAAAGAGACATTGGAAACAACACAATATTTTCATATATTCTTTAAAATAATTTTGAAAATGAAAAATTAATGAAAATAAAGTTACAATTCGGTGATTATTAATTAAAACAAACTAAATAAACAAAAAGAAAACAAATCCAACCCCTCCTCTGACCTATGACATTGTTTTATTCTAAAATTTTAACTTTGAGTGAATAGTGTTAACTGTATAATGTTACTGTATTTGTCACTGTATATATTTCTTACCTTTTTCTTTTTTAAATCACATGTTTCTTATTTTTTTATCAATAAATTATAAATTTTTCTAAAAAAATTGGTCCGCGGGCCAAACCCATCCCAACCTGTCAAAATCCACGGATTAGACGAGACTGATCAGACAGGTTGGAATCTAACCCACTAAAAAGGACAGGTTTAGCGGATCAACCTAACAGGTTCAATCCGTCTTGACATCTCTGACTCTAAGGCATAACTAACCAATAAAATCATCCACTAAACCAAACACTTCGACATCTTATTGGTGTTGCCGTGTTGGCATCTTAAAATAGAAATTTACTGTCAGAATTTTGTTTATATGCACCTTATCCATTTCCTGTCTGATTACGAGGGCAACTAGGAAACTGAACCACAGTGCAAAACTTTCCCTGCACTTACATATTTGAACAGTTTGAAATGGGATACAGACATAGAGATATGGAATCAACTTGTGTAGAAAGTATGTTTGGTTCGAAAAAATTAAAAAAATATATATATTTTTCATTATTTATTTTTTTTTTTGGAATTTTATAAAAGAAATACTATCTTCATTCCATATTGTTAGTTGTGGTGGAATTGTAGCCAGATGTATTATTTTTTTGATATATCAAAATGATACGATTTCACACCACAATTAATAATATGAAATAAAGGGAACAGTAAAAACTGAAAAATAAATCTTATAGTTTTACCGTTTCCTTTCGTAAAATTTGAAAACAAAAATAAAAATTATTTTTTGAAAAACCAAACACACCGTAAGAGTAGGTTTGGTTATTGTTTTCATTTTCTATTTATATTTTTTACTTTCAGGATTCTGTGATGAAAATTTACAAAGAAAATATTAAAAATTCTAAAAACATTAAAATTTTGTTTTCAGTCTTTATTTATTGTTTTTACCGTTTTCTTTATGAAATCTTGAAAATAAAATATAGAAAATAAAAACTAAAACGAAACACACGCTAAGACAATCAAGTGAGAACTGCTGAAAAAGAAAGGGATAATACATTATCACTTGATTTAATACTTATGAAGCTTATATATCATTTAATGGCAAGGACAATGAAGCCAAATATAAAATTTTTCACTATCTCCGGTCTACAGAAACATAAAGGGTATAGGAGAAAAAAAAAAGGTTTCAAATTAGCAATCATTAATGTAGTGAGGATATAGGCTCCCCATACATCTGTACAACATTAACACCGGCACTCAGTCAGTCACTCCCTCACAATGACACTACCCTCCTCCTTGCAAATTTGGTGTGTCATTGGCATATCCCTGAATTGGCCACACTGAATAAGAAGATGCTTCATCATCCAAATAGGCTATCTCTCATCTGATTTTCTATGCAGCAAAAAAAGATTTCCTAAGACAGTCTTGGATATATGTGGTGTATGGTTGGTTACTGGAATCAAAGCCAATCGCAGATGCAGGTTATGTCATGAGGTTGTCAAAATCCTACTCTTGAGTTGTCTCATGCACGTTGCTTTCAGGACCCTTCACCTTTTCAGCATCAGATGGACCAGAAATATCCTTCACAGATTCGATTTCCATGCTGGCTGTGCGGCTCTTTCTGTGTCTTCGATCCTGAAAACGACATCAATTGCATGATTAGTTTAAATTTCAGTGTTTTGGCAAGCATTGGATGTTGGCATTTGGCAACATGAAATCCCAGCGCTGCAAAAACGTGATTAAAGATTCGGAGTCATGCGGTAAAAAAATGTTATATTTAAGGATAAGATGATGAAGGGAACCTCTCTAAATGGATATTCGTCGGTGTCAAGCATCCTCACAACCTGACTCATTTTGGGTCGCTTGTCTGAATCAGGATCAACACACCTAAGCGCGACCAAAAGGGCACGCTTCAAAGCGCGTGTTGATGGTTTCACTTCAATGCTTGAGTCCACAACTTCCTCTGCCCTCCCTGTCCCAACCATCATCTTGAGCCATTCAACCAGGTTCACCTGTCGCGAGGATAACCAAAACAACATCAGTTATAAGAAAGGCAATGAGGACTTCTTATGGAATGCAAAGCTGGTACAGGCAATCTGGCAACATCCATAAGGATGTAACACCTCGTTCGCAGGACGTGCATAGTCAACAGGGTCCCTTCCAGTAACAGCTTCCAGCAGGAGAACACCAAAGCTGTAAATGTCGCTCTTCTCGTTTAACAAACCAGTATTAGCATATTCGGGCGCCACATAACTGATATTCAGAACACAAATTAGTTTTCCGCTTATGAAATAAAAATATAAGAAAATGAGACAATGAAAAAAACGCAGCATACCCAAATGTTCCCATTACTCTAGTGGTAATGTGACTTTCTCCTGATTCCAAAAGTTTGGCCAAACCAAAATCAGAAACCTTTGCGTTGAACTCACTATCAATCAATATATTGCTAGACTTTATATCCCTATGAACCACTTTTGGTTCTATTGCTTCATGTAAATAAGCAAGCCTGCCAACAGTCACAATAATATAGGGAGTTTAATCAGTGGGATTAGGTCCAATGTTTAACAGTAAACTTGATAGTCACTTATGTGAGTAACAACTAAAAACCATAGAAAATAGAAAATCTTGGGATTAGGTCCCATGCTCACCAATGGTCCAATGGAGCATACAAGCAGTGAACATATTATTGTGTTGTCAATAATCCTAATGGACTCAAATAAATTGCAAAATATTTGAACATATAAGCTCTTACCTAAGAACATCAACATAAATAAACTCTTTATCACATATATGATATATTTTGATATATACTACAGACAAATTACCGATAAAGAAAATGTTAATTTATATAGTCAACAAAGCAAGGGATAAAATGAATAGTTTACAATCATGACCATACAGTGAAGACAAATTTAAGGCAAACATGATTCATGCCAATCATTTGGGCACAAGACAATAATAATCATTTCCTGTGGGTCACATATTATTTTTGATGTTGAACTTACGCTTTGGCTGTGCCAAGTACAACCTTCATGCGAGCTTCCCATGTAAGTGTCCCCTGTTGGCTCATAGCTCCATGTAACCACTGTTCTAAATTACCGTTGTTCACATACTCATACACCAGCAACCTGCAAATAAAATGGAAATTACACACATTACAAAAGTTAAACAAAATACCTGTGAGAATTATAACGCACCTGTGAACAGTTATCAAATTTAGAGAATTATAAGTTATCAAAATACCTGTGTAAAAAGTTAAACAAAACACTTGTAAATAACGCACCTGTTTAACTTTTGTTTAACTTATAATTCTCATAAGTTTGTGAAACTTTTTACACAAGCTTCTCTTATAATTCTCTTGAACTGTTATCAAATTTAGAAGAGATAACGCACACTTGTGAGAATTATAAGTAAACAAACTTACCTGTGAACTCCTTCTATGCAATATCCAAGTAAGCGCACAAGATTTTTATGCCTAACATGGCCTATCGCCTCCACTTCAACCTTGAATTCTTTCTCTGCTTGCCCCCTATGAATTCAACACATAATGGAATTAAGGAACAAAATCAAAGGTCATTGTTTAAGAAATAATGTCAACAAGCACTACAAGAGAAAATTAAATAGGGTACCACACTACCAATGGTATCGTAGAGTAAGCTTACAAATTATTAAGAAGTCTCTTTACTGCCACCTCGGATCCATTGATCAGTCTTCCCCTGTAAACAACTCCATATCCACCCTCACCGATCACGTTCTCTGTCGAGAAATGATTGGTTGCAAGTTCCAGATCTCTAAGCGTAAACCAGTGGCCCCACCCAAGATGAGAAATCTCTGGCAAACCAACTAGAGGAGAGGCAGTTACCATCCCTCCAAATGACAATGCAGACTGCTTCTTCAAGGTACCGGAGCTTCCTTCTTCCCCAGACATTGAACTAAATCCTCTCTCGTGATGACAAATCGAGCTGCACTGACTTATATTATCTGGATCACTGGATTTGCTCCTGCCCAAATGAACTAAAAACTTATCTGAATTATTATCACTCGCCTTGTCATGAACATGAATAGATACACTCTCTGCTTGATCATGACAATTATGCATCCCAACCTTGTCAACCTTTATTTCCTTTGAGACATTCGGTATTTGAGATAGAGGATACTTGTCCAGAGATCTCCTCGATTTTCTCCGAAACATCACCCATATAGATAATATACAAAGAATCAAAACTATAAATGCACCAACACCTATCCCAATCAAAACCCACAATCTCAAGCCCAGAATTGACGTCTTCTTCGACAATTTTACCTCTAAAGAGCCCATAATTGGAGGCTACAAGTCAATCAGAATCTTGTCCTCCAAATTCTTCTGATAGTAGAATCAAGACATTCCCACCTGAATGCAAGAATCTAATTAAGAACTCCCTTCACACAATGGTTTGAAAATTGAAACACCCAAATCACCGTTCTAATTTACAGGCAACAATTCAATTCATGCCCCATAAACAAAATCCAAAATCAGCAAGTCAAGAAATCACTAATTGTAGCCTCATCAAAATTCAAAATAATCCTTCAGCAAAATGAAGGCCGGATGTGGGAAATGCGAATTCAAATACACCAAACCAAAAGAGTTGTGAAATACTTCAAATATATAACAAATCCGAAACCCCATTTGCATTTATGCCACACACTAAATTCACAAAATTTATTGGGCAAGTAATGAACCCCCTTTCACTTTCCCAAAAACAATTACAATCACAAGCACAAAAATGTAACAAGAAAAAAAATATTAAAGGGAAACATGTGGTGTAAAGCATCATTCATAATCCAAGCAAACAAAAAGATAAAAGCCAAAACGTGAATTGTCAGGAGAAAAAAAAAAGGCTAAGGAAAAAACAATGCATTCACCTTTGATCTGATATATGTCACCCCTTCCTTGATCTTCCACCTTCACCTCCAGCAGAAACAAGAAGAACAAAAATAAGAAAGCCTTTTTTCTGAACCCCAAAGAAACCCAATGAGCATAAAAGGAACAACAAGACGAAAGAGGAAAAAAAAAAAAAGAGCGCCCTTCAAAACCCAGATGCAGAATGGTTTAACTGAGGAGGATTGTGACTTCAAAAGGGTAAAAAATAACTCAGGAAAAAATAGTAAAATGGGAAGGGAATGTGACAACAAAAAAAAAAAGTGATTTTTAACCGAACAAAATGATTTTTTGAGAAGAGAAAAGGAAAAGGTGGGGGGAAATGGTTAGGGATATGAGGGCGGGACCTCAAACAAGCTGGAAAGGAAGCTTTGGTTTGTAAAATGAAGAAAACCACAGAGAGAGAGAGAGACAGTGAAGGGAAAGTAAGAAAATGAGGTGAACGGTGTTGGCATTTATAGCTGGTAGCAAAAGAGTGTATTGAATAAGCTAAGGAAGAAAAGTGAAAGTGATGAGAGAGAAAGAGTTAAGTGGATTGAAGAGTGAGAGAGAGAAGGGTCAGCCCCAATCCAACAAAGGGGAACTTAAATCTAGGCTTGTTCTGAGGGATACTTACTAAACTGTCCTGTTTTGTGTTAAAAATGGGGAAAAAAAAATTCTTAAAACGTGGCATCACCAGCATTTGTCCTTGTTGCACAATGTTTTTGCAGTTGACAGTGGAATTTTGGATTCCAGAAATAAAGTTACAGAAAATCTAACATTTTTCAAGGGAAATTTAGAAAAAAAATGTATCTATTCCCTAAATTATAGGTAATAAAAATGTAATATATTTTTTAAAATTTTTTTAATGTGCACTTTCATTAAAAAAAAGTTTTCGTGCATTGTTAATGAAAATAATACAGTACCTTTTAAGTCCTTATTATTTGTTTGTTGGTGCAACCTATGTATAAGTTTTTAAGTTCAAATTTTATTATGATCAATGTAATTTTAAAATTATTAAAAAAAAATTTCAAGAAAGTATAAAAAATAATTGTATTGACTCAATATTTAAAAATAAAGTGAATTTTTTTTATCAATAATTCTCAAAAAAAAATTCAGCAGAAATATTAAATATATAAAATGTACGTACGTTTAAAGGGGTTGAAAAATCATGCATATTTTTTTATTTTGGGATTAAAATACATATTTTTTTTTACTTATATCTGGCATGTACATTTATTCTTTTTTTTTTTTTTTTGGTTTCTTGCAGAACACAAATACTAGTAGGATACTATTACAAGATTGTTTCCTACTGCAGAATGTGATGGCACTGCAACCTTCGCAGGCTTATGTATTGCCAAGGCTGATTCATTTTGCACATGGAATTAAATAAAAAAAAAAAAACAATCCTTCATGCATTAATTAAGGTTGTATTAACCAAATTTGAATATTGGTTCTTGGGATTGTGACATATCAATCAATGCAACTGGAATCAAGACAACAGATAATTAAATACAAGGCGGCTGGAGATCATTGTTTCGTAAAATTTACTTGGTTTCCACTAAATTGATTATGCCAATAGAGCACAATGCCATTTTTTTTCTTAGTCTATTTCCGTTGAAATTCAGTATATAATATAATACATTGATTGAAGTATAAATCCTCGCTAATCAAAAGATTATGGTCACACAAAAATATGTATAAATGACAATGGAGACTATCATGCACTAGATAAGGATACTACATCATCACACGCCGATTATTTAATCACATTTAGAGAAAATGTGATTAAATTTTTTCATCATGCTTCTAAATATATTTGACCACATATAATAAGGAGTTTAATTTTAATACATTGATAATATGAAATAATTTACACTGTCATCTAATCAAAATATTTAATTTTGATGACTTTTCAGGCAGTGAGTATAAAAATCAATTATCATGACTTATGTGGTAATATATGATTAGATGACTGCTTTAGAAAGTTTTATACTGTTAATATATGAAAATTAAATTTATAATAAATATGGCTAAATATATGCAATGTGGCGTAGATAAAGCCATTAACTATATCTGTCAGTTGTTCATAAACTAAAATTAAATTAAATCTATTCCAGTTATTGGTATATAAAGTTCAGTAGACCTCAAATAACATAATTATAGTCAAGTCAGCTTATTATATGAATCAAGCTCTCACATAGCTGATATTTTTCATTTAAAATATTCGAACCGAAACCTCATTTAAGGAATCGATGTAAAACATTTGAATAGTCCAAACGTTAGTACTGAAAAACTATTTCAATAATTAAAATGTTATATCGATATTAAAAATTGATAAATAAATCATTACTTGTGAATTAAATAGAGTTCATTATATATATCAAAGAATAAGCTTTGGCATGTAGTAATATATTAGTTGTAAGAGTCAAACAAACATAAAAAATTAATAATGCGAGTTAGTTTTTATTAATATGTTTTACTATGATTTCTCTTCTTTTAGGATGGATTTCATATACATTAATTAAAGCATAAGCAACCAATGCTTAGTTGTTTTAAGAAGTTTGAGATTTGTTCCCCTTAGTCAAAATCTTAGGTTTGAGTGCTATAGATGAAAAAAAAACAATGCGAAGAAAAACTTATCTCCATAGTAATAGATCAACTTACGAGCTAGATTAGTTGCAATCAAACTTTGTATATGGGTAGTCTACACATATATATATCCTAATAAGCTTTGTCATAGTAATATCTTTTTTTTTTTTTTTTAGGTTTTTGAACCCGGGTACACATTTTAAGAAGCTTTCAACTTCACCATCTACGTTAATTCTTAAACGTATGTAGTAATATCTTGTAAGGGTCATATATATATATATAAGAAATTACGCTAGAAGAGCTTTACCTCTATAGCAACCTAACCCAACTAGAGTAAAATTAGTTAGAGCATAATGGATTTCGAATAGTTATTTAGGCCCAAAAAAAAATACATTAAAGCATAAACTTGATTGGGCAGTAATATTTGCTTGGTAAAAGTTAAAAAAAAATACTATATAATAATAATAATGAGATGTTCCCATTACAAGTTCTCTTCATTTATGAATTGTAGATTTATATAAATAATGAGCTTTACGGTGTAGTAATATTTGAGTTGTTAGGGCCAAACGTACATAAAAATAATAATGTGATTTAAACTTTGTTGTGTGCCGAGTAAAGTGGCATCTCTGTGCTTTACATAATAGTTGGGCAAGTTCCCCTCCATCATAACATCTTTTAGCCTACAAAATATGGAAAGTTCAAAAATGGTTTCCTTGTCAACTTATGAGTCAACTAATATTTGATAAAAGCTAAACTAGGTTCCCAATTTTTATTGGTAGATATTATTCTTTATTGATGGATGGATACTACTATTGTGCCGAATGTTTGACAATGCACTCAAATTTTTATTTTGACGGTTTGTAGGTGTAATAATTTTGACAATACAGTTTTTTCGGACAGCAGAAATATTTGTTTAATAAACAAATATACCTTTGGTGGCCAGAAAGGTCACCAATGGAGGAAGGAACCGAGCCTTTGATTAGAAGCATAACTTTTGATTAAAGTATGACCGAGAAAAAACCCTTTCACCTTTCTTTCTCTTTCATAATGATTATTACAAACCGTGAAGATCAATTTCTTAATTAAATTTGCAACAAAAATAATAAATACCCTATGTTGTGCTTCCACTGTATATTTATATCAACTTAAAAATTATAAATTAATATATAAAATATTATAAATTAATATGCACAAAATTTTTACATATTTATTTATTATTTTTTATATATTAGTTTGTAACTTTTTACATATTCACTTACAACTTTTAACTTAATATAAAGATATAATATAAATGTGATAATAATTGTGTATCACTTCTCAATTCACAATTTTATAAAAATCTAAACCGAGCTTATATATGCACAAAAAAATTGTCCTACCCAATATTTTTTATATGTCCTGTGTAACTCAACTTTTGAAATGAGTGATCAGTTCTTAACTTCTTCATTTCCATCTTTTCACTCCTATGTTACGGAAAAGAGTATTTTATTTTAGGGAAACGAGGATACAAATTCCACAAACTTCTATCCTTTTACAAATTGAAGTACTATCATCAACTTTAAAATCTTGTAAATTGGTCTTCAAATTTTAACGTATGTGAATTTGCTAAATTACAAATAGTTATAACAAATAAATGATAAGATTTTTTTCATTCATTAATATAAATTATTAATTAATTTATAATATTATTAATCAAATTATTTATAATTAGAAATTTTTATTAAAATATATTTTATATATACTTTTATTTGAAATTTTTATCCATTAATTTAGAAATTTAAATTAAAAATAATATTTGAACAAGAAATAAATTAGTCAATCATCTAAATTTAATGTAAAACTAATGGTTAATATGTTTTTATCAATATTTTGTGAAGAAGTTTTAAACAAAAGGGTTTATTGATATACTAGTCAAAGTTTAGGGACTAATTGAGAAGCTTTTAAAGTTTGTAGTGGTGATTTGTAAAAGGGTAAAAGTCAAGGGTGATTTTATACCCTTTTTTTTCTTTATTTTATATCTATAACATCAATAGGTCTTTTATTTAAAACGAAGCATAAAGTAACATTTTTTTATCAATAAATAAATAATATTTGTGATTATGATCAATAGATTATGTGTTGATGACGACAATAACAAATTTATTGTCTAATTCGATATTTGATATCAAGTTTAATATGATTTTGTTAAAAGTGTTATTTGTAAACTATTATTATTATTTTTTATATTAAGCCCACAATTTTTGTATATTATCATCGATTAAAGAGTCTAGTTTTGAAAAAGGCAATCTTTTAGCCTCTTTTAGCCTGCATAAGTTTAAGGAGCATAACTTTAATCCTTAAACATTCGAAACAAGGTTTATATGGGTAGCATAATGAGTTTTAGATTTCAACAAGCTAAAACTTAAATTAAAATGGAAAATATTGGATGTATTTATTTTATATTAGCGATATCATGTTGAGTCATCCACCTTTTATTATTAAAAGTTGTCACAAAATATTTTAAAAAAAGAATTTATCATTTCAAAATAATGGATAATAAATAAGATAATGTGATATCTTAAGTAAACTGGGTTCAAATAATATAATTCAATTAAATATAAGTGGGCTTAAAATTTCGAGGATTGCATAAACTTACGGGTATAATTTTCTCATTGCCCTCTTCAAGATCGCGTTCTTCACATGGATCATGTGCAGGTCACGTGATTGCCCAACTTTCCCCTTTTTCCCATGGCCAGTCTAGTCATTTGTGGCCAATAACCAAACATTTGCTTTTGATTCATTACTCATTAATTAGGACCAGCCAGAAACTTCTTTTTCGCTTACTTTTTCCATAGCTAAACCTATTGTCATTATGGGCTATTAATGTGTTGTATTGTAACATTAGATAGTGGATTAATGTCCCCCCTACTTCCCACAGGACTGAAAAACCTATGTCAGAACATTTAAAAAAAAAGTTTAGCCAACACGCACATCAACATCTGAATACATCATTTTCATTCTCGTCATATCCAAAACGGATAACATGTTAATAAATATCTGCACATGGACATCCCCTTACATCGTACAGAAATGAGAAATCATTGAATGAAATATTATATAAGTTTTTTTTTTTTTTTTGAAGTTGAAAACATTACATTAGACTGTACTTGTTATGTTTGAAGAAGGACAATTCAGTTACAATTTAGATTACTAACTTCAAATTTGTTCAACACTAATATTGGGACAAATTAGTTTGTTAGAAATTAAAAGTTCATTGGTGATTCCTTATTTTTCATAAAATAGAACACATTAGTCTATATACAAACTGATTATTCCAATACTCAACAAAAAAGCACCCATAACTTGTTAGATTGGCGAGTGGATCCATTAATTTCCATAATAACACTAAACGGTGCAGTTTTGACTAAAGATGCGTGGAAGTGGAAAATGAATTAAAGAATGAGCTATATTAGGTTTTAATAATATATATAGGTGTCGTTAATGAAAAAACAATCAAACCATGGTTGTCTTAATGATAGAGATTAGTAATTTGTCATTGTAGGATTTAATAAGGGAGTCAGATCAACAATTTAATTACTCACATGTATTTGTTTGTTAAATGTTAGAATGTTAAATTAACAAAGAACCTAACGTGTCCCCTTTTGTAAAAAAATGAAGGGCTACAATAAGACTTTTAAATTCAGAAGGCTAGTTTGTCCTTCATATTAGTTAGGGCCAAATTTGAGATTTTAATTTACAATTCGTATCAAAGTTGACTTGGCCCCATGGTCAACTTGGATAAGATATCAGGTCACTGATTCAATCAATAAATCACTAGTTGAATTAGGTATAATTAAATGAATATATAAAAATAAAAATTAATGAACCTAAGCATGTGATATATATAAATAATGGAACATATTTATCAAAAGAAGTAGTTAGTCTAGTGGCAACATAAGCACTTCACCCGCTAAAGCTACGGGTTTGAATCCTATCATGGAAATTGTTGTTCAATTTAAGAATTTCCTTGGTGGCTAATTCTTGTCAATGGTTCATGGGCTAGTTTGCAAGCAGCCCCGTTGATTCGCCCTAGATTTGACTGGATTTGACTAATTCAGGTGTAAAACTGGTCCAAATAATGAATTAAATTGGACCAGTGACTGACTTACTAGTTTTCGATTCGAATTGTCCAACCCAATTCTAATAATTATGATTTGTATAACACATACCATTATCTTATATATTTATGATATGAATTTTTATTTTTCTATTTTAAAAATAAAAAGTAATATATATTTAATTAAATTGCGTATGACATGTCATTCTTGAGTAAAATAAATACCATTCTACATGGTATTCCAAAAACATATAAGAATTTCGCTATATCACAGTCATCACTCATCAACACCTCTCATTAGTACTACTCTACACCTCAATTTATATATGCACACACAAGATGCAACATATATATAAGATAATTTGCATACCGTTGACAATGTCAAGTAATTTAATATTGTTATTTAATGCAAATTCAATAAATTGCCATGTGATCTTGGACAGTTGCATGCACCTAAGTAAAAGAAACATGAAATGACAATTTGTTGAAGGCAGATTCTCACTTGTAGTCGCAAGTCAATATAGTCACTGTACTTGTCTTTTACGTCCAATGAAAAGGAGATACTTGTACGCGTGATCCCAGTAACAAGAAATTATTTTTCCCTTCCATATTATTTTATTTTTCCCTTCTAATTTTGTCAAATTTAGTTATTTTTAATATTTAATGTTTTATATTTTTAAATTATTATTTTGTAATTTTTTAACAATTTAGTTGATCCGAATTGTATAGAGTGTACAGGACTTTTTTATTTTTGTCTTTTCCTATTTTTTAATTTTCATTTTGTTAATTTTAATTATTTTAAATATTTATTTTTATTTAATTTTTTAAGAAATCATTTGTGTACAGTGCAATTTACAAAATTTGGGTGGTCTGAATTCTTTGGTGTCAACAGTAGTGTTTATTTTTGTTTTTCTTTTTGTGTTTTTGTATCTTGCTTTTTTTTAAAAAAATTTTGATAGTCTTTAATATGTATGTTGTAATATTGTGTATTATTAGTAAACAGTATTGGACCCTGTTCATTTTAATTTTTTTTATGAATGAGGTTTGTGAAGTTTTTTTTGTATTTTTGCTTTCGTCTTATTTTTTTAGTTTGTTTTAATTGTAATTAATTTTTAATATTTAATTTTGTTAAAATTTATTATTTTAATTATTTTAATTTTTTATTTCAATTTTTTTATTAAATTTGGGTTGTCCGAAATATGTAAAGTGAACAGTGCCTTTTCATATTATTTTATTCTGATTTTGTTAAATTTAGTTATTTTTGATATTTAATGTTTATATTTTATTTTATTTTAAATATGAAGTTGTTTCACTTTTAGAAAACACAGCGCAAATGCCTAAATTATCCTCATTACATCTTTAATTACTTTTAGCTGTAATTAACGAATCACTAATGATAAAACTTCAAACAGCAAGGTGTTATACTCAACAAAGTCCATGTTTCAACTCCATCAAAGACATTGACCAATGCTTCTATAGGAGTAGTCACCAAAATTATAATATCCTGATAATATTTGGCATATATATTAACTAAAATATCTCTTTTTAATCATAATTTATAATTATAAGTTTCATATTCATGTGATGAGAATAATATTTTATTCAATTAATGTGTTAAATATTGCTAAGATATTATATTTTTATTTGTAATAATTATATATGTATCTTGTAACATTCTCTGTTGCTTTATGGATTGACAACACGGCCTTTTTGTGTTTGTCTCATCACACGCTTTGGAAAAACTTCCTAGAGGTCATTCGTTCCAAAATTGCTAACAAAGTCAATTAAATGTGGAGTTCTTTAATGATGGGCTACCAAAAAGAAGATGCATCTTATTGGTATAGGTAGTACAAATTAATTCATATAAGCCCTTTTTAACTGTATAGTCCCATGCCTACACAGTCTTAGGATCCTTCTCATTCAGGTGTGTAATCGGTTCATTCATGTACCCTCTGCTTAGAAGTTTGCCAGGAGCTACTCCTTGTTCGTGTCTTCTTTGCACCGTCGATCACTCCTCAACTTCATCACCGAGCGTTACATATCTCATATTATTATTTTTTATTACTCAAAATAATGAACTAATATATATTGAGAATGTTAGTGTAATTATAGTGAATCTCATAAGAGATAAATGATAATTTTATAAAATAAATGAATACTTAATGTAATTATGCTAAACTTTAAGGGAGTTTAGTGTAATTTTTTTTTAAAAAAATAAACACGGCTAAACAAAGTGTCATTAATAATCACCTTAAATATTATCTAATATTAAAACTCTTCATTAACAACTACAGTGCATCAAAAGCGCCGCCAACATGGGATCCACATAACCATACACTTGGCAACTGCAGCAAAGGTATTGGACCAACCAATGTATGAGAGTAATCACCTTTGTTGAATTCCTATTGGATGAAGTGTATGCAGTGTTTTCTATTTTTTATTCTTTTAATCCTTGATGAATTGTATAGTTTTATCATGATAATACATTGAAATAATTATCAAAATGTAATATGTACATACCAATAAAAAAAAATCACAACATAAGAGAGATAATTTAGTAGTAAAAGATGTAAACTTTACGATGAAAAAAAGTATTCCCTTTTTTTGGATAAAAGAAGATATATAATAAACCTATTAATACTCTTTTCATTAATATTCCATTTACAGACGCCATTAGACCAAAGAAAGGTTCTTAGCCACTGATAGATTCTAACAACTTATCAGAAAAAAAAGGAAAAAAAAGAAGATTTCAACAACTTAACACATGGTAACCATTAATTTAGGTGTCTACACAATACAATACATAGCTACAAATTTCTCTAGACCAAAACCCAGCTTTCTTTTTTGGCCAACCCAAGTTAAGAAGCCTATTTCGCTGCTATCTTTATCCCCACAGAAAGGGCTTTGTCATATATAACACGTTAGCATAGACTAAAACCTAACTTTATTTTTTGGCCAACCCAAGTTGAGAAGCCTATTACACTACTCCCCTTAACTCTTCCACAGGTCCTTTGCTATAACTAGAATGACACACTACGCTGTCATCCCTCTACTAGTGTGTCCCTCTATGCATACAATTAAAGGTGTAATACTCACTCCATTTTCTAATAAGTGCCAATATTCATTTATACATAAATATTAAAAAAAAATAATTGGATGAACTCAAAATTAGATAAATTTAAGTATATTTTATAATACTATCCTAATTTACCAACTTCAACACTCTCTCTCATATTTAATCTATTCACTAACTCTTTCTCTCATAAAGATATCAAGGAAAAAAATAATTAATATTATTTAAAATTCTTAAAAGAATAAATACTAGTAGAATTTTTTTTTTATAGATGGACACCTATTAAAAGAAAAAGAGTATTATTTTTTATACATACTATTAATGAAACACTATGTCAACATATTCTCATATGCTATTGAATGGGATATAAGACCCAAATTAAGTGAAATCCACACCCAAACAAATAATAAATAAAAATCTATCAACAGGAATGTTATGTATAACATTTCTCTTAAATAACCTGATCCCAAAGCACACAACTGTTGTTCAATTATTATTGCTCCGAGGCATCATTCTTACTCATTAGTTATCCGATCTTACTGACTCGACCATCAAAGTAGACTCATTCATTGTCTTGCTACTCACCAAGATTTCAAATCAGCACAGTACTTGAATCACATCCAGCAACCGACTTGCAGAACACAAGAATGATTAAATCTCTCTTTTCTTCTTCTTCTTCTTTTTTCCCTTTCCATTTTGGGTATAAATTACTAGTCTTCCAACCTGAGCCAGGTTAACCCACGATAAAGGTAAAGCTCTTTCAATGTTAGTTATTTTTCATACACAAGATTGAAACTCAAGACCTTACTCTAAGGGAAACAGAAATCTAAACGCTTGAATCAAATAGATATTAGAATGATAAAATCTTTGACATAATGTTAAACAACTAATTTTCAACAAGAAAAAGATTGTCCATATTCAATAAGTCAAGAAACCATGTAACTAATTATGATAAAGTCTTATCTGATTTGTCGTCTTGTTCTCTCATTCCACTGTCAGCAACCATAAAATAAAGAGATACCAGGAGGAGCATAAGAGTACCACACATCATTAGCTCCAAACCCCAAAATCTGAATTGAGCCTTGCAGAACTTAGACCGGCACTTAATTACTATTCAGGCATCCAGGAACTTGGCAACGAAGATCTGAATATTTGGTGAAGTAACAGTTTCTCCCTTTTTCCTAGCTTGTTTACCCCATAGCCTCGAAAAACACCTAACTTGAGTGCTTCTCTTCCTTCATCTACAGCTCTTTTCCTCACAGCTGTCAACAAAGCTGCTCCCTGAGGAGGCTCACTGTTTTCAGCATTGCCACTTTCACATTCGATTTTTTCTGCTTCCCTGGCTTTCTCTCCGAGTTGACGCTTGGTTCCGTCTGCGTTGATGCCAGAACAATCATCATGATCACTACTTCCCCACCATTTATTGGAAGTACTTGATAAGCCTTCTGATGGAAACCCGTATTTAAATTCATCCATTGTTGACATTCCTTTGTTCAAGCTTGTGTTGGTCGAACTCGCAGTACGCCCACTATCAGCACTCTTGTTTCCTTGCTGATGTGAATTGTGAGCACCTTGTGCTTTGGACCTCTCATCATTTGTTTGTTGTAAGACACTGCAGTCAAACATCAGATAAATAACATAAGCTAGTTATATATAGAGTAATCAGACAGGTTGAAAAAAAATTGTGCCCGTTATATACACAGCATGTATGTATTCACTGAATACACTACCAAGTTCAAATGAATTCATGTCAAGAAGACAAAAGTTTCATTTTGTGTGACATATTTGAAATACTTCTTCCGGAAAAAACAAGAGAAATCTCAACAACTGATTTGATATCAAAGATCAACACTAAACAATGCTTATGAGGAATGCTGAACATAAGGAAAGCATAACACAATACACACACACACAAAGCAAGAAAGCTCATCACTCATCAGGTATGCAGAGCTTTCCAATCTCTCTGCTTATCAAACAAAGAAAGCCTCCAAAATAACCAGTATCTGACCAGAGAATCACAAAACGGCCAAGAAAACTTACTCTAGCCTGTTAAAGAGGCAACATAAGAGAAAGCGCACAAAGTCCTGCAGACAAATCTAACATTCACCAATCTGAACAGTTCCTCCACAAATGGAATTCTTGAGGAACAACCTAACACACGTTTGAACTAACAATGTTTCCAGCAAGCATACAAGTGCTAAGCACAGGTACTTATTCACCTTTAGCTTTGAAAATCAGACCATGGTGGGTGTTGTTGGGGGTTAAAATGTGTCACTGGACTGTGGTATTCCCTGTTAGCTTGGTTTTAACTTTTAAGTATTTAATTGGACAACACTAGATGCAAATGAGGGTCGAAATTAGCAAAATCAATGATGGAACATAATTTTTAGGTAACATGCAAGCCCCATAATAAAAAGGAGATTAACGTAGTCTACTAAAGCAATAGGATCTGTTCAATAAATAAGGATAAACATGGTTTCAACTAAACATAAGAAAACCTGAAAATGAATAAACTTCAGGGGACCTTAAAGCTTACCTTTTGTTACTTCCACTTAGCAAGACCATTTTCGGAGACTCTCAGGTATTAATACAACACTTCCAACCCCACCTGCAACACAAAGATTGACAAACAACAAAATTCACACGATGCTTAAAAAAGATTAAATTCATGCCAAACTGCGGCATGTGCCACCAGTGACGGATCCAGAAAATTTTAACAATGGGAGCAAGAATAATTCATTAGCATAAAAATAAGTAGATTGCATTATATTTTGCTATTTTATCTCATCTATAATTGACATGGGGTCAAACTCAATAAAATAGTAGGGGCAAAAATATAATTATGTATATAATTACTAAAAAAAATAAAATCTTTGTGGGGGCATAAGCCCTCACCCTTGTTAACCTGGTCGGTTCCTGTGTGCCACCTTACAAAAGCTTGTTGGTGCGTTGTAGCAATGTCTCAAGTGGATAACCTACAAAAAAGGATATGCTGTTAAGCACTCTGTTAAGCTGTTGTAGTGAACAAAAATAACACCATAATGTGTAAAGAAAACAATGAACAACTATATTGAGAAGAACACTATCTGTTCTGAAGTGATAAACAAACATAATATCACAATCTGTTACATACGTCTCTTCGCTACAAGATTCTTCTTGCAAAAAATAAAAATAAAATAAATAAAAAACTGTTGCCCTTGAACAGACACCAATAAAGAACAAAGAAACGAAATCATAGCAATTCATTTTTCTTTTTTTTCTCTTTAATTTTTCTTAATTTCTTTTACTAAGGTGTGTTTGGTAAGGGGATAAAAATGAGGAAAAAATTTTCATGCACAAGTTCCATGTGTAATAAACTAGAAAATTTACCTCCAATTTTTACCCTTCAACTTCAACTGACACATTGTAATTGTACGAACATTTGTCCGGTAAAGTTACTAGTGGTTATTATTTCAATTATTCACCACTCCCTAACAAAGAAACAATCTCACCAAAAGATTCATCTAACCCTAAAGATATTTTCTTGGGGCATAAAGCTTTCATTTTTTTTTTTTTCACTTCCTGATTCACAGACTTTCTTCACCTGTTATGTTGCTAACGCCAAGCACATTTCTGCTACAATACCCGCTTCCCTTTTTTTTTTTTCTTGTTAAGAACCAAAGAACCATTATCAGGAGCAAAAGACACAAAAATAAAACTGAATTCTTGAAAACTACATAACAATTACCAATATAACATGATACCCAAAGAAGATTGTTTTCAAATTACAAATTCAAAAGATTTTTTTTTTCTGAAAAAAAAAACTCACTTGATGTCAGGAGAAAAAAGAGTTAAAAATAAGGGTAAAAAAGAAAACTTTCGAATGACCCAGAAGCATAAAACTTTGTTAAAACCCAATATCTGCAACCCCAATCACGCATGCTCAAGAAAAAGAAAAAAGAAAAATAAAGAAAGTGAGGAAATTTGAACCAAACAGTTGGAAGATTGAAGAGATTTGGAGGGTTACCTCTCAGAGTGGTTGAATCGAAACTGTAGGAACAGTTCATTGCACAAGCACGTGACTTTGTTTTGTTTTCGAGGAATCAACCACTTCTCAGTCTCAGCGTCAGCTTTCAAGCTTGCAGTTGGTTTGTTTCCGTTTGGTGTGTCAAGTGAAGGCATGCAATTACGATAGTAACCTTCTTGTGTGCGCGTAAAATTTCATGGAAGACTAGTGTATGTAAATAAAGTTCAATTATGAAGAATTTTATTTGTGTTTAATATGGGATAAAATTACCAAAAAAAATATGGGATAAAAACGGGATAAGATTTCACAGGTTGACTCTATATAAGCAATTTATATTGCCATATAATTACATAGTTTTATTTGTAAAATTTTTAAGATAATAAATAATTTAATCAAATATTTTTGTTAATTTGATAATATATGATTTGATGTTTGTATAAATTTATTTTATATTGATTGCACATCAAAGTTTAATGTAAAGTAATAGTAGCAAAATAAATATTATTTTAATGATATTAATTAAAATAATTTTAACATAAAATTGAATTTTATATTATATTTTTAAAAGATTATTTTTATTCTATTTTTAGTGTTAAGATGATTGAACAATATTTATCATTTTTATGGGATTAAAATATATAAATATCATATGAATAAAATTATATAAATATTATTTTTATGATATTTAAATAGTTATCATGTTAATAATAAATTACAAGTAAAAACTCAATAACAAAATATACAAAGCAACTTCACAAATTAAAAAATAACTAAATTAAACTTTTAATTAGTTGATATATATCAATATTAAAATATATTCATTCAATATATGAAGGCAACTAAGTTTTCATATATAAAAACATGAGATTGACAAATAATGGATGAAATTGTTCTTATTCTCCGGTTTGCATCCATTATCTACAAATGCAGCAAACAATATTTACCTTTAATACTGACAAGGATAAAGGTGCACTTGTTTCTTTTTTTTATATTTTTAGATAATTTTTAAAAAATAATCAGAATCTTAAAAAAATAACTTTTCATTTTTTTGTAAGAATTAAAAAGAGTAACTTCTAAAAAAAAAATAATTTTTCAATTTTTTAATTAAATATAAAATTTAAGTTTCATAATTTATTTTTAAAAATCTGAAATAAACTCATCCAAAATTAATAGTTGGAAAATTAAGTTTCACCTTCAATGATCCAATTGTCACAATCCAACGGAGAAACAACAAATCTTTTGCTTCGATGCAATTAAAGGTTCGAGATGATACTCCGTTGAAGCAATCAACAATAAAATATCCAAATAAAAGGTCGATGTTTTTCATGACTAACAAACCCACTCCAATCCTCAAGAGAAAAGGATAAATGTGTATAAGCCTTTACATAATCTGTTACAAGGGTAATTTCTATGTACATAATTGACGAACATGGTGCCAATGTTTTATTTTTCTTAAATTATTAATATCCAAACTTTTTCTGAACTCTAATTAATTTAGTTATAGTCAGTGTTGGTTAATTATGAGAATAAAATTATCTTAATCCACCCACAACTCCAACATAAAATTTTGTTATTGGACCATTTGAATTAATCAAATGTTGGTTTTGTTTCATGCATTAACATATTGTTATTATTTAGCTACTTGTGTCGACTGCACAGCGTTCCATCATTATATGTACGGTAGGTATTGACTTACATAGGCATCTCAGTAAACACCTTTTGAAATATCATCAAACCAAAATAAGCCAAACTGGATTTTAGCCACAATTTTTCCTTTGATGGACAATAATTGATCTATTTTTCTATTTCCATAAAATTAATTGAAACAGTAAATATAAACACTCAGGTTAAGAGCCAAAATGAGCGATGTAAGTTATAATCTTAAAAAATGTAATCAACACCAAAATAGCAAAAAGAAAACTTATATCAAAAATGGTTTCTAGCAAGTTTAACTATATTTTAGTGCCCTAATGGATAATAATACATTTGCAAAAATTCAATACCATATTCCATCTAATGTAGGATGCGTTTGGATGGAAATATTTGGGGGCTAAAATCACCATTTAAAAAATAATCTAATATAACAAAATCAATTTTCAATTTTTTTTCAAAAGCTAAAAATGATAGTTTCTGAAAAAGTTAATTTGAATTCTTTTCAATAATATATATAAATTTAAGTTTTATAATCACTTTTAAAAAAAATAGATACAAATTACCCCTAATCTAATAGTACTATAATATTGCAGCCGCACAGCCACCGTGTTAAGCCCCTGTAAACATTCTCCCCCAAAGGAAACCCAATGAAAGCCTGCAACATAATACTAGCATTTCAAGGATTGGAAGACCAGCAATACCAACAAAGTGTCAAACAAGATTAAAGATAGTACAAGCCTGAACCATCACTCACATTCAACCAAAGTTGTAGAAGGAAATAAATTTTTGAGCATGACAAAACAAACTCCTATCAAAATATCAATTTGAAAATGACATGCAATAATACTTCAGCTTCTAATTTTCCATCTAAATTAGAATGTGTGTGTCTGTATATATATATAATCATTTCATATGAAAACAGGTGACATGTAATAGACTCATTCAAAAATCAATCTACAGCCAATCACCACAACTATACAAGCTACTGCAAAATTCTTCACAAAAGATGAATGAGTGATATGAACAACATATTGAACCTTGAAATGAACCACTAATAAAATAGCACAATCTGTTCACCGAAAAGAAAAAAAAAAAAAAACAAAAGACAACACAATCTAGAGATTGGATCAGAACCATACCACAAAATAAATTAGTCCTCCTCCATCAGAACATCCAGAATGTCAAATATGTCTTCTTCAATAGGCTTGTTTGTCATAGACATTGAAGAGAGTGTTGAGTAGTCAAGGAAACAATATGTAATTGGTCCCACACAACTTTGAATTAGACACATTAGAGCATGATCTCTGGTTAGGATCAGCGAACTTTCATATTGTAATATTACCCTTTAATATTATACCAAAAAAAAAAAATTACCCTTTAATAAAAAGGGACAACCACTAACTACCCAAGATGTGGTTCTTGCAATGATAACATGGAATTGCACACAAAATTTTCCCAACTTTTACTTAATCATATAACTTTAAATTTCTATTGTAAGAAATGTCTAGATGTTTTTCACAAGGCTGATTTGTTGACACAGAAAATTAAGACATCTACTAGCAATGAAGCTTTTCATTTTACGCTGATTTTTTACCTTAAGACCCTGCTCATCCTCCAATTTGAGGTACACTATATATACCATGCCATATGCTGATATGCATCAACCTTAGGATAGAAGAGTAGGGTAAAAAAGCTTTTGCTGAGTGACTAAGAGCACTTTTTAAGAAATCAGAAATGAAAAAGTCTTAAAGTTCTTACTGCTGTTATATATTGAAAACTTAAAAATTTTATATTATTTTTACTAAAAATATTTCATTTTATTATCTTTAAAAGGTATTCTTAGAGCACCGTTAGCAAAAACCCATAAATAAATAACACAGAAAAGGATATATATTAATATAAAATTGTCCTCCTTTTCACCTCGGATGCAGCTGTGGTCTAGCTCTCTACTGATTTCGGGGGTAGCCTGCAGTAGGAGAAATTCATAGCAATAATGACCAGAAACTTGAAACACGAGAAGCAACCCACCAGTGGCAATGAACCTTTATGTGATCCTTATCTTCCTTCCGCAGCTTATTTTTGCACCTGAAAGAAATATCAACTGAGAACACTAAATTTAAAAGCGTACAAGACAATTGCTGAGATATATCTCGTGTTTATTGTATATATCATTGTGTGTAGATTTATTCCCGTACTATCATTTATTAGGATAGATACGTTACACAACTAGCATCTTAAGATAGGGAAATAATACAAGACAATAATTACTAGTTGTGGTCTGTTGTGTGTATATATATACATTAGTTATTTGACCCGTGCGATACACGAAAAGATAATAAAGAATAATTTATTGATTATTATAAAAAATACATAATAATTTATTTACATACACCTATAGAAAAATGAGTATATAAATTTATCTTAAAAGTAAATTAATAGTTAGTAATTAAATAAGTGGATAAAATATAAATATGTCATTCTATTTTATGTCTTATATTGAATATTATGTTTATAAGGTTGAAAATATCTTGATAGATGACCTATAACTAACAATAAAGAGCCTATTTTATGAAAATTTTACACATTTCAAAAGTTAAAATTGTTGAATAAAGAAAGAGAATAAATAGATAATTTTACTATATCATGAGCTGTTTATAAAGATGACAATGAGTACCCATGAGAAAGGAAACATGTCCCATGCCTCCTGTCACCGTTTAAAATTTTGTCTCTTATCTCCATTCTCATCCCCTTTATGGGTTCCTATTTCCCATTTTTCATGGGGATTTTGAATCTCTATAGTATTCAAGAGTTTATTAATAAATTTCAAAAAGAGAAAAATTTTAAAAATATTTTACAATTTGAAACATAAATATCCATAATAACAAATACTGTTAATATAACATAATCCAAATTAAAATTAAAAATATATACATAATGAAAATATAATAAAATAATTAAAAAATAAAGATTTATTATCCCTGTTTCTATCATGTTTAACAAACAGAGACTTAGCTCCCATAGATCATCCTTACGAAGGTGAAATATGTGCCAATTTATTTCCCCATTATCTAAATCCCGTGTATATCCGTTTTTAATTTTTTTTTATCATCCCTAGCTGTTTATATTTTTTTATTAAATTAAAATATCTAATTTAAAAATATTAAATATATTTTCTAATTAATAAAAATAATACATAAATTTAATTTATATAATTTCAATTACACGTCTTTTCTTTGTACATCTTTTTAATAAATTAAAATATCAATTTTAAAATATATGTTATAATTAATATATAATAATTAGTAAAAAATTATTTATAATTCTAATTTATATAATCTCAATTATAGAGTAGTATATCAATTATATTTTTTAATAAAAAATATAATTATTTAATTTTAAAAATTAATAAATATTTAATATTATTATCAAAGAAATGTAAATTATAGAATTGATTTTTTTAAATATTCTAGTGTTAAAAAATTGAAGGTATTTTTTTCAAAAAAATTAGTATGAAAAAATTATAGAATTGATAGATTGGAATATTTGAGTTGTAAAAAATTAAATAGAATATAGTGATACATGTAGATAGATAATTTTTTTTATTATGATTTTTAAAAGTTCTACATTTGAAATTAGAAAATTTCCCCTAATTCTTTCTTCACTTAGAACTTTACCTCCATTTTCATGCATATCCCGGTCACGAATCTCCATTTTTCATTTCATATGGAGATTTGAATCTCTATTGATATTTATGAGTTTATTAAAAAATTTTAAAAATACTTTGAACTTCAAAATATAAATATCTATAATAACAAATACTACTAATGCAACATAATTATAACAGGTTTATTATCGTTAATACTATAATTATATATATATATATATATATAATTTTATGGTATAATATATTGAATTATAATTTTGTTTATGCTATTTTTTATTTTTTATGTTGATTTTATTAATGGTAGAGAGATATGAAGGTATGATTGAAAAAATAAAAATTGATAATAAGAAGGTAAATTCAAAAACTTATTTTAATTGTTAAGATTATGAAAAGGGTAGGGTATAAGTTTTCTATAAATAACACATGAAAGACTTTTTATGTAATGAATCTTAAATATCAGTATTATATCAATTATTATCATATTTGATTGAGAATAAATTTGATATAAATTAAATTTTGAATTATTATCATATCATAATCAATTAATTAAGAATTCATTAACAATTTAATCGACTCATTTTTTTTAAAAATATATTAATTTTAAAGCTTATTTATTTTGAAAATATTTTCTTTATAATTTTTTATATTACCTTCATAATGTGAGACTATTAATGGCTCTTAATTTAATTATAAATCATAATTACATTAACATGAGTTCTCTCTCAATGCAAATTATAAAATTTAATGATTGTAATATTTGATTTTTTAATAATTATAATATTTAATTTTATTTCATATAAAAATAATTAATAAGTAAATTATAAATTAAGTTTAAAAAAATGTTTAGATATAAAGATTAAAAAAAGTGAGGCCTAAGTATAAATGATATATGAAGCCTAAATCATTATATGAAAGACATGTGCAATAGTTTTCATGAAATGGGTCTGAAATATTAGTATTGTAGATTTATACAATTAATAAATTTTATACGAAATCTTAATCATTAATAACTTCTAATTATAAATAAGATTCTAATAAATTTCTATCATTTTTTTTCTTTTTTAAATCTTCTCCAATTTTTTAATTTTTTTCAACAATAAATTTTTTTTTCGAAATTCATTCAAATCTTTTAAAATATAAAATTATCAAAATTATCATGAATTGTATGATTGATTTTTTTTCAAAATTCATTCAAATATTTTAAAATATAAAATCATCAAAATTAATTCTCATGAATTGCATGATTTATTTTGTTTTTCAAAATTCATCCAAATCTTTTAAAATATAAAATTATCAAAATTTTTTGTAAGAGCTCAGAGGTTATTGAAGGTATAATTTTATGGTCATCCTAGGATTTTCATTTTCACCTGTGTATATCTATAAATTTTGTTTTATTGAATTGACATATTCTTAGTCTTCAAATCATTAAATTAGTCTATATATATAATCAAATAATGTCATTACTAATGACACAAAAAAATATTCTGCCTTTAAATAATTAAATTCATCATAATTTTATTTTTAATAAAAAGGTAAATGATATAATCTAGCACATATATTTTACATCTTTCTTCTAATTTATATACTTAATTTCATAAAATTAATATAATATTATTCAAAAGAAAATCACTGCCCACATTAGATATAAAAATTTTAGATGTAAAATTAATACCAAAATTATGAAATTAATTTATTAATATAATTCATGATTTCAGCATCGTAATAATTAAAGATATTTAATTAATGTAATGTAATCTTATTATTAAATACTAATGACTATCAATGGTGTGCTAATAATATATAATAATTGTGGTTTTATTTTTTTCAAAAAAATTAAAGAATAACTTCTTAAAAGATGTGGATACTAAAACATTCTCATTGTGACACGTGTAAAACTTTTCTTCAAACGAATATGAAATATTAGTATTATAGATAGATTATAGATTATAGATATTGTAAATTCTCAATATATATTAAATCATTAGAAATAATATTCAATTTTCCCATATTTTTCCATTTCTTTTCAAGTAAAATTAATTGAAATGATCATTACTACTTTGGACGGATTAAGATAGCATGATATATAGGCAAGATATAAGGTTGCACACTATACAGTGCACATATGGCAAATGCAGGTTTTGAGCACAAGAAGAGAAGCATAAAAAACAAAAAAACAAAAAGAAATTGATGGACATTAAGACTGCATTGGATAGAACATTTACCAACATAAATTTAATACATTCTAAACATTGACCATGCCAGGAGAAACATGTTTCTCAAAAAATTAATGAAAATGATGAATCACTGACCTCTGCACAAATGCAAGAAGTGATTGGGGCCATATAAGAGGCATTCTTCTTTCATTGAGAAATCTTATAAAGTGATCCAGTATTGCATCAACCACACAATACGGCAAAGCATATTCTTTCTCCAAAACTAGCTTTATGAAGTAGCTGCAACTATTATCACAATTAGATGCTATCATCACATATTGAGGGAAAAGATAAGCAAGTTTATATATGGTGATAAACGCGAACTTGTCACACAAATCATTTTAGCAAACTGCATTTTAAGCTGCTCCACTTCTTTTGAATCCTATTTTATTAAGCTTGACCACTGTCCCACTCATAATCCTAAAGTTATAAGTAACATTTTTGTAATGTACCCTAAAGTTATACGTAACATTTTTGTAATGTACTAACTACTATATGATATTATTAAAAGACCAGTTATATCCTTTTTTATAACAACTAACAATTGTTGTTGCTGATGCTGCTGTTTTAATTATTATAAGAACAAATTACATTAATATCTCCTGAGATTTGATAAATGTTACCCTAACTCTTCTTTATTTATCTAGGTGATACTGAAGACAGTATGCAATGTATAATGAAATTAAAGGAAGGATGCTATAATAGTTTTATAAACTTAGAAAAGGTTGGTGTAACCTCCAAAGTAAATTTTACATATAAAGATGAGGTAAGATGGATTTCACTAAACCTTGAGCTGGGGTCATTATAATTTTCCTTTATTATAATTACCATTCTTATATATGTATATGAAGAAATTATTTTTTTAGGGGTGGGGAAGAGACATAATATTTAGATATATATGTATACATTTGTAGAAAATGATTAAGTTCATAACCTTGTATTCGAGTTTCAGAAGTTCCAATTCATAATTTCAATAGCAACAGGGAAGCCCTACTCATTGATTAAAAAGACTAGTGTTGTGTTACATGCATAATTTATTTGTACAATTTTTATACAACTCCTTCAAATTTATCGGTGGAAAATAACACTTTTTACTTTTAAATATGGGTCCTATAAAATTCAATGGAAGATAGATTGGGTGAAAAAGTATTGTACAGGTTAAAAGTGATACAAATAACATTTTTAAAAGGATATTCTTTTTCGATAGCTTTGAACAAATTAAATTATGCTTTATTAAACAACAAATGATTACAAAATCAAATACCTTGTGGGGTCATAATATTCCATCCCTACCAGCTTCAACAGCGAAACACTGTAAACACGTTGAGAGGTTTGTCTCAATCAGACATTGCATATAACTCAATTTCTAATTAATCATTCGAACTTTAATTTTAACTTATGGCTCCAAGAAACCAACTCTCAACAACTATATCACACATTGTGGTGAGCTCTAAATAAGATACCAAAACACTAGCCCAATTTTATAACTTCAAGACATTATTGGCCATGTTAACGTACCTCAAATGAAGTGGAGGAATAGAAACCTTTTCTATAATGCTTCCAACAATGACTGCTTCCCTGAGGGTGCTTGTGTGTGAGTGTAGATGAAAAACATTGTGAAAATCCCTAAGAAAAACTAAGGAACAGGTTGAGTTGTAAATTTTAAGAGCACATATGATTCGTGTAAACCTTAATACATATATATATTTCTGCTCCAATAACTTAATTCAAAATTTTGAACATCTACCAACACTACAAGAAATTTAGCCTAAAACAACACTTATTTTTTGGAATATATGAAAAGTATTTTTTTTTGTACACATAGGCGACAATTTTTTTACACGTGTTACTTTTAATATCTAAAAAATATTATCTTCTCTATTTAAAAGTGTTGTTTTAAACAATTGACCACACTTATTCTGACAACACTATGAAAAGTGATCCATTAAATTAAGAATGTACCCTTCTGTTAAAAAGTATTGCTTTTAACAATTTGACCATATGTAATATAGCAACGCTTCAAAACGTGATGCCTTAATTTAAAAAAGTATAGTTTTTACTATATCGAAAGCAACACATTTAGAAAAAAGTATTGTTTATGTGTGCATAAACAACACTTTTTACGTGTATCTAAAACTAAGTATTTTTTTAGGTATAAATTTCTTGTAGTGCGAGGGAAGTCCTTTCTAATTTCTTTAAAGAAAATGCGAGACAACTAGAATTTTTTTTTAGAATTTGATATGTAAAATGAAGTGTTATGCTTGTTAATCTTTGGATTAATTGGTGAACCATATGACATTATTTTATCTAGTAATCACTATAATTTCTATTAAAAATTTTATATTTATTTTTCTAGATGTATGACATTACTCTTTCTTTAATAACAAAAGGACATGTGTTTGTCATTGTGCAAAATAAACCTGAACCCAAATTCATATATTTATATACGTAGCATTGTGCAAAAAGCCTTCACATGCTTTTTAAATTCATAAATTATATCGTCTTCACATGTGCCAAAAGCTTAAAGAATACTAGTGGCGTGATTATCATTTCATATATTTTTTTTTATTTTTAGTATATATTATTGTTGTTTTTTAGACTAAACTAACAAGAGAAGTAAAAATATGTTAGCAGTTAGTGACAGTTAGTGGGTAACTTTAAAGTGGAGTAGTGACGATTTTTCAAAAAAAAATGTTTTTTCTGTAATTTTATAGATGCTTTTTTGATCCATGGAACTGAAAAAAGGTTTAATAACAACTTGTAGATATCAAAAAATAATTGCAAAATTAAAATTCTCTCTCTCTCTCTCTCTCTCTCTCTCTCTATATATATATATATATCAACAAATAAGAACCTATAATAAAATATCAACAAATGATAAATTTGGAACATCAAAATATCAAACATGAAACAGTTGTATACCTCACATAGTGGAAACAAAATTCCCTTAAAGAATGCAGCAGTTTTGCACGATGCCCTTTCAAGGGCTTGATATGGAGCAAAATGCAGTTTTTTTATTTTTCCTTATATCCTCTCTCACTCTTGGAAGAAAGACAAGCTCGTAGAAGCGTGCAGCCTTTTTTGCACAAACATTAGAAGCAAAAATCATATTGGCTTGATACAAAGCATTTGGTGACCAATTCTCATGTTGAGTTATACACAAGATCTTCTCATTAATCTCCTTCTGAATTTCCAAACAAAAATAAAAAGAACAAGGTATAATCAAACACACTATTACATTATATTCAACAAAGCTTCAAGATACAAAATCCTAATATTCAGTCCAAAATTGTTCACCAATATATAAATAATAAGCATTCTAACATTTTCCACGTTTTTGGGCATGTTT
Organism: Dalbergia cochinchinensis; assembly: GCA_031216125.1. NCBI lineage: Eukaryota > Viridiplantae > Streptophyta > Magnoliopsida > Fabales > Fabaceae > Dalbergia > Dalbergia cochinchinensis. Next base: position 50,987,677 of record CM062371.1, on the reverse strand, counting down.
GGTTGGTGAGTAAAAATGTGAGTAAATTTTCTATGAATGAATTTCACCGATAAAAATTTATATCCTACTTTTTATCCCTTTACCAAACATGTCATTTACATGTAAAAAGAGCACCACATTTAAAAGTAATCCCTCAGTCCAATTCGTCAAGGTGCTAAAAGGAAGAAGAAACAAACCAACCAAAGTGCAAATGTCAATGAGAGAGTTCACTCACTTCATATCTAATAGCATCCAAACGAGTTTCCATTCTTCTGATGCGAAATTCTGCCTCAATTAGAGTACCGATTTTCAGGGTTATGATAAAATTTATAGAATTCGAAAGTATCTTGAATGCTGATGAGCCCAATTTTTTTAAAAAAGTAAATAAATCAAATGAAATAACAGACTCTATTTAATTAAATCTAAACTGAATCCCTTAACAAAAAAATCTAAACTGAATCAGAAGAAGATAGTAGGGATACCCACATAACAGTATTCAAATCTTGTATTAATCGGTATTTTTTTTATGTTAAGCTAACTTATAATATTTGAACTTGAATTTTAAAAATGCTTAATGATGTAAAAGATAAATGTACATGATTGTCATGTTGTGTATTGTATTACACACTGATTTTTTGAATTTCGACATATGGCAGTATTTTTTTTCCTTTTTATACTTCAAAAATTACATTATATTCACAACGTGATTTGAATCTAGGACCACATACTTTTAATCCAAACTTCTCACCACTATACCAATCCTAATTGTTTCGACATATAGGAGTATAGCGTAGCAAGTATTGTAAAATATTTTATTATAACATAATAATATTGATATATTATAATGTATTTATATTATAATTATAAACTGAATGCATACAATACCATAGAAAATGAATAAATATATAATTCTTCTTTTTTGATGTATAAAAAATAATTAATTATGTAAAGTGTTACGTGAAAAACTGTAACTAATTTAGCACATGTTACAAAAGCAAGATATAATGTCAATTGAAAAAATCCAAATATTTCAAAACTCACCATGTATAGGTATGTTTGGTTGAAAGTTAAAAATGATGATATAAAAATAATCATGAGGCCTAATACAAGTAATAGCTAGTTTGACTCTTTAAAGTATCTAGTCATAAATTTAATTTTTAGTTGTGTGTATGAAGAGGATTTCATGATTAGAGGTAAAAATCCACATTTATGAACTCTAGTCTCAAAGAGATTAATCATTATTTCTAATATTGAAAAACCTAGTTTATAAAAAAATGATCAATTTTTCATGAGATATTTATTCATATTACTAAGATAGTAATATGAACTAAAGGTAAAAACCATCTCTACAAATTCTGTATCTTAAGGGGATTAATTATTACTTCGTGCAGGGAAAACCCTTAGTTCATAAAAAAAAAAGATACATTTTTCATGAGATATTTACTTATGTTACTAAGATACTATTGAAAGTATAAATTTAGGGTATCATATGTAAAATATTAACAACTATACATGCATATAACTAATTGAGGTAAAATGAACAACATGTAAATTTTAAAAAAAAATTGAAATCATAACAAGATAAGCACAATTAATAGTGAAGAACTAGATTTTCTTTCTTTCTTTCTTTCTTTTTTTTAAGAATGAATCAAGAATAATACATGCTATTCTCAAAGGAGGAATATAAGCCACTAGGAATTGTCTAGTGGTGAAAAATTTGGATAGTACATATGAGGCTCTAAGTTTAAAAATGTAATTTTCGAAGAACTAAAAAAAAAAAGGAGGAATAACATAGGACATAAACTTAGAAAGTTTGTGTATTCTAGTTTAATGAAAAAAGGCAAACTAGCAAACATGTTCATTTCCTAAAAACTTTTTAAATTTAAGTTTAACAAGAATTTGAAAAATATAAATTTAAAACAATCAAAGAGAAAAAAGCATTTAAAGATATAAGAAAGATATGTATAGGTAGGCGAAGATGAGTTGAAGTTTTTTATCCTACATATTCATTATAGGTTGGATTTCTATAATCTTTTTAGATAATAAAATAACCAAAATACATAACTCCGACACACTTTCTTTATGGGTCATTTACCAAATAAAATCCAAAAAGTGAAAAAGATCTACATGAGCCCTTGAAACATTAATTACAAGGAATGAATAGTTTGAACATTCTCAGGCCCTTTTGTAGAAGGCTCCTACAAAAATGAAATGCACATGTTTTCAAAGGAGTTTTCTATGAAAATGCATAGAGACAACCTGTATAAACAATTTCATTGTGGTGGTCTTGCACCAGTTTTCATTTTTCACTTTTCAATTAAGTTGAAAGAGTAAGATTTTGGAGAAATCATGAAAGAAAATCTCTACCGACCAAATGCGAGCACCTACATTACAGGGTGGTTGGATCAGACGTATTCAAATTTATTTAATTAAGTGATTATTTAATCATTTAGTAGTTAATGTTATCTATTAGGGTTTAGGAATTAAATTACTTTTGATAATTATATGTTATTAAGATAAATAGTTAATTGCTATTGTTTAATTTATTCTGTTGACTATTATCTTGTAGATATACGATATTTATTGAATGCACATTAACCAGTTAGGGTTTATGGATGCTAGCATAATTTTTTTTATATTACCATTGTGGATAATTATAATAAGTTACGTAGTTAAAATATCAATATAAGTTAGGGTTTAGGTTCGTTGTTAATAAATAGGGTTTTATGTTAGTATTTAATTTACATAAATATTTCCCATAATTTAGTTAGAAATTATTTGTTTGATTCGTGTACTCAAATCGTATCCTATGATCTAGGTGTGCAAGATGTTGATTGCCTTATCCCTATATAAAGATTTACTTATGCTAGGCTAAATTCTGGGAGGCATCGTAGATAGGGTTTTAGTAGTTTGATGATTGCCCCCTCTTTTGTGCTCTTTTGGAGAGGTAGTGACCGGAGAGTCACATGTTCCACCTTCCATATGGAGAGTGCATGATTAGCCTTTAGAATGTCGCAATGCATCTTAGGCTTTACATTGATGGAGGAGTCATGTAACGCCTGGTGATGAAATCGGGAAGTGATCGCTAATGCAAGAAGGCATGGACAAGGAGCGATTCCTGGCAGATTTCTAAGCGGAGGGGTATATAAATGAACTGATTACACACCCGAATGAGAGGGATCCTGAGACTGTGTAGGTATGAGACTATATAGTTAAAGAGGGCTTATATGAATTGATTTGTACTACCTATACCAACAAGATGCATCTTCTTTTCGGTAGCCCATTATTAAAGAACTCCACAGTTAAGCATGCTTGACTTGGAGAATTTGAGGATGGGTGACCCCTGGGAAGTATTCCCAGAAAGCACGTAAGTGAGGACAAAGCACGCTGAAAAGATCCGTGTTGGTTTATGGGGACAGTTTTCAATCCATAAAGCAGCAAAGGATGTTACAAATGGTATTTCTAGCCCGCACCTTTCCCAGTAGGGTGTGGTTTGGGGATGAACCAAACGGAAGCTGGTGGGCATGTAATGCCCGGTGACAGAGTCGGGAAGTGATTGCCAGTGCAAGAAGGCACAGACAAGGAGCGGCTCCTGGCAGACTTTCAAGCGAAAGGGGTACATGAATAAACTGATTACACACCTGAATGAGAGAGATCCTGAGACTATGTAGATATGGGACTATACAGTTAAGGAGGGCTTATATGAATTGATTTGTACTACCTATACCAATAAGATACATCTTATTTTCGATAGCCCATCACCAAAGAACTCCACAATTAAGCATGCTTAATTTGGAGCAATTTTGGAATGGGTGACTTCCTGGGAAGTTTTCCCAGGAAGCATGTAAGTTAGGACAAAGTACACTGAAAAGACCCGTATTGGTTTATGGGGACAGTCGTCAATCCATAAAGCAGTAGGGGATATTACAAGTCGCAGTAAGCAGGTGCAATGGTGTTTTCCAAAGACCTCATGGTCGAGACATCTGGACCATGTGAGAATAGCTTCTGGGTGGTTAGTGTATGAAGCTTCAGATCGATGTACTAGGAACATGAAGCTTCATACCTTGAAGCCATCTTGGAAGGTTAGTGTATGATCTTTCCTAGTCCCCTTATATCTTGGCAATTACTTTTTGTTTGGCAATCCATACCTTCCAGCATGTTGTCTTCAAATTGAACTGCTATGGCTCCCCTCAATGGTCTAATGGATAATGTTGGATCCACTTCAACCATGGGGAATATGCAATGACATATGATATTACTATCCATCTAGCAGTGTTGTTATAAAGACATAACAAAGGAAAATGTGTGTGGTCCATTATAATTTTGAACTTCCCAAGCTTCCCTTTTCTGGAGATATATCACATGCATACTCCAATGACATCCATTGCTAAACTTCACGCATTTACCACTTTGTGTGGTTTGACTCGTGAACTTTGTATTGAACAAATCTTCTGATGTTTTAATTTTTAACAGCAAATTTTTCAACCTCTTTGTTGCAAAACAATTGCCTAACATAAAACTCATTCTATCCATCATCGACACTAGATCCAACAACTATTGTACCACTAAAATCTACTTTATCTCTTGAGTGCATTACTACTAAATTCAATGAGGAATAGTTATTAGGACGCTCTATAGTCAAAGACTAAGATTGAATCCTCCCTTGGTTAACTCTGGGTAACATGCTTGGCCTCACTATCAGAGTTTTCTTCAGTGTCAGTGCCACCAACTGATGCTTGCATCAATTCCTCCTCATCCTCAACACCATTGTCATCAACCAAAGCATCAACATCTGCAAGAGGCCCAGCTTGTGCTAATGGCTATGCAGCTTCAAATGCAAGCTGTCGAAAACTAAGATATTCATTAGGATTAGTTGGCTCTTTGAATGTTGAGGAACGTTAAGGCATTTCCAAGGTCAAGGAGTGCTCAAGCATTTCAAAAATGGTTTGATCAACCTTTGCTACTGAGGTTATATGATGGCTGGGGAGTAGAACCTTTGGAACCAAAGTGCCCTTCTTGTGGAGCCACCAACACTTCCATGATGCGAACCTAGGGAATCTCAGTGCTAAAATGAAACATGAGACTCACTTTGTGTCATTGGTAACCTGAAATTTTCTGTATTTGACATACCTTATCAAATGCCGTCGACAATCTATAGAACATCCTAATCTCCATGTGTTCTTTACCCAACTACTCTAGTATTTTGCTCTTCAACTTTGAGAAGCATGTAGATGGATGAACGGCAATATAAGTGGGCTCTTGACTAACAAATGTGTCTCCTTCATATGTGTCGACAATTTTTCCATAATGGTGAATAAGGATATAAGAAGTTTTCTAAGCCATTATTTTTCCTCACTAATTTAGGGATCTATCACTATACAAACACTTAACATAGGCTAGGCAATTTAAGTTGTAGGTCAGTTGATAGCTGAGGGTTTTTAAGGCTAAACTTCATTATTTTCATAGAAGCTTCTATGAAAACCAAATCTACATGATCTTATAGAAACCTTCTACGAAATCATATACGAAAACCCCTAAGTAGTGCACACGGTTCATTCTTGGTAATTTTTGTTTGGTTGGTTTATACATGTAATATTTGACTTTTGCCATTTTATTTTGGTAAAAAACCCTTTTCTTTATATTTCCACAAAGAAAACATTTTTTATGTAAAATATTCGAGTTCAAAATTTTACTCAAATTTATATACTAAAATGATGTGACATGTACATTTTTTTTATTAGGGATGTGACATGTATATTAACTCTTAAGTGAGTTAAAATGTCATACTATTTAATGTTTTTTGAACAAGCATAAAAAGTTTCAAGATTTTTTTAAAAATTTTCTACGGATTTATGGCCTTGGGTCATGGAACAATTATGTAGCGTTTGTTTTCTGTCCGAGGACAGAAATATAGGGACAGAGACAGAAATATAGAGATAGATAAGACAGAGATATAAATAATAAATATGTATAGAAATATTATTAAAAGATAAAAATATTAAATTTCTATCTCCATATCCTGTTCCCACATTTTGAATATATAGAAATTTTGTATTTTTCTGTCCCAGGAACAGAAAATTTTTCTATCCCAGGAACAAAAAATTTTTCTATCCCTTATTCTATTTCCACCACCAAACATGTTTCTGTCCCCAGTGTCTTTGTATTTCTGTCTCGGAGACAGTAAACCCTTATTCTATTTCCACCACCAAACATGTTTCTGTCCCCAGTGTCTTTGTATTTCTGTCTCGGAGACAGTAAACAAATGCTACCTTACGGTGACATTCTCACCATCTATTTCACTAGAATTTTATCTTTAGTGGAAATCCATTTTGAGGTGTGTTTCATGCAACAACAGTTATCACCAAAAAAAAAAAAAGCAAAGGTCAATCTTTCCCTTTTGGTAATCCAAGATATTCATCGCTGGAAAACTCTGACTAGATGGTTAAAAAAATCTACCTAACTACTAATTGTGCTAAATGTCATGGTTTAAAGGGAAAAAAAGAAAAAGAAAGTCTAATTTTATTTAAAGCAAGACTATTTCTTCTTTTGCTTTTAAAAACTCAACTGTATATGTAAGCTATGAGCTTGATATACTAGAAAGAATATTCAAAAAAATCCCTTAATCTAATTACTAAATTGCAAAGAATAGCAATGATTTTCTTCTCTGTATCCCCTTTCTGCAGTAATATAATAAATAAATGAGAAAAGCTCATCCCTACATTATACATAAACAATACAATGTTGATACAGGTATTTGCCATTTCATTTGGTGAAAAGAAGTCCTTCTGCTTTAATCATTGCTTTGATTTTGAACTATTCATTTGTGATTGCACCTCTCTATCTGTACAGTTTGAAAAGGAAAAGAGCACGAATCATCCATCAGACTCTCCCAAAATTTTCTGACACATAGGAGGCTGATCTCTCCTCAAATTGGAAACTCTTGTAATTCCTACCATCATTTGGAAAGACACAGAATCCGTGAGGAAAGTTTTTAAGAAGTGTTACTTTGTTGGCTTAAATATGTGTTTCATCTCTAAAATCGCACTGAATTTCAGTCATTAAATTTTTTGTTTGGTTTCAATCCGCATTTTTCAAAAATAAACATAAATGATCATTGAAAAACTTAAAATGTTTTTCATCCTTGGGTCACAGGTAATTTAGGGACTAAATATGCATTTTGGAAAACAATGGATTGAGACCAATAGAAAAACTTGATAGGAATCAAAACCAAATTTTGATACATTTTTAGTGATCACAAAACATATTCAACCCTATTTTCTTTAAAGCATGCTGCAAAATTAACCTTGATTTCTAGTACTGTAAATGCAAGGCTACCTTAGCAATTTAATGATGTCATTCAGATTTATCAGTCTCCCTTTTCCCAGCAAGGATCATAGAAATCTGGAGCCCTCTGCTGAATGCTTGATTGAATAGCAAACGGGTTTGGAATTCTGACACAAATGGGAACCATGACAAAACTGCTACTGGCAGGAAGATTATCAACCCCATTACATATTCATAAGCTCTGGAGAGCTCTTTCACTGCATCCCATAGTTTAGTAGCCTTCAACAATCCCCTGCATGTTTGTGCAATCTTAAGATTGCACAAGAGAGAAGGAACATTAGTTGTCTTGAGTGAATCATGTTGAGGCCTAGAGTTGAGTCCTATTATTTGTACATAATAATGGTTGACACCTCTTTTGACATGCAGAATCAAGTGAAAAAGAAAAAAAGGAATTTCAATTATATGTAAGTGGTGAATATGTCTGCTAGAAAATGTGGAGAATTGTGTCAATACTTGTGGATTTCAGTTGTATAAGCAGTGAACATGAAGGAGTTCTCATATATTACGAATTATCTTATCATACTTGTCGGGAACATGAGCAAAATCCTCAATTATTTTCAAATCGATCTCTGGATGTCTAAAACTTATGAACATGTAACATTTTCTAAGGCCATAGGATGGTGTAGAATGTATCGCAAATTTTCATCAATCTCCCTAAGACAACAATAGCAAGTTGGCAAACAAGTGAAAATGTATTCCTAGTTAGTGCTTTTGAAATACAAACAAGTTTGAACTTACCAGAATAAGGGCCCATCCAGTGGGCATGAAGGCAAGAACAGCAGCAAACAAATCTGATATGGTAAGCCCACATACCACAAATAATACAGTCATGACTGATATGAAGCCAAGGAAGAGGAGTGCCTTGAGAATACGAAACGTGAGCTGAAAGTCGGTGCCAAATTTTCGTCTACCCATGGATACCATCTGACGCAATTGTATTTTAGAAATGTCAAAAACGTTTCACAGTACAAGGGCTGTAATAGTCTAACATTTCCTCTTTTTTAATTTGAAACAACAAAAGGTTTAATGCCTAAGAGCTATTAAACAATTAGGCTTAAATTGACACAAATAATACTGATTTCATAGGAAGCACTTACATACCTTCAAGACAATAAGAGCTATTACCAAAACTGCCCAAGAAAGTGCATATACCTATAAGGAAAAATGGATTAGTTAGATGGCGCCGTAAAACTAACAACCATTAGTAGGATTTGGAGAACATATAACTTCTCTACCAGTATATTTCTGCTATGATGAGCAATATCCAGGTGGTAGACGATTCCATATTGGTAAATGAAGAAGCGAAATGCAAGTATTATCTCAAGTAATTTTCCCCTTATGTTTGAGTATTTCAAGTGTTCATTTTCCTCATCCCACCAAGATTCCCAACTTTTATCAGATGGGATACCAATACCACCGCGGTTTCCCATCCACCTCTTCCAATCTGTCCAATCATCCACTGTTTTTTGCCAATCAAAACCAGAAGGGTTGAACAAGAATGGAGCAAACAACCAGGAAATGGCCAAAAACCACATTGAGAATGTGATGAAAAAATAGAGTGAGCTGCGATGTGACTCGCCATAAACGTCATAGACAATCAATAATATGAGTATCTCCAGGCCCTTAACAAAGTGGCTTCTTGAGTACATCCTGTAGTTATCAGCAAACTTCGCATGGAAGACAACAAAACCACGACCAGTTGGTCTATACTTAGAGCCCCCATGTAAGAGAGTTCTTCCATAATAATGAGCTTTTGTTCCAAGCTGGAAAGTAAAGAACACTGAAGCTAACTGCAGCTGCATGATGATAAAATCAACCACAGCGGTGCGAAATCCCTTCTCCAAGCCAATTTCCATAACCATGGGCAGTACCAGCAGTAATCCCAACTGAACAACTGACTGTGTTGCCAAGGCCTCTTCAAGGGCCTTGTTCTGCAGCATGTTTGGACTTTGAAGAATTTCTCTCTCAACTCCACTCAATACCATATACACACGTCCATATAAGAACACATAGACGGTCATAACAGTTATCTGAGAAATTCATAAACATACAAATTCAAGCATTAGCTTAACCTCCATGTACACCAAAATGTAAGGTTTTCTGCTTTCATAATCATTTAATTCCCACTAATATCATATTCAGTGTCTAGTTATATCTATGTCTGTATTGCACTTCTTTACATTTCAATGTTTCAATACATAGCCATATAAAGCAGCCCGACTCAATGCCTAAGTTGATTGTTAGAGATAACCTTAAAATTTTGGAATTTATTTCCATACCTAATACCAGATTAAGCAATGTGATTTTCATAAATGATATGAATTTTGTTCTTGCCTTCACTTTCAACTAGTCAACACTGTGTTAAATGAGCCTGGATTAATCTAAATAGATCATGTATATTGATTACAAATAACTGGAGTAAGAGTGTGTCTTGATAGCAAAGCAGAAGTGCTTGAATTAAGTAGCAGCTTTCATGCAAAACTGCAGATGGAGTTCATTATCCAGATATCTTGCCCATATTCCGTTTCATTTTAACCATTTTGAGTAGTAGACACATCTTCAGCAATAATTGTTATTACACATAGCGCAAATCACAGGAAAATCCATTTGCAAGTCATATAGTTAAGATGATTTCAAGTATATTTCTATTTATTTTCTTATTTATTGTGCAACTAGACAGTGTGACAAAAGCTGTTTCCTATCTTATGTCAAAGAAAACACCATGTAGTCCAGATAATGCAAAGTTCATTATGGTAATGTGCAATTCATAATAGCTATCAACTATCAAGACAGGATCCCAAAAAGGAGATTTCCTCAATTACCATGCTGCTGAAATAGAATCCAACTGTTGTGAAGTAGAATGACAACATTCTGAAGAAGTCAAATCGTCGTCCAAGCCGATAAACATCACGGCTAAGTGTTTGTTCTCCATTTCCATTTGCAACCTTAGCCTCAAACTGTGATATCTGATTCATGCCCACATCACGCCCCTTACCTACTTGTATGTACTCATGGTGTGTGATAAATCCTTGACGCAGAGTTGAATTGAACCCTACGGAGGTTAAGAACAATCAGTAAAACATTTCCATCCATTAGATATACATTTTCTACTCAATCTGGAAGGCTAGAAGTACCTGCAAAAATATCCTCACTCAAGTTTATAACTTTTGAAGCTTTACTTATGCCACCTCTTGTTATGTGGAAGATTCTGTCAAATATATCAGGATGACCATAATGAAATCGAACCCTGCAAATTTTAGAATATGGATTACTAAACTGAAGTTGACAACATTGTTTACTGTGCAGGGAATAAAAAAAATATAGGACTTCGAAGATTCCACGTAACAAAATTTATTTTCAGGCTATCCAACTTTATCACAAATTTATTTTTCATCTTTTTTCACATTAAGTAACTCAAATGCATAACAAAAGAAGAAAGAAGCTCAACAATCAATAAAAAACACATAACAAAGACAATATTTGAATGGATAAAAAAAAAGGTAGAGAAAGATTGTGTTAGGTAGTTGACAAGCAATGTACTTTGCGGAATCTTTATGATATTGGCATATGTTGTTGGTAGAGAAGGAAGAAAGAGTGCAAAAATAAAGGATGTGATATCTTCCTTGGATCTTTCTTTTCTTTTCCTCTTCCTTGTGGACAAACATGCAAGTATTATAATGAATGAAAGAAAAATGGAAAATCAATGCAAATAATATTCCCTTAGAAGTGGCACAAACTGAGTATTGGAGTTAGTGATATTCTTTCCAAAGAAAACACACCAAAAAACAGCAAGTGAAGCATCTCTATGCAAAAGATGATCCCTCTTTCAACTCCCAAGTTCAAAGAACACCTTGTACAGGCCAAATACAAGTGGGCACAACTGACGCTCCCTCCACCCAAAAGGGGGAAAAAGAAAAGACTAATAGAAATAGGTAGGTTCAAGTTGCATAGTCATGATAAATGAGTTAAATCTTAAATGCAAGGTTGTAGCCATGAACAGCATCTAGGTGTAAATCATGATACGTGTTAAAGCTTCCAACTCGATATCACACACAATTCCTTTATTTTTTTTATTATCAATAAGCATAAAGAAAAATAACTACAAAGGACCAAAAATGACATTAAATAAATCAAATGAAAATAATAGATTATAGATAGAAATGAAAAACCGTTCCTAGACCTTCTGCTACAACTTCAGCTTTCATGATTACTTTCTTAATATGTTATTGGAGCTATTTTAATGATGTGGTTAAGGGCTCGTGTGTTGTTACTCTCATTTTGTATGAAATACAGCTACAGCACATAGTGATGAGTTTGTGCTCTTTTCATGTTTCGAGCCTAAAGGGCATTCAAGTGAGGAAGCATGTAAAATAAAACCCTTTCTTGCACTAAATGGAAGAATTAACAAAGAAGAAAATGGTGTAAAACATGAAAAAGTGTGAAAATAGGATGAAAATCCCAGAAATCATATGATGACTTACATGTAGTGTCACATTTGAAGGCAGTTCGGGACAAGCAAATTGAGACTAACCTTAAAGGATTTGCCAAAATACGTTGGCCGATGGTCACAAAGCTGGTCTCCTGGTTTGACATAAACCAAGCAAGTGACGAAACACTGCAAAGTGAAAAATAGTAAGCATTGATAACTGGTTCCATTTCATGTTTGATGACAAAAAAAAACTTGTATCTTCTTGGTCATGAAACAATTTGCTCAAGTAAAACTTAAAGTAGATGCTGTCTCAAGGCAGACCTTCCAGTGAATATATGCTCCCTTAGACCCAATATGGTGGGTTTCCTTCTCCCACTGTGATCTTTATGGAATTCTTCCAACACATTTCTCATTTTGAAAGCTTCTTCATAGTAATTATCCTTAACCAAAACAAGGTGAAAGTAAGAGCACTGGATTACACAGAAAGTGCCACTTAATGAATTCAAGTCCAAAGAAAAATTACCTGATTCATGTCTATGGCCTGCAAGGCCTCACCACGAGTGAATATAATGGCATGATTTTGGTTTTCAGGTTTCCCTTCACCAATATCTGTAGGAGAACCAGGAAGCTTGATGCGATATATTTCCTGGTAAAGCAACATAGAACCGTTTGTATTAAAATTTAAGGCTGTTGAAAAAGCCAAACCAAGTCAACGAAATTGAGCAATCCAATCCAAACTGATTCTTTAGTTTGAAATTGTTTTAGATATTTTGTATGGGTTGAAAACTTGGTTTAGGCCAATTTCAGGCTAAACCCACTCTAACCTGTTTATGCTACTATGCAATTTCGTCATATAATTTCGAAGAATATCAATATAGAGTAAAGGCTCCCCTTCAGCTTGTCTCATACACACCATCCTTTTGTTTGTCACCTCAATAATCTTTCACTCTGAAATTATAACACTAGTATTTGTATATGCTCTTTTGTATCTCTGTATTTGTGTAACCTTCAATTTACATACTTCCTGTTGGTTTTTCCGTTGTTAGAAAAGTGGTTAACTACTATTGTGTATATACTAGATAAATTATTCTTTTGTATATTTGTTAGCTTACTATCACAGCTGGATATCTTGTAAAGCAATATTCTCTTTTTTATTAATAATAATAACAATAGCCAATCAATTATATCACTAAAAGAAAAACCACACGGAATGCTAGTACCAAAAAGAAGAGGTTCTAGATAAACCATTGATTCAGTTGCTTATTTCCACTTTAGCAATGACTCATCACATAATTATCAGATTCCACTGTAGGCTTCCCTGTAAGGAGATTGGCTGATGGAAGTTTTGACAGTGTTCCAAACAAGGCTCCAAAAATAACTTCATAAATTGTTTTAGTAGATATGTCTGAACCAAAAAGAAAACATCATACTAGAGTGTTTGCGCATACCTCATCATACTTGTCCCCTCCCTTGACAAGAACCGAGTAATAAACTTTCTGTGATTTCCCACCACTCTTAGGCTCTTCCGTTTCATCTATGTAAGCAACACGAAGACCTGGATTGCTGCATGGTATGTTCCGTTTTTTCAATTGAAAATCCCTTTGTTGTCTTATACAAATATGTTTATTCATTTTGGAAAATGGTTTTATTGACTCACTTTAACATCAGATTGAGAATATTATTATAGCGGTTTTTGTCTTCAGGATTCTTGGATTTTTTCTGAGCACCATACATTTGACAAGAAACAACATAGGTGAACTTTAAATCAGCCAGAGCCTCTGCAATCTCGAGGAGGCTCTTCTTATCTCTATCTTGGAAATCCACTGTCCGGTAGCCACCAAATATATCTACAAGAGAAACAATGTATAATTCATTCATAAACAATGGCTTCTGCCATATCTCCGGGTTAGAATTAGAAACACACCATATAAAATAGAAAACTGACCATTGTCTCCAGCATATTCCAGGAAACATTGAAGAATCAAAGCTTTCCTATAGTACATCATTCCTCTCACTAGCAAATAACAAATAAAAAAGAAATGTTGAAAAGCAACATTTAAATTGAAATCTGTATACAAATCCAGCAATAAAAGTAACATTCATTCTGATCAAGACCTGTTCGATAGAGTGTCTGCCCTCTGCAAGATGCCCACTGACGAATAAGCTCACCCTCTTCCTCAGAATCTTCAGGTTTTGATTTTTGAATGCGCTCTTGTAAATTAGTCCATTCATCTACAGTGCATTAACGTCAGGTAGTAAAATGAGTTCACATATGTACTGAAGAGGGGCAAAAGTAATAGGTAAGAAAATAAATCCAAACTCACCAGGATATATCTTTTGTAGGTAGAATAATATTGATATCCCATCTTCATTTTCCTTTTTGAGTTCTTCATCAGAATATAGAACATCTTCTTTGTAATACGGTGTCAGAACACTGAAGTAAAACACAGATAAGTTTCATATCATGGTAGCATGGGTTTAAAATAAACAACCATTGATATATTTGGGAAAGTTGATAATCTGTAGATATGTGCATGCAGCCACAGTAAAATGGTGTGGCAATTGTTATCAACAATGAAACGAGGAATGTTATGAGAAAACATATTCGATTAGTAGTTTAGGACCATAATCTTCTCTTTTGAGAGAGAACAGAAATTTGAATAAAACGGCTTTTGAAATGACCTATTGCAAAAAGCAGCAGACTTCATGAGCCTCTATCTAACAACTTAAGCTTTTAGAAAAGTTGGTTCTTGACATAGTATTGAAGTCTCTGTGACCAAGTGAACATGAATATAATCCTTGACGCTTCTATTCTTCTAATATAAGGTTGACTTTCAGCACGAGATAGAGTGGACATATATGCATTTGTCCACAATTAAATCTCAAAGGGCTCTTAAGTCAGGAGGCATGTTGAATATAAAACCACTATGAGCCTTTAATAGCTGAAGCTTTTACCAGAGTTGATCCTTGATGTTATTCAATATCCATTGTGACTAACCTGAAGGAGAACATGTCCCGCACTTTGGGAGCCTTTGGCATATTCATAAATAAGGAGTTTGCAAAGAATGTAATACGGCGTCGAGCATCCAGATTTTGGGGCACATTTATGGCCGACTCCTTGACTGTTAAAAGCAAGTGAAGCCTAATAACCTATAAAGAAGAAATAGAGACTAATAAGCAAAAACACAGGTGAAAGAGTAATGCAATGTATTCACTGGAGTGAAGTTGTCAAGATCACCTTCTCCTTCACTGATTTAATGTCTGTGAAAAAGGTGTCAATGTTAGCAAACCTCTGCCCCCTCTCTACTCTGTTATGCTGAGGTGCTTGCAGAATTCTGGAGTAAGCAGAACCAAGCCAACATCATAAAGCAGTACTTATTATAAGGTTTAACATACACACACACACACACACACACACACGCATATCCCATTAGATGTTTAAAACATACAAATGCCCATCAACCATAACATCCTGTATGATAATTTCTACAATATCCTGCAGAACGTTGACTATCTGGGGCTTCAATGACTCAAGTTTGTCATGATCAGATCGCTGCCATTGGTAAAGAAAAAAGTGTTTACAAGGCCTGAAGGGATCCGTGAAGGAAATTGAAATATACTGAGAGATAAAAGGGATAAAAGAGGAAGCCTGAGGGAAAAAAGCTACAATTAAAGTTAAGAATTTCTCCAACTTCTCGCTGAGTGATGGCAAGCCACTCATCTTGAATTCCTTGACAAATGTGTGCTGCTCTATGCTATCTTCAACTTTCTTACAGATACGGGTTACAATCCTGTCTCAGTACATGGAAGAGGCCCAATAGTCAAGAGGATTCTGTCAAGCAGAAAATTAAATGGGTAGGCAGAAGCTATACAGATATTTCCTCCTTACAGTCTATCAGCATCATCCAGCAGGAGGTTATGAATGATGTCCTTGAGAGTCTCATAGCATTCCACAACTGCTGAACGCATGTAGTCATCGCTCTTAATCTTTTTAAACAACTCAGCATCGTCCTCCCTCTTATAATCTTTTGCCATGTCAAGGGCTATAGGAATCTATCACAAATTGAAGGGATTTATAAACATAGCAAGAGATACACCAATTCAGTTATCATACCTTCCATCAGCCATTAAGGAGTCACTCAAAAGTCTCAAATCACATACCTTACTGGCAAGCAAGAATGGAGGCCACTGGATGACAGAAACATCACTTGAACTGTATGGGACAAGAAGCAAATCTCTATCCCTAGAAAATTTATAGTCAAGAGATATAATCAAAAGCTTGAAATTATGCATCTAATGCAATATGTGTCAGGCAGGCAGAAGTCTGAACCTGTCACTGATCAGGTCTTCATCTCTCAGAGAATTTATAAACTCATTCCAGACCTGAGAAAAGTATGCAATATTTCTCCTTACATTTGCATCCTGCCACAGAAATTGTTTGCTTCAGCTAGGCATTTAAGACTTCCAATAAATGTATAGCATATATCTAATCATATAATTCCATCATGAACAAGTACTGAAGCTTGAAACATGAATGCATTACGTCATCCTCTGTCTTATTGCTTCTGTATCTTCCAGGCAAAAAGCAATCACTGAAAGCTGATGGTACATCTTCAAATCTGGAGCGAAGCATTCCAAGAGTCCTTATCTAAGAGATGCAAAAAAGTTAGAAGGACACAATCAACAAAGAAGCAATGCAATTTGTAACACCAATATGAATTTAGTACTACTATTACCACATGTAAAAGTCAATTCTTGTGAAAAGAAAACTATGCTAAGGTGACTTTTATGAGATAGCATAGTATTTGTGTAGATCCCACATCAGCTGGTTAGTATGGGAAAAGCATCCCTTATGATGGCTTGGGAAATTATTCCACTTGAGCTAGCTTAAAGGGCTAACATAAGTCCACTCCACTATCACTTCTACTATGATTTAAGAGACTATCTTGCAAGCCCTGATATTGGGTCACATCTGTTTGGTCCTGTAAACTTCACGCTCAAGATGTAGGGGTGTGTGTTAGGATCCCATAGATGGGTTACAGGGGCAGATTATACATGATAATGAGTTGGGTAATCTTTCCCCTTTAGTTAGCTTTGAGGTTAAGGCAGGTTCAGTTTGTTCTCAATTCTAATAACATTAAATACTGCAATTTTTTTTTTTTTTCTTGAGGGGTAAAATAAGAACGCCTCTCAGAAAAGAAGGAAATTACAAAGGTTCAATATACTATACTGCAATAAATTTCCTACTAACCTCACCCAAGTGGCTGAAGGCTCCAACAATCCCACCAAATAGAGTGGCATAAATGGCATACCATATTTGAGTATCCATAAAATAAACCTATATATAAATGAAACATATAATACGGGAATGAATTTAGGCACAGAAATGTGAAAGCCAAAGGCATGGAACAAGAAAAAGCTTTTCACTCTGAAATTCCTTTTGCAATGAACTCACCAGGATAATCGGAGCCCATATTGCAATGACAATACATATGTTGTGAGTCTCTGTAACACTTAAAGAATGTGAGTTGAAGCTAGATATATTGAAAGAATATGTAGTACAGAAAAAGAAAAGGTACATAAATGTTACCATTTTCTGGAAAGAACTCATGCCACTGGTAGTTATCTATAGACATTCCCATGATTAATTTTGTGGGTGCAACAAGGGGCAATATCTATCAAAAGATTAATTTAGTAGATTATGGAAACAAATTTAATGGGGTACAATTTAAAATATATTTTATGAGTTTCAAACAAACATAATACAATAATAAAGAAAATACATGAAACATAATGGAAGAATTCAACTCTTCATATGATGGGGATTGATTCTGCAAAAATTCATTATTGAAGCTTCATATTCTTAATATCATGCTTGTAAAAGTTAAAGAAATTATGATAGTATTTAGATTGCATTTTTTAAAATTTAGGATTCAAATGTGTTATATATAGTTTTAAAAGACCATTAGTCATCAGTAATGAAATATGACTTTGTTCCACCCACTATAATCATCAGAGGATGCACAAGTACTTACTAGTCACCGTTTAAAGAATGATAACAGGAATTATCCGCATACCGCATGAAATTCTTGAATGACACTGGGTATACCTTTCACCTAGGAGCAGATTCTAGTGATACATTTCAAAGGTGTGAGCAAGAAATGAGCTAAAATTTTTGTGGTATTGTATGGTTTGTGTTGTTCTCCAGTGTATCAGAGTACCTCAATTTCAAGGGCTTCTCCTTGATCCTTCAAAATTTTTCAGAATAAAACTGCCTTTATGGCCTCTCTTTGGAACTCTGCTCATGCTCGTATAGAGGGAGTTTCTGTGTCAGCCATGCAGAGAAATTATACAGCTTACTCTTTGGCTCTCTTTTTCTTATAGTTTCTCCATATAGGACGATATCAGGTCTTTCATCCCAGTTGTATATTTCCTCTTCCCCTTCAAATATAATTTTATCCAGAAAGAAGAAATAAAACATTATACTAATTCTGCACTCAATCTCTCATAACAAAGGATTTTGATTTCCATTTTCGGATAAACAGGAACTGCTGAGAGATTCGTTTGCAGTATGTTTTCAGTCATCTGTCTCAAAAGGTTGGCAAATACTATAGAGAACTCATTGCAGAACAATTTGAATCGACATTTAGGCAGAGAAAGTGATTTGCTCTTTAAAGACTTTAATCATTTATTGTTTTGACATTCAAGGCATTATTTTGCTTGATTAACTACTGTAAGCACATGTTAATTAGCATTGATATCATGGGTGCCCCTTTATCACTGACTTACTTTAATTTGTTTGAATAACCATGGGGGATATGTATTAGCTAATGCTGCTGGGAGAAGGATATGCATTAAATATTCATCCCACATTGATCCATGTTCATGAGCACATAAAGATAACTTCATGTGAAATGCTATTGAACATCATTCTCTTAACAGGAAGTTAGGATTTTGGCATTTAATTCAATAGCATCAACTATATATATACATGTTCAGTGTCTGCAGCTAACGAACTAAGATATGTAACATAATGAATAGCAAAGAAAAAGCGCAAAACAATTCACAGAAATAGTACCTCCACATAGTAGCTGAATGCTAGCTTGCTAATTAGCAGCATGATCCAGAAGAGGGTATACCTGCCATAACAAAATGAGGAGGGAGGAACTTTACAACAGAAGCAGCATATATGTGCCTAGGATCCAATGTTCAATCTTTCGTCTGATCCAATAGAAAAAAGGGGAAAGAAAAAAAAAAAAAGGTCCAAAGTTTGACCATTTCTCCCTACAATATGCTGGCCAAATAGTTCACAAATAAAAACTTTAACAGTATGTTGACAGATATATTCTTCACCCTGCCTTCAACAAGGAGAGTGAAGATTTTACAAAACGTATAATAAGCTATGTAACAAAAAACAATCAGAATTATAAATTCATGGCCATCCTTCCGACTTTGACATTCTCTGCCAAAGTCCACTTCCCATCCCCTATATACCATAAAAAACTGGGTAGTAAAAGAAAGGAAATTTATAAGAATTTCTCACTTACTTCAACAATGAAAACATGTTCTCATGCATGCCCCTGCCCACATACAATTTTGGCTGCACCCAAAAAATACTTCAATCAGAAAGAGATGCAAAGATCAATATATCAAGCATCCAGATACAGGTATTTCTGTAAAATTAATAAATGCTTGTGTTGCTGACCTGAGCCCACCACATTAAAAGGGTGATGATTCGCATATTTGAACGTTCCAACGTTCTCCGCAGAGGTGGAAGGAAAAATAATATCACAGCCACTATGTTTGGCAACAAATATATTAAAACAACATAGGTATAAAGTGACTGGTCACCCCAATCCCCAGCCCAACTGGTGAAAAATTTTATAAGCCATGGTGGATTCTGCACAGAGCTAGAATAACAGACTGGTAAAACAACAATCCAAACAGCTGCCACCACAAACTTCAGAAAATACCGTAACAACTGGGTAAATTTCATATTTCTCAATGCATTCCAGGAAAGGATAATATCCATGGTCACTGCAAATTCAAGAAAGATATGAGGAAAAAAGGTTAGTAAATGATAATAGTAACTTCACTTTATAATGCAAAAAGAGTAAAGCTATTTTGTTTACCAAGTAACTCAATAACATCCGATGGAAAGTAGAAGCAGCTTTACAGGTAAATCTTTCCGACTATGGGTTAAAATTTGTTAGTAAAGAAGAATAGGAAAGCCAATTGAGGTTTACAAACACAGTATGGAGACAGAAGGAATCAGGTGGTTGATAGGGAGTGAGCAGTGCTGTTACAGTTAGCACGGAGAGGAGAGGAAATATAGAAATCTTGATGACAGCGTAATGAGCATGTAGAGTCCCTTATACAGTGTAGTAGCAAATTTAGGGCATCTATAATTTCTTGGGCTGAAAGAAATTATTTTCCATCTTCCTATGGATCTCTGATAGCCAAGATAGTGATAGAAACTGAGATTTTACTATACGAAAATGTATGAAACTCCCTGTGGAGCAAGCTCCAGTTACAGGTAAAATCAGAAGATCAACAGTGGAAAGAGTCTAGGTTGCAGAAGAAATCAAGAAAATAAGAAAAGATGACAATGAGAGACCAGGAAACAGTCTCTGCACTCCCTAGTGGCCTCCGCTGATTCCTCACAAAATGATAATACAACAAAAAGCTCAGACTTATAGGGTGAAGTACCTTGCAGAAAATTGAGAAAAGCATATGTGATGAATATACTCATAACATTTCTGAAGACATCCGCATCCAAAAACACTCCAATAGGTCCCAACGTACTCCATGCAATGATAATCATAGCCTGAAAAGTGAAAACAAAGACTTTCGTATATGAAATAAAATTTGTGGGTGAAGTTCCAAGCCTTTACCACGGATCTATGTATTAAGGTAAATCCAAGTATTAAGATCACCTGTAAAGCCAGTATAAAGAATATCCACATTCGATCAAAGCTCCTATACAGATGCAAGAATGTACGAACTTCAACAAAATTGGTTTTGGGCTTCTTCTTCCCAGCTCCAGAGCTGGCTTGGCTAGGGCCCTGCATTGGCATTCGTACTTCAATAAAGTTCTCTAACAAAGTAATATGTGTGCATCTGACCATGTAAGTATTAGCAGTAGGATGCAAAACAATTTAATTAGCTGTGAAAAGGAAAATACAAGTAGGCTGATATAACATGCCTGACAGACCTCTAGGAGAAAGGGGAAAGGAGAACAAGAACTTAAAAAAGGTAAATGAAAATACCATACTGTTTATAATGCACAGTCGTGAATTCATGAGCATTTAAATCTTATTTTGGTTCAACTTGGACAAGATTTGTTGTTTTATGAACAATTTAAGCCACGTTTCAGATATTCAGAGTATTTTAATGATGAAGATGCCCAATTCTTCTAATTCGATTAAGTTTGAGCACAAGGTAGTGTGGGCTTATATAATGCCAATTCTTATGTGTTAACGATATAAAAGCATTCGTATGCCTTCACCTACAACTTAGCATTTTAGAAGATTTGGTCCTTGAAATTTCTGAATTAATATATATATATATTCACTTAAACACTGCATCCAAAATGCAAATTTCTGAGCCAAGTATCGTTCATGTCGGCTCCTTGAGAATTGACACTTCATGCTTATGGTTACAGAATTGTTCTTGCTATGCCTTTTTGATTCAGTATATCTTTTGGACTAAACAGTATTAGTCAATACAATCAGGATTCAACAGAAAAAAAGGGATATTACTATGCAGATAGGTAAAAATAATGAAAATATGGCTTTTACCAAGTGATGAGGAAATATTTGAACATGTAGAATAAAGTAGGTGATATGCTTGCATAAAAACATACCAAATATTCATTTTTTTAAAACTACATCTGATACGTGTGTAGTGAGACAAGCATTTGAAAGTTGAAATTTCGCACATAAAATGTTACAGGAAAAGAGAATGAGTTAATAGATAGAAAGACAGACGTGATTTGCTGTTTGTATTTCATCTGAATGCCGAAAAAAATCTGCTTTGAGATTCATTGGCCAGCCTAGCTTAAAACACCTGTCAGACCTGGAGAAGCACAGATTTGAGCTTATTGTCATCCCAGTGTATACAAATATAGCTTTTAAAACTTTCAGTGTTTTCATCACTCTGCTAAGTAAAATTTCAGTGGAACATTTACCAAAAGTATTCATTAAGATCATCATAATTTCTCCAGTTGGAATGACTCGCCTTGCCTTTGTTGTTTCTCTTTGCTTCCTTTTCACCATATAAAGAAGAGTTTCAGGCATAAATATTTGAAACATGCAGCAAAACTGATACAATTATTGCTGAATCGTACCTTTGTTAAAACTTCATATATAGGAGTTATAACTTCCCTGAGAAAATATTCATCATCACGTGCTTCTGCTGTGTAGCTGTCCCCACTCACACGATCAACATTGCCATATACAATCCCATTGACATCATTGCACATCTTTGAAGGGGGAAAAAAAACAAGACGGAAGTATGTCAAATTGTAGATGTTTCAGCATTTCATAAGAAAGAACTGAAGTTCTGGGGGACTTCATCGAAAGCTATATGCAGCTAACAGTCACAATGTCACTTTAATGTGCAAGATGAAGATAGTATCTAGTGAAATTTATGTAGGCTGGTTTTGCCTAATTAGACTGACTCTATTTGCTTAATCTGAAAATAAAACATACTTTGCTCTAACCATGAAATAACTTTTTCGTAGTTTAAATGAATTCATTTTCTCTAAGAAGAGTTGTTTACGGAGATTAATGATATTGTTGAGAAAACAGTCAAAGATGGAAGCAATATAATTACACATGTAATGTCTCGCGGATAGTGATAAGAATGATGGCAAAATGATAATTTAAGAGTTATCATAAGAAACATTTTGTTTGCATAAATTTTTTAAAGCATTAGACCATAGGCTTAAGACGCTAGACTCACAGGCACACCAGAAGAATGAATGCTATCTCATTAATAATGTTGGACAGACTGTTTGAGGAAACTTACATGATGGAAAATGTAGCAAAGACATTCAGGCATAAAGCGAATATTTGAAGCTTCTCCCCATATTAGAAGATAAAGTGCAATGTAAATAAGCTGTAACTGTTGTCTGTCAAAATGTTCAGGATACCTATAAAACGTTAAAAAAATTGCAAACACAAAAATGAATCAAAGTGCTCATTATTGCATAAACAGTGTGAAATGCAATTTAAGACAAATATCCTAGGCTTCTATAATCTCAAAGTAAAGCACTCAATTACCTAAGATGGGATTCACAGCGCACATAATGACACCATGACTCATAATTTTTGAAAATTATACCACTCAACTTGTCTACAGTCTCCCCATCAAGCTGCAACAAGCTTCACATTAGTTTTCAGTATGATAAGTAGAAAGGTAGCACAAGGTTGAAATATAAAAAAAACTACCCTGTTCATCAAATATGGAAGAAATTAGAAAGACGGAAGCTGTTTGAGGAAACAATACTTCACCTCCAAAGATTCAGGCTTTCTCCTTATATGCATATTGGCAAGTAATAATATAAGGTGCTCCCTTTGGTTTGCCACATTTCCTTTCTTTTTAACCCAAATAGACAAAATCATTAAATTCACCAGAAATGTGCAAGACAAATATATGTAGCAGTATACTTCATTGGAAAAGATCAATAAAATATTAAAAATAATAAAAAAAAGGAGGTACAGCTTTTATACTTCATTAGGGCTTAACTAGTCATAACAGAGGAATTTAGGATTTGGTTGTATGGATCATAGATTTCAATTTTGCCCTTTGGATTAGGATTTCACTAGTTTTAGATTTCAAATTACTTTAGTATCAAGTTAACATTGCTTGCCCCTGTGAAATTGCAGTAAAATGTAGTTAGAAATTCTAGCAGTGTTACTGGAATTTTCACAATTATACTTCCAAGCAATTTCCGTTTCATTTTCAGCTTCCCTCTTGTAGTGCACTGTACAATGATTGAGAAACAATGCTTTCAGGTAAATTTCAATTTATCCTTCCTAAACAGTCATTCTTGGTGAGATTAAGGTAACTTCACTTTATAGGCTTGGTCGCCTACCACATAGCAGGTTCAATGAATTCATTTCATTATGCTTTACTAAAAATTGCTCAGATCTTTTCCCATTACCAGATAACATTACAAGTTCTGTCCTCAAGAACACTTTACAAATTTCAATCTAATTTGAAGCTCTCATTCCCAGCTTGAAGCAGCCTCATTTTTAGTTCTCACTCAACATTCTATGGCTTGTTGATCAGCCAAATCCTAAAGTAAGTCCAATTTAACCTTTAATCCTCCAATTCTTAAACTATTCATGGCTTATACAAAACTTGATTCCTTTTATCTTGAAAAAAATCTAGTTTTCCCATGAATTCATTTATCGCAACCCGATCATGAATGCATTTTATATCACTTCATCCACCACCATCTGAAAACTAGAACCCAGCTCCTTTGGTATAATACTAATCTTTTATCCTATTCTTGCCTACATTTGTAACCAAGACAACTTCCAATCAAACTGAAATAAGGAAATAGGAAGTTTAAAAAAAAAAAAACATTACCTGAAACCCAAAAATTGAGGAAATCCAATCAAGTATATCATTAACTTTTTTAACCCTCTGCGTAGGCAGTGCAGAACCATCTTCCTCAGAGTCAACTGGTCTTGTGCGAAATATGGGCGTTGGAAGATTATACACCATACGTAAAGCACTATGTGCTGCTTTGATCTATAATTTCAAGAGGGAAAAAAAAGACTTGAGTTTCAAGAAAATCGTGTCGTTAGCAGAAACAGAACTAACTATGCCTGTATCTCTAGACACACAAACCTCAGAGAGTTCCATGATAGCTGGCTTAACACCAACAGCATACAATGGAAGAATGTTATAGTGTTCATATTGTTCCTTTTTATTTTCAACATCCCTGGCATATCTTTTGGTCTGAAAATATAACAGCATCCATAGTCTGTGAGCAAATTATGTCTAGAAGTATTCCACAAACTTTAGTCATGGTAACATACTCAAGCAAATCAAACCTTCTCCTCAATTTGTCCAGGTACCATAGTCTTCAGGACGTCATACAATACAGAAGCAATCTCAACATTTTTAGCCATCTCCTCACTTCAAAAGCAGTTCAGAAGAAGTAAGACATAATAAAAATCACATGATTCACACAAAACCTGCAAGCACAGAAGTTTAAGATTAAGGCTCACGGTTTTTGGGTGAATTCTCCATCCCGGATTCTTGTCTCATAGAAATATTGGTAGTAGTTCTGCAGCTCCCTAGCATCACTTCTATCGGACGTATGTTCTGTAATTTCCCCTTCCTGCAGTCAGGCAATTTTCAAAACATTTAACATATCCACTATTAGAAGAAACCTGCATTTTAGTAGTTTACATGTAAATATGATTTGTGACAAGATATTATGACGTCATTTGATTCATAGAGCCAAACCCAATTAGTGGAATGAGGCTTTATTTGTGTCAAGCTAAAAGTTTAAATTTATATGTAGAGACATATAAATTATTTTATATCTATCTAGGGATATTCATGACCTGTCCTGATCCGCCAACTCGGCCTAGCCCAAAGCTCATTGGATGGGTCCGGGTCTTGAAATTTGACCCAATACACTTTTCGGGCCAGGTTCGGGTTATACGTAGGGTTGGCCCAACCCGGCCCGAAGTCAAATAACTCTTTAAGAGATATATATTTTTATAATAATTTATGAAAAATTATAAGATTTTAAAGTTCAATTAATATATTTACACAACTTAATGTTATTTCTATATTGATATGTTTATTTTGAATTTTATATCATAAAATATTTCTAAATTTTTGTTTTGTTCTTGTAAAATTTTATAACTTTACTATATACAATATTCAAATTCCCGTATATTGTTCAAATGTTGGGTGACCTAGTACGATCCGGGACATGGTCGGGTTATTATCAGATGTGGGTCGGGTTTCAAAAATTGACTGGGTCTAAAAATTGGGCCAGATTCGGGTTTTGTCCAACCGGTCCCTTGTACACCCCTTATCAATTGCTAGGGCCTTTCTTTTTAATGGATAGCAATTGAGAAATGACGGCATTTTGTATTCCGCAATGATCAAGCAGCCCAACATAATTGTTCTCTAATGTTAATATCTTCCTAATAGAAAGAAGATTTTTGTTAAAATAAAAAAGAGTAAATAATACCAAGTTGAAATTAATTGAAAATTATATTTGTATATACTATATACTCATTTAGTGTGCCCATCAACACAGGGGAGTTGTGAGTAAATAGTGGGGAATTCACGTTGGTGAGTGGGGAATCAGGGGCTTGCAATGGTAAGTGATAATGATGTCACCCACTTGGGGATTCACGAGCAAATAATTGAGTATTTTACGTATAATAGGAAATGGGTGACACTATTATCATTTGCAACTACATTTCCCTGATTCTGCAATCGTTGTCATGAATTCCCTATGATTTATAGTGTTTCTCCAATTTTGATAGACAGAATTAAATGAGTATGTACAAATATCATCTCTCAAATTCGTACTTGTGCCATGAATTCACATGATAGCCATCATAACCAGTTCATGGACACCAATGAGAAGTGGGAAAATACCAAACTCAATAACTATAAGAGAAATGACATTTGTACATAGGTTTTTTGGGTGCTTGTTGACGTAGGGAAATGTTTGTGTTAATAGGTGAGACTTTAAAACGAATGACTGGGATTATAAGTGAAAATGTTGTCATCCTGACTCCCTAGTGATATATGTCAATCCCCTGCTCGTTTACAATTGAATCCCTATCAAATAAAATCATTATCACTTATCACCACTATCCCCTTAATTTCCCACTAGTTGAGGTAAAATATCCACTTCTCATTCAAACTTATTGAGTATGAACAAACATTATCTTAACAGAATTGCACAAAGACAGAAAAAAAATTGAGAAATCCTTACATACTCTGGAACGCCACGTGGATATGCTTCACACCTATTAATTGAATGACACTTCAGCTAAGATTCATCTTTAACGTTTGTTTTCAGTTCAAGCGTCAGTAAGTTAATAGGCGTGAAGCATATCCTAGTGATGCTATTTTAGCACGTGAGAATTTCTCCAGTTGTACCTTTTCAAGTCTGTGCAGCAAGTAGGTCTTGAACTGACGAACACCCCGCCCACTTGATGTGGGATCCATTGTATGAGCCTTCTCAAATGCATAGAAGCGACCTCATAAAAGAAGCAAACAAATAACAAAGCTCAGTAATATCACAATATTGATCTTCTAAAAACAACTTTCCATGACATTGAACGCAACTGTTTGCAATCAGAAGAATATGGTTTCAGTATGGTACTTTACCATTTTGATATTGATTTGTTTCAGATTATATTTTTATTACTAAAGTCCTTTTGTTTTGATTTACTCCTGGATTCTGTTTTGGATTATGTGGAACTGTCTAAGTCTAGGTTCACAGAAACTGCACAAGACAAAAGCTGAGATCACACAAGGCAGGATTTTTTCGTGAGTAGCAGTATTTAGAAACTGGCTTTTTATTTTATTTTTTGCTTTTAATTTTAATCGAAAAAAGGTTAATTTCTATCAAAAATAAATTTATAATACTCACTCTATTCTTTACTAATAATTATCATTAGAAACTAAGTCACTTTAATATATTACAAAGTTAATGTATCTGTACCTATATATATATTAATTTTCTAATGTGCCATAGCCAGTAAAAACACAAAAACTTGACAAATTATAGTGATAAAATATAATTACTCTTGAATTTATTTCATGAAATTTTTTTCATCTATTTTTTTTTACCTTCCCACTAAACTCACCTCAAATTTTAAAGCTAAATTTTAAATTTTCAATACATAAATCCACTAAAAATTTTACGAATTTACCTTTTAGGTTAAAAAAAACACATTAAGTAATGCTTTTTCAAAAAAATTGTTTTTAATATAAAATAAAATAAGCTAAAATGTATAATTAAGAGGTGGGAGGAAAAGTTATTTTAGGTAAATAAGCAGGTTTCCAACAGCCAATTCCTTATAAGTATTTTATTTTGCAGGTATATGCTGGATGTTCCTTCTCAATTTGGATCAATTTCTTTTTGTATCACTGGAAATAACAAGGGAATCTCTTCTTTGTTATTTAGGATATCTCATCTAACTCTTTTTCTAATTTTTCTCTTCCTTTTTTCTTTCCCCACATAGTTCTGTCTTGCTTTTTCTAAAAGAAAAAGAGATTGTTATCATGCAATAACAAGCAATACAAATATTAGAATTTTAAGGGTTGTGTTCTCTCATTGGTTTGTCGTTTTTAATTGGAGTTTATCTCTGCCCGCTACTTTTCCACTGATCTCTTCCCTAATTAAATTAATTCTTTATGTACCGAAAAAAAATTTCTTTTTATTTTTAAAAACAAAAATGGCCTATTGCAAAACAGCCACAGAGATTCATGCAGTATATACCCTTTAATCCTTCACTTCTATTCTCATGAAACCAGACACCATTTCTGATGAATATACACGCACCATATCACTTACAGCACAACACTATACACCACAAACATGAAGCAAAAAAAAAAAAAAAGGGAAAAAAGATACAAAATACGAAAAACAAAATACCCTTTATTTTAAGAATAAAAAACCATATTGCAAAGCAGCCACTGAAATTCATTTAGTATATATCCTTTAATAAACCATTCCAGGTGAACACATCCTCATAACACTATTTTCTATTTCCAAATGATGAAGCACAAAAATGAAAAATACAAAACACTAAAAACAAAGTACCAAAAAAAATAAATAAATGATCAAAACCCATTGAAAGATACTCACAAAGATATGCAACCCTTGGATTTTCCTCCTCAATCTCAATGGCAGCTCTAAGGATTGGCACAATGACAGCAAGTGAAGAAGGCACAATCTCACTGTCCACACCACCACCTTCCTCAGTTGCCAGATCCACATTCCTTGTGGGTGCCCTTGTCATCCGCCTAGATGGAGGCCTTGGCAGACCCTTTGTCCCACTGGTGCTAGCCATGTCCCTAGCACCTTCACCTTCACCAACAACAATGCAATGTTTTTTAAGGTTCCTCCCTCAATGTTTTTGTTCTTGTTCTTCTTCACCAAAACACAGAAACTAGCACAAAAGCAATTCTTCTTGGGTTTGAATGAAGAATGAGAGAAGCTAATAATAAAGTGACCATTATCTTTTTGTACTGTATGTGCGGTGTGTCAAGAAGGAACCAAAAAAGTGGATACTTTGATTGAGAGAGTGGTTTTGGAATTGCTCAGATAACAAGACTAACAAAAAAACAACAATTCCAAAACATAAAGAAAAAGAAAAGGGACCAGTGTGTGTTATGTTGTTTCTGCTGCTGATATCTTTATGTTTATCTTCTTTGCTTAGTGCTTTTGCTTTTGTGATAAACAAAGAATAATGAAGGCTCTATCATTCTCTTACACATCACGTAGACTGCTTTATTTTTTTGGAGGGAAAAGTTGGTCTTTGTAACTGTTATTGTCCGAATTTGCAGATTCTTATGAGCCAAGCAAGCTACTAGTATACTAAGCCTTGGAATTTGGAGATCCCCATCATCATCAAATCATGTGTTTTTCTTTTTATTCGAAAAGGTTTTAAGGATTGGCGTTGTAAGGTGGTCTTTAACATGGACCCTCATGAGTTAAGGACCATCATAATCCTTGTAATTCAACGGGTGAGATCAAATAGTGTATCGATACACTAATCACCTTTGTGATGCATTGTAGTAATTATTCAATTTCAACTGAGTTTTAAAGTTGTGATTGAATATATTTTTGAAGTGATTGAAATTTATTCGTGTTATACTGAAACTTTCTAACAAAAGATTTGATTAATTTTAAAATCACAATGACAATTTTATTTAGTTTTATTCAACCACATTGCCACTTAAAAGTGCAAGCATTTAGGGTGGATTCTATGGTGCACCCTCCAAGTTTGGGTGTGCCACACACTTTGCAATCTAAACCCATACACCTTTTTAGTGGTGGTTCACTTTAATAACTCTTCTAATGAATAATTGTGTAAAATATTTTAAATTGTAAGGTTTGTAAATAGAATATTTTTAATATGTTGGATTTGAACTTAATAAGAGGGAAAAAAATGATGATAGATCACGAAGACTAAAAAGTTGTTAACAAGTTTGACCTATTTAACTTAAGTTGGCTCGGCCTAAAATCTGTGCATAAAATTTGTAATTTAAAATGTCTTAAATATTTTTTTGGTTCCTAAAAAATATGCAAAGTTGGATTTTGATCCTTGAAAAATATTTCTTTTTATTTTGATCACTAAATTATTTGGTTTTAGCCCCCGCTTATATATAGTGTGTCTCAGCTAAATATTGAGTTGTATAATAGAAAATCACATCTTTCAATCATGCATATTAGTTAGTAATGTTATCCCAATCATATGAGTCAAAATTCAACTATAAAATGAGTTATTAAATCAGGTAAGATCTGTTATTAGGTTGGTTCAAATGCTTATTGAATGAAGATTTGACACATAAGATTAGGATATCTCATATATGATCACTGACTACCATGGACTCAATATTTAACATAAATAAACTAAGAGTAGGGATTAAAACCAAACAATTTTTAAAATGTTTGGATTGAAATAAAAATCAATATATAGTTTTGAGGGACTGAAACAAAATACACTTATTTTTTAGGCACCTAAAAGGTATTTAAGCATTTAAAATACTTTAAATTTTTCAAAAATTAAACATATTATTAGAAATGATTAAGAGAGCTATTAAATTAAGGTTTAATTATTTTACAAGTCTCTATAGTTTCACTCAATTTTCAATCAAGTTCTTATAGTTTAAAAGTTTTTAACTAGGTCCTTATATTATATAAAACTTTTCAATCAAGTCTTTACGAGTAATAATAGTTATAAAGAAAAAAAAGGAATATTCATATTATATTCTATCTCTATCTTTCTCCATCTCCTTTTACATCATTCATCTTCCATCTCCACCACCCAAACAACCATACCAAACCTACTCAAACCATCAACGAATAAAAAAACTCAAAAAGCACGGCAAATTAAAATAACAATACCCATTATGCATAATACACAAGAAATCATCCCAAAAATAGTAATCAAAACCTAAGCAAGAACCAAAACCAAAAGAATAAACAAAAAAGAAAGGTAGGAGAGCTACCTCTGGTCATCATGAGCCATCCCTTCATACTGAATGGCCATTCAAAGATCTGAAAAACTCACTTAAACATGAACTTTCTAAGAACAACAATCACTATAATCAAGGGAACCCCAATAAAACCCTATTTTGGGATAAATCAAGACAAAAGGAACAATAGTCGGCCCAAGAACAATCAAATTTACATATGTAATACTTGATGTACACATGTCATTAGAGAGGTCCAGTATGGGCTTAAGGTTTCCCGAGACCCACCCGTATTGCCGAAAAGGCCCCAAGTACCAAGATCGCTAAGTTACGCTGAGATATGCAGAAATTGGTGTTTTGTCTTTGCTATAGCAGTCCTGGACTGTTATAGCGGTGAAGGTGAGGAGTTTGTCAGTTTTGAGGGTAATCGTTATAGTGGTCCAAGACCTAGTTGGATGTCCAATTTGGATCCTGGAAGGATTCCAAAGATTAGAGAATTTGTTATGCCATAGTTGATATGCATAACCACAGATCTCTGTTTCTCTAGTAGAATAGTGTTGTTATGTTTTCTAGATAATATCAGTTTTAGAGCCGTTATATTTATACATATGAATTTGACTTCAGAATTATTGCATTAGTCAATTATGATGATTTTTATATGTGTGTGTGTATATATGCCTTATTGTTGTCCCATAAGAGGGTTATATGGGTGAGGACCTACTCGCCGATTTTAGATAAAACTCACCCCTCTCCCTTTTTAATTTCTATTATAGATACATTAGTTACTATGGGTTTTTCTTAGCCACCCCCTCCCCAGCAGTAGATATTTTCAGTTGATGAGCTTTATTTTCAGAGTGAAGTATCTTTTGTGTTTGTATAGAGATAGAGTGCTCTAATGCATATTGCGGGCAAAGTCCCGAACCATTGAGATATTGCATGTTTTGTATACCGGCATTAAATTGCATTTTCATGATTATAGTTTTCATGGTGTATTTTGTATAGAGAGAGAAATTCATATATTTTGTATCACAGAGATAGATTTAGAGCTCGATCATATGATATGATTTTCAAAGAGCAAGAGGTTTTATAGCAGAGATGAATTTATATTTGTTTTAGAAATGGATTTTATTATTATTATTATGTGCATATGGAGAGACTCAAAGGTCATGAGGCTTAGGTGGGGAATGAGATTCCTCATACGCCAATCATATTTCTAAGTCGAGTTATGACAACATCGCAAAATCCTAAACCCAAACCCAACTCTCAAACAACCAAAAAACCCTTCCAATTTTTCGAATCTCATCACACTCAAATTTAGACCTAACACTAACTTGAACCTAACTACAATGAATATCCTTGGAATTAAACACATCCTTTACACTTTCCCAAAGAATGCATAAAAAGATATGTCACAAAATGAACCCACATCATCAATATCTTCCATATTTAAATACTTAAAGGAGTGATGCAAAGGTGAGAATAAGAAGACCAAATTGGAAGGGATTATGGATGAATTAGAAGAGGGATTAGGGTCCCGGGCATAGTCATTGATAAGTTGGCAATGTAGGAGGCTTTGGGGTTGAGGGGGAGTCCAATTATACAGCTGAAATTCACAAGTTATCATGGTTTAAACACAAAAGAATGACTGGGGCAAGGTAAAATGAGGAGTTCCCATGAAAGTATCTAGAATAATTTGAACAGGAAAGAAGCTTTAATGGGGACAAGGCAATCCAAGGGTTATTATAGAGGGTGGAACTATGAAAATGAAAATGGCAAGAAAAGCTTCAAAGGAGAGGCAATGGTGGGGACAATGACAAATGCATAGTGGAAAAGGTGACTGGAAAGGTTGCTACCCTCCTTTGCTGTGCACCCTCATCGCCGTCTTCCTTCTACACCACACCATCGCAAGCCCTCACAGTACGTCATTGAAGCCACCATTCTGTGAAGTCCCTAGATCCGTCGTTGAGGTTGACGATCTGCCATCGCCACTTCTTCCTTCTCTGTCACATCATAACCACCAACACACTCTTTTGGCCATCATTGATTTCTAGCCCACCACCGCTCAACCCCTTCTTTTTTCCTCTTTTGAGTGCTGTTGGATGACCAACATTGAAAACCAAAAAGCAAAGAACCCAACAATTGCACAGCCACCACCACATTTTTTTAAGGTTGTTGGCTTTGGTTTCTTTTCACTTATTTTTGATAGACTATACTAAAAGAGTGCATTGATAGTTCATACTATTTTTAGCTATAGATTTTCATTTTATATACATTGAATGGTGGCAGATAATAAGTTTTATGGTACACCACCTAACTTCATTAGGTGCATCATAGCATTATTTGAAATATTTTTATAATGGTGGATAACAACAATGATCCAATTGAAAAATTGTGTATAATATAAAGGCTTAATTAAAAACTTTTAAACTATAGGGACCTGATTGCAAATTAAGTAAAATTATAGGGACCTACGGAGTAGTTAAATCTTAAATTAATACATGATTGATAAGGAATATGAACACTTGTAAATAGTCTAAGCCATTTTTTTTTGTTATATTTATATTAGATGGTTTAGAATATGATGATATGATATGATGAGGTTAATTAGTAAATAGTAGAAACATTATTCCTAATAACAAAAATTAAGTGAAATAATAATGAAATTTAAAAACTAAGCAGTTTATATTACTTTAAATATCAAACTTATATTTACATTAATTTATTTTGTGTCAAACTAAAAATTAAGTAAATATTGTTTGAAATAGTCTCATCATAACATTTAAATAATGAATAAATTTCATATATTAGATAATACATATTAAAATTCAATAAAATTAATTTATACGACTCATGCCAAGCACAAGGTAAAATAACTAGTTTTATGCTATAAAATTGACAATGTCATTGTGATTAATAGTACCCTTAATTGCAAGCAAAAGGGAAAAAAATGTCAGACCCATCGTTTAAGTATCAAATTTGGCTTCTTAGTTACAACGATAATAGTGCATACAAAATAAGACTTCTGATCTGTATATCTTCAATCGACAACAAAATTAGGATTGATTCTAGGAAGTTGTAAAACCGATCCAGCATAGATCATAAATTTGACAAATACACACAAAGACTAAAAGGCACAAAAGACATTAATCTGTCAATATTTGCCAAGAGTTTATCCATTTATACATGACCTTCCATAATTATCAACACACGAGTTAATTTAGTTATAACAAGTAGCCCAATTTGCCATATTTTAAGCTGTGCATTTAACTGCCATTCTTCCCTTATTTAAACACCGCATTCAATTTCAACGACGCATTGACAAACATTGAATAGCCATATGTTCAAAATGTATTCTACCAATAATCCTTGGGTTGGGATTCTCTTATTGAGCTTAGCATTAGTAGTCTCATGTTATGCCTATGAGGTTTCCTACGATGCTAATGCTCTAATCATCAATGGAGAGAGGCGTATTATTTTTGCTGGTGCAGTCCATTACCCACGAAGCACGGAGGGGATGTGGCCTGAAATCATTCAAAAGGCCAAAGACGGAGGTCTTGATGCCATTGAATCTTATGTATTCTGGGATCGTCATGAACCTGATCGACATAAGTATGATTTTTCAGGAAACTTGGATTTCATAAAGTTTTTCAAGCTCGTCCAACAGGCTGGTTTGTACGCCATTTTAAGGATTGGTCCTTATGTTTGCGCGGAATGGAACTATGGAGGCTTTCCAGTGTGGCTGCATAATATGCTCGGAATTGAGCTGAGAACTGATAACCCAGTTTTCAAGAATGAAATGCAAATTTTCACTACAAAGATCGTGAACATGGCCAAAGAAGCAAACTTGTTTGCGTCACAAGGAGGGCCCATTATCCTTGCCCAGATTGAGAATGAATATGGAGACCTCATGTGGGGTTACGGAGATGCCGGGAAGGCCTATGTCAAATGGAGTGCACAAATGGCTCTAGCACAAAACATCGGCGTCCCGTGGATCATGTGCCAACAAAATGATGCACCCCAGCCTATTATCAATACTTGCAATGGGTACTATTGTGACCAGTTTAAACCCAACAACCCTAAGAGTCCCAAAATGTTCACTGAAAATTGGATCGGGTGGTTCCGAAAATGGGGTGAACGGGTTCCCCATAGAACCGCTGAGGATTCGGCTTTCTCAGTTGCACGCTTTTTCCAGAATGATGGAATACTCAATAATTACTATATGTACCATGGAGGAACCAACTTTGGTCGCACAGCAGGAGGCCCATATATGACAACATCTTATGAGTACGATGCACCTATTGATGAGTACGGGAATCTGAATCAACCCAAATGGGGACATTTTAAGCAGCTTCATGAAGCGATAAAACTCGGGGAAAAGATCCTCGTCAATGGAACAAGGACTGACAAGGATTTCAGCAAAGACGTCACCCTAACAACATATACCAACAATGCAACAGGGCAAAGATTTTGTTTCTTGAGCAATATAAAGAGCCACGAAGATGCAAAAGTTGACTTGCAACAGGATGGGAAGTACTTTGTCCCTGCTTGGTCTGTGACAATTCTTGACGGCTGCAACAGAGAGGTTTTCAACACTGCAAAGGTTAATAGTCAGACTTCGCTAATGGTGAAGAAGAGTAGTACTGATGATGCATCTGCTCCACTCACTTGGTCATGGGTACCAGAGATAATGGAAGACACTCTAGAAGGACAGGGCACACTCAAAGCACGCCAACTTCTAGAGCAAAAGGAACTAACTTTGGATGCCAGTGACTACTTGTGGTACATGACTAACGTCAATATCAATGACACTTCCATTTGGAAGAATGCAACTCTTCGTGTGGACACAATGGGCCACACACTTCAAGCCTATGTTAACAAGGAGCATGCAGGATACCAATTCAGCGAAACAGGCAGCAACTTCACATATCAGACACACGTTTCTTTGAAGGAGGGAGCAAACATCATAACTTTACTTAGTGCCACTGTTGGGCTTGCACACTATGGCATACGGTATGATATGACCAAGACTGGCATAGCTGGTGGTCCGGTTCGATTGATTGGAAAGAACAACGCGACCATAGATTTGTCAACAAATCTTTGGTCTTACAAGGTTGGTTTGAATGGCGAGAAAAAACGTCTCTATGATCTGCAACCGCGTGTTGGTGTATCATGGAGCAATGGTTCACCTTATCCTACTGAAACACCCATGACTTGGTATAAGGCGGATTTCAAAGCTCCTTCAGGAACGAACCCTGTGGTAGTGGACTTGCTAGGCTTAGGCAAAGGACATGCTTGGGTGAATGGACACAGTATTGGCCGCTATTGGCCAACTATGATCACTAAAACCAGTGGATGCAGTGACACGTGTGACTACCGTGGAAAATATAAAACGGAAAAGTGCAACACTAATTGTGGCAATCCATCACAAAGGTGGTACCATGTGCCGAGGTCATTCTTGAACAAGGACAAGAACACGCTGGTTCTGTTTGAAGAAGTAGGTGGGAATCCTAAGAACGTTTCGTTCCAAACAGTGACAACAGGGACTGTTTGTGCTCATGTTGATGAAGGTGCGCATCTGGAGTTATCATGCCAAGGTGGCCAAATTATCTCCGAAATCCAATTCGCCAGCTTTGGAAGCCCAAAAGGCCAATGTGGTTCTTTCAGCAAAGGTTCTTGGGAAGCTACTAATACCAAATCTGTGGTGGAAGCAGCATGTGTTGGAAAAGTTACTTGCGGGTTTAAGGTGACCAAAGAAATGTTTGGTTTAAAAGACAATGGCGTTGATGGGGCTAGACTAGCAGTCCAGGCGACCTGCTAAGTCGCTGTCCTTTTCTAAATTCAAATTCAATTAATGGAAGATATAATATTGAAAAGTATAGGCTCATATTGTATGTGTTACGACCATACCCGTTCCAATGTGCCATTGGCAATTCGCAAACAAAAATGTAATCTACACTAATAAATTCAGTTTGGGCAATAAACTTAATTTTTTATACAACTACTTACCATGGCAGTTATGTCGTCAGTTTTGTCTAAATTAAGTCTTCTAACTTGTTCACCACGTTTGAACTCTTTTTATTTTCTCCTGAAAAAAGTGAGGAAAATTGATCTCACGTTTCATTGCTAGTTATTATTTTTTTTCTTTATTTTTTGTGGAAAAAAGATCACTAAAATTATTAGGTGTTAATATGTCATGTTGTATCATAGAAGCGTTTTTGGCAGAAATAAAATAAACTGAATATGATATTACGGATATGTCTGCATCTCAATCTGTTTACACATATGTCTTAATCCATATATAATGGAAGTCGACTAAAATCGATTCCTACGTAAAAAGAAAGTTGAATATAATCGACTTTAGCTTGCCCATTACTGTGCCCACTACAAACTCTCTGCGTGCGTCAGATTCTCTAGAAGAATCGATTATAATCGACATTGGTTCATTGTTAGAGTCAATTATAATCGACTTTCCCTCTATGCTAAGGTCGACTATAGTCAATTTTTGGAGTGTGTCAGAAGGCTGCAGTGAGTTGACTATAATCGACTTTGGAGTGCTGCAGTAGTCGCCTTTAATTGGTTGCTATAAAAGCCGAGGTTCCTTCCCTTCCAAGGCAGCCGAGGCGTTCCTTTTCCTTTCCCAATATGTTTATTGTAGTTTTGCAATTAGATAGCTATGTTAGTTGATTTGTTAAAAGTAAGCTGAAGTTTCTTTGAGTTTTTATTTTATTTGATTTTAGTGCATTTTTATAGAATGTTGTAAATATAATTTTAGTCTTTGTTAAATTTATTTTGTGATTATTTAATTGAAGAAAGAAATAATAAATTGTAATAGATATATAGTCTTTGTTAAATTTATTTTGTGAGTATTTAAGTATAGTGTTGCTGTAACTAAGACTAGTTTAATAAATTTAAATTTAGTTTTGTTAATTTATTTTAGTCTTAGTTACAATAACACTATACTTAAATTAACAAAAACTAAAATTAAATTTATTTAAGTTAACTAAGACTAAAACTAAAATTAACTAAGACTAACATTAACAAAGACTAAAACTAAAATCCCAGTACCCTAGAGTTTCTTTATAAAGACTAAAAACTAAATACCCACAAAACAAATCTAATAAATACTAAAATTAAATTTATTAAAGTTACAAAGAATAAAACTAAAATTAACTTTATTAAATTTTGTCAATTATAGCAAAGTGTTCGCTAAGCTCTAATGCTAAGACTATATATATGTTACAATTTATTATTTCTTTCTTCAGGCTTTTTTACAAAAACAAAATAAATTAAAGGCTATACCAGTTAAATCCCTAGTCTTAAACCCGTTTATATATATGTCTCATTTTTATATAATAGAAGTTGACTATAATTGACTTTCACTCAAAACAGAAGTCGATTATAATCGACTTTCACACTGATGGAACTTTATATTGTGGCTTATGAGATAACATAGAAGTCGATTATAATTGACTTCATCACAAAGAAGAAGTTGATTATAATAGACTTCATCACAATACAGAAGTCGATTATAATAAATTTCTGTTATGAAATTCCATCATTATAATCAATCACACATAGAATGTAATCGATTACCAAAAACGTGATTTTTGCTATTATTCAAAATTTGAACAGTGTAATCAATTACCAGGCCCAGAAATGTCACTCTGGGTGTGTTTTGGATATATACATCTTTTGGGATCAATCTCCAACGGTCTCCATGTCTTTTGTCTATATGTATCCATCATTTAACACCTTTTAAGGATGATAAACATATTGCAAAGATCAATTTAACAATCATTCTCATTCATCATAACCACAAATATAAGATAAAACTCCAAATTGCCTATTATAAAAGTCCAAAGTACATAACTACAAAATAAGCAGCACTAATACCAGGTACATAACATAAAAACATTGAGGTCAGTTAAATTTGATTCAACATTTCGACCAACTAAAAAATTCATTCATCAAATATATATTAATTCTTGAAAAACATATATTAGTATCAATATGCAGCATTGTTTAATTAAAAATATTTAATTTTGATTCATGGTCAATATTAATAAATTTTAGAAGATTATATATATATATATATATATTATGTAAGAGTTTTGTGCATAAATATTTGACTTTTGCACTCACTATTTTAATATCTCAAATATAATGATATATAATTAAATTTGTATAAGACTTTTATTATGTATATTAAAACTAATCTCTTATTAAAAATAAGAAGATCATAGAAAAATAAAAAAATTTCTCTTATGGCTTTTAGGATTTTTGTGTACCCCAAGTATGCCAATTCTTTCAAAACCTTCCCCCTACCCCTCTCAAATTATTAGTCCGCTTTTTAAAATATTTTCTCACATCTATAATTCAGTTATGCATGTGTTTTTTTCCATTGGAGCAATGTTGAATACCCTATAATTGGTTAAATAGTAAAAATGATTTAGAAATTTTTATAGATAAATTTTAGGCTTTTTTACATAAATTTTAGGCTTTTTAATAGATGACTCTTTGAATGTGAGCATCTCAGCAGTTGACATGAAATGCGAACTGAAAGATATATGTCGTGCTATGTCACTCGGGGCCTGACCCCAGTCCGGCGCATCAGTTCATGACAGGTCTGAGATTACATTTCTGGGTCTGGTAATCGATTACATGAATTGGTAATCGATTACACAGTTCAAATTTTAATAATGGCAACAATCACGTTTCTGGCAATCGATTACATTCTATGTGTAATCGATTATAATGATGAAATTTCATAATAGAAATCTATTATAATCAACTTTGTATTGTGATGAAGTATATTATAATCAACTTTTTCTTTGTGATGAAGTCAATTATAATCAACTTCTGTGTTATCTCATGAGCCACAATGTGAGAGTCCACCAGTATGAAATTCGATTATAATCGTCTTCTGTTTTGAGTGGAAGTCAATTATAGTTGACTTCTATTATATAAAAATAAAATATATATGTAAATGAGTTTAAGACGGAGGATTAAGTTAATATAGCCTTTAATTTATTATCATGTTTGTTCTTTATTATCTTTCGTTGCTGCATCGTGCTTACAAAAGCATTTCTCAACTTCCAACTCTCATCAGACGGCTTTTACATTCTCAAAACTCCCTACATGTTTGTTTATTATGGTTTTTTTCATTATTATTATGTTCAAATTTTTATTAAAAAATAAAATTTAATGACTAAAAGATCATATATAGTTGAACAAATTTAAATTTAATCATTTTTTCTTTAAGTAAATATGATTATTTTCTCCTAACCCGTCAATTCCAATCAAATTGATCAATTTGGACAATTTTTTTCCCCTTAATTTTTGAGCCGTCCGTGAATTATCCCAATTCTTGAAAATTGTTTGGTACACAGCCAATTCCTAAAATTGAAAAATAAATAAATAAATAAATTATTTCCTGCCCATAATATTAAAACTTCTCTAGTCGCTTTCTTTTCGGCAATGGTAGTTGATTGCTGCGCCCATTCTATTAGATGATTAGATCTCTGCTTTGTTTTGATACATAATATAATATAAGATAAATTCTTAAATTATCTTACAATAAGATAAAATATTTATTAATTAATAAATCAGTTATTATATTAAAAATATAAGAAAAATATGAGATAATAATGACCTACAAAACTTATATATCAATTAATAAATGGATTAAAGTGCCATAAGTATTTCTCTATATATAATACTCAAAATTGGTAAATCCGTAAAATATTTGAACCTTTTTCATCATACTCTCTGGCCAATTGTGTCTTTCTTTCCTTTGCAATCATTGTTGCTCTTTCCACATGTTTTGATCAATGTTATGCAAAGAACTATTTTATAATTATATACAAGTGGCGCTTTCTATATTTATATTCTATTCGGTTTAATTTTACTTTTTAAGATAAAGTTTAAGGTCTGAAGTTATTTCGTTTCAAGATATGCATGCCTCAGCAAAGATTTACAATCTTATGAAAATGACTTACTATTAAGATACTGATAATAATAGAAAGTTTCATGATTGCTTTGCATAACTGAAAATTTAGCAGAAAAAGACTTATTGTTTTGTAAAGAATATAAAAAAAAAAAAATTCAAATTCCATAGCAGCATGATCCCATCTGATCTGGCGCCGACTCATAATTGCACATGCACCTCTTAATTCCATGTGATTATTGAACAAAATATATATTTGAATAAAAGGAGTTGGACAATGGCTACTCAGACCACAATGCTTCATATCCGTTGCCAATTTCTATAAATAATTAATAAACAACAAGTTGGAAAAAAAAATATATATTTCCAAAAAAATTAAAACACTTCAAACAAAACGAGTTTCAGATGAGACTGAGCCAGCGGAAGCATTATACAAACCACAAAGCTTCATTGATGACATGCCCAACGCATCATCCACCATGCGATCATTCCACGTGTCCCTCATGGCTTGATTCAACCGTCGGATGAACCCTGCCTTGTATTTTTCATAATAATGCAAATAACGTGCAACTTGCCTAGGGTCCTTATCCTCCCACCACCAACAATGATGACCTTCACATTCCGGCAAGTCGCCGCCACCATCGACGACCCTCTCACAACGAAAACCAGCCAACTCGGCAACGTATTCGGCCATGCCATCAAGAAGCCTTGGTGGAACCCTTGAGCCACCATCCCATAGCCACACTCGTGCCATGGCACGTTGGACTGCACCTACTATAGACACCATATTATTATAATCTCCACCTTCTAGCAACACAGGACTAATGTCAATTACATAATAGCCCATGGAATTTCCTTCACCATCGTAGTGGTCTCGGATTGCGGCTACGGTTGTGGTTGTGCTAAGATTTTGGGGAGAGAGGCGGAGGGTAACACTCTGAATGTGCTTCTTGTGGTAGGCCTTGTTATTATTATCACTACTATGGTAAAGGAAGTGTTCCACAAAGGAACTGGTGTTGAGGACTATGCGAGTGGCTTTGTCATTTGAAACATAGGAGAGAGCAAAACGCTTTCCAGCAAGGGAATCCTTGGTATCATTCACTATGGTTATGTCAAAGGTTCTAGAAGCCTCAAAGTTTGCCCATATTGAGATAGCTGCCACTAATAGAACTAAGAGGATTCGGAGTATGATGTTGTTGTTTGAGATGAGGAATTTGGAATTGTTGCAAGG
Source organism: Dalbergia cochinchinensis (assembly GCA_031216125.1). NCBI lineage: Eukaryota > Viridiplantae > Streptophyta > Magnoliopsida > Fabales > Fabaceae > Dalbergia > Dalbergia cochinchinensis. Next base: position 50,945,542 of record CM062371.1, on the reverse strand, counting down.
ATCATTGTTGTAATCATGATAGGAGAAGGAACAGGTGGCGGAGGTGAAAGTGGTTGGGGTGGTCGAAGAGGTGGGAGTGGTAGAAGAGGAGGGGCTAAAGAGAGGTATGAGGGGTTGGATGAGGGAGTGTTTGTCCTCTTCCATTAATTTGAGAGCAATGTGGAGAAATTAAATGGAAGATAAATGTAGGCGTCCGTAGCTAATGGCAGATATCATATGGGATAATGGAGTTTTATAAAATTATTGTTTGGGTATAAAGTAGAGATGATGCATAATGAGGGGTGTACACCTCATGGTGGGGTAGGGGACCAGTGGGATATGTGGACAAGGCATGTGATATTGAACAAATGATGTTCATGTGAATCAAATAAGAATGTTGACACAACCACTCCAAATTAAATATAATTAATGGATATATTCTTGCTTCGATGTGAGTGAGGACCGGGGAATTTCATAGGCCCTGACTTTGTTAATACCAAAAAACAAAAAGTATTAAGGTTTAGATTTTTAGGACTCCGGTTAAAATTTTAAAAAAAAAAGTAATATTGTTGTTGAAAGGTTGATTGTTAGTTTATATAGTGTAAATATTTAAAAATGTGTCTATTATGGAATTCTAAGGCCTCTCAAATTTACAAACATGTGCATTAATTAGTTCAGTTAATAATTTAATTTGTTTTTTCTTTGAATGCATTTTATTTTTGATAAAATATCACACGTATGGTGGACCATTTACTCGGTCCACATTTAACCACAAGGGAGGTAGATTAAGTTATGCATGAATCATATATGGCCTTTTTGCTTATGAGATTTATTTGTTTATTACTATAATTTTCAGTTAAAATTGTTGGGCTTAGAGATTGATTCACAATATAATTAAATGATATCAATGTGTTGTGGTAATAAGCACCAAAATGAATTTAATAAAATTAAATCTACTAATCGATGCAACACATGTAGCACTTTTCTCTAAATTTCATGGGAATTGCCCCCTATAAAAAAATGTCATTGTTAACTAATTAATAAAAAGAGAAGGAAAAAACCTTCATGTCATTTATACTGAAGCTTGTAGGTAGAAAAACGCACAAAAAGGGGGTTGGATTGTGCTTCTCTATTTTTTTCCCTTTTTAGCTTCAGAAAACTTAATCAAAGTACTATCAAGCTGTGAGCTTGAAGTGCAGCAGAAATAGCATTAATTACATCAAAAAGCTACTTTCTGAACAACAATTAATAAGATAAAATGTATTAAAGATGATTGCTCAGAAAACATAGGTTAATATGTTCAAATGCAGGAAATATAAAGGATTTAAAGAAAAGAGAGACACTATACAAAGATTTTTATATTGGTTTGTCAAACCTACCTACATCCAGTTCTTAACAATAGTTGAGTTCCACTAAACCCTTTCGCAAACTGAGAAAGTTACAAGATAGTCTTTACTATAGCCTTCACAAGCTCTTACTTGTGACCAATAACAACCTCTACTGTCACAAATCAAATAGTTATTCACCAACCTTTCCAAGCTGAATAGTGACCAGTAGACAACCCCTACTGGCACAAACCAAGTAGTTTTTCACCAGCCTCTCTAAGCTAAAACCCAAGCAGTCTTGTACTAGGCTTTCCAAACTAACTTGAGTAGTCTTTGACCAGTCTCTTCAAGCTAAACTGAGACCAGCAAGAACACCTCACTATTGCATTGCAAGTATTTTATCTAGCCTCTCCATGCTATCTCACACCGATCACTACTGGATCGAGATTACAAGAGGTTTGTGTTTGGATTTACAACTCAAAAACTAACTTGCACTCAAATTTCCTTAAGAGATACAATGAATGACCTGGGAAAAACTTAAATGACTTCTTTCTAATATTCTTTCTAGGAAGAATATATGATCTATTTAGAATGTAGAAAGAATATGTAATGATTCCAAGATATAATGATCTTTACAAGAAGATGATAAGAGATTTCTTTAGCATTTTGGCTCTTTCCAACGTTCAAAAGTCTACATCCTTTTGAGCACAACATCTCTTTATAAATGATTTTTCTTCATGACCACTGCCCTTGATCTTTTCTCTAAGTGACACGTGTTGATTATCAGTTTGTGTCTTGAAAAGCCTTCTAGAGGAGTAGCTTAGCTTTTATCAGATCTATTGCAGAAGATGTTGTAAAGTTGAGCTTTTTGGGGTCCTTTTAGAAATTACTTTTTACTTTCTGAAGATAGTTTTTAAACTCTTCTTTCTAGAAGCTAAGATAGTTGACCAAGTTGGTAGAAGAGATAACATGCTAGTCTGTAACTTGGTTTGACTTTAAATTTGAATTTTAAATTTTCCTTCCTTTTGTGGTAAAGTTCAACGTTTCATAGTGAAATACACTTTTGAAGTGTGATATCAGTTCTTTGATATGTCTTTGATCTTCTGATCTTCAATCCGAGCTTGTTGATGATAAACTAATTATGATCATGCTGATTAAAGATAGTAGAACATGTTGGCTTCAAAGTTTGATTGATATCTTCATTTTAAGCTTATTTTATGAAGTCTAGTGCTATTTTCTAACATCCTGAGACTTGGTTTTTTGTACTGATTGTACTTCTTCAATCCGTTAGGCATATATATGGTCAAATCACAATATAATTATCACTTCCATTTGATTCTCATCTCTTTACACAAGATAAATTATATTTGCACATGTAAAGTAAAATTATTCATGTTAATGGAGCTATGTTATGCCAAAGAACCTATTTGCTACTATCAAAAACTCAAGATAGACATTAGTTATTTTTTAAAATATTTTTCTTAAATTGATTTTGTTGTCATTCAAAACACATTATTTTAAAGCTTTCTGAAGGTTTTGGAGCTAACAATGCTTTTATCCCTCCCCAAATTCTTTCAATCACAAAGTGTGCCAAGTTTGGAGCAATGAAACAACAGGTAATTACAGCAACCTCTCTCGAGCTCCATTAAAATTATATTTTACCTCCTCTAGATTTTAAAATTATACTCACCTCCCTTCAATCTAAACAGAGCTCAACACCGTTAATGACCAATGTGAAATTACATGTTTGCTTTCTAATACTTAAAAAAACACTAACCCATTCCTTCCCCAATTTCTCACTCACCTACCGAAACTAAACGAAACCCTAAGCTGTTGTTTTCTTCCTCCTATCTACCACCGCCCTGTTTATTGTGTCTCAGGTGATAACGACACACAAGGAAGAAGGCTAGTTAGATTGTCTTAACTAGAAGTATATTTACCCCATCTTCCTTGTCTGACTATCTTCCCTTTGCTCTCTCATTACCCCTTCTTCATCTTATGGCAATTGCTATTTTATTCCTTTGATTTCTCTTATACCTTGAGCTTGAAAAAGATCTAGGCAAAGGGAGAGTACCTACCACCACTGACAGATAGATGAGCTAGAAATGTGATAGCGGATGTCAAGACAAACAGCTGGGCGATGGGGCAGAGATGAGTCGAAGGTGTGTGGTGGTAGCGGCATTGGGAACAAGGATTTTACAGATCTACATTTACATACTGACAGAGGCATCAAAGGCCACTACTATCTAAAACCTCATTGGGATTCTTATCATCATTTTTAAGTGCTAATTCCGCCTTCTCTTCTTTTTCCCGAGCTTTTTCAGAAAGAAAAGAAGCATGTGGTATACCCATCAAGAATAAACGAAGAGGAAGGGGACAAAATCTTGTTTTGATGTTGATAGTAAATGGTGTGTCACCTTAACTTCTCTGTTATGAATTTGCATATTGAAATTAGTCAACCTAACTTGTCTTTTTGTGTTTTAATTATTTTCCCATTAAGTGACTTTGGATTGTATATTCTTGGTGTTGAAGATCAAGAATCAAAGGGAAAGAACTTCACAATGGTGGTGGATAGAGTGTGACAAGAATAGTTACTTAAGGGGGAAGGGTGCTATGGCATTATTATAAAATAAAGTATTGGATAAAGGTTATATAGGACATTTCATCTATATTTTATTTTATTTTTAAACCATCAAAATATATAAAGTCACGTGTTGTTGACAGAGTTAATGGTCTATTACTTACAAGGGAATTGCGTGTAATGGTCATAAATAAATTAAAGGAGGTGTGTGTAATTTTAAACTTTAAAGAAGGATAACTGTAATATTAATCAATCTCAAGGGAGGTTGGTCTAATTATTCCAAGAAGAGAAATGATATTTTGACACTCACATGAGTGTAGACACCAATGTGGGTCCCATATGATATGAGAGGAGTGATGGAGAGAGAAATTGAGAAAAAAAAGTAAGTGGTGGGATCCATGTGCATTGTGAGTGTAGTGTTTGGGTATTTGAAAAAATGGGATATTGAAATAGCAAAACCCATCCCAAGAAACATTAAACATTTGAGTTTTTCAAGGGGAAAAGTTGAAGATGTATGAATTAGTTATTGTTCTCACACTGCCAAAAAAATATGTGTTTATTGGTAGATTTATTGGTGAAAAAAAAAAGAAATAACAGTTTTTTTTGGAAAACCATTATCATCGGATTTTTTCATCAATAATATTCGCGTCATCTTGTGCTAAATTTAGCTTGCCCATTACCAGCAGATTATTGCATTAGTAATTTTTTGATAATTTTTTTGGTAAAAACATTAGCCTATTATTGGTGGATTTTTAGCATATTACTGGCAGAAAATCAGCTGGTATTTGAATGTTCAAAAACCACACTTGATTGTTAAAGTTACCGATAGACTTTTTAGCCATTTTTGGGAGATTTTTTCACTGGCACTTGAATTCTCAATTATCACGCTTTGCTATTGAAGTTATTGGTGAATTTCTTGGTGGAAAAATTCCTTGGTAAGATACTAATTTTCTTTTTAAATATTATCAGAGGAAAAATACATGGGTAATTGGGCTATTTTTTTTTTTCAGAAATGGTAATATTATCAACGATTTTTTCACCCATCATTCTCTCTCTCCTTTTTATCTCTCCACTCCATCTTCAAAGGGTTTCCAGTCATTGCTCTGCCATCCCACCTCCATTCTTGGTAAGGAGACCACCATTGTTGTTGTTTTTAAGTCTTCTACATTTTAATCGGTTCTGTTTATTGGTTTGATTCTATTTTTGTTATCATTTTCTTAATACTCTTTTCTTTTTTATTTTTCAAGAGTTATGTGCCACTTGCCGCCGCCACCACCACTGCCCTTGCTTGCCGCCATTGCTCTGTAGCGTCGCCATCTTAGAGACACACTACTATAGGTGAGTCCTTTTTTTCAAGTACCTGTTATTTTTTTTAATCATTGATTCGATGCATTATTTTTTAAGTGATAACTACTTTTTTAAATCCACCGATAAGTCTATTTTTTTTTTTGTAAAAATGCATTACTGATGGAAAAAATTTGCCGATGACACCCAAAAAATCCATTGGTAATGATCTCCCATTGACTAATTTTTCCAGCATATTTCTGATGAATTTTTTTGTACAATCCGCTAATAATAGTTTTCAATGACATTATTACCATGCATCAAAATCTACTGGTAATAAAAGTTTTCACTGGTAATACAAAAAATCTACCAGTAAAATTAGTTAGTAATAATCATTTTTCTAGTAATGTCAAATTTTAATTAAATTGAATTTTGAAATAAAATTTAAAATTTTTCTATAATGGATAGGAAAAGTTAGAATTTTTTTATATCAATAAATCATGTAGATATAAATAATGAATGTTGATACAAACATAAGAATACTGAAAATAACACAATTAACCTTTTATATCTATCTTCTTTGTACATTTTAAAACTAAGTTGAGGGGAAAACACACTCTAACTAGTTCAGCATCAGAACATCCATCAAGATTCACAAATATAACACAAGTTTTAGCAATAATATCATGTATAGCAAGAAAGCTACAAAAGAGAGTGAACCCCATTAGCATAATTTTTTCTTAATGTCTGCTACAGTGTTAACAAAAAGTACTAAAAAAAGTCATATTTTCAAAAAATAATCTTTGAATGAAATCTTTAATGACAATTGAGTGCAAGAAAAAAATCCAAAAAGAATTGTTAAGAAAAAAAAGGGTATTTTCATTAAATTTCATATGTATATGTGTATGTGCATATATATATATATATGCAAATGTATTGATTTCCTCGTACACATTACTAACTTTTCTTAGCTTAGAAATCATAAGTAGAAAAAATTAATTTCTTTACTGACGTGCAATTAAAATAATGTCTTTTTTGAATAGTAATTCTAGCAAAATTTGACAAAAGATTTGCTTTTAAGGGCCACATACAGCTTATCGCTTTGCTTGACCACCTTGAGATAAACATTTCAAAGTTAATTTAACACAAAATTTAAGGGTTCATTTGGATAGTATTAGTAAATTTAAGAAATAGAACAATATAGAACAAAATAGAATGGATTGTCTGGATGTTAAATATCAAAACTAATACGAGTTCACAAGGACAAATTGAACATTTTAGCACTAAAGAAAAACATGAGAATTGTGGTACATCCATAGGACCTATCACAAGGATATCAACTAAGAGGATTCAAGACAACTTTGAAACATGGCTAAATCATTTGTCAAAGAGATGTATCAAGAATCAGCCAAGACACCAATTGATAATAATGGGTAGCCCATAATATTATTATTGGAAAATTTGCATTAAGAATATATTTTGGCCATCTTGGGTTAAGTCTGATTTATTTAGCTCATTATTTTATATTTTAAACTGTTTCAAGATGTGTTTTATTTTTTATATGCTTATTAAGCCCAATAGTTGGTGTAGCAATTTGGGCCTACTCCAATAAGATAAGCCTCCTTTTTTTTGTCAATGAAATTCCTGTTGGATTCATTTTAAGAAACTTTGTGTGTGTAAGTAACATTGAGTGATTCCCTTAATTTGTTGTATCAAGAAGCTAAATAGGCAATTACAACATAAAATGATTCTCTTGTGTATTTTATTCAGTTTCAATCCTTTCTTATTGCTTGATTCAAATTAATTGTGTGTTCGGCTTTATGCGTTTTGATATCTATGAGGTTCCATATAAAAAAAATATTTCCTCCATTTAATAATAATTGTAAAAAACAAAGGAATACACAAATCAAGGAAAATTAAAAAAAAATCTTGGTTAAACTAGAAAATTATATGAATTGACAAAGCTATTTTAGTCTAGTAATTATCATTCATCTTAGAAAATATATTAAATACTTACCTAACACATTTATATTAAAGGTATAAATAGAAAAAAATTAATGCTATATAAATATTATAAATAGATAAATATTCTAAAATATCAAAAAGTGAAAAACGGAGGGAGTAGAATAGAAGTGCTTATGCCATCATTTAAAGAAGAGGCTCAAAAGTGGGTGTTATTCTTATGGAAGAGGTGAAATGTGTAAATATTGACTATTAAATGACGTGAGTGATCAAGATTGAAGTTATTTAACTGCCATATAATCACATAAAAAGATAACAAATTGAATTTGAATTTAGAAAAAGACAGCGACTTAGCAGGTTGCCTGGACCGCTAGTCTAGCCCCATCAATACCATTGTCTTTTAAACCAAACATTTCTTTGGTAACCTTAAACCCGCAAGTAACTTTTCCAACACATGCTGCTTCCACCACAGATTTGGTATTAGTAGCTTCCCAAGAGCCTTTGCTGAAAGAACCACATTGGCCTTTTGGGCTTCCAAAGCTAGCAAATTGGATTTCGGAGATAATTTGGCCACCTTGGCATGACAACTCCAGATGCGCACCTTCATCAACATGAGCACAAACGGTCCCTATTGTCACTGTTTGGAATGAAACGTTCTTAGGATTCCTACCCACTTCTTCAAACAGAACCAGCGTGTTCCTGTCCTTATTCAAGAAGGACCTCGGCACATGGTACCACCTTTGTGATGGATTGCCACAATTGGTGTTGCACTTTTCCGTTTTATATTTTCCACGATAGTCACACGTGTCACTGCATCCATTGGTTTTAGTGATCATAGTTGGCCAATAGCGGCCAATGCTGTGTCCATTCACCCAAGCATGTCCTTTGCCTAAGCCTAGCAAGTCCACCACCACAGGGTTCGTTCCTGAAGGAGCTTTGAAATCCGCCTTATACCAAGTCATGGGTGTTCCAGCAGGATAAGGTGAACCAATGTTCCATGATACACCAACACGCGGTTGCAGATCATAGAGACGTTTTTTCTCGCCATTCAAACCAACCTTGTAAGACCAAAGATTTGTTGACAAATCTATGGTCGCGTTGTTCTTTCCAATCAATTGAACTGGACCACCTGCTATGCCAGTCTTTGTCATATCATAACGTACGCCGTAGTGTGCAAGCCCAACAGTGGCACTAAGTAAAGTTATGATGTTTGCTCCTTCTTTCAAAGAAACGTGTGTCTGATATGTGAAGTTGCTTCCCATTTCACTGAATTGGTATCCTGCATGCTCCTTGTTAACATAGGCTTGAAGTGTGTGGCCCATTGTGTCTACACGAAGAGTTGCATTCTTCCAAATGGAAGTGTCGTTGATATCGACATTAGTCATGTACCACAAGTAGTCACTGGCATCCAAAGTTAGTTCCTTTTGCTCTAGAAGTTGGCGTGCTTTGAGTGTGCCCTGTCCTTCCAGAGTGTCTTCCATTGTCTCTGGTACCCATGACCAAGTGAGCGGAGCAGATGCATCATCAGTACTACTCTTCTTCACCATTAGCGAAGTCTGACTGTTAACCTTTGCAGTGTTGAAAACCTCTCTGTTACAGCCGTCAAGAATGGTCACAGACCAAGCAGGGACAAAGTACTTCCCATCCTGTTGCAAGTCAACTTTTGCATCTTCGTGGCTTTTTATATTGCTCAGGAAACAAAATCTTTGCCCTGTTGCATTATTGGTGTATGTTGTTAGGGTGATGTCTTTGCCGAAATCCTTGTCAGTCCTTGTTCCATTAACGAGGATCTTTTCCCCGAGTTTTATCGCTTCATGGAGCTGCTTAAAATGTCCCCATTTAGGTTGATTTAGATTCCCGTACTCATCGATGGGTGCATCGTACTCATAAGATGTTGTCATATACGGGCCTCCTGCTGTGCGACCAAAGTTGGTGCCTCCATGGTACATGTAGTAATTGTTGAGTATTCCGCCATTCTGGAAAAAGCGTGCAACTGAGAAAGCCGAATCCTCAGCGGTTCTATGGGGAACCCTTTCACCCCATTTTCGGAACCACCCGATCCAATTTTCAGTGAACATTTTGGGACTCTTGGGGTTATTGGGTTTAAACTGGTCACAGTAGTACCCATTGCAAGTATTGATGATAGGTTGGGGTGCATCATTTTGCTGGCACATGATCCATGGGACGCCGATGTTTTGTGCCAGAGCCATTTGCGCACTCCATTTGACATAGGCCTTCCCTGCATCTCCGTAACCCCACATGAGGTCTCCATATTCATTCTCAATCTGGGCAAGGATAATGGGCCCTCCTTGTGACGCAAACAACTTTGCTTCTTTGGCCATGTTCACGATCTTTGTGGTGAAAATTTGCATTTCATTCTTGAAAACTGGGTTATCAGTTCTCAGCTCAATTCCGGGCATATTATGCAGCCACACTGGAAAGCCTCCATAGTTCCATTCCGCGCAAACATAAGGACCAATCCTTAAAATGGCGTACAAACCAGCCTGTTGGACGAGCTTGAAAAACTTTATGAAATCCAAGTTTCCTGAAAAATCATACTTGCGCCGATCAGGTTCATGACGATCCCAGAATACATAAGATTCAATGGCATCAAGACCTCCGTCTTTGGCCTTTTGAATGATTTCGGGCCACATCCCCTCCGTGCTTCGTGGGTAATGGACTGCACCAGCAAAAATAATGCGCCTCTCTCCATTGATGATTAGAGCATTAGCATCGTAGGAAACCTCATAGGCATAACATGAGACTACCAATGCTAAGCTCAATAAGAGAATCCCAACCCAAGGATTATTGGTAGAATACATATTGAACATATGGCTATTCAATGTTTGTCAATGCCTCGTTGAAATTGAATGCGGCGTTTAAATAAGGGAAGAATGGCAGTTAAATGTACAACTTAAAATACGACAAATTGGGCTTCTTGTTATAACTAAATTAACTCGTGTGTTGGTAATTACGGAAGCTCATGTATAAATAGATAAACTCTTGGCAAAATATTGACAGATTAATGTCTTTTGAGCCTTTTAGTCTTTGTGCATATCTGTGAAATTTATGATACATTCTGGATTGGTTTTACAACTTCCTAGGATCAATCCTAATTGTGTTGTCGATTGAAGATATCCAGAAATCTTATCGTGTGATGAGTTGTTATCTTTGTAACTAGAAACTAATAATGTACGAGATTTGATACTACGATGCATCGGTAATTTTTTATTTTTGTCTTGCAATTAAGGGGACTAGTAATCACAATCACAGTGTCAATTTTATAACTAGTTATTTTGTTTTGTGCTTTGCTTGACCGTTGTAAATTAACCTTATTATAGATTTTTAATAAATAGTATTTTATAAATGTAATTTACTCATTATTTAAATGTTATGACAAATATATTCAAAAAAATATTTAGGTGAAATTTTTATTGGATACAATAAACTAATGTATGCATAAGTTTGATATTTTCAAATATAATAAAACAATTCTATTCAAATTTAATAGTTATTTTTTTTTCTTTACCAAGAATTATATTTGAATTAACCTTTGTATTCTTTCTTATTGTCACGATTCGATATGGGCACGTGACTGACACGTGAGGAATCTCATTTGCACGTAAGCCTCATGACCTGTGTGCTCTTCTTTATACATATTTTAATAAGTAAAATAAATTAAAACATAATATCATTTCTATAAACAAATCACCTATTCTCTAAAACCAATACAATCATAATTGACATCTCATAATTAATGTCTGAAATCCTGAAGTCCACATATATCATCTAGATATGAATACATATTAAATACTTTCATTCAAAATATCCATAACAGTCCAAATCCCTTTAATAAAAATCAAAACATGATCAAATATGCAAAATGCAAAATAATCTCTGTATGAATCAGGAATCTTGCCTGCAATGACACTGGAGCACTCTAAATCATACCAAGAACCACCAACTGGATCTCTATTGTTGCTGGTAAGAAGGAGGCTGGGAAAGATCCGCAACAACTGCTGTATTGGTAAATAAGAGAGAACAAAGAGGGGTGAATTTTTATACAAAAACTCAGTGAGTAAATTCTCACATAGAACTGTCTTCATGAGACATAAAATAAGCAAGGCAATAAAGTCATGATAATGATGATGATGACGATGATGATGATGATAATAATAATAATAATAATAATAATAATAATAAGGTTCTAAAACATTTCATACTTATAGTCATATAATTAAAATCATAGTACGTTCTCTATATATTGACCCAACAGTATTCTAATAGAGAAACATAAATCTCTATATAATATTCTATGATTACATCTAAACTTACATTTCCTCATCCTTTGTGTATCATTAAATTCTCTTAATATGAATCTCGAGTCATATCTGGGAGTCTTGTATCGCCGTCCCCAATGTGGTAATGATTTCTCTCTTTACTCTAACCCTAGATTACTTGGTACCAAGGTTAACGAATTAACTGGCGTTAAGACACAGCCTGTTTTTCTATACCTACTGCAGCTCAACCAAAATCTCATTCATTTCTCTACATTTCATAAAGTCTTCTATACTAGGGTTCAAAAACTCCATCATATAAAACAAATCATTCTAGAAATTATATCATCATTATAACATCTCTAAATAATTATAGTCAAAATCCAACTCTTTATGAACTCATTTAAACAATAATGATCCGATAGTTTTCATAAAATAATATAGTTTATGGCATTTAAAAACCACATTCTTATAAGCTTAAATAATCCGCAAAAATCTCCAATCTCTTTTGCAGAAATCTCTAAAATCATATTATAAACCATATCTTTTATGAAAATAATACTAATGCACAATACAGAGATCACAGGTTTGAACCTACTCACTTAGAGGGGTGAACAATGCAGGATCAATACTAATAGAGCTCCTTGGAGCAAGGATGACACCAATATCTGCCATTAGAGTAACAAAACTCTATATTAATCTCTAGATCAATCAAATCCATCCCTATTAACAATGGAGGTATAGCAATGCTTGCATAACATGAGGACAATAGTGCCAATCTCTAAGGACATGAAAAATGGAAGAAAAAGGAAGCAAAACCAACAAAAACTTACCTTGAATCCTTTGAGGATGGAAGATTGGATATAGCTAAGAGTGAGGAAGGAAAGGAAAAGGAAGAAGGAGTATGGGGGACTAGGGTTCGATTTTCTAGGTTAAGGGACCGAAGGGGGGTTTAAAAAGGGCAAAGGGGCTCATAACTCAAAACTCTGTCGTTTTGGTATTAGACATGCTTGCTGCAACGAACCAGGCTAGCTATACCAAACCCATTATGCACAGACTGGCTGCAGTGACCAAAATTCGTTACAATGAGCCTGCCTGGTTCGAAATTCACTAAAAGGATTGCTTTCTTATTGTAGCAACCCACACTCACTGCAATGAGACTGCTCTCCAGAAATCTGCAGAACTGGAGCTGCAACTTAGTTTCTGCGTCCGTGGCTGATCTGGCTACTTGGGTGGGCCCCAGGGAACCCTAGGGTTGTACGGAACTTGCCTACAGACACGTCTATCTCGGGTATTACACTTATTTTCATTTTTTTTCCAATTTGATCCTTTAAATTACAAATTATTTTCAATTTGATCTCTAATAATTTTTTTGTCACATAATTGACAGAAAATGGGCAGAATTTGTGTCATATCTGTGTGTGCATCACCTTAGCACCGCCAATACTGTGTTTGCATTTTTCATTGTTCATGTGACGGAAAAGGGACTTGTGAGCGAAAAGCTATTTTTGTCTTCTTTTCAATATTTAACCCTTTTTAAATTGTATGAAATCATGTATAGTTTTTTTTTTAAAAAAAAAAAGTAAGTTGCAGAATATTGTTCAAGTCAATTATTGTGCAATGATATTGAGAAGTTTCCAAATTTAGAACTATTGTTTTTATGAATATTATATGCAGTATGTTCTTCTTTCTTTTTTTCCAGTTATCATTGTCTAACTCTAGATCATTGTTATTCATAATTCACCAACCTCAAACTAATTTGATTACTCGGACTGGCCCATTTTGAGTCAAAGCTATGCTTTCATAGCTGTTTCAAATTCATAAGGAAGTTGAGACTTCTCTTAAAAGTAACAAATGCCAAACCCTCTATAATCCATAAAACATACTCTCTTTTTTTTGTTACATAATAAGACATACTTTAATTTGCTCCAACTAGATGCGTATAGTATCCATTTAAATGATTTCTAGCTTAAATTAGATTATGACCCGCATAGTTGCGCGGATAATTGAATTGAGTAGATATAAAATTTTAAATTATGTGTGTGATAAAAAATTAAATATTAAAATAAAATGTCCATAAATTGTATATGAATCATTAATCAACTTATGATATAATATTTAATGTATATTTATAAACACTTTCATATACACAATATGACCAGTTTCATTGGTATTTTTCGAATCACCATCGAATATAAAAATTTTCAATTCTCTCTAATTGGTTGCTTTAGAAACTGAAACATACATGGCCATAACTAAAAATAGACCCCTCCCAATCAAGCTAACATTTTTACTAGAATTGTGTGTCAATATATAAGATTATACATATCATAAGTTTTCAATAAAAATTAATAAAATAGATAATATTATCAAAATGCATCTATAAGAAATGATAAAAATATATTGAAATATATTTTGAGTAACAAATATTTATGGCAAATTGATTAAAAAAATTCATCATCTCATCCCCTTATAGCTCTTTCTTCTTCTTGAATAAATAAATTACAGAGAATTTATATTAAATAAAATAGATCCATAAGTGTAGTTATATTCATTCGAGTGGATATTCATAATAGTTTTCATAAATTGAAAGCATCTATTATTCTTATCGTCACTTCTCCTTTTTGTTCTCGAGTAAGGAAATGTGGCTTCAAATTTGAAATATAGAAAAATATAAATTCACGAGTATAATGAGCCTTAATGAGAGATACGTCAACGATTTTAGTGAGAATTTATTAAAAAAGTTTGTATCATCTTATTCTACATTGTATCATAGTAAATATCTTATAGTTAGCTCTAAAAAAATATAATTATATGCTTATAAATTATTTCATAAGAACTAAACACCCATGTACCTCCCAGTAAAAGAAAAATGTTGACCTCTCCCTCATACACTTGATTTTCTATGAAGTTTAACTATATTTTATGCAGAGTTTTAGATATCACAAAATACAAAAAAAAATTGTAAAATAATTTTATATGATATTTGATATAATAACTTCATAACTTTATTTATTTTAATTATTTTTAAATTAATTATATTTTTATTTTTATTTCTATATTTGTATGTAAATAATTAACCTCTTATAAAGCTAAAAATAATTCAAATACCATACATATAAGCATAAAAATCTCCACAATTCACTTGAGTGGGATATCGTTGAAAAGGTTTAGTAAAAATTTATTAAAAAACAAAAAAGATAATTATCACCTCTCTTTCTTTATTCCCCTTCCATTTTTCCCATTGGATAAAGAAAAATAATTAAAAATTTGTATTAGATAAAATGAAAATGTTCAAAGTAAAATATATTAATATATTAATCACTTGTCTAAATCAAAAGGTGAAATGTGTCAAACACAATAATACTTAAGAGACTGTAATTTTTGGAGAAAAATTTGGTGCTAAATAAGCATCAAACACAATAGTACATTTTTCTTTGCATAACTTTTCAAGTAGTAGAGTGAAAGTTAACTATATTTATTGATGTGTCATTTTATAATTGGATGATTGTTGTCAGTTTATTAAAACTAAATCTTTTTTATAATATAAAAGTATAAAAACAAATGAACGTCTTTTAATATTATATTGGAACATAAATTAATTTTCATCCAAACGTAAAAGGATTGAAATTTTACTTTTATAAAAGAGTTTATTTTAAAAAAATCAATTAAAAAATCCTTTTTCAGACGTCATTTTTATCTTATAGAGAAAAGTATTTTTTTTAAAGAGTTTATTTTTGATATATTGATACTAGTGTGAAAATATTTTATATTGTCATCCAATCAAATTTCTATTTTTACGTGACTTTTCAAGTAGTGCGGGTGAAAGTTAACAATGTCTACTATGTGTCATTACATGTTGGAACAACAGTGTAAAAATTGTATACAATCAGTGTATGAAAATTAAATCTTTTTTTGTAATATTAAAAGGAAAAAATATTTAAAAATAAATAAAAATATTTTATTATTACATCCAAATATAGATTTACTTGGTTGTATCAAACTTGTACATATGAATTTGGCTGTGCCTTTTAGTATGTGCAATAATAGTCAAAGCTTGACACTTGTCAAATTGGATAACCATAATTTGGTGCAAGTTTTTGAGAGAAAATTATTTATCATTGTGTGACGAATGTTATCAATTGAGTTAACTATCCAACTTTTATATATAAATAAATAAATGGATCTCCTAAAGGTCTCTTAGTTCTTGTTATATTTGTAATGTGTGGCACATATTGTGACATCTAGTAGTTCAAATCAATGTTATCAAAATCGGCTCGGACCAGTTGGTTCAACTTATGAGCGAGGCATGCGACTGGTTCAAGTTGAGTTATGGATCAATTCTGCATTTGAACCGCTATGAAGTGGCGTGAATTGGTCAGGGTGCGAACCAACTGGGTGTGTGCAAATGGGATTTGAACCCTAGGCCTCAATGAAGTTAAGCATGCACCATTATCACTCGACCATGTATGCTATTGTATTGTGTTATTCCAATAATAATATATATCTTATGCAAAAAATGTGTTAAATTTTTAATTATTTGTGTCATTTCATTATATTTATTTTAATTTTAATATATTTTAATATATTTATTTAATTACATTTGGTTCAATCAGTTGAATTAGTGACTCAATGTCTCGATCAAGTTGATTAACATGTCGAGCTTAATAACCATGCTTCAAATAGTGCAGTCCATCCATGCATTAAGAGTCTAACAGGATTTAAAATGGGCTTCCTATGTAGCGCTTTTCTCTAAGTTTCATGGGAATTGCCCCTTATAAAAGCAATGTCAATGTTAAGTAATTAATAAAACAGAGAAGTTAAGGTGACACACCATTTACTATCAACATCAAAACAAAATTTTGTCCCCTTCCTCTTCGTTTATTCTTGATGGGTATACCACATGCTTATTTTCTTTCAGAAAAAGCTCAGGAAAAAGAAGAGAAGGTGAAATTAGCACTTAAAAATGATGATAAGAATCCCAATGAGGTTTTAGATAGCTGTGGCCTTTGATGCCTCTGTCAGTATGTAAATGTAAATTTGTAAAACCTTGTTCCCAGCGCTGCTACCACCACACCTATGACTCATCTCTGCCCCGTCGCGGAGGTGTTTGTCTTGACCTCTGCTATCGCATTTCTAGCTCATCTATCTGTCAGTGGTAGTAGGTACTCTCCCTCTACCTAAATCTTTTTCAAGCTAGAGGTATAAGAGAAATCAAAGGAATAAAATAGCAATCACCACTTCATTGAGCCTCACTCACAGCACCTATAGAACCTCTACTCTTGTATCTGCAAATATGCACTGGTTTGTTCCTCTCACCTCCCATTCTCATTTGTTTAGTGTGCTCTGTTGTTTTCAACTCTTTTTGTGGTGTAGAATTGTTAGCTTGATTGTCGTGCTCGGAAACAGCTAGTGGTGTCAGCAGTGAGTAGCTTTAATGCCTAAATGCAAAGATGGCTTCTTATACAATAGGGGTCAATTGCAAGTTTTTCTCTTTTTCTTTTCTTATTTTTTATGTTATTGATATCAATAAAATTAAGTAAAAAAAAAAAGTTAAGTAGCTTTAAT
This sequence comes from Dalbergia cochinchinensis, assembly GCA_031216125.1. Taxonomy (NCBI): domain Eukaryota; kingdom Viridiplantae; phylum Streptophyta; class Magnoliopsida; order Fabales; family Fabaceae; genus Dalbergia; species Dalbergia cochinchinensis. Next base: position 50,928,566 of record CM062371.1, on the reverse strand, counting down.
TTCCAGGATACATAATCTAAGTATACTTGAAGAACATAACATGTAATTTCATATGCTTATGGCCCGTTTGATTTGAGTTTGCAGTTTTAAGTTTTCATTTTCAGTTTCCTAGTTTTTCAGAATTTGTGAAGGAGAAATTGAAAATTCTGAAAACTACAAATCCCAATTTTCAGAATTTTTTGTTTTTCCTTCACAAATTTTGAAAAGCTGGAAAACTGAAAACTCAAACCAAATAGACCCTTAGTTTCTTAATTTCCTAGATACAAAATCCAAGTATACTTGAGGAACATAACATATAATTTCACATACTTAGTTTCTTAGGTATGTTTATATCCCTTTGTTATTCTTACATAAGAAAAGCAATGTGCATGGGGATAACTTTATGTAGAAAACTCCTTTTGAATGAGGATACTATGTGAATTTAATTGGTTTTGTTGTTTGTGCTTTCTTTTTGACATTCAATTGATGGGCTATTTAAGATTTGTTTAACACTCCTACATCATGCACTTTTAGTTTAGTAAAATTGGACTTAATCGAAAAAAAAACACTAGGAGGTCCAAAAAGAAGACCCACAAAGAGAATGTGTTTTATCTTACGAAAAATTTTACAGATATCCTCCTCAGTAATTTAATTCCTTCCTATCCCTCCCCAAAGTACTATAAACCATCTTGCTATATCACATGGTTCCTTTTCAGTTACTGGTATTCTTCTTGTTGAACAAAGATAAGGATAAAGATAACTAATTTGCAACACTTTTGCGTTTGAGCAGGATAGTTCATTGTATATTCTGGATGTACTGGATTGTGTTGCTTCTAAGTGCAAGGTAGTGTCTATGGAAATCTATGCTTACAATTTGTTGAGAAAGAGAGAAAGACGTATCGGACTTTAGTTAGTTTTATATCTAAATAAATAAAATATAGAGTTTGGTGTTATCTTTCTGCCAAGGTTTTCTTTTGTACAATTTCTATTTGTGCAGTTATTATCAATCTTTTGTGTTCCACTTTGATTGAATTTGTTTGACAGGTCGTCCACCCATTAATTCAATACTATGGCTTTATCCACTGGATCGCTCCTTGTTAATTGTAATTTGAGGTCCACAATTGGAGATCTTGCATCCTCTGGAAGTGCAAAATTTAAATGTCTATTTGGAACCTTACTTGAACAACAGAAAATGCTAGATTCTTCACCAGCTTTACTTGGCTCCTTGCATATTTGTAGCAAAAGTAACATTGACTATCAAACATGTGCACAATCAGGTTCTGACTGTGAGGCTTGTAAGACTTCCCTGCCATTTTACTTAAGCGACGTTGGGGTTTCTATGCTAACCGCTTGCTAAATCAGTTAATTTAGAAAGCAAGAAGCAGTTAGTTATTATCTGTATCAATTTGTTCTCATCGATGTTATTCCATTTCACTATATAATGTTTTCTTGGTCACTCATTCTTGGTTTATTTTTGGCTAAATTTATGTTCATTCAGGTAAAGTCATGCAGAATTGGCGTTTACATTTTTCTATTTTGCTCAACGTTAGGTTTAGCAGTTCAATTCTAAAGAAACATGGAATTGTCCTTCCTCTTGTCACCCATCTTCTATGTGGAGCTGTTCACTTCTGCACTTAACACTAGCATGGTCACTTGTGTTATAAGACGTTTCCAAAATTTGATAGATTAGACTCTCTGTTTATTTCATTTTGGGTTATTTGTGAATTGTAATGATGAATATCTAAAATATACTTCTTGAGTGCAACTTTACATTGAAAAAGAATATAGATGAATTTGACAAAAAGTGCACAACAGTGGTTAATGTAGCTTTTGCTGCTTTCAACCTTTCCTTCAGAAACCATGAAAGCTATGCACAATTCAACAAGTGGGAAACTTCAAAGTTGTAGTTGGAATGCTGTAATTGTTTAGATCTAATGAATTATTTTTCCTGTACATACTAGATTATTATTAGTATTATTAGGTTTACAATTTTCATAACTTTAACTTTGTATGATATATCCTTTGATTTAGTGGAAAGCATTTGATCCAATATGTATGAAGTGTGGTCTTGAAAGCAATTTATTAGTTATTGAAGAAAGATTAATTTGTATGCATTTGCTTATGTGTTATAACTGTGACCACATTTGAGTTGATAGAAAAGATTGAATGATAATTGCATTCCATTATACAATTTGTTTTTAACATCAGAGTATTAATTCATCTAAAAACTTTTATCATGTTGAATACAAACAAAATTGATAAAATACTAGCATCTTTGAATAATCACTAACAAATTGATAAGAAATCACCAACATATTACCAGTACTTACTAACATGTATTAGAAAAAATTTCAAAATTCTTTGATGACACTTATTGGATGTTGTATTGAGTGTGAATTCATTAATCCATAAGATCCAAGAGTTTCTAGACTAGTCTTTCAACTCAATTTCTCAAAAGAAAAAAAAAATCACATCTCATTGAATATAAATAAAAATCGAAAAGACACCGATTTTCTTAAAATGCTGCCATCATTTTCATAAAGAATTACCAACATAGAGAAAATTTTCCAACCATCTTTGTCTTTGAACACAAATTGAATGTTGTGTTAAGACTCAATTCATCAATTTATTAAACTCATGAGTCTGCTAAACATGTTGTCTAACTCACTTTTTCAATAAAATTCCTCTTACTTTCAATATAAACAATATCTAAAAGTTATCAATGTTATTGAAAGGTTACCAACTTGTTGAACTAAAAATACCAACATTTTTGGACAAGTTACCAACTATTATTAGGAAAAATTTCAAATCACTTTGATTTTGGAACACAAATAGCAAGTTGTGTTAAGGTTTACTTAAACAATTTATAGAACACATGAGTCCTTTAAAACTATTTCTTAACACATGTGACCTATCATTGGGAAAAGCATGGGATTAATGCTATCTTGAAGAATTTGCAGTCAATATAAGCAAATAGCATAGATCCATAGTAAAAATAGAAGATTGAATAAAACATCTTGTCCTACTCAATCCATGTTCAAATACATAGAGATTTTGAATATGCCTGCACCAATACATAACTAGATGCATGCAAGCTAATTATTCTCCAACAACTAATAAGCTGTTCTTAACACCTCACTACATACATATTGGATCAAATGTCTTCCACTAAAATAAAAGATATATCATACAAAGTTTAAGCTACGAAAATTTAAATATAATAATATTAATTCTAATCTAACAGTGTGTAAAAGGGAAAACAATTCATAAGTCCTAAATAATGACAGGATTCCAACTGCAGCTTTGAAATTTTCCATTTGTTAAACTATGCATAGCCTTCTTGGTTTCTCACTTGATCCATCTTATTGAAGGTCTTCAGTTACAAAATTGCACAATTGAAAAACTTGCAGTTAGATATTTACTCTCTAAATTAGTTTCCTTTGTTTACTTGCATCTCATGACTTTGAATGAAATCCAGGATATCATAAACATGCTCAATGAAGTTTCCATTAACCCAATTCATTGTTCAAGTCCTTCAAACTCGCAAATGCCAAAGAATTAAGTTGTAAAACCATAACTCATTCGTGAAGTGCCCTCACTTTTAATATCTGTAGAATATCATTTGTGCATGAGATTGGATGAAAATCTCAAGTTGGGTGGTTGACTCTCTTCTTATAGGTGTGCAAGTCAAGGCAAACAAGAACTTCTTCTGACAGATGAAATCGGAATTCATGCATGCAGGAAAGGTAAGAAAAAACAAAGCTACTCCATATGCCCAATCGTATTTCACTGAGATTTTTTAGAAAAAACAATGAATTTCAATCAATTTCAAAGCCCAGTTTATGTTTTCAATTACTTACCTAAGGACAAGACAAGTAACACAAATCCCATGATAAGCACAACAAAAAAAGAAAATTTCGCAAAATAAAAATCTGGGTGTTGTTGAATTGAGGGAAAAGCAAGCAAAAAACAAAAAAATAGAGGAAAAGAAAACGAGGTAAACCAGGAAGAAGGGAATCAGTTGCACTAATCTAACATTGCTTGTTTAATTAGATAATAATAATGGAAAAAAATAAAGCTGAAAATATGAATTTGGAGGGGGAATAGCAATCTCACTGCTTGTTTAAGGTCTCAACCTTCTACATAGGTGACAATCCTATCCATCATACAAAGTATTCAATCAGTACCTACAAAAAAATAAATAAAAAACAAAAGATCAGAGAGGGAAACAAGAAGGTATAGAGAACTTAGTGAGAAAGAAGGGAGGAGAGGCAGAGCACGCAAGAGCTAGGGAATCAGCAGGTGGAGCCTCTGACCAAGAAACACCGCTCTGCAAGTGTTACAAAGATGAACAATCATGAAAACCTTAACGCTAACAGGAAAGGGAGGTACAGCATCTTGTTACAAAGTTGCAAGCTAAAAAGGGAGAGATAGTTGGGGGAAGAGGGCAAAGGATTGCGCTTAGGATAGAAAGTCCAAAGGAATGGAGGGAATTTGAGTTCATAAGGTTAGATAGAGAGAATATGGGTTCGTGTCTTTGTGGTTTCCTTTTATCTTTTATTATTTTTCTTAAATTTTTTAATGCCATGGTGTCCACCGTATGCCTTCATAAGGTATGTGCATACTAGGCGTCCCATCGTATGCGTCAGCTACGCATCGAAGTTGTGCGTCAAGTTAACATTTTCTGGGAAGGGAGCTATGGCATTATTATAAAATAGAGTCTTGAATAGACGTTATGGACATTTCATCTATATTTTATTTTTAAACTATCAAAATATATAAAGTCATGTGTTGTTGACAGAGTTAATGGTCTGTTACTTACAAGGGAAGTGCATGTAGCGGTCATAAATAAATTAAAGGAGGCTTGTGTAATTTTAAATTTTAGAAGGGGATAACTATAATATTAATCAACCGCGATGGACGTTGGTCTAATTACCCCAAGAAACATTAATCATTTGAGTTTTTCAACTGGAAAAGTTGAAGATGCATGAATTGGTTATTGTCCTCACATTGCACAAAAAAAAACCGTGTTTATCCGTAGATTTCTTGGCAAAAAAGAAAGAAATAATAGATTTTTTTTTTGGAAAATCATTATTATTGGATTTTTTCGTCAATAATATTCGAGCCATCTAGCGTCAAATTTAGTCTGCCCATTACTTGCGGATTATTACATTGGTAATTTATTGATAATTTTTTTGTAAAAACATTAGCCCATTATATTGCTAGTGGATATTTTAGCATATTACCAGTAGATTTTTCTGTTAGTATGTATTTAAATTTTCAAAAAATCACACTTGACTGTTAAAGTTACTAGCGGACTTTTTAGCCATTTTGGGAGATTTTTTCATTGGAACTTGAATTCTCAATTATCATGCTTCGTTGTTGAAGTTACTGGCAAATTTTTTTATGGAAAAATCCCCCCTAAGAGGCTTTTTTTTTTATATATTACTGGAGGAAAAATCTATGGTTAATTAGGCTATATTTTTTTAAGGAATTGTAATATTATCAACGAATTTTTTTTGTCAATAATCGTTAAAAATCTTCCAATAAGTGTTTCAAATATCCAATCACCCACCCTCCTCCTTCATTTCTTCACCTGTCAGTCTCTCTCCTCTCCATCTCTCTACTCCATCTCTGAAGGTTTTTTGGTCATTACTTTGCCATCTTGCCCCCATTCTTGGTAAGGAGACTACCATTGTTTTTGTCTTCAAGTTCTCTACATTTTAATCAGTTCTTTTTTTGGTTTAATTCTACTTTTGTTACCCTTTTCTTTGTATTCTTTTTTTTTTTCCAAAAGTTATGTTGCCACCACCACCATTGCCTTTGCTTGCCGCCATTGCTCTTCACCATCACCACCATAGAGATACTACTATAGGTGAGTCCTTTTTTCTAAGTATCGGTTATTTTTTAAAAATTATTGATTCGATGCATTATTTTTTAGGTGATTACTACTTTTATAAATCCGCCAATAAGTCTATTTTTTTAAAAAAAAATAGCATTACTGGGGGAAAATCTGTCGATGACACCCAAAAAATCCATTGATAATGATCTTCTATTGACAATTTTTTCCAACATAATTTTGATGAATTTTTTTTGTACAATCTGTGAGTAATAGTTTTCAACAATGATATTACCATGCGTTAAAATCCACCAGTAATAAAATTTTTCACTGGTAACACAAAAAATCTACCAATAAAATTAGTGAGAATAGTCATTTTTCTAGTAATGTCAAATTTTAATTAAATTGAAATTTTGAAATAAAATTTAAATTTTTCTATCATGGATAGGAAAAGTTAGAATTTTGTATATCAATAAATCATGTAGATATAAATAAGGAATGTTGATACAAGCATAAGAATATTGAAAATTACAAAATTAATCTTTTATCTCTATCTTCTTTGTAAATTTTAAAACTAAGTTGAGGGGAAAACACACTCTAACTCGTTCAGCATCAGAACATGCATCTAGATTCACAAATATAACACAAGTTTTAGCAATAATATCATGTATAGCAAGAAAGCTACTAAAGAGAGTGAACCCCATTAGCATAATTTTTTCTCAATGTTTGCGACAAGTGTCAACAAAAAAGGACTTAAAAAATTCATATTTTCAAAAAAAAAAACTTTGAATGAAATCTTTAATCACAATTGAGAACAAGAAAAAAAATCCAAAGAGAATTGTTAAGAAAAAAAATGGTTTTTCATTAAATTTCATATGTACGTGTGTGTGTGTGTGCATATATATATAATATTCAAGTGTATTGATTTCCTCGTACACATTACTAACTTTTCTTAGCTTAGAAACCATAAGTAGAAAAATTTAATTTCTTTACTGACATGCAGTTAAAATAATGTCTTTTTTAAATGGTGATTCTACCAAAATTTGACAAAAGATTTACTTTCAAGGGTCACATACAGCCTATCGCTTTGCTTGACCACCTTGAGTTAAACATTTCAAAGTTAATTTAACACAAAATTTAAGGCGTCATTTGGATAATATTAGTAGATTTAAAGGAATAGAACAATATAGAACAAAATAGAATGGATTGTCTGGATGTTAAATATCAAAACTAATATGAATTCAGAAGGACAAATTGAACATTTTATCACTAAAGAAAAATATGAGAATTTTGGCACGCCTATAGGGCCTGTCACAAGGCTGTCAACTAAGAGAATTTAAGACAGCTTTAAAAACGTGACTAAATCATTTGTTGAAGAGATGCATCAAGAATCGACCAAGACACCAATTGATAATAATGGGCAGCCCAAAATATTACTATTGGCTAATTTGCATTAAGAACATATTTCAGTCATCTTGGCTCAAATATGATTTATTTAGTTTATTATTTTATATTTATATTTTTTTTTATGTTTATTAAGCCTAATAGTTGGTATAGAAATTTGGGTCTATTCCAATAGGATAAGCCTCCCTTTTTTTTCAATGAAATTCCTTTTGGTTTCATTTTAAGAAACTTTGTGTGTGTAAATAACATTGAATGATTCCCTTAACTTGTTGCATCAAGAAGCTAAATAGGCAATTACAACATAAAGTGGTTCGCTTGTGTATTTTATTCAGTTTCAATCTTTTCCTATTGCTTGATTCAAATTAATTGTGTGTTGGGCTTTATGAGTGTTGATATCTATGAGGTTCCACATAAAAAAAAAAATATTTCCTCCATTTCATAATAATTGTAAAAAACTAAGGAATACACAAATCAAGGAAAATTAAAAAAAAAAATCTTGGTAAAACTAGAAAATTATATGAATTGATAAAATTATTCTAGTCTAGTCATTTTCACTCATCTTAGAAAATATATTGAATACTTAACTAACACGTTTATATTAAGGGTATAAATGAAAGAAAAAATTAATGTTATCTAAATATTATAAATGGATAAATATTCTAAAACATCAAAAGGACAAAAATGGAGGGAGTAAAATAGAAGTGCTTGAGCCATCATTTAAAGAGGAAACTCAAAAGTGATTGTCATTTTTATGGGAGAGGTGAAGTGAGTAGATATTGACTATTAAATAATGTGAGTGATCAAGATTAAAGTTATTTTATTACCATATAATCACTAAAAAGATAGCAAATTGAATTTGAATTTAGAAAAAAAATAAGGACTTAGCAGGTTGCCTGGACCGCTAGTCTAGCCCCATCAATACCATTGTCTCTTAAACCAAACATTTCTTTGGTCACCTTAAACCCGCAAGTAACTTTTCCAACACATGCTGCTTCCACCACAGATTTGGTATTAGTAGCTTCCCAAGAGCCTTTGTTGAAAGAACCACATTGGCCTTTTGGGCTTCCAAAGCTGGCAAATTGGATTTCGGAGATAATTTGGCCACCTTGGCATGACAACTCCAGATGCGCACCTTCATCAACATGAGCACAAACAGTCCCTGTTGTCACTGTTTGGAACGAAACGTTCTTAGGATTCCCACCCACTTCTTCAAACAGAACTAGCGTGTTCTTGTCCTTGTTCAAGAATGACCTCGGCACATGGTACCACCTTTGTGATGGATTGCCACAATTGGTGTTGCACTTTTCCGTTTTATATTTTCCACGGTAGTCACACGTGTCACTGCATCCATTGGTTTTAGTGATCATAGTTGGCCAATAGCGGCCAATGCTGTGTCCATTCACCCAAGCATGTCCTTTGCCTAAGCCTAGCAAGTCCACCACCACAGGGTTCGTTCCTGAAGGAGCTTTGAAATCCGCCTTATACCAAGTCGTGGGTGTTCCAGCAGGATAAGGTGAACCAATGTTCCATGATACACCAACACGCGGTTGCAGATCATAGAGACGTTTTTTCTCGCCATTCAAACCAACCTTGTAAGACCAAAGATTTGTTGACAAATCTATGGTCGCGTTGTTCTTTCCAATCAATTGAACCGGACCACCTGCTATGCCAGTCTTTGTCATATCATACCGTACGCCGTAGTGTGCAAGCCCAACAGTGGCACTAAGTAAAGTTATGATGTTTGCTCCCTCCTTCAAAGAAACGTGTGTCTGATATGTGAAGTTGCTTCCCATTTCGCTGAATTGGTATCCTGCATGCTCCTTGTTAACATAGGCTTGAAGTGTGTGGCCCATTGTGTCCACACGAAGAGTTGCATTCTTCCAAATGGAAGTGTCGTTGATATCGACATTAGTCATGTACCACAAGTAGTCACTGGCATCCAAAGTTAGTTCCTTTTGCTCTAGAAGTTGGCGTGCTTTGAGTGTGCCCTGTCCTTCCAGAGTGTCTTCCATTGTCTCTGGTACCCATGACCAAGTGAGCGGAGCAGATGCATCATCAGTACTACTCTTCTTCACCATTAGCGAAGTCTGACTGTTAACCTTTGCAGTGTTGAAAACCTCTCTGTTACAGCCGTCAAGAATGGTCACAGACCAAGCAGGGACAAAGTACTTCCCATCCTGTTGCAAGTCAACTTTTGCATCTTCGTGGCTTTTTATATTGCTCAGGAAACAAAATCTTTGCCCTGTTGCATTGTTGGTGTATGTTGTTAGGGTGACGTCTTTGCCGAAATCCTTGTCAGTCCTTGTTCCATTAACGAGGATCTTTTCCCCGAGTTTTATCGCTTCATGGAGCTGCTTAAAATGTCCCCATTTAGGTTGATTCAGATTCCCGTACTCATCGATGGGTGCATCGTACTCATAAGATGTTGTCATATACGGGCCTCCTGCTGTGCGACCAAAGTTGGTGCCTCCATGGTACATGTAGTAATTGTTGAGTATTCCGCCATTCTGGAAAAAGCGTGCAACTGAGAAAGCCGAATCCTCAGCGGTTCTATGGGGAACCCTTTCACCCCATTTTCGGAACTACCCGATCCAATTTTCAGTGAACATTTTGGGACTCTTGGGGTTATTGGGTTTAAACTGGTCACAGTAGTACCCATTGCAAGTATTGATGATAGGTTGGGGTGCATCATTTTGCTGGCACATGATCCATGGGACGCCGATGTTTTGTGCCAGAGCCATTTGCGCACTCCATTTGACATAGGCCTTCCCTGCATCTCCGTAACCCCACATGAGGTCTCCATATTCATTCTCAATCTGGGCAAGGATAATGGGCCCTCCTTGTGACGCAAACAACTTTGCTTCTTTGGCCATGTTCACGATCTTTGTGGTGAAAATTTGCATTTCATTCTTGAAAACTGGGTTATCAGTTCTCAGCTCAATTCCGGGCATATTATGCAGCCACACTGGAAAGCCTCCATAGTTCCATTCCGCGCAAACATAAGGACCAATCCTTAAAATGGCGTACAAACCAGCCTGTTGGACGAGCTTGAAAAACTTTATGAAATCCAAGTTTCCTGAAAAATCATACTTGCGCCGATCAGGTTCATGACGATCCCAGAATACATAAGATTCAATGGCATCAAGACCTCCGTCTTTGGCCTTTTGAATGATTTCGGGCCACATCCCCTCCGTGCTTCGTGGGTAATGGACTGCACCAGCAAAAATAATGCGCCTCTCTCCTTTGATGATTAGAGCATTAGCATCGTAGGAAACCTCATAGGCATAACATGAGACTACCAATGCTAAGCTCAATAAGAGAATCCCAACCCAAGGATTATTGGTAGAATACATATTGAACATATGGCTATTCAATGTTTGTCAATGCCTCGTTGAAATTGAATGCGGCGTTTAAATAAGGGAAGAATGGCAGTTAAATGTACAACTTAAAATACGACAAATTGGGCTTCTTGTTATAACTAAATTAACTCGTGTGTTGGTAATTATGGAAGGTCATGTATAAATGGATAAACTCTTGACAAATATTAAGAGATTACTATCTTTTGAGCCTTTTAATCTTTGTGCATATCTGTGAAATTTATGATCTATGCTGGATTAGTTTTACAACTTCCTAGGATCAATCCTAATTTTGTTGTCGATTGAAGATATCCAGAAGTCTTGTCGTGTGATGTGTTGTTATCGTTATAACTAAAAACTAATAATGTACGAGATTTGATACTCATACGATGCATCGTTAATTTTTTATTTTTCTCTTGCAATTAAGGGTACTAGTAATCACAATCGCACAGTGTCAATTTTATAACTAGTTATTTTATTTTGTGCTTTGCTTGAACCTTCTAAATTACATTTATTATAGATTTTTAATAAATCATATTTTATATATGTAATTTATTCATTATTTAAAAGTTATGATAAATATATTTAGAAGAATATTTTTTATTTGACACAATAAACTAGTGTAAGCAAGTTTGATGTTTTCAAATATAATAAAATAATTCTATTCAAATTTAATAGTTATTTTTTTCTTTACCAGGAATTATATTTGAAGTAATCTTTGTATTATTCTTTCTAGGGAAACTAGGTTAGTTAGGTCATTATCTTTATTTTTTTTTTCAATTTGCTTTTTTGGCGTTTTAATTATTTTCCCATTAAGTGACACGGGATTGTATATGCTTGGCGTTGAAAATCAAGGATGAAAGGGAAAGAGCTTGACAATGGAGGTGGTGGCGCGTGACGAGAACTGTTAATTATGGGGGAAGGGTGCTATGACATTATTATAAAATAGTCTCTTGAATAGAGGGTATATAGGACATTTCATCTACATCTTATTTTATTTCAAACCATCAAAATATAAAAAGTCGCGTGTTCTTGACAGAGTTAATAAATGGTCTGTTCCTTATAGGGGAAGTGTATGCAATGATCATAAATAAATTAAGGGAGGCGTGTGCAATTTTAAAATTTAGGAGAGATACTGTAACTTTGAGAGAGGTTGGTGTAATTACCCTTAAAAGTACTAATTTAATAACTTGTAGTAACAAATGATGATGAATTATAATAAAAGTAACAAATGCTGAGTTTTTTTTAAAAAAACATTTTAAAATATTTTATAATTATAAAATAATATTAAATTTATTTAATATATTTATCATCTTTATATTTGATTTATTCAATTGGTCCGTGTGATCCACGGATACTACACTAGTAACATATAATAGTAGAATAGATAGTAGTTCTGAAAATTTTTTCTGCTCTTTTCACATTGACAAATACATAAAATTATTAATAGCTCTATACAATAAATAAAATTAAGATTTAACCATTTAATAAATGGATCACCCTGTCCAGCTCATTTAAGTGTGGTCCATTGCAGACTGGGCCGAATAGAGCAGGCTGCCCGCACACCCATTGGCTGGCTTACATTGTATTGATAATGATGAAAGTGCCACTAAATGAATCACCTCACTCTCCCAACGTTGTTGATGATGGTGTTTTTCTTTCCACTGAGGTCTTGCTATGTCTTCTCCATATATTGATGAATCATTCAACAGTCACTTAATATAGATATAGAATATGATTAAAATATGTTGTCAAAACCAACAGGTATTGTTCTTTATCAATTAATCTATTCCGGCTTGGAATGTAGGCTCAAAACTATATATTACTTCTTCACTGGAATTAACATAAGAAAATCTCTATATGTTAACGCACTCTTGTGGCAAATTCAGTCATGATTATCGGAAATGCCATTGCCAAGACAAGATTTCGATTTTGCAAGGCATTATTGGATTGATTTTACTCCATTTGTTTTTGTTGCTATCAATTAATTGTAGCAAGAGCGTGCATCTTTTACAAAGGAAAACTTCTCGAGAAAAAAAATGAAAAATAAAAAAATGTTCAAAACAATAGCAAGGATTAAAAAAAGAAAAGTATATATGCATATAAATCCCTAATTAATTAATGATGTCCATCATACAGTTGCTATATATCTCTCTACAAAAGTGTCTCTACTCTCTAGTATGTATGTCATGTTGATGGTCTTCAACCTATGTAGCCGAAGTTATTGTGGTGAGAGAAGCAAAATCTAACTCTCATTCATGTTAGAGACATTATTGCCTTGTCCAAAATTGCTACTGCCCAAATAATAAAGCAAATTTCTGCATAGCTTTTTGATGTGGAAGCTGCAGCAGAGGCAGAGGGGTCGGTAGGAACAGGTACTGCACCGAAAACATTTGCTCCGCTTGTGTTTGTTGTGTTTAGGATTGATGAACTAGTACTGCAATTTTGTCAGGCACCAAAAATATTAGCCAAATTGTGGCAAAAATGCAAAAGAAAGAAACAAAATGTGGTTAAAGATGGTCACCTGGTTGATGGATATAGACATGTCCCAACACCTGGAAATCATCAACAATCAGCAAGTCTCTCATTATTTGAATATCAAACGAAAATGTTAAAACATTGCCAAAAAACAAAAAACGAAAATGCTAAAATAAAAAACTTTGAAAAAAGAGATTAAATTAACAGAAAAATTGAATTTTAAAATGACATATGCAGATCTATTAATTAATATGTTATAGTTTATGGTGTTCCCATAATAATTAATGACTAACAAATGGATAAAAAGAACACTTCTCTTTAATAAAACAAAACCTTCTAAACAACCATTTTTTAATAGATAATAGAACAAAAAAATGGGGTAATGCTACTTGTACAATCTATTTATATTCATGTATTGTGTTAGACCACCGTTTGAATTCGTTCGTCCATATCTAATCTAATTATTTATACACTTTAGTTGCTTTTTAGAAAAAAAAAATTGTGAATATAATTTATAAGCAACACCTCAGATATTGACAAGATATAGAGGCTTTTGAGATAGGGCTTCCAATAAAGTAGAAAAAGGGGAAAAAGCTTGACTTCTGCATCACTCAGGTGGCAACTTTGTAGTTACTATATATCCCCAATGCACTTTCAAAGTCTATTCAAAGATGCAGTAATAAAAGCCTTTGTTTCTTTCTTTTTTTCTATAGTCTGTGCAGAAAGGAGCCCAAGAATCCTCCAAAGGGATACGTCTGATTTCTAATCAAAGGCACTCTCTGCCTGTGATTAGTACTAGTTTTCTGGGATTGCACATTTGGATTTGTGCTCTTTATTTTATTTTGTTAATCTATAAGATCAATTTTAATATGGCTTCAATATGACTTATTTTATCTTATTAGCCAATCATCTCATATGATTTGAGTTAATTATGATATAAGTCAAACCGTTTAATTGTGTATTTGGATGCAGGTTTAGTGCATTCAAAACCAATTCTACGACCCAAAATTGATTTTATCAATATTTTATTTTATTGGGTTGTTAATTTGTAGTGATTAAAATCAATTCTTATCTCTAGAATTGTCATTCATCCTGAAAAGTGAAAATATATTAGAATTACTATTAGAGAAACTATAAAAATAAATAAATTACTTTATTTTAAAATCAATTCTAACTATACCAGTTATGAGAGAAACAGTTCTACCTGGAATCACTTTATATAACTATGTAGAAACATTTTTTACTAACAATACGTGAAAATCAAATTCTTCTTTTATATTAAAATTTGTACATGAGTTGAACATATAATTTGTACCTAAATTCTTCTAAGATCACTAAAGTAAATTTGTAATAGCAGGAGTCTTACTCGGATTAGTGCTAGTGATCACAGCAGTTCCACCAAAATTGCAGCTATTTGGAACAGGATTCTTTTGATAATACTTATTGAATGCATAAGAAGCATGGTCACGGACAGTGTTTGGATTGTAACAGCTACCACCAGGTTGAATTCCAGAACAATCAGTTCCACCATAGCCACAAGCATAGTCCAGTCCAACTTGTAAAGCTCTCAGTGAGGCACTTGGGCTTGCAATGCACCAACTTGCACCTGATGACACTGTGGAAGAATTTGATGGTGTGGTTGGAGTAGTAACTGGGAGTGTGGAGGGTGGGGGATATGTTTCTGGATTGGAATTAGGATTCAGGATTGGAGATGTTGAAATGGTTGGAGTGGTGCTGGGAAATAAATTTGGAATTGTTGTGATTGGAGTGGTAATATCCTTTTGTGTGGTGGAAATAGGGACATTGAATTCTAATTGTGTCATTGCTTGTCTTATTACATTCACATGTCTAGGTGCTTCTTCCTTCATTGTCCTACTTGAACCTGTTTCTGAAATGACAAAAGAAATATGGATTACTTTGTTCTTTTTCATCTCTCTGATATAAAGCATGTGAAGAGAAATGAATATGAAATTGAATTTAAGCTTTTTCTTTATTAGAGGATAAAAGGGCTAGCTGGATTCAACTTTTACTATGACATTAAATCTGACATGAGTAAAAAATTGTTCCTCTAGTTATTTGAATAGCAGGAAAATTTTGCATAATTGCATTCAAATTAATTATTAGGCCCTTTAATCCTCCACATTTTTTCTCTCAAAAGCCAATAGCTTATCACAGTGCCTTTAGATAGGACACCGCAGACATGTGGGGTATCCTATGCATAGAGATTAGAGACCTCATTTATGAGTCAAAAAAAGGTTGGGGCCCTTGTATTTTTTCAAGAAACGGTGGAACATGTAAGAGATTGATGCAATTTCTCTATGTGAAACCGCAGAAAGAGGGCCTATTCTCACCGGAAAGAGATGTGCAAGAAAAGGACTAGGTCAAATTTCTGTATGGAATAGCTCTATAGTTGCTTGAAAGTGTTGGTTGAAAATTTCAGTCAAGCAGGCCAAATAAAATAATCAACCAAAGAATGGAAATGGCAACATTTTGAACAAGAACTATTTCTATTATTGCTCATAAAAATAATTCATCTACAAAATAAGGTGCTTATTTTGTAAACTATATTCCAACTCAATAGAGGGACAAATAAACATGAAAAAAGAGAATTGTAGCCAATTGGTCCAACGGGTATATTATATCCATACTAGTTGAAAAAATAAATAAATAAAACGGAAGAGAATAAGGCAATTGTGATGCCAAGCTTCAGTGCAGAAAATGCAATTTTATGGTTACAGAATCAAAACATAAGCAAGTGGTCCAAAGAATCTTATCCGGTGCTTAAATGAAGAGAATATATGCATAAGTTAGAGAATGCATAACGGGAAGTAATTGATAACAGAAGAAAACGAGAAAAGGGGAAAAAAAAAAAAAACAAAGATAGTGAGAACTGAGAAACATTGTTATTCCTAAATCAGAAGCAACTCAACCACCAGGATAAAGAAGCGAAGGAGCTAAATCAATAAACACGAAGAAGGAAAAAAAAAAAAGAAATATACCAAAAAGGAGAAAGGAAAGTTACCACAACAGAGGAACTGAACCAGCACAAGAAGTATTACAAAGTAATTTATTACAATCCTTTGATTCCTTTCCATCTTCAATCTTTTGTTTTGCTTCTTCTTCTTCTTCTGTTGCTTTGGCACTTCCTACTTCTCTTTGTTGTTTCTTCTTCAATGTGGCTCCCAAATTATACTAGTTCTTCCCTTAAAATAACTCGAGAGAAAGGAAGATATCATAAACTAGAGATAGTGAAATGATATTTTGGAGAAAAAGAAAAGGGCAAGGTGTTTTGTGGGCTAAAATCATGCTATATAATAAAAATATATATACTTGTAGACTGTGTGAAATGCTGTGAGACAAAGAGGAGGGTTTGTTAAAGGGGACATGGTGTGTAAGAGGGTGCAACCAAGGAGAAGGAGGAGCAAAAAGGAGGGAAAAAAGGTGGTGAAGAAGATTGAAAAACAAAGTAAAGAAGGAATTGTTTTGGAATTAAGGTTCAATCTGGTGGATGGTTAGTGATGATTGTAATGATGGTGCTCATGCGGGATATACCTTTTTCTTTCCTATACAGTATATAGGACTCATTAATTAGGCTTCATTCTTCTGCTCACCTTTTTCTTTTTTCTTTTCTTTCTTTATTAGTGCCAGGATATAAAACTCAAAATACAAAATGCCTTCTTTTTTTTTTTCTTTCAATTCTTTGTTAGTGTCTTTAAGAAATTTACTGATAAAATCTATTAGTAAGAATTTTTTTTTTAATGAGGGTATTTACGACACTAGTTAAGAAATTTTAACTAAAAGAACAGTATGTATCTTTTGAGTTTTTAACATATCAAATTATACTTTTTTATTTAACACATCTTCTTATTTATTCCTTAATAGTCAACACTAACTAGAAAAACTTCAAAAGAAAAACAATATTCATCCAATTAAATTATCTTTTATTAAAGTATTCAAAAGATTATTATTAATTCATTAATCTTTTCTTTCACTTGTTCGTATTAAAAGTAAAATTAAAAAGAATATTTTATTAGTTTTCTCTAGAGACATATAAGAATTGACAAAACCACTTGTGAAAAAAAGTGACGAATGGATAAAAAAATAGGTTTAATTATACTGTAGATCCATATAGTTTCACTCAATTTTCAATTAGATCCATATAATTTAAAAGTTTTTAACCAGGTTTTTATACTATCTAAAATTTTTCAATCAAGTCCCTCGAGGTCATAGCCGTTACAAAAAGTTTTTGGTCAATATTGAGGTGCACTTAATATAGTTAAGTATATCACAAACCTTATTGATCTAAACCGTTCATTATATATAAAATAAAATAAAAACATGGCTAAAAATAATACAGAACATCAATACACCCTTTTAATGCAATGCACACTGGGCACACCTACATTATTATCCTCTTCCATCCTTCTCTCACCCTAGTTCCTTCCCAAATGCCCACCATCACCAAATCCCAAATGATCATTCTTAGGGGAAAAATTAAAAGATTGAAACAAAAGTAAGGTGTTAAGCGGTTGCAGTTATCGACGACGTCGTTGCGGCGACGGAGATGCGGGCTGCGGTTTGTGACTAGTTCTACAACAAGCTTATGGCATCATTGTTGTGCTTCATGGCGGCAGACGACTGGGCTTCATCGTGGAAGAGGAGCTGCGTGGGCGAGATAGAACTATGTAGACGAGGAGCTTCCTGATGGTGGGTGATGGCAACGCCGTTGAGGACAATGTTGAAGTCATTAGCGCGGTTGAGACGTGGGCCCTCTCGGGGAGCAACTGGTCGATGTTGAATTGGGCGATGACAACCTTAAAGATGACGGGGGAGGCAGCACTGGGCAGCAGCTGGACAATGATAGGGAGGCAGCGATGGAAACTGATTGTACGAGAGTGGAGGGGAAGGGAGGATGGAGAATGATGAGAGATTGAGACACAATATTCTAAGAATATTAGAATATTCTTTTTTTTTAACAGATATGACTTTGAGGGATTTGATTGAAAAATTTTAGACAGTATTAGGACTTGGTTAAAAACTTTTAAATTATAGGAATTTAATTAAAAATTGAATAAAATTATAGGGATCTACAGTATAATTAAACCTAAAAATTAATAGAAAGAGAGCTATCATGCTTGATAAGTAACCCATAATATTATATATATAGATTATATACATTTTTGTGATGGAATAGATTTAAAATATACTTATCATTGCATTTGTCTTTAATTATGTAAAAATTTAAGATGCAAGTGGCGTTGTCACAAATGGAATACGAAAGAAACATGTCTATAACCATCTACTACTTTATTGTGGGTGTTTCTTGTCCTTTATTCTCTTATATTATTATCATATCCCTACATATTTATGTCTATACATCAAGAGAAAATTAGTTTCTCTTTTTGTTGTTTGTACTTAGCGACAATTTTTGTCTTTAAACAAGGTCTGATATGGGGCTTTTTTTCCACTATAAAATTTTAAAAATATTATTTATGGATTCCCCCTTTTGAGATTAATTTCCGTAAAATAACAAGGTGTATTGTGCATCTTGCTAGAATAAGGGGCACCATAACATTGAGTGATGCTATTCAAACACAAAAAAAAGTAGATATAACTATTGGATGTGATGTGATGGACGGAGAGTGTGAGATCCATCATCACATCAAATAATTATTAGATAAGTGATCCAATAAATATTCACTGTTTATGTGTTTAAATAGTATTTTTGTTATAACATCTGTACTCACATTATTTGCTATTGGCCTTTCAATTTCAAGATAAGTTATGCGTATCTCATGGACGGAGAATTATGTTATGCACCTTGTATATCTTGGTGTGTGATAAACGTTTGTGTGACACTACTTTAAAGCGTAGCTAAATGCACTTTAACCACATTTAGAAAAGCTAAATATACTGTTATTTACTCACGTTAAAAAAATTGTGGTTAAACAAAAATGTATCACATTCCCAAACTAACAATGTGCAATGCAGAATTTGCCCTAATGCATATATCCTTTTTAGCTAAGCCTAGTGTATACCATTTTAAAAATGTCATATTTTTGAACATATAGATTTAGGAATTTCATAATAATTCAGAATCAAAGTACCTTTATCTTAACCACCCCAACTTACATAAATATAGCGTCATACCTAGAATGGTTTTGCAATATTATTTGCAACTTATATTTACATTCTTTTGGTATATGATAAGCCAAAAGTCTCTTTGATTGTAACAAATGTATTGGGATCAAACTAATTTACTTATTAATAAACATACATTTCTTAGTTGGTGGAAATGGAATGATCATAAATGAAGGTTGAATCCGTAAAGATGTAACTTCAGCAACATAATTATACCCGGAAAAAAGAAAAAATAATAAGACAAAAAAGAGCAAGTAATTAATTGAACCCCATATTATCTTATTTAATAAGTAGGTGAAGACAATGGTGCTCATAACAAAGTAGAGAGTACCGCACTCTTTAACTACCCGATAACTACTCCTTTGTTAATTTCACCGATGCACCTCTCTCTTTTCCTTGTTCTTCCACCCCCAACAGATTAGAAATCTATCTCCTTGCTGGCCCTTTCGCCACCATCTCCGCCCACAACATCACTAACGTCCTGGTCTCAACCAAGCTCATTCACGAGATCAACTTCGGCACAACCATCACTGTCCTCATCCTCCCCAACTTTGCGTTCTCTTCAATCATTCAAAACTACCTGTCACAGTCATCGAGAAAGTCCTCAACCTTGTACTCTTCGGTTAGTTTGAACAAACTCCATCAAATTTCCCATGGCTCCACGGGTGCCACCACCCTTTTCCAAACCACCAACAATGCCCAAGGCAACCTCGGATCCACCAACATCATCAACCTTTGTAGTGGAAAAGTCAGGTCATTGATGTGAGGGCGGAATTGCCGTCTATCCCATCCTTGCTGTGCCAGTCGTTGCTTGGGCAGGTATTGATGATGGTGTGGGAGGTTGTCGATGGAGGAGCAAGGCCGCAGAGAGGTGTGTGTTGGACATAAATGAGGAGAGTGTGGGGGCATTTATGGTGCTTCACAACTTATTGAGATCACATATTTTGCAACATTTTTTTGTGTGTTTAACCACATTTATGAATGAGGTTAAATGTATGTGTTCATGCTCCATACTTGTCACAGTGCATTGCAGAATTTCTTTAACAAGTAACATCCCAAGACTCAATGCTAATATAGAACCCACAAATGCTTTGCTTTTTATTGCTATAATAATTTGCAGAAATAATAGCTACTCGTGTGGGTGGACCACATCACCATATGTGCATATGGTTAGAAGCCGAATTGTTTCGAGTTAGTGAAAGTTCACCACGAAGTTGACCATGCAAAGATTTTTTCCTAATATTCTTCACTTTAGACCAATTGAAATTTGAAAGAAATCATAGGCTCCTCCTAGTTCTTAATAAAGCCACTTCTTGAACTTTGCTTCATATAATTTATACTAATATTAGTGAAATTGGTGAGAGAGAGCACTACAATTATTGGAGGCCATTTTCTTGAATCCTTGGTGGCGAACAAAACCCGGGATTTCGTTGAGATATTTGTGCGTCTCTATCTTTGAAAACAGGGAACAACTTTTCTGGCCTTTCCCCTATATGACCTAGCAAAAGTGTAGCATTTAGCAACTTGTCTAGGCATCATTAATTGTGAATTTGTGAGCATATATGTGAATCTAACTACCATGGTCTAAGAAAATGAAAGGTGAACTTTATGAGTGCCATTAGACCATAGGGAATTCAAAATTTGATATCAACCTTTTTGATAAAATTTAGATGGAGTAATCACCTGCATGGTTAGAAAATACTTCCAACCATTTCGAAGATTTTTTAGAATGATTTCATATCATTTCACTAATGAGATCCTCACATCAGTCGGTGAATTCGAAACTCGATATAAACCTAAGTAATAAGCCATAAAAAAATGAATTTCTCAATGGAAATGAGAAAAATTGGAAAAGGTTTTGGACTACAACGATTGAGCTCAAATTGTATAACATGGGTTTTAATTATATATATATATAACAGGTAGTTAAAACTATTAAAACGATACCTAAAAGTGTGTGTATATATATTTGTTCCTTTAACTTTTAATCATATAATATGAATTAATTCTATATGTAAAATTATATATGATGTTTATTCATAAAAAATTTATCCTTATTTTTACTCCCTAAGTAAACACACCCTTAGAATCGTTAAATTAAATTTCAATGTTGTTCTATTTGTTCTCAAACTTATTTCAGATTCTAATAAACTTTTATTCATTTAAGTAAAATTAATAATATGGGTAAAAACAAAAGAGGGAATTGCTTCTATGTGTGTTTCTTTTAGCTGCTAATTGGTTCCATGTGTTTAATGATGAAAAGTTTTAAATTTGAAAAACTTACGTAAATAAATCATAACTCATTAAAAACCTTGAAAGTAACAAAGAATTGAAATTGTATAATTAATTTATATAATTTTAATCATAAGTTCATAACATGTGACTTAATTACCTATACCCCTTAAGAAATTACTTGCTCTTTTGTTTTGGTCGAAAAATTACTTGCTTCTTGTCATGCATTCAGAAAATTACTCAGTATTTTTTATTGGGTCGTATACTCCAAGTTGTTTCCACTTGTAAAATCTTTTTATTGGGCTTTCCGTCACATCATTGTTAACAATTTCCATTATCTATCTTCTAGCCACTAGAATTGGTCCAGTTCTAAGGAATTTGGATAGTATATGTTAAGTCATAAGTTCGAACCCATTGAATATGCTGCACTCGAGGCATGGAATTGTCTGCCAGTGTAGAAGTGCACCTCGGTTCAAACCACCCAGCAGAGTTGGCGGTGGCTGTTGTCGGAACCGTATCCAAACACCCCCCACCCCCCCAAAACAAAAAAAAAGGGACAAAAAAAAGTTGTTGAATATGTTCTGACAAAAAAAATAGTTGAATGTGTAAAATGTGTGAACAATGTTCACTTAAAACAAACCATTGATTTAAAGCTTTTTATGGATCTAATGGTGGAGAATAATGGAACAAGTACAAAGGTACTAACAGCTGGAGGTACAAAGGTATTAAGTTCACTTTCATTCAATTTTGATTGTTATTTGAAAAAAATGCGTGAATATCCAACAAATTTGGGAGGGAGATGACGAGTGGAGAGAGCTGACTTCAAGTCAAGCTTGGAATGTTTCATCTTTTTGTAAATTAAGGTTTGAATGGGCATTGTCATGAAACTACTTGTTTCTTTAAGCTGTTGGGTTATGATCCCTATGCAAATGTCTCCTTGAGTTTAACGTGTGAATGGTGTATAGGCCTAGTTTACCTTACATTGAAATTCAATTATTTTTTTTATTAAGAAATGGGGGCAATATCATGATCCAATTTGGGAAAGTGACCGACATATGAGGAATCTCATCTCCACATAAGTCATCTAGGTAATATGTCTCTCTAAATACATAATTCATTATAATTTCCTACTTAAAACATGATTTTCATCTAAATCAATATCACTTTCTCTATTTAAAACATAATGTCCGAAATTATAAAAAATGAAGTATTTAACATATGTAATTCTGAAAATATACTAATCAAGTCTGCCAATCATGAAAAAATAAACCGTTTCAGCACATGATCTTAATCTTAATTCTGAAGATCAACTTGACACTTGAAAACTGAATCATAAATACATCTCTAGCTTGTTACCTTAGCTCTAATCAAACTCTACCATTTTGATTCAATACATGAAATCTGTAAACATATATAAATGTTCATAACTCTAAAATTAGATACATAACTTTAAAGTAAATGCATAGCTCGGATCATGTCTACACATTTACTGGAGTACTCTAAATCTAACATAAGCCTAATCTAAGCCTTACAGCAATATAAGGTGCACCAAGGATAGCTATTAGATTGGTGATTGAATGATATTGATACATGTAACTATGAGGAGGAATGGAGAAGGGTAAGTTATTAGATTCAGTGAGTAGATTCTCACTTAAAACCCATATGGGACGTCCGAAGGATATACATAATACACCATATATGTAGCAAACATAAATCAATTGATATTTATATATATAGCTAGTTAGGAAAACATCTCTGAATTCATAGGTTCAAAGAAAAGCATTTCTAAATTCATAATCTATCAAGAAATTATTTTAACTAATGGTGCGATAGAGTCTTGAGAAACCATATACTGAACATGATGATGATGATGATAATAATAGTTATCTTTGAATTTCTTTGTCAAATATAAGATGGTGCTCAGTCCTTGGCAAACAAGAGCACTTGTCTAAGATTTTAACAGTCCTTGGCAAACCGCATCCCTTGCAAACTGATTTAAATAAGGATAATTTGCTCCTAACTGGCACTTGGTATACCGACATTAACAATTTAACTCTCATTAACTCACAGCTATTTCTCTATATCTACCATCTAAACTAGTTTGTACAAAAAATAAACAAATATGAAGGCTCTTAAAAACTCTTAAATTTTGAGGGGTTTGAATTCACATAACTCTAACAGTCTGATCTTAGCATGACTGTGGCTATGAAATCATGTCCAATGGATCACTCGCTTGTAGATGTTGTGATTTCAAGACCTGCAGAGTATGTAGCCGCCAACCGCTATGAATCATAGGGAGATTCATGCTCTAAATTTTATATGACTGAAATTCTAAATCATATCTCATGCCAACCTAGTTTCCATAAGCTAGATGACTTTAATATCGTACTTCAACAATTGAGTTCAAAATCTTGAAAACTCTAAACTCATATTAGCATATGTATTCAAAAGCTAGATTATACTCTTGTTCATATTCTTTCCAATATTTATATATTAACTAGATACTCTAAAACATGGCCTGAAATCTCAAATCTTGAATACGTAGTGATGACATGGACTTATAAATAGGTTTGATAAAACAACCACTTGCTATAATACATATTTATTCATAAATCCTTTTTTTTTAGCATATCATTATTTCCATAGCAATCATGGTCCCATGATTTTTTTTGAAAACATTTCTTTCATGTTGTCATCACAAAATCATAGTTTTTGTTATTTCAACATAATATGTACAATCATATTTTCATCTCTAATTTCATATTTAGAAATCATAATGCACAAACATACTCATAATGATAAGAAAAAAAGGTCATGAGTTTAAACTCATTCACCATTTACGGTCGAGAGTATGTGGGCACCACCAACTTGACCTTCAAAGCTTGGAATGACACGAACAACTGCCATAGAACAACATAGACCTATTATTAATCTCTATACAAGTCTAAAACAATTTTATGAATATTGAGAAAGCATCCCCACTTGACAACAACTAAGAGTATAAACACTCTAACCAATGAACATAGAGGAGAAAAAAGAAAGGAAGCATAAACCATGAAAGATCTCTTACCTTGAATCTTAGAGGAGTTAAGATTGATGGATGAGGAAAATGAGGAAGGAAGAAGAGAGTTGTTGGGTTAGGGTTCTCAGAAATTTGGGGGAAAATTTGAGTAGAAGGGTATTTATAGGGATGAGGATCACTTAAATGAAACTATGTCATTTTAACAATGTTCACGCATTGAGGGCACTGCTATAGCCAAATTATGTGTGAAAGAGTAAATATGTGTTATAACTTAAGAACCAAATAAGTTTACTCATTTGCGTTTCTAAGATTTTACAATTTAAGGTTTCTCTTATTAATATTTTTTTTCGCTACAAAAGACGCTCCAGCATTCTTAGTAGAGAGGCGAGCAATTCAGTAAAAATAAATGAGTAATAGTACTAGTACAAATAGAGCAACAGGACCAGAACAAAATACACAAACAATAGCTGTGATAAACAAAGCCAAGAAAGACTGTATGACATACAATTGAAATAACCAAAAGCTAGCAAGATCCAAAAAAATTCCTTAGCTCCCCCAAACAATTGCCACCTTATCCTCTTCGATGTTGCCATTCAAGGATAAGGGAAAGGATCATCACATATCTTTTAAGGTTTCCATATTCTTATTAGAGATAAATTGGCTAGGAAGGTCACTGGATTAAAGGGGAAGTCTATACACTAGCTTTTTGTCCAATATGCTAGTCTCATCATTATAGAGTTAAAAAGATCATCCCAATTCGGCTTAAAAGCTTCAAACATACTCCTATTCCTTACCCACTAGATAGTCCGACAAACAACATATAATACTGAGACCCATATTTTTTTTTTTTGTCAAAATCTTTGAAATGCACCCCACACCAAGCATCAAAAAATTCAGAGGGGATGCTGGAAAGCATATTGACAATTTCCACAGTTTAAGGCATTTAGACCATCATGATATAGAGACTGGACATTGGAAAAAGAGATGTTCCAAAGTTTCAAGTTCCTTTTTACATAGTGGGTAGGATAAGTTAGATGATAAAATGCAATTTAATCTAGATAGCCTTACTCTGGTGTTAAGGTAGCCTTGTAGGATAAACCACATTAGTAGTTCTGCACGGGGCAGAGCAAGACCTTTCCAAGCGTTAGCTCCAATGATCCAGTTTGAAGAAGATGAAACTGTTTTCTATTAAAACCTATAAAGAAAAGGAAGAGACAGAAAAACCACCAAAAGAAGAAATTTTCCAAATATACTCATCACATACACCCTCAATAAAATTGCTCTGGTTTATGGCTAGAAAAAGGTTTGCAAGTTGTTTCTCTTCCTAGCAAATAGAGGTTTACACCATGTCAAGCTCCATTTCCAGATCATGTGTTCCCAGTAATGAAATCATTCTGTTGTAAAGATACCGAGAACAATCTTGGGAATCCTTTTTTGAGGCACACATGTACTAGCCCAAGGATCAAAACATAATTTAGTATAGGAACTATCACCTACCTTTCTTTTCAATTTATTTTGGACAATTTTCTTAATTTTATCTCAAAAGCTTTCAAAGTTAGTAATTTGGCCCCATAGGCCTCCTTTACCCAAGCAAAATTAATCAAAGAGTGGGGGTGGAATGTTATGATTAGTACATGAAAAAAACTTAGCCTTAACAGATTTCGGTATTTTGAATATACTTAGTAAATACATAAGCAAACAATTCAAGATTTGATTTAATCAACACTAATCGCTCAGCTCTCGACAGAAGATTTGCTTTCCATAAAGCCAGTCTTTTTTCAACTTTCTCAATAACTAGCCTCCATGCTTCAACCCTATTTGGGTTCGCACCAAGTGGAATACCAAGGTAAGTTATAAGGAGTTTTACCTCAGAGCAATCAAGTAAATTCCTTACTCTCTAGATCCAATCCTTTGAAGATCCAAATGAAATCATGAAAGATTTTCTGTAGTTAATTTTCATACCTGAGATCACAGGAAAGAAAAGAAAATAAGAAACCTTTTATAATTTCTCATGCATTCTAGATCAGCCGGTGCAAAAATCAAAGTATGCATTGCAAATTGTAGGTGGGATAATTCCACGATTTGATTTCCAATGCAAAGGCTTTGAATTTTTCCCAATGATTTGGCTTTCAAGACCATTCTGTTAAATACTTCAATAACCAACAAAACCAAGAATGGAGATATTTGATGGAGCCCTCTATGTAATTCAAACATTTCTATTGGGGAGCCATTAATAAGAATTGACATGGAGGCTAAAGTAACACACCATATTACCCACTGGCTCTAGGCTAATCCAAATCCCATTTTTCGAGTACCTCTTCGAGGAAATCCCATCTTACGGTGTCATGTGCCTTTTGAAAATCAAACTTTAACAAGGCAGCTTTTACCTTTGCTTTTTTCAACCACCACATTACTTTATATGCAATCAAGGCTTCATTAAGGATTTGTTTTCCATACACAAAGGCTGACTGTGTCTCCCTTGCAAGTGTTGGCATCACAATTTTCATTCTCTATGCCAGAATTTAGAGATGATTTTATAAATACATCCCACCATACTGATTGGGTGAAAATCTTTTATTTCTTCAACACCCTCCACCTTAGGACTCAAAGCAACCCAAGCCTTATTAATTTCCTTAGGAAAGGCACCTGTATCAAAGAAGTTGTATATTAGAGCACATACTTCCCTTTCCATCTCATCCTAAATTTTTTTGACAAAGTTCATGTTGAAACCATCATATCCTAGTGCCCTGTGTGAGTTGCAGTTCTTAACAGCAAATCGAATTTCCTCCAAAGTTGGCCTTTTTTCTAATTGCAAGGCTTGATCCTCAAAAATTGTAGGAAGGAGATCCGGTGGTAGATGAATCTATGGGGCATCAATTTGTTTATACAAAGATTTGTAGAATTAAAGGATTTCTTTCTTGATAATTCTTGGATTCCTCACCAATATGTTGCAAATCCTTAGGCCATGATTGGGAGTTTTGTGGATGATGGAAGAGAGTGGCTAATAATAAAATAGAAGAGAAATGAGAGAAGTAAAGTGAAAGAAACTATATCACTCTCTTGTTTGGAAGTTACTTTTATTCTCTCCTTGACTTCCAATTTGAAGGGTCAAAAGAGCTTGGCTTTGAATGACCAAGGAGGAGCACATTGTCTCTTACTATCCATACTAATCTCTTCTCTAAAATTACTTGCAGACAATAATCACTTAACTTTAACCTTTCCACTCTTTTCCACTCTTTGTCATTCCCTGCATTTTCATTCTGCCAACCGTATCACTTCTTTTCATGTGTTACCTCCCCACAGCATCAGCGTGATAATACTCGGTGTTTTTATCCCCCAACTTGAGATTCTTCTCCCGGGATAATTGCCTCCAATATAAGCTCTTTTCTCTCCTGCCAAATTTTCAGTTGTGAATCAATTGCAGCCAATCAAGCCAATTCCACCTTGTTTGAACAACATATATGTAATTTCTTCTGCGTTTCCAACTGTGCTTTCTCAAATCTGCTCATCTTCTCATCGATATACCCAAACGTCTCCTTGTTCCATTTTCTATGCGGCCTTTTGTATTCTTTGCAATTTCTCCTGTATTGTTATCCCATCCAAGGATTACCATTCCTGCTTAACAAAGCTTACAAAGCTCGGATGTGTGAACCAGGCATCTAGGCTCTTGAATGGCTTCGGATCGCTCTGTTGTTTCCTTATTTCCAAGCAAATAGGAGTGGTCAGAGACTGAGTTTTGTAATGCCGGGAACAATTTGCCCCAAGCACAGACCAATCCTCCACTGCTCTGAATTGCCGGTGTATGGGCCCAAGATACATCAACCCCACTCCACCATTTGTGGATTTTGAGCTCTGTCACACTGTTATGTTTCGTTTCAGCCAATCCAATCAGAGAAGCATTCTGGGTGGCAATTAGCTTTTTGACAGCAGAATCCTTTTCCTTTCCCCCAATTCCTCTAACATTGCAACACATGGTTCTCGTGATTACAGGAAGCCCTCCAATCTAACCTGAAAGCAGAAAAATACTCAAGACGTGTTCTTTCTCGGCCTTCCTCTCTCTCTCTCTCTCTTCTTGATTGTCCCTTCGGGATTTGCCCCGCCATTTTTCAAGAATTGCAGCGTTGCATTTTCATCATTTGCAATCTGAAAACCCATTTCCTTGCAGAGACCAATGGCACCTTCAAAATCACCTTCGTCATCATCATAAGCACCTGTTGCGGGCTCTTGTTCTGCCACCGCTTTTTGCCTTGAAATTCGGCGTCCTGAGACTTCATCACGATTATCACTTTTGCCTCATTCAGTGCATCCGCATTTGCGTTTCTGTGGGCATCATGCTTTTCCAAATGAGTTGCAATCACCTGGTTTAGTGATTCACTTTCACGGCCGAATCCAGGTGGAAATTCCGGATCCAAAGATCCCGTGCTCAAAGGTATTCAAAACTGACCCAAACTAAATTAAAATCGAAAATCGATCTAAAAAAATCGAAAATCAACCAAGACCGAAACTAATCAGTTTAGATTGGGTTTTAATTTGTAAAAATTGAACCAAACTGACCAATTTTCGGTTATTATTTCTGAAACCAAACCATATCGAACCGGATCAATAATATATTACATTAATAATTTTATTTATCAATTAGATATATTATTTATCAACATTTCCTATTCATAAATAAATTTGTCTCATTTTAACTCAATTTAGAATTTTCAATTATACATTAATTCTTTTAATTTAATTAAGATATATTTTTTTCAAATCTTTTATCAATCGTTTAACTTATTAATGAATAGTATGACATGTTAGCATAAATTTTAAAAATTAGCTTAGATCTCATATTTATATAGTTTTATGATATTGATTACTCCAATTTAATATTGTTTATAATTACTTTTTTTATATTTTATAAATTTTATAATCAAAATTGAAAACCAAACCAATGCAAATTGAGCTTGTTTTGGTTCAGTTCTTCAAAAACGACCAAACCAAACCAAAATAAAATTTATTAATTGGATTAGTTGGTTTATATTTTAAAATCGAACTAAATCTAACCGCAAACACCCCCTATTCCCGATGTCTTCCATCATTAATCTTTCAAGGCTAAATGGGTCCTCAACGCTCTTGTTCGACTTGGATGGCTTGCAATGTGATTTCACGCAAATTGGGCTTTTCGTTCGCTCACTTCGGTTTCCAATTTCACAATCAAGCCCAATCACTGCATCATTCATCGGTATAGCGCTGCATAGCATTCATGTAGCGAGTCCCATTTAGTGGGGGAAAAAAAGGTTCAATTGTCTGTTGTCCTTGTTTACAATGAATGACTTAGTATTTGAGTTTATTATTTCTTAAATTTTAGTACCTCGGTTCATGTTAATTTTACGTTTACGGTCGATCTTTATTAGGCGTGTCTAGGGTTATGCAACTGTCCCATGATGATTAGTGCACTCAATATATCTAGCAAGATATCAAGGTTAAGGTGAGGAGAAAATTTTATATGGACAAAATTTTTTGTTGGTACAATATAAGTCTAACATCTCATATTTAAGTATATTCTCAATAAAAGTGGATGCTTTTTTTTTTTTATGGTCAGCAAGAGGGCCTAAGCCCAATAAAAGTGGATTCTATTAACCTTATTCAAGATCCACTTACCCATTTATGGGTCCCACTGGCTTTGTTGTAAATATGTCCAAGAACAAGTTGCTATGATTATCCTTTTAGCTTTGTCCAAGTTCGTGTCTAATAAGAGGGTTAAATTAAGTATCAAGACTTGGACTTAGATACCGGTATTGACTCATGTTCTGTTGTGCATATAAGAGAGCAACGGAAGAATCCAAGGGATCAAGGACATGGTGCTTTTCAATGCTGCAAATGCATTGAAAAATGGCAAAATGAAATCGATAACTTAGAAACAAAACCCAATATTTTTTACAATATACATGATGAGGCAGGGAAAGAAAAGGACGAAAGTTAAAATGGAAACAACATATTGCAAGATGAAGCCAAATCACTAAGACGTCAAAAATAAAATTATTTTCTTATCTAACAACATGAGAGAAAAGAACGTAACATCAGAAAAGTGCTAAGGCGAAACCCAAATTTCACGCTAGACTAACTTAGAAATTGGATTTTCCATGTCAACAATTTGATACTAAACCGAAGGTGTATCTATTGCCCCCAAAAAAAAAAGTTCAAGGTATACCTTGTTATCTCTACCCAACATGAATTTTGCTGGAGTTCAATATCTTATAATAGAAATTAGAAACATTATAAATTAAAAATAAGCTCAAAACCAAAATCCTAAAACCACAATTCATTGAAGAATCAAGACCATAATTAGATTCAAATAAACAAACCAATATGAAGAATAAACTCAAAAAAAAAAAAAGAAAAAACTCCATCCCAGAAATAAAAGATTCAAACCAGAATAGGTTTAACTGCCACTGACAACCTGCCGGCCCGTCGTCATTGTTGCAGAACGGCAAAGGGGAAGGAGAGAGGGCAAAGCAGGTCTCGAGCCTGGGGTGCACTTCTTCAGAGGCAAAGGCTTTTTAACCATTTGTGCTGGTCTTATGTGTGCTAGGGGTGGGTTTGTAAGACTCTGAATTAGGGGACATAAGTGGGTTTTGGGTTTGGTGCGTTCTAGGGTGCCACTGGCATAACGGAATGAATGGTTAAGTAGTGATGTGTCTCTCTCTACTGTGGACAGTCGTACTTGTTAACCACCGGCACCGACTCCTTGCTCAATAAACCCAAAACTCTAACGTACATTAATGAATATGCTTTGACATTAAAACCCCATGTCTGAAATAGTCATTTTATTGGGCAAGAATAAACCCATAATCGCCTTATCAATTTACTGTTCTTCTACCGTATCCGCTTTTTCATTTTCTAAACTTTATCATTTTAAAAAAATTTACCGCGTCAACTGACGCTTCTTTCCTCAATTCTTTCTTTAATAACAATATTATTATTATTATTATTATTATTATTATTATTAAAATACATAAATGAATAATTTAATGTTAACTAAATAATAATATTACATAATCACATATAAATAATTAAAATATAAATAAATAATAATTAGCCATTAAAATAAATAATTTGTAATAAATCATATAAAGTAATAAATAATATTAATATAATATAATTATATTTAATAAAATTAAAATATTAAAAATAATGGTTTATATTAATATTTTAATTATCATTTTTTAAAAATATATAGAAATGATTGTTAAAATTATTATTTTTATATTTTTTATTTCACAACTATAAATAGAAATTATTAAAATGTATAAGAGAAATAAAATATTATATTCTATTAGATACAAATTTACAATCCTTTATCTTCCACCTCCTTATCAATGAACAACACCCAATAAGAAGAATTCTTTTTTGTCTTTTCCCTTCTTTTTTACACAATTTCTTTCACGTTGTTATTTACTTTACTAGAAAATATTTATAGATGAGTCATTGTTATAGAAATTTTTATCCATTTAAAATAAAAATATATATTATCTACCAATCCAAACCAAACCGATATTTGTTACAGATGATGACAGTTTTTATACAAGGGCGAATACGCTAGGACTTTTTGCGTATTCCAAACCAACATGAATATGTTAGGACTCCTATCATATTCATGTTAGGTTGGGAAACACTAGACTTTTTGGCGTATTCAATAGGAAAATGATACATGTAGAATAATTATCTTAATTATTTAATTAATGGATAATCAATCATCCATGATTCAGTTTAACCTATTAGTACTCTAAAGGCATTATTATATCATTAGATGTTTTTAATTATTTTTAAAATCTAAGTATGAACCGTTTTAAAAATTTAAACTCCTTCTAAAGTGAAAATTTAATGTTTAAAGGTTTGATAGAGGGAAGCACAATTAATAAAAATTTGACTAGACCAAGTCACAATTAAGAAGGTTTATGGGCCGCTTCTTAAATGGTTCTTGGTAAGTTTGTCACCACATGGTGACAAAAATTTAGACATTAATCAATGAATCTAATGGTCATAATTAATTAAAATTAAAATTTATTTTTATTTTTATTTTTATAAAAATAGTTTTACAAGTGATTTACATGTTTGTCCTCTTCTTTCTTTGATGTGTCACTACTCCCTCACTGTACTCAAGCACAGCCCACATCTGCCTCCATCGACCACTGTCAACTCCACTTCAATATTTGAGTTGCACTTAACTCCCATACTCCCCCATCAAACTCTATAGATTAGGGGTGCTTTAGACAAAATAATTAAAGAGAGATCTATTTGACAAAATATATTATTCGAATAAAAAGAAAAAAAATAGAACATCAACCATTTTCCATTTCTCTAGTGACCCGAGATTTGCAATATTCTCAAAACCAATGAATGCCTTTCTTATCATCTCTGATTAGAGGCGAAACGTGACTTAAAAGTTAAGAGGGGCATACATTTATATTAAATAAATTTTAATTTAAAATATTAAATATTTAATTTAAATGTGTTGATAGTTGGATGTAATAAAATTTCACACCAATAATTAGTCATATTGTATTATCACATCACCATTATCCCGTTACTTTTCTGATCATAAAAATTGACTATGTTGATTGAATGAATATGCTAAAAGGTTTTGCAATGTTAATGCACAAAATTTAATTAAACTCAAATATTAATATGCAAATAAAATGGATCAAAAAAGTCTTATATTATTTTTATGTGTCACAATGTCCCCAGAGGTCATGATGGGGAAAAGATTTTAATTTTCTAATGGTCAATGGAGTCGTCACAAATTTTTATTTATGGTAAAAATTGGAAATCCCTTTTAATTTGGCAAGACTAGTTTTTTTGAAAGCAATTTTGTTCAGAAGTCTAATTATGATTAAGGAATAGTGGAAACTTAATACCACTGCACCCTTAGTATATCCGTCTTACGATATTTACCCAAAGTTTGTAAAAGCAAAATTAAAATAACTTTAATAATTTATTTTTCGCTTAAAAATTAACGTCTGAAAAATATTTCCAAAATTTAATAATAAATATTTACAAAAGCAACAATTAAAAGTTGAATACCAAAGTGAAGGAGCACCACCTTACATGCAAGGTCTTCAACATAGATCACTTTTAGATCTTAAGAATAGTAAAAAATATCTAATGACATAACCATGCCTTTAGAGTACTAAGCGACTAAGATTAACTATGGATGATTAATTATCCTGTATGTATCATTTTTCCATTGAATACGTCAGAAAGCCTAGTGTATTTTATGCTAGGGGTCCTAGTATATCCATATTGGTTTGCAATATGTAATGAGTTATAGCGTATTTGCCCTTACATAAAAATTGTCCTAATCTGTAACAAATGTCAGTTTGGCTTGGATTGGTAGATAATTTTTTTAAAAAATTTTAAATAGATAAAAATTCCTAAAATAATGACTCATCTATAAATATTTTCTAGTAAACAACAATGTGAAAGAAATTGTGTAAAAAAGAAAGAAAAAGGCCCAAAATAATTCTTCTTATTAGGTGTTGTTCATTGATAAGGAAGTTGAAGATAAACAATTGTAAATTTGTGTCTAATAGAATATAACACTTTATCTCTCTTATACGTTTTAATAATTTCTATTTGTAATTGTGAAATAAAAAACATATAAAAATAATAATTTTAACAACATTTCTACATAATTTTCAAAAATATGAAAATCAAAATATCAATTTAAAAAATTGTTTTTAATATTTATTTTATTAAATGATTATATTAATATTATTTATTACGTCATATTATTTATTATAACTTATTTATTTTAATGAGTAATTATTATTTATTTATATTTTAATTATTTATATGTGATGATGTAATATTGTTATTTATTTATAATATATTATTATTTAGTTAACATTAAATTATTCATTTATGTATGTTAATAATAATAATAATAATAATGATATTATTATTATTATTATTATTAAAGAATTGAAAAGAGAAGCGTCAATTACGTGGTCAAGTTTTTTAACGAGATAAAGTTTAAAAAATGAAAAAGGATACTGTAGAGGAATAGTGAACTGACAAGATTATATGAGTTTATTCTTGCCCAATAAAATGACTATTTTAGACATGAGATTTTAATGTTAAAACACATTCATTAATGTACGTTAGAGCTTTGGGTTCACTGATCACAAGAGAACAAGGAGTCAATGTCTATGGTCAACAACTACAACTATCCACGTCAGATAGAGACACGTCACTACTTAACCATTCCTTAGGTTGTGCCAGCGGCACCCTAGAACGCACCTTTGGGTTTTCCATCGTTTCGTTTTCTTTTGGACTTCCTAGTAGCTCACTTCACATTGAACGGAACTTGCAATGGGAGAAATTCATTCAGCATGAATGTAGCGCTCTTTCTGGGCCCATTATTTGAATGAAAAAAAAAATGTAAAAACCCACTAATTCAGCATAGGCTCTTCTAAACACGGGGACCTTTGCCACGTGGAAGAGAGAGCAAAAGTGGATCTCGCTCAAGTGTAGCCTTGGGAGAAGTGTTTGAGTTTGACGAGTTCCACGTCTAAAATCTCTCCGACAAGTGCGACAAGCAAGAAGCCACGTGGTGGTTGAGAATCAGGAACTTTTTCAATGAGCATTTTTCTGTAGTTTTTCTATATATACATATATTATAGCCGATAAGCTTATGCTAAGTTTGACACGCTTCTATAATCTATATTAGAAACTAGTAACAAGGACAAGGCTTAACAAAGTAAAACCTTAAGCTAGTGGCCTTGACCCTGATATGGTGGTAGGCATGGTATCCGATAAGCTCACGATAAGTTTGACACGCTTCTATATTCTATATTAGAGACTGATAACAAGGACAAAGCGTAATAAAGGATGTCGAACCTTAAGCTGGTGGCCTTCACCCTGATATGGTGGTGGGCATGGTATCTCCAAGGTGCGGTTGTTGTTGTTGCAGACCCAGAGACAGTTCTACTGAATCAAGGGTGCAGCACAAACAACGCAACCAACGCGCGCACCTTCTTTGCCAAAATCAATGAGATGTTTTCAGAGCTGAGAGCAGATATTAGCAATCAGAGCAAGTACTTTGGCACAACACAGAAAGCCTTGGGGGGGACAATAGTGTATGCTTTGTTTCAGTGCAGGAACTACCTCTCCAGAAACGATTGTCTTGCTTGCTTCGACACTGCCACCACCCAAATCCGCAACTGTTCCGATGCCAGTGGTGCCAGAGTGCACTATGAAGGGTGCTTCCTCAGGTATATCTGTACTGTGGGATTGCATAATTCATTCACTCACATAAAATCAATCACTATCCATTCTTCTTTTTACGCTCTTGCTCTCTTTACATAAAATGTTTCACTTGCTTAGACTGCAGTAACATTTTACATGATATTTAGGCCTACCCAACTCAATAAATTTGGGCTTAATTTTTCCTAAAATGTGTAAACGACATTGACCACCAATAGACTTTAGTATAATTCATCTCCACTCCAATCTATTTGTAAAATTTATTCAGAAGATCTTTAATTTTGTAAAAATATCATATCAACGTCCCTTGAACTCCTCTATATAATAATTAATCTATAAAAGGTCAGTATTAACTGTACAAATAAAATAGAGCATGTTAAATTTTATTAAAACTCAAGAAACAGTTCACTAGTTTGTTTATTTTTTTTTTCAAACAAGAAAAACTTTTGGTTGACTTTGATGTTTGCTTGGTCTCAAAATGTATTAAGGTACGAGACCAATGTATTTTTCTTCAGTCAGACCGCAGTAGTAGGCAATGACGGCGTATCATGTGGGAACAAGACTGCAAATTATGCCACTTTTTTTGATGCAACTGCAAAACAGGCGCTGATAGATCTCCGAACGGCAACACCGAAGATCAAAGGCTTTTATGCTGCTGCAAAGACACAAGAGGGAGGAGGGGGTGCAATTTATGCATTTGCACAATGTGTTGAAACCGCCACTCAGAGCAGTTGTTTAGATTGCTTGACAGTTGGATCCATAAACTTGCAGAGTTGCTTTCCCAATACCAATGGTACGCTTCCCAGCACAGATGGTACGGCATTTGATGCAGGATGTTTTATGAGATATTCGCAGACACCCTTCTTCGCTGACAACCAGACCATTGATCTCACCCTATATTTAAATCCAGGTATACATACATAAATTTAATTTTTATGCATCAATCATGTAAATTTTTTATGCTTCCCTCTAAAATATTTGTCAAAGTTGAACAAATTTGGGTATTAAGAAAATTGATAAATAATATAGTAATAGATTTTTTCCATATAAAATAATAGTCTATGAACTCATATGTCCTAATGGTCATTAATTAGAGCAGTATTATTTGTATTTACACTTTGTGAATACAATGTAGATATACTATTATTTATTATTGGATGAGATTTGAGTCCCAAACTAAATAAAATCCACATCCTATCCAATAATAGATAGGAGTGCGTCAGCATAGTATCCCACAAATAATGAATACAAATAATATTTCTCCATTAATTATGGAGCACATCAAATGATTGAAAATGAAATGTTACACTAATAGTCATTAATTACTCATGGGCACTATTGAAAAAAAATCTACTTTATTGGAATGTGAAATTGACAAATATTTTAGAAGATAAATTTATTGAAAGTGGACAGATATTCTGAAAAAGAGGAAATATATGATTATTTAATCATGTATTGTTACAACAATCATTGGCTAGAAAAATCATTTAAATAAATGATTTTAATTGAATGATAGTAGTGTAAAAGTGTTCTATATGACTATTATATCAAAGGTTTTGAAAATCGGACTGGCCATCGAACCGAATGAGACAGGGTTTAGAGGTTCAACACAGGATTCAACCAGAATATAATAAAATATATATTTATATAAATTTACAAATATAATATTAAATATATGTCATAAATAACTAAAACTTACATAATTATCTGTAAAAATATAAGTATTTTATGATAAATTTTTATTAATAATGTTATAGGAAATAATTTTAAAATCTATTAGTATATTTTTTTATGTCATGATTCTATTATTATAAAATTTATAAATAACATTACCTCTTCCTTTTTTTGTTGTTTTTATCCAAACTATATTTATCAAGTAAGCAAATAAATCTATTAGATGGGTGTGGTTTCTAAAGTGACACACAACTCACACACACACACGTAAGGCAAGGGGCGTGTAATGATCGGAAAAAACAAAAGAAGAGAGAAAGGGGTTTATTTTCATCAAAAACTAGAAAGGGAATTTCCATTTTTAATTTTCTTTGGCCAAGCATAGCTCCATGTGAGCAGCGCACAACCATAGACGTGTGGAGCTAGGCGTAGTGGGCAGTGGCGTTGGATGTTGAAGGAAATGAAATTGAAGGCAGAGTTTGCAGGTAGCTCGTGGTTTGATGGGTTTCAAATCCAAGGCTATGACGATTGGTTGGCAATGATGTAGCTTACGGTGGCTGCTGTTTAGAAGAAGACTCTGATGGCATAACAGGTGGAGCATTGTTGATTGTTGAAGTTGTTCAGCGCAACATGAATCTTTGTTTTGGTACTGAGATCTGGATTTGTGAAAGCTTGCTTTTGGTTTCTGTCTTTTTTGAAAAAAAAAGGGTCAACCGTTGAGACCAGTCCGATTTAGCCGGTTCACTGGTTTTTGGAATCACGGTTTTTTGGGGGTAATCAGACCAATGACTTATTCAATTCCTGGTTCAACCGGTTCAACTGGCTGGTCCGATCCGATTCTCAAAACATTAATTATATCAAATTTGAACATTATATAGAGTTTGGAGAAATAAGACTCCATTTCTTTCACTCCGTTTGTTCATTTTTTTTATTACAAAATAGCTGTCCATTTATTGTTTTGAGAACCGTTGATTATTTTTTCCAACACTATCCTTAATGTAATTAATTGTGTTACCTTTTTCAATAATATTACAATCATGTAATTAATATTTCAATAGGGATAATATGGTCTATACATAAATTTTTTATTTTCTTAATTTATGTGAATTTTTTATTTTTAGAAAGATAAAGTGAAGGGAGAGAGTAAATAACAAGATTGTTTTTCTCACAACTTTTGCTAGATTTTTTTGTCAAAATGATGCGACCTTGATTTTAATCATTGGATGAATTGATAACTTTCACTCCTTTAACTTATCTAATTATCTTTATTGAATTTTGGCAAACTGACGAAAATTTCTAGCTATTATATTATTGTAGCATTACTCATAAAATTTATTAGAATAATCTTCGTTTTAAATATGTTTTTGTCCCTATAACTACAAGCAGTTTTGTTTCAATCCCTTTATTTTATTTTTTTTTGGGTTTTTAATCCTTTCTTATTATAGTTTTGGTCCCTATGGTTAGTTTGTACCGTTAAGTGGTGATATTTATAAAGATCAAGAAAGATTTTAAAAATATTTGATAAAAATTAAAATTTTAAATATTGTAATAAAGATTAAATGTATGTTCCAGACAATTTATAAGGACCTAAATATATAATGTAAGGATAAAAAATTATAATATTAAAAACAATGGACTAGAAGCTAAATGATCTATATTTACATGACCAAAAATATATTTAAGTTATATTTTGTTGTCATTAATTTTGGGTGGATGAATGTATATTTCGATAAGGAATTATGTTTACAAATGCACACTTTTTGTAAGATTTATTGGATCTATATAAGGGAGTTAGAACACTAATTAAATAGGAATACAGAATAATAATCATGTGTACCTTGTTGGTCCATGACATTGGAGAAAATCGTATATGAATAATCATGTTGCAAGTAAGCACACGCTTATATGTATTAGGTACAGGAGATCCGGCCCGCTCCATTCCATTCCTTTGTCCTCAGCGAGGCCACATCAATGGAATAGTAAGCTAGTCATCAAGAGTTGCCAAGGCTATGTTGGAGTAGGGATCTGCCCATAGTATAAATTTATAATAATCTAGTCTTGTCCATAATCAAAGATCTAGGTCATAATGGCTCTCTACATCACAATATAATACACTCACTATTAGGCTCAAATCTAATAAGACACGATAGCTTCCAAAACTCAAAATGAATCACATATTAACTCCATAGGCTTATAGGAAGTATTAGCCTCATTCATTTAATCCGTTTTATAAAATTAATTAAAATTTCACCGATTAATGGAAGCTCAAATCACCCGAAAACTCTCATTCCAACATATAATAGAATAGGAACATGTTTTGTGAATATTTAATATGTAAACGCCACATAGGAAACCTATGTATATATTGAGGTGGGAGTATTAGATATTAAAGAAGCACAGGAGAACACATATATTAAAATAAAATGGATGCACATTTAATAACATAAGATATATATATATATATATATATATATATTATAATTGACGTTCAATCTAAAAATCATTGAATTCAACATACATCTCTTTCGAAATTGATTGCAACTTTTTCTCTCTATTGTAGGAGGTTCAAGCAAGAAATGGGTCATTGTAGGTGGAGGTGCTGCAGGTGTGGGTCTTGTTATGATTCTTCTTGCAGTATTTGTTTGGTACAGACGATCCAAACAACTCAAGAGGATTACCGGAGGTAAAACGACTTGGCGACTTTCTAATGTGCGGTGTTTCTAATTTATTTATTACATTATTGGTACCGTTTAATCCATATAACCTAACTCACCTAGTGGGATAAGGATTAGGTTGTTGTTCTTGGTGTTTGCATAAATATATTTTATTTTTTGATAAATGTTTGCATAAATAATAAACTTATGAATTTCTATCCTCATTTATTTATTAAGAAACTCAAATTTAATATTTTAACTTTCAGGTGATATATTGGGAGCAACTGACTTGAAGGGTCCAGTTAGTTACAAGTATAATGATTTGAAAGATGCAACCAAAAATTTTAGTGAAGAAAATAAACTAGGACAAGGGGGCTTTGGCAACGTATACAAGGTAAACTTAAGTTGCTTTTGGAAAATATTTCAATTGCAGTAACGTGATGTTAGGGGCAGAGCTAGAAATTTTAGAGGAGGAGCCAACCTAATTAACATATATAATGTAAAATAAAATTAAAATAATTGTCATACGAACACACACACACATATAAGGGATAAAATGTTATGTGACATTTTTAAATAATCACGTAATGATTAATCACTATTAATTAACTTTCAATCATAATCATTCAAGTATAACTATATATATATATAACATATATATAGGGAACGTATCATATGAGAAAATTGAATTATTATAAAAGCGAGATGAGTGAATTTTGACTGTTATATCTTATACAAATGGTCAAGATTAGAACATAAAGTCATCTGACATTTTTAAATGAGTATGTGAATATTAATTATCATTAATTAACTTTTAATCATGACCATCCATATATAATTATATGACACAGATTTACCTTTTTTATTCTCATAATAAATCTCATTTTTGGAGGAACCATGGCAATCCCACCCACCCCGCTTGGCTCCGTCTCTAAG
This sequence comes from Dalbergia cochinchinensis, assembly GCA_031216125.1. Lineage (NCBI taxonomy): Eukaryota > Viridiplantae > Streptophyta > Magnoliopsida > Fabales > Fabaceae > Dalbergia > Dalbergia cochinchinensis. Next base: position 50,887,601 of record CM062371.1, on the reverse strand, counting down.
TGATATGAACGTAAATTTTCTTGATATCATTACGTAAGGAATCACATATTAATAACTACATATAATAATTGAATTTTTCATGAATTTGCTTATATGGAGAAACATATGGGGAATCATGCATTAATAATTAGAAATTTTAGTTGTTTAACGGGTAAATCTAGTAATTCGCATATATTGTTAGTGACCTTATTATTAGGTATTTTAGTTATCTAACAAGTGAATTTGGTGAAAAAAGTTTTACATCGATTATTACTTATCTTACCATACAAAGATCGAGATCACCTCCAAGGGAATTTGAGGGAGGAATGTAGGTTCCATGTTCGGTTCGTGGATAAAAAAGTATTATTAGGAAAGTTTGATTTCCAAGAATGAAAATACCCCATTCTCATTCCCCCGTCAGACAATCACGGGACCACCATCGGTTGACATTATTTTGTCATGGATATTTTTGAAAAAAAATAGTATTCCCAAAAATACCACTTGGTATTTGGTTTGTATATAAAACATCTCTATATTGAATATTCTTAGGAAAGCTATTTCTAGGAATAACTTTCCTGGATATAAGATTCCTAGAAATATAAAAACAGCCCGTGAACCAAATAGCCCCCATAGTTTGGCTATGGGTTAAACAATGGGTGGAAATATTTATGGATAAACTTCAAATGTAAAATTACACATGAAATTTAGCCATAAAAATTTGCACATCATTCTTACTCCCAACCACACATATCCTAAGATTTTATATAAAAACAAATCCCTTTTATTCCATGATTAAAATTGTTTTATATGTTATTTGTCAGGGTACTTTGAAAAATGGAAAAATTGTTGCAGTCAAGAAATTGATTCTGGGTCAACCCAACAGGATGGAAGATAACTTCGAAAGTGAAGTAAAGCTTATAAGCAATGTGCATCATCGAAATCTAGTTAGACTTCTTGGTTGTTGCAGTAAAGGTCCCGAGAGAATCATTGTTTATGAATATATGGCGAAAAATAGCCTTGACAAATTCTTGTTTGGTAACTTTTGTGAAAATCACAATCACATATATATTTCTTCTCTTTCCTCTCTTTTTTTCAGTCATGTGCTTAATATATTAGCTTTGGAAGCAGGTAATAGAAAAGCCTCCCTCAATTGGAAACAACGTTATGATATAATTTTGGGCATAGCAAAGGGACTGGCCTATCTACATGAAGAATTCCATATTTCTATCATACATAGAGATATAAAAACTGGAAATATCCTCTTGGATAGTGAACTTCAACCCAAAATTGCTGATTTTGGGTTGGCACGATTTTTACCAGGGGATCAATCTCATCTAAGCACAAGATTTGCAGGAACATTGTAAGTAAACATGAATTATGCAATTTAATGACTTTAATTTATTTGTAAACTTTTGTGGGTAAAATTTACCTCCAAGCTATGCATAAATATTAGAAATGAGTATTGTCATTTTTTTCAGTATAACTCAAGTGAAGAAAGAGAAAATATGCTAAATAAGGCCTACACATTTTAAAGAGGTTTTGCATGCTTAAATGTTTTATTCCATTATTTGGACATGACACATGTATATAATATATTGTCTTTTCTTGATACATGTGCATGTTATACTTGCCTGTACTCAATCATATTAATTATGTCTACATATACACCATGCTAAAAAAAGAAAAATTTCCCATTTGTATTCATTTCTTTCTCCACATAACATGCCATGTAAGAAAAAAAATGACATAAAACTATTCTTGGGAATCTTTGTTTTAATGATGAAATGAGTGTTATGGAATCATCAGGGGATATACAGCACCTGAATATGCAATCTATGGTCAATTATCAGAGAAAGCTGATACATATAGCTATGGCATTGTAGTCCTAGAAATCATAAGCGGTCAAAAGAGTACAGAAATGAAGGTTGATAACAATGGTGATGAATACCTTCTTCAACGAGTAAGAATTTCCCCATTACTATCTATACCTAAGATTTTTTTTTCTTTTAATATTTTACCACAAAGCAATTTTATGTTGTTAGAACAGTTGCTAGAATTTTGAAATGGAAAATAAAAGTGGTTGTTGTGTACAATAAGGTGGTTAGACTCATTTACTAAATATGAACTCATATGCCATGTAATTTCGATAAGCAAATTCATATTAAAATTTAGATCTATTAAAATTGTCTTTCCCATATGACCTTTGTTCTTTGCATTTTATTTTTTTAAAAAAATCTTTCACTTTAACAGGCATGGACATTGCATGAGCAAGGCATGGACATGGAGTTGGTGGATAAAAGCTTAGACCCTAATCAATATGATGCAGAAGAAGTGAAGAAAATCATAGGAATTGGTTTGCTTTGCACTCAAGCATCACCTGCAATGAGGCCAACAATGTCTGAAGTAATATTCCTACTCAAAGGCAAGGGCTCACTTGAGCACATGCAACCTACAATGCCAGTCTTTGTTGAGTCAAATTTAAATGCTCGGGGAGACATGTTTGCCTCAACTGGTTCCTCTACAACTGCATCCAATGCAATAGCGTCTAATGCAACTGTCTCCACTTCTATAGTATCAGCTCGATGATTACATAAATGAAAGAGAAGAATTAGTGATTTATTTGAATGTTGAACCATAAAGAATGAAATAAAAAACAAAACCAAAGATTGTTTTTGTTAAGTCCTGTGTTCTAGATTTTATATAGTTTCTTAAACATAAATCCTATAAATAGGAAGCATATATGCTAAAAAAGGTCGTTGTGGTGTTGTGTACTTAATTAAGTTTTATGTGGTGACTATGAAATAAAATACTACTTATTTAATGACCTGCAAAACCTTCCATTAGAATTTTTGTTAGGGTACGATTTTGGTAATGATAGTTTTTTTATCTAATAACCTGCTCAAGGTGCTGTCATAGTGTTCTTTTTGCTTAGACAGCTTTTGTTGTGGTTTCCTTTATTTCTTTGTTTGCGCTGTTTTGCTGTGTTTGTGTTGTGTGATTTGTTATCTTGACGTTTTCATTTTTTTTTTCTTTTGAGTATTGCTTGGTGATCTTTGATGTTCTTTTTGCTATTCCCTTTCGGAGTTTGGCAATCTATAATTATAAAAGAAAAAGTAATCAGATAAACTCCCAATTGCTAGGGAGGTATCTAAAAGAAAATAGTACAAAAAATAATTTGATACAGTTATAACAAATAAAACAAACTAATAGGCTCAGGGATTGATACACAATGTAATTAAATGATTTATGGTGTGATAATGAGTACCAAAATAAATAATAGAATTAAATCTATTAATTCACATACAATGGCGATAATAAATATGTGCAAAGCCAAAAGAAAAGGAAAACCAAATTTCAACGTAGAAAATTCCCCAAATACCTAGGCAAAAATCATGAGACAAACTCCAAAAAGTATTCAATCACACTCAGGATCTTTACAAAATATTATTTTCACACTTTTAAACCCAAAAGGTAAATATAGTATATCAATGTAAAAACTATCCTATTCAAATACTATAATTTTGCACTACCAAAGAGTAATATGGTTGATACATCCAAAATATTCTCGATGTATTTACCCACACTCTACACTCTTTAAGATTTACTCACTATTTTTTTCTGCCACTCTTATTAGAAAGTAACACTCTTTGTGTATATCTCTCACTTTGGAACTTGTATTGTGAATTGCTTTTTGTTGTTAACTTCACATGAATGAAGCTCGTCCATTTATAAAGGTAAAAAGCAATGTGAAAACATTGCAAATATTCTGTTGAAATTAAAAATTTTCCATAGCCTTCCAACCACCAAATTTCAGTGTTGAAAATTTAATGCCTTGTCTTGTGGCTTTTGACCACAAAGGCTAGACCCCACAACTTTCCCCTAGTCGATGGGAAATAATATTGGAGCAATCATCTAGGATCTATGCTAATAAGCTCGGCACAGGTTAAACTTATCTCATACTACTACTTTATCATTGTATCTGTAAGGTTTTGATCAGCGTGAATCTTATCCAGTTTGAATTAATTTTCTTCTACTACTTGAAGTAGGCAGTGATATTTGACATCAATACACTTCATCCGCAAGTGATATATCATATCCTTACTCAAATTCAAAGCACTTTGATTGTCATAATGAAAAATAAACTTATTCTGTGTTGTAACTGAGAAAAAAAATGAACTAAAGATCACCGTACACCTTATGTGGTATAGACCAGCATAGTACCCTCTCTTTCTTTTTATTTCTCTCTTCCCTTTCCCCCAGCCTACTCTCGCGTAACACTCTCTCACTTACTTCTTCTTCTTCCTGTTTTTCTTTCTCTCCTTCTCACTTCCTCCCATTCTTCTTCATCTTCTTTGTTTCTATCTTCAAAAAATATCACCACCACCTCCATCATCATTCTCTCCTCCTCCTCTTCATCACCTTCCACCATTTTCTCTCTCTCTTCTACCTCCATTTTCTCTCTCTAACCTCTATTAGAGAGCTTAAATCTGTTAGAAGGAATTGAAGTGATTTTCTTCATCAACTCTACTTTTTAAGTGGTAAATAAGCTTCTTCACTACTCTTTTTAATTTGTTTTAGTTCCTAGTTTATTTAGGATTAATATTAGTGTTTCTTTGAACCTTATAAATTGGGGATTTTAGTAATTTGGGGCTAATGTATGTAAATTGGTGACATTGTTAGCTCACTAATATTGTATTTATCTTGTTTTTAGAGTTATAGAGCATTTGAGCATCAACTGTTGGATTGGTGGCACTTGGGAGTTGATCTTCAGTTCTTTAAACCAGTTTGTGAGTAGACATTATGTCTATAATTATTTTTAATTATGCTAAATTATCTCTAAATGTATTTTAGTAAATTAGAAACTAAGAAACAATTAGTTAACTATGCGTATAAATTTGATGAAAGTAAATCTGATGCATATATCTTATGTTTTAATTGAAAATTTACACATGAGACAATATGATTTGATTTGGAAATTGCATAAAAAAATATTAAATTTCATAGATTTAAAATAATTGAAAGTTATCGACCCCTGATATGGATTTGAGAAATAGTTTATTGGTAGGAGGGATGGCTTTTTTTTTTTGGTTGCTAATATGTATAGAACTAGTTGAATATGATATGTACAAAATAATTATATGTTTTGGATAGAATCTCTAACATGATTTGAGTTAACGACAGTAAGCATTAGCCTTGGTGTACCTTGACTATATTTGATTAGGACCATAAAGTGGATCCTTATGGTCTACGACTACTCGAATAGGTAGGACCATTCTGTTTCAGGATCACATGAAAGAACAGCCACCTGAGTGTAAATCCTTCTATTTAACCTGAATTTGTCGATTCCCTATTAATTTATATAAAGCTGGTTGTTTTCAAAATTCCTTTTTGTTATAAAAGAATTTGTTGACTTTATGTGAACTAGGAAATTATTATTGTTTCACTTTTGGATTATGTATTGTCTCATGTGAGTTTTAGACATCATGTCTACCACTGAGTTACAAAACTCACTCTGTTGTTTCCTTCTCTTTTCCAGATATAGGTGCAGCTCCAGGTTCCAATCCCGTGGATCCTTTGTAACCGACTGTCTAAGTTGATGAACCTTCTTGGGAAGGCCTTTTTGGCATACTGAAACTTTTTTACATTTTTTTTTGGTTTTAGCCTATTAGCACTGTTTTAATGCTCCATATCACAGGCAAAGTCCTCGGATTAGTTTTGTGTTTATGTTTATATTTATGCTTAAGCATATGTACTTAAAACTTCGATATACATAGACTATATTATGGAAAGGATTTGTAAACTTAGAATTATATTGTGAAGTATATTCCGAGTTATGGTTGGACTCATATTTTGTAGTTATGAATTTATATTTGAAACTAGTTTAAAAACTAACTTGATTCATGCTTGATTTAGGATTGGATTTGATTTAGATTACTTATCAGAACTTGAATTGAAATTTATATGTTAGGTTGATTATTCTGTTGCTGGAGGCGCATTATGAGAATGCTTGAAAACTGACTGTATTTTATTTTGCTTTCATACATGTTGTATTTCTAAATTTTGGAATATTCAAAAAACAGAGGAAACTCTGTTTGCTTTTTTGTAAAACTTGCATGTTGAGGCTTGCAGAGGAACATGTTCCCTACGCGCCGGTCATGGCCCAAGTTGGGTCGTGACATTCTACTTCATTCTTAATTGTTAAAGGAATTTTTTCAACCAAAGTATTTTTTTCCAACTTCAGTCATAGTAACATATTCTGCCTAAATAGTACTGGACAAGGCAACACTGCAATTTTGATAGCCAAAACACAGCTTCACCTATAAAAGTAAACACAAATACAAAAGTATCTTTCCTACCATCCAATCACCTACCATATCGGTATTTGTATAGCCTTCCAGAATTGTTTCTAGTCCTCCAAAACACAAGCACATTATCAAACTACTCTTTTGATATCTCAAGATCCACTTCATGGCTTCGCAATGATCTTTACTAGAATTGAAAAAAAAACAAACTTGCTAACAACTCCAACTGCATGCGCAACTGCAGAGGAGTAAGGTATGTTAGTAATAACTTTCTTTTCTTCATCAGTAGTGGGGCAACTCCTTTTACGAAGTTTAAAGTGATTGGCTAACAATGTGCTAATTGATTTAGCATTTTTCACGTTGAATGTTTCTAGAACCTGTTTCACATATTTTAATATTTTCTTCTTCTTTTCTTCTTGTTCCTCAATTTTTAATATTTTATAATTATACAAATATATATATATATATATATATTCAAATTTTAATTCAAATTTAGATCAATTATTTTCTTTCCCCTTCCTCCTTGATGTTTAGAATTGCAACAAATTAATTTTGAAAGAAATTTTCACAAAGATGTTGTGTACAATAATTAATTATTGAACATATTATTCATTTTATAATGATATGTATATGAAAAATTCATTCTCTTCTGCACACTTTTCCTTTTTTTTTTCAACTTCCTAATGAAGTGATTTCAAAGAAAGAAATTTACCAAATCATTATTTTGAACCCATCCAACGCACAAAATAAATCTCGTTAGCAAATATAATCATAATTATTAATAAAAATAGCTTAATCGATTAATTAGATTAAAAATTTCTTAATAAGAATAAAATTATTAACTTTTAATTTCTAAATTGGAATCAAATAACTCTAAAAATATTTCATTTAATTATCTTTTTGTTCCTCATCTTTCAATATTTTATAAGAATACAAATATGTACATTCAATTTTTAAGTCAAATTTAAATAAATTATTTTATTGTCCCTTCTCTCTTTGTTCTTTAGAAATGCAATAAAATAATTTTAAAGAAAAATTTCACAAAGATATATGGAAGATAACTAATTATTGACCATATATTTTATTTTATAGGGATATGTGTATACAAAATTCATTCTCTTTCGCACATGCTTCCTTTTTTTTCAACTTTTTCATAAAGAAAAATGTTTCAAAAAAAGAAATTTACAAAATTATTATTTTGAACCCATGCAACGCATGAGATAAATCTCTTTAGCAAATATAATAATTATTATTAAAAATTATTTAATTGATTAATTAGATTAAAAATTACTAAATAATGATAAAATTATCTACTTTTAATTTCTAAATGGGAATTAAATAATCCTAAAAATATTTTATTTATTTTCTTCTTGTTTCTCAAGTTAATATTTTATATGAATAAGAATATCTATATTCAATTTTTAAGTCAAATTAAAATAAATTATTTTCTTTTTCCTTGTCTTCTTGTTCTTTAGAATTGCAATAAATTAATTTTAAAGAAAATTTCACAAAAATATTATGTAAGATAACTTATTATTAAACATATAATTCATTATATATATATATATATATCATATTCCTATGAGTCAAAATCCTACCATAAAATATGTTATTGAATTGTGTAAAATAGGTTATTTGGTAAGATTTTTAACTCATAAAATCATATGTCATATAGAATTATTGACTGATGACATGTATTATTGAATAATGTGACCTTTTATTAACTAGAGACTAATGATAAGGACAAAAACTAAATAATTTTAAAAATATTTAAATAAAAAAATTTAAAATCAATATAAAAATTACTTACAAGAAAAATATAACGATTTTATTTTTTAGAAACCACAACATGCTTAAGGCAATAGCGAATCCTCAACAAACTTCATCGTCAATGGTTTTGAAGTCAACTGCTTCCTCTTTATACTATACAAATATTAAAATAGTTTAATTAAAAATTAAAATATTTTCCATGTTATCTTGGTCTCTTTCATTCTTCTCGATCACTGTGTATCAACGAAAATTTCTTATCTTCTCCGAAAGGAGAGGATTCTCTCATGTAAAAATTGGACATGACAATCTCAAGTGAATATTTATACTATGGATTGAGTTACTTTTAATAGGTGAAAAGTTAAAAAAAAAATAAAAAATAACAATGTTCACATGATAAGGTCTTTATAATGTCCACATGGGAGGATAATTTTTCCTCCTCGGGATAAAGACTCCTCCTCCGCATGTATTTTGCATCACAAAAATTTTCTTAGAAATGTAAAAGTAGCAGGCCCATTGAAATAGATGGTGCGCATGATAAGTGGCGGAAAAAGTGCTCCATATATCAACTATGTTCTGGGTTTTTTGTTTTGTGTTTTTTTGTTTTTGAGGAATTTCTATCTCTAAAAACACTTTTACCGCTAATAATCTTTTCAACAGTTGCATTTTTCCCCCCTTTGGTTTGCATGGGCGTTTGAGCAGTGACAAATTCCTTTAAAGTTATAGGGATAAACTTATAATATCCTTTTTATACATATCACCATGAATTCAACATCTGACTAGATATTTAAGAAACTGAATTACCTACCAATTGTGTTAGGTCACGTAATTACAATGGTCTTTTTTTCTTAAAATATTTGAACATTGATTCTAAAAAATTTTAATACTCATGAAAATACCAGATTAATTTGGTACATGAATCACGACATACAGGTATGTTATTAATTAAAATCGGAAGTTATCATATTTTATGCGCTTTATTATTCAATTTTTAACTGAAAATATATTTTTTTTAAGACTAAATTCTAAATTGGTCCTTAACAAACAACTATGCTAGCAAAAATAAAGTTCTCAGGACAAAAAAAATACATTTCATCATTCCTATTTCCTAATAGCTAAAATTTTCATATTTTAAACCTAAAAAACTTTCGACAGGGTTACTTGTCCAAACTATTTTTATCGTGATAATACTGGGGTTACTCTTTTTTTCGGAAGAAAAGAAATTCTGAAACAAGGTACCCTATATAAGTGTGAGAACCACCATGTCACATCATTTGCTATAGTAAGTAAGATATTTTTTCGATAAACATAGTATGATATCGTGGATTGAATTTGTGGCTCTAGTGAATGATGCATATTTGGATGAATGGACGTAGTCAAGTGAATAGCACCAATTAGATCACATGCCACCGTTGACGGATTCAAAGCGGGAAAGGGGCGGCCCCGGTTCTCCACCCACCCCCTCTTCGGCTCTCTAATTTCTACGCGCAATCCTCACCATATATTTAAAATATTGAAATTTTTAACTTATTTTGTACGCACTCAGATTTAATGTATATAATAAAAAGGAGAAATTGGGTACCTCCCGCGCACTTCACCTGCAAAATTAACAAAAACATGTAAATCGACCTCTTATCATTTTTTATGTATCGACCTATTAACATTTTTTATGTGCGTGCTTTAGTTATTTTGTGAAGTTTTCACATATTATTAGCAAAAAATATATGTATTATACTCTTTTAAATTTTAGGTTAGGCGTAATCCAACACCCAAATTTTCACTAGCGTTTGTTTCCGTTCTCAACAACTCTTTTACTCCAAAATTTTAACGATGTGCAGATCGACCACTTAATATTTGTTAACTATGTAAATTGACCTTTTTGTTTAATTGATTGTTAAAAGACATAACACACGTTTAATAAGGTTTTGGATATTAAAGTACACGTCATTTATTTCTTTAGGGTATTGTCACATAGAAGATTAATAATATATAATTTTTTGGTTTGTCCTTCGATACTCTAAGGATACCAATACCATTTTTATTTATGATGATTGTGATTAAATTTTTATTTTTTTTATATTTTAATAAGTTGAATTAGTGGAATACAAAATATAATTTTAACCACAAATAAATACAAGGTATCGATACCCTTAATTTTATAAAGATATCAGAAAAATATCGTATATTTTTGCAACTTAGATAACTTTTAAAATCTTATTAAATGATTGGGGGAACAACAAAGATGACATGAATTGGTTACGTGTGTGAATAGTATTCCACTTATATCACCCAATTCTTCTATGATATTAGAAACTAGTAAGAAGGACAAAGCATAATAAAGGATGTTGAACCTTAAGCTAGTGGCCTTGACCCTGATATGGCGGTGGGCGTGGTATCATCATCACCATGGTTCAGTTGTTGCAGAGCCGGAGACACTTCTACTGGATCAAGGGTGCAGCCAAATCAAAGCAACCAACTCGAGCAATTTCCTTGGCAACATCCATGGGATGTTTTCAGAGCTGAGAGCAGATATTAGCAATCAGAGCAATAATCACTTTGGCACAGCACAGAGAGACATAGGAGATCAGACAATAGTGTATGCTATGTTTCAGTGCAGGAACTACCTCTCCAAAAAGGACTGTCTTGCTTGCTTCGACACTGCCACCACCCAAATCCGCACCTGTTCCGATGCCGGTGGTGCCAGAGTCATCTACGAAGGGTGCTTTCTCAGGTATTAGATATATATATATATATATACATATATATATATATATATATATATATATATATATATATATAACAGCTACATCAGTTATATATAGATTACACAGTTCATTCACTTACATAAAATCAATCAGTATCATTCTTCTTTTTTTTTTCCTCCCTCTCTATTTATATGAAAATTACAAAATACCTAAATTGATGATTTGAAAATGTTTTTTTGGACAAATTAGTTCCTCCCTATTTAAAAGTCTTAGATTGGTCCTTCATATTTTGAAACATAGGACAAATTGATCTTTTCTTTTGTTTTTTTTAATTGTATGGAACTTTATGAAAAGATTAATATATCCCCTTTGAAACATGAGGATCAATTTATGATTTTCAATTTCTAAGAATATGTTTGGATTGGTAGTATTGGATGGAGTAGAGTGGATTTTTATTTGCTTTATTGCTCAAAGATGGATGAATTTCATTCCATCCAATTCCACCACTAACTCTTCTCAATTTTTTTCTCCCAAATTGAGAGAAATGGATAGATCAATAGATATCCAAACAATAGAGTGAATTAATTATTTCACTCCGCCCTACTCCACGACATTCTATTTTATTTCACTATGTCTTGCTCCACCATATTCCATCAATCAAAACATACCCTAAGAGTCTGCTTTGTCCCCCAACATATTTCTAAGGAACCAATTTGATTATTTATTCTACGAAATATCTCTTGCTTTGATCGCAATAACACGGTATCAATCGAGGTTTTATATTGCGTTTGCCGCTTTCATGACATATATTGCGAGTTCATGTAGAGTGAAATTTTTGCGTATTGTTAAAACAAAAAGTATAAATAGAGGAACAGAGGAAAAGAGAAGAAGAATGATTTATCACTGTACTTAATTTATTGTTACATTCAAATTAAATAAGAACTATGTTCTCATTTGAATGTAGTTTATTTTATTTAGTTTTTATGGTGGATAGTTAGACAAGTGTGGTGGATATACTTAGACAAGTATATGGTCAACGCATCGCTAGTGTTAAATGATCCGAAAACAATCTTAAAAATCTTAGGTGCGGCCGTAATTGTTAAGCACTCCTTCTCATCCATAATATATGTCATTTAAGATTATGTATAGAAAATAAAATGACAATTAGATTTTATTTATCTTTTTTAAAAAATAAAAGATAAAAATACTCTTTATCACTCATAATAAATTATCTCTCTATTAAATAACTATACTCATATCTATTTATTCTCACTCATCATAAATATAGAGATAAAAATAAGCAAAAAACAATTAATACATTTTTAAAATATAAAAATAATTTATATTTTGTATCAACTAAAAAAAAATTAAAAATAACTTATATTATGTACCAAACAAAATATAATTACTTGCAACAAGTTATAATCATTTTTTCCTTTTTGTCAACTCAATTCACGGACACCAAGGGGAGGAGGAGAGGTTCTCAGACCGTGGGAGTCGAACTCCAGCCCATGCTATTTCATGATATGCACTCTTGCAGAGGCACTCAAACCACTTAGCTGTTACCTCGTGTGTAGCCTTGAGTCCATTTGGGTTGAGGAGCCTCAACGGATGGATTCACCTCATAGGGTGGGGCTTATGCGCCCACAAATATGTTTAGCAATTATATAGATATATGTATATGTATATTTATTTTTATTATTTTATTGAGTTTGACTCTATACTACCTTTAAATGAGGTAAAATAATAAAATACAACTCACTTCACTTCCCATTATACGTGTATATTATTCTTACCCTTATTATTAAAATATTTTTGGATCCGTCACTTGCAAGCTGCTTTGCACATTTTTAGTCTAGCGTTACTTGATATTTTGGCCAGCTGCCTCAATAAATTTGGACATAGCTTCCCATTAAAAGAAATAAAAAGAAACTTTTGGTTGACTTTGATGTGTAATTAGGTACGAGACTACTATTTTTTTCTTCCATGAGGCCGCGGAACCAAGCAATGCCGGCATAGTGTGTGGGAACAAGACTGCAAACGAAGCCACTGCTTTTGGTGCAGCTGGAAAACAAGCGCTGATGTATCTCCAAAATGAAACACCAAAAACCAAAGGCTTTTTTGCTGCTACTAAGACACAATTAGTGGGTGGGGGTGCAATTTATGCAATTGCACAATGTGTTGAAACTACATATGAGAGCAATTGTTTAAATTGCTTGACAGTTGGATCCACAAACTTGCAGAGTTGCCTTCCCAATACAGATGGTAGCGAATATGATGCAGGATGTTTTATGAGATATTCGCAGACTCCCTTCCTCGCTGATTATAACCAGACCATTGATCTCACGCCACACTCAACACAAGGTATGTATAAAAGGATTTGATTTCTATGCTCTCATAGTGAGAATTTTTTTTATAAAGTCATTCAATTATATATTGTCATATTACGTATCTATTTTAAAAATTATATAAATAAATAAATATTTTAATTAAATGACAGTATAGTGCTTTACATAGCTATTACATCAAAACAAGACATTGTATACTAAAGACCTTTCTTTTAATTATTGGATGAATTGATAACTTTTTCACTTATTTGATTTATCTAATTATCTTTATTGAATTTTGGTAAACTGACAAAATATTTCTAGCTATTGTAGCATTACTTGTAAAATTTAGGTTTAACTATTTTATAAGTCCTCATAATTTTATTTAATTTTTGATTAAATCATTATAATTTAAAAATTTATAATTAAGTCCCTATATTAAATACCATTTTATTCAATCAGGTTATTTTTGTCAATAATATAGTGCACTTAATGAAATCAGATATACTATATACATTATTAATCTAAAGTTCTAAACCACTTAATATACATAGAATAAATATCAATGACTAAAAATAGTAGAAAGCACCAAATCACTCATTTAGTATAGTATATTCTATTTAGACATTCAAAAAATTCCATTTGATATTTACTTTATCACCGTTACATAATTCTGTCTCCTCCTCACCCCTACTTCCTCCTACCATGCCACCTTCCTTTCCCCATCTCCCCCTAACTGTTGGGCGGTTTTGATTTTTCAAAGTCACTATATATGCATAGTAACTTGCATAGTAACTCCACCTAACCGTTTCACCTACTCACAGAAAGTTACTGTGTACTTGCATAGTAACTCCCTCGAAACTCTATAAATAGAGGGGATGGAAACAAAGGAAATCCATCCCAAGCTGAATGCATTTCTTAGCTGTTTTAGAAAGAAGTGGTATAAACTTCTTGTAGTGAGAGAAAAATAGAGAGAGGGTGTGAGAAAATTCCAAGAGTGTAGTGTGAGTATACACTGGGGGTTTTGGGTCTATTCTCTAGATCTCTGTAATACTACAAATTGTAGTAGAAGAGAGTCTCACTGGGGATACACTATATTGTAATTACTCTTTAAATATAGTGGAGTATTTTTCGGAGTTTGGCCCGTGGTTTTTTCCTCAAAATTACAGGAGGGTTTTTCATGTTAAAATATTGGTGTGCAGTTCTATTGATCTATTTGTTGGTGCGAATAGTAACGATACTATTCACAAATAGTGACACGGGTCCCACTATATAGTACTATTCATAATAGTGAAGCAGGTCCCACTGCATATACTATTTACGTGAATAGTGATTTGTGGCCCCACTGTGCAATACTATTCACCGTGCATCATTTTTCCGTCTCTCCACAAATTTGGGCGCGCTTCCACTCACATCCATAAAGTGTTTATTATACTTGGGATGTACCGTACTCTTGATATTACTAACAAGTGGTATCAGAGCTCTTTTGGTTCGGTGGGATTTATTCTTAGTATGCTCTGTGGTTGCAGCTTAGTCTGATCTTCCACATCAGAAAAGAATTTCTCTCTAGTACTTGAGGATCAATCCTTGGTTGCTGTTGCTGGAAGACAGTGTGATACTGTGAGAGTGCAGTTTGGAAAGGTTCTGGCTAAGGAAAGACTTGGTATTTAAGCGTGTCCATTGTGACCCACCTCTCTTTCCTGGGGACCCTCTTGGTGCACTGTTTACAGTTGATTTGCACAATTCCAGTATACGGTTACAATATAAGGTTCTGACTAAGATCCAAGATGTCGGTGCCAAAATTTGAAGTGGAAAAGTTTGACGGGTCCAACGACTTCAGACTATGGAAGCTGAAACTACAGGCATTGCTTAATCAGCAAGGTCTTGCAAAGGCGTTGGAAGGCAAAGAAAAATTGTCAGAGTCATTAGCTGATGACAAGAAGGAGGAGATGATGCTCAAAGCACTGAGTACAATACAATTGAGTCTTGCGGACAATGTTCTGTGAGAAGTCATGGAAGAAGAAACCGTTGATTCACTATGGAAGGCTTTGGAAGAAAAATACTCTGTGAAGACCTTGTCCAACAAGCTTTATCAAAGAAAGAGACTGTACACGTTCAAATATTCAGGAGGAAAATCAATGCAAGAGCATATAGACGACTTCAACAGAATGATCTCTGATGTTGGAGCAGCTGGAATTAAAGTAGAAGATGTTGACCAAGCCATGATCTTATTAACTTCGCTACCTCCGTCTTATGATAACTTCTGTGATACCATACTTTATGGTAGATCCGATATCTCAGTGAAAAATGTCAAAGAATCACTGATGATAAAAGAGCATCAGAAGTTAGTATCTGGACCCAGTGCCGAAGGTCCTGCAGATGGGTTGTTTGTAACGAGAGGGCGAAGTCAAGAAAGAGAATCAGGAAGTAAAAGCAAGAGAAGATCAAAGTCCAAAAGGCACAAGTCTGTTAAGTGCTTTCATTGTCACCAGATGGGACATATCAGAAGAAATTGCCCAGAGAAAGGAGAAATCAGGAGATTCTGCCAACATAACAATTGAAAGTTCGATGATAGTGATGCGATCTTTGGTTCGGCCTTGACAGTATTCACAGGAGACATAGGAAATGAATGGATCCTAGATTCTGGTGCATCCTTTCACATGACACCTAATCGAAGTTTTTTCTCATCTTATAAAAAGCGGGATGGAAAAGTTAGATTGGGAGATAATAGAATAATTCCAATTGAAGGTGAAGGAGATGTGCAAGTAAAATTGGATGATGGTACTAAAAGGACGTTTCAAGCATGGCATGTTCCAGAACTGGGTAGGAACCTGATCTCATTAAGTGCCCTAGATAATCGGGGGCACAAGTTCATTGGAGAGGGTGGATTCTTGAAGGTGATCAAAGGTTCAATGGTGGTGTTGAAAGGAAAATTGCAGGGTGGAATCTATTTATTGCTGGGAAGCACAATTGATGGAAGTGCTGTTGTTCTATCCTCTGAAAAAAATGATGATGCTACACGAATGTGGCACATGCGACTTGGTCATATGAGTGAGAAAGGAATGACCATACTTGCTAGCAAAGGCTTATTGAAAGGCCTGAAGAATTGCAAACTTGGTTTCTGCAAAAATTGTGTATTTGGAAAGCAAAAACGGGTTAAGTTCAATTCTGGCAAACACAACAGCAAGGGAATATTGGAGTATGTCCACTCGGATGTTTGGGGTCCAGCCCCTGTCAACTCTATAGGTGGAGCTCGCTATTTTCTTACTCTGATAGATGATTATTCTAGGAAAGTCTGGATTTATTTCCTGAAGAAAAAAGAAGAGGTGTTCGACAAATTCAAGCAATGGAAGGCCATGGTCGAGAAGCAAACCGGGCGATCAGTCAAGAGACTGAGAACTGACAATGGCGGAGAATTTTGTAGTAAAGAATTTGTGGAGTTCTGCAGAAATGCTAGTATAGTGAGGCACTATACTGTACCAGGAACACCACAGCAAAATGGAGTTGCAGAACGGATGAACAGAACACTTCTAGAGCGTGCAAGATGCATGCGAATTAATGCAGCACTTCCCAAATCATTTTGGGCTGAGGCAATAATACTACCAGATACCTGATAAACAGATCTCCATCAACTGCTATTGATCTGAAGATTCCACAAGAGGTATGGTCCGGTTGACCCGTAAACTATTCTGATTTGAAGATATTTCGTTGTCCTGCATATGCCCATGTGAGTGATGGTAAACTTGAGGCGAGGGCAAGAAGGTGTATATTTCTAGGGCATGCACGAGGGGTGAAAGGCTACAGATTGTGGTGTACAGAAAAGGCAAGTTCACCTAAAATTATTGTCAGCAGAGATGTCACTTTTGACGAGGCGGCAATGCTAAATCAGAAGAAGGAATCAAATTTAGATGAGGCAGAAACAGATCATGGTGCTAGGAAGCAAGTGGAGCTGGAGATTGACTGTGGGAAGATGAAACAAGAAAAAGATACAATGGATCAGCCGAGTACTTCAGGAATTACTCAACCTGAAGTAGAACAACAAGATGAACATAAAGATACTGGTGAACAAACCAGAGAGTTAGAGCTATACAGTATTGCTACTGGCAGAGAAAGGCGAGAAATTCAGAAACTAAAAAGATATCTGGATTCTGCTACCTGTGCACTTGACTCATTAGATGCAAATCCTATAGCATTTGCCTTGGCTATGGCAAATGGTGCAGTTGGAGATGAACCATGTACCTACCGTGATGCAGTAGATAGTAAGGAGTCGAAGTTGTGGCTGATAGCAATGAATGAGGAGATTGAATCTCTTCAGAAAAATCAGACATGGGAGCTAGTACAACTTTCAAAGGGGAAAAGAGTAGTTGGCTGTAAATGGGTTTACAAAAGGAAAGAAGGAATCCCTGGCATTGAACTTCCAAGGTTTAAGGCGAGACTGGTAGCAAAGGGTTATACTCAGAAGGAGGGTATTGACTTTCATGAAGTATTCTCTCCTGTGGTGAAGCATAGCTCTATTCGGATCCTATTAGCTATTGTGAGTACGTTTAACTTGGAGCTAGAACAGCTTGATATGAAGACGGCATTCTTACATGGTGAGCTAGAGGAGCAGATCTACATGAGTCAACCAGAGGGATTTGTAGTTCCTGGAAAGAAGAACCATGTTTGCCTATTGAAGAAGTCATTATATGGCTTGAAGCAGTCCCCGAGGCAGTGGTACAAAAGGTTTGATGCATTTATGATTGGTACTGGATATAGTAGAAACCAATATGATAATTGCATCTACTCTAAGGAGCTTCTAGATGGTTCACGGATTTATCTGTTGTTGTATGTAGATGATATGCTAATTGCAGCTCACAACAAGGCTGAAATTAGTATGTTGAAAACACAGTTGGGAAAAGAGTTCAAGATGAAGGACTTGGGTGTAGCAAGGAAAATTCTGGGAATGGAGATTCTTAGGGAGCGGAATAGTGGCAGGTTGTGCTTGACGTAACAAAATTATATTATGAAAGTGCTACAACGCTTTAATATGGATCAGTCCAAACCAGTTGTCACTCCATTAGCTACACATTTTAAGCTATCTTCAAAAGAATGTCCGAGAACTGAGGAGGAGGTGGAGCACATGTCTCGTATACCTTATTCTAGTGCAGTTGGCAGCCTTATGTATGCCATGGTGTGTACTAGACCATATATTTCACATGCAGTGAGTGTGGTAAGCAGATTTATGAGCAAACCTGGAAAGACACACTGGGAAGCTGTGAAATGGATCATGCGGTACCTGAGAGGTTCCACTGATGTCTGTTTGGTGTTTGAAGGTCAGAAGAACCATGGAGTTGTGGGTTATGTAGATTCTGATTATGCAGGTGATTTGGATAAAAGGAGGTCATTGACAGGCTATATCTTTACAGTCTTTGGATGTATTATTAGCTGGAAGGCGACATTGCAATCCACAGTGGCATTGTCAACTACTGAAGCTGAATATATGGCATTGACTGAGGCTGTTAAAGAGATCATCTGGGTGCACGGTCTTTTGGATAGTTTTGGGTTGAATCAACATGTACCAGTTGTACATTGTGATAGTCAAAGTTCCATTCATCCGGCCAAAAATCCAGTCTATCATGAAAGGACAAAACACATTAATGTTAGACTTCATTTTGTCAGAGAAAGTATCAATAATGGTATCATTGCGATTCAAGATTGCCACAATCGAAACCCAGCTGACATGATGACAAAACCGTTGCCGATTGACAAGTTTAAGAATTGCTTGGACTTAGTCAATATTTGCAGAAGTTGAAAACTGTTGCAAAATACAAAGCCGAGGTGGAGAATTGTTGGGCGGCTTTGATTTTTCAAAGTTACTATACATGCATAGTAACTTGCATAGTAACTCCACCTAACCGTCTCACCTACTCACGGGAAGTTACTGTGCACTTGCATAGTAACTCCATCGAAACTCTATAAATAGAGGGGATGGAAACGAAGGAAATCCATCCCAAGCTGAATGCATTTCTCAGCTGTTTTAGAAAGAAGTGGTATAAGCTTCTTGTAGTGAGAGAAAAATAGAGAGAGGGTGTAAGAAAATTCCAAGAGTGTAGTGTGAGTATACACTGGGGGTTTTGGGTCTATTCTCTAGATCTCTGTAATACTACAAATTGTAGTAGAAGAGAGTCTCACTGGGGATACACTATATTGTAATTACTCTTTAAATATAGTGGAATATTTTTCGGAGTTTGACCCGTGGTTTTTTCCTCAAAATTACAGGAGGGTTTTCCACGTTAAAATATTGGTGTGCAGTTCTATTGATCTATTTGTTGGTGCGAATAGTAACGATACTATTCACAAATAGTGACACGGGTCCCACTATATAGTACTATTCATAATAGTGAAGCAGGTCCCACTGCATATACTATTTACGTGAATAGTGATTTGTGGGCCCCACTGTGCAATACTATTCACCGTGCATCATTTTTCCGTCTCTCCACAAATTTGGGCGCGCTTCCACTCACATCTATAAAGTGTTTATTGTACTTGGGATGTATCGTACTCTTGATATTACTAACACTAACCACCCCCACTCCATGGCATCCTCTGCTTCAATCTCAAAGCTTATTATCTCAAGCACCAACCGTCACTACACTAGGGTTCCCCAAGAAGAGCTATGGAGGGTACTCCATAGATCTCCAATTCATCGCCCCACCACCTCAAGCCTCCTCCTTGTGTTGGACACAGGAAGCAGCCTCATTTGGTTCCAATGTTCCCCTTGCTACCTCTGCTTCTATTGAAACTTCCCAAACATTGACTCATCAAATATCCCAAGGTACAATTCCAAGTCATCCACTCCAAAATTCAAAGGAAGCAAACAGAGGCGGAACCAAATGCAATTGGATTTGAGTTGTCACGGTTACTGAGGTTTTTCTACTTTTCTTCTGGGTTGGGTCTGTTTATTGTGTTGTCTCTGTGATAATTTGTTGTTGGAATAATTTCAAGCAAGGAAGGCAAATTTGGTGCTATCATCTACTTATGATCACTGCTGCAAATTGATGGAAATTTATGTTTATTTAATGCATAGATGGGGATATTGAGGTTTCGTCATTCACTACTTTCTGCAATGGCTGTGTTATTGAAGCCTCTCTGTTTTGGTCAACAGGCGACATTTTCACCTTTGGGTATAATGAGTTGGTTGGGGTCTTAAGTACATGTATAATGAGCTTCTCAGTTTTTGTCAATATAGGAGGTGTTTCTTTTATTACAGTGGTTGGTTGAAGTTTTGTGGATTCTTTTGGTTTCACCATAGTGGGTATTCAACGATCAAAGAAGGAATTAATTGAAAGCACATTGTGGAAGGCAAATTAGCTCGGTAATATAATCTTTTTGGGTGAATTTAGATATCTACGGTTAAAAGTAGTGACTAATTCTCTCGTGGTGTAAAGCCAATAAATATAAGTTTTGCTTTTGGTCATGAAACTTTCTTCATACACACCATCAAAATTTGAATCCCTAACTAGATATTTCAGAAGTCCAGCTAATTATCAATTGTGTAAGGCCTCGTGATCGCTTGGTAATATAATTTATTAGGTCTGGGAATATAATTTGTGGTGGCTCGATATGATTGGATGGTTGAGGGTGACAATGGGGGAAGAAGGAGATGGAAATGAAATATTTGTGAAATATTTTATTATTTTGTATATTACTTTTAGCAATTTAATTGAAAAGTTTTATATAATATAAGACTTTATTACAAAATTTTAAATTATAGGAATTTAATTAAAAATTAAATGAAACTATACGAAGCTACAAAATAATTAAACCTAAAATTTATTAGAATAATTTTCATTTTAAATATGTTTTTGATCTCTATAAATATAGACAGTTTTTGTTTTATAGTCCCTCTAAAATTTTATTGATTTTTTAATCCTTCATTTTTATAATACTATATTTTTTGTCCATACCGTTAATTAATTTGTACTATTAAGTGGCGATAATTATAAGCATAAAAGAGATTTTGAAAATATTTATAAGGACAAAAAATAAAATTTTCAATATTCATAATAAGAATTAAATGCGGGTCCTAAACTATTTATAAGGACCTAAATATAGAATATAAGGATCGAAAATATAATATAAGAAAAAAGATGGACTAAAAGCTTCTTTTTTTTCCTGAGAAACTAAAATCAAAATAACAGGGCCAAAAATATATTTAAGTTATAGTTTTCTTTTGTTAATTTTGGTTGAATGAATGTATATTTAGATAAAGAGTTCTGTTTAAAAGTGCATGCATGTACATTTCACACCAACATATAATAGAATAGGAAAACATGTTTTGTGAATATTTAGTATGTAAAGTTGTAAACGCCATATAAATACTATATTTTGTGGTGAGAGTATTAGATATTAAGGTGAGGGTATTAGATATTAAGGAACTATGGGAGAACTCATATTAAAATAAAATGGATGTACCTTTAATAACATAACAGCTATATTATACTCCCTCTGGTTAAAAAAAATCTGTTCAATTTTGAAATTTTATTTTATTTTTTTACATAATTGTCCAATTAAAAATTTTAGACAATATTTTTTTTTTCTAGTTATACCCTTAATTAGTGGAAGAAGGAGAATGAATGGGAAGAAACAATTAAAGAAAAAAAGATAAATAGTATTAAGAATAATATTATAAAATACATCTAAACTTTGTTAATACTGAGATATTTTCAATCATTTTCTTAACTTTTATGTACATATAAAATTGGACAGTTATTTTCAATCAGAGAGAGTATTTATCTAACAGTCATAGAAATCAACATACATCATGACAACTTTTTCTGCCTATCGTAGGAAGTTCAAGCAAGAATTGGGACATTATTGTAGGTGGCGGAGCTGGAGGCGTAGGTCTTGTTATCATCCTTCTTGCATTGTTTGTTTGGTATAGACGATCCAAGCAACCCAAGAGGATTACCAGAGGTAAAAAGATTTGGAAAGTTTTTAATGTGGTGTTTGGTGTACATTTTCTCTTTTTAATTAACCATTATATATAAAGGTTAATCTGTTCATGTGTTTGATATTACCTTCTGACTGGCGATTCTATTTCACGTGTGTAGGACTTAAATACGAATTGCTCCACTTACATTTTTAAGGAAAAATGCTTTTTTTTTTTCACCCACTAATTGTTTTAAAAATATTTGCACTCTATTTGGGAAGGAGAAAAAAAGAAAGAGAATATAATGTGTATTAAGACTTAAGAAACATAGTAAACCTTTATTTATGTTCCGCACTTATTTAGTCCTAAAAATTATATTTTTATTCTATTTACATCCTAAAGTTTTCAAAACATTTCAATCTTACTTTTTTGATAGACATAATTCAAATTATTAATGAAAAAATTGATACAGAGATTAAATTATAATATTAAGAAATCGCAACAAAACATAAAATCTTATATTATGATGATGTTATAAGATCATAACAAACATAAAATATCAAGTTTCCATTCATAATTTGAATGTTATTCATATTTTGAAAATGATAGGGACAGAACAACAAAAAAATTTTAAGGCCAAATCAAAGTTTTGATAAAAATGGATAAAGGGATATAAATAAAGCTTTACCCATATTTTTCAATCTAAACTATTATTCAAAATTTAATTGGCACCAATTAATGATCAGTTTACTTGTTCAAATCCTGGAAAGATTAGATGTTGCCGGCTTCTTTTAGTTAGTCTTGGAAGTTTTTTTTTTATTGATTTTGTATATCAATTTTGCTTCGTTTTGCTTTGATTTTATGTGTTGTTTTGTTTTCTTCGTTGTGGAGTTGCATTGAACTTTTGCTTGTACTCCATTGCTTCTTTTTTGACAGTTAAGCATTTTCAAATTGTCAAAAAAATGTTCAAAATTATATATAAAATTAAATCATAAAAAATCTATCCTCATTTTTATCTTATAACCAACCGTACCCTTATTATTAAATTTTTTATTCGCCCATAATAGGATCCACTTCACTCTAGTTAGATTTGTAGAAGTGCAATAAACTTTCACTATTGGTAGTTTAGACTTGTCTTTTTTTTGTATTATACCTGAAAAAATTATGTAAAATAATTTGATACAAATGACGTGAGAATGTCATGATGTCAATTCTTTTTTTCACATGGAAAAATCTAAGCCATTCATCTTCACCAGTTTTTCTTTATTTATTGCTATATGTAAGCATCCAACCACTAGGAAATTGTCATGATCTTTCATTCTTTCCTCATTTTACTTATTGTTTGTTGGCATAAATAATAAACATATGAATGTCTGTCTTCATTTATTTATTAAGAAACTCAAATATAATCTTTTAATTTGCAGATAATATATTGGGAGCAACTGAGTTGAAGGGTCCAGTTGATTACAAGTATAATGATTTGAAAGCTGCAACAAAAAATTTCAGTGAAGAAAATAAACTAGGACAAGGGGGCTTTGGCAGTGTATACAAGGTAAACTTTAAGTTGCTTTCCGATATTTGAATTGAAGTAATTTAATGTCAACCTAAATTTTCTTGATATCGTTTGCGTAAGGAATCACGTGTTAATAACTATAGATATCAATTGAGTTTTTCATAAATTTGCTTATGTGGGGATACATGGAGACTCATGTATTAATGATTGAAAATTTTAGTTATTTAATGGGTTCATCCGTTCTTACAAAAGTATCTATTTTCAACATTTTAATTTTTTATAAATAATTATTTAGTTTAAAAATATAGATAATATTAATATTTTTTTTCGAAGTATACCCCCATCAATGATAAGTGGAAGAGAGAGAGAGAAATTAGAAAGGAAGAGAAAAGTAGTAAGAATAATTTAATAAAGTACACTTATATTATTCTAACATCAACGTTTTACCAATTAATTTTATAATCCATGTATGCGATTCAAAATTGTACACTAATTTGAGAATGGTAGTAGTAATTCACACATATACTGCTAGGGACCTTATTATGCAGTTATATATCTAACGTACAAGTGAATGAGGTTAGAAAATAAAATGCTTGATTATTACTTACCTTACCATATTCACATTTACATGATTCCACATTGTTCGAATGATGTCTAAAAGAACTATGTTAAAATAAAAAGTAAAAATAAAAAACACTTCTTATTCGATTGAGATCACCTTCAAATACATGAATAACTGAGAGTTTATTTTTAACTTGTCAACTAAGATTTTAAAAAGCTAAAAACAAACTTATTATAAGCCACCCATTAAAGATAGAAAGAAATCAATTATATGCAATGATTAAAATTGTGTTCTACATGTTATTTGACAGGCTACTTTGAAAAATGGAAAAATTGTTGCAGTCAAAAAATTGATTCTAGGTAAATCCAACAAGATGGAGGAAAACTTTGAAAGTGAAGTAACACTTATAAGTAATGTGCATCATCGAAATCTGGTTAGACTTCTTGGTTGTTGCAGTAAAGGCCAAGAGAGAATTCTTGTTTATGAATATATGGCAAACAAAAGCCTTGACAGATTCTTGTTTGGTAACTTCTGTGAAAATCCAATATAAGCATTTCTTGAGTCACCATCATATTTCCTCTCTCATTTTTTACTCATGTCCTAAATATATTAACTTTGGAAGCAGGCAGCAGAAAAGGCACCCTTAATTGGAAACAACGTTGTGATATAATTTTAGGCATAGCTAGGGGACTAGCCTATCTACATGAGGAATTTCATGTTTCTATCATACATAGAGATATAAAGACGGGCAACATCCTCTTGGATGATGAACTTCAGCCCAAAATTGCTGATTTTGGGTTGGCACGACTTTTGCCAGGGGATCAATCTCATCTAAGCACAAGATTTGCAGGAACACTGTAAGTCAATATGAGTTATGCATTTTAATGACTTTAATTTGTTTGTAAACTTTTGTGGGTAAAATGTACCTTTAAGCTATGTATAAATCTTAGAAATAAATATTGTCATGTTTATTTTTAAAAACATAACTCAAAGAAAGAGATAATATCCTAAATAGGTCCCACACATTTTAAAAAGGTTATGCATGTTTAAAGTATATGTGTTGGTTCCATTATATGCACATGACTTTAATATATAACATTTTTTTTCATATAGGTATATATATAATATATTATTTTATCTTCATACATGTGTACTTTGATACTTACCTGTCCTCACATAACTATATTAATTATGTCTCATATTTTGTCTACAAATATATCATGCCAAAAAATTTTCTTATTTGTATTTAAAAGAAATTACACTAATCTCTTTTGAAGTTTAGTGTAATATACTTAGCACCCCTTTATTTTATAAAACTATCATTGATTTCTTTTGAGGTTCACTAAAATTACATTGACCTCTCCTATAGATATTGCTTTGTTAATATAAGTGACAAAGATATAATATGAGACATATATATAATTATTAATGATGAAATTATAATATTTTGGTGATATTTAACACATTAATTAATATTACATGAAAATAAACTTATAATTATAATTTATGATAAAAAAGGAGATATTTTAGTTAATATATATGTCAAATATTGTCAAAATATCATAATTTTGTCATTAATAATCATGTATATGTCACATATTATTTTTTTGTCACTTAAATTAATGAACTAAGGTTTATGGGGGAGGTCAGTATAGTTTTACAAAATAGAAGGGTACGAAGTGTAATTATAGCAAATCTTTGGGAGGTGAGTGTAACTTACTTTTGTATTTATCTTTGTCTCCACATAACATGTCATGTAATAAAAAAAAATGAGATGAACTGTTCTTATGAGTATTTGTTTTAATTATGGAATGAATGTTATGGAATTGTCATCAGGGGGTATACAGCACCTGAATATGCAATCCATGGTCAATTATCAGAGAAAGCTGATACGTACAGCTATGGTATTGTAGTCTTAGAAATCATAAGTGGTCAAAAGAGTACAGAATTGAAGATTGATGACTATGGTTATGAATACCTTCTTCAAAGAGTAAGAATTTTTCCCATTACTATATATATACCGAAGAAATTTTCCTTCAATATTTTACCACAGAGCAATGGAATATTGTTAGAAAAGTTGCTAGAATTTTCAAGTGAAAACAAAGGTGGTTGTTGCGTGGAATAAAGTGGTTTGACTTCCTTACTAAATATGAACTCGCATGCCATGTTATTTTGATAAGCAAATTCATATTAAGATTAAGATCTATTAACATTTTCTTTCCCATATGACCTTTGTTATTTGCTTTCGTTTTTTTTTTAATACTTCACTTTAATAGGCATGGAAATTGCATGATCAAGGCATGGACACAGAGTTGGTGGACAAAAGCTTAGACCCTAATGACTATAATGAAGCAGAAGCGAAAAAAATCACAGAAATTGGTTTGCTTTGCACTCAAGCATCAGCTGCAAGGAGGCCAACAATGTCTGAAGTAATAGTCCTACTTAAAGACAAGGGCCTAGTTGAGGACAAGCAACCTACAATGCCTGTCTTTGTTCAGTCAAATTTAAGGTCTCAAGGAGACATTTCTGCCTCAACTAGTTCTTCTACAGCTGTATCCAATGTTGTAGCATCTAAGGCAACTGTCTCCACTTCTATAGTATCAGGTCGATGATTACATAGGTTCTGGATTTTATATTATAGCTAACTATTACTTAGATATTAAACAGGACAAATAGGAAGTAAATGTACTAAAAATGCTGATTGGGTGTTGTGTATTTGATTAAGTTTTATATGTGGTGATAATGAAAGACAATATACTATTTATTTAGTGTGTTTGTTATGTACCACTAATGGTAAAACAAACACAAGTCACTATAGGAAAAATGATTATTTTCTACAATTTAAAGATTGAAAGTGTCAATAAAAGTATTGTTAATAAGAAAAGTAATTTTAATGTAAATTGATCATTGAAAATACATGTAAGTTTTTATTGTTATTTAATAATTGTCAAGAAGAGTTTGTAAGTACTTTTATCAATCAATTTATATCAAAATTACTTCATGATTAATAATATTCTTATTGACATTTAAACTGTTGAAAATACTCCTTTTTTTTTTTGTATTGCAGTCCAATACAGTTTCTCCAAAGAAAGTTGCGTTTCCCTTAGAATAAATGCCCAAATGGCGATAGACAAAATCAAACCTAACTGTGTGTAAATTTTAACAATATTAGAGCAATAAATAACTAAATGAAGCACATAGTCATTAAAAGTCCAAGTAATAATTTAAATCATAACCAATTATATTAAAAATAAATAAATGAGGGTATCTTCCATTTTCTTTTTGGTCATAAATCATGATATGTATGGTGGTCACGTTTGGGATGATGGAATGTAAACTCGGTGCTGCCCTTTTAAAGCAATAGCTTCTTGAGGCATGATGTGGAGTTTCTGTTGTAGGATATGAGAAAAATTTGGAATGAACCTCACTTTCATTCAACCTCCGAGCCGTAGTCAATAGTTACCTTCAACCCACACTACAACTTTATCTTGTTCACATCTTGTTTACCTTCATTTTTTCATTTTTGGTCAGATCTTCACGTGGGTTTCTAATCCTCAGGGTTGTGTGCTTTATTTATTTATTTATTTTTTGTGTTTTGGGTTTTTCTCCTTTTTAATTTATTATTTTCCGATTTTGCGGTGTAGGGAGATGTACGTTTGAGTCTGATTTGCGCTGCTTAGTTTGGGTCCTCAATTCCTTTTTTTTTTTTTAGGTGTACAATCAAGTCTTTTACTCTGACAACTTCCTTCATAAAAAAATTCGAAAAAAAAAATGAAAGGTTGAATCTAGATCATTATTTGAGCGAGCCTGGTTTCTCAATTCCCATTTCAGGTTTTGAGTTGTCTGGTAATCCTTTTTAAACAAGCTCTCTCTTTATTGCTCAAAAATACTAAAAAAGAAAAACCTTCTAAAAAAATATTCTTTTCTTATAAATAAAATTAACTCAACACACAATTACTTTTCAAAGAACTATATAATTTTGAGTTCCACATTATACCAGAGAATATGTAGGAGTAAGTATTTCTTATTAAGCCAAACTTTAAATTTTCACAATTCTGTCTCTAATATTTGTTATCTTATTTTCTTAATTTGTAAATATTTTAATTTGGTGTTATCTTTTTTTTGTTGTAAATATTGTATTTGGTTACCTTTTTGGGTAAATTTTATATGCTTTTACATTATTCAAATTGCACAAATTAACTTTTGGATAACTATTTTAGAATAGATGAATCAAAGGTGCTATGGGATTTAGTTTCCACTATTCCATGTATGTAAATAGACTCCTGGACCTGACTTTATTTTCATAGACCGGTTTAAATAGTTTTTACAAAAAGGTTTTCTTAATGGTTTTCCTTAATAAATCTTAGTGACAATTCCATGAAAATATTTCCAAAAATATTTTTTGTCATCCTATTGCGATCACGGTCATAACAGCCACAAAAATCTGCTACAACTCGGAGTTTCCGCCTCCATGGGACAATATGCATCAAAGCAAACCACATCCAAAATATTCTCTTAGTTTCAATAATGTTTTGCTGAAAGACACCCTATGGGGCTTGCATATAAATAATGATCACAACGGTTTAGCTTTGTAACTTAGCATAAGGAATGAAGGATTTCCTAGTTAAAATCCACAATTTTTTTTTCAAATTTTTTTTTTCACTTATATGTATATCACAAATTTGGCAAAGCATCATCCTTGACTGTATTCAACTCTCCAATATACTTGAGTTGAGCCTTGTACAATGTATCATACATTATTCCTCTAGCAACGACCATTGATCCTTTGGAAAACTTCCATTTATCATCACCAACGTCACCGTGGTATTTGGCTAGATCTAGAGCATGCACAAAGATCAGATCCAGACATAAATTTGACACATGTTGCACATTATTCAATATTGGTGTAGGTCCAATATTTGTTTGAACACACACATATATCAACTCCCACAATGCTAGCATTGCTGCCATGGACTACATCACCATGTGCATATGGTTAGAAACCAATTTGTTTTGAGTTAGTGAAGGTTCACCACAAAGTTAACCATGCAAAGAACAATTTATTTTTTTTATAAAAATAAAAAAGTTTAGGTTGAAGGGAAAACTCACCTCAATCTAGGGCCAGACATGTCTCTAGATTCATCGAACATTCACAGAGATAGCTATTGAGGACACACCCAAGTCATGGCGGTGCATCCATACAAAGATCTTTCCTGACCAATTGAAAATTTGAAAGTTGCCCATCGGAATAATATAATCATAGGCCCTTCCTATTTCTTAATACAGGCACTTCTTGAACTTTGGTTCATATAATTTATATTAACATTAGTGAAATTGGAGAGAAAAACAGAACTGCAATTATTGGAGGCCATTTTCTTGAATCCTTGGTAACGAACAAAACCCGGGATTTCATTGAGAAATTTGTGCGTCTCTTATCTTTGAAAAGAGGGGACAACTTGTTTGCCCTTTCCCCTCCCACCTATGACCTAACAAAAGGATATGCATGGGGAGTTTAATTAGCAACTTGCCTAGGCAACATTTTAAGCATATGTGAATCTAATTAACTCGCGTAGTTTAAGAAAATGATGAAAGGTGAACCTTATGAATGCAATTAGACCATAGAGAATTCAAAACCTGATATCAACCTAAGCAATAAGCCATAGAAAGATGGATTTCTTAATGGAAGTACGACGAAAAAGGTTTTGGACGCTTAAATAGTAACAGAGGTTTTAATTTTATATATATATATATATATATATATATATATATATATATTTGTTCTTTTAACTTTTAAAAGATTTCAATTTAATCCCTTTAAATTAAATTTCGATGTTATTCTATTTGTTCTCAAACTTATTTCAAATTCAAATAAACTTTTATTCATTTAAGTAAAATTGATAATATCGGTAAAAACAAATGATGTGAATTGCTTGAGCTTCTATGTGTTTAATGATGAAAAGTTCAAAATTTGAAAAACTTACGCAAATAAATCACAACTAATCGATACCAAAAATAAAAATAAATCACAACTAATTAAACGCTTGAAAGTAAAAAAGAATGGAAATTTCATAATTAATTTATATTATTTAATCATAACGTGTGACTTACATATACTCCCTAAGAAATTACTTGTTTCTTTTTGTCGTGCATTAAGAAAATTACTCAAAGTTCCTTTTTCGTTGCACATTCTTCTTTCTTTTTTGTCGGGTTTTGCTCTCTCTCTCTCTCTCTCTCTCTATATATATATATATATATATATATATATATATATATATATATATATATATTGCTTTTTTTTTTTCTTTGGTTTCCAAGGGTATCTAGGCATTGCTTTTTTTTTTTTTCCCTTTGGTTTCCAAGGGTATCTAGGCAATCATAAATTCCTTTGAGATTATAGAGATAAATCTTTAGTCCTAAGATCCTTTTTATATATATACCATAATGAATTGAACATTTAACTAGATATTTAAGGAATTGATTCAGCTACCAATTGTATTAGGTCATGTAATTGCAATGGTCTTTTTTTTTTCCTTAAAATATTTGAACATTGGTTCTAAAATAATTTAATACTCATGAAAATACCAGATTAATTTGGTACATGAATCACGACATACAGCTATATTATTAATTAAAATCAGAAGATGTCATATTTTATGCGCGTTATTATTCAATTTTTAACTAAAAAACAATTTTTTTAAGAGTAAATTCTAAATTGGTCCTCAACAAACAGCTATGCTAGGCAAAATAAAGTTCTCAGGACGAAAAAAAATACATTTCATCATTCCTATTTCCTAATAACTAAAATTTTGGACAAATTTGTCCCTTCACAATATTTTGATAGGCTTCTTCATCTCATTTGTGTTTTTACTCGAAATCAATTTGACATGCTTTGTAAATTATTAGACATCAATTTTTCATATTTTAAACCTAAGAAACTCCCGAAAGGCTTAATTGCCCAAACTATTTTTATCGTGACAAAATTGGGGTTACTCTTCTTTTTTTTTTAAGGAAAAAATTCTGAAACAAGGTACCCTGTATAAGTGTGAGAACCACCATGTCACATCATTCACTATAGTAAGTGTGACATTTTTTTCGATAAACAAAGTAATGATACCGTGAATTGAATTTGTGGCTCTAGTGAATGATCCATATTTGGATGAATGGACGCAGTCAAGCGAGTAGGACCAATTAGATCACATGTCACCATTGACGGCTTCAAAGTGGGAAGGGGCGGCCCTGGCTCTCCAGCCACCCCCTCCTCGGCTCGTAATTTCTATACACAATCCTCACCATATATTTAAAATATCGTAATTCCTAACTTATTTTATACCCACTCAAATTTAATGTATATAATCAAAAGGAGAAATTGGGTTTTACCTTCATAAACTATACCTCTTGTGCACTTTACCCACAAAATTATGACCTCTTAACATTTTTTATTGTGTACTTTAGTTATTTTGTTAAGTTTTCACTTATTTTTTGCCAAAAAAAGGTATATACTCCTTTAAATTTTAGGTTAGGCTTAACCCAATACCTAAATTTTCACTATGGTTTATCTCCGTTCTCACCGTCTCTTTTACTCCAAAATTTTGAAAGCGTGCAAATCGAGCTCTTAATATTTCTTAACTATGTAAATTGACCTTTTTTGTTTAATTGATTGTTAATAGAATAGCACACGTTTAATAAAGTTTTAGATATCGAGTTACACATTATTTATTAATTTAGAGTATTGTCACGTATCAAGTTACACATTATTATTTATTAATTTAGAGCTTTATCACATGGAAGATAAATAATATATAATTTTTTAGTTTTTTCTTTGATACCGTGAGGGTATCAATACCATTCTTATTTTTTATGACTGTGTGATTGAACCTTTATTTTGTTTTATATTTTAATAAGTTAGGTTACTTGAACACATAATATAATCTTAGATACAAATAAATAGAAGGTATTGATGCTCTTAATTTTATAAAGATACTAAAGAAATCTCATATATTTTTACAACTTAGTTAACTTTTAAAATCTTCTCAAATGATTGGAGGAAGAAGCAAGATGACATGAATTGGGTACATGTGTGAATAGGATTCCACATATATCAAAACAATTCTCCTATGATATTAGAAACTAGTAACAAGAACAAAGCATAATAAAGGATGTTGAACCTTAAGCTGGTGGCCTTGACCCTTTTATGGCGGTGGGCGTGGCATCATCATCACCATGGTTCAGTTGTCGCGGAGCCGGAGACACTTCCACCGATCAAAGGGTTGGGGTGCAGCCCAATCAAAGCAACCAACTCGCGCAACTTCTTGGCCAACATCAATGGGATGTTTTCAGAGCTGAGAGCAGATATTAGCAATCAGAGCAATAATCACTTTGGCACAGCACAGAGAGACATAGGAGATCAGACAATAGTGTATGCCATGTTTCAGTGCTGGAACTACCTTTCCAAAAAGGACTGTCTTGCTTGCTTCGACACTGCCAGCACCCAAATCCGCAACTGTTCCGATGCCGGTGGTGCCAGAGTCATCTATGAAGGGTGCTTCCTCAGGTATGTGTATATGATTACACAATTCATTCACTTACAAAAATCAATCAGTATTATTCTTCTTCTTTTTTTCCCTTCTTTCTCTTTATATGAAAATTACAAAATACCCAAATTGATGATTTAAAAATACTATTTTGGGCGAATTAGTCCCTCATAATTTAAAAGCCCTAGATTGGTCCCTCATATGTTAGAATAGGGGACAAATTGATTTTTTCGTTCGATATTTTTTAATTGTATGGAGCTGTATGGAAAGATTAATGTATCTCCTTTGAAACATAAAGACCAATTTATGACTCTCAAATTCTAAGAGAATGTTTCGATTGATAGTGTTGAATGGAGCAGAGTGGATTTTTAGTTGCTCCATTGTCGTGATTTGTCAAACTTAAATAAAATGGAGTGGAGATGGATAAACTTCATTCCATCCAATTTCACCAACTCTTCTCAATTTTCTTCCCTGAAATTGAGAGAAATGGATAGAATAATAGATACCCAAACAATAGAGTGGATCAATTAATCCACTCCGCCTCGCTCCACTGCATTGCATTCTAGCGCTACTTGGATCCATCACTTGGAAGCTGCTTTGAACATTTGTAATCTAGCGTTACTTGATATTTTGGCCAGCCTACCTCAATAAATTTGGGCATAGTTTCCCATTAAAAGAAATAAAAATAAACTTTTGGTTGACTTTGATGTGTAATTAGGTACGAGACCAATTTTTTGTTCTTCCGTGAGACCGCGGACCCAAGCAATGCCGGCGTAGTATGTGGGAACAAGGCTGCAAACGAAGCCACTGCTTTTGATGCAGCTGGAAAACAAGCGCTGACGTATCTCCAAAAGGAAACACCAAAAACCAAAGGCTTTTTTGCTGCTACTAAGACAAAATTAGTGGGTGGGGGCGCAATTTATGCAGCTGCACAATGTGTTGAAACTGCCACTGAGAGCAATTGTTTAGATTGCTTGACAGTTGGATCCGCAAACTTGCAGAGTTGCCTTCCCAATGCAGATGGTAGGGAATATGATGCAGGATGTTTTATGAGATATTCACAGACTCCCTTCCTCGCTGATTATAACCAGACCATTGATCTCACATCACACTCAACGCAAGGTATGTATAAAAAGATTTGATTTCTATGGTCTCATAGTGCAAATTTCGTTTTATAAAGTTATTCAATTATGTATTGTCATATCATATATAATAATCAACTCTCTTATCTATTACTTTAAAAGTCATATAAATAATATTTTAATTAAACGAAAGTATAGTGTTTTACATGACCATTGCATTAAAATGAAACATTATATACTAAAGACCTGTCTTTTAATTATTGGATGCATTGATAACTTTTTCACTCCTTTGATTTATCTAATTATTGACAAAAAATTTCTAGATATTGTAGCATTACTTGTAAAATTTAGGTTTAATTATTCTTCAAATTCCTATAACTTTATTCAATTTTTAATTAGATCATTATAATTTAAAAATTTATAATTAAATTCCTACATTGAATACCATTTTATTCAATCAGGTCTTTGAAGTCAATAACTGCTATGAAAAATATTTTGGTCAATCATATAATGCACTTGATGAAATTAGATATACTATACATCTTATTGATCTAAACCACTCAATATAGATAGAATAAATATCAATAGCTAGAAATAGTATAGTGCATTCTATTTGGACATCCAAAAAATCCCATTTGACCTTTATTTTATTTTTATTGGATAACTTTGTCTCCTCCCCACCCCTAGTTCCTCCTGCCACCTTCCTTTCCCTATCTCCACCTAACCACACCCACCTCCATGGCTTCCTCTGCTTCAATCTCCAAAGCTCATTATCTCAAGCACCAACTGCCACTACACGAGGGTTCCCCAAGAAGAGCTATGGAGGGTACTCCATAGATCTCCAATTCATAGCCCACCACCTAAAACGTCCTCCTTCGTATTGGACACAGGAAGCAGCCTCATTTGGTTCCCATGTTCCCCTTGCTACCGCTGCTTCAATTCAAACTTCCCAAACACTGACTTATCAAATATCCCAAGGTTCAATTCCAAGAAGTCATCCTCTTCAAAATTCAAAGGATGTAAACAGAGGCAGAACCGGTCTACCAAAATTTTTAATTTCACTCTATATATATATATATATATACCGGGAATATATTTAGTAAGAGGAGTGGTTTCATATGAGAGTGAAAAGATTAAATTTATGCGTAATGTATTGTTTTTGTTAATCTTAAATATATGTGGATAATTTGTTAGTGATTTTATATATTATATATATGTTTTTATATGACAATTGATTTTTATTTTATTTTATATTATACATGTTAATTAGTTTGGCCCCTTCTCTAAAATTCCTAGCTCTGCCACTAGACCCCGCGGGACCACCAAATGCAATTGGATTTGAGTTGTCACGGTTACTGAGGTTTTTCTACTTTTCTTCTGGGTTTGGTCTGTTTATTTTGTCTGTGTTAGTGTGTTGTTGGAATAATTTCAAGCAAGGAAGGCAAATTTGGTGCTATCATCTACTTATGATCACTGCTGCAAATTGGTGGAAATTTATGTTCATTAAATGCATAGGTGGGGATATTGAGGTTTCATCATTCACTAGTTTCTGCAATGGCTGTGTTATTGGAGCCTCTCTGTTTTGGTCAACACAGGCGGCATTTACACCTTTGGGTATAATGACTTGGTTGGTTCTTTGGGGTCTTAAGTACATGTATAATGAGCTTCTCAGTTTTTGTCAATATAGGAGGTGTTTCTTTTATTATTGTGGTTGGTTGAAGTTTTGTGGATTCTTGTGGTTTCTCCGTTGTGGGTATTCAATGATAGAAAGAAGGAATTGACTGAAAGCACATTGTGAAAGGCAAATTAGCTTGGTAATATAATCTTTCTAGGTAAACCTAGGATATTTACTGCTAAAAGTAGTGACTAATCCTTTTATAGCATAAAGGTTATAAACTTGGATTTTGCCTTTAGCCATAAAACATTCTCTATATACACCATCAAGAATTAAATCTTTGACTAGATATTTGAGGAACTTAGCTAACTATCAACTATGCAATGCCTCGTGATCACTTGGTAATATAAATTATTAGGTTTGGGTATATAACTTATGGTGGCTCGATTGAATGGTTGGGGGTGATAGTGGGGGAAAAGGGAGAGAGGGAGATGAAGATGAAATATTCATGGAATATTTCACTATTTTGTATATATTATTTTAGTAATTTAATTGAAAAAATTTAATAATATAAAACTTTATTACAAAATTTTAAATTATAGGAACCTAATTAAAAATTAAGTAAAATTTTATGGACTTATAGAATAATTAAACCAAAAATTTATTAGAATCTTTTTTGTTTTAAATATATTTTTGGTCTCTATAAATATAGACAGTTTTTGTTTTAGTCCCTCTAAAATTATATTGATTTTTAATCCTTCATTTTTATAATATTATGTTTATTGTCCATGCCGTTAATTAATTTGCACTATTAATTTGCGATAATTATATAAGTATCAAAGAAATATTTTGAAAATATTTATAAGGATAAAAAATAAAATTTTCAACATTCATTATAAGGATGAAATGCATGTTCTAAACTATTTATAAGGGACCTAAATATAGAATGTAAGGACCAAAAATATGATATTGAAAAAAGGATGGATCAAAAGCTAAATTTTTTTTCAGAGAAACTAAAATCAAAATAACCTATATACTTACAGTACAAAAGTATATTTAAGTTGTAGTTTTCTTTTGTTTATTTTAGTTGAATGAATGTATATTAGATAAAGAGTTCTGTTTAAAAGTGCATACATGTACATTTCACACCAACATATAATAGAATAGGAAAACATATTTGGTATGTAAAGTTGTAAACAGATACTATATTTTGAGGTGAGAGTATTAGATTTTAAGGAAGTATGGGAGAACTCGTATTAAAATAAAATGGATGTACCTTTACTAACATAAGAGCTATATTATACTCCCTCTGGTTAAAAATATCTGGTCAATTTTGAAATTTTATTTTATTTTATCAAATAATTATTCATTTAAAAATTCTAGATAATATTTTTTTTCTAGTTATACCCTTAATTAGTGGAAGAAAGAGAATGAATGAAAAGAAACAATTAAAGAAAAAATGATAAATAGTATTAAGAATAATATTATAAAATATATCTAAATTTTGTTAATATTGGGACATGTTTAATTATTTTCTTAATTCTTGTATACATATAAAATTGGACAGATATTTTCAATCGGATAGAGTATTTATCTAAAAATCATAGAGATCAACATATATATCTCTTTCGAAATTGATAACAACCTTTCTCCCTGTCGTAGGAGGTTCAAGCAAGAAGTGGGACATTATTGTAGGTGGCGGTGCTGGAGGTGTAGGTCTTGTTATCATCCTTTTTGCATTGTTTGTTTGGCATAGACGATCCAAGCAACCCAAGAGGATTACCAGAGGTAAAAAGATTTGGAAAGTCTCTAATGTGGTGTTTGGTGTACATTTTCTCTTTTTAATGAGCCATTATGAAGGTTCATCAGTTCATGTGTTTGATATTACCTTTTTTTGAATGGCGCTTCTATTTCACGTGTATGGGACTTACATACGATATTGTCCTACTTATATTTTTAAGGAAAAATGCTTTTTTTTCCCACTAATTGTTTTAACATTTTTTGCACTCTACTTGGGTGGGAGAGAAAAAAAAGAAAGAGAATGTGTATTAAGACTTGAGAAACATAGTAAACCTTTATTTATGTTCCTCACTTATTTAGTCCTAAAAATTGTATTTTTATTCTATTTACACCCTAAAGTTTTCAAAACATTTCAATCTTACCTTTTTGATAGACATAATTCAAATTATTAATGACAACAGTGATATAGAGATCAAATTATAATATTAAGAAATCATAACAAACGTTAAATATCAAGTTTCCATTCATAATTTGAATGTTATTCATGTTTTGAAAATGTTAGGGACATAAAAACAAAAAACTATTATGACCAAATCAAAGTTTTGATGAAAACGTATAAAGGGACATAAATAAAACTTTACCCATATTTTTCAATCTAAACTATTATTCAAAATTTAATTGGCGCCAATTAATGATCGGTTCGCTTGTTCAAAT
The DNA here is from genome assembly GCA_031216125.1 of Dalbergia cochinchinensis. Lineage (NCBI taxonomy): Eukaryota > Viridiplantae > Streptophyta > Magnoliopsida > Fabales > Fabaceae > Dalbergia > Dalbergia cochinchinensis. Next base: position 50,849,853 of record CM062371.1, on the reverse strand, counting down.
CCTGGAAAGATTAGATGTTGCGGGCTTCTTTTAGTTAGTTTTGGAAGCGTTTTTTTATTGATTTTGTATATCATGTTTTGCTTCGTTTTGTTTTGGTTTGATGTGTTGTCTCGTTTTCTTCTTTGTGGAGTTGCATTTGGACTCCTGCTTATACTCCATTGCTTCTTTTTTGAGAGTTAAACATTTTCAAATTATCAAAAAAAATATAAAATTACACATAAAGTTCAATCATAAAAAATCTATCCTCATTTTTACTTCTTAACTAAATATATCCTTATTATTGGATTTTTTATTCACCCATAGTAGGATCCACTTGACTCTAGTTAGATTTGTAGAAGTGCAATAAACTTTCACTATTGGGAGTTTATAGCCATGTTTTTTTTCTTGTATTATACCTGAAAAAATTATGTAAAATAATTTGATACAAATGAAGTGAGAATGTCGTGATGTCAATTATTTTTTTTGACATGGAAAAATCGAAGCCATTTATCTTCACCAGTTTTTCCTTACTTATTGCTGTATGTAAGCATCCAACTCCTAGGAAATTATCATGATCTTTCATTCTTTCGAATTAAATTGTTTGTTTGGATAAATAATGAACATATGAATATCTGTCCTCATTTATTTATTAAGAAACTCAAATATAATTTTTTAATTTGCAGATAATATATTGGGTGCAACTGAGTTGAAGGGTCCAGTTGATTACAAGTATAATGATTTGAAAGCTGCAACAAAAAATTTCAGTGAAGAAAATAAACTAGGACAAGGGGGCTTTGGCAGTGTATACAAGGTAAACTTTAAGTTGCTTTTCGATATTTGAATTGCAGTAATTTAATATCAGCCTAAATTTTCTTGATATCGTTACGAAAGGAATCACGTGTTAATAACTATAGATATCAATTGAATTTTTCATATACTTGCTTGTGTGGAGATACATGGGGACTCATATATTAATGATTGGAAATTTTAGTTATTTAATGGGTGAATCCGTTCTTAAATAAAAATTTAGACAATATTAATAGCTTTTTCCAACTATACCCTATTAACGATAAGTGGAAGAGAGAGAAATTAGAAAGAGAGAGAAAAGTAGTGAGGATAATTTAATAAAATACACTTAAACTATTCTAATGTCAAGGTTTTACCAATCAATTTCTTAATCCATATATGCAATTTAAAATTGTACACTTATTTGAGAATGGCACTAGTAATTCACACATATATTGCTAGGGACCTTATTATGCAGTTATATCTAACGTACAAGTGAATGTGGTTAAAAAAAAAAAAATGCTTGATTATTACCTACCGTGCCATATTCACATTTACATGATTCCACATTGTTAGAATGATGTCTAAAAGAACTTTGTTAAAATAAACACTACAAATAAAAAACACTTCTTATTCAATTGAGATCACCTTCAAATACACGAATAACTATGAGAGTTTATTTTTAACTAGTCAACTAAGATTTTAAAACGCTAAAAGCAAAAAAATATTTTAAGCCACCCAGTAAAGATAGAAAGAAACTACTTATATATTCCATGGTTAAAATTGTGTTGTACATGTTACTTGACAGGGTACTCTAAAAAATGGAAAAATTGTTTCAGTCAAAAAGTTGATTCTAGATAAATCCAACAAGATGGAGGAAAGCTTTGAAAGTGAAGCAAAGCTTATAAGTAATGTGCATCATCGAAATCTGGTTAGACTTCTTGGTTGTTGCAGTAAAGGCCAAGAGAGAATCCTTGTTTATGAATATATGGCAAACAAAAGCCTTGACAGATTCCTGTTTGGTAATTTTTGTGAAAATCCAATATAAGCATTTCTTGAATCACCATCATATTTCCTCTCTCATCATTTTTTACTCATGTCCTAAATATATTAACTTTGGAAGCAGGTAGCAGAAAAGGCACCCTTAATTGGAAACAACGTTGTGATATAATTTTAGGCATAGCTAGGGGACTAGCCTATCTACATGAGGAATTTTATGTTTCTATCATACATAGAGATATAAAGACTGGCAATATCCTCTTGGATGATGAACTTCAACCCAAAATTGCTGATTTTGGGTTAGCACGACTTTTGCCAGGGGATCAATCTCATCTAAACACAAGATTTGCAGGAACACTGTAAGTCAATATGAGTTATGCAATTTAATAACTTTAATTTGTTTGTAAACTTTTGTGGGTAAAATTTACCTTCAAGCTATATATAAATCTTAGAAATAAATATTGTCATGTTTATTTTTTAAAACATAACTCAAGAAAGAGATAATATCCTAAATAGGCCCACACATTTTAAAGAGGTTATGCATGCATGCATGTTTAACGTATATGTGTTAGTTCCATTATATGGACATGACTTTAATATATAACATTTTTTTCATATAGGTATATATATAATATATTATTTTGTGCTCATACATGTGTACTTTGATAATTACATCTACTCACATAACTAATATTAATTATGTCTCATGTTGTGTCTACAAATATATCATGCCAAAAAATTTCCTTATTTATATTTAAAGAAAATTACACTGGTCTCCTTTGAAGTTTAGTGTAATATACTCGGCACTCTTTTATTTTACAACATTATCATTGATCTCCTTTAAAATTCACTAAATTTACACTGTTCTCTCCTGTAGATATTGGTTCGTTAATATAAGTGACAAAAAGATATAACATGGGATATATATAATTATTAATGATGAATTATAATATTTTGGTGATATTTAATACATTAATTAATATTACATGAAAATAAAATTTATAATTATAACTTATGATAAAAAAAAGAGATATTTTAGTGAATATATATGTCAAATGTTGTCAAAAGATCATAATTTTATTATTAATAAAACATGTATATATAACGTGTTATCTTTTTTGTCACTTAAATTAATGAGCTAAGGTTTATAGAAGAGGTCAGTATAATTTTACAAAATAGAATGATACCAAGTGTAATTACATTAAACCTTAAAAGAGATAAGTGTAAATTACTCTTGTATTTATCTTTGTCTCCACATAACATGTCATATAATAAAAAAATGACATGAATTGTTCTTATGAGTATTTGTTTTAATTATGGAATGAATGTTATGGAATTGTAATCAGTGGGTATACAACACCTGAATATGCAATCCATGGTCAATTATCAGAGAAAGCTGATACATATAGCTATGGTATTGTAGTCCTAGAAATCATAAGTGGCCAAAAGAGTACAGAATTGAAGATTGATGACAATGGTTATGAATATCTTCTTCAACGAGTAAGAATTTTCCCCTTACTATATGTAGACTCGTGGCTTGTTTTTCCTTGGCCTAAGTTTAAAAGATGGTGGAGCATTTATGTTGATTGGCAATATAGTCAAGATTTTGTGCTGCATTTATTACAATAGTGGCGGAATAATTTCATTCATAATGCTTTATATATAGAGCTTTAATTGCAGTACTTAAGAAGTAGATCAACGGAGGAACCAACAATCCAAGTTCTCCTCACTTCAGTGTAATAGAGTAGAATTATTTATTTCTTCTTATCAGTTCTTCTCTTTTGTGTGTTGAGAGTATACATTAGTGAGAAAAATACTGAGGTGTTCTAGGTATATTTAGGATTTGAGTTTAGTGGAGTGTGTCCACATTTTGTTTCTTCATTATATCTCTATACTAAAATATTTGATTGTCGCATTTGCCCATGGCCGTAATCTTTAAGCCAAACCACGTAAATTTCTAGTGTAATTTATTTTACACTTCTGCATATTTATTTTGCGCTACTCTATTTGTGGCTTTTGACCTACCATTTCTCAACAAACTGATATCAAAGCTCTTACAGAGTTCTGAGATAATTTGTTTAAAAATATTTACTACAAAATTTGATATTCAGCAGTTTAATAGGTGCATTAATTTTGAAATATGGAAGGTCCATATGATGGCTGTTCTTGTATAGCAAAGTGTAAAAGTAGCACTTTCTGGTAAGGAAAAGAGGCCCGAGACAATGAAGGATCTTGAATGGGAAAATGCCGATCAAAAAGCTCTTTCTATTATTCAGTTATACATTATAGATGATGCGCTGTAGGAAGTCTTTTTGGAGAAAATAGCTGAATCACTGTGGACAAAGTTGGAGTCATTATATATGGCTAAGATAGTCGTTGATCGCCTCGATGTTTTGCAATGTTTGAACGTGCTTCATATGGTGGAAGGGACATCAATCCAATCTCTCATAACTGAGTTCAAGTCACTTGTCACAGATTTAAAAAATATGGACGAGACACTTTCAAGTGAGCAACAAACAATTATGTTTTTGTTCCTTATCTCCTTCTTACAAGCAATTTCGTGAAACACCCATATATAGTCGTGAAAGCCTTAAAATTGATGAAGTTAAATCTGCACTTTTAAGTTAGGACAAAATAGAGCACGATACTGGCAGTCATGATAGTACAACATCTAGTTTGGTTGCTAGAGGGAGGTCAAAGGAGATTGGATCAAATAGTAGCAAAGGAAGGTCTAGATCTAAGTCTAGAAATCGTAAAGGCAAGTGTCAATATTGCAAGAAGGAAAGACACTGGAGAGCAGAATGTCCGAGGCTCAAAGATTAAAAGGACAAAGATTTAAGTGATGTAGTAAGTGTTGTTGCATGTACTGATAATATTCTCATAGTATCAACCACTTCAATTGGTGATACCTAGATGCTTGATTCAGGCTAATCCGACAACATGTGTTAGAACCAGCATTGGTATACAACTTACTGATCAATTGATGGTAATGTTGTCCTTAAAGGAAATGATATGCCTTATAAGGTCATTTTTATTCGAACAGTCCAAATCAGGATGCATGATGGAGTTGCGAGAAAGCTGATTGATGTCCAATACATTCCAGACTTGAAGAAAAATCTTATATCATTATATGTCTTTGATTCTCAAGGTTATAAGTATTCTACTAAAGGTAGAGTTTTAAAAATCTTAAGGGGTCCTCTTATTGTGATAAAAGGCAAGCTGGTCAATGGCTTTTATTTACTTCAAGGAAGTATAGTTGTTGGCATTGCCTCAATATCATTTGATTCAGATTTAGAGACTTCTCATTTGTGGCATATGCACATAGGGCATATGAGTGAAACAAGAATGTCAATTTTGAGCAAGCACGGCTTGCTAGGTGATTACAAAATTAGTAAGCTTGATTTTTGTGAACACTATGTCTATGGGAAGCAAACCAGAGTCAAGTTCAACACTGCTATCCACAGGACTAAGGACACAATGGATTATATCTACTCTAACTTGTGGGACCTTATGCCTGTTCCATCAAAAGGTGGTGCTAGATATCTATTGACGCTCATTGATGATTTCTCGAGAATGATATGAGTTTATTTTCTAAAACATAAGAATGATGTATTCCATACTTCCAAGAAATGGAAAGCGCTTGTTAAAAACTTGATTGACAAGAAAATCAAGTGCCTCCAAACAGATAATAGTTTGGAGTTTTATGAAGGCCAATTTAACAAGTTCTATGAAAATGAAGGCATAGTCAAACATCGAAATGTGCGAAAGACTTCGCAACAAAATAGAATGGCAGAACGTATGAATATAACTCTTTTGGAAGGGGCTCGCTGTATGCTTTCCAATGCTGGTTTATCTAAAGAATTTTAGGTTGAAACTGTTAATATGGCTTGCTATTTGGTGAATCGGTCCCCATCAACTATGATTGATTTAAAGACACTTATTGAGGTATGGTCTAGTGCTTCTGCTGATTATTCAAATCTGAGAATTTTCGGTTGTCCTATATATACTCATATTGATGATGGAGAGCTTGAGCAAAGGATCCTAGTAAAATGTATATTTCTTGGATATGCAACTGGAACGAAAGGCTATAGATTATGGTGCACTGAATCTAAGTCATCCAAATTCATAATCAGAAGAGATGTCAAGTTTAATGAATTATCCATGCTTCATCCGAAAAAGGAGGTTGGCGATGCCAAAAAAGGTCAAGATGTTAGCAAGCAGGTAAAGTTTGAAGCTAAACCACCAAAGATGAAAGAAGATGCCTCTAATTAGTCTATTCAAGAAGATGAACAAGATATTGTTGATGCTAAAGATGCACGACAACAACTAAAGCAATATAGCCTCACTAGAGATAGAGAAAAGAGGCAAATAAAATCACCACAGAGATATGGTCATACAGATATAGTTTCTTTCGCATTAATTATTGGTGGCAGAGGATATAGAACCTAAAGATCTTACCACATATCATGAGACTATCTTGAGTGATGAGTCTACAAAATGGATTACTACGATGGGTGAAGAGATTGAGTCACCTTATAAGAATTGGACTTTGGAGTTGGTGAAACCACCCAAAGGATGTAAAGTCGTTAGCTGCAAATGGATCTTCAAGAAGGAACCCCTGGAGTTAAACTGGCTCGGTATAAAGCGTGCTTAGTTGCAAAAGGTTTTAGCCAAAGGAAAGGAATAGACTTCAATGAAATATTTTCTCCTATTGTGAGACAGAACTTTATTCGTGTGTTGCTCGCTATGGTTGCTCTATTTGACTTAGAGCTTGAATAGCTTGATGTCAAGACAAAACTTTTTCATGGTGAGCTTGAAGAACAAATCTGCATGTAGCAACCAGAAGGTTTCATTGTTCAAAGCAAGGAAGACCATGTTTGTCTCTTAAAGAAATCATTATATGGCTTAAAGCAATCTCCTTACAGTGTGGTATAAGAGATTTGACCCTTTCATGTTAAGTCATGGTTACTTGAGGAATAACTATGACTATTGTGTTTACCACAGGAAACTCTCAGATGGTTCATTTGTTTACTTCTTACTCTATATTGATGACATGTTCATTGTTGCTAAGAGTTTATTTGAGATCAAGAAGCTGAAAAAGTAACTCAATGGTGAATTTTAAATGAAAGACCTAGATGCAGCTAAGAAGATTTTGGGCATGAAAATTCACAGGATTGGTGTGTTGGCAAATTATATTTTTCATAGAAAAAGTATATTGAAAGAGTACTTGAACACTTTGGAGTGCAAAATTCAAAGCCTGTAAATACTCCATTGGCAGCTCATTTCAGATTATCAGCCCCACATTCACCATAGTTCGATAAAAAAGAAGAATAGATGTCACACGTTCCTTATGCTAGTGTAGTTGGAAACATAATATATGTTATGGTATGCACTTGTCTAGATATTTCACATGTCGTTTAGTGTTGTTAGCAGATATATGGGGCACCTGGTAAAATACATTAGCAGGTAGTGAAATGGATACTTCGATATCTTCGAGGTACTGTAGATGTTGGCTTAGCATATGATAGAAGTTCTGACATTGGTGGTAGCGTTATTGGTTATGTTGACTCATATTATGCTAGAGATATTAACAAAAGGAGACCTTTGACAGGATATGTCTTCATGCTCTCGGGTAGTACAATTAATTGGAAAGCAACTTTACAGTCTATTATTGCACTATCCACCACAAAAGCCAAATACATGGCAGCAGGAAAAGCAGTGAAGGAAGCCATTTAGCTCAGAAGTTTGGTAGGTAGTTTGGGCTTGAAGCAAGATGTTACATTTATTTATTGTAATAGTCAAAGTGCCATATATTTGACCAAAAATCAAATATATCATGAGAAAACCAAAAATATTGACATCAGATATCATTTTATTTAGGAGATTATTTCTCAAGGTGTCATTGCATTGAAGAAGATTGGTACCTTAGATAATCTAGCCTTTATGTTGACAAAGTCAATTACTGTTGCTAAGTTAAAGCATTATTTGGACTTAGTTAGTATTCACAATATAAGAGTATGCCCTTATGGACACATTAAAGAAGACGACTTCAGAAACTTAGAGATAGGTGAAAAATTAAGCCAAGGCGAAGATTTATAGACTAGTGGCTTGTTTTTTCTTGGCCTAAGTTTGAAAAATGGTGGAGTATTTATGTTGATTGGCAATTTAGTCAAGATTGTGTCCTGTATTTATTACAATGGTGGTGGACCATTTATGTTGATTGGCATAGTGGAAAAATTGTTTCATTTAGAATGCTCTATATATAGAGCTTCAATTGCAGTACTTGAGAAGCATATCAACAGAGGAACCAACAATCCAAGTTTCTCCTCACTTCAGTGTAATAGAGTAGAATTATTTGCTCCTTTTGTTTTCTTCTCTTTTTTATGAGTTGATAGTATACATCAGTAAGAAAAATACTATGAGATATTCAGGTGTATTTGGGATTTGAATTGAATGGAGTGTGTCCACCTTTTGTATCTTCATTATATTTTTATAGTGAAATATTTGGTTGTCGTCTTTGCCTGTGGACATAGATTTTAAGTCGAATCACGTAAATTTCTGGTGTTATTTATTTTTACACTTCCACATATTTATTTTACGCTATTCTATTTGCGCCTTATGCGCGGCCATTTCTCAACAGTATACATATACATAAGAATTTTTCTTCAATATTTTACCATAGAGCAATGCTATATTGTTATAAAATTTGCTAGAATTTTCAAGGGAAAACAAAGTGGTAGTTGTGTGGAATAAAGTGGTTTGAATTCCTTACTAAATATGAACTCGCATGCCATGTTATTTTGATAAGCAAATTCATACTAAGATTTAGATCTATTAACATTTTCTTTCCTATACGACCTTTGTTATTGCTTTTTGTCATTTTAATCCTTTTCTTTAATAGGCATGGAAATTGCATGAGCAAGGCATGGACATGGAGTTGGTGGACAAAAGCTTAGACCCTAATGACTATGATGAAGCAGAAGTGAAGAAAATCACAGGAATTGGTTTGCTTTGCACTCAAGCATCGGCTGCAAGGAGGCCAACAATGTCTGAAGTAATAGTCCTACTTAAAGACAAGGGCCTACTTGAGCACAAGCAATCTACAATGCCTGTCTTTGTTAAGTCAAAGTTAAGATCTCAAGGAGACATCTCTACCTCAACTAGTTCTTCTACAGCTGCATCCAATGCAAAAGCGTCTAAGGCAACTATCTCCACTTCTATAGTATCAGGTCGATGATTACATAGGTTCTAGATTTTATATTATAGCTAACTATTACTTAGATATTAAATAGTAAAAATAGGAAGTATATATACTAAAAATAGTGATTGGATGTTGTGTATTTGATTAAGTTTTGTATGTGGTGATAATGGAAGACAATATACTATTTATTTAGTGTGTTTGTTATGTACCACTAATGGTAAAACAAACACACGTCACTATGGGAAAAATGATTAATTTATACAATTCAAATATTGAAAGTGTCAATAAGAAAAGTAATTTTGTTGAAAATGAATATAGGTTTTTATTGTCATTTAATAATTGTCAAGAAAAGTACATAAGTATTTTTATCGATCAATTTATGTGAAAATTACTTCATAATTGATAATATTTTTGTTGACATTTACGCTTTTAAAAATATTCACTTTTCTTATGTTGCAATCCAATACAATTTCTCAAAAAAAAGTTGGTTTCCTTTTGAATAAATGCGTCAATGGCGTTAGAGAAAATCAAACTTAACTGTTTATAAATTTTAACAATACTAGAGCAATAAATAACTAAATGAAGCACATAGTCATTGAAAGTCCAAGTAATAATTTAAATCATAAGCAATTATATTCAAAATAAATAAATGAGGGTATCTTCCATTTTTTTTTTTGGTCATAAATCATGATTTGTATGGTCGTCATGTTTGGCATGTTGGAATGTACACTTGGTGCTGTCCTTTTAAAGCTATAGTTTCTTGAGGCATGATATGGAGTTTCTATTGTAGGATATGAGAAAAATTATGGGTGTTTTTATACTTTGTTATTGGATGTGGCTCCTCTAAGGTGCAGTTTGTATAATAGGATAATTTTTTAAAATCTTAGGCCCAATTGGGTATTTGAAGCAAATCAAATGGAGATAACTTTAGGCTTTTGGCTAAAAAAGTGGTGTCTAGATTTGCCTTTCTCTCCCTAGTACCTCATAATAAAGGTGGGGACAATGAGGAGTTGGCCCTATTCAAAGAGAAACAAATTACATTGCATGTAAATGTTTGATGGCTTAATGTTGATTATTTGTAGAATTTGGCTTGTGCCATGTTATGTTTTAGTTTTCTATTTGTTATGACTATATCAGATGGTTTTTGTATTATTGTCTTTTAGATATCTCTCTGGCAATTGGAAATTTATATTGTCTTACTTATATATAAAAAATTGTCATTACCAAAATCGTAGGTTCACAAAAAATTCTAATGGAGGCAGTGGCAGAGCTTCAAGAGGAATTTTAGGGGGACCATGGAGCCTTTTTTATTTTTATTTTTTGGGTATATAGAGCTAAAGATGATCACAATTAAATTATAATTAATTGTGCAATTCGTTTCACTTATGTGTATGTATGTATATATGGAATGTCACGGCCATCAAATCACACATAAATAATGAGAAAATGGCTATCTATGTAAAACTAAGGGCCATAATTTACTGCTTTCTATTACAGTAACTATCATTCTCACTTTAATATTGTTCTTCGCTATTTGTAAATAATCTTCAAGTGTCATTTTATTTTTGTATAGAAAAATATACATGCACAAAGATTGTCCATAAAAAATTTCTCTCATTATCTTAAATATTTTTTTACATCACAATACATGATTTATTATTTCTTTGAATTGAAAAAATAAATAAATCTCTTACTTGGAGAAATCTTACTTATATATAAAAGGGTAAATTACACTCACTTCCTCTGAGGTTTATGGAAATGCAACTTACACTCCTTCTAATTGTCTAACTTATACTCACACCTTCTCTACTTGTCAAATTTTAAGTATTCATATTATAGTCACACTTCTCATTCACAGAACACTGTTAGTAAACTTAACAGAATGACATTTTTATGATATTAACCGCTCCAAATTAATAAAATTATAAAAATACCCTTAAACTTAACATAGTGGGTAAAGGTATTTTTATAATTTTATTAATTAAAAATAGTGAATATCACAAAAATGTCATTCTATTAAGTTTATTAAGAGTGTTTTATGAATGAGGAGTGTGACTGTAATATAAATACTTAAACATTGACAAGCAGAGGGGGTGTGAGTGTAAACTAGATAACTAGAAGGGTGTGAGTTGTATTTCCACAAACCTCATGAAGGGTGAGTGTAATTTACCCTATATAAGATAGAATAACATTTACAATTAAACCTATCACTAATTTTGTTGCTTCATCTATGGAATCAGTGAGCTGATACTATAAAAGTTGATCCAATTACACTAGACCCTATTGCATTAGATGTTGTTGTAAAGGAATCAGTTAAGGCTGAGATGTCTCCCCAAGCATTTAAATTTGGCTTGTGCTTTTTTATGTTGTAGTTTTTTATTTGTTATGATTGTATCAGATGGTTTTTGTATTAGTGTCTTTTAGATATCTCCCTAGAAATTGGGAGTTTATATCATGTTACTTATATAATTACAGATATCTCCCCTAAGATTTGATGAAATTCTCTTATGCCCCCTCTTTTTATCTAGATGACACTAACCTGCCCTAGATATGATACGTTGTTCATTGTGTGATAGAAAGGAGGTCAAAGTAATAAGAGGCATTCATGCCACTTATTTAACTTCTAAACCTTGGCTTTGTGCATGAGCTTTTGATGTGTCTTGAGGAAAACAATAGTAATTCTTACCTTTCACCTCATGCACAATTTTCAGAAATTAGTGATAATTGCATCATTTTTCAGAATAATTAGAAAAATGAGCCTTGATGCAATTAACCTGGCTTTTCGAGTATGGTTTTTTGTTTAAAAGAGCATTAGATTGAGTGCAAATGTTAAAGAAAAGATTGGGAACTCTTTGGAAAAAAGTAGTACTGAAAGGGAAGAAGGAATGCATAAGCTCACCAATTCGAGTGAGCGCTGCAGCGCTCGGAAAAGACCAGTTTTGAAAAACCTTGAAGCGGCCCATTCTGGTAAGCACTGTAGCACTCATCAGCATTGAAGCGCTTGCAAGATAAAACACAATTCCATGAACTGACTTGTTTTGGGCCGAATTGGGCCCTTTTTGGAAGAAACAGTAACGCCATGGGAACTAAGGGCGCAGGGGCATCAGGGGACTTAAAAAAAGAACATTCATTGAAGACATTTTTTTTGACAAGTTTGTTTTTTGTTTCTCTTTCTAGAACTCTCTCTCTCTCTCATTCTCTCTCTAGGCTAAGGTTCTTAGTCAATTTTGGTAGCTTTCTAGAGTGTAATTTTACTGTTTTCCTTCAACATTGATCGTGGTGTGAAACTCCCTTTATGGAGGAGTAATCCCCCTTACCGTGCACATTGGTGACTGAAAGTTGAAATTATTTACGAGGTTCTCGTACTTTTATCGCTAATTGTGGTTGGTTTCCCTTTTTCCTTTGTCAATTCTTTCAATCATTGATTGTGTGGATTATCGCGATTTATTTTTGTTAGAGTTGTTACTTTGATGTGGTATTTATCCATTAGGTAAGGAATTGCGATTAATTTCGTTGAAATTATATTGCTATAATTGGTAGTCAAACTGGCATAGGTTCATAGGATCACGTTGATGAATCACTAGTTCATATGTTTGTGAAACCTTTAGCGAGAGCGCGATTGTATAACCATTAAGTAGAATTATACCATTGTTGTGTGTTAACATTTTTAATGGAAGTAACCATCACCACAATTTTATCTTTCGAATCAATGATTAAACAATTTTAATCCGAAAGAACCTTTATGCAGGCAATTTCTCTTATTGAATTTCTTCTTGATTTAATTTGTTTTCCAACAATTCCAAAACCCTAATTTCTCAGAATCAATTACATTGTTTCCACATGAGATGACCTGGATTGCGCCCTTACTGCATTTTTGGTGCATTTCGGTAATTGAAAACCTTTTTAATTTGTTGCGGGTAGCGGCAATCCACATCATAGAGTAATAATTTTACAAACTCAAAGGAGTTTAGTGTAACAATTTCACAAACTTAGGAACCTCTAGAACAAATTTTATAAATAGAGAGAAGGCAGCTGAATTTCACCAATCCTCAGGAGAGGTCAGTGTAATTTGCCCTATAACAAATCTTCATTATCGAAATTGTAGGCTTACAAAAACTTCTAGTGGAGGGTTTTGTAGGTCATTTAAAAAATAGAAGTATCTTTCATAATCACCATATAAATCGCAATGAATATTTTTGGCATATATGATTCTTATTTGTATTATTCATGTATAAGAAACTATAATATCTAGAACATGGGACCTAACAAGAACAATATTTGCTTTTGTTCTTTATTTCTTTCTTTATAGTTCAACATTCAAATAAACCACTAATTCTACTGCTTCATCAGTGTAATCATCGAGCTGATACTATAGAAGTGGAGACAGTGGCATTAGATCCTATTGCAATGGATGCAGCTGTAGAGGAACCAGTTGAGGCAGAGATGTCTTCTCGGGCATTTAAATTTGACTCAACAAATACAGGCATTGTAGGTTGCATATGCTCAAGTAAGCTCTTGCTTTTCAATAGGACTACTACTTCTGACATTGTTGGCCTCATTGCAGGTGATGCTTGAGTGCAAAGCAAAGCAATCTCTATGATTTTCTTTACTTCTTCTGTATCATGGTCATCAGGGTCTAAGCTTTTATCCACCAACTCCATGTGCATGCTTTGTTCATGCAATTTCCATGCCTGTTAAATTAAAGTGAAAAGCCATGGAATAAAGGTTATGTAATAAAATGCTAGGGAAAAAATGTTTTCTATGTGAAGTGATGGGAAAATTCTTACTCGTTGAAGAAGGTATTCTTGACCATCTTCACCAACTTTTTCAGTACTCTTTTGACCGCTTATGATTTCTAGGACTACAATACCATAACTGTAGGTATCAGCCTTCTCTGATAGTTGACCATGGATTGCATACTCAGGTGCTGTGTATCCCCTAATAAGTCCACGACATACATTCCATGATAAAAAAGCAAAGGATAAGGCTCCTTAAAAATGAGCTTGTCTCTGAAGTAAAAAAGTAGTATATATATTCGCCTTTAAATTATTTAGTGGATCCTTATATGATGCACTTTATTGATTTAAGGTAAAAAAAAATCACTCACTTTCTAACTTTTAAGAAATTTTTTTCATGTGAAGAGAGATAAAAGCACAAAGATAAGCATTATTCCCTTAATTTGTGGTTCCTATTCAAGATGCTTGTGTTTTTCTCTCTCTTTACATTACTTGTATATAAAGTGAAAACGTTATTATTTATTTCCACAATTTACCATGAAAAGTTTTCAAGCAAGTAATTGCATTCATTCTGACTTACAATGTTCCTGCAAATCTTGTGCTAAGATGAGATTGACTCCCTGGTAAAAGCCTTGCCAACCCAAAATCAGCAATTTTGGGTTGAAGTTCATCATCTAAGAGGATATTGCCGGTCTTTATATCTCTATGTATGATAGAAACATGAAATTCCTCATGTAGATAGGCCAATCCCCTTGCTGTGCCTAAAATTATATCACAACGTTGTTTCCAATTGAGGGAACCCTTTTTGTTACCTGTATCCAAAATTTATATACTTAAGACATAAGGGGAAAAAAAATAAAGAAGAGGAGAAACATTAATTAAGAAATGCTTATACTAGAGATGGACATCTATAATTACCAAATAAGAATCGGTCAAGGCTACTATTTGCCATGTACTCATAAACAAGGATTCTCTCTTGGCCTTTACTGCAACAACCAAGAAGCCTAACAAGATTCCGATGATGCACATTACTTATAAGCTTGACTTCACTTTCAAAATCATCTTCCATCTTGTTGGATTGCCCTAAAGTTAGTTTCTTGACTGCAACGGCTTTTCCATTTTTTAGAGTGCCCTGCTCAAATAGTATAAAGATTACAAAATTTTAGCCATGAATAGAAAGTGATTTTTTTTATATATCTATAGAGGTGATTATGATGATCTTATTTTCCCTTTAGCTTTTTCAAATCTTATTTGACAATTTAGCAAGAAGGTCTAAAAAATTATTGTTGTATGTCAACGTGATCTCAATTGAACAAAACAATGTTGTCTTAACAAAGACGATGACACTCTGTTTCTATCCAAAAGAATTCCATTCAAAAACTAACTATGAAGAAAACCAATTCTAATTTGATTTTAATAGTCTGATGTTTTTCCTTTTTGTCTATTATCTTATATCCTAACAAATTGAAATATTAGTTTTCAAGTTAGTTTTAAACTAAGAATTTAATTTAAATACATTGACAAGGTAAATTTTTTTTGCATAATCATTTAATCATCTAATGCGACATCAATAAATATAGTTAATTTCCATTCTAATTACTTAAAAAGTTATATAAAAGAAGAGATTTAATTGAATAATAATATAAATTTTTTTCATACGATTAGTATATCAAAATTAAATTCTTAAACTAAATACTATTTAATTACAAACTAGTTAGTTTTTAAACAGTTTATTATAAATGGTTTTATTTTGTGCCATATTAAATTGGCTTTTCAAGTATTCAGTTAACCCCTTATTAAGTTTTCTATATATTATCCAGATGTATGGGAATTATATATCAATAATTATGAATTTCAATTATATATGACAGGTACTAATAATGGATGTGAAATCTTTTCACTAAATTCACTCATAAGATATATAACTGAATTTTCAATCATCAACGCATAATCCTCCCGTACTTTTCTACATGCAAATTTACCAATAGTGCAATTAAAATTCACAATTATCAATACATGATTTTCTGTATATGTCAATGATGTGTAGAAAATTTAGGTGCACATAACATTACTAGAATTGAAGTATAGAAAAGCAACTTAAGTTTACCTTGAATACATTGCCAAAGCCTCCTTCTCCTAGTTTATTTTCTTCACTGAAATTTTTTGTTGCAGCTTTCAGATCATTATACTTGTAGGTAACAGGACCTTTTAACTCGGTTGCTCCCAATATATCACCTGGTAAATAAAGACTCAAGTTTGAATTTCTTAAAAGATAATTGAATTCAGAATGGATCTATTAGTGATTTGTGGCAACAAAATGATTAGAGAGAATGAAAGACATATAATTAATTTCAAGTTGGATGCAAAAATAGCTGGAAGAGGAAAAAACACATGGTAAAAATAAGCCCATGAAAACTTTTCCATGTGAAAAGGATTACAATAATAGCATTCTCATTATTTTTAGCCATAACATAATTTTACCTTACAAAATAAAACAAGAGAAACAGATTTTTGAATGCACGTTCTTTTTTTCAATAATTTAAAACTGCGTAACTTTCAAAGAGATAATAGTTGAATTACAAACAAAATCCAGAAAACTACTGAAGCCAGAACAAAAGACAAAAACGAGGAGACCATCCATCCTCGAAACCCGAAGTTTCAAACCATTATTATTCTTGTCCGTGTTCTTGAATACTCTTGGGCACCCTTGGAGTTAGTGAGAAATAAGAAAATAAAGAATTGAAAATAATGACACAACACAAGTGTTATTTCTCAAATATATATCCCTTAATAGCGGGTTTAATTTTGAATTTATAGAATTGATTTTAAAATAAAATAATTTATTTTCTATAGTTACTCTAAAAATAATTTTGACAAAAAATAATAAATTCTAGAGACTAGAATTGATTCAGATCTATATAAACAAAACACGACTAAATTAATGGAATGAATTTTAGGTGTCCAAAATCAATTCTAGATCCCCAAAACGTGAATCCAAACACACTGTATATTTTTTGTGTTTTTAAAATTGATTTTAAAGTAAGTAATTTATATTTGATAATTTGATTTGATAAATAATTTTGACAATAATTAATATAATAAACCCCAAATGCAATAATTCATCACTTCTACTAGAATCAACTCTAAAGTTCACAATTGTTCTTGAAATTAAATCCAAATTGAAAATTAAACAAGTTAAAAATGCACAAAATAAATTCTGGCACTTCGAACACGCCGTATAAGCAGCGGAAAAACTCGCTGTATAAGTGTTCTCAATATTGTTACTAATATAACACTCTTCTTTTTCTAAGTAGGTATTAACGTGGGAAAAAAAAAGGTGCAAAATAGTTAGCTGTCACTGTGTGAATCGATCGTTTCCTTAATTCCAAGCACGGACGGATGAAGGTAAATAGGTAATTGCAAGCTTGAATTGAAGAATCTTCATAATGGTGAGAGCTAAGAAATAGACATCGAAGATCTTATGAAAGACATTCCAAATTGTCTTACCTCTAGCATCCCTATTGGGTCTCTTGGATTGTCTATACCAGACAAATAATGCAAGGAGGATCACAAGAAAAGCTCCAACACCACCACCTATAATGCCCCACTTCTTGCTTGAACCTCCTACAATAGAGGGGAAAAGTTGTCATTAATTTTGAACAAATCATATAAAGAACGAATCATGAATGGTTAGAGAGACAAAAAGACCAAATATTGGGACAGAAGGTCTTTATCCTTATCTAATTATACATTCATTCATAAAAAAAACCAATAAAAGAAAATCATTTTAACATACGTACCATCTTTTAAATAGGGTGTGATATCAATGGTCTGATTATCAGCGAAGAAGGGTGTCTCAGAGTATCTCATAAAACACCCTGCATCATATGCTCTGCCATCTGAGTTAGGAAGGCAACTCTGCAAGTTGGTGTATCCAACTGTCAGGCAATTCAGACAAGTGCTCTCAGTGGCAGTTTCAACACATTGTGCAACAGCATAAATTGCACCCCCACCACCCACTTGTGTCTTAGTAGCAGCAAAGAAGCCTTTGGTTTTTGGTGTTGCCAATTGGAGATCAATTAGTGCTTGTCTCCCAGCCTCAGCAAAAGTGGTGCCTTCCTTTGCATTCTTGTTCCCACATTTTACACCACTGCCAGGTTCTGCTGTCTGGCCGAAGAAGATACTGCTCTCATACCTTAATACATTTTGAACCAAAAACATTAAGGTCAACCGAAAATTGACTCTAGCTAGCTCAATATGAAGTCAATGCATAAACATAAAGTTTAGCTGCCACTATCGTACCATCTCCCCTTTCAAACAAGTATTATTTTTCAAATGTGCATACAAATTGAAAAATCGATTTAATTTCTACCCGTAAAAGTTATTTACGCAATCATTCAATTATATAGTGGTGCTTGGAATTGTGTAACTATCACTACATAAAAGCAATAAATCAATATATAGGTGGGATTAATTTAATTTAAGAGTCAGAGTCTTATACACTTATTCCATGCAATAGCTTTCTTACATTATCCAATATATATTGTCAAATTTATTTATTATATTTTTACTGAAATTGTTAGTACGTACTATAGCTGAATTTTTATCTGAATAAAATTTATTTATGATAAAAACACAAGAATAATTTTAGAGTACATACAATACGGGTATACCAAAAAACGAGGACATACAATTCGGAAAGATATTTATGAAATATAATCAAACAAAAAATATGTGGTTGTTAATTACAAAATGAAGGAATAAAAAAGAAATTCATGAATAGACAGACAAAAGGGCAAGTTTTGAAGAAAATTGGTTTCATTCTAACTAGTATTACAAAAATCATTGCTTCTCGCCGATACGAAAAATCATTTTTCTTAACTCTCTGAATGAATCAGGTAACCTGTTTTTCCAACAAACATTCGGTTTCGAACCATATGGATGTAAAAACTTCAGGTCTATATATTTGATTACTATTTTCAATTTTCTAGATTTTATGAAGGAAATACTGAAATGATAATGTCCAACCTTTCTTTCACGAAATTCCAAAAGCAAAAAAATGACTGAAAATATAAAATGAAAATAGAAACTAAACATGCCCTTAATTTCAGAAGTACTATCCATACAACAGCTGATCCAAGTCGATTCAAATTAGTTGAACTTTAATAAATTTCAGATACTCTAACTTAGAAAAAACAAAAAAAATCATGTAACCTATAACTGATATATATATATTACATTTACCTGAGGAAGCAGCCATCATAGATGACTCTGGCGCCATTGGCAGCAGAGCAGTTGCGAATTTGGTGGGTGGCAATGTTGAAGCAAGCAAGACAGTCCCTCTCGGAGAGGTAGTTCCTGCACTGATACATAGCATATGTTATAATCTCTCCCCTGGTTTTCTGTGTCGTGCCAAAGTGCATGCTTCGGTTGCTAATATCTGCTCTCATATCTGCAAACGTTTCGTTGACATTGGCAAAGAAGCTGCGCGAGTTGGTTGAGTTGTATGTGCTGCACCCTGTGACCAGTAGATTTGCCTGTGGGTCTGCAACAACAACAACAACTCCACCATGGTGATGATGCCATGTCCACCACCATATCAGGGTTAGGGCCACTAGCTTAGGTAGCAGCATCCTTCAAGCTTTTGTCCTAGTTAATTTCTACTATGAGAGAGAGGAGAAGTGTGTTGGTACATCAAGCTTGCTTAGTGGCATGCCTTATATATAGTCCCCTTCTATAGACATACTATAGATATTTTGTGCCGTGCATGATGCGTCGCACGAATTATATGAATTGTATATTAGTAATTTTAATTTTTTAATAATAAATATTTAATATGTTTAAATTTGTGAATTATTTAGCATAAATTAATTGATTGGGAAAAATTTTTCTTTTAGTGTGGAATTAATTTTGATGCATTTGACAATACGAAAAGTGTTATACAATAAATTAATAATGTCTTTATTGAATGATAAATTATCAAAGTTGTAGTTTTTAAAAACTGTAAATTTAAAGTGACATCTACCAACTATTAAATTATCAAACTTACATTATAAGAAATTTATGTCTAAAAAAATACTTAATTTTTGGTACACGTAAAAAGTGTTGCTTATGTATACATAGGCAACACTTTTTTTAAATATGTTGCTTTTTATATAGTAGAAGGTACACTTTATTAAGTTAAGGCATTATTTTTTGAAGAGTTGCTATATCATATATGACTAATTGTCAAAAATAATATCTTTTTTAATAAAATGGTATATTTTTAAGCTTATATATCACTTTTATAGTATTGCTATAGCAAATGTGGTTAATTATTTAAGACAACCCTTTTAAATGAAGAAGACAATATTTTTTAAATATTAAAGGCAACATATTTAATAAAAGTATTGTCTATGTGCATAAAGTAACACTTTTATATGTTCCAAAAAACAAATGTTGTTTTTGGTAAAATTTCTTGTAGTGTTATTCCATAACTTTGATGAGAGACAATTACATGTTACCCTCTTGAATTATTTTCATGTGTGCTTTTATCCCAAACTTTTAAAAACATGCAAATCAACCTCCTATTGTTTCTTAACTTTCAATTCAACTCTTTTGTTTCATCTATCGTCAACAGAAATAACGTACGTTCAATAAAATTTATGTATTAAGTTACACATTATTTGTTAGTTTAGAATATTAGTTTGCATCTAACTTAAATCTTAAGGGGACATAATACACATATTTTTCACTAACAATAAATAAAAAGTCAACAGAATGACTAAATACAAACATAAAAAAATAAAAAATGTTAAAGTACTGATTTGTACCTTTTTTTCATAGTTTTTGGGATGAAGTGCCCAAGAATAAAGTAAATTTCTCCCCTTGGTCATGTACATGCAATTTGAGTGCGTATAAAATAAGTTAAAGGATTATAAATTTATAATATCTTAAAATAAAATACGTGGTGAGGAAAGGATTGTGTATAGAAAGCGTCAAAGAGGGTGTGGGTATAGGGCCAGGGCCGCCCTTTGCCACTTTGAATCCGTCAACGGTGACATGTGATCGATCTAATTGGAGCTACTCCCTTGTCTGCGTCCATTAATCCAAAACATGCATCACTCACAAGTACCACAAATTCAATTCATCATACTCAGCAGAGCGAAATGATGTGATATGTTGGGTGGTTTTCACACTTACAGGGTGCCTTAGTTCAGAATTTTCCTTTTTTCAAAGTAAACCCCAATTTCGTCACGATAACAATAGTCTACTCCAATTAATCTACAAGAGTTTTTTATAATTAAAATAGGACAAATGGATCATTGAGATATAAATTGTTTTGGATAATCTTTTTGTATAAAATTACACATAATATTCATTCATAAAAAAGTACCCCCATTTCTACTCGTAGACTAAATTAACATCCCATTGGTTAGAAAAATTGAAAAACGAGCATGTGCAAGTTTATCATTTCATAACTAACTTCCCTCATTTCCTTTCAAAACTCATGCCCTATAACTGGGAAATTTAGGATTTTAATTTGTAGAAGAGTGATAAGTAGGATTTTGATATATTAATTAACCATTATATTAACACGTGGGGTGTGGTTGAGTGGTAAGGACTCATCTTCCCTTAACTAAACGCCAGCTGCTCAATCCCCGACTTTTGAGAACCTCAGCCACTCTTTCACCCTGTAAGTGTCTACCACATGAAGTGATTAAGATCACAATTGTCATCAGAGGGATACCCTGAGAAATCAAAAAAAATTAACCATTATATTTAGAATCTGTTTGGATAGTATAACTTGTGACTTTTTTGAACTTTCTATAAGTCAAAAGTCAATTTTTACTTTTTATCATGTTTGACTAAATAACTTATTATTTTTTCAAAATTTTTTCTTAGTACTTTTCGAAAAGTTAAAATATCTAACTTCTTAATCAATATTTTCTAAAATACTAAAACAAACTCCTTTATTATCATGTAATTGAATACAAAATATCTTATTCATAAGTTATTTTTCAAAAATTATTTTTATTCAAGTACGTAAATAAGTTGTTTATCTAAATGGGACCTTAGTCTTTTATGTCCTTTTTGAGCTTAATGGATCAATATTGGACATATTTTGTGAGTTTGGGTTCTAATTAAGGTTAATTGTACTTTTTCAGCAATATTGAGATTTTATATTGTTGTTATATTTTGGACATATCCGGAGTTATATCTAAAAATTATAAATTTTACATTTTAGAAAAGCTAGGAAAAGGACCAAAAGCTAGTGCAAATATCTAGTAGGTCTATTTGGTTTGCAAAATCAGAACAGAGCTACTACTGTTGGAAGTCGGGTAATGTGAACTAATCGGAGCATAACTTTCTCATCCTAAATTCAAATTAGATGTCTATCTTGAAAAAAAAGAAAAAGATCCACAACTTTCATTAAGACACTAACTTTGAACAATTTGGAGCTCAAAATGGGATTGTAAGTGGCTCGACACCACTAGCTGGGGCACCTAGTTAGATGATCAGTTCTCCTGTTTTAGCCTTTCTGAAATGGTTTGGGCCCCTTGGCCCATTTTTCCATGACTTATACCCAAAATAACATATTTATTTACACTTTAACATTAGGTATTGGAAGAATTTTTATTAGAGGACATCTAGTCATCTTTTCTCCTCTTTGGTTCCTCCATGGCTATGGGTAATTTTGTAGCTAGCTAAGGGAGTCTCTGAGAACGTCTAGTTGTAAGCATGCAACTCTATTATTATTGTTAATGTTTTTATGTGTTGTTCAATCTCTCTTCTTGTTGGGTTTATTGCCTTGGATTATTTTAAACCCATTTGAAAAAAAAATCAATAATAAGGCCCCTTTGTTACTGGACGTGACCATGAGGATTTGAAATTTGTATCACTTTAAAATCAAAAGTTTGTTCCTTCTTCTTATGTGTCTGTTGCACCATAATAGAGAAACAAAAAAAAAAGAAAATTTGAGTGTGTGTCATTTTAGGTGAGAGTGTGTGTTTTGTTTGAGAGAGTTGTTAGTAGGTGGAGAAATTATTTTGTAAGATTAGATGTATTGAGATTTTGGGTTTGTGAAAGATTGCTAGATTGGTGATTGTATTTTTCCCAAAAAGAAATTAGTGAATTGATTTGTTGAGTTGTGGACGTAAGCATTATTCGCCGAACCATGTTAAATATTTTATGCAGTTTGTTTACTTTTGCTTCTGCTGCCCCAACAATGGTATCAAAGCAGGGTTCTGATCCTGCTTCTGGTATTTTTATGGCAAGGATGCAAGGTTCAATGGGAAAATTTGAGGTGGAGCTCTTTGATGGAAAAAATAATTTTAGTCTGTGGCAAAGTAATGTTAAAGATATTCTAGTACAACATGGATTGGTTAAGGCTTTGAGTGGGAAGGAGAAAAAGCCTAATAAGATGACAGATGAAGAATGGGAAGAGATAGAGATGAAAGCTATCAGTACGATTTGCCTGTGCCTAGCTTCTGAGGTAAAATTTAATGTTCTGAATGAAACTTCTGTTGTTGACTTATGGAAGAAATTAGAGAACATGTACACGTCAAAATCCCTTACCAACCGCTTATTTTTAAAGAAATAATTATATCAATTAAAGATGGATGTTGGTGCTGACATTAGAGATCATGTGAATTATTTTACAAGATTGGTTACACAGTTAGCTAGTATTGGTGTGAAAATTAATGATGAAGATAAAGCACTGTTGCTATTATCATCTCTTCTAAATAATTATGACAGTGTAATACCACATTGCTAGTTGGAAAAGATACTTTGAAAGTTGATGATGTGATTGTTGTGTTATTAGAGAATGAAAAATTGAAAAGATCGAATGATCAACCCCAAGAAAGTGTCATTGTTGTTAGAACTAGCCGTGGTAGAAGAATGTCTCGTGGTGGTAATTTTGATAGAGATAATTCAAGATCAGGTTCCCTGTCAAAACCAAACTATAAAGACAAACAATGTTATTATTGTCATGAGATTGGTCATACTAAATTTTATTGCCGGAAATTGAAAGAAAATATGGAAGAATTTGAAAGGAGTAAAGGAAAAGGAAAAGAGAAGTTTGAAGATGCTACGGCAGCTGTCGAAGATTATGCTAATTATGAAACCGATGTGATGATGGTTGAAGAGGAGAAAGCTATTTATAGTGATTGCTAGCTCTTAGATTCTGCTTGTTCTAATCATATTTGTTGCAAGAAGGAATGGTTTGATACTTATGATGCTTGTGATGATGAGGTTGTGAGATTGGCTAATGAGGATTGCCTTGATATTATTGGAAAGGGTACTGTAAAAATTAAAATGCATAATGGTTGTGTGTGAACACTTAGAGATGTGAGGTACGTACCTGCACTTGGAAGAAATTTGATTTCTTTGGATAGATTTGATAGTTTGGGCTATGGACATTCTGCAAGAGATGGAGTAATGTAAGTTAGTAGAGGAACTTTGAAGATAATGAAGGGTAAGAAGACTCTTGGTAACTTGTATAAAATGATATGGGAGATAGTTTTGAATAAAGACAATGACCAAGCATACAAGAATGTGGAGAAGGCAAAGCGTGTGCTAATGAAAAAAGTAACATTTGCTAGTCCTTTGACAAGGTCTTCTGACTCTTGTTACTGACATATACAATTTGTTCCAATCACAAGGCAAAGTGGAGATTTGTTGGGTTTATTGCTTTGGATTATTTTAAACCCATTTGAAAAAAAAATCAATAATAAGGCCCCTTTGTTACTGGACGTGACCATGAGGATTTGAAATTTGTATCACTTTAAAATCAAAAGTTTGTTCCTTCTTCTTGGGTGTCTGTTGCACCATAATAGAGAAACCAAAAAAAGGAAAATTGAGTGTGTGCCATTTTAGGTAAAAGTGTGTGTTTTGTTTGAGAGAGTTTTCAGTAGGTAGAGAAATTATTTTATGAGATTGGATGTATTGAGATTTTGGATTTATGAGAGATTGCTAGATTGGTGATTGTATTTTTTCCAAAAAGAAATTAGTGAATTGATTTGTTGAGTTGTGGACGTAAGCATTATTCGCCGAACCACGTTAAATATTTTGTGTAGTTTGTTTACTTTTGCTTCTACTGTCCCAACACTTCTCTCTATCCTAATTGTTGTTGATGTTGAGCAGTTGATACATTAATTTTAATTAGGAAACCCTTTTGGGTGTTATTAATCACGGATGATTTTAATATTCAATTGGATAAGAGATTGAAAATTGGGTTAACGATTGATGTTCACTATTAAGTGATTGGTCCTTAAACTACATAAATTTATGGGAGATTGAGGTTTCAACGTTTTTGATCTATTGTATATTAGTTATGAATGCCTAGAGGTCTCTAGGAGAATTGAAGAAGTTGTTTGGGAGGCCTTCTAATTAATCTTAATTAATTACACATCAATTACATATTTTATGCATTATGATGATTACTTTTGCCATCATTTGATGAACTTCTTGGTTAGTGGTTTTATTAATTTGATTTTAGTCCAGTTTAATTATTTTTATTGTGTTCAACAATACTCCCTCTTTTTCAATCTGATAATATTAGTGTCCACTTGAGAACATCTCAAATTACGGTCTATACTATTATTTTTATGCACTCAGGCGTTTAGTTAGTGATACATGGATCAAATTATAGAGACATTGGAGACACAAACCTATTTAATGGTGAAGATAGGAACAGGCCTCGGGACAGAAAAACACAAGATTTCTGTACTTTCAAAATTTGGAGACAATAAGAATATGATATGAAGACAGAAATTTAATATTTTTTTTTCAATAATATTTTTATATATATTTAATATTTATGACTCTATCTGCATCTTTGTTTTCCCTGTCCCCTTACAAAATACTACCTCAATTTTTATTTTACTTTGAACGAGTCCAACACTCATGTCAAAGAGCATGGGAATGTGGGTTTCAAAAATACCCGGCCAGTGAGGTAAGACATTAGTGGAACAAACTCAGTAAGGAAGGAAGGGAACAAGGCACGTAGCAGAAAAAATGAACTTGCCAATTTAACTAACCATGCCCCACTCGGTTCACCTTTTCCTCTTAATCCACCATTCCATGGCAATTTGGGTTATTGTTCTTAGGACTAGTTAATCATTATATATAGCCCCACACGGTTTATGCTGAGAAAATTTTGCCTGCCTTGGCTTTTGGTTCCGTTGAGCGACATTTACTAGGTAAACGGCATAATGGCCCGGGTGATGCTATCTAAACATCTAAAAAGTGGGTGTCTATTGGGATACCCACTTAACAACCATTGGATGTGATGTGATAGATGAAGTGTGTAGGATCCATCATTACATCCAATGATTGTTAAGTGGGTGTCCCAATAGACACCCACTTTTTGGATGTTTAAGTAGCATTTTTGTAATGGCCCACTTGTTTTATATTTCATTTTTGAAGCAATCAACTTGGTGGGTTGGGCTGTTAGGGGAGAGATTAGTGTATATTGGACTAGTAGATACAAGATAGGTATTTATCCTAATTTTTTATTAAAGTATTTTTAATATTTATAGAGTATAGAGAGGAATTGAGCAATTGATTGCAGACGACTGAGGTTAAAGTTTGATGGGTGATTTGTTATATTGCCTTAAACATGTTATGGTCTCTAGAAAATAAGTAAATTTTTATATTACAAGTAGTTTTTTTATTCAAACTTTTTAAAATTATTTGGTTTGAGCCCTTACCATTACTCTCTGGTTAATAAAAGGTCATGTTATTAAATCATTCATGTCAGTGAATAATCCTATATGACACATATTTATTATAAATCTTACCCAACAATCCATCTTACACAATTCAGCAGCACATCTTACACTAAAATTTTGACTCATAGGTACTTGCAAGTAAACAAGCGCTGGGCAAGCATGGCTACCACTAGGCCATATGTTTGGTTGTTAATTTATGTGTCATTAATTATATATATTATATATTAAATTACATTAAATCATAATTTTATATATTAATTTAATTAAATCTGATTCAGTTAGTTGACTAGTGACCCACCAGTTGAATTAATGACCCAATGACTTAATACTTTTATCGAGTCAATCATTAGTCTGATTCTACAAACTATATATAGGATTATGATATATCACGTATGATCATCAATTGTCATGCTCAATTGAAAGATATGATATTTTATTAGTGATCAGTTCGCCATTTACTAGAAATAAACTAACGACAGAGAGTAAAACTAAATCGTTTGTGAAATGTTTGAACTTAAAATAAATATTTTTTAAGTTCATAATAACAATTTACTAATTTTTAAAGATTAAAAATATATTTATGCATGTTTATAAAAAATATATATATTTAAACATTTATTATGACATGGATGTGCTTGGTTGACTAATGACTCAAAGGAGGCGGAGTCAACACGGATCAAGTGCTAAGAAGTTTCGTCCTTTAGTCCCATTGTATTTTGTGCCATTTTTTCTTCTTCCCAGTTGATTCTACTATTATACAATAAGCCAATGGTTCGCCCGAGATGTGAAAAACCAACCACATCACTCTGACAACGTAATATGAAGAGTTGAAACTGCAGTTCCAACTCCAAAGCATCTAGAAGTGAAGGTGAAGTGTTTGCTTTTCTGTGAAAATTTCATATAATATATATTGCTTATTTAATGGTAAAAACTGGTGTATAAAAATCTAATGTTGATGGAGGTATAAGAGTTAAATAATTTTGTTTGCTAACTTAACAATATATAATTGAATTATAGTATAATTTTTTTTATCATTAGTATATCAAAGTTAATTTTCAATTTATGTATGTCTAGTTGAAAGATAAAAATTTATAGATGAGTTCTATATATAAATTTATATATAAAACTCATTTATAAAATTTTTATTCTCTAATCAAACATATCTAATGAGTATAATTACATCTGATAAATTATTTTATTTGCATAATTATTTAATAAGTGATAATAAGATGCAATCATGTTTGTCTATTTGGTAATATATGATTGTATGAGAGGTCTTTATATCATCCGTACGTTAAAATTGAATCATTTTATATCTCTTTCATGAAAAACTGAATAAAAAATAAAAGAAAGTGCTAAAATATCTTAGATCATGACTCTTATGATAACATTGCACCAAACACATAGAAGTGGATACTCATCTCGTCTCTTTTTGTGCCACTTATTTAATTACTTATATCCATAATTAGTATAATATATCACTTGAAAAAATCCAGTTTAATATATCTAATGGTGGAAGCCAATCACAGGGCTTGAACAAATAATGAAGGAGGACTAACTAAGGGTATTGCCTTCTTCCTAAAACTGTTACACTAAGCCAACCTATATTTAGAAATTTAAAAATGGGTTGAATAATTTTTATAGCGAGCCAAAAAAATACTAACGTAGCTCAACCCACTCAAGCTAGTGAGCCAAATGATGGGTTGGCTCACCAAAAAAATTAAAATAAAAAATGATAACTAAAAAATTTAAAATTAATAAAATAATACTTGAAAACCTTATAAAAGATTAAAAATAAATAGAATAGAGAAGATAAAAAACATATACTATAAAATCCAACCAAAAAAGACACATATAACATTAAATTTTGCTCAAATTCAATCCAAATTAAAAATAATAAGCATGTCATATTTTGCATGATAGAGATTTTTTTTTTTTATCACAAGGTAAGAAATCAAGCTAAGCCACCACTAAGCTTTTACAATTTTGATGAAAGCTATACCAAATAGACTCCCGTGTCTATTGAATTCCAACTTATTTAATTCAAGTTGGATTGTTCCATTATGAAAGTAAAGCTTGTTTTAACAGGAGTATCTTCCCACATAACTTGAATATAAGAGCTCACTCAAGAAGAAAATAATATTCACGTGAAACTCTTGGTTTCCTTTATACATAGAGAGTAAAAGATATTTACATTCTTTGTTTAGACTAAAGTAAACTTTTATTTTTACTATTTATTACTTGACACGTTAACTTTTTATTAAAAATGCAGTGGAAGACAGTAATGAATCACAGTTAATATGTCAAGCGAAAAATAATACAGTGCAAAACTTTTCTTTTACTTTTGAACAGCCAAAATTTTTTCATTTATATATACAAGACCCCCATTATCAATTTTGAATCCGTCATCAATGGTGACGTGCGATCAAAGTCGTCCAAGACTCCAAGTTTAAGTCCACTCACTGGTGGGACAAATTTAATAAACTCATCGCTTATATTGTTATAATGAATGACGTGAGGTGGTGATTCATACACTTCTTCTAGTTTGATAACTTGTGATTTTAATAAATAATATACCTAAATGTAGTATTTTTTTTTAATATAGTATTAAGCTTGATGTCATATTTAAATTTTTAAAAAACATTATTGTTGATATATTGCGGCCGAGAAAATAACGGTAGAGGCCAAGAGAACAAGGACAATATACTTATTTTAAAATTATTGACTGGACTGTAGGGAGGAAGCAGTTAACTTCACCACAAGGGTATCAGCTAGTGTATTTAACAAAAATATTAGACTAAATTGAAAGCTTAATTTCATATTTGAATTCTTAAAAAACATTATTGTTGATATATTGTGACAGAGAGAATAACGGAAGAGGCCAAGAGAACAAGGACAATATACTTATTTTGAAATTATTGACTGGACTGTCGGGAGGAAGCAGTTGACTTGACCCCAAGGGTATCAGCTAGTGTATTTAACAAAAATATTAGACTAAATTTTAATTTAGTCCATCAAATTTATAGTGAAAGAAAAATTAGTATCTCAGATTTAGAAAATCGTATACTAGTCCCTCAAATTTTCCAAATGAGAACAAATTAGTGTCGCCATGAAATTATTATCTAAACTGTTAATAAAAAACTGTTAGTGTCCCTCAAATTTGTTAACTTGTTTATGTGTATGATTAGTTTTCATAGTGAGTCATAATTTACTTCACTCCTCTGTTTTGTATAGAACAAATGATAACTTAAAGTTAAAATCATTCTTTTGACCAAAGAGCTATGGTGAGAGAAAAGATAAAGAAGAAGATTTACACGGCTTCGTTTAGAGGAGTGAGACAAGTTATGATCCATTATGAAAATTAATAGTATATGTAAATAAGTTAACAGTGTATATTAGTAAATTACCAAGACACAATTAGGACAACAGTTCCAAGGAGTGCCTAAATTGTCTCCATTTGTGAAATTTAAGGGACTAGTATTGAATTTTTCAAATATGAGGGACTAAATTGTCCCTCCTATTATAAATATGAGAGATTAAATTGGGATTTTAGTCAAAATGTTATTTCAATAAGTGGTTATTCAAATAGGCACTCACTTTTAGGCGTTGAACTAACACAATTATATCTTTAACAAATGCGACATACTTAGGTTTAACAACACAATGAGAACATGAGAAGAATGCATTATCTCTAAATTTTTGAGTAAGTACTTTTTTGGTTTTAAGGCTATGATTAGGGGAACAAAAACAGAGAAAATGACAAGGAAGGGAAGGGATGAATCTAAAATTTTGGGAGTGCTAAATGGGGAAAGAAATGTATAGATGAGGAGTAACACCATAGCCACTCTAACTACTCTTCTACGTTGTTTTTCTTGACCTCTAAATTGGGGGATCGATGATGGCGCATGAATTTTATGCAATGGTTTCATTGTTTTGACATTTCATAATCTCTCACACATGAAACATATAATCATAAATTAAAGGGTAAAATTGGACAAGAAAACTTATACACCCTTTCATTTCACTGACTTATATTATAAATTCCAAAATAATAGGATGACCCCTCATCATCTACTCTACTCATCATCTTTCTTTTCTATTCTATTAATGACCATTTCCTTCCATCCTTTATAAAACTTCCAATTATAACCTAAGATTTTATAGTTGACATCAATTTATTTAGGGAAAAGGATATTGCGACTCCTTTTTTTTTTTTTTTTGCTCTTGCCACTCCCACTCAGCTATTCTTTTTTAGTTGTCCTAAAATACCCTTTTATCTCTTTTACAATTACACCTATATCTTTTTCTTTGCTCTTGTTATCCGATTTTTCATCTTCTTTATCCATTATTAGATCACAAATCATACACACATAGTAAACCATTTCTCAGCATCACACACAACCTCACAGTCGACACCCTTATCAATAACCATTCTGAACCAATTCAATCTCAAAGTCACAGTAAACCAAAATCAAAACCCCAACCAATACATCCATCAACCCAACAAATCCAAACCAAAACTTCTAAAACTAAAAAACCAAAGCCAAAGACCGAAAAACCAAATTCAAAGTTAACAAAAAAAGAAAAGGAGGGAGAAGCCACGACAGTCCTGCGCCAACACCGCTGTTGGAGCCATTCATTGCTGCAAAGGCTCGCAACCTCATCTGACTCCTAGCCACTGCGAATCCCAACAGCACTACCATGAGATCTTATCTCGAACCACCACGAGAGAAACTGGTAAGAGAGAGAAACTCCTTCCCTGCGCTATCGCCTTATTTTGAACCGGTGCCTGAACTGCACACTCGACAGTGGCACCGCCACAACCGCATTGCAGGCGCCGTGCTTAGGAGGACCATCGGACGGCTCCTCCACAAAGCCTCCTCTCCCACTGCCGCCTGCGTCTCTGCCCCTTTGTAGTCATCACCAGCCCCGCTGTGAATCCCAACGTGAGAAGCTCGAGCAGACTGTCCTCTGTCGTCGATGAGCCACCCGTACTGGAGAGCCCGCCGCTATTTCCTACTGGATCACCGTTGCTGCTCCACCCCAGATTGGTTTTGCATTTGGATCTCCCTTCTCTTGTCTTATTTTGTTTCCAAGATAAAAAGGTATTTTAAGATAACCAGAAAGTGTGACAATAGCCATTCCTTTTATTTAGTCCTGAAAAAAATGTTGGCCCTAATTTAATCCTCACATTTTAAAATTTGAAATCAAATTAGTGTTGTTGTTAAATTTTATTAACACCATTAATTATCATCAACCTTGACTTCACATTATCAAGAATTGAAAAAAAAAAGGAAAAAATTGAAAAAAGCCCTAATATACTGTTTCTCTCACTGAGAAACTTTTCCTGTGCTTGTTGATACAGCTGCTCCCTCTCGATCACTGCAGCACCTAACACCATCAACATGGCGACCACACCGCCGTCACAACCATTCACTCCGACATCGATGAGCTACGGCCACCCCAGTGACGATGTCATACCCTCTCTATTTCTCTGGTAAGAATTCCCCTGTTTTCTTTTCAAGCTCTCATGTCTTCAGACTTTTTCCCTCTCATTTTGTTGATTTCATTTGGTCCATTGAGCTCAAGCTTCATCCCTTATCCTTTCCCAGCATCAGAAAGAAGTACAGCCCATTGGGCATTGGTGGCCAAACTACCTTAACAGTCTCATGTACGTAGCCAGTGCAACCACGTGGATTTCCAATTTCACGGGCCAAAATATCATAACTTACAAATGTGGCTATGAAGGCAACATTTGACAACAAAACAACAACAAGAGAAAGGAAATTGCAGACAAAACAAGTCTATAAAGTTAAAAATACGAACTCTGTGTGTCCGCTGATAATTGAGGTTGGATGAATCTTATTCCTCACAAGGATATTTGCTCTCTGCAATGAAAAAAAAAAGATTTTGATATTTAAATAAAAAAAATAAGGAGCAAGAAGAAAGTGGCAGGAAGAAAAGTATTAAGTGTAGTGTGGAGTCACTTTGAGGAGCTCAGTGGGAACACTGACGACGGAAGTGGTGCCGTCTCCAGCTTCTTTGTCTTGAAGCTCAGCGAGTTCCACCAATACCTTGGCAGTAGGGTGATCAAGCTCCAGTTCTTGAGAATGGTGGCACTGCGGTGTGGGTAGCTCAGTTGGTGATGGGGCAGTTGGGGTTACAGTGCCGAATGGGGTAGCTTACTTTGTTGTGGGATTTTTGGGCTCTTTTCTTTTTATTTAAAAAAATTATTTTTAAGGAAGATTATATGTTATCCGAGCAGGATGATAGTGAACTGTGTCTATAAGATTTAAGGTCGGACTAATTTGATATCAAATTTTAAAATATTAGGACTAAATTAATATTAAAAAATTTTCTAGGACCAAATTAATGTCAATTATAAAATCTTAGGACCAAAATGGATATTTTTTAATTTATATTTTTGAACATGTTATCTTCATTCTTATGGTTGCACCAAATGATATCCATTTTGTTTTCGTATAAACTATTGGTTCCCCGTTTTTTTTGGTTATCATCTATATACATATAATAAATAACAGAAATATTTGGTGCGCAATAAACTTTTACAATAATTTTACACCCTTACTATATAGAAATACATGAACCCAGTTCTTACCTAGAAGTGAAGGTAAGGTGGTAGGTGTCTCTTCCGTCCGTGCAAGTGGGGGTGGGGTAAAGATATTTTGATGTTCAAATCAGTAAATGAATGAAGCATAGAGTGGTAAAAGTGCAGTTTATTATACCTAGGGGCATTGAGCCTATTAATTATATAGGGGTATATGACACTATGATGAATTCGGTGGCAATCTTCCTTGATTAAGAGAGATATTCCTAAGATTTAGTATAAATTAGATATATTTCGTATTTACAGAGAAATATGATCTAATATAGAAGATATAGTGAGATAATAGGAGATATGGAGAGATAATAGGAGATCTCTAAGTAATTTTGTAATCGATTTAGGGGATACTCTCAACTAAATCGGGAGGGAATCTCTAAGGCTGTGTTTGGTTTGTGTCCTAGGACACAAATACAGGGACAGACTATCTCTATATCATATTTGGTGGCAGAGACGGAGTATGCGGACGGAAAAATTTTCTGTCCCAGAGACGGAAATTTTCTGTATTTTATGTTCCTCCAAAAAGTGGGGACAGGACACAGGGATATAAATTTAACCCCTTAGATAGCAACCTCCTATGGTAGTCCGGCCACCGGCCAATGCCGGCTAACCGCCAATCAATGCCGGCTGGCCATCGATCAACGGTGGTCAATGGAAGTCAATGCCAGTCAACCATCGGTCAATGCCAGTTAACCATTGTTCAATGTCAGCCGGCCACCAGTCAACAGTGGTCAACACCGATCAATGGCCACCGACCACTGGTCAACTACCTTTACTGACCAAACACAATACAGGGACAATTGTTTTTATATCTCCATCTCCACTGTTCTTGTATTTTTGTCTCCGTCCCTGTATTTCTATCCCAGGACAATAACCAAATGCTGCCTAAGGGATCATGCCCCTTGTCCAAGTTCCCCGTGATTGTGCTGAGTTCTCGAGCCCATATTTCTAGTCTAGTACATAAAACCCCAAGCTTGGTCGTAGGCCAAGTAGTTGGTGCTGAAAACTGCGTACCGTGCTCAAATGAATTGACTTGTTGTACCCAGCTTAGTGCGTCTTTTCAATTGTTGTAGTGATGGTTGAGGGAATATGTATAGGTATGCATCATGCCTATAGTATACAACAATCGCGTCACATTTAGGTGGTGATCATGGGTAGTGTGCAAACTGTTGGATTTAGAGTGACCATCCACAATAGTTTAATGATGTGGGCAGTTTAGATCTCTTAGTTTTGGTCATAGGTCGAGCGATAAGTGCCAATATCTTGATGCCGAGACTTGTTACTAAAGACTATGAGTCGAGGTTGAATTACTAGATCATGCAAAGCACGATCATGACGTGTTTCTTCGGTTGTTGTGAGTCATTAGATCAAAGTAGTAAGCCCTAGTCATTGATTAGATGGGCTGTCTATTTTGCAATTGTGTTCGTGTATTGCTCTCTTTCCTTGAAGTGATTTTTAGGTTCGTTTTAAATGGCCTTGTAATTGTTTGAGGGCGATTTGAGTGAGTTAAGGCGTATTGATTGGGACAAGTTGATGGTCTGTAAATTCAATTTGATTTGTGCAACTCTCAAGTTTGGTAATTGACTACGGACTATTTGTTGACCCCATAAAGGTCTCTTGAATGTGTCTTTCTGATTATGGAGTGGTGGTAAGACATGGATATTCCCATGGTCTGTATCGGGTAACTGTTTAGTCATATGTGGAACACTCTCTTTTGTGTCAATGGGTGATTAAAGCCCCCAATTTAGCAATTACTCGAAGGTTTTACTTTGGTAGTAATATGTAGGTAGGAAATAGAGTCCTCTGTTCCTTTTTCTCTTTATTTGTGTGCTTAGAGATTTTGCCAGGGTTCTCTCAGTTGACAATATCTACTTGTTTAAGTATGAAGTTAAGCCCTCATCGTTGAATTCGGGTAGGGACAATGACTTGTCTTGTCGAGCCATCGACTTCGCTTCTTTAGATCTCGGCCAAGAATGGGGGACTGCTTGGCCGAGGCATCGATCTATCAGGGTTTGTATTGAAACTTGATTGAAAATAGCAGAGTGCCTGGTCAGGTTGCCGAAGCAGGATCGGCCAAGAATGGTGAAGCACCTATTGGGATGCCGATTGAGGACTTCTTATCCCGAACATAATATTTGAGCCCTTTTTTGCTTGATCCTGTTAGCTTTCTTCAGCTTACATGCTTTAAGGTTTGTCAGGGCATTTCTCTGTGTGTAGGTGTATAAGACTATGCCATTGGAAGGGAAACTTTATTTCAGCGCCTACCAATCTTTTGGTGGAGTTGGAAGTGGAGTGGTCAATCTTTTTACAAAGGAGATCTTGTTATCGACTTCAATGATATTACAGTTTTAATGCTTATGTTCAGTTGGTTGTCAACCCGGTTCTCGGTTTCTTGTAACTTGATCATTATAATGGATCGCCTGGTTGAGTTATCAACTTAGGAATAGACGATGGTCGTGGAGCTCTTAGTTGAGTTTTCAATTTAGGAATTGGCCTAGAACGACATATTTCCTACTCAAATGATTACCACAAGTTTTGGGTATCAATGATATATCTAGCTAGTTAGATCGTCCCATGTTCAATCCACTTAACTGAGTAGCCTTCACTTGAGGACTTTGGTTTCTTGTCAAATTATTAGCTCTGGACAGACTTGGCTTGAAAAAATAGAGTGCCTAGTGGGAAGCCTACCAGAACTTGTCTAGAGATTTGGCCTAAAAAGGTAAAGTGCCTAGTCAAAATGTCGACTCAAGGCTTATGTCAATTAGAAATTGGCCGGGAATGGTGTGATACCCAGTTGGTAGTTACAACTCAGGATTTATAAAGCTTGAGGTACTTAGCCAACTATGGACTTAGGGCTTGATGATCTATTCAAATTCCTTGCCAGCTTGAAGGCTTATGAACAATATTAACATTGGAATTTTACGAATATTAGGTTTTTGCCTGTAATTAGTGAGAAACAAAATAGTGAGTTAACAATTACATGATCATTAACTTTCATACCAAGTAGTCAACCAGACGACTAGCTTAACCTAGTTATAGTAAGGAATCTAATGTGGTGTCCATTTATGGGACCTAGTTAGGTGCCCTTCAGTTTCAATTATCAGTTCATTACAATTTAATTTATTCAGTTCAGCTCCTGTCTCTTAACTAGTTATTGTTTAATCAATTTAAATATTATTTTCATTATAGCTATATATTTAATTATTAAAATGTTTTATCTCAGCTGCATATACAAACTTACCCTTCTTTTTGCTCCCCTACAAGTACAGCTACAGGTTTAGTTGCACCACAGGATCCATCTCAATCATGTTGAAACTTGTTTTTAGTGAGTTTCAATTCGGAGTAAAGCTTATTTTAGGTTCATGTTAGTTTAACAATGCTCTAGTAGTCATGTAGGCAGGATCTTAGACATGTATAGTATTATGTGTAATTTTTTGACCTTCAATTATTTTATTAATTATGTTTGGCTACAACCCATGTTATTGTTATTACACAACTTGCATTTAGGATTTATGTTTTAGAAATACTACAGGAGTATGAAATTCAGTTGAAATTGAATTATTTGAAACATACATATATATATATATATATATATATATATATATATATATATATATGCATGCTAGCTAGTGACGTTGCCAGAAGCTTTCGTAGGGATCCAATCCCTCAAGTGCCAGTTAAGTTCCCAAGTTGGGTCATGATAATTTGCTACAGTAGTATGGACAGCTTGGCACTGTCAAAATAGAGCAATTTTTAGTACAAATTGGCAACAATTGAGTATGCTTTACAAATCACGGTTTCCTTTTCTGATCAAAGGCAAATTAAAAACAATTGAAAATCCATTTAAGATTTTTTTTTCTAGTCTGAAGTATATAATTTTGGCAGCTAGTATGTCATGGGGTTGGTTGTTGTTGCGGTACATTAATGTAAAGAGGGGCAGTTTTAGGGATTATTCTATATGTTGATCTTCATGTCGTAACTATTTGATATGAACAATGTGATTAAAATCCCTATGGTTTGAAGATATAGGGTAAGTTGTTGAGAAAATTTCTTCTTGTGGTTATTTTGTGATAATCATTAGCTGCCACTATTTTGTTATTTTCTGATTCGGTGAATAGATGATGGTTTTGTTTTGCTACATTTTATTCCTGTGGTCTGCTTTTCAGCTATAAGGGATATGTGCATCATATTATGAAGTTCTTTGTATGTAATTTTGTTAGTGTTTTATCCGTTTGACACTAGTTTTGAATTATGAATTTGGCGTTTCATGGTTTGGCTATTGCTTTATTGAAGATTGATTTTTTTGTTACAATTCCAAAAGCAGGAAAAGTGCTAAAAATGGAACTGTGCACTACGTGACTATGATACACCTAAGCGTGAGTTTTATAGACTA
Source organism: Dalbergia cochinchinensis (assembly GCA_031216125.1). Taxonomy (NCBI): domain Eukaryota; kingdom Viridiplantae; phylum Streptophyta; class Magnoliopsida; order Fabales; family Fabaceae; genus Dalbergia; species Dalbergia cochinchinensis. The sequence goes on along the minus strand of CM062371.1, from coordinate 50,812,421 downwards.
TGAGGTGGAGGAAGCAAAAGTTCTATTCATTGGTAGAGTGATGAGTGATCCAAAACACTACTATGTTCTGTGAGTATTCTATAGCAAAAGAAAATGGACGTGAAACATAGACGAGGAACACATAATGACTGTCGAGTTTCTAATTTCATTGGGGTGTGTGTGTGCTGTTTTTTTTTTTTGTAGGTACGTGTGGCCTTCGGGATTTTAATCAATAAAAAAGAAGAATAGTTGTAATGGAGGTGGTGTGTGGAGTGATACACAAATCTTGAGCACGAGGCAAAGACTTATATAGGGTGACTAATTCTATGAGTCACAGGGATCAGTAGAGCATAAGTACGAGTAAAATATGTCTGAGTCATGTTGAGTGATACACTATGTTAGGACTCCCTAGGACATTGGCTGTGCATGTGTATTTTAGTGTTTGGGTGCGTGTGTTGGTGTTGAGTTTAATTCAAATTACTAATTAAAGATTGTTGTTGAAAGTTTTTGATTTTTAAAATATTTGGAGAAAATTTGGAAGAAAAAGATTTAAAGGAAAAAAAATGGAAAATCCTTTCAGATTTGAAAATGTGTTAGAATTTTATCCAAAATTGAAAATTATTAATGGATAGAATTGCGGTGTAAATTTGTGTATAAATTATTATAAATTATAGTTTTGAGAATTATTTAGAGAATAGTGGAAATTGGGATTGAAAGATTAAAGAAAGAAAGTGGAGATGGAGAGGTTGATGATGAAGATTTCATGGATGATGAATAGGAAAGTAATAAGAATGATTTGATGTTTTGCTATTGTCAGTACCCAATTTTTGATCAGGTTGTAAAAAAGAAAAGGTTTTTTTCTTTTGGATCTAAAAATTATAAGAAAAAAAATTTCTCTTTAGTCCATATTGAATATTTTGTCTAAGCCCAAAAGCCCTAAAAAAAAAATGAAATTTTAAAAAAAGCTGGGCAAAAATAAAAAATCAGAATTTGATCTTTTGAGGTTAACCAGCATAACTTTTCTTTTTGAAATTGATTTTATCCATCAACATCTTTTCAAATCAGTTTTTTTTTTCAATTAACACCAAATCAATTTTCTTTCATTAATTATATTTAGGTTAGAAGTGTATATAAATAGGTGCAGTTTTTGTTAGAGAGTGGGGGCGAGAGGGAGGATTAAGCTCAAAAAATAAAAAATAAAAAATAAAACAGAAAAAGGAGGTGCTACTACAAAGCTTGTTTAGAAAACCAATACCCACAACCATTTGCACCATATATGCACCACCCTCCAACATCATCAAACAGCACCTAACCCCCTTAGAAGCCACAGCCTCTGCCCTTGACCAGCCGCGCAACACAGTGCTTACCCTTGTTCCCTGTCAATCCAGCCTGTAGAGAGTATTGATGTCGCATTGAGGCGTGCGAAGATCGCGTTTTGCTCAGCTTCTTGTACAGCCCCTTTTCTAGCTAGTCTCAAAAGTTCTAATCTATGACGCTGTCTTCTTTTGTGTTTCGCGGCTCTTTTTGTTTTAATGATTACTTGATTTCCTATTTAATTTGTCCTTCTTTCGGCCCGGTTTATGTTGTTATTCTATATACTCTACCTTTTTTTTTTTGGTCATTGGGGGGGGGGGGTCAATGTGATAGTGATGTTATGTTTAGCAATTGAGATTGAAATTAGCTCTTTTGTTTTATTAACTTCAGAATCAAAGTTTGTGATCCGTGATTGATTAGCTAGTTTTTTAATTAAATCATTTGATTTTTCCTTTTTGGATTTAAAAGCACAAAACATGCGTAATCCATTACTATCTTGAATCCTATGCAAGAAATGAATTTTACCCCCTTTTTATTTTATTTGTAAATAAAATTAACCCATCATGCAATCATTTTTTAGAAGAACTACATAACTTTGAATTCCTCATTGCACTAGAAGATATGTAGAAGCATATTTTTCTATCAAACCAAAATTAGATTTTCTTAAATTTATTTTCTTTTCTTTTGTAAATATTTATTGATAAATTCTGTAAATATTTTTCAAACTTTCATTTTTAGGGGAAAAATAAATTATTAAAGTTACTTTAACTTTACACAACAAACTTTGGGTAACCGTCACTAAATAAGTATATTAGGGGTGCAGTGAGATTAAGTTTCTATCATTCCTTAATCATAATTAAACTCTTGAACCTAATTTTATTTTAAAAGACCAGTCTTGCCAAATTAAAAGAGTTTTCCAACTTTTACCATAAACAAAAATCGGTGGCGACTCCTTGATTTTTATTAAAAAAAAAATCTTTTCTCATTGTGGCGCCCCCTTGGGGATGTTGTGATAGCTATTGATAGAGGGTTTGCAGTTTTTGCTAAAAAAATGTACTGATTGAGGGTTTATAGCTTTCATAAAAAATGTTACACTGATGGAGGGTTAGTAGCTGTCACTAGAAAAGTTGCTTTCATGAAGGATTTGCAACTTTCACCAGAAAAGTTATATTGATGATGTTATGTTTCATGAGTTGTAGCGATGCAAGTGAAGTAGCTTGTGTCAAAAGTCTTCCTAACAATATGGTCTTAGATGACATGTTTTGTGGATAACGGTAGATTTGTTTGAGATTTATTAAGATTAGTGATTGTATTCCCATTAAATTAGTGGATTGATTTGTGATGTCATGAATATAGGTAGTTGAGGCCAAATCATATTAATTTTCTTGTGTTTCTTTGTTGATTTGATATATTTATGTTGTGAGGGATTTATTTACCAATAGTTGGGTGCCATACGTTGACACTTAGATTTTGCCAATGTTTATCATCTCAGGAACCTTGAAGTATTTTCTGTTCTAAATAGATAAAGGAATTTTTCTTAATGCAGTTAAGTATGTTTATAGTAAAAAAGAGGGGAACAAAAAAGAATTCAGGATACAAAAGATCAGTTCAAGCTTTCATGTGGTGAGTAACATCCACAGCAAATTGAGCTACGGATGTAGCAGGTGGTTTCATATCTGCCTCTTTGATGTGTATCTGTCCATACCAAATTGGTATTTAGATGTTGCAGACTGGGTGGCTTGATAAGATTGCCTAAGGGCTGAAGTAGAGACTGACCACATGGTGCAGTTACGACATGTTCTTAGTTGTTTTCTTGTTCACAGTCTTGGTGAGAATTGTTGCTGTGGGACACATACTTCAATGATGTCTTTAGTGAATTTAGTGCTAGTACAGATCGTCTAATGCATTTTGGGATCATTTAACAGCACTCATATGACAGAAGTTGAGAAAAGTGGAACCTGATCATATTATTTATTTGATGGCATCTTTTTTCTTTTTAATTTTCTTGGTTTTGGTGTGTTGTTGGTTTTTTGGGCCTGTGGACTTGTATTTGTTGGGGAGGCTCTTAGGCTTTCAACCCTACCTCTCTCTTCCATGAGATCTTCTGATGAGTGTTTATCTATCTTTAAAAAAATTGAAAATTTGTATTGGAACATAAGTTTCTCCAAATTTAGTGCACAACAAACACACTATATAAGCAACTAGTATTGTCTTATCATCACATATAAAACTGGTTCAAATACACAATGCCACAATATCACCATTTTTTTAACATACATACTTCTTATTTGTAGGGTTTCATATCTAAGGAGCTATATAAAATCTATAACATATGTAATCATCGACCAGATATTATAGAAGTCGAGACAGTTGCATTAGACATTATTGCATTAGATGTAGTTGCATTGGATGCAGTTGTAGAGGAACCAGTTAAGGCAAACATGTCTCCCTGAGCATTTATATTTGACTCAACAAAGATAGGCATTGTAGGTTGCAAGTGCTCATCGGGTAAGCCCTTGCATTGAAGTAGGAATATTACTTTAGACATAGTTGGCCTCAATGCAGGTGATGCTTGAGTGCAAAGCAAAGCAATCCCTATGATTTTCTTCACTTCTTCCGCATCATATTCATTAGGGTCTAAGCTTTTGTCCACCAGCTCCATTTCCATGCCTAGCTCATGCAATTTCCATGCCTGTTAAAGTGGAAGATTAAACAAAAGGCAAAAGAGCAAAGGCCATATGGGAAAGAAAATATTAGTAAATCTTAATTTTAGTATGAATTTACTTATCGAAACAACATGTCATATGAGCTCATATTTAGCGAGTTAGACCACTTTACTCCACACAATAGCATTTATTTTCAATTAAAATTTTAGCAATGTTTCTAATGGAATATCACTGCTCTGTGATAAAATATTGAAGAAAAAAAAATAAGGTATATATTCTAATGAGAAATTCTTACTCGTCGAAGAAGGTATTCATGACCATTGTCATTAATCCTCATTTCTGTATTCTTTTGACCACTTATGATTTCTAAGACAACAACACCATAGCTAAATGTATCAGCTTTCTCTGATAATTGCCCTTGAATTACGTATTCAGGTGCTGTATACCCCCTGAAAATTCAATAATATTTTTTTTTGTAATTAAAACAAAGATTTATAAGAATAGTTCATGTAATTTTTTCTCTCACATGACAAGTTATGTGGAGACAGAGATGAATGCAAGTGGGGAATTTTTTTAGCATGATATATTTGTAAGACTTAACATGAGACATAAGTAATATAATTAGGTGAGTACAAGTAAGTATCAAAGTATACATGTATCAAGATAACATATTATATACATTTGTGAAAAAAATTGTAATATATTAAAGTCATGTCCAAATAATGGAACTAACACATATACTTTAAACATGAATAACCTCTTTAAAATGTGTGGGGCCTATTCAGGATATTATCTCTTTCTTCACTTAAGTTGTGTTAAAAAAGAAATTAAAAAGAAACATAACAATATCCATTTCTAAGATTTATACATAGCTTGAAGGTATATTTTACCCACAAAAGTTTACAAACAAATTAAAGTCATGAAATTGTATTCATGTTGACTTACAATGTTCCTGCAACTCCTGTGCTTAAATGAGATTGATCCCCTGGTAAAAGCCGTGCCAGCCCAAAATCAGCAATTTTTGGCTGAAATTCATCATCCAAGAGGATATTGCCAGTCTTTATATCTCTATGAATGATAGAAACATGAAATTCCTCATGTAGATAGGCTAGTCCCCTTGCTGTGCCTAAAATTATATCACAATGTTGTTTCCAGTTGAGGGAATCCTTTTTGTTTCCTGCTTACAAAATTAAAATATCCAAGACATGAGTAAAAAAAGGGCCAAAAGAGAGGTAATATGATGACGATTCAAGAAATAATTATATTGGATTTTCACAAAAGTTACCAAACAAGAATCCATCAAGGCTTTTGTTTGCCATATATTCATAAACAAGGATTCTCTCCGGGCCTTTACTGCAACAACCAAGCAATCTAACCAGATTTCGATGGTGCACATTACTTATAAGCTTTACTTCACTTTCAAAGTTATCCTTCATCTTGTTGGGTTGACCTAGCATCAATTTTTTGACTGCAACAATTTTTCCATTTTTCAGAGTACCCTGTCAAATAAATAGCACATAATATTTTAGTCATGGAATAAAAGTGACTTGTTTCTATTTTTAAGGGGCACCTTCGAATAATTTTTTTAGCTTTTTAAAATCTTAGTTGACAATTTAGAAATAAACTCTCAAAGTTATTCTTGTATTTGAAGGTGATCTCAATCGAATAAGAAATGTTTTCTTTTTTAAACAAAGTTCTTTTTGACATCATTATACTCGAACAATGTAGAATCATGTAAATGTGAATATGGTAAGGTAAGTAGTAATCGAGGTGAATTATTTTTTCTCACCAGATGATTTTTTAGATAACTGAAATCTCTAATAATAAGGCCCCAAACAATAAATGCGAACTAGCTAGATTTTTTTCCCCCCTTCCAAGGACAGACATTGCAGAATCATGAATAATGAAAGAAACAAAACAGTGGTCCAATGGACCCATTAAATAATTAAAGAAACAATACAATGGTCCAATAAAAATATCTAATTATTGGTGCATGATTCCCCATGTTTCCGCACTCATGCAAATTTGTGTGAAATTCAACATCTGTAGTTATTAATACGTGATTCCTCAGGTAACGATGTCAAGAAAATTTGGGTTCACATTACATTACTGATGAAATATCGAAAAGCAACTTAAGTTTACCTTGTATACATTGCCAAAGCCCCCTTGTCCTAATTTATTTTCTTCACTGAAATTGTTTGTTGCAGCTTTCAAATCATTATACTGGTAATTAACTGGACCCTTCAGCTCAGTTGCCCCCAATATATCACCTGCAAATTAAAAGATTAAATTTGAGTTTCTTAACAAATATATGAGGAGATAGAAGGTTTATTATTTATGCAAACAACACCACACTACAACCAAGCCTTATTCCACTGTGTGGGATTGGCTACATGGATAAGGTGATATCAATGCAATAAGTAAATTAAAAACACCACATTAGAAACTTTCCAAATCGTTTTACCAGCGGTAATCCTCTTGGGTTGCTTGGATCGTCTATACAAAACAAACAATGCAAGAAGAATCGTAACAAGACCTACACCTCCAGCAGCACCACCTGCAATGGCCCACTTCTTTCCTGCAATAGAGAGGAAAGGTTGTCATCAAATATAATATATATCTCTTATGTTACAATGTACATCCATTTTATTTAGATATGTGTTCGCCCGTAGTTCCTTAATATCTAATACTCTCATCTCAATATATAGTATCTGTATGGCGTTTACATACTAAATTTTCACAAACATGCTCCTATTCTATTATATGTTGGTGTGAAAGTGCATGCATGCACTTGGAAACAGATCTCTTTATCTAAATATACATTCATTCACCCAAAATTAACGAAAGAAAGTTATGATTCAAATATACTTTTGTTTTGTCATGTAAATATAGGACATTTTGATTTTAGTCCCTGTTATAAAAAAAAAAAGAGCTTTTGGTCCCTCTTTTTTTCAATATTATGTTCTAGATAGATCTTGTTTAATTACTTCTGAAAAATTAAAAAGTCATCATTATAAGCATCAACATTTCATAGAATTTAGTTAATTTAATTTATATTTTTTTAAGCTTCTACTATAAGTCAAAGAACTTAAATTTTATCTATGAAAAAAAATAATAGGCAAATATTTCTAACTTTTAAACTACACAGTATTTAGCTCCTTTTTTGGTGTATTTGAATACAGCGGTGTTTTTTTTTCCTTCTTTGACTAACTAATAACTTTAAGATTATTATGCATGATACATTGTGTAATTGAATATGATGAGTTCTAATTCTGATTTTATTTTTCTTTTTCCCTCCAATTGTGTCTAAATTATTCTCTTTAATTTGATATTATTTATTAAGAGAATGATTATAATTTAATAATTATAGATATTAAGAGCCCACAAAAGTAAAATATGTTCTCTGAATTTTCACTGAAAAAATTAACAAAAAAGTACTTTTTTATTTGTTAAATCTCCACATCAAAACTAGACTCTTTTTTTTTAAAAAAAAAAGGCGAATTTCTACTATATATCTACTATTTTATTTTATAATTTATATTTTATTCACGAAATTCTTAATATTATTTTGGCTGAAACTTTTACAATATTTTAATTTATTATGCACTTCTTTTTCAAAAAGAATGAAAATATTCACTTTCTTTTTTCTTGATATAGAGTTAAGCATGCTCTAAATATGCTAATGCAAGAAAAAATATAGTCATAGTATTATTATTCAATTCACTATTTTACATTTACACGGTGAATTCTATTAAAATTGACATTATGAATTGGTTAAAAAGTGATTGTATTTAAGTCATTATTATGAAATTAAATTATTATATTAAATAAAAAGATATATGTTTTGTTTCATAAATTTTGTCTTTGTATGTTACATTTTATGAGATTATAAAATATTAATATAATATAGTTAAATTAAAATGTATATAAATAAAATAATGATGTGTATAAATAAAATATATATATAAGTTTTTTTTAAGTTGTTAACTCTTAACATTAATAATAAAAGTATATATTTAAAGCAACTGAGTTTCAACTATCTATATTTTTTTCAAAATTCATATCTTCCAATGAGAATTTCTATTTTTTTCTTGTGAACTGCGAATATACTAGTTAAGTTATTATAATTTTTTATTTCAAAATGTTCAAATTGTTTTTTATAAATTAAGATATATTTTTATTTAAATTTTAAATTATATAATATTTTATCTTTTACATATTGTAAGTTTATGTCAATATTTTATTTTAAATTAAAAAGCACTTTTATTTAATTGTCTTTATACTAAAATTTATAGTATTATATAATATCTGGGTTTAAATAAAAATTATAATTATGTTTTAAATTAATTTATAATTTCATATCATGATAATAAACCAAGCGATGCATGGCCCGCGATGGCTAGTATTATGAGAATGATGGATTAAAAATCAACAAAATTTTTTAGAGGAATTGAAACAAAAACTGTCTATATTTATTACAAGACCAAAAAAATTATTCTAATAAATAAATTTTATGAGTAATGCTGCAATAACTGGAACATTTTGTCAGTTCACCAAAATTCAATTAATAAAGATAATTAGACAAGTCAGAGCGGTGAAAGTTATCAATTCATCCGGTCATTAAAAATAAGCTGGTCGCATCATTCCAACAAAAATTATTGCAAATTAAAACTTGTGAGTGAAAAAAAGACTTGTTATTTAGTATTTTCTAAATTCTGTATAGTGTTTAATTTTAATGTAATGTTTGGTCGTGTTACATTGTCATAAATTAAAATATTTTATTTGTATGAATTTTTAAATATTTGAGAAGGGAGTTAATTATTATATGTAACTGACGTAACGATATATACATGACTCAAAGATCATGTAAAGAAATTTTAAGTAGATAATATACCTTGTTTTGGGTATGCTGTGAGATCAATGGCGGGGTATTCACCAAAGAAGGGTGTCTGCGAATATCTCATGAAACATCCCGAATAAAGTGCTGCACCATCTGTGTTGGAAAGGCAACTCTGCACGTCTGCGGATACGGCTGCCATGCAATCTGAGCAACCGCTCTCAGTGGCAGTTTCAACACACTGTGCAACAGCATAAATTTCACCTCCACCGCCGCCCACTTGTGTCTTAGTAGCTGCAAAGAAGCCTTCAGTGCTTGGTGTTACCGTCTGAAGATGCGTCATAGCTTGTTTTCCAGCTGCATCAAAAGCAGTGGCTTCCTCTACAGTCTTGTTCCCACATTTTACTTTACGACTGCTTGGATCCGTGGTCTCATAGAAGAATGAAACGTCCTCGTACCTAAGTACATTTTGAAACCAAGCAAATATTAATATCAAAGTCAACCAAAAGAACTTTTATTTCTCTCTTTGGGGGAAACTGGGTCCAAATTAAATTTTTAGAGCTGAGCCGACCAAAAATATCAGGTAAAGCTAGATTACAAATGCGGGAGGGAGCTTCCTCAACCCAAATGGACTCAGCAGGGCTCAAAGAAGCTGCCTTCGCAAATTCATGGGCAACCCGGCCGATTGCCATCAGGCCTAACATGATTCCAAATTAAAGAGCGGGATCGAAAACAAGTATGAAAGTGAATACTATCCAGAATATGTAAATCAAAGTGGTCTCGTGGCCAGTAGAAAGTGATAAGGCTTGTGAAGCCAAAAAGTTACTCTAGCTCAACGGTCTTAAGCTTTGTAGAGGAGTATTTTTTTTTTTTTTTTGGTATTTCAAAAATTACATTAATTAAAATGAGGTTTAAATTTAAAATCTTATATATATTATCCAAACCTCTCACCAGACCAATTCTAGTAACTTACTTTGTAGAGGAGTATAATTTGCATTCCAATTCAAACATGTTAATATGTTACTGTCAAAATCAAAATATCCAAGTACTTGAGACAATTAGTTCATTTTTGTATCACTTGCATCCCAAATAATTATAACAAATTAATAATTATCAAGGTTCTCAAAATCGTACCGGATATTGAACCGAACGAGCTACTGATTCAAAGGTTCAATCGGTTAATCCGGACCGGAATATATATTTTTCATTTTAGCAACTAGCTAGTTTATATTTCAGGAGTGAATATTCTTTAAATTTTTCATCAATAATTAAATTGTGTATTTTATTATTTTGTAATTAACCTACATTTACACAAGTCCCACATGGATGGAGATGAGATGGAGGTGATATCCATCCAGTTCTACCCACGTTATTGCTTTAGCATACTTTGCACCCACACATTAAGTCCCACGTTGGCTGTTGCACTTAGAGGAAGCTGGGTGCTTTTTCTATTAAAGGAGAAGGACGGTAGTTGGTTTTGACTGAGAGACAGGAAGACCCATTTGTATAAATGACTTGTGAAAGATTGTTAGTATTGGGCCCCTGGGCCACAATGAACTCTCTAACACAATTAAAAGTTTTAACATTCTTAAACCATCTAGTTTTGAGTAGCACAAGTTCACCGATTTTATCGGTCTTTGACTGGTTTTTAAAATACCGGTTTTCCAGTGCAATTGGACCGGATAGACCACTGGTTCTCAGTTTAACCGTTTCAATCGGTCGGTCTGATCCGGTCCGGTTTAGTTTGGTTTTTAGAACCATGATAATTATTGCTACACTCAAGATTTTTTTTGTTTTTTTTTTTTTTTTTGTGTAACTATCCACCGTAAAAATTAAACAAAACCAAATCAATGTTGGCATGTTAAAAAAAAATCAAATAAGCACAAAGTTACCGCACACCAAAATGGAATAGTTGTAATAATTTATTCATAGATATAAGAAAGAGTTTAATTTCTATTCACACTATCATTCAATCAAATCATCTTATTTTCAAGAATTTGCAAATAGTAGATATGATACTTAATCACTTTTGTTACTTAGCTATACATGAATTGATAATGATGAAAAAATTTTACTCTATCAATATATAGAAAAATTTAACTCGATGAAAACAATCCTATCTATTTTCATTTCTTGACAATTTTTAAATTTTTTTTACTTTTTTCTATGGAAATTGTATCATGTATGAATTTTTATTTGAATTAATTTTTATTTATGACGTAAAAATATATATAAAAGAAGTAGGAGAAAGGGGGAAGAGGCAAAAATAAACTAATAAATAACAGTATTAATTGATGATGGAACAAATAAAACTTTGTTATAGGAATTTTTATCCTAAATGATATGTCGTTATTTTCAACTTTTGAATGGATTGTAGGTCTTTACTCCGAATTTATCCAATCACCTTGTTTTATGTCGTGACAAACTCACACAACAATTGTGGTAAATAATTCTATATATAATTTGTGGATAACAAGGTTTCAAATTGCAGATCTCACATTATGTGATGGACCACAATATTACGGTTGAGATGGTACGCAGCTAAGTACTGCAATTGCGGTAAATCCAGATCACAAATTAAAGAAGTTAGAGGTATCGTAAAGGTTGCAACTTGCAACATCTGCAATGGGCTGCATCAAGGTCCCATCATACCACAACAGACTTCATTTTAAATTATAAATACACAAAAATTTCACTCTGCAACTGGAAAATATAGGGTGACAGTTGCAAACGCGGTTTAAAACCTTGGTTGATATTATGCTATTGCAATCTAAGCAAGTGTAATATTCTGCATAAAGAGGGAAAGAGGAAAAGAAAAAGAAGAATGATACTGATATTCAATACCTAGAAGTACATGTTCAATTGGGACATTTATTCTATTATCATTGAGTATGAATGATTGGTGGAAAAAGTGAAAATTATCATCATATTCAATGATAATAGAGTGGGTGTTCCAGTTACACACCCACTTTTAGATCTTTGAAATAACATTTTCTCTATTTTATGAGTGAATGAATTATGTAGCCTATATATAACTGATATAGCTGTTTTACATATACCTGAGGAAGCATCCTTCATAGACGACTCTGGCACCAGTGGCTTTGGGACAATAATTGTGGATTTGGGTGGTGGCAGTGTCGAAGCAAGAAAGACAGTCCTGTTTGGAGAGGTAGTTCCTGCACTGAAACAAAGCATACACTCCTGTGTCTCTCTGCGCTGTGGCAAAGTGATTATTGCTCCGATTGCTAATATCTGCTCTCAGCTCTGAAAATATCTCCTTGATGTTGGCAAAGAAAGTGCTCGCGTTGGTTGCGTTGTTTGTGCTGCACCCATGATTCAGTCGAACTGTCTCTGGGTCAGCAACAACAACCGCACCTTGGAGATACCATGCCAACCACCATATCAGGGTGAAGGCCACTAGCTTAAGGTTCGACATCCTTTATTACGCTTTGCCCTGGCTATTGGTTTCTAACATGAGAGAGAAGTGTGTTAATTACCATAGAAACTTGGAGGAAGCTGATCGGCAATATATATAAAGTGTTTTGCTAACAAATATGTGATATTTGATGTATAATAAAATTGTATAACAAATGCACACCACACACCTTATCATTATTAGATGTAATGTGTAATCTCCATTCATTTATTATATCTAATGATAATAAAGTATGTGTTGTATATTTATTATACAATTTTATTGTATACTAAATATTACGCTAAGAAAATTTTAAAAAAGTAAGGGCATGCTTGCTTTGCTAGTTTTCAGTTTTCAATTTCCAGTTTTCAATTTTTAGTTTTCTATTTTGTGAAGGAAAAACTGAAAAAACTGAAAACTGAAAATTTAAGGGCCTGTTTGTTTTGCATTTTCCAGTTTTCAGTTTTCAATTTTCCAGATTTGTAAAGGAAAAATCGAAAAAATTGAAAACTGAAATTTTCAATTTTCAGTTTTTCATTCACAAAACAGAAAATAGAAAACTGAAAACTGAAAACAGATAAAGCAAACAGGCCCTTAGTTTTTAGTTTTTTCAGTTTTTCCTTTACAAATCTGGAAAACTAAAAACTGAAAACTAAAAACTGGACCTAAGTTTCAAAGTTTCTAAATTCATCATAGAAAGAAAATATCAAAACCCTTATTCCCAATATATATACACATTATAATTAATATTAGTGGAATATTATTTGCATGTCGCTAAATCATGTTTCCTTCCATCGACATTGGCGCTCATGGTTTTAAAACATTTTAAAAGTTAGGTAAGTTGCAAAAACATATATTAGTTTTTCCTCTGATATCCATCGGTATTGGCACTGGTACCGCTTATGTAAGTAACAATTATGATTTAATCTTTGATTTGATAAGTTTTAGAAACTTGGGTTTGTGGGAAGCGTGCCTTATTTTAAACTATAAATAACCAAAAAAAATACCAGTACTGTTAAATTTTAAAGAAATGCGGAAGAAACCCTCATGTATAGTATTTGTGCTCCAGGTATTTGACAATAAATAATAATTGACGGACATAAATTTGACGTGACTTGAGGATAAGAAGCTTCTTTCTAGGCAAACTTGAGTGCGTATAAAATAAGTTGAAAATTATAATACTTTAAATACTTAAATATTTTTTAGTCCTGAAAAATAATTGAAGTTTAATTTTGATATAGCTGAAAAATATTTTTTTTTAAATCAGTTCAAATATTTCTAAAATTATTTGATTTCAATCCTTGCACCTAATTTGTTTCAATTAAATATTGAGTTGAATAATAAAAAATTACATCATTTAATTATGTATAATAATTATTATGAATATCATATTTTATTTGGATATTATTTATGCGTAGAATAAAAATAAAAAAATTGATCAAAAGGAAAAAGACCAAAAAAGGAAAAAAATGAAAAATGAGTTTTGCATAACTATTTTGGCCAAAATCACTAACATCTATTAGGAAGAAAAATTTGTCAAAAAAAGAAAACAGCCCCATCTGTGTAGCCTTTCTTAACTGAAAAAAAATGCTAACCAGAATAAAAAAAGAAAAAAGTAAAAATAATGGGTATCAATTAAATCCTAATCAACATAAATCAAATTCAATTATGGTCATTTAAATTAGACATCAAATCTCAAGCAACCCAAATTTTATCAATGAAATCAATAACTTTGACAATCAACCTCAACCAAATCACACATAGCATCGATCAAATGTTTTTCAAATTAATTAAAATTCAACTCAAAAGCTCTATGAATAGTCAAAGGCTCCTATGGAACGAAGAATCAGAAGAAAATTAGATGATTATTAGACTACACCTAACACGGAATGCTGGTGCGAATAAGCGAGAGAAACACTTCTTCTAGCGATCTACAAGTCTCGTATACGGTATACCCACTTCGTGGCTTTTTTTCGTCTTGACGCATGGGTTAGGAAAACAGCTTATGTTCTTTAAGGGTCTGTTTGCGAGAATGATTTTGAGGGGGAAGGAAAGGAAGGGAAGGATTTTGAAGGATTAACTTATGTTTGTGAGTTTTATTAATAGATGAAGGGGGAGTTTGAAGGGTTTTTAATACCCTCCCTAATCCTCTATTTACCCTCATTTTAAGTTCCCCCATTTTGAAGGGTTTTTAGTGAAATAATAACTGAAAATACCATTTTATCCTTACTAGTTTTAATCAATTTCAGAAATAACCACACTTATCCTCTCTCTCACACAAACACACGAGAATCATAGCCCTCTCTCTCTCTCTGTAACCTTCATACACGAACCCTAATCCCAATTTCCACGAACCCTAATCCCAATCTTGATGTGTCAAATAGCATTTCTAAACCTTCTCTGTTTCTGAAATTTCTTGATGTCAAGGTCGCGTTTCTAACAAGTTCATCTTCTCGCCTTTCAGATCTTTATTTCTGAAATCTCTGTTAGCTTGAAGGATCGCATTTCAAATCAGCTTCAGCTTCTAGCAGCCGCATCTACCTCTTGAGTTGCCGTTCAATTATAAATTGTAAAATTAGATTATAAATCTCTCAATTCCCTTCCCTCCATATATCCTGCACTCCCAAACAAATGGAGGTTCAATTTTCTAAACTCCTTCCTTCCCTCACCTTTCCTTCCCCTCCAATGTCTTTCCTTCCCTTCCCCTCCAAACTCCCAAACAAAGCCTAAGATGAGAGCTCATAAACTTGGTCAAATGGAAACTCGCAACTCAAAACTTAAAACCAGTCACTTAAAGGCCAATCTAATCATATATTCACACTAGAGAAAGAATGGGTTTTGAGTTAATCATGACATGGGTTGCATTTCCTTTAGGTATATTTGTGAGTTTGGATTTCTAAGTCTATAAACCCATTTCGTAGGTTTTTTTAACAAAAAAAATTATCTTGGAGCATCTCCAATGTTGGGATCAATTTTGATCCTCTGTTTAGGCCCCATAATTGATGTTATCTTTACATCATAAAAAACAAGTAGGTATTAAGAGTGACCATCTTCTATCCAATGAAACAAATCAACTTTGATGTCATTTGAGTCTCGCATGTCATTTTAAGTTTAAAAACAGAGAAAAATTAATATTTTTATGAAATACTTTATTTTAATATCTTGCATTATGCAATTTTATTTCTAGTTTTGATAAAAATATAAAATTTAAATTTTTTGAATATTTTTATTTTAAATAAATTTCTAGTAAATTAAATTGCATATAGATATTTTATATTTTTTTGAGAAGTTAAAATGTAAAAAATTCAAACAAATATTATTGGAGCTAAAACAAGACTTTCCACATATTTTAAAAATATTACATGGTTAACAACATCAATGCATATAATTAAAATATGACCAACAACAATGTGTAATTGAAAAATTATATTACTAAAAACTATACATGACGAGCATTATGAATTGTCATATATGTTCATCCAAGTTTACTTTTAGCTATCAATGTTTCTGTTCATCACGAAATTGGAAATTCATTTTGATAAACTTCTCGTATGGAGCAAATTTTCCCCTTCTAACTCCAATTATGATATGTCGTTATCCACATTGTCATATGAGGGAAGCGATTGAGCAAAGTCTCTTGCATGCACGTCTTCTCCCAAAATCGTGTCGAGCCACGTATAAATGCAAAGCAAGCTTGCAATACTCTAAATGCTCGTTTTGTGTCCTTTCATTGTACTTCTTGATATTGGGCAAATAACTTCCACTTATCTGCTTGTGTTAGCATGATTGTTTTGACGAATAATGTTGCCCACTCAAGATGATTGGTACCATTGATAGTATAATTTACCTCTGGATCATAACGGTTCAGAACTTCATCAAACATAGTTGAACGGCCTAAAACATAGATACCATTGTTTGAACTGGAAAACGCATGCCCTGTCCAAAGGTCAAATGAAGCCACAAGTTCGAGTACTATAGTTGAAACCCCCCAATAACCACTCATCATATACATACCTTTCCTAGCTTTTGGGCTGTTTTTCCAATGCTTGTGCATGTAATTGATGTTACCCATCATGTCAAGGAAGTCGTGGACTTCTACTATTTGTAGCAAGAGCTGTACATCATTTGAGCTTGGTTTTCACAAGTATTCAATCTCGAAAACCAACATCACAACTTTGATGAACTTCTCTAAGCACTTAATTGTTGTTCTTTCACCAATCGACACATAATCATCTACTGCATCAATTGTTACTTAGTATGTTAGCATACACATGGCAACTGTACATTTTTGTGATAGGGATAAGTCTTTCCTACTTATAGCAGCAACCTTCTCCTAGAAATATGGATCAACATCAAAGAAGGCATCCATTATGCGAAGGAAGACATGTCTTTCCATCGGAACCTTTGCTAGAATATCTCAGGAGGATACATCGAATTAGATGCAAAATAGTCACGAAAAAGACATTTATGTCCTGCTTCGTGATCTCTATATATCCGCCTATGAGAAGTGGAGGAAGAGCATTGCACATACTTTTCTAGCAGAATGAGTTGTTGTAATTGACACTCCTTTGAATCATCAAACAAGAAATCCTTAATTTAATCATCCAAAGGCACGTTATTTGGTTGGTCTAAATCATGGTACAAAGCGTCGTCAAACAAGTCATCAAAAGATATGTTATTATAGTGGCAAGAGTTTTTGGCCAATTGTATTAGTGGATAGGAGGAAGAGGAAAGGATTTTCAGCAAATATAGAAGAGTAATGATCTATATTTATAAGTTTGCATACAATGGCTAGTTTTACAACCATTAGTTTTGCAACAGCTAGTTTTATAATAGCTAGTTTTGCAATAGCTAGTTTTGCAATGGCTATTTTTTGAACCCATACATTTCAACAAACTTGAATGATTTTCAAAATTAAATTATAAAATTATAATTATAAAATACAATACGATACATAACCATCAACATCACATAATTGAAACAAATATTTGCTCTGCTAATACAATCAACACTTAATTAAAAATAATACATGACCAATAACTTTACATAATTTTATAAACAAGCATTGAATCTACCAATACAATTAACACTTAACTAAAATATTTTGTCATAATGTTCTTTACTACCTTCTCATGAATAGAACATTGTTTGTTAATTAGCCATTGTAGATAGGGCTGTCAAAGTGGCCCAACCTGACTCATCCAGGTTGGCCCACCACTGCAGGTCATATGTTGAAATAATGAATCTGGATTAGCTCACTTTACTAGCGAGTCCAGAAAATTTCAACTCGACTCGACCCACTTGAGTTGGTTGATTATTCGGGTTGGCCCACACAAAAAAAAAATCAACAACCATAAAAAATAATTGAAAATCCAAAAAAATTAGAAAAAAATTCAAATCTCACATCTACAACAAAATAGACATTATGATACACACAATCCCATAGATGAAAAGGAAGAGGACGTGATATTGGATTAACAAACTAACAGTAGAAGCAGAACCTAGATGTGGTGAAGGAGGAGGTGCGGTAGCATCAACCATAATAGTAGAAGCAAAACTCAGATGCAACAGAGGAGGAACACGTGTAGCTTGTAGTAGTGCGACCCTAGCAACAAAATCCAAAAGCAGAACCACAAAACTAGAAGGAAGACGAGAAGAAGACGATGGGCCGAAGGAAACGAACATGAAGGAGAAGGCAGAAGCACTGATAAGGGCTAAGCAGATCCGCAAATACGGTGATGACAATCGTGTTTGGGTTAGGATTTTTTTCTTAACCAATGTCCATGTATGCCTTGTGTGTGTGATTGTGTCTTTTTAGTTTTATTGTTTTAACTTGGTTTATTTTTTAAAAAAATTGAAATGAAAAATTAAATTTCCCACAAAAACTAAAAAAGCTCGCATAAAAAAGTGAATGGCTGAGAAAGAGGTATTTTTTTTCTTTCCATTTTTTTAATCTTTGCTGAGAGAGTGGTTGCATTGGAAGCCAAAAAAAAAAAGGGTCAACCCACAGAATCCTGGCATGAACTTGCTTAAATCGTGGGCTAAGTGAGTTAGGTCATTTCAACCTACTTTTATATGGGATGCAATTTTAGCAGCCCAACCACCATTTTGGTAAGTTGAGTTGGGTTGGCTGACAGACCAAAACCCACTTTGGCGGTTTGGCGGTTTTAATTGTAGAGGTGTCTTTACAAAGTATTTTCATGCCTCTTTCCCTTTCCTTATCCTTTAGCTCATTTTCCTTGATTGGCATTTCCTTTTCCTTATCCTTTAGCACCTATCTTTGTTCTCTTAGAACCACCACCCTATGTTGATTGGCTTCTCCATTTTTGTTCCCTTCAGAGCATATTCCAGTGTTATTCAAGAATGAATTTCTTCTTGGACCTTTTAAAATAGAGTTGATGAGCCAACTTCATTATATCTTCATTATTTATTTGAACAACTCCTTACATTTCGGGATGCTTGATCATGACAAGCACCAATATCTGGAACCATTTGGTTAATCTTATGCCATTGTTTCTTGATCCTATCTACCTTCCTTCTCATGTTGGGTTTGTTTTCCAGGCAATATGCATGGATCCGGTTCCAAAATATATCATTCTTTTGGTCAGTATCAACTAAAGAATCCGTTGATACATTCAACCATGCACTTATCAACAACTCATCATCTTCCTATTTTCAGTCAATACTTTGTTGCTTGTGATCTTTAATTCCCTCATTATTGAGGTCTATGTCATGTAGCCCTCCTTGGTTGGAAAACATTGAATGTTGTGAACTTGCAGTTGAATTTACTAATATTTGATGAGATGGGTCAAATGACTCCCCAGCACTAGCTGATACCAAAGTATGAATACCAATTTGGGTTTGAAATGCGAAAGATGATGTGCCTGTATTTCTTATCGATGGGTTAAATGCAGATAGAAATGGATACTGAGGTGTTTATGAAATTTGAGTGTGCGGATAAATAGGAGCTAAATCCTAGAAGCACTTTAAAAAGAAAATTGAAAAAAACACTTTTTTTTCTTCAAAAATATATCCAAACAAGCTCATTGATGACAATAAATATAATGATAAGAGCAACTCCAATGCCTTTCGCGGATGCATCCCTACTCTGAATTTAGGGATGAGGGACGTGCATAAAACGTTGGAGTATTGACGAGACACACATTCGAGGGACAAGATTGTGTGCCGAAATAGGAGAATGCCTTTGAGCAGGAACTTGAATTAAACTGGTCCAAGCATGACATGTTGGAGCAGGTACAGTAATTTTTTTAATATAAAATATGAGAGAGCCGTTGTAGTAATTTTTTTATAAAAAATGAGAAAGGTATTGTAACTGAAACCAAATAAAGGAAGACTTGCAACGATTAATTTTCCTGCTCTATAAACATCATCTATTTTCACCATTATTTTCATAAATCTATTCCAATGCTTCCCAAATTTCTTCAACATAAATTATACTCATCCATTATTTCAGAAAAATATTGAGCCAAATCAATTCAATTATCTTCTTAATTACCTACAAAATCTCAATTTCTCTTAGAATTCAAATATACAAAATTCTCATAAATTTTCAAACCCTCAAAATCCAAATCAAAATTTTCAAATTCCAAATTTTTCCAAAATCAAAACACCTCAAAACCTTGAAAATTTAAAATTTAAAATTTCTTCCAATCTAAAAAATAAAAACAGAAAATAATCAATTTTTTAAGCATGTTACCAAAAGCAAAATCAATAGAAAAGAGAAAATGTTATTGGTTATTTTTTAAAATTATTTGAATTATAAATCTATCTTTATAAATTTTATGAAAAGAAAGAAGATAACTTTATATTAAATGGCTCTCATCTTTTATCCTATTTAAACTATAAATCATATCCTTAATTCTAATTTTACCCAAAAAGTGTTTCTATATCTATTCTATCCAAATAGTTTAATAACTTCTGATTATAATAAAAAATACTTCTATAATTAGATTCAAATATTTAAAAAAAATTTGCTTTTGATTTTGATTCTATTTATGAAGGAGTACTTCTCCTGGAATTTTACCCAAAAAGTCCAATATTTCCTCATAATCAGTTTTGTGTGTTATACCATCCATACTCACGTTTAATAAAATATAAAATTTATGAAGAGTCTGATTCAATGAAAATTAAAATAATAAGAAGAAATCATTGTCACTAATTAAGTAATTATCACACAAAGTCAAGTGTCACGCCACATAACACCTTCGTCTGGCCACACAAAGTCACACAACGTTCATCCTTTTTTTTTTTTTTTTGTCCTTCTGTTTATGTTATTTTGTCTTGTTATTCACATGGGCTCCCATTCCATTGTTGCCTCTGTTTGCTTTTGATGTTTTTTTTTATATAATAATCCATTTTACTGCTTAAAAAAATTCCAGGTTCGCTTGTTTTATAATAATAATAATAATTAGCAAAACTTTTTTTTTTAATTTTTAACCCACGCAACAATCAACAACATTTATGTATGGTTTAATGGGTTGAAAAAATTATAAAGATTTATTATATAACTAATGCTATCCTGAATCTTGGAACCAAAAAAAAAAAAAAAATGCTATCATGAATCGTTGGCCATGTGAATAATGTAACACGGTGGTTCTTACACTTATATAGGCCTACAGGGTGCCTTGTTTCACTTCTTTTTTTTTTTTAGTAAACCCCGATTTTGTCAAAATAAAAATAGTCTTGGATAGTTAAGATTGTATCTGTTCAAACTCTACGTTAGAATCATTTTTTTAGTTAAAAATCACATTTTATATATTTAAATAATTTTAAAAAATAATTAAAATATTAAAAAATAGTTTTAAGATTTTTTTTTATAGAAACTAAAAAGAGTAACTTGTAAAAAAATCAATTTTTATCATTTTTTAATTATATATAAAATTTAAGTTTTATAATATTTTTTTAAAATCTGAAGCAAACATACCCTCATTTCTTCAAAAAGAAATTCTTATAGCAAGATAAATAATTTATTCTGCTTCATCTATTAATTGATAAATCAACTATCGTATTAAAAATATAAGAAAATTGAGAGACAAATTGTCCAAAAAACTTATGTTAATTGATAAATAGATTACAATAAGTGTTTTTTCTTGCTCTCAATACACTTAAATATTTCTGAGACTAATAAGCCTATTAGAATGCTGGAATGGACTAATTTATGATATTTAATTATGAGGAGCGATGATTATTATTATTATTATTTCCTTATAAGGGATCATTTTGTTCGGCACAATGAATTGACAAGGACAAGTTAAGAATTTAATATTAAAAATTTTATTTCTTTAGTTAAAAAAATTTGAATAATGAGCACAAAATACGGTAACTTGTGATTTTAATTAGTAATATACCTGAATGTGGTGATTCATGTACCAAATTAAATCTGGTATTTTCACGAGTATTAAATTTTTTTAGAACCAATGTTTAAATATTAAAAACGACAGTTGTTGAAAAGATTTATTAGCCTTGACAGTGTTTCTAGAGATAGAAATTAAATTCCTTAAAAAATCTCAAAACAAAGTTAATATCTGGAGCAGTTCTTTCCTCCCAGAGTACAAGATTTTTCACACCACTTACCACACGCACCGTCTATTTCAATGGCCCTACAACATTAAAGCAAATTTTGTGATGCGAAATACATGTGGAGGAGGAGTCATCCGAAGGAGCTAAGAAATTTTCGTTGATATATTGTGGTCGGGAGGAATGGAAGAGGCCAAGATATCATGGAAAGTATTTTAATTTTTTATTAAATTATTTTAATATTTATAGACTTCTTTGGCACCTCCATAGAATATAAACGGATAGTATAAGATTTTATAGGATATAATTTAATAGTATAAAGTACAATAAACTTTTAATATTATAGAATGTTTGGTATAAGATTTTATAAGATATTATATTTTATATTTTATATTTTATATTATCATTTATTTAAAAATAATTTTAACATTGCATTAAATATTAAAAAATTAAATTAATATTTAAATAATAAATTTTTATTAGTTGTTTAAATATAATTTATAATTTATATTATATTTATATAAATACTTATTAATTTAAATTTATTTTATTTTATTATTTATTTTAATATTTTATAATTATTTATATGATGTTATAACTAAATTGATATCATACATTATTTTTAATATTATTTAATTATTTTTTTATTTTTATTATGTATAACTAAATTGATATCATATATTATTTTTCAAAATTATTTAATTATTATGAAGTAATTTTATTGTGAATTATTTTATTTAAATAAATTATTATTACCTATTTAAGAATTATTTTATTTAAATAAAATATTGAGAAATAAAAGTTAACTTATACCTTAAAAGCTAATTAGGACTAATTAGGGCTCCCATACTATATCAAATTATACAATATTTTGATGTATTAAGTTGTACAATATTATTAGACAATCCAATTACTTGGCTTACACGATCCAACAACTCATTTTATTGTAAAATTCTGACTTGTAAGATTATAATATATCACGTAAAATCATATAACTAATTGCTATATAGAATTGGAAAACATGATATCCTGTTAGTTAGTTTAATATTAATAGAAATAAACTAATTACGAAGATTGAAAATACCAAATCATTTTAGAAGTGTTCGAACATAAAATAAATATATTTTTTTAATGCAGAATTAAAATTTACATATTTTTGAAGATTAAAAATAGATTTAAGCATTTATCACTATGACATGATATGCCTGGATGACCAATGACTCAGGGGAAGCGGAGTCAACACGGATCAGGTACTTAGAAGTTTCAGCCTTTACTTCCATTTGTACGTATACATATGTGATGCATTATAATAGATCTAAAAAATGACATGATTTTTCTTCTTCCCAGTTGATTCTACTATTATAGATGCCAGTGGTTCGCCGGAGATGTGTACTAACTCTCCTCTTACTCTGACAACGTAATCTGAACTGTTGTAAGTGCAGCTCCAACTCAAAGTATCTAGAAGTGAAATGATTGCTGTTCTGTGAATAAAGAATGAGCTACTGTAAGCTTGACTTATTATTTATTTGAATAAGTTCAATTTAAAACTCCAATAATTTTATGAAAAATATGAACGAAATTTGTACTTTACTTGTTTAAACTCATTATAAAATTATCATGTAATGATAATTATTTAACTAACGAAAATGCTAATGTCTAACTGAGATCAATCAGGACAAAATCATTAGGTTGTTCTCTTCTTTGATGTCAAGGTCATATCTATGAGTAGATCGCCAATAAGGGATAGAAAAATGTGACTTATTATGGGCCATACAACACATTGCATACCAACTCTTCTTAAATATCGGAAGTAACAATTGAGAATAGTTGGCTTCTCGTAATGGGCAGAAAAATCATGTGATCTATTATAATGCATCACATATGTATACGTACGCTTGGATTTTTTACATTTACAAAATAAAAAGCTTTATTTACATAAATAAACAATTTGAACGTTAATTACCAAAAATAAATCATTTCAAGTTTATTATGTGATTTTATTGGAGACTCCAACGAAATAAACTGAAAAACATTTGGTACAAAATTGAATAAAATTTTATATGCGCTAATATACGTTATCTCTTTACGTATTCATTTTCCATATGAGGGCGGTATTTATTTAAGAAAATATAATATCTCAATTTAAAGTATATATCTTCCATTATAAAAGGGTAGTATTTTATTCTTAAAAGTGTGTTTACTACTACACATATGAGAATAAAAATACTAAAATAGGAAAAAACCAAAACAAAAAAAAGGAAAAGGATAACCCGAGCCCAATAGTATCTACAATCCACACGCGCATTCCTGTGGCATAATTTACAAAACAAAAACGCCAACCCAAGGGATAAGAAAAGAGAAATATTATTTGTATTAAATGGGACACCATGCCAACACATTCCTATTTATTATTGGATGAAATATGGATCCTATTTAATTTGGGACTCACGCCTTATCCAATAATAGATAAGAACATATCAACACAAAATATCTCATACTATGAGTACAAATAATGTTATTCTAACCAAAACAGGGTAAAAAGGGATTAGAGTTCACCGTGGCTGAGATTTGGCTGGATCAATGCAAGTGTTTCTGCGTACCAAAGCAGCCATCATTAATATTGTCAAAATGACTCATGGCCCAAGGGTTAGTCCCCGGCCTCCTTCATTTGGCCCCCATCCAACGACAGCTCACATCTTTAGTTGCCCACATTGCCCTAACCCATATGACCCACTTACATGCGTGGGCTGAGCATGGGCAACCCATGGGTTAGCCCATAACCAAATTTTTCACCCACTCACTTCAACCCATAAACAGAAAACTGTTTTTGTAAACCCAAAAAAAAAAAGGAGAAAGAAAGAGCGAGAGTGAAACAGAGACCAAGAGAAGCCGCAAAAGCTCCTCCGCCAGCCGGTGATAACCACCGTGCACCACTGCAAGCCCGAATCATCCGCGCCCCTTTTCTGCCCACAGCGCACCACCTCCTTCTTCCTCAAACCGTGCGCTACTGTCAGCCACAAACCAAGTGAGACAGAGAGAGAGGAAACTTCTTTTGGCTGTGAGATCTAGATGCTCCAACAGCTTCCGTCAACAGGAGCCACACTTTTATTTTTTCTCTTTTTCGTATATTTTGTATTCTTTTCTCTCTTTTTTTTTTAATAATTATAGAAATTGTTTGGTGTCAAAGTCAAATACAATTTTTCTTGGCTGGAAGATTTTAATTTACGGCGTAAGTAACAAAGGCTATATATGCGGATGGGGTATTTTTCTATTAGTGGGAGTGAAAAGCGGCAATGTTGAGTGCACTTGGGTGTTTCGTTTTCGATTAGATAGATATATAAATTATTTATATATCAAGCTCATTTGTAAATATTCTACTTTTGACCGAAAAAAAATTTGGCTGCCGTTTTCATTTTTTATTTGGTCGAAGCTACTGCTTCAACTATGAGCATGGGTTAAGCTAAATTGTCCAAATTGCTTTTATGAATTGGGCCATTATATTTTTGATCGTGGCTCCACTTATCCTTAACATTCATCACATCTAATGGTTATAAAGTAGATATTTGTTCAGACACCCACTTTTTGAATGTCAAAGTAGCATTACTCTAAATTCATATTATAGTCCATCCACTACACCTATGGAAGGCTAGCCCATTCGTGGTTTGGAGTTAGTTCATAGGTGGGCCAACTCATTTTAAGTGTCAATGAATTTTCAAATTTTTATAAGTGAATTAGTCTATGAGGGCCTTAACCCATAAGAATCACGTGAACTTTTGGCCCCGTAGGCGTTTTAATCTTGGCCCATGTGGCCAGGACTAAATAAGGATGGACTGGCCCATATGACACATATAGCTATCATGGGGTCGCAAAGATGATGACTCGTGCGGCACAAAGAGGGTAAAGGGGCACAATGGACTCCCAAATGGCGGAGGAGCAATTGGGGAGCGCAATGGATGAGGCGTGACCTCGTCTCAATGGCCCGAAGGCCGATTGCGGTGGCGGCTATTCAGGTGCTGGTTGTTCTTGTGGCTGGCAGCATGCGGTTCAGGTGCGTGTTACGCAACTTTGACCACGGCACAACGGAGGTCGCGGTTGAGGGTGGAGACATGGTTTGCGACATGGTGAGGGGAGGGGCGCATGGCAGAGCTTTTTCCTCCTCCCTCTCCCATTATCATTTCTTAGTTTAATTTTGTCTCTTTCTAATTTTTATTTATTTATTTATTTATTTGAACGGGTGATGATTTTGTTACTGACGGGTTTGCCTTTGAAAGATCTATGTTATTATTAGCTCAACAAAGGAGGCAAGAAGTGAGCCTCTAAATAGCTACAGCTTAGTTTGTTTTTTCCGCTTTGTGTGCAGTGCATTGAAGTGGGAACTCAAGAACATAGATAAGGCGCAATGTGCTGGTGTGAAGGAATTGATACTGAGCTGGTAATACTGATTCTTTTTTTTTTTTCCCAATCCATTATATGAGTGTAGGTTGGAGAAATAAATATTGAGGAGAAGGAAATAATCAAGAATGTTGTGGTCTAGGCCTTGGATTTTGTTGTGCTAATTGCACAGCAGAACTGAGCCTGAGCTATCCTCCTCCAGTTTATAGTAAAAGGTGATGCTGTTTGAGCTAAGTTGTTTTTTCCCATTTAAGAATGTCGAGGTTCTGTTGAAGTAGAAATTTGTCCTTCTTTGACAATATTTGGTGAATAATAACATATTCTTGCAAGTCCATTTCATCTTGGCATATCTCCTTCATAAAAAAAAAAAGAAAGCCTCTTGCATCATGCTTCTTGACTACCCTTTGTCAAGACTCGATTCAAATGTACCATTAATAACATTTGCTTAATGTCTTTTTGGATTAGGCATTTCTTTGTTGGTTGATGATTGCGAAATGCAAACCTTGGCTTGATCTACTATTTATTTGTCACTGAATTAGGTGCTTTGAGTGATCACGAAAGAAATAGAAAGTGGGATGACATTCATAGTTGTCTTCTACATATCTCGTGGTTCTTTTTTTTTTTTTTTGGCACAAATACTGGTTTAGTTCACCACATGGATAAATTTCGCAGGCACAAATACTGGTTTGATTCAATACAGGTTCATAGTTGACTAAATGTTCTTCTAGCATTGTCATTTTCTATCTCAAGTATGCTTCTCTTTATTTGCTCTGCATTTTCTAGGATTGTGTTTTTATATGTTGTGTTTGTGGGTTATTGATCTCTTCTATTTCATCTTTTCTTTCCTCTGTTTTTATTGTTGCATGATAAACTCATGACTCTTCAGGTAGTTGTTCTCTTCGAAATCGGCTTTTCAAAAGTAAGGAACAAGGCAAGACGAGGGTTATAGGTAATTTGGCATGAATTTACGTACTGAATCATCCTTTTGCTTATTTATGAACTATAGAAATTTTGTTTACAAGACGAGGGTTATAGGTTATTTTTGCAAGAAAATCAAGAACGGTCAGTCTCGAACATTCTCAAAGGTTTAATTTAATGTTTGAAGGGGATTATATGTATTTTAGATAGCAATCATTGTGGAAAATAGCAATTCCTAAATTTTCTATATATAAAATTATTAATATGTCTCTGAGGTAATTTAACACAGGATTAAGTGACAACCAGACCCGGTCATCACCTGAGAATTTGATATGTTAATTTGTGGGGCTATTTGATGTTTGGGTGAGTCCTGAAGAGTTTTTATATAAAATTATCAATTTTGCCCCTAGACAGGGCTAATTGAGCCTAATCAAAGTAATTACGAAAATAATGTGTGGTTAATTGTTTAAAGATTTCTAAAGTATTACTAATTATCTAATTACCACTAGTTAAAAGTGTAGTGGCATGATAACAAAGAGATTTGATTATATCAATAATCACTATATTTGACTTTTAATACATTTCTACCTAATCTACCCCACCTCTTTTACATAATCCCTAAACTACCCCTAAACCTAATCCAACCACCCCATAAGCAAAGAAAAAACTCAACCACTCACTTTCTATCATTAGTGTGCAGCTGCCACCCACTGTACTCACATACAATCAAATCTTATTTTCAAACAAACTCCACCAAACTCTTTCATCTTTATCCTCCATCACCACCACCTTACTCCACCATTTCTACCCTATAACTCCTTCAATTTTCCACCAAATCTAATAAATAAATACACTTTTTCATAGTTCTTTCACATAACAAACACAAATCCACCATTAGTTTTTCAAGAAAAAGCCTCATTCTACCTATTTTGGAGCAGACCAAATTCATGGTCAAAGGAAAAGAAGAGCTTTTGCTTCCTTACTTGGAAGACCAAACTTCAAGGAGCTTGTAGCCGTCTTGATCTTTGGTAAAAACCATATTTTAGTAGGGATTTATGTTTAAACTTATTTATCTTATCTTGTTCTCTGATTTTTGTTAAGAAGGCTTCAGTTTTCATGAATGATTATACTTGAAAGATCAAAAGAAATTATACATTGTGTTGCTGGAATTCTAGGATTTATGCAAACAGCTTAGTTTGTATGATTTTATTCACATAGATAGAGATAATATTTTCATCTAAAATTTTTACATGATGAAACTAACATATGGAGGTATCTTTAGTATTTTTCTTGAGTTGTCTAGATGAATTTTTTAATTTTTAAAAATTCAGAAACCAAGAATTATAGTTTTGGCCTGAATAGTAATTTCTGAAGCACTAAATTTGTATATTTTTGTTACAATACCAAATGATCAAATTATGACTTGAAATTTTTACAGGATGTTGTGAACATCTTGAAGTTAAACCATGAATTTTTATAGAATGTTTTTAGTTCATTTGATAAGGTAATAAAATTGAGATTTCTGACTATTGGATAAAAAAAGTGGCTTTTGACATCCAAAATTGTACAATTTTATTAATAGAGCTAGAGATTTTTTTATGCTTTGAAATTTTTGCAGGATCTCATTGACATATTGAATTATCTCTGAAAAATGATTTTGCTCTATTTTTATGATGCTCAGTAAGTTAATCATATTTTTCTTTGAGACTGAAATTTCTGGACAACATAATATTATGTTTCAGAGTTTTACAAAAATTTGGATTATGGGATATATAGGTTCAACTAAAGCAGATTCTCCCACAAGAAAAATTCTATTTTTAAAACTAACCACATATTTGGAATCTAGATGAAAAATAGAGTAAGTATATGTGATTTGAGTATTCTTATAATTATATATAAAAATTTGGGATCGAAATATAGTTTCAGAAGGTTTAGGGGTTTTTCTGTAAAAATTAAATATTTAGGCAGAAAAACTATAAGAATGGGTTCTGGAACAGTATGGTATGTGTTTAGAAGAAACAAATGAGTTTTTGGATCATTTATAATTTTAGTAAAGTTGAGGGGTCAAATTGTAATTTCCAAAAAGTTTGGGGTTTTGTGTAAATTCTAAAAAGTTTGGGGTTTAAATGGAATTAAGATAAAAACCTGTTTTGGATAAAAAATTTAGTTATAGGTTGTTTTATAAATTTTATGAAGTTGGAGAGCTCTTTAGCAAAAATTAAAAGTCTTAAGATTTTTAAAAATAAATTATTAAAACATATGTTCATGGAAAAGTGGTCTTGGTTTTCCACAAATATTCAAAAAATAGAAAAGAAAAAAGGATGCTCTTCATGCTACTCATTTCATCAAGCTGAAGCCAAGTTTTTTTCTTAGTAAAAAAACGACTTATCACTTGTGATGCTATATGAATGAATAACCCTTGGTTATCTATTGATGAATGGTGACAATTTATTATACTTAAATATCATACTTGACTGAATTGTGATTATTGACTATTGATTTTAGATTTTGTTGGTTGGACCAGTTGCATGAGCATTTATACTGAGCATTGATCATGGTTGATTATATGAATGAGTCTTATCAATGGAATGTGTTAAGTCAAGTATGTATTGAAGATTTTAATAAGAGAAATTATGAGACTTTTACATGATGTTGGAAAATGAGATTCCAAAAAGATTAAACTTAATGTCAAGTGAAGTTATTCTCCTCTATCCCCATTTAACTCTAGCAATAGCAAGTTAGATTGAGCTCATCCTAGGCGATAGGTGATGTGGAGTTTAGGTGACAGTTAAATTGCTGGGGATGGCGATGCAGTTGATTTAGGTGATATAAGATAAGGTGATACATTAAAAGAATTAAAGTTACTAAACAAAGTGCCAGAGAAAGTGTAATGTGTTGATTCTTTTTACTTTTTCATGCAAGTCCTCTTTGTGATTTATATGTCAATAATGGCAAGCTCTCTAGATTATTATTTGTTAATTAAGAATTTTTACAAGACTTAAAATGTGGATCACTTCGAGACTTTTATTTGCGAACTAATTAAAATAAACTAATGCATGCTCACTTATTTTGAAATTAAACTGAAGTGACTTGAGACGATAATGATGACACTTATACTATTTTCTTTTAATTATTAAGATTCCTTTGGATTATCACCCCTTCTCTTTTTCCGTGTCATCTTTAGATAAGCCAGTGGACCAGCATGCTAGAATCCCTTGATTTCTTGACTGTGGACCTAACCTATGCTTAAAGACTTTATTATTATCTTTTGCATATTTTGTACTTGTCTCTTGAAAAAGAAAATGTGATCTAGACACCTCAAGAAAAATAATGAAGATACCTCCATATGTTAGCTTCATTATATAAAAATTTTAGCTCAAAATATTATCTCCATCTATGTAAATAAAATCATACAAACTAAGTTGTCTACATAAATTTAAGAATTCTAGCAACACAACATACAATTGCTTTTGATCTTTCAAGTATAATCATTCATCAAAACTTAAGTCTTCTTAACAAAAATTAGAGAACAAGATAAGATAAATAAGTTTAAACATAAACCCTACAAAACTACAGTTTTTACTAGAGATCAAGGTGACCACAAGCTCTTGGAAGTTTGATCTCCCAAGTAAGGAAGCAAAAGCTCTTCTTTTCCTTTGACCCTAAATTAGGTCTGCTCCAGAGCAGGTAGGAAGAGGTTTTTTCTTGAAAAACTAATGGTGAATTTGTGTTTATTAGGTGGAAGAGCTATGGAAAAAATGTATTTATTTGTTGGATTGGGTGGAGAATTGAAGAAGTTATGGGTGGAAATGATGGAGGAAGCTAGGTGGTGGTGATGGAGGATGAAGATGAGAGAGTTTAATGGAGTGTGTTTGACAATAAGATGTGATTGTGTGTGAGCAGGGTAGGTGGCAGCTGCACACTAACGATGGAAAGTGAGTGGTTGAGTTTTTTTATTTGTTTATACGATGGTTGGATTATGTAAAGAGACAAGTACAAAATATGCGAAAGATAATAAATATGTTGTAAAGAGACAATTTCAAGAAAAATGTCATCTTGTTTGGAATCTTGGCTATCGCCATGTTGTTTGTGAAGTGGATTATTTGAAGATTTTGCTATTGTTGGCTTTCCCTTCTACCTTTCATGTGTATGCTTCTTTGTTACATGATATCAATAATTTCAAGGAGCGAAATTGGACTTGTTCAATCTCTCATGTCTATAGAGAAGGTAACCAAGTCGCTGATTTTTTTGCTAAGTATGGTGCCTCTTCTCCTCTTGTGACTCATCACTGGGATAAGCCTCCGAATAATTTGGAGCTCATTATTTTGGCCGATGCTTTTGAAATTGTTCATATGAGATAATTTCTTTATTGTTCTTTTTTCTTTATTTAGCTCCTCTACAAAATAATAAAAGTATCGTAACGAGGTATGATTTTACTATGGGATGTTGACTTTGGACTTGCACAAATTGACAAATTACTTCCATTGTAATGACATCATGAGAGGACAATTTGAACCTACTGTCATATGCCACTGATATCTTTGTAAATATTAGGTTCTAAAGGCAAGCGTAATATATCTAAAGTTTTCTCTATTGCATGCAACTAAGTCTTTAAGAGTTTTAATATGATTATGTTTGTTTGAAAAGTTACTAAAGTCTCCACAAAATAGTCAGCCAACGGCCTTTTTATATTTATTTTTTTTATCCATTACATGCAGATTTTTCTTTCAGCAATGAACCAATTTTCTAACTTTTTTTTTCTTCAGCCAATTATCAACAGAAAAATCTATTTGTAAATCTACAAATAGAAAACCCGTCTGTAATATTTATAGACTCAAAAATAACAGGTGAGATGTCTTCATTGGTAAATCCGTCTATAATTTAATAAAAAAAATCTGTCTATAATTTTATCCGTGTTCCGCAAATTCCTTTTAGTGCATGCATATTTCTCAAATAAAATTATATTATTTTTTTTTATGCAAAAGCATATATCTTTATTAGCAATTAAGAGTTGTAGGTGAAGTTTAAGTGTATATTTTCCATCAAATTGATTAACTAATTATTATTTCATTAACATAGCACAATAAGGTTTTAAATTAAGCTCCGATGACCATCACCGACTAAATAGATATTGCTACCCATTGAATTCTGACTAATCTAACTTGAGATAATTACGCCAGGTCATGATGAAGATACAGTTTTTTATTATCATCATCATCATTATCATCATCCATATATAAATCAACCAAGTATTGGTGTAGTTTGTATATGGAGACGAAGAGCTGAGGGGCAATCCTTTGAATCCGTCAGTCAATATTGGTGACTTGTTTTATATATATATATAATAGAACAAGGGCAGTATTTTCAAGATGGATTCTCACATGCAGTTGGTAGTCAATGCAGTTGCTGCAATTAAATTTAACCACATTTTATAAATGTTATTAAATCCAAAAAAAAAATGACATTGCTAAATGCCACCTTTATCTCCTCTGCTTTTCACAGACTCGCTTATATAAGCCTGCCTCCGCTGCACCCCTCCATCCTTCTCCCCCCTCCGACGATAGTTCACCAAGGCCCTTCCACATGGTGCCACCATCACACACTTACCTTCGCAACACCCTCTCTTCTCCACTTTGAGCTCCACTTTACAACTTGCCGCCCCTCAATTGCTATAGTTTGGCATCCAGCCATCGCAGATGGGTCGACTAACTATACTTCTTCAACCACGTCTTACTATTTAGTGTTGTCACGCCGCAGCTGTTACTTGAACCTGAAGGCGGCTCTGTAGTGGGCGAAGTAGCTTGAGCTCGGGCCCTTCGTATACCTCCACCTCAATCTCTACTGTCTCAAATGCCATGACCCGCCACGCATAGCACAGTGATAATTCATCCCCCTTCCAATGTGGGTCCAGCCAATTAAGGAAATTCCAACTAGCATTAAATGAAGGAAGCATTTTTTTTCTTCCTTGCACAGTTGTCGCATTAAATGCACAACTATGCCACCGAGGAATTTATGTTGTACAGGAAAACTGCATTTAATGCAATGCAACTGAGGGACCTCTATAAATAGAGGTAAGTTTCGCAACTGAAGCATCACAACACACAGATCAAGCAGCGATAGTTAGAGAGCTGCTAGTGAGAAAGATTGTATTATTCTCTGAGAGTGAGAGAAAAAATAAAGAGTGTGAGTAAATCCTAAAGAGTGTAGGGTGTGGGTATATATACTGGGAATAATTTTTGGGTATCATCTTACTCTTTGGTACTGTCAAAGTGTAGTATTTGAATAGGAGGGTTCTCATTAGGAAACACTTTATGTATCTCTTAGGTGTGAGAGTGTAGAAAGGATATTTTCTAATTACCCTGAATGTAGTGGAATATTTTTCAGAGCCTGTCCCGTGATTTTTCCTCCTGTATTTGGGGGTTTCCACGTTAAAAAGTTAGTGTACAGATTTCTTGATCTATTTTATTGGCATGAATAGTGACAAGCGGGTCCTACTGTGAATTACTATTCATCTTGATATTTATTTTTCTACTGCGTTGCACCGATTTGGTAGATTTAATTCTATTGAGTTTATTTTGGTACTCATTGTCACACATTGGCATCATTTAATTACACTGTGAATCAGTCTCTAAGCCCAACAAATGGTATCAGAGCGAGTTAAGTTCAGGATTATGCTGTGTAAATTAAATGGAGGAGAATATGGGTACTATGATCAAGCTAACAGCAATAAATTACTTTATTTGGAAGCCAAAAATGGAGGATATACTTTTCTATAAGGATTTGTATGATCCTGTAGAGAAGGAAGATACAAAGCCAGTAGACATGAAAGCAGAAGATTGGAAAAAGATGCACCAGAAGGCCATTGGATTAATTAGGCAATGGGTGGATATTAGTGTATTCCACCATGTGGCCACAGAGACGAATGCCCATACTTTGTGGAAGACTTTACAAGATCTCTATGAGAGGAAGACTGCACAGATTAAAGCTTTCGCAATCAGGAAGCTGGTAAATCTCAAGTATAGAGATGGAAGGTCTGTTGCTGAGCACTTGAGTGATTTCCAAGATATGGTGAATCAATTAAGTACCATGCAGTTAGTGCTGGATAATGAGTTACAAGCACTATTGCTTTTGAATTCTTTGCCAGATAGCTAGGAGACTTTGGTGGTATCACTAAGCAACTCTGCTTCAAGTGGGAAGCTGTCTTTAGTCCAAGTCAAAAACAATATGTTCAATGAAGAAACCAAAAGAAAAGACTTGGTGGGAATAGATAATTCCCAGGCCCTTGTCACAAAGAACAAGGGGAGAAGCAAGAGCAGAGAGCGGTCAAGAAAACCAAAAGATCGATCGAAATCTGTAACATCCTAATTTTTAACCCAATACTCTAGAACATACTTAGGTTAAACATTAGTCTGTTACCTCATAGTTCTCAATTTTACTTAGAAATACTTAGCGGAAAATACGGGTAAATTTTTTTGAAATACAAAGTGAGAGCCGCATGATATGATAAGCGGTAAACCATGCAAAGTAAAACAATCGTCTCACAATCATCATAACATAAGGCATATCATGAGCATCACTGAATATCATCTCATATATATATAACTTGCCCACTTATAAGTGTGGGTCTTAACTTAGTACAAGGGAAATACATAAAAGGAAATACAACATCAAACATAAACATAATCTACTCCCCTACCCGAGTGCATCTAATAGGATAACCTCTAAACAAAAGAAGGTTTATCCCTATCTATGTGGTGTGTGCTCTAACTCGGGCCATCCTCGACCTCCTACTGGCAACCATCTCGTGATCGAGGCAGATATCCGGGAAACTGAGCGAGCTCCTCGGGTGTGAAAAGGCGGAGTGGGGATCGAATATGACTCCCAGGGTATGGCCGCATCTCCGGTCGTCGTGCACGCCTCGGCCGAGTCACGGTGGGCTCGCTATCCTCTCCGAAGTCCATAGGTATGGTGGGGGAAGATCCCTCGGAGGGTACCTGGGTGGCCGAATCCTCGGAAGGATCCATCTCCGAGAAGGACGATGGGCAACGGGGCACATACTCGGGGTAGTCTCGAACGGCGGATGCGGAAGGTGGAGTACTGGCGTAGCCTCTCTCTCTCGAGGGACGTCTTGGCGCTCGAACACTAGGTCATCGCCAAAAGGTGAGACGGGGGAGAAACGATGGGAATGTACAGGGGGAGTGAAGGGTCGACCCATGAACATGAATACTCTAACTGTGCATCGACCCACAAAATGGAATGACCCGTGGTCCGGGTCATGGTGCACCTCCCATGTCGGCGTGTCCACGAACACTACGAACGTCGCCATCTGAAGACGTGACGGAAAGAAAGAAATAGAGGGAGTGAGAATCTTACTAAAGAATCTCAGTAGGGCCTCCTACTACCTAGGTGTCGTCATCTACGTCCTCAGGAACCTTGGGTTTAATTATACGAAATGTCTGAACATGCATTTAGTTCATTTTAAACTTCAAAATATACTTTAGCCAAGGTCCATTCATTTTAAGATGATCTTAATGTCATGAATGCAACATAATAGAAAATGTATGCATGGCACGACCTAATGCACATACATAAAACATAATATCAAGTATCATCATCATTGGTGGCATAAAGTGGCAATAGTAACATTCATATGGGACAAAACTTAGTGACATAATCATAATCATGAACTTCTCTTCCTCATGGGCCACCCTAAAAGACAATCGAACTGGGGGTGCTCGGCCGAACCGGTGTCACCCAGAACGTGTCATACATCTAGGTTATGAGCTCATACCTTAACTAGTCGTCACTAGTTCTTACTTACCACTTAACGATAAGCGTATCATAAATCCCGACTATCTGAGTACGGGTTAGGGGGCAAATCTCTTAGGGGTGCTCGGCCGAACCGGTGTCACCTAAGAGTATAAAATGGTACCGATGTCACATGAGTTCTATGGAGGTGCTCGGCCGAACCAGTGTCATCCTAGAACCCATCTTAGTACCTTAATTTTCAAAATCTCTTCAAGTCCCCAAATTTGTCGGAAATTCGGCGGCCAAAACGGTCATTACACCGAATTTCCTTCCAAATTTGCTTTATGCCACATAAACATATAATCTCATAAATAACATCATCATCATTAGCATACTTCATGCATCATCATAAATCATCCAAACGCTTACCCTTACGGTAGCTTATGCTTTGACCATTACGGGTCTTAATCTTGAGATATAGTTCTCTACATCCGTCGTTCATATTTTAAGCACCTAAGGCTCATAATTAAACATCATTCCTAATCCTCATGTTCATACTTAAATCTGAAAAGCATGGGACAAGTTCTCTAACTTGTATTTACGGGGTTCTAGAACTTACGTTTTAGACCCTTTCTTGGTTCCGTCTTCGCCGAAGGCGCTATATATTAAATCTAAATCAATTATGAGGCATTCCTATGCTTAAGGACTAATTATTAATCATGTTTACCATGTTGCAAGGGTGCTGGACAGAATCCAGAAAATTAAATGTTCTAAGAGTTCTATGTTTGCATTTTTACGGTTTTCTAGTTACTAGTTTCCCCATAGGTGCTAGAATTCAATTCTAACTCAAATGATACCAAGTTTTTCATGTCTAAACAATCTAAATCTGATTATGTCCCCATTAAAACAGTTTGGAAAAGTTCCATAAACAAATGGGTCAAAACTATGTTAAATTCTAGCTTTACGGTATTTCTAGTTAGCTAGTTTCTTACCTATCATGCATAGGATCGCTTCTACATCATCATACGATATTTTCACACATTCCAACACATCAAAACATCATCATACAGCATCATACTCATCATGTCAGAACTGAAAACATTTAACTTCAATAAGAAAGTTAAATTGACATTTCTAGGTACATAAGTTAACTAGTTTCTCTCGGAATCAATCTAGAACTTCTAAAACTCTTTGCAAAACATTTTAATTCATCAAGAGGCTATGTGAAGCCTTAGGTCAGTGACCAAAACATATTCCATCCCCTAAAAGAGATTGGAATCACATCTTATGATGACATAGCCTTATAAAGATTTGTAAAACTTTAAGGAACACTTAAAACGTAGACTATTGGTCCTAGTAGCTAGATGAAAACTCATTGGAAGTCCATCCTCACTACTTGGCCGAAAAACATACATTCAAAGTATGGTTTTACATTAAATTTTAACTTGGAATGAAATGGGCAAGTCTTTGAGCTCTAGGTTCTTAAGTTACGACATAAACTAAACGTGCTCATGCTTTTCATTTTTAATCTTGTTTTCAAAGTAAAGTGATGACTTGAAATTAAATATGCAAGGCATAATTTAAACGTGCAAGCTTGAAAGTAAATATGCGAAGCATAATCTTAAACGTGCAAGCTTGAAAGTAAATATGCAAGATTCAATTCTTTATTTTAGTACTCTTGGCCCAACAACAATCGACTTTAAGGCCGAAATAGATAGGCATTCGAGAGATTAATTAGGTGATAATGCAAGTTCAATTCTTTATTTTAGTGCTCTAGGCCCAACAACAATCGACTTTAAGGCCGAAATAGAAAGGCTTCGAGATTTAAATTAAGTGAAGATGCAAGTTCCATTTTAATCTTTATGTTCTTAGGTGATAGCTTGAAAGTAAAGATGCATAGCAAGAATGTAAATATGAATGCAAGCATAAAATAAATTATGCAAGTTCATTTTATCTTTCTAGAGCTCTTAACAAGACTTCAAAGGAATTTAAACCTTAACCCAAACTCATTCAAACAAGGTAAAGTCAAGCTTGGAGTTCTTAGAACTCAACATAATATCTTTGGGAATCAAACTATGAAACTTAGAAAATCTCAAGGAAAAGGGCGAAATCTCCAAGAAGAGAAAAGTGCATTTTAAAACTCTAGAGTTCATGACCTTGATGATATATTAACACCAACATCATGAGTCCTCATCATTGAGTTCATAGAGCCATTTTAAAACACCATCAAAGTTAAAGTTCTCAAAAGTTCAAGAAAGGAAAATCTAGAAACACTTTTGCTCAAGAACAAAAATCAAGCTCTAGAGTTTGTTTCAAGTGATGAACATCATCATGAAACTCTCATCATCAAGCTCTCATTTCTTTGAACTCCAAGGCCCATGGCCGAAAATGAGCAAGAACAAGGAAAGGAAAAGAAGTTCTAAAAAGAATCAAGAGAAACTATGAACATAAAGCTTGAAGCAAGAACTCTAAAGAAAGAATACATGAAAGAAAATCCCTACTTGGTGTGATGAACTTGAAGATGGAAGAAGAAGATGAAGAAGATGAAGAACTCCAAGAACTTGAAGAACACAAAGACTTTGAGAGAAAAGGAAAAGCTTTGAGTGCTCCTAAACTTAGCAAATGATCTAAAAGTGGTGCAAGCTCCTCAAGGCATTCTATTTATAGAGAAATGAAGCAAATGGAGGGTGTGAAGGCTGAAGGTGTTTTCGGCCAAGAGGTGCAGAATTGGAGGGTTCCATGTGTTCCATGAGGTGAGATAATGTGTTCTTGAGGTATGGTGAGGTATGGCTTAAGGTATGGTGAGGTATGGTTCAAGGTATGGCCTCAAGCATGGTTCTTTGAGTGAGAAAATAATTAAACATGTGGTCAATGGGGAAGGATGTGGCCAAAATGCATCAGCCCATGGGGAGGATTAGTTTGCATTTTAATTGTGGTTTAGAGTTGTGTTTAGGTGTATCTTTGATTATGCTTAAGATTAGGAATTTGTAAGAAAGTGTTTAGGTAAGGTAATTGGGTAATTAAGGTGGTCTAGACATAATTAAGGAGTGGTCTTGCACCATTAGTGAGTTAAATCCTCAATTTAGAGTTTAAACAACTCTAGACACAATTCCTTGATTTAAGGAATTGGAAAGAGAAAACACTATTCAAGATTCCAAGACTAGGAATCTTGAGTTCTAAAAAGGGATTTAAGTTTAATCTAAGCAATTTTAGGTTCTAATTAACTTTAATAAATTATTTTGACTCTAGATTAATTAGGGAAATAAATTAATCTTCGTTTAGAGCCTAATATTGCTTAGGTTTGCTTAATTACGTTATTAAGCTCAAAAACACTATTCTAGGGGCAAAATCGTAATTTTGCACTAAAACTGCCCGGGACCACCGGGACTTGAACAGAGACCTCTAGGCACATGAAAACATGTTTTTAAACCTCTGGGGAAAGTTTCGGGCTCAAACGGCACGTTTACCCGCGTAAAAACGCTCTAGGGGTATTTTGGTCATTTTGACCCGAAACTGCGGAAAACGAAATTTTCGCTTCCGGAAGCATTCAAAGGCCATTCAATCCCCTTCAAACATCGAGTTAACCCTTCGAGGATGACCAAGTTGGTTACCCTCGAGTTCGGGTCAGGAAATGACCTCAGGGGCATTTTGGTCATTTCCCTCGGACAGAAAAATCGGGGTGTTACAAAATCTCAGTCAAGAAGAAGGTTTAAATGTTAAAATTGCGGCGAAAAAGGGCACACTAAAAGGAATTGTAAGGCTTGGAAGAATGAAGGCAGTAAAAATCGCAAAAGTCAAGATGTGGCTAATGATGAAAACACTGTGACCCCTGTGACAAATGGGGAAGTAGTGTTGCTCTCTTTTGTAGATGAAGAGTGTCATGTTGCAGATTTGACTCAACGGCCTCTTATCATTCCATTCTTTATTGTGTACAAAGAATGAGACTTTGACAAAGTAAGGACGGGATATACTAGTAATTCTGATATTGTGGGAATTAGTGATTTGTGCATTCAAACAAATATAGGATGTACACTGATATTGAAGAACGTGCGACATATGCCGGATTTATGCTTGAATCTGATCTCCATGCATGCTCTGGATCTAGCCAGATACCATAATAACTTTGGTGATAGCAAGTGGAAGCTTTGCAAAGGTTTGATGGTGGTTGCCAGAGGGATGTTGTACAACACTTTGTACAAGACTCAAGTTAAGTAGATTGGAGGATTGAAGGCAGTTGAGGACGATGCTTCGTCAAATTTGTAGCACAAAAGACTGGCTCACATGAGTAAAAAAGGATTGCAGATTTTGGCTAGGAAATCTCTCATTCCTTATGCCAAAAGGATGAAGTTAAATCCTTGTGATCATTGTTTATTTGGCAAGCATCATAAAGTGTCTTTTAGCAAAAGATTGAAGTTGAAAAAGAATATTTTAGATATGGTTTATTATGATGTACACGGCCTTATGGAGATGGAGACTCTGGGTGGTAGCAGATATTTTGTGATGTTCATTGATGATACTTCACAAAAAGTGTAGGTTTATTTCCTAAAGATATGATACCCTTGGTACACGGGTCAGTAGTGAGGTTCTGTATAGCCTCAAGGATTCCCTGGGAACTACCGTCGGGTCCTGAATTTCACTAAGTCTGGATTCTACACCTCCTTGGAGGGCTATATGATAGAACCATATTCTTGGGATCAAAAGTCCTGATAATTGTTCCTTGAGGGAAAACAAGCTGAAGAGTGATTTTTAATGAATTTTATGAAGCCTGCAAATATTTCGTTGTTAACCCACAAGTTTAGAAATTCTAGGAAATTTCCGAATTTGAACTAAAGCCCAAAATTTGGATTTTGATTTGATGGAGTTTTGATTTTTTTGATATTTTATTTGAATCCAAATGGGGGTATTTCCTTATTTACATTTATATTTTAAAGTTAAGGTCCTCCATTAACTTAAAATTAATAAATGTAAATAAGTGAGTGTTGGAACAACCTAGATGCTGGAATGACTGAAAAACACAGAAGTTGGGGATTGCTGTGACCGGTCACCAGAAAATGTTCAAGTGGTGAAGTAGTCTGAGGTACCGCTATAGCGGTCCAGGACCGCTATAGCGATCACAATTTGTGCAACAGGGTAATTTTGGGGTTTGGGTACCGCTATAGTGGTCATATACCGCTATAGCGGTGTCAGTGGACCAGAAATAGTACAGAACGACGTCGTTTCACTTACTGAGAGTATAAATTCTTCCCCACTTTCTTCCTCCCCCAATTTCGAAGATCAGAAACCCTTCCCCCTCCATTTTTCTCTCTTTCTCTCAAATTCACTCCAATCCATCATTCCAAGCTTCAAGGTAAGTTCATGTTATTAGATTATGTCTTTATTTCTTCATAATCTTGGATTTGGACCGATTATTTTTCTCATTTTTGTCAAGTGAAGATATTTTTCCAATTTTCTTAGAGTTAGAATAAAGCTCTATGGAGATTTTTAGATGTTAATCTAGAGTTATGGTTGCTCCATGGCAGTTGTTGGTGCCATTCCAAGCTCTCTAGGTCAAGTTAGTGGGGCCCACATACTCCCGGCTTTAAACGGTGAGTAGGTTCATATCCTATGATCCTTATATTGATCATTAGAGTTAATTTCAGTAAATTATAGCATAAAATATGTTTTTCTGAAAACTCATGGGACCATTATTGTTAAAGTGATTTTTATCAAAGAGCTAGTGTATGAATATAATTATATTTAGAGATTTGTTAAACATTGTGATGATTTCCAGAGTAGAGAATACGTATATGCTAGAGCTTATGAACTCTAGGGTAAAAGATTTATGAGATATAGAGAAAAGATTTAGATTTCTGATTAAATTGGACAGTAGCTATAGAAAAACAGACTGTGAGTTAACGGTAGTTATTCCGTTAACCTTGATATACCAAGTCACCTTAGGGCCAAAGAAATAATAAACAGGACCTAGTTAGGTGCCCTAGAGATTAGAGACTTTGTTATGTTATACATAACTAGAGATTTGTTATGTCATATGAATTGGGCATAACCAGAGATTCCTGTTTCTCTGCTAGCATACTATGGTTTATGATTTCTACAGAATATTGATTTCAGAATATTTGTTATTCCTATGAATATGAACTTTAGAATTATTGCATTAACTGGTTTGATATATATATTATTATTTATTTCCTTTGATTGTCCCATGAGAGGGTTATGGGTGAGGACTTACTCACTGAGTTTTGGATGAAACTCACCCCTCTCTCTTCCTCCATTATAGGTGCAGTAGACGCTGCGGATTCTTTTCTTCCATCTCCTCCCCCGCAGTAGAGATTTCCCAGTTGGTGAGCTTCACTTTCTGAGTGAAGTACTTTTTGGTATTCTGTTTAGAGATAGAGTGCTCCAGTGTGCATGAAGGACAGGGTCCCGGACCATAGAGATAGACTGACATATTTTTGTCATGAATATTTTGTATTTTTATGATTACTGATTCTATGGTTTATTTTGTATTAAGAGCAACTCATGTGTTTGGTATCAGAGATGAATTTATGTTTTGGAAAAGGATTTTATATTGAATTATACATATAGAGAGACTCAGAGATCATGAGGCTTA
The DNA here is from genome assembly GCA_031216125.1 of Dalbergia cochinchinensis. NCBI lineage: Eukaryota > Viridiplantae > Streptophyta > Magnoliopsida > Fabales > Fabaceae > Dalbergia > Dalbergia cochinchinensis. Next base: position 50,770,008 of record CM062371.1, on the reverse strand, counting down.
TGTGGGAATGAGGATTCCTCACGTGCCGGTCATGTGCCCAAGTCGGGCTTGACAAAGTTGGTATTAGAGCGCTAGGTTTCCCTGCATGTCACTGGAGCAAGTGTCCACAAGTAGCACGACATTTTTGTAAATGGAAGCGTGCCCATTTGCATTAACGAAGCGTTACTTGAGGCCTTTAGAGTGGTCAGCCGTGTCTAAGTTCAGAGCTAGAGTCTTGTCCTCCTTTCAAGATCTGTGTCTTATCCCTGTGTTCATGTTCTTTCAGATTTAGTATGCCTCATCTACGTCGTTCTTCTTCTTCTCATCGTCGCCGTCGTAGCAGCAGATCTTCAATTTCAGAGGCCCATTTCAGGGCACTAGAGCAGGCCTTAGCAACCCTCACAGGGGCATTGACTAGGCAAACTGAGGCTGGCACTCAGCCACCCCCAGTCCAGGCACCTCCAGTTCAGCCCTTACCGGTCTAGACACCCCCAGTCCAGGTATCGGTCAGAGATCCCGATGAATCAGATTTAGAACGCTTCAGGAGAATGGATCCACCCACCTTCCAAGGGCGTCTCACGGTAGAGGATCCCCAAATTTTCCTCCGTGGGGTAGAGAAGATCATCAGAGTTATCGACTGTTCTTCTAAGAGGGCAGCAGAGTTGGCTGGCTTTCAACTAGAAGGCCAAGCTAGTATCTGGTATGATGAGTTCCTTCAGGGGCGTGGTGACTTTGAGCCACCCTCCTGGGAGGAATTCCGAGCAGCATTCCTGAGGAGATATCTTTCGAAAAGCCATCGAGCTCAGATGGTTGAGGAGTTCTTGAGGCTCCGACTGACGCAGGGCATGTCAGTTACAAAGTATGAGGAGAAATTTACATACCTAGCCCAGGCAGCTGCTAGTATGTTGCCATCGAAGACCGAGAGGGTTAGGCAATTTGTTCAGGGACTGCCACAGAATATGTTTCTCAGTCTTCAGCCACATGTCCACACCATGGATTATGCACAGATAGTAGATCTGACTATCGCGATAAATTTGGTGCCAGATAGGAGAGCTGCAGCAGATTCTGGCAAGAAGGTCAGGACACATGGTTCCTTCTCTGGGGGAGCTGGTTCTAGCAGAGGATCTGGCCAGCAAGGCCGGCAGTGGTTCCAGTCGGGTAGGACCACCTTCTCAGAGTCCACCCCTACTAGGCTTCCTGCTTCTCAGAGTCAAAGCAGAGGTAGTAGCCAGTACACTGGCCAGGGATCAGCTCAGAGTTTCCGCTACTGTCAGACTTGTGGGAAGAGACATGTTGGGAAGTGCATGATGGGCACTTTTATGAGTGTGGCCAACAGGGCCACAAGCGTGCAGATTGTCCACTTAGGCAAGGAGCATCTAGTCAGGGGTCAGTGAACCCTCTTTGCTTGATTCAATCGGGGACCCGAGTTATCGGCTACTCCGGTGGCAGAGTCTTTGGGGGTAGGGGCCCTGAAGGTAGAGGTCTGGGTGGTAGAGGTAGAGGCTAGGGTAGCAGGAGACAGCCCTATCTGTTCGCTCTCACACGCCAGGATGCAGCAGCCTCAGCTGATGTCATCACAGGTATCATTACAGTTTTCTCCTTTGAGGCATTTGCATTGATTGATTCTGGCTCTACATATTCATATGTATCTTCGTTCTTTGCCACACGGTTCGAGAGACCTGTTTCCACCATAGAGAAACCTTTTTGGGTGGGGATACCCTCAGGAAGACCCCTTCCGATTCAGTTAGTCTATAAAGAGTGCGAGGTTAAGGTTGGAGGTATGAAAGTACTTGCAGATCTCCATTTGTTGGATATCTTAGATTTTGATGTCATTGTGGGCATGGATTGGCTAGCTCCATGTCATGCCATGGTGGACTACTACAGTAAGATTGTAAAGTTTGATGTTCCTAGAGGCGAGCTTTTAGAGTTTAAGGGTACCAGTTGCTTGGTCCCAACCAACTTGGTATCAGCCATGAGTGCCTTGAGGCTCATGGATAGAAGAAGTTATGGGTTTCTAGCTTCAATTAAAGACATGGATGTAGTAGTACCAAGATTGGAGTCAATGCCTGTAGTTTGTGAGTTCCCTGATGTCTTTCCAGAAAAGTTACCTAGATGCCTCCAGAGAGAGAAATAGAGTTCGGGATAGAACTTGAGCTCGGGGTTAGGCCCATCTCTATACCTCCATATCGGATGGCTCTCGCAGAGTTGAAAGAGTTGAAGGATCAGTTGCAAGCGATGCTTGATAAGGGGTTTATCCAACCAAGTACCTCACCTTGGGGTGCCCCGGTGTTGTTTGTTAAGAAAAAGGATGGGTCTATGAGGATGTACATAGACTACCGGCAGTTGAACAAGGTTACAATCAAGAACCGATACCCCTTGCCACACATCGACGACCTATTTGATCAGCTCCAAGGAGCTAGATGTTTCTCTAAGATTGACCTAAGGTCGGGCTATCATCAGTTAAAGATTAAGGGTGAAGATGTATCCAAGACGGCCTTTAGGACACGCTATGGGCACTATGAGTTTTTAGTGATGTCTTTTGGGTTAACCAATGACCCCGCAGTTTTTATGGACTTGATGAACAGAGTCTTCAAACTATTCCTAGACCACTTCATGATTGTCTTCATTGATGACATTCAGGTGTACTCTAGGAGTGAAGAGGAGCATGAGCACCACCTTAGGATTGTCTTGCAGACTCTAAGAGAGAACCAGTTGTACGCCAAATTCTCCAAGTGTGAATTTTGGCTCGATTAAGTGGCGTTTCTTAGGCATGTGGTGTCTAAGGATGGTATCATGGTCGACCCAAAGAAAGTTGAAGCAGTTCAATAGTGGCCGAGGCCAGCTACAGTGTCAGAGATCCGTAGTTTCCTAGGTTTGGCAAGATACTACCGGAGGTTTGTTAAGGATTTCTCGAGGATAGCGGCACCGTTAACCAAGTTAACTCAAAAGGGTGTTAAATTTCGGTGGTCGGATGCTTGTGAAGAGAGTTTCCAGAGGCTTAAGACCTGTTTGACTACAGCTCCTGTTCTTGTGTTGCCCTCGGGCACAGGAGGTTTCTTGGTATTCTGTGATGCCTCTAGAGTCGGGCTCAGTTGCGTCCTTATGCAGCATGGCCGAGTAGTAACTTATGCATCTAGGCAACTCAAGAGGCATGAACAGAACTACCCGACACATGATCTAGAGATGGCAGCGGTAGTATTTGCTTTGAAGATTTGGAGGCACTACCTATATAGAGAGACATGCGAGATCTTCACTAATCACAAGAGTTTGAAGTATATCTTCCAGCAGAAAGATTTGAATCTCAAGTAGCGTAGATGGTTAGAGTTGTTGAAAGACTATAACTGCACCATATCTTATCATCTAGACAAGGCTAATATTGTAGCCGATGCCTTGAGTAGAAATTCCATGGGCAGTTTAGCCCATATAGCGTCTTTGAGGCAGCCATTGATAGAAGAGATCCATAAGCTAGAGGCAGAGGGAGTCCAGTTTGGGCTTGATGAGTTTGGAGCCTTTCTTGCTCACATTGGGGCCCAGTCAACCTTGGTGGAGCAAATTAAGGCACGGCAGGGGGAAGACCCCAAGTTGGTTCAGCTAGTGGAGGATGCACGCAGAGGAGAGAGCCCTGAGTTCTTGATAGATGCGGAAGGTGTGTTGCACTTTGGGGACTGTTTATGTGTACCCGATGTGGGTAAGTTAAAGAAGAGAGTGATGGAAGAGTCCCACAGTGCAGCATATTCTGTTCATCCCGATTCAGCTAAGATGTACCAAGATCTCAGACAACTATACTGGTGGGAAGGCATGAAAAGAGACATTGGTGACTATGTAGCACGATATTTGGTGTTTCAGTAAGCTAAGGCTGAGCACCAAAGGCCTGCGGGCTTGCTTCAACAGATAGAGATCCCATAGTAGAAGTGGGAGAGGATGACCATGGACTTTGTAGTCGGGTTACCTCGGACTACTAGAGGCTTTGATTCCATATGGGTCATTGTAGATAGGATGACTAAGTCTGCTCACTTCTTACCGGTGAAGACGACCTTCAGTGCAACTCAGTATACTAAGCTTTACATAGACGAGATTGTTCGGCTTCATGGAGTGCCGGTGTCGATCATATCGGATAGAGGGTCTCAATTCACTTCAAGGTTCTGGAGAGCATTTCAAGAAGCTATCGGGACTCGAGTGGATTTGACCACAGCTTTCCATCCACAAACAAATGGCCAATCAGAGAGAACGATCCAAACCTTAGAGGACATGCTCAAAGCTTGCGTGCTAGATTTCGGTGGGAGTTGGTGTGACCACTTGCCACTGATAGAGTTCTCATATAACAACAGTTATCAAGCTAGCATCCAGATGACACCATTTGAAGCGTTGTATGGTAGACGCTGTAGATCTCCAGTTGGGTGGTTTGAGCTTGGGAAAGCTAAGGCCCTAGGCCCAGATCTGGTACAAGAGACCTTAGAGAAAGTTCAGCTGATCAGAGAACAATTGTTGGCGGCTCAATCTAGACAGAAATCTTATGCAGATAACTGGCGCAGAGATCTAGAGTTTGCTGTGGGTGATCACGTGTTTCTGAGGGTGTCTCCCATGAAGGGAGTAGTGAGGTTTGGTAAGCGGGGAAAGTTGAATCCACGCTATATCGGCCCATTTGAGATTCTAGAGAGAGTTGGAACAGTGGCCTACAGGTTGGCACTGCCTTCCAGTTTATCAGAGATACACCCAGTATTTCATGTCAGCATGCTCAGAAAGTATATGCCCGATGAATCTCACGTACTCACTCCATAAGCGATTCAAGTTCATAAGGACTTGTCATATGAAGAGGAACAGGTTGCCATCGTGGATCGACAGATCGAGAAGTTTCGCTCGAAGGAAGTAACCTTAGTGAAAGTCATCTGGAAAAACCAATCCGGTGAGAAAGCCACATGGGAAGCTGAAGAAGCTATGAAGATCAAGTATCCACACCTTTTTCCTCCTCAAGGTATATTTTAAGATTTGGGGACCAAATCTCTTTTAAGGGGGGGAGAATGTGATACCCTTGGTACACGGGTCAGCAGTAAGGTTCTGTATAGCCTCAAGGATTCCCTGGGAACCACCTCGGGTCCTGAATTTCACTAAGTTTGGATCCTACACCTCCTTGGAGGGCTATATGATAGAACCATATTCTTGGGATCAAAAGTCCCAGTAATTGTTCCTTGAGGGAAAACAAGTTGAAGAGTTATTTTTAATGAATTTTATGAAGCCTGTAAATGTTTCGTTGTTAACCCACAAGTTTAGAAAATCTTGAAAATTTTCGGATTTGAACTAAAACCCAAAATTTGGATTCTGATTTGATGGAGTTTTGATTTTTTTGATATTTTATTTGAATTCAAAATGGGGGGTATTTCCTTATTTACATTTATGTTTTAAAGTTAATGGAGAGTAAAATAAATGAATAAGTAAGTGTTGGAACAACCCAGATGCTGGAATGACTGAAAAACACAGAAGTTGGGGATTGCTGTCACCGCTATAGCGCGGTCACCAGAAAATGTTCAAGTGGTGCAGCGGTCTAAGGTACCGCTATAGCGGTCACAATTTGTGCAGGAGGGTAATTTTGGGGTCTGGGTACCGCTTTAGCGGTGTCAGTGGATCAGAAACAGTACATAACGACGTCGTTTCATTTATTGAGAGTATAAATCCTTCCCCACTCTCTTCCTCCCCCAATTTCGAAGATCAGAAACCCTTCCTCCTTCGTTTTTCTCTCTTGCTCTCAAATTCACTCTAATCCATCATTCCAAGCTTTAAGGTAAGTTCATGTTATTAGATTATGTCTTTATTTCTTCATAATCTTGGATTTGGACCGATTGTTTTTCTCATTTTTATCAAGTGAGGATGTTTCTCCAATTTTCTTAGAGTTAGAATAGAGCTCTATAGAGATTTTCAGATGTTAATCTAGAGTTATGGTTGCTCCATGGCAGTTGTTGGTGTCATTCCAAGCTCTCCAGGTCAAGTTCGTGGGGCCCACATACTTCCGGCTTTAAACGGTGAGTGGGTTCAGATCCTATGATCCTTATGTTGATCATTAGAGTTAATTTCAGTAAATTATAGCATAAAATATGTTTTTCTGAAAACTCATGGGACCATTATTGTTAAAGTGATTTTTATCAAAGAGCTACAGTATGAATATAATTATATTTAGAGATTTGTTAAACATTGTGATGATTTCCAGAGTAGAGAATATGTATATGCTAGAGCTTGTGAACTCTAGGGTAGAAGATTTATAAGATATAGAGAAAAGATTTAGATTTCTGATTGAACTGGGCAGTAGCTATAGAGAAGCAGACTGTGAGTTAATGGCAAAGCAAATTTTGGGTATGCAGATTTTGCGAGAGCGGATGGCTAGAAAGCTTTGGTTGTCACAGGAAACATATGTGGGACAGGTTCTAGGCAGATTCAATATGAAGAATGCTAAAACAGTTAGCACACCATTGGCTAATCATGTCAAACTTGGCAAAAAGAGTTGTCCTACTATTGACGAAGAAAAGAAAGCTATGGCTGATATTCCTTATTCCTCTGCAGTCGGGAGTTTGATGTATGCCATGGTTTGTACTCGGGCAGATATCGTTCATGAGGTTGGAGTTGTAAGCAGGTTTCTTTCCAATCCAGGTGAAGACTATTGGGAAGCTGTGAAGTGGATCTTGAGATATCTAAAGGGTAGTTTTGAAAGGATATGCAGATGCTGATATGGCAGGTGATCTAGACAGTAGGAAATCTACTTCTGGATTCGTGTTTAATTTTGCAAGTAGAGCTGTGTCTTGGTAGTCAAAACTACAAAAGTGTGTTACTTTTTCCACTACTGAGGCAGAATATGTTGCTATGACTGAAGCTAGGAAAGAAATGCTTTAGTTAAAAAGATTCCTTAAACAATTGGGAATGAAGCAGAACATGTCCATTATCCATTGCGATAGTCAAAGTGCCTTGGATTTGAGCAAGAATGCAATGCATCACTCACAGACGAAACACATTGATGTCAGGTATCATTGGTTACGTCAAGCAGTAGAAGAAAAGCAATTTAATCTAGAAAAGATTCACACTAATGAAAACCCTATTGATATGATGACAAAAGTTGTAGCACGAGATAAGCTTCAACTTTTTGCCAAGTTGATCGACATGGATCCTAAATAATTGATTCTAAATTATTTCCCCATCAGGTGGAGGGGGAGAATTGTGGGTCCAGCCAATTAAAGAAAGTCCAACTAGCATTAAATGCAAGGAGTGTGTTTTTCTTCCTTACACAGTTGTTTCATTAAATGTTCAACTGTGCCACCGAGGAATTTATGTTGTACAGGAAAACTGCATTTAATGCAATGCAACAGAGGGACCTCTATAAATAGAGGTGAGTTTGGCAATTGAAGCATCACAACACATAGATCAAGCAGTGAGAGTTAGAGAGCTGCTAATGAGAGAGATTGTATTATTCTCTGAGAGTAAGAGAAAAAATAGAGAGTGTGAATAAATCCTAAATAATATAGGGTGTGGATATATACATCGGGAATAATTTTTGGGTAACATCTCTATTACTCCTTGGTACTGCAAAAGTGTAGCATTTGAATAGAAGGGTTCTCATTAGGAAACAATATATTTACCTCTTGGGTGTAAGAGTATGGAAAGGATATTTTGTAATTATTCTGAATATAGTGGAATATTTTTCGGAGCCTGTCCCATGGTTTTTCCTCCAGTATTTGGGAGTTTCTACATGAAAAATTTGGTGTACAGATTTCTTGATCTATTTTATTGGCATGAATAGTGACAAGCGGGTCCCACCATGAATTACTATTCATCTTGAAATTTATTTTTTCACTGCGCTGCACTTATTTGGTAGATTTAATTCTATCGAATTTATTTTTCTACTCATTGTCACACATTGACATCATTTAATTACACTGTGAATCAGTCTCTGAGCCTAACATCTAATTCATAGCAAACTTGGGACATCCATAACAACCCCAACACCAAATGCGTGCACAAGAAGTTATTAGTCAAGTTTACAACTTTTAGTGACTTGAGACTCACCAAAGAACTAGAAACAAGACCCGTAATGAACGCCACTTTCATTACTAATTTCTACCGAGGGAGAAAAATTTATTCATAATTTCTATTTTACACTTTGTTTCCTCTATCACAAAAATTAATAAAGATCAATTGATTTTACAACCTAAATTGCTTTTTTTTTTTGTGATGATTCATCCAAATTCTACTAGCCACTCTCTAGCATCGACTTCGATGGGGGCGAATCAAATGAAGACCACAACGACGGGTTCCACCGGCTTTGAAACGTACTGATACTGTCTAAATCATGGTGGAGTTGAAAGTGTGGTCACTGATCTAAACAACGTCGTTGAGCTAACAAAGACGTGTCATGGGCATGTGAAGCCACCTAGGCAATTCCATTATAGACATTATATTGTAGCAATCACCTATTTTCAATATTATATTTTTTATTCACAAAATTATGAGAAACATTGCTTTCATGATTCCAGGAATGGAGTATTTATGATTACTTCTCTTCCCAACCACTGAGCCTTCTAGGATTTAAACTCGTGTCCTCATCTTTACGTGGGACTAAACTGTTCACCATTCGTCTAACAGCTGGCTTGTTGGTGTATTTTCAATATTATAGACTATAAGGAGTAATTAGGTATGTTGACTACAACTTGAGGTTGAGTTTTCAATTTTAATTATTACTCCTTCAAATCCTTTTTAAATTTCTCTTTTGAGTTTTTTTTTCTTTGTTACACATTAAATGTCAATTTTGGATTGTCAAGGAGTATTTATTGACTTTATTCCCAATATATCCCTCCATTCATTTAGGTCTCTATTTCCAATTTTTTGCAAAATGTGAATATTGGAAAGAGAATAAGTGGATATAATCTAATAGAGTGAGGAAAAAAAAAAGATATTTTAGTTCTTTACTATTTTTTTTAGAAAATTAATGAAATCCAATCATTACATTAATTCATGTGCAAAATGTAAAAGAGACATTTAAAAAGGAGTGGATGGAGTATTTTTTTTTTTTATTACTACATGTATGTGCTTGGTAGATCAACAACCCTAAAGGAAGGCGAGTTGACACAGATCAGGTGCTCAGAAAATTATTTGGCCTTTTACTTCCATTATATGCGAGTTTATTTTTTCCGTATTATATGTGAATTTTTTCCAATTGCTTTTATTATATGTGAATTTTTTTTTCCTGATGATTTTATCATAAACGAATGGTTTCCTTAAAATATTGTGTAAAACTAACTCCACCTCACAACTGTGACATATTTCGTAATAGTTGTAAGTCAAAAGAGAAGTGTTAGATTGACAATAAAAGCTAACAACAAATCTATACTATATATTATCACTACTAGATGTGGTGAGTATTCCACATTCATTCCACTCACCCATCACATCTAATTGTAATAAAGCATGTGGTGTAAGTTTGTTATTGATTGTCAACCAAACTTTTTTCCGGTCCAAAATGTTGTTCCAACTCCATGAGTATCTATAGTGTCATTTGAGGAGGTGGGTGAGAGGGTCATGTTTTGATATTTACTTTTGATTAAGTTGGAAAGAAAGTTGATGACTAATAGTGATGATTTAAACATGGCCTTATCGCGTTAAAGAATTACATTAGAGAATCCACACACAAGTGACCATGGCATATCTTCCACCAATCCTGTTTCCATCACATACACGATATGGTTTTAAATTACGGTTATGGTGTTACCACGAATATTAAAAAGCCTTCCTTTTTCCTACTGTATAGGTCATGCAATGGGCTCTAATATCTTTTCAGTATAGGTCATGCAGCGAGTTTGGTCTCCCGTTTGCATCACCAAAACCGTGGTTTTGTCTTCCACAAATGGGAAAATAAACATAGTATATTGTTCAGTGGAATTTTAATATGTGATTGGAATAATATAGCTAGTTTATATAGAATAGAATCTCGAAATCATGTCGCACTTTATATCTCCTAATCATTTATTATCACATTGAAGATAAATAATATTTTTTTTAACTTATTTATCTTTTAAAATCTTCTTAAATGATTGTATTTCACATAACTATAAGTAATTGAATGGAACAATGAGGGGGGCATCATGATTTAAGGTAACATGAATAGTATTCAACTTGTATTAATATATACAACATATAGCCGATAAGCTAACTCCAAGTTTCTGATGCTAACTAACGCACTTCTCTCTAATATTAGAAACAAATAACAAGGTCAAAGCTTAAAACAGGATGTTGAACCTTATTAAGCTAGTGGCCTTCACCCTGATATGGTGGTGGGCATGGTATCATGAGCAAGGTGCAGTTGTTGTTGTTGTTGCCGATCCAGAGACACTTCTACTGGATCAAGGGTGCAGCGCAATCAACGCAACCAACTTGAGCAGCTTCTTTGCCAACGTCAATGGGATGTTTTCAGAGCTGAGAGCAGATATTAGCAATCAGAGCAATAATCACTTTGGCACAGCACAGAGAGACATAGGAGATCAGACAATAGTGTATGCTTTGTTTCAGTGCAGGAATTACCTCTCCAAAAAGGACTGTCTTTCTTGCTTCGACACTGCCACCACCCAAATCCGCAACTGTTCCAATGCCAGTGGTGCCAGAGTCATCTACGAAGGGTGCTTCCTCAGGTACATGATTCATCCACGCACATAAAATCAATCAGTATCATCCTTCTTCTTCTTCTTTTCCCCGATTTCTCTCTTTATATAAAATAGACAAAATACCCAAATTTCAGAAAAGGTTAGTCCCCATACAATTTTATACAGTATTTTTAACAATTGTATGTAATTATACCGATGAACCAATTTAGAACTTTCAAATTCTGATTACTAGTTTATCCCTGATATATTTCTGAGTGACCAATTAAGATATTTAGTCTATAAAGTATCTCACTTGCTTAGATCGCAATAAGATAACATCAACTAAGGTTTTAAACTGCGTTTGCCACTTTCAAGACATATATTACAGTTGCCGTAGGGTGAAATTTTTGTGTAACAGGAAAAAAATAATAATAAAACAAGAAGAGAGTATAAATAGCGAAAGAGGGGGGAAAAAGAACGATTTATCGCTCTATTTTATCGTTATATTCAAGTCTTTGAATATAGTTGATTTTGTTTAGTTTTTACGGTGGATAGTTGCACAAATATGTGGTCAACGCATCGCTAGTCCAAGGTTTTGAGCACGGCAGTAACGGTTAATGAGTTATAATTATTTGGGACGCAAGTGATACAAAAGTGAACTAATTGTGTAAAGTATTTGGATATTTTGATTTTGACAATAACATATTTACATGTTTGAACTGAAATGCAAATTATTCTTCTCTGCAGAGTTTATGACTGTCGAACTTGAGTAAACTTTTGGTTGCACAAGCTCTAATTTCTATTGGCCACAAGCCTTAACATGTATAATACTTTCATATTTGTCTTCGATCCTGCTCTTTTAATCGTGTTAGCAGTGATGCCAATCGTGTTGCTCCCAAACTTGCAAAGGCAACTTCTTTGAGCCCCGGAGTCCCTTTTTTTTTTTTTCCAACTCAACACACGCACGCCAGAGGAGGGCAGAGGGTCTCATGCTCTAGGAATCGAACCCATGCTATATTGCTATTTCATGATATTGCGCTCTTGCAGAGACACTCTTAAATGAATGGTGATGAAATAGACCCTAGACTTACATGTGACTTAACATGCGGCAACATATCAATTGTTCTTTTTTATAGTATCTGTATATTATAATATACAATTACATTTTAAATTGTTGATATGTTGTCATATATGGGTTTATTATGAATTCGAGTTTATACTAACATCACTTAGCTTATACCATTGCCCAGCTCAATAAATTTGGGCCCAGTTTACCCTTGAAAGGAAAAAATAAAATTTTGGTTGACGTTGATGTTTGCTTGGTTTCAAAATGTAATTAGGTACGAGACCAATATTTTTTTCTTCCGTGAGACCGCGGAACCAAGCAATGCTGGCATATCATGTGGGAACAAGACTGCAAACGAAGCAACTGCTTTTGATGCAGCTGGAAAACAAGCGCTCATGTATCTCCAAAATGAAACACCAAAAATCAAAGGCTTTTTTGGAGCTACTAAGACACAATTAGTGGGTGGGGGTGCCATTTATGCCATTGCACAATGTGTTGAAACTACCTATGAGAGCAATTGTTTAGATTGCTTGACAGTTGGATCCACAAACTTGCAGAGTTGCCTTCCCAATACAGATGGTAGGGAATATGATGCAGGATGTTTTATGAGATATTCACAGACACCCTTCTTCGGTGACTACCAGGCCATTGATCTCACAACATACCCAAAACAAGGTATATACACACACGTTCAACTAATTATTTATCGTCACATCAATTATCAATTAATTTTTTTATTTATTAGTTGAAAAATTATATAAATAAAATATTTTAATTGGGTGACAATATAAAAATATTTTACATAAAAATATTATATAAAATTTGGAAAATACTAAATATCAAGAATTTTTATTTCTCACAACTTTGGCGAGATTTTTTTGTCATAATGATAACCCCTTAAAGTTCTGGCTATTGTAGCATTACTTATAAAATTTATTACAATTATTTTCGGTTTGAATATGCTTTTTGCCCCTGTAAAAATAGGTAACTTTGGTTTCGGTCCTCCAAAATTTTCTATTGGTTTGTAATAATTCATTTATAACATTATATATGTCGTTTTTGGTCCCTACCGTTAGTTTATATTATTAAGTGGCAATATTTATAAGAATCAAAAGAGATTCTGAAAATATTTATAAGGATAAAAAGTAAAATTTTTAATATTCATAACAACTATGAATTAAATGGGTATTTTAAACTATCTATAAGGACTTAAATATTGAATGTAAGGACAAAAAAAAAATATAACATTGGAAAAAAGAGGGATCAAAACTAATTTTTTTTTAGTGAAAGCTAAAATCAAAATAATTTATATTTAAAAAAAGACATATTTAAGTCATAATTTTCTTTCGTTAATTTTGGGTTAATGAATGTATATTTAGGTAACAAGTTCCGCTCACAAAGTGCATACATGTACTTCTCACACCAACATATAATAGAATAGAAACATGTTTTGTGACTATTTAGAATGTAAAACGCGCCATATAGTGAAACAAGATAGAAATTGAAGAGATGGGAGTATAGAAGAATTAGATAATTCTACAGGGAATAGAGAGTTTTAGAGAGGGAAAGAAAGACATTACCCAAGACAGTAGGAATCTTCCTTAAATTTTTTTATAATTATACTTATCTCCTTTTAGATTTTAAAAGTCATTCATCTTTCTTAATTAATTGAAAATCATTACATATATGACACTATTGTTATTTTTGTGTTTGTGATAACAAAAAAAAAAAAAACTCAATTGAATTGTCAATATTGTCCCCACCCCACAGCCATCCCCAAACACGTTCCTTCATTCACTCATTCTCCGAGCTCCCATCAAACATCATTGTCCTCTGCTCCCTTCTTTGTCACAAAATCCTAACAACCAATCGTAGTATTTCGTCATTGAACTCTTCCGCTTCGCTTCCCTCCACGATTATTCGATACTCTTAGGAGAAGAGTGTTGCTCCGTGTGCTGTTACAGAGGGGTCTAGCAATTAACAAGGCGTTAAGCTGCATCATTTTTCAGCCGTTTGAAGAGGTGAAGATGGAGATCGACCTCGCGCCCACTGTCTGCGAAGCTTCCATTGAACGCCAGAAGTATGTCGATGAGTGTGAGGCCGTCATCAAGGCGTCAACGAACAGATCTAGTGAGAAGTGCTGATGGTGAGAGTGTCAAGTTCGAAGCTCAATCAAATCCATTCAAGTTTTTTTGTCATCAGACTTTGGATGTGATTGAGGGTAGTGAAAATTTGTATGATTGGGGGAAGTGAAAATGGGAATGATCAGGGATTGCAGGCGGTGGCTGTGAGTGGGTTGGAGTGAAGGTTGGCGGCAGTGGCAGCTATGAGTGTGTGTTGGGGGTGGGGGGTGATCATAGGTTGGGGACAATTTTGGCAATTTGATTGAAATTTTTGTTATCACAGATGCAAAAATAATGAAAATGGTGTAAATGTAGTAATTTCAAATTAAGGGAGATGATTAATTTTTTAAAATTTATAAACAGGTGGTTAGCGAAATTACAAAGACATAAGGGCAGGTTCGTGTAATTTGCCCTTATAATCAGAGTATAAGTGTTGTTTAACACCTCAAAAGTGAGTGTCTCAAGTGTTTTGGGACATTTATTTTATCACTGTTAGATGTGACAATACCTTATCTATCCATCATATCCAATGTGGATGGGGAGAGTAGACCACTATTACATCCAATGATAATAAAATAATTATTTATTGAGACCCTACTTTTAGGGTGTTGAAAAAATATTTTTGTTACAATTATATTTTTAATGCCCCTATTTGTAGTATTTCTAATTACCAAATTTTAACCCACCAACTGCATTATTTGGGCACATTTATACATATTACATATAGATACTACAAATTGAGGTGAGAGTATAGATATTTAATTAAGGTGGCGTGTGATTCGCGAAATGTTTTAACTTTCCTTGGAATCTGAGGATTGGAATGAAGATTCCCATATTTGCTTCGTAGATATAAAAAAAATTCCCATGAAAATTGTATTCTCAAGAATGAAAATAAGCTCATTTTTATTCCCACCTTCCACCTTGGGAATGTAGAATTCCCATGGGAAGGGGATGTTTTTAGAAAATGAAAAGACTAAATTGTCTCCAAATTAAACCCTAAACCTTGAATAAGGTTAAAGCACCACCAATCATGGTCGGACCACCATTGCTTAATGCTGGACCACCTCTAATCAACGACAAACCGTTGCTACTTGGCAGTCATCGACCACCACTAACCGATGGCGAACCACCTCTGCTCTTGGTTGAACCATCGCCAATTGAGATTGGATGACCACCACTGCCAGCTAGCACCATTTTATCATGAGTATTTTTGTAAAACTATATCTCATCCCCAAAAATTCTACTTAGTATTCAATTTGCATGCCAAAAGCCTCTATATATTGCATATTCCCAAAAAAATTATTCCTAAGAATAGCTTTTTAGGAATACTCTTAGGAAGAAAAATCATTCCATGAACCAAATGCCCAGGAGACGACCTATTAAAATAAATGGATGTATATTTAATAAGAGATATAATTATATTTGACTTTCTATCTAAAAATCATGGAATTCAACATATATCCCTTTTGAACTTGATAACAACTTTTTCTCTCTATTGTAGGAGGTTCAAGCAAGAAGTGGGACATTGTAGGCGGTGGTGCTGGAGGTGTAGGTCTTGTTATGATTCTTCTTGCATTGTTTGTTTGGTGGAGACAATCCAAGCAACCCAAGAGGATTACCAGAGGTAAAACGATTAAGCTTCTAATGTTTGGTGTACATTTAGTTTTTATTAACTAACCATTATAAAGGTTCATCAGTTCATGCGTTTGATATTACCTTTTGAATGGCGCTTCTATTTCACGTATATGGGATTTATATACGAAATTGCGACCCACTATACATTTTAAAGGAAAATGCTGTTTTTACCCACTAATAAGGGAGAGGGGAAAAAAAGAGAGAGAACGTGTATTAAGATTTAAGAAACATAGTAAACCTTTATATATGTCCTTCACATCTTATTATGGTTTCGATTTAATTCTAAAGGTTACTTTTTTAATGCTATTTATGTCCCCAGGGTTTTCAAAGATTTCAATCTTATCCTTTTGATAATACACAAGTCAAATTATTATGTTAAGAAATCACACTAAAACATAAAATGTCATATTGCAATGATAAAATATCATAACAAAACATAAAAGATCAAATTTCTATTAATAATTTAAAGGGGTAATTAAAATGGCTTCCCTTGAGGTCTTTCCTAATTATATTTACCCCCTTCTAGATTTTAAAAAATCATTCATATCCCTTGATTGATTTAATGTCATTACATGCACGCCCCGGCAGTTAATTAACAATTTATCATAGTTTGATCATGTAAGAAACATATGACTTTTAGTAAAAAGAATAATTTAAAATGTCTTCACTACTTTATCGTCCAGTGACGAGGGCGGAGAGTAATCGCTGGTGCAAAAATACACGGACAATGAGTGGCTCCTGACAGGCTTCTAAGCAGAGAAGTATATAAATAAAGCTATTACACACCAGAATGAGAAGAATCCTAGGACTATATAGGTATCAAGAGTATACAATTGAGGATGATACTTATATGAATTAATTTGTACTACCTATACTAACAAGATGCATCTTTTTTTTGGTAGCCCATTAGTAAAGAACTCCATGATTAAGCGTACTTGACTTGGAGTAATTTTGAAATAGGTGATTTCCTGGGAAGTTTGTCCATAAAGCATGTGAGTAAGGATGACAAAGTACACTAAAAACATCCCATATTGGTTTATGGGAACAGTCGTCAATCTATAAGGCAGTCTAGGCTGTTACAAATGGTATCAGACCAACATCTCTCCCAGTACGGTGTGGTTCATGGATGAACTAAGCGGAAGCTGGTGGGCATGTAATGCTCGGTGACGAGGGCGGAGAGTAATTGCCGGTTCAAGAAGACACGGACAATGAGTAGCTCATAGCAGGCTTTTAAACGGAGAGGTACGTGAATGAACCGATTACGCACCAGAATAAGAGGGATCCTAAGGCTGTATAGGCGTGGAACTTTATAGTTGAGGATGACTTATATGAATTGATTTGTATTACCTATACCAACAAGATGCATCTTCTTTTTGGTAGCCCATTACTAAAGAACTCCACGATTAAGCATGCTTGATTTGCAGTAATTTTGGAATAAATAACCTCCTAGAAAGTTTTTCCAAGAAACGTGTGAGTAAAGACAAAGCATGGTGAAAAGACCCCGTGTTGAATTGTGGGGGACAATTATCAATCCATAAGGCAACTTGGATTGTTACAACTACCCTCACCCTCACCCAAACACCCACAATCCCTCTGCCCTAAGCTGCCACCCCACTAGGCATTAGCAAACACCCATTTCCCGAGCTACCACCCACCTAACCCCATAGGCCATAGTTGCCAAACCTCCCACCCATATTCAACTACAAACTCAAACCCAATCTCATGCTAGTGGAACTAGCGAGTGGCCTCGCCAAAGCTCTTGAAGTTGTCGTCAATAAAGCTATCACTATTGTCGTGGGCGGCAAACAAGAAGGACAGTGCTATACATCAACGTGTGGCAGAGCTCGTCCTCGAGGCACAACATCATAATTTGAATCTTGACGCAGTTTTTCAAGGCGAGGTGGCGAGGAGGCGATGCAATTGAGAGATTCTCCATCCACTGGATGATGTCATTGATGGTGGAGCAATACTTGTTGGCATTGTCGAGGGAGTCGAGGAGTGAGCTGGAATAACGTGAGGGCTTTGCATTTGCATTAGATGCTCTCACCTTGAAGGGTCTCTTCGATCGAATCCAGTGGTTGTGGGTGGTGCTCTAATGGGGTGGTTCAATGTTGGTGCTACATGCTGTTGATGCCTTGGTGGATCGCATGGTAGGCAGTAGGAGGGAGGACTGATAATTCAGGAATTTAGGGTTTTTTTTAATGTGAGGGTGTTTTTGTCTTTTTATATTTCAAGTTAACAGATGTTAACTCTGTTAAGGGTGAGGGAAGTTGAGTGATGTATCAAAATCTAGATGGGGTAAATGTAATTATGAAATTTAAGGAAGGTCATTGCAATTGCCCCTAATTTAAATGTCATTCTTGGACATAAATAATAATTAAAAACTTTTTAAGACTAAATTAAAGTTTGGATACACTGATAAAGGGACATAGATAGAACTTTACCCATATTTTTCAATCTAAACTAGTATTCAGAATTTAGTTGGCACCGATCATGATCGGTTCGGGCATGATCAATCTATTATGGAATAAAACTCTCTTACTATTATAGTTTTGTTTTTTCATTCACCTATAGTGTGATCCGCTTGACTCTAGTTAGTTCAGTAGAAGTGCAATAAGCTTTCACTATTGGTAGTCGAGACAAAGAAGAAATGTCTTTTTCTTGTATTGTATCCAAAAATTGATGTAAAATAATTACTTACAAATGATGTGAGGATGTCATGATGTCAAATTTTTTTTTTCAAGCCACTTATCTTCACCATTTTTACTTTACTTATTTCTATATGTAAGCATCCAACTACTAGGAAATTATCATGACTTTCGTTCTTTCGAATTAAATTGTTTGTTTGCATAAATAATAAATGTATGAATCTCTGTTCTCATTTATTTATTAAGAAACTCAAATTAAATATAATCTTTTAAGTTGCAGGTAATATATTGGGAGCAACTGAGTTGAAGGGTCCAGTTAACTACAATTATAATGATTTGAAAGCTGCAACAAAAAATTTCAGTGAAGAAAATAAACTAGGTCAAGGGGGCTTTGGCAGTGTATACAAGGTAAACTTAAGTTGCTTTCCGATATATTGCAGTAATTTAATGTCAACCTAAATTTTCTTGACATCTTTACTAAGGAATCACGTATTAATAACGTAGATGTCAATTGAATTTTTCATAAATTTGCTTATGTGGGGAAACATTAGGAATCTCATATTAATAATTGGAAATTTTAGTTAAGAATAAAAGTTCAAATTGACCACTCAAAAATATATGAGAGGATAAAAACATTGTAAGAAACTATATAAATGGACCAATTTATCTCGGTTTTTGAAATGAGGGTCCAATTTTGGGACATTTAAATCTGAGCGTCTGATTTGTCTCTCGATACATTTCTAAAGGACCAATTTGTTGGAGGTATTTTTTTACCAAAATAAACTCCCAAAAATAATAAGAAAAGACACAAGAATAAACTGCTACAATATTATTTACAGGGAATGCAACCGTTTGGGACCACTTAGGGCTTTTTGTCCAAGGCTTCTACAAAACCAAAATGCACATGATTTCATACGAATCTTCTATGAAATCAATGCAATTATTAAACAAGTGCAATTACTAGTCTACTTGGTTTTGTACACTCCCTTTTTAAGTAGAGATTAAGAGTTCAAATCCCACTTTTATGTTTTTTTAATGTTTTACTAATAGATTATTGCAATTTTTTATTTGCAATTCTTCAAGAGTAATTAATTGTGTTAAGATAGCACAAGTGATTGGTGTGTTAGTACTCTAACTCAAAATCTTTCAATATTGGTAGAAATCACACACACACACACACAAAATATTGATTAATGTGATTATATATAATTAATTATCTTGTTATAAAGATTATCATGATCTATAACTGTTTTAAGAACATTGGTTCGTTTTAAAACTAATATGATATGACAAAAAGCTTAATATTATTATATTGAAAATTAATATATATATATATATATATAGTTAATTAGAAATTATATATAAACAATTAATTAAAAAGATTGGTGGGTTAAGGTGCCTCAAGAGTAATCTTGAAAAAAATTAGCACTATCTATATTGGATTTCGGTGACTAATCAAGATTGAAATTTTGGAAAAATTAATTTTTCTATTTAATGGTCTATCCACCCTAAAAAATGATCAACCAAGTCGATTGACCTAACAAAAGGTCAATTATAAGCTTTTTAATTGCAATAATTAATTGTTTATAATTTTCTAATTAAATATTTACATTGATCTTCAGTATAATAGTATTAGAAGTTTTGTTATATTAGTCCTAGAATGTACGTAGCTAATTGTTTTTAAAACAAATTATATGTCTAAATAATTTTTATATCAAGATAATTAATTAAATATAATCATGTTGGTCAATATTATATATATATATTAAATAAGTTAACAATGTTAGGTGCCTTTAGTTGTTATTATTTATTGAAAATTTGAAATAATTTTTAAAAATAGAAAAATCAAAATACAATATTTGAAAGATCTTAAGTTAGCAAACCAACGCACCAATCAATTGTGCTATCGTAACACAATTAATTACTTTTGAAGATTTGCAAATATAAAAAATATAATAATATATTAGTAAAATATTAAAAAACATGGAGGTAGAATTTGAACCCTTAACCTCTACTTAAAATGAAAGTGCGCAGACTAATTAGACTAGCAACGGCACATGTATATTAATTGCATTGATTTTGTAAAACAACTCCTATGAAATCACGTCATTTTGATTTTATGGAAGCCTTCTACAAAAAGTTCTAAGTGGTCTCAAATGATTCATTTCTTGTAATTAATGTTCTAGCAATTTATTCTTGTGTTTTTTCATTTTTGGAAGTTTTGGTGAAAAACCACAATTTGGATATTGTCTTTTAGTTATTTAATGGGTAAATCCAGTGCTACCTCTGTTCTCAAATAAAGTTCATTTTAAAAATTTTACATTTTTATAAATAATTGTCCATTTTAAAAATTTAGATAATATTAATAATTTTTTACAATTATACCCCTATTAAGTGATAAGTGGAGGAGATAGAGAGAAATTAAGAAAGAAAGAGAAAAGTAGTGAAGATAATTTAATAAAACATACTTAAATTATCCCAACATCAAGACTTTGTCAATTGATTTCTTAATTCATTTACACATTTAGAATTGTACACTTATTTGAGAACAGCAGTAGTAATTCACATATATTTATAGGTACCTTATTATGCAGTTATCTAACAAGTGAATGTGGTAAAAATAACAAATACGTGATTGTTACATACCTTACCATATTCACATATACATGATTCCACATTGTTCGAATGATGTCTAAAAGAACATTGTTAAAATAATAAAAAAAGAAGAACACTTCTTATTCGATTGAGATCACCTTCAAAGACGACAATAACTTTCAGAGTTTATTTTTACCTTGCCAACTAAGATTTTAAAAAGCTAAAATAAAATACTATAAGCCACCCATTAAAAGATAGAAAGAAATTAAATCACTTTTATTCCATAATTAAAATTGTGCTCTACATGTTATTTGACAGGGTACTCTGAAAAATGGAAAAATTGTTGCAGTCAAGAAATTGATTCTAGGTAAATCCCACAAGATGGAAGAAAACTTTGAAAGTGAAGTAAAGCTTATAAGTAATGTGCATCACCGAAATCTAGTTAGACTCCTTGGTTGTTGCAGTAAAGGTCAGGAGAGAATCCTCGTTTATGAATATATGGCAAATAAAAGCCTTGACAGATTCTTATTTGGTAACTTCTGTGAAAATTCAATATAAGTATTTCTTGAATCACCATCATATTTTCTCTCTCGTTTTGTACTCATGTCCTAAATATATTAACTTTGGAAGCAGGTAGCAGAAAAGGAACCCTTAATTGGAAACAACGTTGTGATATAATTTTAGGCATAGCTAGGGGCCTAGCCTATCTACATGAGGAATTTCATGTTTCTATCATACATAGAGATATAAAGACAGGCAATATCCTCTTGGATGATGAACTTCAACCTAAAATTGCTGACTTTGGATTGGCACGACTTTTGCCAGGCGATCAATCTCATCTAAGCACAAGATTTGCAGGAACACTGTAAGTCAATATGAGTTATGCAATTTGATGACTTTAATTTGTTTGCAAACTTTTGTGGTTAAAATTTACCTTCAAGCAATGTATAAATCTTAGAAATAAATACTGTCATGTTTATTTTTTAAAACATAACTCAAAGAAGGAGATAATATCCTAAATAGTTAGGCCGCACACATTTTAAAGAGGTTATGCATGTTCGCAATATGTGTTAGTACCATTATATGGACATGACTTTAATATATAACATTTATTTCATATAGGTATATATATATATATATATATATATAATATATTATTTTATCTTCGTACATGTGTACATACATTGATACGTACCTGTACTCACATAACTATATTAATTATGTCTCATGTTTTGTCTACAAATATATCATGCCGAAAAATTTCCTTCTTTGTATTTGAAAAAAATATACTAACCTCATGAAATTTAGTGTAATATACTCACACTCCTTTATTTTGCAAATATATTATTGGCCTCTCTCGATATTCATTAAAATTTCACTTCCATTCTCTATAGATATTGATTTATTAATATAAGTGACAAAAAGATATAACATGGCACATATACATAATTATTAATGATGAAATTATAATATTTTAGTGAAATTTAAATGAAACTTATAATTATAACTTATGATAAAAAAAAATAGATATTTTAGTTAATATATATGCCAAATGTTGTCAAAATATCATAATTTTATCATTAATAATCATGTATATGTCATGTGTTATCTTTTTTATCACTTAAATTAATGAACTAAGGTTTATAGGGGAGGTCAGTATAATTTCACAAAATAAAAGAGTTTCAATTGTAATTAAACTAAATCTCAGGAGAGGTGAGTATAAATTACTCTTATATTTATCTCTATCTCCACATAACATGTCATGTAAGAAAAAAAAATGACATAAATTGTTCTTATGAGTATTTGTTTTAATTATGGAATGAATGCTACGGAATTATCATCAGGGGATATACAGCACCTGAATATGCAATTCATGGTCAATTATCAGAGAAAGCTGATACGTACAGCTATGGGATTGTAGTCCTAGAAATCATAAGTGGTCAAAAGAGTACAGAATTGAAGGTTGATGACAACGGTTATGAATACCTTCTTCAACGAGTAAGAATTTTTCCATTACTATATATATACCTAAGAATTTTTTCTTCAATATTTTACCACAGAGCACTGGTATACTGTTAGAAAAGTTGCTAGAATTTTCAAATGAAAACATAGGTGGTTGTTGCATGGAATAAAGTGGTTTGACTTCCTTACTAAATATGAACTCACATGCCATGTTATTTTGATATAAGCAAATTCATACCAAGATTAAGATCTATTAATATTTTCTTTTCCATATAACCTTTGTTATTTGATTATTTTTTTTTAAATCCTTCACTTTAACAGGCATGGAAATTGCATGAGCAAGGCATGGACATGGAGTTGGTGGACAAAAGCTTAGACCCTAATGACTATGATGAAGCAGAATTGAAGAAAATCACAGGAATTGGTTTGCTTTGCACTCAAGCATCAGCTGTAAGGAGGCCAACAATGTCTGAAGTAATAGTCCTACTTAAAGACAAGAGCCTACTTGAGCACAATCAACCTACAATGCCTGTCTTTGTTCAGTCAAATTTAAGGTCTCAAGGAGACATATCTGCCTCAACTAATTCTTCTATAGCTGCATCTAATGGAATAGCGTCTAAGGCCACTGTCTCCACTTCTATAGTATCAGGTCGATGATTACATAGGTTCAGGATTTTATCTTATAGCTAAATATTACTTAGATATTAAATAGAACAAATAGAAAGTATATATGCTAAAAATGGTGATTGTCGTGTTGTGTATTTGATTAAGTTTTATATGCGGAGATAATGAAAGACAATATACTATTTATTTAGTGTGTATGTTATGTACCACTAAGGGTGAAACAAACACACGTCACTATAGGAAAAATGATTTTTTTCTACAATTTAAATATTGAAAGTGTCAATAAAAGTATTATCAATAAGAAAAATAATTTTAAAATAAAGTAATTGATGAAAATGAATATAAGTTTTTATTTTCATTTAATAGTTGTCAAAAAAATTTTATAAGTATTTTAATTGATTAATTTATGTCAAAATTACTTTATAATTGATAATATTTTTATTGATATTTAAATTGTAATAAATACTTATTTTTCTTGTATTTCAGTCCAATACAATTTCTCAAAAGAAAGTTGGGTTTCCCTTTGAATAAATGCCCAAATGGCGTTAGAGAAAATCAAACTTAACTGCGTGTAAATTTTAACAATATTAGAGCAATAAATAACTAAATGAAGCACGTAGTCATCAAAGCCCAAGTAATAATTTAAATCATAACCAATTATATTAAAAATAAATATACGAGGGTATCTTCCAGTTTTTACCTTTTTTGTCATAAATCATTATATGTATGGTGGTCACGTTTGGGATGATGGAATGTACACTCGGTGCTGCCCTTTTAAAGCTATAGCTTCTTGAGGCATGATGTGCAGTTTCTGTTGTAGGATATGAGAAAAATTACGGGTCTTTTTATATTTGGTATCGGATGTGGCTCCTCTAAGGTGCAGTTTGCATAATGGGATAATTTTTGAAAACCTTAGGCCCGATTGGGTGTTTGAAGAAAATCAGATGGAGATAACTTTAGGCTTCTGGCTAAAAAGGTAGTGTCCAGATTTGCCTTTCTCTCCATAGTACCTCATAGCATAGGTAGGGACAGTGAGGAGTTGGCTCTATTCAAAGAGAAACAAATTACAAGGCAGGTAAATGTTTGATGGTTTCATGTTAATTTTCTGTAGAATTTGGCTTGTGCTTTGTTATGTTAAATAATCTAGATTCTCTCTAGATATGTTGCCCCCCATCATGATCAAATTGCCCATGTAATTCTGATATACTCTTGATATGTTATGCATTTTACATAATTGCTTTCTCTCCAAGTCACGTATTGAATCCCAAATCTTCCATGGTAGTTAAATTAAGCTATCCATGTTGGATTCTCTCGCGCAGCACTCCCATTTTTTTTTTTTTAGGTCGTAAATCATGTTATGTATGGTGGTCATGTTTGGGATGGTGGAATATACCCTGGATGGATGCTGTTGCCCCTATAAAGCTGTAGCTTCTTTGAGGCATGAAGTGGAGTTCCTGTTGTAGAATATGAGAAAAGACATGGGTGTTTTTATGCTTTCTTATTACATGGTTACATGAAAAAAGCAGAATAGGATAATTTTTGAAAACCTTAGACCGGATTGGGTGTTTGAAGCGAATCAGATGGAGATAACTTTAGGCTTAGTGGTGTCCAGATGTGCCTTTCTCACCATAGTACCCCATAACAAACGTTGGGACAATGAGGGGTTGGCTCTAATCAAAGAGAAACAAACTACAATATAAGTAGATGTTTGATGGCTTAATGCTGATTACCTGTAGAATTTGGTCTGTGTATTTTTTTTTTATTGGGAGTTTATACTGTGACTTATATATAAAAATTGTTATTGCCAAAATAGTAGGCTCACAAAAAAAATCTAATGGAAGGTTTTGTTGGTCATTAAATAAGTAGTACTTTGCCCTTTATAATCACCACATAAAACTTATTTACACCACAATGGCCATTTTTGGCATATATGCTTCCTATTTGTACGATTTATATTTAAGAAACAATATAAAATCTAGACCATATAGGATTTGACAAGAACAGTCTTTGTTTTTGTTCTTTATTTCTTTCTTTTCTGTTCAACATTCAAATAACCACTAATTCTGCCGATTCATCTATGTAATCATCGAGCTGATATGATAGAAGTGGAGAAAGTTGCATTAGACACTATTGCATTGATTGTAGCTGTGGAGGACCCAGTTGAGGCAGAGATGTCTCCCCGAACATTTAAATTTGACTCGACAAATACAGGCATTGTGGGTTGCATATGCTCAATTAAGCTCTTGCTTTTCAGTAGAACCACTACTTCTGACAATGTTGGCCTCGTTGCAGGTGATGCTTGAGTGCAAAGCAAAGCAACCTCTATGATTTTCTTAACTTCTTCTGTATCACAATCATTAGGGTCTAAGCTTTTTTCCACCAAGTCAATGTGCATGCCTTGCTCAGGCAATTTCCATGCTTATCAAGGTGAAAAGGCAAAGAACAAAGGTTATGTACTAAAATATTAGAGAAAAAAAAATCTTTGGTATGTCAAGTGATGGGAAAATTCTTACTCGTTGAAGAAGGTATTCCTGACCATCTTCACCAATTTTCACTTCAGTACTCTTTTGACCACTTATGATTTCTAGTACTACAATACCATAGCTATAGGTATCAGTCTTCTCTGATAATTGACCAAGGATTGCATACTCAAGTGCTATGTATCCCCTAGCAAGTTCATGACATTCATTCCACAATAAAAAATACAGAGGATAAGGCCCCTTAAGAATGAGTTTGTGTCTAAACCAAATTAAAAAGTATATGTATATTCAACTTTAGATTACTTAGTGGATCTAAATATCAGATGCACTTTATTGATCTAAGGTGAAAAATTCATTACTTTGGAGAACTTTTTTTCATGTGAAGAGAGATATAAGCACAATCGCCTTAGATGAGCATTGTTCTCTTCAAGTTTGGAGACTCTATTTAGGAAGCTTACGTTTCTCTCTCTCTTCACATTGTACAAAGAAAAAAACATAAGAGAATTCATTTCCACAATTTACCTTAACAAACTTTTTAAGCAAAGTCATTACATTCATTTTGACTTGCAGTTTTCCTGCCAATCGTGTGCTTAGATGAGATTGGTCCCCTGGTAAAAGTCGTGCCAGTCCAAAATTGGCAATTTTGGGTTGAAGTTCATCATCCAATAGGATATTGCCGGTCTTTATATCTCTATATATGATAGAAACATGAAATTCCTCATGTAAATAGGCCAATCCTCTTGCTGTGCCTAAAATTATATCACAACGTTGTTTCTAGTTGAGGGAACCCTTTTTGTTACCTGTCTCCAAAATTTATATACATAAAACATGAGGAAAAAAAAATAAAGAAGAGGGGAAACATGATTCAAGAAATGCTTATATTGGATATCAACATTATTACTGAATACGAATTGGTCAAGGCTACTATTTGCCATGTATTCATAAACAAGGATTCTCTCTTGGCCTTTACTGCAACAACCAAGAAGTCTAACAAGATTTCGATGATGCCCATTACTTATAAGTTTGACTTCACTTTGAAAATCATCCTCCATCTTGTTGGATTGCCCCAAAATTAGTTTCTTGACTGCAACAGCTTTTCCATTTTTCAGAGTACCCTGCTTAAATAGTACGCAAAAGGTGATTTATTTCTATATTGAGGAGGTGGTTTATAATGATCTTATTTTCCTTTTAGCTTTTTTAAATCTTATTTGACAACTTAGCAAGAAACTCTCAAAATTATTGTTGTAGTTCGACGTGATCTCAATTAAATAAAAATTTTATATACAAGAGGACGACTCTCTTGAAAAGACAAATATGTAAGTACAAGAGAAATGATATGTTGAGTATGGGATGGAAATCTTCTGGTGTCAAATAGTATTTCCTTTCTTATCCATTCAATCATTTATTATAACAAAAAAATAAGAATAAAAATAATTAAAAAATTTATAAGGGAACAAATATACAATATCAATCATCCCCTGCTAATAAATGATTTGAGACAGAAGATTTTTATCTGTTTGAGTATGATACGAACTTCATAAGTGCCCCTTCAACCGTTCTTATTGGCTATCACCTCCATGTATTCCGACCAGTCCCCCATTTTTTTTCCTCTCTCATTCAAGAGTTATATTGCATGTGATTGGCCAAAACACTTTCATACTGTTTATATGAAAATTCTATGGCTCTATTTATTGGGTCAAGTTTTAAATAGATGTTTCTTTTAGAAGCGGCGGTTTTTATCTGAATTTCCTTCAAAAATTAGTTATGAAGAAAACCAATTCTAATTTGAATTTAATAATTTCTTTTTATCTATTATCTTATTTCCTGACAATTTGAAAACTAGTTTTCGAGTTAGGTTTCAACTAAACACTTTTTTTTTTAATACAATGGAGGTAATGATGTTTGAACCTAGGACTTTATCCATGTTATCCAAATTGCTCATTACTAGACTAATTCTAGTGATTTTTTAAACTAAATACTATTTAATGACAAACTAGTTAATTTTTAACCAGTTTATTATAACTGGCTTTAATATGTGCCATATTAAATTGGTTTTTCAAGTTGTCAATTAACCCCTAATAAGATTTCTAGATATTATTCAGATATATGGGAATTAAATATCAATAATTATAAGTTTCAATTACATATGATAGGTGTGAAATCTTTTCACTAAATTCACTCATAAAAAATATATAACTGAATTTTCAGTTATCAACACATAATCCCCCCATATTTTTTCTACAAGCAAATCTGCAGATATAGTGCAATTAAAATTTAAAATTATTATTTTATGGTTTTCCTTGTATGTCAATGATGTGTAGAAAATTTAGGTACACATAACATTACTAGAATAAAGCAACTTAAGTTTACCTTGTATATATTGCCAAAGCTTCCTTCTCCTAGTTTATTTTCTTCACTGAAATTTTTAGTTGCAGCTTTCAAATCATTATACTTATAGTTAACGGGACCTTTTAACTCGGTTGCTCCCAATATATCACCTGGTAAATAAAAACTCCAGTTTGAATTTCTCAAAAGATAATCGAAGTCAGGATGGATCTATTAGGGATTTGTGGCAACAGAATGATTAGAAAGAATCATAGATATATAATTAATTTCTAGTTGGATGCAAACATAGCTAGAAGAGGGAAGAACACAAGGTAAGGGATGACTATTTCTAGCTTCCTCACCCATGGAACACCCGTCCAACCCACTCTGCATGGATAGGGTTTTAAACCAACCCTGTATCTCGGGGGGGGGGGGGGTGTTTTGTTTGCGGGATGGGGCAGGTGTGAGTTTTGGGTGAATCCACTCTATCTACCTCGCACCCCATATAAATATTTTAAAAATATAATTATTAATATATACTTATATGTGGGGATCTGTTTACACTAGTGTAAGTCTTGGTATACGTATTAATTACACGCTTAACATTTTGTAGGCATAAAATTTCATCAATCTAATCGTTAAATTCAAAATTCTTGCCTAATAGATTAAATATATCAAAATCTATGTAGTTTAAAAATGATTTAATATTTTATCATGTTACTTTCTTTTGAAAGATAATATGTTTTTGAAAATACTATTAAACATCAATAATTAGAATACATATATATTATTATCCGATTTTTTTGAAATTTGACATACTTAATAGTCAATAAATATCATATACTTCAACAGTCAGATCAATTAAATTTATTTTCTATGAAGAGTTATTGAAAGGCATAAGTGTATGAGATTTATATATATATATATATATATTTAGGGTTTAGATTTTGATATGTTGTGAAAATTGATTGTGGGAAGTTTATGGAAGCAAAAGAAAATTGTTTCATATATATGCTCTATCTATTTTTTTATTTCAAATATTTTAATTTTCAAATAATACTAATTGATTTATTAATGAATTTATCATGTTTAATTTGCAGGTATAAAACCTATTAGTTTAAATATAAAGAAATGTTGGGTTGAAATGGAGTTTGAGGATTGAGCTTATTTTTTTGGGTTACTTATCTATTACCCTTGCGACACTGGTTAGTAAAACCAACAAATAACATCTAGAAAACTACTTTCAAAACATAAACTGATCATGCCAGAACAAAAGACAAAAACCAGGAGACCATTATAGCCTATTTAGTTTAAATTTTCAATTTTTCAGATTTTGTGAAGGAAATACTGAAAATTGAAAATGAAAACTATAAACTGTAATTTGTAATTTTCTGAAAAACTGAAACCAAACATGATCTTAATATCCAAGAACTCAAGTTTCAACCGGTCATTATTCTCGTCTGCATTCTTGGAAACTCTTGGGCACCCTCGGACTTAGTGAGAAATAAGAAGAATAAAAATTGAAAACAATGACAACGAAACATGAGTGTTATTTCTCAATGCAGTATCCCTTAGTATAGCATGTTTGGTTTTGCGTACCTAAAATTGATTCTATAAAAATTTATTTTTAAGTAAAATGATTTTCAAAGAAAAATAATTTATATTTAATAGTTACTCTAAATATAATTTTAATATAAAATAATAAATTTGTACTCCTCCCATAATTAATTTTAGAGATAAAAATCAATCATGATCTACATAAGTCAAACAAGACTAAAAACTAGTGAAATCAATTTTGGGGGTCCAAAATCAATTCTACGCACCCCCCCCCCCAAAAAAAAAAAAAGTGAATCTAAACACACCTGTTTGATTCTGCGTTTTATGATTTATGTGTTGTAATTTGATATGAGAAATAATTTTGACAAGAATTAATAGAGTAAAAACTTAAAATAAAGCATTAATTTATCACTTCTACTATAATCAATTCCAAAGCACAAATTTGATTTTGAAATTGAATCCAAACTAGAAAACAAACAAGTTAAAAAAATGCACAGAATCAAATCTGCCACTTCAAAATCGATTCTGATGTATCTCAACGTGTTTCACTGTTTCTAAACACGCTATACAAGTGTTCTCAATCATTTCTTTAAGAAAGAAATGTTTTTTCAGCGACTATTTTTTTTTTTTTGGATATCATGGCGACACCTAATATATCATCATCAAACTTTGTGTGGTATCTATTTATAAATAAAAAATTTGATTTTCCATCTTTAGACTAGGTCAGGCGTCAATGGATATTCACTTTTTGTGGTGTTGAAATAACACCACACCCTTTCCTTAATTGCAAACTTGGACGGATGAATGTAAATAGGTAATTGCAAGCTTGAACTGACGAATCTTCATCATGGTGAGAGTCAAGAAATAAACATCGAAGATCTCATGAAAGACATTCCCAATTGTCTTCCCTCTAGGATCCCTATTCGGTCTCTTGGATTGTCTATACCAGACAAATAATGCGAGGAGGATCACAAGAAAAGCTCCGACAACACCACCTGTAATGCCCCACTTCTTGCTTGAACCTCCTACAATAGAGGGAAAAAGGGTTGTCATTAATTTCGAAAGACATTATTCTATTCAATCCTATTATATACACATTAAACATTAATTCTCACATTAACATATCATATATCTACATACAATTTATCTTGATATATGACTTCTGCTTCAATATCCACTTACACTTCGGCATACAATATTTGATACGATATCTATACACTAAATGCTTCAAAAGCAATTTGCCACGCTATATCATATTAACTTTTCGTAACAGTTATTAATAAGAGATGATGTTAAAATTTTTTGATAACATTTAAAAAATGTTACTAAAAATATAAAAAATATTATTAAAATTCTATAATAATATTTTTACAAATAAATAAAAACAACATTTTTACAAATTTATAGTCTAGATTACTAAAAAGAGTAAAATTTGCATATGATTTAGTGATATTTTTCAAATGTTACTAAATTTCAATTGTGTTGGTTTGTCATTTCATTATACGTTGGTATATGCTAATCATACACATTTAATTTGTTTGCAAAACTCTTCATGTTTCCCAAATCTTGTTATCTTTCTTGTTTTAATTACCAATCATATTTTATAACTTAGGGTGTGTTTGATTGGAGGGTAATGATATGGTAATTTTTTTTTTTGGATCAACTCATATACAGAGCTTATTCATGAACATTTTTATTCAATTTTTATTTCCTGACCAAACATAGTCTAATATATTAATAATTGCATTAACACTAGCTTTTAATTTTTTTTCATATGTATAGAAAATCATGAATGGCGAAAGAAACCAAATGTTGGGACAAAAGATTTTTATCCTTATCTACATATACGTTTATCTATCATAAACTAATAAAAAGAAAAGGTTTTTGCTTCAGTATCTTATGTATGGGTATTGATATTCTTCTTGTTTTCAATGGTTGTAATTGATTTTTTTTTTCTATATTTTACTAAATTAAGATAGTGAAGCACATGTTACAATCTTAACCACAAATAATAAAAGATATCGATACCTTTAAATATTATAAGAATACCGAATAAACCCCAAAATAAAATCATTTTAGTAAATTCAATATGTACCTTGTTTTAAATAGGGTGTGATATCAATGGTCTGGTTATCAGCAAAGAAGGGTGTTTTTGAGTATCTCATAAAACACCCCGCATCATATGCCCTACCATCTGGATTAGGAAAGCAACTCTGCAAGTCGGTGTATTCAACTGTCATGCAATCCAAACAACGGCTCTCAGTGGCAGTTTCAACACATTGTGCAACAGCATAAATTGCACCCCCACCCACTAATTGTGTCTTAATAACTGCATAGAAGCCTTTAGTTTTTGGTGTAGCCATTTGGAGATCCATTAGTGCTTGTTTCCCAACCGCAGCAAAAGTAGCGGATTCATTTGCAGTGTTGTTCCCACATTTTACACCATTGCCAGGTTCTGTGGTCTGGCCGTAGAAGATACTGCTCTCATATCTTAATACATTATGAACCAAAAACACAAAAGTCAACCAAAAATTAACTCTAGCTCAATATGTAGTCATAAACTTAAGCTGCCACTATGGTACTATCTCCCCTTTGGCCCTTCAAACGAGTGTTTTTAAATGTGCATACAAATTAGCTAAGAAGTATCAATTTTAGAGAAGTTTGAGTGTATTTTATAATATTGATCAGATAACTTAAATCTCTCACTTAATTAATATCATTTCCACGCGTTCTTAATCAATAAGGATAGAGTAAGAAAAAACATCAAAACTCATTTTTCCAGTACGTAAACTTCTATTTTTCATTCCTTAACTAGTGTCCTTACTAGAGCATTATTTAGATAAATTATATATGGATTCAAATTAAGTTATACTAGTGTAATTTTAAGCAAAATTAGACTTTTAATAACTTTTTATAAAATAATATTTTTATCAATCCAAATGTTGAGTTATAATTTATTTGCATCAATTTTCATAGAAATTGAATATCAATAAAAAAAACTAATTATGAAACTCTTTTTTTTTTATTAATTTTAATCATATATATTACATTAATTTTCATGTACAAACAAATCATGCCAAACGATTTTAAATTAACTTAAAATTTTACAAACATAATCTATATGATGCGAACGTTTAATTCAGTGGTGGGTTTTATTAAAAATTAATCCAATAAAAAGTTATTTAATATGTGATAATTGCTTAAAGTTACATTGATGTAACTTGACCCTAACCTTACATGGGTGTGGGCCATGTATAAATCTTGATATACTTACATTTTTTAATAACTTTCTATAGGTCTAAAATTTCATCAATCCAATCATTCAATTCAAAGTTTTTACCAATTAGATTAAATATATCAAATTTCATATAATTTAAAAATGATTTGATATTTCATCATGCCACTTTATTCTAACAGATAATATATTTTTGAAACTACAAGTAAATATCAATCATTAGAATAGGTGTCTAATGCTGTCTGATTTTTCTGAAATTTAGCATTTTTGATCATCAATATAATATCGCATAATTCAACAGTCGAACAATTAAATTCAATTTCTATGAAGAGTTATTGAAAGGTATAAGTGTATAAGACTTAACATTTGATGTAAATGGATCCCCACCTTATATATATGAGTAGATATCCATGTACTCAATGAGTAAGTCATATACACTTATTCTATTCAATAACTCTTGATCCATATTGAGTTCAATCAATCCAAATGTTGATTTATATTTTATTGTATTGATGATTAAGAATGTCAGATTTTAGAAAAGTTACACTACAATAGACTTGCAATCTAATAATCAATATTTACTTATATTTTTAAAAATATGTTATCCATTAAAATAAAATAAAATAATAAACTATCAAATTATATGAAATTTTATAGACTTAATGTATTTCGTAGAAATTTTAAATTCAAGGAATTGATTGATAAGATTTTATATCCAAAAAAAAGTTATTAAATAGAGTAAGTATATCAAGACTTACTCTTAAAGTGTAAATGAATCCCACTTTGTATATATCATGTGATCATTAATGATCATGAGTTAAATTTCAATCCTAATCATCCATATATTGTTATATGACTCAAATTTACTCCTCTCAATCTTACAGTAATCCACTCCTCGTATATGATGCACCCCCTGTATATATAATTTATTTTTATGTAGTGTGAGTATAAATAAATTCCATGGTTATTTAATCATGTATTGCACGTCAATAAGAGTGGTTGACTTAACTACCTACTATTTTATAAGTTTGAAGCCTTGCGAATAAAGCTATCTATATTTTTATTTATTGAACTTATATATACCTGAGGAAGCAGCCATCATAGATGACTGGCGCCATTGGCAGCAGAACAGTTGCGGATTTGGGTGGTGGCAGTGTTGAAGAAAGCAAGACAGTCCCTTTCGGAGAGGTAGCTCCTGCATTGATACATGGAATATGTTATAATCTCTCCCCTGGTTTCTTGTGCTGTGCCAAAGTGCTTGCTTTGATTGCTAATATCTGCTCTCAGCTCTGAAAACGTTCCGTTGACATTGGCAAAGAAGCTGCGCACGTTGGTTGAGTTGTATGTGCTGCACCCTGTGACCAGCAGATTTGTCTGTGGGTCTGCAACAACAACAACAACTGCACCATGGTGATGATGCCATGTCCACCACCATATCAGGGTTAAGGCCACTAGCTTAGGTAGCAACATCTTTTAAACTTTGTCCTAGTTAATTTCCACTATGAGTTGGTAATTAGTATCGAGAGAAATTGGACTCAGCTTGCAGGTTCGCCTTTTTGTCCTCTCTTATATATAGTCCAGGTCCGTTGTTTGTATGTGAGGAATACGATATTAATTTCCATTCATTCTCAGTGTAAAGCATTTTATAGTTTAATTTTGATATAGTGAGGGTTATTTAATCAAAATCTTTTATTTGAATAACTTCTAAGTAATAAGTGTAAAAGTCAACTATCATGACTGATGTGCCAATACATGATTGGATACCTGTATAAAAAGACTTTTATATTGACAGTGCATGCAGATTAAATCCAATATTTTATATTGTCGATTAATTATATCTTGTTTTTTCATATGTTTTATATCACCAATCAATTATATATATATATATAAATCGTGTCATATAAGATGAGTGATTATTATGAGAGTGAGGTAAGTGAATTTTGACTATCGAATCTTATACAAACAGTTAAGATTAAATCACTAAGTCATGTTGGTTTTTCAAATGAGTATATAAACGTTAATTATATTATTTTTATTATTACAAGTACCTTCCATGCTTAAATCAACCAACCATTGGTGTCGTTTATACATAGAGAGGAAGAGCCGACGGGGGTATCCTTTGAATCCGTCAATCAATATTGGTGACGTGTTGTAATCTAATTCCAAGTTGCTAATTAAGTCCACTCATCCTAAGTATATAACATACATCATTCAGTAGTAGGACAAATTTAATTAATTCACAACTTATATATTTATAGTGAATAATGTGATATGACAGTGTATTCAATTCGTGCACACTTATAATATAATACAATAATATACCTGTATGTGTTGAGTCATGTACCAAGTCTGGTTATTATTTTGCTAGTATTAGGTCTTATGTGATGTTTAAATTTTTCATAAACATTGTTAATATATGGAGACAGAGAGAAATGGAAAATGACAAGAGAATAAGAGCA
The DNA here is from genome assembly GCA_031216125.1 of Dalbergia cochinchinensis. Taxonomy (NCBI): domain Eukaryota; kingdom Viridiplantae; phylum Streptophyta; class Magnoliopsida; order Fabales; family Fabaceae; genus Dalbergia; species Dalbergia cochinchinensis. The sequence continues at coordinate 50,734,710 of CM062371.1, read as the reverse complement.
GCATTTTAAATATTATAGTCTTAGGAGGAAGCAGTTACGTTGACAGCAACTTGAGGTTGAATTTTCAATTTTAATTGTTATTTTTCTTTTCTCATTACGATATGGATATGCTTGGTAGACAAATGACTCCAAAGGCAGCGGAGTCAACACGGATTGGGTGCTAAGAAAATGATTTGTCTTTAAACTTCCACTATATGCGAACTTTTTTTATTACAATTGATTTTATTATATGTTAATTTTTCCAATTAATTTTGCCATATATGAATTTTTTTCCTATTGATTTTATCATAAACGAATGGTTTCCCTGAAATGTGTAAAACTAAGTCCCCTCACAAATGTGACATCGTAATATCGTTGATAGTAATAGTTGAAAATGTTGTTCCAACGCCACGGGGAAATCTTCTCTCGCTCGAACCAAATTCCTTTCCATGTCCTGTCAATCATGTACTACCACTTAGAAGATAAAAATTAAAAGGGATTTAATAACTTAAAATAATTATCAAATATATAATATTATCTTCTACATAATATAATAGTACATGATTATTATTGTCACGATCCGATTTAGGAATGTGACCGGCATGTGAGTCGCGTCACGTATAAGCCTCTTGGGTGGCGTATGCTCTCTAAATACATATAATATAATAATATTATACTTAATACATGATTTTTCTTCCAAATCAATATCAATTTCTCTGTTCAAAACATAATATTCAAATTCATGAAAACTGAAGTATCTAATTTTCAAGTTTTAAAAACCCCTTTTAACCAAATCGGCTAATTATGATATCATTACTGTTTTGGCATATAATACAATTCTTAAATATGAAAATCCGCTTAATACTTGAAAACTGAATCATGACTACTTAACTGATCTATTACATAGTCTAAATCAAAATCATTGTTTGAAATCTATACTTCGATTCTAGTAACATATGTGGAAATACATAAACTCTGAAAATAATTATAATGTCTCAAAATATATGTGTCGCTTGAATCCTGACTGTAAGCCTATTGGAGCCCTCTAAAACTGACATAAACCAAAACTAAGCCTTACAACAATGTAAAACTCACCAAAGGGTAGCTGCGGCTACTGAACCGGTGGTGTAAAGATATCTGCACCTGCAACTATGAGAGGAAGGGAGAGGGGTGAGTCAACGGACTCAATGAGTGAATTCTCACCTATACCCATGGGAGACAACAAGAAAAAGTACATATAACACTAAACATATGCAACAATCATAAATCATTTGATCTTTAAATATATAGCTATATAAGAAAACAATTTTTATTCCATAAATTCATAAACAAGCAATTGTAAACTCACAAGCAACATGAAATCATTTTAACTAAGGGTGCGGCAGAGCCTTGGAAAATAGTATTTGGTGAATTGGATAAGTATACCTAACTAGGTTCCCTTTTCTATGTATTGCTGAGGAGCAGTATTGTCCTCGGATGGACAACTTGGTACCAAGGTTAATGATCTCTTCACGGTCGTTAACTAACCATCTATTTCCTTATCCCTACTGTCTAAACTAGTTTGCTAAAACCATAGCTGAAAAGTGGGTATTCTGTCCCTGGAGAAGCAGAGCCCATAAATTCTTAGTACATGGAGAGTTCTAGATTCATATAACTTTAACAATCTGGCTTTAGCATAACTGTGGCTATGAAAATCATGCCCAAGGGATCACCGCGTGTAGGCATTCTGATTTCTATCTCACAAAATATGTATCTGGTAGTTGCTATGAACCATACTAAATTCCGCACCTCTTGGTATCATAAAATTGAAGTTCTAGGTTCATATCTTAAGCTGACATATTTTTACATACTTGATAAACTCTAAAATCCTATAATATTTATTCGTAGCTGAGTAATATTCTTATTTCACATTTTTCCAATATATATATATATATATATATATATATATATATATGTTCTAAAGAATTGTCTGAAATCTCAAAACATAATAATTAAACTTGATATATATTCTAAAATCCAACATCTTATAAAAATATAGTGATATCATAAGCTCATAAAACATATTTGGTAAAATAGCAAACTTGCCACAAAACATACTTTCTTAATAAATCCCTTTTCAAACATGTAAAACATTTGCCATATACACAACATAGCAATCGTGGTCCTATGGTTTTGTAAACCTCATTCTTTCATGCTATCATTATAAATCAAAATTTTTTCAACTTGACATAATCATGTAAAATCATATTCTATGTTTTTCCTCATTTCAAATTTCATATTTCATAATTATCGTGCATCAAACATAATCATAATGGCTAAAATAAGGTCATGAATTTGAACCCACACACCCTTTGGAGCCAAGAGTATATGGGCACCACCAACTTGACTTAGAAAGCTTGCCATAGAGCAACTATAAACTCTAGATTGATCTCTAATAACCTCTAGATAGCTCTAATATAACACTAACAACATAGGAGGAGCATCCTCACTTGACAACAATGAGAGAAACAACAAAGCTCATACTTTAGAATATGGAAGAAAGGAGAAAAAGGAATCATAAACCAACAACCAACCTCATCTTGAAGCTTGGCGGGATTGGATTTTATAGCAAATGAGAGAAAAAGAGATAATGGAGGTGGAGGAGGGTTTTGGTTTGAAAAAAGGGTAAAGCAAGAAGTAAGGAAAGGTTTGTATAAAAACGGAGGGGTCCATAAGTGGAACGACGCCGTTTTGGCACTGTTCATGCTCCAGGGGGACCATTATGGCAATTTATGACCGCTATAGTGGTCACAACATATTGTGCCTCCCATACTGACCACTTATAACTGCTATAGTAGTCCTTAGACCCCAAAACTGTCATGTCTCCCATGCTTTGACTGCTATAGCAGTCCTGGATCGCTATAGCAGTGACAGTAAAACTTATTCAGTACATCATTCTGGCATTTGGGTTGTCTCAATACTTACTTATTTTACTCTCCATTAACTTTAAAATATAAATGTAAATAAGAAAGTACCTCTCATTTGAATTTAAATAAAATATCATAAAAATTAAAATCTCAACAAATCAAAATCCAAATTTTGGGTTTTAGTTCAAATCCGGAAATCTTGAAGATTTGCTAAACTTGTGGGCTAAAAACAAAATGTTTAAAGATTTCATAAAATTCATTAAAAATTGCTCTTTAATTTATTTTTCTTTTGGAAATAATTACTAGGACTTTTAATCCCAAGAATGTGGTTCTATCTTATAGCTTTCCAAGGACGTGTAGGGTTTAGACTTAGCAAAATTCAGGACCCGGGGTGACAGATAAGGTAACTGGAGCCCTTCCTGAATTTTTTTTTCTTTAACCTTTTTATTTAAAACTAGGGTATTACAATTATGACAGAAAATGAAACAGTCTGAGAACAGGGATAAAAGATTTTCATTACACCATGTACATCATGATTTTAAATTACAGTTATGGCACTACTACAATACAATTCAAGAGTGTATTAGAACAATAATATTATGGTCATAATTACAGTTGCTTACCACAATTTAAAAGCATACACCAAAGTTGGCAAATTGATAGGGAAGGATTTAACAGATTGAAGATCATGTCACCATCACAATACAGGATGTGAAATGAAACTTTTCCAAATCTGAGTCTTGTAGCTAGTTTAATTTGTTGTCTGGACTCAGGTTTCTTGCTTGTCTCATAAATCTATTTTTCTCCTTTTGAGTTCCAGTTTGTTAATTAAAGTGGAATGTTTGGTGCATTGGAATATCAAAACTACTGAACCATTTACATAAACACAAATTGTGAAATCCTTGTTTCTCTGAGGGACAACAGGGAAAATACATCAAGAACTCAGGAATGAGAGTTATCAGAAGGAGAAAGAAGATGATTCAATCATGTATTTCATTACAGAAGTTTAAGAGAAAATCAATAGTTGATCTTACATAAAGTGAGGTTGATGTATACACACACACACACACACACACACACACACACAAATACATTTGGTGGGAAACTAGCTAGTTAACCTAAACTAACTAACAGAATTGAAACTGAGGCTTCTGTGGGGACCCAATCCCTTACGTGCTAGTTAAGTTTCAAAGTCGGGTCATGATAGTTTGCTACGATACTATGGATAGCTTGGCACCGTCAAAATATAGCAATTTTTAGAATAAATTGGCAACAATTGAGTATGCTTTACAGATCACGGTTTCCTTTTTTGATCAAAAGAAAATTAAAAATGATTGAAAATCTATTTGAGATTTTTTTTTAGGTTTAATGTATATAATTTTGGCAGCTAGTTTGTCATGGGTTGTTGTTATAGCGGTACATTAATGTAAAAAGGGCAAATTTGGGGATTATTCTATATGTTGATTTTCATGTCGTAACTATTTGTTAGGATATGAATAATGTGATCAAAACTCCTATGGTTTGAAGATATGGGGCAAGTTGTTGAGAAAATTTCTTGTTGTGGTCATTTTGTGATGATCAATGATTGCCACTATTTTGTTATTTTCTGATTCGGTGAATAGGTGATGGTTTTGTATTGCAATATTTTACTCTTGTGGTGCAATTTTCAATTGTAGGGGATATGTATATCATATTATGAGGTTCTTCGTACGTAATTTTGTTAGTGTTTTATCCTTTTGACACTAGTTTTGAATTATGAATCTGCAGAATTTGGTGTTTCATGGTTTGGCTATTACTTTATTGTAGATTGATTTTTTGTTATAATTCCAAAAGCAGGAAAAGTGCTAAAAATGGAACTATGCGCTATGTGAGTATGATACACCTAAGTGTAAGTTTTATAGACTATCAGGTAGAGAAAGGAAAAGTTCTATTCACTAGCAGAATGATGAGTGATCCAAACACTATGATGTTCTGTGAGTTGTCTATAGCAAAAGAAAATGGACATGAAACACAAATGAGGAACACATAATGACCATTGAGTTTCTAATTTTATCGATGTGTGTGTAGTTTCTCATTTTGTTTTGCAGGTACATGAGGCCTCTGGGATTTTAATCAATAAAAGGAAGAATGGTTGTAATAGAGGTAGTGTGTGGAGTGATACACAATGAGGAAAATCTTAAGCATGAGGCAGAGACATATATAGGGTGACTAATTTTATGAGTCAAAGGGATTAGTAGAGCATGAGTAAGAGTGCAATATGTCTGAGTTATGTTGAGTGATACACTATGTTAGGACTCTTTAGGACATTGGGTGTGCATGTGTGTTTCAGTGTTTGGGTGTGTATGTTGGTGTCATTTTAGGTTTGTGTTGCTATTGAGTTTGATTCAAATTCCTAATTAAAGATTGTTATTGATAGTTTCCAATTTTAGAAATATTTACAGAAAATTTGGAAGAAAAAGATTTGAAGGAAAAAAATATGGAAAATCTTTTTAGATTTGAAAATTTATTAGGATTTTATCTAAAATTGGAAATTATTAATGGCTAGGATTATGGTGTAAATTTGTGTGTACACTATTATAAATAATAGTTTTGAGAATTATTTAGAGATCACTGGAAACTAGAATTAAGAAATTAAAAAGATAGAAAGTGGAGATGGAGAAGGTGATGATAAAGATTGCATGGATGATGAAGAGGAAAGTAATGAAAATGATGTGATGCTTTGCTATTGATGGAGGGTTTGTAGCATTTGTCAGAAAAGTTGCACTAATAGAAAGTTTGCAGCTTATGCCAAAAGAATTGTACTGATGAGGGTTTGTAACTTTCACCAGAAAATTTGCTTTGATGAAGGGTTTGCAACCTTCACTAGAAAAGTTGTATTGATGATGTTATGTTTCATGAATTGTGGCAATGCAAGTGAGGATAGCTTGTATTGAAAGTCTTCCTAGCAATGCAGTGTTAGATGACATGTTTAGTGAATAACAACAGATTAGTTAGAGATTTGTTAAGACTAGTGATTGTATTCCTTATTAAATTAGTGGATTGATTTGTGAAGTCATAGACATAGGTAGTTGAGACCAAACCATATTAATTTTCTTGCATTGCCTTGTTGATTTATGTTGCGAGGGATTTATTTACCAACAATTGGGTGCTATATGTTGACACTCAGATGTTGCTAATGTTTATTGTGTCAAGAACCTTGAATTATTCTCTATTCTAATCAGATAAAGGAATTTTTCTTAATGCAGTTAAGTATGCTTACGTTAAAAAATAGGAAAAAAAAAAGAAGTCATGATACAGAAGATCAATTCAGGCTTTTATGTGGTGAGTAATATCCACAGCAAATTGAGTTATGGATGTAGCAGGTAGTTTCATATCTACCTCTTTAATGTTTATCTATCCATAGCAAATTGGCATTTGGATGTTGCAAATTGGGTGGCTTAATAGCATTGCCTAAGGGGATGAAGTGAAGTTGACCACATGGTGCAGTTATGATATTTTCTTAGTTGTTTTGTTGTTCATAGTCTTGCTGCGAATTGTTGATGTGGAACATATACTTTAGTGATGTCTTTAGTGAATTTAGAGCTAGTATAGATTGTCTAATGCATTTTGTGATTATTTAACAGCACTCATGGTGGCACAAACTGGGAAAGGTGGAACCTGATCATATAATTTATTTGATGGCATCTTTTTTCTTGTCCTTTTTAATTTTCTTGGTTTTGGTGTGTTTTTGGTTTTTTAGACCTGTGAACTTGTATTTGTTTCGGAGGCCCTTGGGCTTTCACCCCTACCTCTTTCTTCCATGAGATCTTTTGATGAATGTCTATCCATCTTCAAAAAAAAAATTGAAAATTTGTATTGGAACATATGTTTCTCCATTTGTAGTGCACAACAAACACACTATATAGGTAACTAGTATTCTCTTTCATTATCATCACATATAAAACTTCATCAAATACATCACAACATCACAATCACCATTTTTTAACATATATACTTCTTATTTGTAGGGTTTAATATCTAAGTAGCCATAAAAAATATAGAACATATGTAATCATCGACCTGATACTATAGAAGTGGAGAAAGTTCCATTAGACATTATTGCAATAGATGCATTTGTAAAGGAACCAGTTGAGCCAAAGATGTCTCCACGAGCATTTATATTTGACTCAACAAAGACAGGCATTGTAGGTTGCAAGTGCTCAGGTAAACCCTTGCCTTTAAGTAGGAATATTACTTCAGACATTGTTGGCCTCAGTGTAGGTGATGCTTGAGTGCAAAGTAAAGCAATCCCTGTTATTTTCTTCACTTCTTCCGCATCATATTCATTAGGATCTAAGCTTTTGTCCACCAACTGCATGTCCATGCCTATCTCATGCAATTTCCATGCCTAGTAAAATGGAAGATTAAACAAAAGGGCAAAGAACAAAGGTCATATGGGAAAGAAAATATTAGTATGAATTTACTTAGCTTATTGAAACAACCTGACATGAGTTCATTTTTAGTGAGTTAGAACACTTTATTCCACACAACAACACATTTGTTTTTAGTTAAAAATTCTAGCAACATTTCTAATTGTATATCATTGTTTTGTGATAAAATGTTGAAGAAAAAAAATTAGGTGTATATTGTAATGAGAAACTCTTACCCATCGAAGAAGGTATTCGTCATGACCATTGTCATCAATCCTCATTTCCGTATTCTTTTGACCACTTATGATTTCTAGGACTACAACACCATAGCTATACATATCAGCTTTCGCTGATAATTGTCCTTGGATTGCATATTCAGGTGCTGTATACCCCCTGATGATTCCATAACATTCTTTTCATAATTAAAACAAAGATTTATAAGAATAGTTCATGTCATTTTTTTTCCTTACATGACCAGTTATGTGGAGACAGAGATAAATACAAGTGGGAAATTTTTTTTAGCATGATATATTTGTTGACTTAACATGAGACATAAGTAATATAATTAGGTGAGTACAAGCTAAGCAAGTATCAAAGTACACATGTATGAAGGTAAGATAATATGTTATATACATTTGTGAAAAAAAAGTAAAATATAAAAGTCATGTCCAAATAATGGAAATAACACATATACTTTAAACATGAATAACCTCTTTAAAATGTGTGGGCCTATTTAGGATATTATCTCTTTCTTCACTTAAGTTATGTTGAAAAAGAAATTAAAAAGAAACATGACAATATCTATTTCTAAGATTTATACAAAGCTTGAAGGTATATTTTACCCACAAAAGCTTACAAACAAATTAAAGTCAAGAAATTTTATTCATGTTGACTTACAATGTTCCTGCAACCCCCGTGCTTAAATGAGATTGATCCCTTGGTAAAAGTCGTGCCAACCCAAAATCAGCAATTTTTGGCTGAAATTCATCATCTACGAGGATATTGCCTGTCTTTATATCTCTATGTATAATAGAAACATGAAATTCCTCATGTAGATAGGCTAGTCCCCTTGCTGTGCCTAAAATTATATCACAACGTTGTTTCCAGTTGAGGGAATATTCTTTGTTTCCTGCTTCCAAAGTTAAAATATTCAGGATATGAGTAAAAAAAGAGGCAAAAGAGAGGTAATATGATGGCGATTCAAGAAATACTTATATTGGATTTTCACAAAAGTTACCAAACAAGAATCTGTCAAGGCTTTTGTTTGCCATATATTCATAAACAAGGATTCTCTCCCGGCCTTTATTGCAACAACCAAGCAATCTAACCAGATTTCGATGGTGCACATTACTTATAAGCTTTACTTCACTTTCGAAGTTATCCTCCATCTTGTTGGGTTGACCTAGAATCAATTTTTTGACTGCAACAATTTTTCCATTTTTCAAAGTACCCTGTCCAATACATAGCATGTAACACAATTTAAATCATGGAATAAAAGTGATTTGTTTCTATTTTTAAGGGGCATCTTAGAATAATTTTTTTATCTTTTTAAAATCTAAGTTGACAAGTTAGAAATAAACTCTTAAAGTTATTCTTGTCTTTGAAGGTGATTTTAATTGAATAAGAAATGTTTTCTTTTTTAAACAAATTTCTTTTAGACATCAATATACTCAAACAATGTAGAATCTTGTAAATGTGAATATGGTAAGATAAGTAGTAATCGAGGTAAATTTTTTTTTTTTACCAGGTGACTTGTTAGATAACTGAATATATAACACTAATATCCCAATCAAACAATAAATGCGAACTACTTGGAGCTTGTTTAGTTTGAGTTTTCAATTTTTATTCTCAGTTTTTTAGATTTTGTAAAAGAAATACTAAAATTTCTGAAAATTATAAATTTCAGTTTTCAATTTTCATTTCCAATTTTTAATATTTCCTTTACAAAATCCTTAAAACAAAAACTAAAAATAAAAATGAAAAACTGAGATAAAACATACCCTAGATTTTTTTTCCCCTTTCAAAGAGAGACATTGCATTCAATCATGAATAATGAAAGAAACAATGCAGTGGTCCAGTGGAGCCATTAAATAATTAAAGAAACTATACAATGGTCCAATAAGTACAATTTCTAATTATTGATACATGATTCCCCATGTTTCCGCACTCAAGCAACCTTATGTAAAATTCAATATCTGCAGTTATTAATACGTGATTCCTCAGGTAACAATGTCAAGAAAATTTAGGTTCACATTACATTACTGATGAAATATCGAAAACCAACTTAAGTTTACCTTGTATACATTGCCAAAGCCTCCTTGTCCTAGTTTATTTTCTTCACTGAAATTGTTTGTTGCAGCTTTCAAATCATTATATTTGTAATTAACTGGACCCCTCAACTCAGTTGCCCCCATTATATCACCTGCAAATTAAAAGATTAAATTTGAGTTTCTTAATAAATAAATGAGGACAGAGAAGTTTTATTCAACACCACACTACAACCAAGCCTTATTCCAGTAGGTGATATCAATGCAATAAGTAAATTAAAAACACCACATTAGAAACTTTCAAAATCTTTTTACCACCGGTAATCCTCTTGGGTTGCTTGGATCGTCTATACCAAACAAACAATGCAAGAAGAATCATAAGAAGACCTACACCTCCAGCAGCACCACCTACAATGGCCCACTTCTTTCCTGCAATAAAGAGAAAAGGTTGTCATCAAATATGATATATGTCTCTTATGTTACAATGTACATTCATTTTATTTTGATATGTGTTCGCCCGTAGTTCCTTAGTATCTAATACTCTCATCTCAATATATAGTATCTATATGGCGTTTACATACTAAATTCTCACAAACATGCTCCTATTCTTTTGTATGTTGGTATGAAAAGTACATGCATGCACTTGTAAGCAGACCTCTTGATCTAAATATACATTCATTCACCCAAAATTAACGAAAGAAAGTTATTATTTAAATATATTTTTATTTTGTCAAGAAAACATAGGACATTTTGATTTTAGTCTCTATTATTAAAAAAAAATGAGCTTTTGGTCCCTCTTTTTTTCAATATTATGTTCTAGATAGATCTTGTTTAATTACTTTTGAAAAATTAAAAAGTCATTATTATAAGCATCAACATTTCATAGAATTTGGTTAATTTAATTTATATTTTATTAATCTTCTACTATAAGTCAAAGAACTTAAATTTTATCTATGAAAAAAAATAATAGGCAAATATTTCTAACTTTTAAACTACACAGTATTTAGCTCCTTTTTTGTGTATTTGAATACAGCGGTGTTTTTTTTTTCCTCCGTTGACTAACTAATAACTTTAAGATTATTATGCATGACACACTGTGTAATTGAATATAATGAGTTTTAATTCTGATTTTATTTTTCTTTTTCTCTCCAATTGTGCCTAAGCTATTCTCTTTAATTTGATATTATTTATTAAGAGAATGATTTTAATTTAATAATTATAGATATTAAGAGCCCACAAAAGTAAAATATGTTCTGTGAATTTTCAATAAAAAAATTAAGAAAAAAATAATTTTTTTATTTGTTAAATCTGCACATCAAAACTAGAAGTATATTTTTTTTTTGAAAAAAAGTTGAATTTCGGCTATATATCTACTATTTTATTTTATAATTTGTATTTTATTCAAGAAATTATTAATATTATTTTGGCTGAAACTTTTACAATATTTAAATTTATTATACATTTCTTTTTTCAAAAAGAATGAAAATATTCACTTTCTTTTTCCTTGATATAGAGTTAAGCATGCTCTAAATATGCAAATGCAAGCAAAAATATAGTCATAGTATTTTTCTTCAATTCACTATTTTATATATACACGGTGAATTCTATTAAAATTGATATTATGAATTGGTTAAAATTAAAATGATTATATTTAAGTCATTATTATGAAATTAAATTGTTATATTAAATAAAAAGATATATGCTTTGTTTCATAAATTTTGTCTTTGTATGCTACATTTTATGAGATTATAAAATGCTAATATAATATAGTTAAATTCAAATGTATATAAATAAAAAAATGATGTATATAAATAAAAAAAATATGAGTTTTTTTTTTAAGTTGTTAACTCTTAACTTTAATAATAAAAGTATATATTTAAAGCAACAGAGTTTCAACTATCTATATCTTTTTCAAATTCATATCTTTCAATTAGAATTTCTATTTTTTATTGTGAACTTTGAATATACTAGTTAAGTTATTATAAATTTTTATTTCAAAATGTTCAAATTGTTTTTTATAAATTAAGATATATTTTTATTTAAATTTCAAATTATATAATATTTAATATTTTACATATTGTAAGTTTATTTTAGTATTTTATTTTAAATTAAAAAACACTTTTATTTAAGTGTCTTTATACTAAAACTTATTGTATTGTATAATATCTAGGTTTAAATCAAAATTATAATTGTGGTTTAAATTAATTTATAATTTCATATCATGATAATAAACCATGCCATACATGGCCCGCGATGGCTAGTACGATGAGAATGATGGGTAAAAATCAACAAAAAATTTTAGAGGAATTGAAACAAAAACTGTCTTATGTTTATTATAAGAACAAAAATTTATTTAAACCAAAAATTATGCTAATAAATAAATTTTATGTGTAATGCTACAATAGCTAGAACTTTTTGTCAGTTCGCCAAAATTCAATTAAGATAATTAGACAAGTCAGGGCGGTGAAAGTTATCAATTCATCCGGTCATTAAAAATAAGAAGGTCGCATCATTCCAACAAAAATTATTGCAAATTAAAAGTTGTGGATGAAAAAAAAAACTTGTTATTTAGTACTTTCTAAATTCTGTATAGTGTTTAATTTTAATGTAATACTTGGTATGTGAAATACTTTTACATTGTCATAAATTAAATTAGTTTATTTGTATGAATTTTCAAGTATGGATAACAGAGTTAATTATCTTATATATAACTAATGTAACGATATATACATACATGACTCGAAGAACATGTAAAGAAACTTTAAGTAGATATATACCTTGTTTTGGGTATGCTGTGAGGTCAATGGCGGGGTATTCACCAGAGAAGGGTGTCTGCGAATATCTCATGAAACATCCCGAATAAAGTGCTGTACCATCTGTTTTGGAAAGGCAACTCTGCACGTCTGCGGATACGGCTGCCATACAATCTGAACAACTGCTCTCAGTGGCAGTTTCAACACACTGTGCAACAGCATAAATTTCACCTCCACCGCCGCCCACTCGGGTCTTAGTAGCTGCAAAGAAGCCTTCAGTGCTTGGTGTTACCGTCTGAAGATGTGTCATAGCTTGTTTTCCGGCTGCATCAAAAGCAGTGGCTTCCTCTGCAGTCTTGTTCCCACATTTTACGACCCGACTGCTTTGTACCGTGGTCTCAGAGAAGAAAAAAACACCAGTCTCGAACCTAAATACATTTTGAAACCAAGCAAATAACTTTACACTTGAGTATTTTATTTTTCTTTGTAGTTTAGAAATTATATTAGTTGTATTTGAAGTTTAAACTTAGGATATCATATATACTCTCCAAATCCCTTCTCACTAAACTAATCCTAGTGATTTACTGTGCATTTGCATTCCAATTCAAACATGTTAATATGTTATTGTCAAAATCAAAATACCGAAATACTTTACACAATTGGTTCATTTTTGTATCACCTGCGTCCCAAATAATTATAACCAGTTAATAATTACTACTGCGCTCAAGATTTTTATTTTTTATTTTTGTTTGTGTAACTACCCACCATAAAAACTAAACAAAATCAAATCAACGTAGGCATATAAAAAAATTCAAATAAGCACAAAGTTGCTGCATAACAAGATGGAATAGTTGTAATAACTTATTGATAGATATATGAAAGAATTTAATTTCTAAGCACACTATCATTCAATCAAATCATCTCATTTTCAAGAATTTTTAAATAGTAGATATGAGACTTAATTATTTTTATTAATGTAGCTAAATATGAAGTAGGAGAAAGGGGGAAGAGGCAAAAGAAAAACTAATAAATAATAGTATTAATTGATGATGGAACAAATAAAACTTTGTTATAGAAATTTTTATCGTAAATGATATGTCGTTTTTTTCATCTTTTGAATGGAGGTCTTTACTCTCTGAATTTATTCAATCACCTTCTTTTAAGTCTTAACAAATTCATACAACAATTTTGGTATATATATATATATAGAGAGAGAGAGAGAATTATTGGTGAATAACAAGGTTTCAAATTGCAGATCTCACATTATGTGATGGACTACAATATTACGGTTGAGATGGTACGCAACTATATTCAAGTACTCCAATTGCGGTAAATGCAAATCACAAATAAAAGAAGTTAGATGTAAGGTGAAGCTTACAACTTGCAACATCTGCATGCATCAGACTACAATGGGCTGCATCATACCACAACAGACTTCATTTCAAATTATAAATACACAAAAGTTTCACTCCGCAACCGGAAAATATACGGTGAAAGTTGCAAACGCGGTTTAAAACCTTGGTTGATATCATGTTATTGCAATCTAAGCAAGTGAAATATTCTATATAAAGAGAGAAGGAGGAAAAGAAAAAAGAAGAATGATACTGATATTTTATGAGTGAATGAATTATGTAGCCTATATATAACTGATATAGCTGTTTTATATATACCTGAGGAAGCACCCTTCATAGACGACTCTGGCCCCAGTGGCTTCGGAACAGTTGCGGATTTGGGTGGTGGCAGTGTCGAAGCAAGAAAGACAGTCCTGTTTGGAGAGGTAGTTCCTGCACTGAAACAAAGCATACACTATTGTCCCTCCCAAGGCTTTCTGTGTTGTGCCAAAGTGATTATTGCTCTGATTGCTAATATCTGCTCTCAGCTCTGAAAACATCTCATTGATGTTGGCAAAGAAAGTGCGCGCGTTGGTTGCGTTGTTTGTGCTGCACCCTTGATTCAGTAGAACTGTCTCTGGGTCTGCAACAACAACAACCGCACCTTGGAGATACCATGCCCACCACCATATCAGGGTGAAGGCCACTACCTTAAGGTTCGACATCCTTTATTACGCTTTGCCCTTGTTATTAGTTTCTAACACGAGAGAGAAGTGTGTAAATTACTATAGAAACTTGGAGGGAGCTTATCGGCAATATATATACACGCTAACGAGAGAATTTTACATGCACTGCGAGCAAATCACTGATTTGCCCTGATCCATTCAACGTTTGCCACGTAAATATGGTGGGCCGGCTCTGTTTCTTCAAATTTTTGTTTTTAAAATTATTAAAAGGTTTAACCATGTTTAAATTAAATGATTTGATTATTGTTTTGTGAATATTTTTACTATTTCAATATCTAAAAGTGAGTATTCAATTGAGACACCCAATCTATTATGATTAGATGTGATAGATTAATGATAAAATTGAAACCACATTATATTCTATAGTAATAAAATAAATACCTCAATTAGACACCCATTTTAAGTGTTAAAATAATAATTTTATTGTTGTATAGTCTTTGCTCTTAATTTCAAATCCTTATTTTTTTTTCCCTCTGCCTCCGCATGTGGGTTCGAATCCTTGTCTTCATTTGCTTCCGTCAAAAGTCACAAAGCCCATGGTTTCTCAGTTTTTGCTCACAATGGCGTCGATTACGAGGGAAGATTCTCAAACCTTGGGCATTACAGGTTTTCATTCATATTTTTTCTTCTTTTGGCTTTTTCTTGTATTGTTTATTCACAACAGCTTTGACCATTGTGAATACATTGTATCCTGCCATCGTTAATGTATCGTTTTGTTTCTTGATTTTATTAGCAAACTAGAACAACTTTAATTTAGTTTTTATATTCATAGAGTCAAACACACAAAAAAAATTAATAAATTAAAATTAGAATTACTAGACTTATTTTACATTAAATTTTTATCTTTATTTAGTCAAAACAGAAAAAAAAATATCTTTACTTTTTTATCAAAATATCTCTTTGCATCCCTTGTTTGATTTATATTTATTTTTATATTGTTATGTAGATACGGAATCATTACGTGATGATTATGATTCAGTACAATCCCCTTTGAGTGATGATGAAAAACTTATTCATATTGAACAAGAGAAAGAAGCAGAAATAGTTTCTATTGAAGGAGAAAGTGAAGCAAATCTAATTCATCGTGACCTTTCAACCAAATTATTTGTGGGCAAGACTGTGAGTGATCCAGAGGAAGCATATAAATTATATTGTGACTATGTACATACCTTGGGTTTTAGTGTAAGGAGATACAAGCAATATACTTCAAGAAAACCTCCACAATTGAAGAGAAAAGAATTTTGTTGTTGGAAGAGGGGAGTTAAAAATAACAAATGCTCATGTGAGGAAACTTTCATGAAGCGAGATACTAGAACTGGATGTGAACCAATGATAGTCTCTGTGCTTAAAAGAAGGAACATGGACAGTGGCAGAGTTTATTGAAGAACACAATCATGAATTTGCATTACCTGAAGAAAGACACTTATAGAAATCTGCACGACGTATTCCTAAAGAAAAAGGAAAGACTTTGATTTCAATGGTCAATGCAGGTATTTCAACAATTAGTGCATTCTCATGTTTGGTTCATGAAAGTGGTGGGAGTAAAGCTTTGGGATTTTCAAAGAAAGATTGCTACAACTATATCAATACTCAAAAAATGGTATTGATTGAGGCAGGTGACTCTCAAAGTCTGGTAAATTTCTTTAAGGGTAAAGTAAATGATGAAGGTGGAATGTTTTATTGGGATGTACAAGTTGATCAAAAAGGGCGAATGACAAATTTTTATTGAAGAAATGCTCAATCAAAAATTGATTATGACTATTTTGGTGATGTAGTTGTTTTTGACATTACTTATTGCACAAATAGATACAATCTAGTATATGCACCATTTGTAAAAGTAAATTAGCACTAGCAAAATACAATGTTTGGATGTGCTTTTTTATTAGATGAGACAACTGCATTATTTGAGTGGTTTTTTAGTACATTTCTAAAATCAATGGGTAATCAGCCATCAAAAACTATTTTTACAGATCAGGACCAAGCAATGGCGAATGCAATTGAGAAGATGTTTCCTAGTATATCTCATCGACTGTGTTTGTGGCATATATCTATGAATGCACCTTCACATTTAGGAGGATTGAATAATGATCAAGGTTTCCATCATCTACTCAATAATTGTTTGCAAGGATGTGAATCAGAAAAGGAATTTGAAGACATGTGGTCTATGATGATGTTGAAGTATGATGTCAAAGAGCACAAATGGCTACAAAACCTATATAAAATTCGAGAAAAATGGTGCACAGCTCTTAATAAGCATACTTTTGATAATGGAATAAAATCTCCCCAAAGAAGCAAGAGCATAAACAATGTGTTCAATGGACTTGCTAACAAGTCCACTTCTCTCACAAAATTTGTTATGGACTTTGAACATTTTGTGAATAGATGGTGGAAAAATAAAGTAGAAGAGAATTACAATTGCCATCAAAGCAAGCCTCCATGTGCAAATACGCATGTAGCATTTTGAAGCATGCGTTAGGTGTATTCACCCATAAATTATATGAACTTGTTGAGAAGGAGTATCTTGGTGGTACTAGTGCTTGTGACATCCATGAAATCGAACTTGATGGCGCTTCATATAAGTTTGAATGTCAAATGCAAGGAAATTACTCAAATGTGCATATCGTCCATTTCAACACATCTTCTATGGATCTAGCTTGTACATGAACAAAATTTGTGACATTGGACATTTTTGTTGTCATGCATTTGCTATTCTTAAGCAAAAGAATATATCCTCCATTCCCATGAAATATATTCCAAAGAGATGGTCCAATGAAGCAAGGAAAAGGGTTTGTGATTACTCAAATGTGCATAACATTCATTTCAACACATCTTCTCTGGTAGCTTGTACATGTGACATTGGACATTCTTTGTTGTCATGCATTTGCTATTCTTAAGCAAAAGAATATACCTATCATTCCCATGAAATATATTCCAATGAGATGATCCAATGAAGCAATGAAAAGGGTTCATGATTATAATTACAATGTTGCACATAAAGATGTAAATAAAGCTGAAACGGTCTTTCGAAATCATGCAATGAGATATGCTTATGATCTCATACACATGAGCCAAGGCAAGAGACAAGAAAACTTATATGGGAGATTTTAGATAATGTCATGAAGTACTTGAAAAGCTAATGAAAGATTTATCTTTGGATACTAAATTGTGTTTATGAGAATAATACTATCAAAGAGATTAATTCCAGAAATGATGGGCCACCCATTTTGGACCCTCGCATTGGGAAGACAAAATGAGCTCCCAATTCTAGAAAAAAAAAAGGACACTTAGCGAGAAGAAAAAGAAAACAAGCACTAAAGAGAGGAAAAGAGATGACTATCACTAATAAGTAAATTTAGCAATATATATGTGCAAATATTTTTCAGCATATTTTATTTTATACAATCATTATTTGTTATAGGGGCAGCAAAGTAACCTAATTTTTCTGAAGAAGGTCAAAGAGTTAATTTGGAGGAGGTCAACCCATCAATAATGTCCCAACCAATTGTTTCACAACCCTACTTTGGCTGTCCAACTCAACTTAGTGGCATGAATTTTTATCAAGTAATTTTGGCTATCCATCTTGACATATAAATTTTCCAAAATGGGTCATATAATTTGTTGATAACACTCTTTTACTTTTTCCATACAGGTCTATCCAAATAACACGTACACATGCCTTCTTTTAATAGATCATTTATGTCTACATTACAGGGTGTTAGTTTGGCAAATCATTTACCTCAGGTAATTAGTTTTGTTAGTTTTTCTTTTTATGCATTTATTATTTATTTATTATACTTGTAACTAATAAATTTTTATATTTTAGGATGATGCTAATTCTCCATGAAAACCACCATCCGCTATGTAGATGTACCCTAAAAGAAAACTAGCAGGTGAAGGCTGATTCTAGTTTAATGCCTACATTTTTTATTTTTTACTCTACTTTTTGTGCTCAAACTTTGAATACTAGTTTTATATTTAGTTATTGTAATTTTTTTTAGTTATCAGTTATGCCAAGAAAATGACTACATGCTAAATAGAAACATCTTTATTTAAATATCTTCTTGAAGTGAAATTGTTTGGAATGATTATTGAGACAGTAGAAAAAATACTTTAAACTTCTAGCATTGTCCAATTTGACTCCCAGAGGGATAAGCTTCAATATGCTTTGTAATGGTATAAAAGCTCGAGTTACTAATTTGTGGTCTTCTGAGATCTTCATTTGAAACAACTTCACGCATGTTGCAATAGGATTTTTTACCCATTTGAACCCAAAAAAATGATTAAATACAAGAATAAACGGAAAAAATATTAACTACCAAAGTGAGCGGTTTGTACGTGTATGAATACGCATGGGGTCCCCGTGAATGCAAAACAAGCATGAATACTCAGAGGGCCATGCGTATTCATGCTTGTTGTGCTTTTGCGGGGACCCCATTCTTATTCATGCAGGCTATATATACCCCCTAAATACACCCCTCCCCACGTCACTTTCAATCAATTTCTTTCATTTTCCTTAACTTTTACTCTCACTTTTAAGGAGATTTTGTTCACCATGGCCAACATTCTTTACTGCTTATATGATGTACACATCACTATCAAACTTAATAGCCAGGTATTTTATGTCTTAATTAATATATTTTATTTTTTTAGTCAATATAGGTTTAGTTTAGGAACTTAATTGTTAGTTAGTTTACAAAATTTGAAATTAGTTTAGTTTAGGAAATATGTTTAGTTTAGTTTACTTACTTAAGTTAGTTTAGAAGCTTCTGAATATGTTTAGTTTAGTTTACGTACTTGAATTAGTTTACATAATTTTAACTACATTTAATTTAGTTAACTTACTTGAATTAGTTTAGTTTAATTTTTTAGTTAATTTATTTTATTTTTTTAGGTAATATATGTTTAGTTTAGGAACTTAATTGTTAGTTAGTTTAGGAAATTTGAAATTAGTTTAGGGTAGGGAATATATTTAGTTTAGTTTACTTACTTAAGTTAGTTTAGATAATTGTAAATATGTTTAGTTTAGTTAACGTATTTGAATTAGTTTATATAATTTTAAATACATTTAGTTAAGTTAACTTTAATTAATTTATATAATTTTAAATATGTGCAGTCTTGGGAAGTATGTTTAATTTAGTCTACATACTTAAATTAGTTTACATAATTTTAAATATGTTTAGTTTAGTTTAGTTTACTTGAATTAGTTTAGATAATTTTAAATATGTTCAGTGTAGGAGAATATTTTAATTCAATTTACATACTTGAATTAGTTTAGAAAATTGTAAATATGTTTAATTTACTGTACATACTTAAATTAGATAATATATTAAGTTTAGTTTACTCACTTGAATTAAATTTATATAATGCGAATATTTTGGATTGATATTTATTAAGTTTAGTTTACTCACATGAATTAAATTTTTTATTTTGGATTGATATTTAGTGACAATTTTATTTCGTTTATGCAAACAAGATTGCAGTATTGCAAATGAGAGGCGGTAAGATCGGGCACCCCATGCTCGCATGGAGTATTATTTGCGACAAGTGGGGTTTTGGGAGGTTGCCAACTTTGGCAACTTCCGTTACAACTCATCACTTATCAATGCGCCGGTAGAGAGGTGGCGCCCAGAGACGCACACATTCCATCTTCCTTATAAAGAGCGTACTATCACTCTTCAGGATGTGGCGTTCTAGCTAGGGTTGAGGGTTGATGGGGATGCAGTCAGCGGCTGCATGGGTGCATGGGAGAGATGGCACCAATAGAGCGTCTGGGATATATGCTGGGACTTATTATGTGTAGTCCCTGAGGACAGAGATCGCCATGGCTCTTATGTGAAGCTGACTTGGCTTACAAACACATTCGGTTATGCCGATTTAGCCGCTGATCCTTCTAATTTAGTAGTCTAGTAATGGACAAGGTCATACCTGTTATGACTGATTGGGGGGTTCTTGTGTTTGGACAAGTCATCCTCCGGTGTTCATCTTAAGTGGTTACTCTTGTTACACAATTTTGGAGCGACTGGACGCTACAGCGAGGGATTCGTGGTGCTGGCATGTTTATATCGCAGCCTTTGTCAAGCTATGAATGCTCCTGTTGTTGACATTGGAGGGTGCTCAGCCTTATTATTGTCATATGCTTATTATCGGATCGCCTAACTATGCCCTGGACTTGACCATGGGCTTAGATTTCCCTTAGCCTCGATGTATACATTTTAATATGGCCACTAGTTATTTGTATTTTCGCTTTGACATATGTATGTTTCAATATCATTAATTTGTAAATGATTTATTTTTAGGTGGGCTGGATTGAGGATTCCTTCAGACGAGGATGCTCATCGTTTGGTGGACTTCAGGGCACGTATTGATGCTATATCCATTGATGGAGTAAGTGACACTAAGTAAATTAACTATTTAAATTCCATATCCCTCGTCTATCTAGAATATTAATTTTGATTTGTCAATCATTGCAGTTTTAGTGGTCAGCATATGAGAATGCGAGCATAGTTACTGTCACACCGACCCATTTTAATCACGGTGCTGGCGTATGGGCTTCAGTTACCGCACTCATTTCCTTCTAGATTGTGGAGTGGCACTAGCCAGATCGTGTCCTGCAACAGTACCAGTGCATGCAGTCTATTCCATCTGCCCCGTTAAATATTGATAGACTGCATGCTATGGATGGACGTGGTAATGATAAGGTATGGTAGCCAGACAAGCATGTTGAGTATCATAGGTTTTGGATTGCGCGTGAGCAACACGTCGTAGTGGGGAGGCACACTGCACATATTCTTCCATCTGCAGAGTATCGGCGTGGTACTCAGGGATTACATGGAGGTTCTTATCCACAGACTCGCAGCTGCACGACCTTCGTCTATCCCAGGTACCACAGGCCCAACACCTTTTGTGCCCCGTGCTATGGATGCTCCAGATCGCTAACGGTGGTGGCGTCGTGCCCAAGCTGGTACCCGTTCTTCACAGAGACATAGAGCCCATGACCATGGCGATGCTGGAGGTAGTGGAGGTGATGGAGATGGTGGAGGCAATGATGGTGATGGAGGAGGTGATGCGGGTGATGGTAGGGATGGTGGTGGTGGGGGTGTTGGGGATGGTGGTAGTAGGGCTAGTGGAGGAGATAGGGAGGTCTCTGTGGGAGAGGGAGATGTGTACATCCCTGATGGAGGTGAGGGAGGCTCTTATTGCTACACCCCTACCATGGATGACTTATTCGGGGTTGGCATCAGTCAGTAGGAGTTTGATGGATTATAGTATTTCTTGGATGCTCTTACTCCCCCTCATCTGATTGTTGCAACCGATGGGTTTGCAGCTGATGGGCCTTCGGACCAGCAACATGGCATGGACCTAAACATGCCCAGCTATGATCTGTTTAGGGATGAGCCCTTATCAGCAGACCCTAGCGATCATCATGGTCAGACAGTGGCGCCATTGACACCCCATGTCCCTATTCAGCACCAGGAGCAGGAGGAAGAGGAGCCACAGCATCTCATCCCTAGGCGGTGACTTGCATGCTGGGTTCAGCCCCGACATTGTCATTTAGGGTGCGAGCTTCCAGCATCTAGGAGAGGCAGGGATGGGGCGGATAATTAGTTGTAGATGGTTGTGTGTATGTATTTAGTTGTAAATGCTTATGTTATGTACTTTATTTAGCTTATGTGTTATATTTGTGTATTTAATGTATTCAATTTATTTGATGAATCTTTAGCTTACGTGTATAAACGAAACAAGAACAAAGAAATATGGAATTCACGTTAGTAAAAGAACATTAACATGGTTGCATGCGAATATGAAACTAGGATTAATAAAGGATAGTTGGATATAGTAAACATGAAATTAAACACATGAACAAACACAAATGCAGTAAATTCAATCATGCCGAGATGAGGACAAAGCTAGTAAGGTTAGACACTTTCTTCTAGTATGACCTTTATTTCTACACAACCCACATCACTTTGGTTGGCCGGACTCAACTTCATCCATTTCATTCGAATTCTAGTGGAGACTGGATAACTCTTATCAACTCTCTTGAGGGCTGGATCTTGGCGTATAGGGAGCCCATCGTAAGCAGGCCAGAGATGCTCGTTGGCAATGGGTGTAAACTCTAATTTATAGACTTTGTCTACCCATTCCATACTGTAAACAGGATGAGTGAAAGACCCCCACTCAACCTATGCAGCATGACATACCGCAATCGTATGACGACATGGGTAATGCAATGCGTGGAATGACCCACAGTCACATTGTGGCTCTCCCAAATGCACCCTATAGTCTCGTGTAGTATATTCTTCTCTTTCTGTAACCAAGCACGTATTGGTCATATCCCGTGTGAATAGGACAACTGATATCTTGTCCAAGTATGGTTTATTCTCATCAATAGCTTTCAACACAAACTGTGACCATTTTGCCCTCCTGCAATTTAGGCCTGTGCCTAACCACCTTTCTCAACAAATAGTTTTGCAAGACAAAAGTAGGTGGACTTTACAATGGCAGTAATTGGAAGATTATAGGTACCCTTCATCACAGCATTTATACACTCAAACAAGTTTGTAGTCATATGGCCAAACCGACGGCCCTCATCAGCATACTGGGCCCATTTTTCGCGCGGAATTTGGTCAGCCCACTGACACATGTTAAGATCTTCATCCCTCAGCAGCCGATAATAATATGCAAAGTCTGCATGGGTCTTTGAATATGCCGCATTTATAAGAATTCTTTTGGCATCTTTATTCTTAAACCGCAAAGCAAAGTTAGAAGCAATGTGACGAATGCAATATACGTAATAAGCCATTGGAGCTACCCTCTACCTCTATAGCTGATATGATAGACCCATGTCTGTCAGAAATAATAAGAATACCTTCTTGAGGTGTCACATGCCGCCGACGATTGGTCAAGAAAAAAGACCATGCTTCTTTTGTCTTTCCCTCAACCACAGCAAATGCGACAGGTAAAATATTAGAATTACCATCCTGCGCAATAGCCATAAGCAATGTGCCTCCATATTTGCCATACAGATCAGTGCCATCAATTGAAATAAATGGTTTGTACCATTTGAATGCCTCGATGCATGGTGGAAATGACCAGAATACACGGTGAAACATGGAACATCGATGGTTGACAATATCACCCATATAATATGGCCTTGTCAATAAATGAACTAGTGTACCTACCATTTCCAACAATATGTAACAATAAATAACAGGCTAAAATAAATTTTAGCTAATCAAAGAAAGTCTAACAAAAAATAATAGGCTAACTAATATTACCTAATCTAACAATAAATAACAGGTTAGATAATTACAACCTAATCCAAGAATATCTAACAATAAATAAAAGACTAACTGTAATCTATAATAATTGAATCTTTTAAACCCTAAATGAAACTAATAATTTAATTAATTCAAAATCACAGTTAACTATAAACTAATTAGTAATTAGCTGGCATATAATGCTGCACACCTTGCAACCACCTTAGCAGTTCTGCATATGATTCTTCCCAGTCCCTGTAAATCTTTGCAATTGCTTTTTGCTTTGCAATCCATACATTTCTGTATGAAATATTGAACTTGAAAACTGATTCCACATGTCCCTGCAACTCTCTGATGGACACTATTGGATTTGGCTTAACCTTGGGAAAGATACTGGTACAAATAAGATTACTATCCAACTGTCGATGTTGTTTAATAACAGAATCATATTCATAAGTGTGTCTTCCATTGTACTTTCGAACTTCCCATACTTGCCTTTTTGTGCGGAATGTAAAATGCATGCTCCAATTACACCCATTACCAAACTTCAAACATTTGAACTGGTATTTCGTTGGACTTGACTTATAAACCTTGAATTGGACCTTCCTTCTGATACTGTAATTCTTGATTGTAAAAATCGCATCCTCCTTGTTTTGAAATTGCTGCCCCACCTCAAATTCCCCTTCACCTCCAACTACTCTTGCAGTAGGCCCTGCAAAGCTATTTTCTGGCATTGCCTCCAAGTTTATTGGAGAATAGTGACTAGGATATTCTTGTGATACAGATTGAGACTGGATCTGCAACCCCATAAATTGCGATTGCGTATCACATGTCTCCTCATCACTATATGTGTTATCTCCCTGCTGGTACAACCCCAACTCCTCTTCCTCTTCTTCTTCATCCCTGTGATCTACGTGAAACTCAAAACTCGCAACAGCCACATGTCTAGTTGACGGCCCTGCATCTTGTACTACCAGATCTGTAAAACTAGGACTACGAACAGGTGAATCCTGGGCCGCTTCTGGATATGTAGAAACATGTTGCCTTGGTGTCTCATTTACTGATGTGTGAGGAGCAGAACCAGTAGGGCTAAAATCACAGTCTTCTATAATGATAAAAATATCCATCACTCATTTCTGGAAATTGAGCCTTGAATTGAAACATAAGGCTCATTTCATTATCACTGCAAACTGGAAAGTAGCTGTACTTGATCACGACACCTCCAAAAGCTATAGGTACTCTATAAAACATTTGACTAATTCGCTTGCGAGGACCTACTTGCTCTTGTATTTGATTTTGTAACTCCAGAAAAATTATAGATGGACTGACAATCAAACCAACTGGTTTCTTACTACAAAATCTCACTCTCTTATTTGTGCCCTCTTCAATTTTATCATCATAATGAATAAGCATGAAGCATGAACTCATTTTCTCAGTAAAAACTACAATACAGATAGACAGTAAATGGATACTGAATGTAATATGCAACAGTTTAAAAGGCAGGGAAAATTGAATACACGAGGGATGGAGATGTATGCCAAAAAAGGTGAATACACATGGGACATAGACGCAAGCAATATACACAAGAATATGCTAGGGGTCCCCTTGAAACTATTACAAAATGAATACGCTAGGGGCCCCTGCGTATTCAATATGTACATGAATACACGGGGGCCCCTCGCATATTCACGTTGTAATGGTTTCGGGGGGACCCCTAGCGTATTTGCCCCTATAATTTTGGCCCATAAATTCCTCCATTTTCTTTTCAGTTTATTTGTGTAAATATTCTTTTTTTTTGTTTATATTAATAAAAGAGCCGTTGCAATAAACAAGTTCATTTTCTAAAGCTTTAGTTACCAAGATGGATTTGACATTTTCAATTTTCTGAAGTTGTGTAATAAACAAGTTTATTTTTTTAATCTCCCTTTAAAATTCACTTGATCATCAGAATTTGACACTGGAAATTGGAATTTAAGCTACTTGGCCTGACCTATGAAGTTAACTTTGCTGCACAGCTGCACTAATCCAACTGCATTACTTTAAAATTCAAATTAAATTAGAAGAAAATTCCACAAAACGATGGTTCATTGGTTCCTGTATCTCTTCATTTGTAATTACATATATCACCACTTATAGGATGTGTTGAATTCAATGTTGCTTCACTTGGAATTTAATAAAGCCCAATAGATTGCATGATCCTTTTCAATAATTTGATTACATGTAGAAGTAGAATGATTCAAAACTATTTTAACAGATAAACACAAACACTGCATTTCCTCATCCAAGCATCATGAAGTTGCAACTTCAAGCTGTTACATGTTCACCTGCACTCCGATCACTTTTAGCCTTTACATCACCTGCACCCTCAGCTTTAGTTGTTTTCTCTGCAAACTCTTATTCAAAAGCATTTGCATCAGTGCTCTCTTGAATATACCCTCTGATTTAGATTCCGAATCTGCATCCTTATTCATCTTTCTACCTTTCGTTCTCCTCCATCAGTTTGCTCCTCTTCTCTCGATTCCTTCCTGAACTCCACCTCAACAAACTCTTGGAACTACTCAATTCATTATTAGATTTTATTCATGCTTTTGCTGCATTCGCTCCGCAACCAAGTAGATAAACACTTGTAGTCTATTTGTCTTATCGTTAGTGCCATGGGAAACCATTCAAACAAAACTCCACCATGCTTAATCTCTCCTGCGTGTTATCTCAAAGAAATCATTTATGTGTGTCCTGAGAGTGACGCAGAGCAATCAATCCAGAGCCCCAAGTCCTCGTACTCGTGTAGCAAGATATTTTGGTCTAATTTTTTCAGCCCCATAAAAACGAAAACACTGTTTGGATCAAAGGTTCTGGAAGGGAACGAGGTTGGGGTTCACACTAAGCCCTTGAAGCAGCCACTAAATTATTTGATCAGGAAGAGATTAAGTTAAATTAT
The DNA here is from genome assembly GCA_031216125.1 of Dalbergia cochinchinensis. Taxonomy (NCBI): domain Eukaryota; kingdom Viridiplantae; phylum Streptophyta; class Magnoliopsida; order Fabales; family Fabaceae; genus Dalbergia; species Dalbergia cochinchinensis. Next base: position 50,708,121 of record CM062371.1, on the reverse strand, counting down.
CAGGGTTAGACTAACTGTGGTTTTTTTTTTTTTCAAAATGATTTTAAAACAAAAACAATTAGAGAAACATATTGTACTCACACCACTGACATGGTAAAATGTAAATGGCTCAGAGCAAGTCGTTGGTTTTGCTCTAGGAGCAGGTAAGAGTTTTTGAGAAAACATTTTCTTATGGTTGGATCAAATAGACATAGTATCCATTTTGTTTTCGTATAAACTACTGGTTCTTCTTCTTCTTTTTTTTTTTTTTTTTTGTTAGAGGTTTGTTATTTGTACTGCATATATGGACTCATTGTTAGACTCCTTTTCATATCCACCGTTTCATCATGTTACTTTTGTTATAAATCTTTTTGTTCACTGTTTTTCAGGCCATCCAAGAGTGTTGATCATAATGCGTCGATGTTCTACGTATATCAATCATTTCCGTTTTGGTTATCATCTATTTACACATAATAAATAATTCAGTTATTATTTGAAAAGTTTAACCCAATGCCATTCGTTAGAGAAAGTTTTTATTCCTCTAAAGTTATATTATTAAAATAATTTAAATAAATTTTATTGGATTACATGTATTTATATAATATTATAATTTTGACGTGGTTTTTTTTTCTGATTTTTTGTTTTGTTTTCCTGCTAATAATTTCATTTTATATTAATCCGCGATTTTGGTACTTTAATATTATCTAGTGCTATTTTCAATATCTAGTTAGTCCATCAAATTAATTATTTTCATTAGTTGTAAGTTTAATCTCGTGCATTGCACGGCACTTACCAAAACCAAAGGTCCACGAAAAATTCTTAAGAAAAAGTTTTGCTGGTCATTAAATTGCTAACAGTGTTCTTCATTATCACCACATAAACCTTAATTTATTAAGCATATACAACACCGCAGTCACCATTTGGCATAAATACTTCCTAATATTTGTAGGATTTACATCTAACTAACATTATAAATTCTAGAACCTAGGACTTAACAAGAACAATTTTCTCTTCTCTTTATATTTCGTTCTGGTTATAGTTATATGTTAATTCCAATGAACGACTAGTTTTGCTTCATCCACTACTAAAGACTTACCTGTTACCTGATGTTTTTGCTATGGATTTCTGTTAAAAATTTGCAAGTAAGCAGGTTTCATGCGGATTTTATTGCAAAAAAAAATCCACGAATAATATGCTCGTTGATAATTGGTTGATTCGGATTTTTAATTCCACAAGTAATTAGCTACGGATTATTTCACAAGAAATATAAAAAATCTGCAACTAATTTTCGTAGCAAGGTGTGTGGGTGGAAGGAATTTTATTGTGTATTTTGCTGCAAATTTTATTCACAATAAATATTCGTAGGAAAATTCGCATATAGTTTGCACAAGAAAATTCTCAAATTAAATTGTCGCAATCAAATTCACAAGTAATTTTTCGCAACAAAAGCTATAGATAACTAAATCCACGGCAAAACTTGTAGGTAATCCTAATTCAATTTCGCAAGTAATTGTACAAGTAATATTCCTATAAAAATCCATAGCTAATGAGCCCAACAAAATTCGCATATAATATAATTTACAACAAAATTCACATATATGGTCTTCCAAAATCTGAATTCGCAGATAATTGCGCAGGTAATTTTCACAACAAAGTTGATTTTGCAAGTAATTTTATATGTAAGCTTCATAGTAAATTTTAAAAGTAGTGCACCTTTCAAAACTCGATTTTGAAGGTATTTTTCCATATAAGTTTCACACCAAACTTGGTAAATAATAAATTTTATAACAAATTTTGCAAGAAATATGATCTAAAATTTAATTAAATTCATAGCAAATTTCGTAACCAAGCATTTCTAAAATAACTTTCATAGGAAATTAAATTTGCAACTAAATTGAACAAATTTAATAATTATTCATTAAATTTATTTCTCACTCGTACCTGTCAATATATATATATATATATATATATATATATATATATATATTTCTAATAACTCTTAAATAAACTAAATGTCTAATTCAACAATAAAACATAAATTTTCTCATAATATAATAACTTCAATGTATTGCATTACTCAAATTTAATAAAAATTCATAAGTCATTTATCATCATATATAATTAAGTATTAAGATCGATAAATATAAAGTAAAGTAATAGTTCTAATAAATGGCAGCTATGCATTAGAGTATTCAGATGATATACTATCCTCACCCTCTCCAACACTTGAATTCTCTCCATCACTTGAATCCCCTTCATCACTTGAATTATTTTGATTATGGGATATGGGCTTTGAATGAGAAGAACTTCCTTTATATCCTAATTTCTTCATCAATATATTCAATGTATTTATTGTTTCATATAACTCTTTCTTCATGTCTTCTTTCTCCTGCCTCTTTTGTTCCAATTGAGCTTGTAAGGAAGCAATGAATGAAGGAACTGCACTTCTTATCTTTTCCTCAATGTTTTTTGATATAGTCGTTGTTAGTGAAGTTCTTGGAGTAATAGTTTTCATTGACCTCCAAAGAACTAAGCCCAAATACTCTCCTTTTTTCCTTTCCTCCCATAGAGTCTACCCAAATTTACAAATCAGATGCCACAGATTGCAACTATGTAACAGTTTCTCCAGAATTAGTCTTAGTCTATGATGATAATTCATATTTTTTTCTTTTCAAAGCTCTCCTATTATAAATAAAAATCATTCAAGCTTAGGGTCAAATACAAACAACAAATAGTAGCAGCTTACTCTATTATAGCATATATATAAACTAAAAGGAAATGCCTATCATTTTGTTGATTTAAGCACATAATACACTCACTTTTGAAGATATTAGTGTCTAGAAAATCAAGAATTCATACAAGTAAAGCTACAAGTTGCTACCATAAAGGAATAATGATTATTAGGAATTTAGCATAAATGGAAAGCCAAAGAATGAAAAGAGAAATTTGTAGAAAATAACTAGCAAGCTTAGTTAGCAAGTAGAATTACTCCAATCAATCAAAGATGCCTTGTTCCAATAAAAAAAATGAAAATCCCATGCATAAAAATAATACTAAGTCTAAAATGAGAACAAGATAAAAATTAAATCCTTTCTTTGTTTTCAAGGAGAGAGAACTCGATTACTAGAATTAAACGAAATAATCAAAAATTACTACCTCAAAAAGTCGGTTAGCCCATAAACAAAGAACAAAAAAACCATAAACAAATTCCTTAAGAAGAACAAGGTTGTTCCAAATAGATCAAATCAATGATCACATGCTTAAGGACAACAGAACACAAAAGGAGTCAATGATTTGACATTTGAGTCTAATAGCTATAAGATTCTGAATCAAACTCTCAAGGCACACTTGTAATCTCTAAATTAACAATATTGGTTAACCAATACATATCCAGCGGCAATAGCAAATACTTTGGGCAAAATTCCTATACTTGGACATTTACAATTTATGTTCATCCTATGACATCAATTCAAGAATAAAAGCACAGATCCAATAAAAAAAAAAGATAAACTAAAAAGTCCTGATTCAAATAATATTCCCAAATTAAAAACCAAAACTCTTGTCTTTCTTTATTTCTTTGAGCACAAAAATGAATAAGCAAAGAGTGAGAGACGATACCTGACAGAAGAATCAAAGAGATCAAAAAAAGAGAAAAGAAAAAGAATATCAACTAGACTGCAAAACAAAACAACTCAAAATATAAAATAGATAAACATTCAAGCAGCAACCGGAAAATTTCGATCTAGTAAGGAAACTAACAATCCAAAAAACCTTTTATGAACTAGATTGATCCATTGAAACCTTTGTAGGGATCAATAGAAGAACCTTAATTCTAACATGCCACAAACAGCAGGCTTGAAAGCTACTATAGCATAGATACACCTTCGCAATCCTTCTCATCTCTAAATATATAAGGAGCAAAAATAGAATTAACATTAACTTACATAAGCATCTTAAGCTTTTGGGTGGACCCATTCTTTATTCTTCTTTGTTTTGTGAGTCCGGAAATAAAATTCAGATAATGATGGGTCTTTTCCTCCATTTTCAGCTTTCTACAACTCAAAAGGAAAAATTAATGTCATTAATCATAAAGCTGGAATAATAAAATTAAAACAATGGAAAATTAAATAAACTTTATTAATACCATTCCCCTGTAAAGAACTTGATGGGGTATACACCCTCCGATATGTAGTGATGCACCTACATTAGAGTTACAATTCTTCTTATTTTGTTCAGATTTTGTTTGAAATCTTCAGACTTCCAATATTGAATCAAATCTGCCCAAGCAGTGTCTCCAATCCATGCAGGTTTAATACCATCTTTCCAGGCTTTTTGTAGAAGTTGTGACAGCTTACCGGTTGCATAATGCAGATATTATCTAATGCAGCATAATGAAATATAATAAGCAACCAGATACTCGAACACCCCACGCTCAAAGTTTCAGAATCATAGAGAAAGCATCGGTTCTACATGGTAAAACCACAGAGTGAAAAATAATTAGCTTAAAAACAGCTGCATAGTTCCTAATCATACAGAGACAAAGGGGAAAGAAACGGAACCAAAGAATAAAAGCAATATGAATGTACTAAATGAAAGGGAAACAAACCCATTGTTGAGAGGAAGTTTATCTTTGGTCCATTCTTGCCACATTGCAGGGCTTAATGGAAAGAGCTCACTCATGGATTCCCTTGCTTTTCTCAGTTTTTCAACGTCACCCATTTTCCTGAGAAGCTTTATGTACTGAAAAGGATGACACCAAGATAAGGAAGCAAGCAAGAATTGGAAGCTTATGTTTAGTTATAAAGTAAAGAGGTTTCAATTTTCATATAACCCTCATTTTAATGCCCAAATGGTTGAATAATGACTTGGAAAATTTATGTATCATTTTCTTAATTAAAAAAACCAAAATTTTATTAGACTCTTTTCTTTTATGATTTTTATGGAGGAGAATATATACATGACTCATAAATTTATTTAAAGAGTTGTATTATTTGTATTCATTGTGTTTAAGTTTCATAATTAATTTTTTTAAAATATGAAACAAATGCACCCTTTATATATAACTGAAAAATTTGAAAATCAAACTTATTTTTCTTTTCAAAAGCTATTTTTTGGCTTCTATAAAAAAATAAAAATTAATTTTTTTGAGATTCTGATTATCTTTTAAAATTTATCTAAATATATGAAAAATATTTTTTTGGATAAAAATTGATTTTAAGCCTCAAAATACTCATCCAAACACACTCTTTATATATGACTGAAGAACAAAAAACTGAAAAATGGATTTTTTTTTCTCAGAAGATACTATTCTTAGATTCTAAAAAAAAAACACAAAACATATTTTCTTTTTAAATTTATGCAAATATATATAAAAAGTAATTTTGATAAGAGGAAAAAGAAAAACTCATTCAAATGCAGCCTTACACTTCCAAATTTAAATTCGCATAAGTTTGTTTGATCTGATGTATTTTTGCTCTTTTTAATGGAAAATTGAGCTTTTACCAATTATTTGAAAAAAAAAAACAGTTCGAACAATACTTTCCTGCTCGTGCAATGCATATAACAAAGCCCGTGCTTAAAACTTTTTACAATATTCTATTCTTATTTCGAAATAATTACCACCACTCGTTCCCAGTAATTTGTAGTGAACCTAATGAAACTACATGGGAAGTCTCTTTACCGATAAAGATATTGTTCCTACAGCATGGATCACGTGCTAGCATCCCACACGACGACTTTGACTTGCCCAAGAGCAAGACTTTACCCTCGTCCCTGGGCATTATTGATTAGTGAAAGTGATTATTGTCCGTTCCGGTAGGAAGGGCCCTGTCATTTATGGGACGAAGGAAAGTACGCAAAACGACGTCCAATTCAAAAACTCACGGGTGCCTTCCGTGCGTTTTGCTTATTTTTAAACCATATGAATATCGCGTGATTTAAATTTACTACATCATCTTTTGTAGTAGCCTTTTGAACCTTTTCTTTTGACGAAAATGTGTTCTTACCATAAAACAATGATGAAAAACTTATATGCAAAGTTGCGAACTGAGAAAGATATATCATAATATTTTTGTCAGGTCAGTTATACAGGTTCTAGGAGAAAAGGGCTGACAGGCAAGAAACTGTAATTAAGAAGGAAATACTGTGGACATTTGCCATCATCGCTCTTGGTATAATGGTATGGATCCATCCTTAATTAGTGTTTGTACATGTACAAGTATACATTTTAGATTTATTCGGCGTGGTTGGCATCTTTTTGGCGTTTATGTAGAAATATTAATCTCGTGACACATCAGATATTTGTACATGGACATTGCTGCCTATTCTAGTAGGAAGAACCATAGTCCTGGTCAAATTATTGACATCAAGAATACTTTATCTGCAAAGTAGCCAAATGAGGGAGAAGGATAGTTTTTTTCTTTAAGGTGGCTTCTCATCTAACTCACCTGGTCAATGCTTATAGTGCATAAGGCACCCTAGCATTTTGTTAGTAGTACAAAGAAAGAAATATAGAGACATTGAAGAGGCTTTGGTGTAGGGGTAGTCCGGCGGTGATGTAGGGGTGGTCCGGCAGTAGTGCAGGAGGCAGTTTGATGGCCGGCCAGTGCAATCAATGCCTTTCCCTTGGCTGGTAGACAGAGGAAAGAGCTTGGTTGAGGGAAGACCAACCGAGCCCACGGCAGTGCTAGGGTGGACGATACGGTGGAGATGAGGTTTGCAATGACAAGTAACGTGATATTGTGATATTGAGGCTGGAGGAGGTGGCAAAGCCAGTGAACTAAATTCTGATAGGAAATTCTTAAAAAAAAATCAAAATTAGTGAAAAAAGAGTTTGAGTTCTTAAAAGAAGAAAGAAAGAAAGAAAGGAACAAAAAGAGAAAGAAGGGAAAAAAAAGGAATTAGAGAAACAAAATAACTGAATTCGGACTAATCGAATTCAGGTAAAACAGAAAAACAAAAACTTGGAAAGAAAGGAAAAAAAAAAGAAAGAAGGGAAAAATGAATTAGGAAAAAAAAAAGAGAGAATTGAATTTAGAGTAAAAAAAAAAAGAGGAATTAGGGAAAAAAAACTGAATTCGATTAGACTGAATTCAGGTAAAAAAAATGAAAAAAAGAAAAAAAAGGAAAGAAAAGGAAAAAAAAAAAAGAAAGAAGAGAAAAAAAAAAAGAAGGAATTAGGGGGAAAAAAAAGAGCTGAAGTCAGAGTAAAAAAAAAAAAGAAATAAAAAAAGAACTGAATTTAAACTAACTGAATTCAAGGAAAATAAAAAGAAAAGTAAAAATGTCTGTCAATTTTGATCTGGTGGCCGACTGGCAATGCCATAGCCACCATGGGTATTGACCGGTGAGGCTCTCACCCCAGAGTAGGCTCCTTTTCTTGAAGGGGACCAGACGACTAGTCTATAGTAGCATCCAACAACATGGTTTCATCACTGGTATTTTTTATTAGACGAGTATGCCCCACCATAGTGCTGTGAATTCCATTTGTGGCTATGACAAGCACTAAATGATCACAAATACAAAAAATTTCGCCATTATTGCCCCTATGTAAGAACATGAAAACCATTGTTCTCGTCGTCCCCTGGTTGCTGTTCTCTTTTCAAGGGTGTTTAGCGGCAGATTTTTTGAAGGCTGGCCAACACATAACTGGGAATTCAAGTACTGTTCTTGTTTCAGCTGGAAATAGATTTGCATTAGGCTTCTTTACACCCCCGGGAAGCTCTGCAGGTAGTTACCTCGGAATATGGTATCACCAATCACAAGATGCAGGAACACAAACAGTGGTATGGGTTGCCAACAGGGACCATCCTGTCGTGGATTCCTATGGTGTCTTTCAAATTGCAGATGATGGAAATATCGTGGTGACCAACACATCAGGAGGCATGTATTGGTCCTCTCAAATTGAAGGCTCTTCATCATCCACAAATAGGACAGTGAAGCTATTGGATTCTGGGAACCTAGTATTAATAGATGGTCAGAATGGAACGAGTTACATCTGGCAGAGCTTCCAACACCCCACAGACACGTTTCTTCCCGGCATGAAAATGGACACAAGTTTGGAACTGACTTCTTGGAGAGGTGACAATGATCCACGAAGTGGGAACTTCACCTTCAGTATGTCTCGAACTGGGGGCAGCCCTTACATAATCTCGCGGGACAACAAACTCTATTGGGAGAGTGAGAAAAACGAAGAGTTGAATATGGTGTCGGAGTTTGATTTTGTAGCTTACATGTTGAGCAACTTCAGCTTGATGAGCACAACAAGGACGACAAAGGGTTCTTCTCGTTACAAAGTCACTGGTAACAAGACTGTTAGTCCCAGTGACTATAACAACACGAGGCTACAGATGAATTCCACAGGGCACCTTCAGTTTCTAATAAGGGATAGTTTCCAAGGTGATTGGTCCGTTCATTGGATGGCGCCAGAAAACCTCTGCGATACATATAATTTTTGCGGCAACTTTTTCAGCTGTAACGCCCAAACGAGTGTGGCCACCTGCAAATGTTTACCAGGATTCAGCAAAAGTAATCGGGAATGTGTCCGAAAATCAGTAGCAGCAGCATCAAGTGGAGAAGGCATAAGATTCTTAAGGTTAGTCAAGGTGAAAATGGGAAGGCCGGATTTACAATACTCGACAGCAAATGAATCAGATTGCAAGAATAAGTGCCTTAAAATGTGCCCCCAGTGCCAGGCCTATTCATATGCTGAACCTATGGACACTACACGGCGTGGCCGTAGTTTCTCCACTTGCTGGATCTGGAATCAGAACATAAGCACAATTCAAGAAGGGTACATTGATAGTCATAATGGTCGTAGTCTCCATGTCCGGGTAGACATATCAGACATAGGTACTCTCTATTTTATGGTTGGTTTTTTTTTTTTTTTTTTTGGTGTCTCGATGGAACCATTATTGGGGCTTAAACCATAGGGCCAAGTTACCTACCACTGTGATGAAACTGAACTACTCATGGTTGATTTATTATCATTATTATTTGCAAAAAATCACCTCGTACACAGTATATATGTGCAAAAACAAATAGAAATGTTCTTTTTTTTTTTTCGTCAAAATAGGATGGGAATATGATCAAACAGTTGTAGTGATTCAAATATATTTATGGGTACAAATGATTATAATCAAGTCCCATACTGCTCTATCTCACACTTGAAGTGTAATTTGTAAGGGTCCTATTTGATGTGCTTATTGTGGCTCCAAATAACAGGACTCAACAAATAATTCGAAACCAACAATAATTTGATGGCAAAATCTATGCAGTAACATTTGTGCACATAACTGATGTTTATGTTGTGCCCTGAAATTGTGCTCTGGTGTGGACTTGCATTGCATTGCAGCACCAACTCCAAAAACTTGTGAACCTTGCGGGACAAATATAGTACCTTATCCATTGAGCACTGGCCCGGATTGTGGTGACCCCACGTACTTCAAGTTCAGCTGCAACCACTCCACAGGTCAGCTTAGCTTCACTACCACTACCTCCGGGGACGCTACAGTTATTAGGGTGGATGTAGATTCCAGAATGTTCATCATCCAGGTCAACTTTATAAACGCTTATTGTCGAGGTGGAAACTGTAGTGAAACTCTGCAGGTTCCTTCTCCATTTAATGTGAAAAACGATTACCTTTCCCAAGACACAGTAGAGGTTACTTGGCCACCACCGTCCGAACCCATCTGCACTGATTATGCAGACTGCAAGGGTTGGAACCGTTCAAGTTGCAAAGAAACAAAAGATGGAAAAAGGTGTCTTTGTGACACAAACTACCGCTGGGATGGTGTTTCTCTAAATTGTACTACTAATGGTAAGCATGTTATGTTAATTGCCGAAATCAGATGCAACACACCATGTATAATGATCTCAAGAATTCTTTCATGCATACAAATCTAATACTTCATATTTAGATACACTCGGAACAAAATAAAAAAGTTGGGGTATAGAGAAATGTAACATGAAAAAAGCTGGTAGAACTTATTTTATTGTGAGTACACCTAGATGTGAAATTTGAAGTGTTAAATTTGTTTGAATGCAAGAATCCCTCTGACAATTTTACAACTTCTTTTGGTGGTGCTCTTCCTCCTCCTTTCGCAGAAGCAATATCCGTTCCTACTCTTGGTAAAGAGCCAAAAGCAAGTGAAGGAAACTCAGAAAGCAAAACGTCTTTGATTCTTGGGATAACTCTTGCAGGCGTGGTTGTTCTAGCATGTGCAGTTATTTTAGCTTATGTATGCAGAAGGAAAATAACTCATAAGAAAGGTGACATTATTTTTGGTTGGAACTCTGAAATGATTGGGAATCTTTCATCTGCATAAAGCTATCAGTTGCATAAAAGTAATTAATGTTATGCATCTATTTAAAATTCAGACAAGGAAAGCATTCAAAGAAATCAAGCGCGCTTCCATGACAGTGTAAGACATGTGAAGGACTTGATTGAGGTTGAGGGATTAGAAGAAAAAGACAATGAAGGCATAGAGGTGCCGTATTTTGATTTTGAGAGCATACTAGTAGCCACTGATAACTTCTCAGACGCAAATAAGCTTGGAAAAGGTGGTTATGGGCCGGTCTACAAGGTGATACAGAGGCTGCTCCATTTTAGTTTTGTTACTTTCTTTGCCAACCAAGTTTTAGGTGATGACATATGTTGGTTTTTGTCTACAGGGTAAGCTTCAAAGTGATGAAGTTGTTGCAGTGAAGAGGCTTTCGAGTGTTTCATCCCAAGGCCTGCAGGAATTCAAGAATGAGGTTGTTTTGATAGCGAAACTTCAACATCGAAACCTCGTTAGGCTAAGGGGCTATTGCATCAAAGGAAATGAAAAGATTTTACTTTATGAATACATGCATAACAAAAGCTTGGACTTGTTTATTTTTGGTTAGTTTCACAATTTGTTTATCAGTAGTTTTAGTCCATTTCAAATGCATCATGTTGGCTAATTTTATTGTTTTTGGTTGGAAATGGAAATCATGAAAGATCCCATGAAAAGTCAACTTTTGAACTGGCAAATGCGGTTTGACATAATCCTAGGAGTTGCTCGAGGGATGCTTTATCTTCACCACGACTCTAGACTTAGAGTAATTCATAGAGATTTGAAAATCAGTAACATTCTTCTAAATGAGGAGATGCAACCAAAAATTTCGGACTTTGGATTGGCGAAAATAGTCACAGGCAAAGAGACAGAAGCAAACACAACAAGGGTTGTGGGTACTTAGTAAGTTAATTTTATGTTGAATAGTTGACAACTTTTGTATGCTTTAGTACCATTACGTTTAAACCTAGACCTAGATAGCTTTTACACATGCCCAAAACATATGATGATGATTTTTTGCAGTGGATATATGTCTCCTGAGTATGCATTGGATGGACTTTTCTCAACCAAATCTGATGTTTTCAGCTTTGGTGTAGTCGTGCTCGAGATTATCAGTGGGAAAAAGAACGTGGGATTCTATAATTCTCAGCAATTTTCAAGCCTTTTGAGTTTTGTATGTTTCACCCAATGCCTTCCTCTTTGTTTTTTCCCCAATCAATTTTATTTAGCGATCCATTTCTTATTATTTTTTCCATCACAATTGTTCCAGGCCTGGACACTATGGACAGAGAATAGGTTGTTGGATTTAATGGACATGTCTCTAGGTGAAAGTTGCAATACCAGTCAACTTGTTAGGTGTGCACATATTGGCCTCTTGTGTGTACAAGATGAACCGGGTGATCGGCCAACCATGTCAAATGTTGTAACATTGCTTGATAGTGAGACTTCAATACTTCCAACCCCAAAACAACCAACTTTTTTTGCGAACAGAGGCCAGTGTATCACAACTTCTTCCAGTAAAGCAGAAATAAGTATGCAATTTGAAAGTTCCAGTCAAGAAGTTGAATACAGCACGACGGGGCTATAATGAGATACTACTGCTTTCGTAAGGTGCTTGTTTCATTTTGTTATCTTCCTAAGCACCTGAGTTCCAAACTCATCAAGGTTTTAACATAATTGTGGCAATGCTAATTGGCTTTATATAGTCATAATAATGGAAATGAATTTCTGTATTGTACAGGAATGCATTTTTATACAAACTGCAGTTCATGATAAAGCTATGATTTTTTACCGCTAATGTTTAAAACACTATCGCCTATGCTCTATTTCATCTGCAGAGACGTAGAGATCTTTTAGTTACGGTCTTAAGGGCACACATCAGGTGACAAGTGTATCGGTGTATGTTTGGTATTGAAATTTATTTTTTTCAAAAACTCTTTTAATAATATTTTGATTCTATAAATATAAAATAAGCTAACTAAAACACTAAGGGTATATTTGGTTACGGAGTAAAAATAGGGATAAATTTTCCATGGATAAATTTTATATGTAGATTTACACAAAAAGCTCATCCATAAAAATTTACACCTCATTTTTACCTCTAACCAAACACACCCTAAATTTACTTCTTGTAAAGTAATTTATGAATAGTCAAAAGCAGCCCACTAGTGAAGAATTGCAATATTGTTGGAGAATTGCTTTTAGATGACTGATCACTGATGACTCAAGCATACCATCCAAATCCAAGAGACCATCTTTTATCGTTGATCTTATATGGTTTCTGTGTTGAGAGTGATCAATTGAAGAATGCATTCAACTTGTGTGGGTCAAAAAAATGAACAAAGACAAGTCACACCAGACAATAAAGCCCTGATTTTTTCTTTTAACGGAAAAAAGTGTGGTGAGAAGAGTATCAGCTTGCGTGGAAAACACGTTAAGAACGACTTGGATAATAGTCTCTGTGTTGGATTTGTAAAGAGGCTCAGGCAGACACGAGCAATAGTTTTCTGAAGACAATTCAATCATTACTTGTTCCTGCCCTGCCGAAAAGATGTGAAGAAACATAGGAGTGAATTATTGTTGTGTGGATGAATTGAATGTTTGGCATCAATCAGCTGTAGGATCAATAATTTTCTTTTCACCATTGTATGTGACAAATTCATGAAACATTGTTCACTTCTCTGAATATTGCTTCACAGTAGCCAAAACGTCCCCAGAATCTTCATCATTATCAGTTTGAACATAGCCATGAATGGAGCTTAGGCTTTACCTGCCTTCCTGAGAGGGCAGCACAACTTGGAGAAAGGGGCTATAGCCTATAGGGCACTTAAGTGTAGAATATATCAATCTTACTGCAAATAATTGTTATAATGTTGTATAGTTCGATTTTGATGCAGCAATAACTGATAAATATGTTGAGTATGGATTTGGACATATTTAATACTGATTAATGATTTAATGTAGATAACAATATAAGATTTGGTCCGTAGGTTCATCATTGGCTTTATTTGACTAACATCACTCTTAGAATTTGCTGGACGTAACATCCTTGGTCATGGCATCGGTAATGGATGCAACTTCTTGTGCTAGACACGGTTTTGAAAAATTTTAAGGAAACAAAATTGCACTATTATCAAGAGCTACTCTTGGCTTAGTGGTAAGTCTTTGATCCAACAAATGGTAATTGGCACTGCAGGAAAATTAATTAATTTTTGCTGTCAGCTTTCTCCATTGAAGAGGATAGAAATATCGTGGTCCTGGATGAAAGTGGGAGATCCCAGTAGGGGACAAATGATAAAAGATCATGTTCAATGCTCAGGAAAGTAAAGCTATTGGGAATCTTATTTTATGTGAGAAGCGATAAAGAGCTAGGAAATCAATGAAGATTTTCTGGCAGAGTTTAATTTGCTGATCCAACATATACTAGCTATTCTTGCAGGCATGAAAAATGGATGCAAATTTGGCATTAACTTCATTGATAAGTTATGATGATCCAGCACTGGGGAAATTCTCATTTTAGCATGACCAAGGACAGATAGAATCATCATATCATATGGAGGAGATCGGTCAAGTATTAGAAAAGCAAGCAATTAAATGTGTTGGATCAGATTAGAGATGTCTTCAGCAGAATATCCCCCAGGCCATTCTTTTCCCTTTGTCACTTCACCACCATATGGTGATAGTAGTGACACAAGGATGGTCATGCCTCAATGGGGTCAACTTTCAGTATATGAAGATGGAATTAAAAAACTAAAAGCAACTTTATTATTATTATTATTATTTTGGTGTGGGGAAAGAGCAATTTTTTTTTTTTGGTACATGGAAGAAAGCGACTTTATTTTGTTGTTTAGTGCTTTGCTGCTATATATATATATATATTCCTTGATGTGGAGCATACTAATCAACTTTTATGTAACAGTTTCCAGTACAACGACTTTTATCTAATCTAATGACTTATTCGGTGTACCTAAATTCTCCTCAAAACTCTAGCTATAGTTTTTGAGCACTATAGAGGACTAATAATTAGCAGCAACAGTACAATATCTAGTCGAATAAAAACGAGACAGATAAGAGAACTAGTGGCCTTTTAATTACACCCTGTTAGTATAGGACTTAACCAAGTGGTGTCTTCTATGGTTTACGTTTACACTCACATTAGTAGTCTTCAACTTATGGTTTACATTCACCAAAGCTTCTTCTATTCCACCATTAATTATTGCGGTCGTAGGTGCGTGCATTTGGATTTCCTATGGAATTCAACAATGAATAAGTACCAACCTCGTGCTAGTTTGCCATACACATTTTGGCTGTTCTCATCCCATGCACATTAAAAATAAAAATTAAAAAAAAAGAGAGAAAAATACACTGCTTCACTTCTTTTGCTGGCTTACCTTAATTAAAACATGCGGCAACTTTTAAGGTTCTTATTTTAGTCCAATGGTTATGGTCAAAATATTACTCTAATAATAAGATATGTGATTTGGACCGCATGCCCTGCATTTCAAATAATTTATAACTTTGCACAGTAGAGCCGAGCCTTAGGAGGCTTGAGCCATGTCCTGCACACTTTTCTCTGTTTTTCTTTTCAATTATTTTTTATTGGGTAAAGTTTAGGTGAGATTATGCTATCTGTTCACGAAATATGTAAGAGCCAGTAAGAATGATTGAATCAAAGGCTTTTTTGTTGACTTTGTTCGACAGTTCAAAATTAAACTCTTTTCTAAAATAAGTATTCAGAAGGAGAATAACTCTTAAGAAAGGTAACGATTTTGTTCATTTATTTTAGAATTCGGAATTGCTTTGGAATCTTTCATGTGCATAAAGTTAATCTTTCTGGCCAGTTCCATAAAAGTAATCAATGTTCTGCATATATTTGGCAATTTAAGAACAGAAAAGAAAGCAGAGAAATCAAGAGCGCTTCCATGACAGTGTAAGGCATGTGAAGGACTTGATTGAGGAGGGGGGATTAGAAGAAGAAGACAATGAAGGCATTGAGGTACCCTATTTTGATTTTGAGAGCATACTAGCATCCACGGATAACTTCTCAGATGCAAATGAGCTTGGAAAAGGGGGTTATGGGCCGGTCTACAAGGTGACATGGATGCTGCTCCATTTTAGCTTTGTTACTTTCTTGCCAACCAAGTTTTGGAAAATGACATATATGTTGGTTTTTTTTCAGGGCAAGCTTCGAAGTGGCGAAGTTGTTGCAGTAAAGAGGCTTTCGAATGTTTCATCACAAGGCCTACAGGAATTCAAGGACGAGGTTGTTTTGATAGTGAAACTTCAACATCAAAACCTTGTTAGACTGAAGGGTTATTGCATCAAAGGCAATGAAAAGATTTTACTTTATGAATACATGCATAACAGAAGCTTAGACTCGTTTATATTAGGTTAGTTTCACAATATGTTTACCAGTGTATTTTACTATTTTAGTGCCATTTCAAATAGATCATGTTGCCTAATTGTATTGTTTCTGGTTGGAAATGGAAATCATGAAAGATCTGATGAAAAGTCTGCTTTTGGATTGGCAAAAGCAGTTTGATGTAATTTTAGGAGTTGCTCGAGGGATGCTCTATCTTCATCAAGACTCTAGACTCAGAGTAATTCATAGAGATTTGAAAATTAGTAACATTCTTCTAGATAAGGAAATGCAACCAAAAATTTCAGACTTTGGCTTGGCGAAAATAATAGCAGGCAAAGAGACAGAAGCAAGCACAACAAGGGTTGTCGATACTTAGTAAGTTAATTTTAGGTGTATGATTGAATAGTTGACAGCTTTTAAATGTTTTGGTACCATTATATGTAAACCCAGATGGCTTTTACACATGCCAGAAACATATGATGGTGATTTTTTTGCAGTGGATATATGTCTCCTGAGTATGCATTGAATGGAGTTTTCTCAACCAAATCTAATGTGTTCAGCTTTGGTGTAGTCCTACTTGAGATTATCAATGGGAAAAAGAACATCGGATTCTATACTTCTGAGCAATTTTCAAGCCTTTTGAGTTTTGTATGTTTCACCTAATGTCCTCCTATTTCTTTTTTTTCTCCCTTCAATTTTATTTAGCAACCCATTTCTTACTATTTTTTCTGCCAAAATTGTTCCAGGCCTAGACACTATGGGCAGAGAATAGGTTGTTAGATTTAATGGACATGTCTCTAGGTGAAAGTTGCAATACAAGTCAATTTATTAGGTATGCACATGTTGGCCTCTTGTGTATACAAGATGAACCGGCTGATCGGCTAACCATGTCAAATGTTGTAACATTGCTTGATAGTGAGACTTCAATCCTTCCAGCCCCAAAACAACCAACTTTTTTTGGGAGCAGAGGCCAGTCAATCACAACTTCTTCCAGTAAACCAGAAATAAGTATGCACTTTGAAAGTTCCAGTCAAGAAGTTAAATAAAGCATGATGGGGACATAATGAGATACTACTGCTTTAGTAAGCTGCTTGGTTCATTTTGTTATCTTCCTAAGCACCTGAATTCCAAATTCATCAATGTTTGAGCATAAATGTGGCAGTGCTAATTGGCTTTATATACTCATAATATTGGAGATGAATTTCTTTCTTGTATAGGGATGCATTTATATGCAAATTGCAGTTCACGATAATGCTATGAGTTGCCTATGCTTTATTTCATGTACAGAGAGGCATAGAGACCTCTGTGTTAAGGTCTTAAGGGCAAATAGCAAGTGACAAGTGTATTAGTGTATGTTTGGTATTGAATTTTTTTTTCCCTTTTCAAAGACTCCTTTAATGAGATATTGCTTCTATAAATATAAAATAAGCTAACTAAAACACTAAATTCACTTCTTGTGAAGTAATTTGTATATAAATAGTCAAAAGTAGCCCACTAGTGATCTTTGCTCAAGACTTGAGCTGAATCCATCGGCTGAGTTTAATTTGGACATGATTTGCAATACTGTAGAAGAATTGCTTTTAGATGACTAATCACTGATCACTCAAGCATACCATCCAAATCCAAGAGACCATCTTTTATCCTTAATCTGTGCAAAGTACTTTATTGGCTGCTGCTTTCCAATGCATTTAACTTGTGTGGGTCAAAAAATGAGCAAAGACAAATCACAGTAAACAATAAAGCCCTGGCTTTTTCTTTTGACAAAAAAAAAAAAGTGTAGTGAAAAGAGTATCAGCTTGTGTGGAAAACATTGCTGAGAAAGACTTGGATAGTAGTCTGCGTTGGTTTTGTAAAGAGGCTCAGGCAGACACGAGCAATAGTTTACTTTGTGGTGTGATTTTCAGCTGCAAGGGATATGTGTATCATATTATGAGGTTCTTTGTATGTAATTGTTAGTGTTTTATCTTTTGACACTAGTTTTGAATTAAGAATCTGTAGAATTTGGTTTTTCTTGGTTTGGCTATTACTTTATTGTAGATTGACTTTTTATTATAATTCCAACAGCAGGAAAAGTGCTAAAAATGGAACTATGCACTATGTGAGTATGATACACCTAAGTGTAAGTTTTATAGACTATGAGGTAGAGAAAGCAAAAGTTCAATTCACTAGCAAAATGATGAGTGATCCAAACACTATGATGTTCTGTGAGTTGTCTATAGCAAAAGAAAATGGACGTGAAACACAAATGAAGAACACATAATGACCGTCAAGTTTCTAATTTTATCAATGTGTGTGTAGTTTTTCATTTTGTTTTGCAGGTACATGAGGCCTTTGGGGTTTTAATCAATAAAAGGAAGAATGGTTGTAATGGAGGTGGTGTGTGGAGTGATACACAATGATGAAAATCTTAAGCATGAGGCGGAGACATATATAGGGTGACTGATTCTATGAGTCAAAGGGATCAATAGAGCATGAGTAAGAGTGTAATATGTTTGAGTTATGTTGAGTGATACACTATGTTAGGACTTCTAAATTAGGACATTGAGTGTGCATGTGTGTTTCAGTGTTTGGGTGTGTATGTTGGTGTCATTTTAGGTGTGTGTTGGTGTTGAGTTTGATTCAAATTCTTAATTAAAGATTATCGTTATTAATAGTTTCAAATTTTAGAAATATTTGGAGAAAATTTGGAAGAAAAAGATTTGAAGGAAAAAATATGGAAAATATTTTTAGATTTGAAAAATTATTAGAATTTTATCTAAAATTGAAAATTATTAATGGTTAGGATTTCGGTGTAAATTTGTGTGTAAACTATTATAAATAATAGTTTTGATAATTGTTTAGAGATCACTGGAAACTAGAATTGAGAGATTAAAGACATAGAAAGTGGAGATGGAGAAGGTGATGATAAGGATTGCATGGATGATGAAGAGGAAAGTAATGAGAATGATGTGATGCTTCGCTATTGATAGAGGGTTTGCAGCTTTTGCCAAAAAATTTACACTAAAAGAAAGTTTGCAGCTTATGCCAAAAAAATTGTATTGACGAGGACTTGTAGCTTTCATCAGAAAATTTGCTTTGATGAAGGGTTTGCAACTTTCACTAGAAAAGTTGTATTGATGATGTTATGTTCCATGAATTGTGCCAGTGCAAGTGAAGATAGCTTGTATCGAAAGTTTTCCTAACAATACGGTGTTAAGTGACATGTTTAGTGAATAACAATAGATTAGTTTGAGATTTGTTAAGATTAGTGATTGTATTCCTTATTAAATAAGTATATTGATTCGTGAGGTCATAGACGTAGGTAGTTGAGGCCAAATTATATTAATTTTCTTGCGTTGCCTTATTGATTTATGTTGCAAGGGATTCATTACCAACAATTGGGTGCTATATGTTGACACTCAGATGTTGCTAATGTTTATCGTCTCAGGAACCTTTAAGTATTCTCTATTCTAAACAGATAAAGGAATTTTTCTTAATGCAGTTAAGTATGCTTATGTTAAAAAAATAGGAGGAAAAGAAAAGAAGTCATGATACAGAAGATCAATTTAGGCTTTCATGTGGTGAGTAATATCCACAACAAATTGAGCTACGGATGTAGCAGGTGGTTTCATATCTGCCTCTTCAATGTTTATCTATCCATAGCAAATTGGCATTTGGATGTTACAAATTGGGTGGCTTAATAGCATTGCCTAAGGGGTTGAAAAGGAGGTTGACCATATGGTGCAGTTTTTATATTTTCTTAGTTGTTTTGTTGTTCACAATCTTGCTGCGAATTGTTGATGTGGAACACATGCTTTAGTGATGTCTTTAGTGAATTTAGTGCTAGTATAGATTGTCTAATGCATTTTGTGATTATTTAACAACGCTCATGGTGGCACAAACCTGATCATGTAATTTATTTGATGGCACCTTTTTTCTTGTCTTTTTAAATTTTCTTGGTTTTGGTGTGTTTTTGGTTTTTTGGACCTGTGAACTTGTATTTGTTTAGGAGGCCCTTGGGCTTTCACCTCTACCTCTCTCTTCCACGAGATATTTTGATAAGTGTCTATCTATATTAAAAAAAATTGAAAATTTGTATTGGAACGTATGTTTCTCCATTTATAGTGCACAACAAACACACTATATAAGTAACTAGTATTGTCTTTCATTATTGTCACATATAAAACTTGATCAAATACATCACAACACCACAATCACCATTTTTTAACACATATACTTCTTATTTGTAAGGTTTAATATCTAAGTAGCTATAAAAAATATAGAACATATGTAATCATCGACCTAAAACTATAAAAGTGGAGAAAGTTCCATCAGACATTATTGCAATAGATGCAGTTGCAAAGGAACCAGTTGAGCCAAAGATGTCTCCCTGAGCATTTATATTTGACTCAACAAAGACAGGGATTGTAGGTTGCAAGTGCTCAGGTAAACCCTTGCCTTTAAGTAGGAATATTACTTCAGACATTGTTAGCCTCAGTGTAGGTGATGCTTGAGTGCAAAGTAAAGCAATCCCTGTGATTTTCTTTACTTCTTCCACATCATATTCATTAAGGTCTAAGCTTTTGTCCACCAACTCCATGTCTATGCCTATCTCATGCAATTTCCATGCTTGTTAAAATGAAAGATTAAACAAAAAGGCAAAGAACAAAGGTCATATGGGAAAGAAAATACTAGTATGAATTTACTTAGCTTATTGAAACAACTTGACATGAGTTCATATTTAGCGAGTTAGACCGCTTTATTCCATACAACAACACCTTTATTTTTAATTAAAAATTCTAGCAATGTTTCTAATTGTATATCATTGCTTTGTGATAAAATGTTGAAGAAAAAAATTAGGTATATATTGTAATGAGAAACTCTTACCCGTCGAAGAAGGTATTCATCATGACCATTGTCATCAATCCTCATTTCTGTATTCTTTTGACCACTTATGATTTCTAGGACTACAACACCATAGCTATACGTATCAGCTTTCTCTAATAATTGACCTTGGATTGCATATTCAGGTGCAGTATACCCCTTGATGATTCCATAACATTCTTTTCGTAATTAAAACAAATATTTATAAGAATAGTTCATGTCATTTTTTTCCTTACATGACAAGTTATGTGGAGACAAGATAAATACAAGTAGGGAATTTTTGTTAGCATGGTATATTTGTTGACTTGACATGAGACATAAGTAATATAATTAGGTGAGTACAAGCTAAGTAAGTGTCAAAGTACGCACATATCAAGGTAAGATAATATGTTATATACATTTGTGAAAAAAAAGTAAAATATTAAAGCATGTCCAAATAATGGAAATGACACATATACTTTAAACATGAATAACCTCTTTAAAATGTGTGGGCCTATTTAGGATATTATCTCTTTCTTCACTTAAGTTACATTAAAAAAGAAATTAAAAAGAAGCATGACAATATCCATTTCTAAGATTTATACAAAGCTTGAAGGTATATTTTACCCACAAAAGTTTACAAAAAAATTAAAGTCACAAAATTTTATTCATGTTGAGTTACAATGATCCTGTAACTCCTGTGCTTAAATGAGATTGATCCCCTGGGAAAAGCCATGCCAACCCAAAATCAGCAATTTTTGGCTGAAATTCATCATCCAAGAGGATATTGCAAGTCTTTATATCTCTATGTATGATAGAAACATGAAATTCCTCATGTAGATAGGCTCGTCCCCTTGCTGTGCCTAATATTACATCACAACATTGTTTCCAGTTGAGGGAATCCTCTTTATTTCCTGCTTCCAAAGTTAAAATATTCAAGACATGAGTAAAAAAAGAGGCAAAAGAGAGGTAATATGATGGCGATTCAAGAAATACTTATATTGGATTATCACAAAAGTTACCAAACAATAGTCTGTTAAGGCTTTTGTTTGCCATATATTCATAAACAAGGATTCTCTTTGGGCCTTTACTGCAACAACCAAGCAATCTAATGAAATTTCGATGGTGCACATTACTTATAAGCTTTACTTCACTTTTGAAGTTATCCTCCATCTTGTTGGGTTGATCTAGAATCAATTTTTTGACTGCAACAATTTTTCCATTTTTCAAAGTACTCTGTCCAATACATATAGCATGTAACACAATTTAAATCATGGAATAAAAGTGATTTGGTTCTATTTTTAAAGGACATCTTAGAATATTTTTTTATCTTTTTAAAATCTAAGTTGACAAGTTAGAAATAAACTCTCAAAGTTATTCTTGTCTTTGAAGGTGATCTTAGTCGAATAAGAAATGTTTTCTTTTTTAAACAAATTTCTTTTAGACATCAATATACTCGAACAATGTAGAATCATGTAAATGTGAATATGGTAAGCAGTAATTGAGGTAATTTTTTTTTTTATCGGGTGACTTGTTAGATAACTGAAATGTATAATAGAAAGGTCCCAATCAAACAATACGAACTACTTGAGGCCTGTTTGGTTTGAGTTTCCAGTTTATAGTTTTCATTCTCAGTTTTTCCGATTTTGTAAAAGAAATGTTAAAATTTCTAAAAATTATAAATTTCAATTTTCAGTTTTTATTTCCAATTTTTGATATTTCCTTTACATAATCCTGAAAACTGAAAAACTGAAAATAAAAATTAAAAATTGAGATAAAACATACCCTAGATTTTTTTTTTTCCCTTTCAAAGAATGACATTGCATTCAATCATGAATAATGAAAGAAACAATACAGTGGTCCAGTGGAGCCATTAAATAATTAAAGAAACAATAACTAAAATTTCTAATTATTGATACATGATTCCCCATGTTTCCGCACTCAAGCAACTTTATGTAAAATTCAATATCTGCAGTTATTAATACGCGATTCCTCAGGTAACGATGCCAAGAAAATTTAGGTTCACATTACATTACCGATGAAATATCGAAAACCAACTTAAGTTTACCGTGTATACATTGCCAAAGCCCCCTTGTCCTAGTTTATTTTCTTCACTGAAATTGTTTGTTGCAGCTTTCAAATCATTATATTTGTAATTAACTGGACCCCTCAACTCAGTTGCCCCCAATATATCACCTGCAAATTAAAAGATTAAATTTGAGTTTCTTAATAAATAAATGAGGACAGAGAAGTTTTATTCAACACCACACTACAACCAAGCCTTATTCCAGTAGGTGATATCAATGCAATAAGTAAATTGAAAGCACCACATTAGAAACTTTCAAAATCTTTTTACCACCGGTAATCCTCTTTCCTGCAGTAGAGAGAAAAGGTTTGTCATCAAATATAATATATATCTCTTATGTTACAATGTACATTCATTTTATTTAGATATGTGTTCGCCCGTAGTTCCTTGGTATCTAATACTCTCACCTCGATATATAGTATCTATATGGCGTTTACATACTAAATTTTCACAAACATGCTCCTATTCTATTATATGTTGGTGTGAAAAGTACATGCATACACTTGTAAACAGACCTCTTTATCTAAATATACTTGTAAACAGACCTCTTTATCTAAATATATATTCATGCTCTAAATATGCTAATGCAAGCAAAATATAGTCACAGTATTTTTATTCAATTCACTATTTTACATATACACGGTGAATCCTATTAAAATTGATATTATGAATTGGTTAAAATTAAAGTGAGTACATTTAAGTCATTATTATGAAATTAAATTATTATATTAAATAAAAAGATATATGCTTTGTTTCATAAATTTTGTGTTTGTATGCTACATTTTATGAGATTATAAAATATTAATATAATATAGTTAAATTCAAACGTATATAAATACAAAAAAATATGAGTTTTTTTAAAGTTGTTAACTCTTAACTTTAATAATAAAAGTATATATTTAAAGCAACAGAGTTTCAACTATCTATATCTTTTTCAAAATTCATATCTTTCAATTAGAATTTCTATTTTTTCTTGTGAACTGTGAATATACTAGTTAAGTTATTATAATTTTTTATTTCAAAATGTTCAAATTTTTTTATAAATTAAGATATATTTTTATTTAAATTTTAAATTATATAATATTTAATCTTTTACATATTGTAAGTTTATGTTAATATTTTATTTTAAATTAAATTTTTTTTTATTTAAGTGTCTTTCTACTAAAATTTATTGTATTATATAATATCTAGGTTTAAATCAAAATTATAATTATGGTTTAAATTAATTTATAATTTCATGTCATGATAATAAACCGTGCGATGCATGGCCCGCGATGGCTAGTATGGTGAGAATGATGGATTAAAAATCAACAAAAAATTTTAGAGGAACTGAAACAAAAACTGTCTTATATTTATTATAAGACCAAAAACATATTTAAACCAAAAATTATGCTAATAAATAAATTTTATGAGTAACGCTACAATAGCTAGAACTTTTTGTCAGTTCGCCAAAAGTCAATTAAGATAACTAGAAAAGTCAGGGCGGTGAAAGTTATCAATTCATCCGGTCATTAAAAATAAGGTCGCATCATTCCAACAAAAATTATTGCAAATTAAAAGTTGTGAATGAAAAAAAAAAAACAAAACTTGTTATTTAGTATTTTCTAAATTCTATATAGTGTTTAATTTTAATGTAATACTTGGTCATGTAAAATATTTTTACATTGTCATAAATTAAAATAGTTTATTTGAATGAATTTTCAAGTATTAGATATCAGAGTTAGTTATCATATATATATATATATATATATATATATATATATATATATATATATATAAAACTGATGTAACGATATATACATACATGACTCGAATCGAAGAACGTGTAAGGAAATTTTAAGTAGATATATACCTTGTTTTGGGTATGGTGTGAGATCAATGGCGGGGTATTCACCAAAGAAGGGTGTCTGCGAATATCTCATAAAACGTCCTGATTAAAGTGCTGTACCATCTGTATTGGAAAGGCAACTCTGCACGTTTGCGGATACGGCTGCCATGCAATCTGAACAAGTGCTCTCAGTGGCAGTTTCAACACACTGTGCAACAGCATAAATTTCACCCCCACCACCACCCACTTGTGTCTTAGTAGCTGCAAAGAAGCCTTTAGTGCTTGGTGTTACTGTCTGAAGATGCGTCGTAGCTTGTTTTCCAGCTGCATCAAAAGCAGTGGCTTCCTTTGCAGTCTTGTTCCCACATTTTACGCCAAGACTGCTTTGTACCGTGGTCTCAGAGAAGAAAAAAACACCGGTCTCGAACCTAAATACATTTTGAAACCAAGCAAATAACTTTACACAGGAGTATTTTTTTTTTTTTTTTGTAGTTTAGAAATTACACTAGTTGTAATAAAGTATGAACTTAGGATATCATACATACTCTCTAAATCTCTCGTCACTAAACTAATCTGTCATGACCCAACCTATGTCATGACCAGCGTATAGAGAACATCTTCTCTAGTAAGCCTTAACACAATATTTTTGTAGGAAAACGGACAAAGTTTCCTCTATTTTTTGAATATTTCCCAATCAAAAAACAACCAGCAATATATTTCTCAATAATTTCACAATACTTGGACATTAAGCATTCTCAGAATGCGTCCTTCAAGTACATAATATCAATATAGTTCAACATAAAACTAAATTAAGTTTACAAATCCTTTTCAAAGCATAACCTATATAATTAAGTCATAAGTTCTCAAATATAAGTACAATACAAGTCCAAGGCACCTGCCTGTGACATATGGAACAAGTGATATCTATAGGCTAAAACAAAATATAGATAAAAACTAAAAGGGCCTTTATAAAAAGGTTCACCAACTTAAAATTTATTAAGATTGTACCGGAGGAACACCAGAACTAGCACCAGTACCTGTATCTGAAAAAGGTGAAAATATAACGGGGTGAGTTTTGCAACTTAGTGAGAGATAAGATATCCATAGTTTACTAAATGCAATTATAATACAATATAAGCATAATAATGTATATGTATTCATAAAAAATATGAATCTAGCCATAACATGAGATTTCTTGATAACATAACCTTATATAATCACATAATTCCAAGTATAATGGGGAGTTATCCAAAGCAGAATAATAACAAGTCCAGACATGCCAATATCATGTGCAGGTTAGCACCACACCTGCTAACTGGAGTTGGCCCGTAGCCATACAAGTCCAGACATAACCCAAGGTCATGTGCGAGTCAATACCACACCTGCTAACTGGAGTTTCTCACGGTGCACTGAGGCTAACGTCCCTGCCGTTAACTACAGATTCTAGCTATAGAATTTTCCCAAATTAACTCAAAATCATGCATATTACATAATATAAAAGTAACATAATATGCTCTCAAATTTAATATTCATTACAGTTCAACTCAAAATATTTAAATAAGCATAATAATCATATTATGGCCTCCAAATAAAAGTTTTTCATTTCAAACATAAAGCCACATTTTCAATAAATAAATTATTTTCTTCTATATCAACATACTTTCAGCTCTTTATATAATTTTATATTATTTATCATGCATAAAGCAACCTACAGATATACTATCTACTTACAACTATTGGTTCAAAGAGCCGAAGAACAACTCCTTTGATGCCACCAATTCAAGTGTTGATGAGCAATTGCTCTATTGCTCTAGGAATAAGACAATATTAATATTTGTGAGCTAACAATATCACCAATTTATATAAATTAGCTCCAAATTAATAAAAGCCCCAAATTCTAGAATTCAAGAAACCTAACAATATTCCTAAAATAATCAGAAATTTTAATAATTTAAACAGAGTAGTTTATCAGCTAATTTACCACTTGAAGTGTAGAATTGGTGAAGAAAATCACTTCAATCCTTCCTAAGCTTCAAGTTCTCTCTAATGGAGTTAGAGAGAGAAAGTGGAGGTAGGAGAAGGAAAGAGGGAGAAAGACATGGTGAAGGGGATGAGGAGGAAGAAGAGATGATGATAATGGAGGTAGTGGTGATAATTGTTGAAGATGGAAGCAAAGATGATGAAGAATGGAGATGAGGGAGAGGAAGAGAGAGAGAAGTGAAGAGAAAGAAGGGAGGAGAGGTTAAGGGAGAGTGAAGGAAAGTGAGGGAGAAGAAGAAGATAAAGAAAGAGAGAGAATAATAATAGTCTATACCACTTAAGGTGCACGATGGTCCTTATCTCTTTTTTTTCTGGTTATCACATAATCCTAGTGGCTTCCTGTGCATTTGCATTCCAATTCAAACCTGTTAATATGTTATTGTCAAAAACAAAATATCGAAATACTTTACACAATTAGTTCATTTTTGTATCACTTGCGTCCCAAATAATTATAACCAGTTAATAATTACTGCTGTGCTCAATATTTTTATTTTTTATTTTTGTTTGTTTAACTATCCACCATAAAAACTAAACAAAATCAAATCAATGTAGGCATATAAAAAAATTCAAATAAGCACAAAGTTATTGCATAACAAAATGGAACAGTTGTAATAACTTATTGATAGGTATATGAAAGAGTTTAATTTCTAAGCACATTGTCATTCAATCAAATCATCTCATTTGCAAAAACTTTCAAATAGTCAGTGTGAGACTTAATTATTTTTATTAATATAGCTAAATATGAATGGATAATAATGTAAAAATGTTTTACACTATTAGTGTATAGAAAAATTTAACTCTGAAAACAATTCTATCTATTTTCATTTCTTGACAAATTTTTTAAAAATTTATTTTTTTTGCTGAAATTGTATTATGTATATATATCTATATATGAAGTAGAAGAAAGGGGGAAGAGGCAAAAGAAAAACTAATAAATAATAGTATTAATTGATGATGGAACCAATAAAACCTTGTTATAGGAATTTTTATCCTAAATGATATGTCGTTTTTTTCATCTTTTGAATGGAGGTCTTTACTCTCTGAATTTATTCAATCATCTTCTTTTAAGTCTTAACAAATTCATACAACAATTTTGGTAAATAATTCTACATATATATACATATATATTTTATTGGTGGATTTAAGGTTTAGGGTTTATTGGTGGATAACAAGGTTTTAAATTGCAGATCTCACATTATGTGATGAACCACAATATTACGGTTGAGATGGTACACAACTATATTCCAGTACTCCAATTGGAGTAAATCCAAATCACAAATAAAAGAAGTCAAATGTAAGGGAAAGCTGCTCTTGTAACATCTGCATGCATCAGACTACAATGGGCTGCATCATACCACAACAGACTTCATTTTAAATTATAAATACACAAAAATTTCACTTTGCAACCGGAAAATATACGGTGAAAGTTGCAAATGCGGTTTCAAACCTTGGTTGATATTATGCTATTGCAATCTAAGCAAGTGAAATATTCTATATAAAGAGAAAAGGAGGAAAAGAAAAAAGAAGAATGATACTAATATTTTATGAGTGAATGAATTATGTAGCCTATATATAACTGATATAGCTGTTTTATATATACCTGAGGAAGCACCCTTCATAGACGACTCTGGCACCAGTGGCTTTGGAATAGTCGCGGATTTGGATGGTGGCAGTGTCGAAGCAAGAAAGACAGTCCTCTCTGGAGAGGTAGTTCCTTCTAAATTGCAGACCGCATCACATGATGCAACCGCAATATTGTGGTTACGGCAGTACCCGCAACGGCATCGCACCGCAATTGCAGTGTGAATTTAAATCACAAAAAAACCTGCGATGAAACGGCGTTGCGGCCACAACGGAACGGTGTTGCAGCCGCAATGGAACGCATCCAATCCATCGTCCCCTCTCCTGTTTATATCAGCCTTCTAGTACATCAATTTTTGTCCCTTCTTTATTTTTCAAAGAAAAGATTCTCAGTATTCAGTATTCACAAATCAAAAGAGAGAAAGAAAAATTTCCCATCAATCATCAATAAATCAAAACAAATGGTGGTGGTCGAAGGGAGAGAAAGAGGAAGAGGAAGATGGAGAGTTCTATGCCAACCCAAAAACGAACCTTGTCACTATGACGGTGTGACTACTCTCCTTCAGCTTCGCATTCTCCATCGGCAGCCCAGAAGGAGCAAGCTCTGTTCTTTTGCCTTTGTCATTTTTGTTTTTTTTTGTGGTCAATAAGTGTAGATCTAAGTTCTTTGTGACTTGAGAGGAGGAAGATTGTGATTCTTCCATTTTGAAAAATGAAAAATGGAAATACTGAGAAGAAGAGTTGTGTGAGTGATGTGCCCACGCTCCCATCAAATGAAGAAGTCCGTCGGACTCTATAGATGGAGTATTTCATTTAACATTTTTATATATATAATATACTTAAATATATTAAGAAGAGTGTAGAAAAACTGAAGAAGTGAACGGGATGCAAGATGCAGGCTTTTTTTTAACTTTTTTTAAACTTTTCTACATATAATATAATAAAATATATATGATATAATATAGTTAAGTGTGTGTATATATGTATATATATATATATATATATATATATATATATGCAAAAGGTTCTAACGGGTGCATTTTTTTTAAAAAAAACGGTCTGAAGGAGGTAAGCAGGCAGGCAACACTTGAATTTTATATTAAAATAAAATATATTGAAAAAAATGTGTTTTGAAAGTATTTTTATTTATATAAAAATAAATAAAAATGAGAATGTGAATTTTATTTTATTATAGTGAAGTGGTATTTTTAAAATTGTGGTCCGATTTATTCATTGCATGGACCAATTAGTGACTTGATTCTAATTTGAGATGTTGAGTTCTTCTTAGAAATTCTAATTTTAGTGTATGATTCTAAAAATATGAGAAGTTTGTATTTAATATGTTTGAGACATAAGTTTGTGTCAGATATATTGGAAACTTATTTATTTTGGTGTTATAATTGTTGTACTTCTCTTATTTTTACATTTTGTGCCAAAAAAAAAAATCACGCTACAAGCTGCAATCCGCATCACAATAGCTGTAGTGCCATAATCGCAAATGGCCAGCCAATGTTGCAATCGCATGACATGCATTTAGAACACTTCCTGCACTGAAACAAAGCATACACTATTGTCCCTCCCAGGGCTTTCTGTGTTGTGGCAAAGTGATTATTGCTCTGATTGCTAATATCTGCTCTCAGCTCTGAAAACATCCCATTGATTTTGGCAAAGAAAATGCGCGCGTTGGTTGCGTTGTTTGTGCTGCATCCTTGATTCAGTAGAAGTGTCTCTGGGTCTGCAACAACAACAACCGCACCTTGGAGATACCATGCCCACCACCATATCAGGGTGAAGGCCACTACCTTAAGGTTCGACATCCTTTATTACGCTTTGTCCTTGTTATTAGTTTCTAACACGAGAGAAAGTGTGTAAATTACTATAGAAACTTGGAGGGGCTTATCGGCAATATACATACGGTCACGAGAGAATTTTATATGCACTGAGAGCAAATCACTGATTTGCCCTGATCCATTCAACTTTTGCCACGTAAACATGGTGGGCCGGCTCTGTTTCTTCAAATTTTTGTTTTCAAAATTATTAAAAGGTTTAACTATGGTTAAGTTAAATGATTTGGTAATTGTTTCATAACTATTGTTATTTTAACATCTAAAAGTAAATGTCCCAATTAGAATATACATTCTATTATTATTAGATGTAATAGATTGATAAAAAAAAATAGAAATTATTATCATAATCAAAAGTGAAGAGTGCTTGTCCAATTCGTTAAAATAACAATTTGCTTGTTTTATAGTTTTTACTCTTAATTTCAAACCCTTATTTCTTTTCCCTCCGCCTCCGCATATGGGTTCGAATCCTTGTCTTAATTTGCTTCCGTCAAAAGTCACAAAGCCCACGGTCTCTCAGTTTTAGCTCACAATGGGGCTGATAACAAGGAAGATTCTCAAAGCTTGGGCATTACAGGTTTTCATTCATATTTTTTCTTCTTTTGGCTTTTTCTTGTATTGTTTATTCACAACGGCATTGACCATTGTAATACATCGTAGCTTGCCATCGTTAATGTATCGTTTTGATTCTTGTTTTTATTAGTAAACTAGAACAACTTTTGTTTTGTTTTTATATTCATATAGTCAAACACACACAAAAAAATTAATAAATTAAAATTAGAATTACTAGACTTATTTCACATTAAATTTTTATCTTTATTTAGTCAAAACAGAAAAAAAAATATCTTTACATTTTTATTAAAATATTTCTTTGCATCCCTAGTTTGGTTTATATTTATTTTTATGTTGTTATATAGATATGGAATCATTACGTGATGATTATGATTCATCACAATCCCCTTAAGTAATGATGAAGAAGTTATTCATATTGAACAAGAGAAAGATTCAGAAATAGTTTCTATTGAAGGAGAAAGTGAAGCAAATCTAATTCATCGTGACCTTTCAACCAAATTATTTTGTTGGCAAGACTGTGAGTGATCCAGGTGAAGCATGTAAATTATATTGTGACTATGTACATACCGCTTGGGTTTTAGTGTAAGGAGATACAAGCAATATACTTCAAGAAGACCTCCACAATTGAAGAGAAAAGAATTTTGTTGTTGGAAGAGGGGATTTAAAAAATAACAAATGCTCATGTGAGGAAACTTTCATGAAGGGAGATACCAAAATTGGATGTGAAGCAATGATAGTCTTTGTGCTTAACAAAGAAGGAACATAGACAGTGGCAAAGTTTATTAAAGAATACAATCATGAATTTGCAGCACTTGAAGAAAGACACTTATAGAAATCTGCACGACGTATTTCTAAGGAGAAAGGAAAGACTTTGATTTCAATGGTCAACGCAGGTATTTCAATAATTAGTACACTCTCATATTTGGTTCATGAAAGTGGTGGAGTGAAGCTTTGGGATTTTCAAAGAAAGATTGCTACAACTATATCAATAGTCAAAAAATTGGTATTGATTGAGGCAGGTGACTCTCAAAGTTTGGTAAATTACTTTAAGGGTAAAGTAGATGATAAAGGTGGAATGTTTTATTTGGATGTACAAGTTGATCAAGAAGGGTGAATGACAAATGTTTATTGGAGAGATGCTCAATCAAGAATTGATTATGACTGTTTTGGTGATGTAGTTGTTTTGTACACTACTTATTGCACAAATAGATACAATCTAGTGTGTGCACCATTTGTTAGAGTAAATCAGCATTGGCAGAACACAATGTTTAGATGTGCTTTTTTATTAGATGAGGCAACTACATCATTTGAGTTGCTTTTTAGTATTTCTAAAATCAATGGGCAATTAGCCACCAAAAGCTATTTTTACAAATCAGGACCAAGCAATGGCGAATGCAATTGAGAAGGTGTTTACTAGCACATCTCATTGACTATGTTTGTGGCATATATCTAAGAATGCAACTTCACAGTTAGGAAATAATGATCAAGGTTTCCATCTTCTGTTCAATAAATGTTTGCAAGGATGTGAATCAAAAAAGGAATTTGAAGACACGTGGTCTATGATGATGTTGAAGTATGATGTCAAGGAGCACAAATGGCTACAAAACCTATCTAAAATTTGAGAAAAATGGTGCACATCAACTCTTAATAAGCATACTTTTGATGGTGGAATAAAATCTTCCCAAAGAAGTGAGAACACAAACAATGTGTTGAATGGAATTGCTAAAAGTCCACTTCTCTCACAAATTTGTTATGGACTTTGAACATTTTGTGAATAGATAGTGGAAAAATGAAGCAAAAGAGAATTACAATTGCCATCAAAGCAAGCATCCACATGCAAATATACAAAGTAGCATTTTGAAGCATTCGTCAGGTGTATTCACCCATAAATTATATAAATTTGTTGAGAAGGAGTATCTTGATGGTATTGGTGCTTGTGACATCCATGAAATCGAACCTGATGGCACTTCATATAAGTTTGAATGTCAGATGCAAGTAAATTACTCAAATATGCATATCGTCCATAACTTGTACATGTGCAAATTTTGTGATATTGGATATTCTTTGTTATAATGCATTTGCTATTCTTAAGCAAAAGAATATACCTACCATTACCATGAAATATATTCCAAAGAGATGGTCCAATAAAGCAAGGAAAAGGGTCCATGATTATAATTGCAATGTTGCACATAAAGATGTAAATGAGGCTGAAATGGTTTTTCAAAACCGTGCAATGAGATATGCTTATGATCTCATACACATGAGCCAAGGAAAAGAGGAGAGAATAAAACTTACGTGGGAGATTTTAGATAATGGTCATGAAGTACTTGAAAAGCTAATGAAAGATTTATCTTTAGATACTAATTGTGTTTATGAGAAGGATAGTATCAATGAGATTAAATCTGGAAATGATGGGCCACCCATTTTGGACCCTCATATTGCAAAGACAAAAGGAGCCCCAATTCTAGGGGGAAAAAAAAGGACACTTTGAAAGAAGAAAAAGAAAACAAGCACCAAAGAGAGGAAAAGAGAAGACTATCACTAGTAAGTAAATTTAGCAATATATCTGTGCAAATATTTTTCAACATATTTTATTTTATACAATTATTATTTGTTATAGGGGCAACAAAGCAACCTAATTTTTCTGAAGAAGGTCAAAGAGTTAATTTGGAGGAGGTTAACCCATCAATAACATCTCAACCAATTGTTTTACAACCTTACTTTGGTTGCCCAACTCAACTTAGTGGCATGAATTTTTATCAAGTAATTTTGGCTATCCATCTTGACATATAAATTTTTCAAAATGTGTCATATAATTTATTGATGACACTCTTTAATTCTACTTTTTTCATACAGGTCTATCCAAATAACAAGTACATGCCTTCTTTTAATGAATCATTTATGTTTACATTATAGGGTGTTAGTTCGGTAAATCATTTATCTCAAGTAATTAGTTTTGAGAGTTTTTCTTTTTACGCATTTATTATTTATTTATTATACTTGTTGCTAACAAATTTTTATATTTTAGGATGATGCTAATTCTCCGTGGAAACCACCATCCACTATATAGATGTACCCTAAAAAAAAAAACTAGCAGATGAAGGCTGATCCTAGTTTAGAGCCTACATTTCTTATTTTGGCCATACTTTTTGTGCTCAAACTTTGAATACTAGTTTTATATTTAGTTATTCTCATTTTTTCTAGTTATCAGTTATGTCAAGAAAATTACTACATGCTGGATAAAAACATTTCTATTTAAATATCTTCTTGAAGTGACATTGTTTGGAATGATTATTGAGACAACAGAAAAAATGCTTTAAACATTTCTAGCATTGTCCAATTTGATTCCCAAATGGATAAGCTTCAGTATTCGTAATGGTATGAAAGCTCGAGTTAATAATTTGTAGTCTTATGAGATCTTCATTTGAAACAACTTTGCGCATATTGTAATAAACAAGTTTATTTTCTGAAGCTTGAGTTACAAAGGTGGCTTTGACATTTTCAATTTTCTGAAGCTGTGTAATAAACAAGTTTATTTTTTAATCTCCCCTTTAAAATTCACTTGATCATCAAAATTTGATACTAGAAACTGGAATTAAGCTACTTGGCCTGAGCTATCAAGTTAACTTTGCTGCATGGCTGCACCAATCCGATTGCATTATTTTAAAATTCAAATTAAATTAGAAGAAAGTTACACAAGAACGATGGCTCATTGGTTCATGTATCTCTTCATGTGTAATTATGTATATCATCACTTATAGGATGTGTTGAATTCAACGTTGCTTAACTTGGAATTTAATAAAGCCCAATAACTCGAAACTGCAAAATGAAAAATTCAATAGATTGCATAATCCTTTTCAATTATTTGATGACATGTAGAAGTAGAATGATTCAAAACTATTTTAACAGATAAACACAAACACTGCATTTCCTCATCCAATCATCATGAAGTTGCAACTTCAAGCTGTTACATGTTCACCGGCACTCTGATCACTTTTAGCCTTTCCATCACCTGCACCCTCAACTTTAGTTGTTTTCTCTGCAAACTCTTATTCGGAAGCATTTAATTTGCATCAGTGCTCTCTTGAATATACCCTCTGATTTAGACTCCGAATCTGCATCCTTATTCATCTTTCTACCTTTCAACCTCCTCTATCAGTTTGGTCACGTCCTCTTCTCTCCATTTCTTCCTCAACTCTCCCTCAACAAACTCTTGGAACCACTCAATTCATTATTAGATTTTATTCATGCTTTTGCTGCATTTGCTTCGCAACCAAGTAGAGAAACACCGGTAGTCTATTTGTCTTATTGTTAGTGCCATGGGAAACCATTCAAACAAAACTCCACCATGCTTAATCTCTCCCGCGTGTTATCTCAAAGAAATCATTTTTGTGTGTCCTGAAAGTGACAAAGAGCAATCAATCTAGATCCCCAAGTCCTAGTACTCCTGTAGCAAGATATTTTGGTCTAATTTTTTCAGCCCCATATAAACGAAAACACTGTTCAGGCAGGGCACCAGATGGAAGCGATGGTGATGGATCGAAGGTTCTGGAAGGGAACAAGGTTGGGGTTCACACTAAGCCCTTGAAGCGGCCACTAAATTATTTGATCAGGAAGAGATTAAGTTAAAATATTAGGGTTAGACTAACTGTGGTTTTTTTTTTAAAAAAATTTAAAACAAATAATTAGAGAAACATATTGTCCCGGACATGGCAAAATGTAAATGGCACAGTGCAAGTCGTTGGTTTTGCTCTGGGAGCAGGTAAGAATTTTTGAGAAAACATTATCTTCTTATGGTTGGATCAAATAGTATCCATTTTGTTTTCATATAAACTATTGGTTCCTCATTCTTTTTGTTAAAGGGTTGTTATTTGTACTCCATATATGGACTCATTGTTAGACTCCTTTTCATATCCACCATTTCATCATGTTATTTTTATTATAAATCTTTCTTGTTCACTATTTTTCAGGCCATCCAAGAGTTTGTTGATCATAATGCGTCGATATTCTAAGAATATCAATCATTTCCGTTTTGGTTATCATCTATTTACACGTAATAAATAATTCAGTTATTATTTGAAAAGTTTAACCCAATGTCATTTCATTAGAGAAAGTTTTTATTCCTCTAAAGTTATATTATTAAAATAATTTAAATAAATTTTATTGGATTACATGTATTTATATAATATTGGATTTTTTTCTGATTTTTTGTTTTGTTTTCCTGCTTATAATTTCATTTTATATTAATCGGCGATTTTGGTACTTTAATATTATCTAGTGCTATTTTCAATATCTAATTATTCCATGAAATTAATTATTTTCATTAGTGGTAAGTTTAATCTCGTGCATTGCACGGCACCTACCAAAACCAAAGGTCCACGAAAAATTCTTAAGAAAAAGTTTTGCCGGTCATGAAATTCCTAATAGTGTTCTTCATTATCACCACGTAAACCTTAATTTATTACGCATATACAACACCGCAGCCACCATTTGGCATAAATTCTTCCTAATATTTGTAGGATTATTTACATCTAACTAGCTAACATTATAAATTCTAGAACCTAGGACTTAACAAGAACAATTTTCTCTTCTCTTCTTTATATTTCATTCTGGTTATAGTTATATATTAATTCCAATGAACGACTAGTTTTGCTTCATCTAGGTAATCATCGAGCTGTTAATACAGAAGTGGAGACGGTAGCATTGGATGAAGTTGTATGGGATGCAGCTGTAGAGGAACCAGTTGAGGCAGAGATGTCTCCACGTGACCTCAAATTTGACTCAACAAAAACAGGCATTGAAGGTTGCTTATGTTCAAGTAAGCCCTTGCCTTTGAGTAATACTACCACTTCAGACATTGTTGGCCTCCTTGCAGCTGATGCTTGAGTGCACAACAAAGCAATCCCTGTGATTTTCTTCACTTCTTCTGCATCATAGTCATTAGGGTCTAAGCTTCTGTCAAGCAATTCCATGTGCATGCCTTGCTCATGCAGTTTCCATGCCTATTAGAGTGAAAAAGACAAATATATATATATATATCAGCAAAGAACAAACAGGTAGTGTGGTAAATTGTTTGAAGAAAACAAAATCTATGGTATGTGTACTGATTAACGACAAAGTTCTTACTCGTTGAAGAAGGTATTCATGACCATTATCATCAACCTTCATTTCAGTACTCTTTTGACCACTTATGATTTCTAGGACGACAATACCATAACTATAGGCATCAGCCTTCTCTGATAATTGACCATGTATTGCATACTCAGGTGCTGTGTATCCCCTGTCAAGTCAATGACATAGATTCCATAGTTAATGCTAGCAAAGATATGTATCAATGGGGAATGACCTTTGAACATGATATCTATAAACATATAGCATGGGATCACAAGATAATCAAAGTCATGTGTGTTGAAATAAGATAATATATCATATAGCATGGGGTCATAATATCCCACACCCTCGGGATAACGGTAAAGTTACTATCTTATGACTTGAACATCACGAGTTCAAATCCTGAAAATAATTTCTCCACAAAATAAGGGTAAGACTATGTATATCCATTCCTCCCAAAATCTACCAAGTGGGAACCTACATTAGTGTCCCAAGTATAATGTTCAAATAATGGAACTCAACACACAAATAGCTTAACTATATATATATATATATAGAATCCCTTTAAAATTTATGGGCCCTGCTCACGATAGCGGTGTTTATCTCTTTCTTCACATGAGTTATGGAAAAAGGGAAAAAGTAGAAGAATAAGAAGAAATATGAGATGATCCATTCCAAAGATTTATACACAGCTTCGTGGACATTTTACCCACAAAAGTTTTCAAGCAAGGTCATTATATTGTATTCATTTTGACTTACAGTGTTCCTGCAAATCTTGTGCTAAGATGTGATTGATCCCCTGGTAAGAGCCTTGCCAACCCAAAATCAGCAATTTTGGGTTGAAGTTCATCATCCAAGAGAATATTGCCTGTCTTTATATCTCTGTGTATGATAGAAACGTGGAATTCCTCATGTAGATAGGCTAGTCCCTTTGCTGTGCCTAAAATTATATCACAACGTTGTTTCCAGTTGAGGGAGCCTTTTTTGTTACCTGAATTAATATATTTAAAACTTGAGAAAAATAAGAGGAAAATTACGTGATGGCGATTCAACAAAAGCTTATATTGTGGTTTGACATAAGTTACCGAATAAGAATCGGTCTAGGCTACTATTTGCCATGTATTCGTAAACAAGGATTCTCTCTTGGCCTTTACTGCAACAACCTAGAAGTCTAACCAGATTTCGATGATGCACATTACTTATAAGCTTTACTTCACTTTCAAATTCATCCTCCATCTTGTTGGATTGGCGTAAAATCAATTTCTTGACTGCAACAACTTTCCCATTTTTCAGAGTACCCTGTTCATCAATAACATCACAAAATTTTAACCGTTAAACTGATTTATTTCCATCTCTAGAGAGGTGGCTTATAATAATACAGCAATTTGAGTACACATGATAGTACAGCAATTGAAATATCAAAATGCGACTTGAGTTTGCCTTGTATACACTGCCAAAGCCTCCTTGTCCTAATTTTTTTTCTTCACTGAAATTTTTTGTTGCTGCTTTCAAATCGTTATAGTTGTAGCTAACTGGACCTTTCAACTCGGTTGCTCCCAATATATCACCTGCGAAATTAAATGTCAAGTTTGAGTTTCTTAACAAATTAATTAATGAAGTTGAAATTGATCTATTATGATTTACATACATAAACAATGTCAAAACAGTGCAAAAAAATAAGGAGTGTAAAACAATCATTTTTCTTTAACTGCAAGCATGAACTGAAGAAGGTAACTGCAAGCATGAATTAATGAACCTTTATGATGGAAAGAGTCAAGCAATGAACGCCAAATTAACATTACATTGAAGACTTTACAAATTGTCTTACCTCTAGGAACCCTCTTGGGCTGCTTGGATTGTCTATACCATGCAAATAATGCAAGAAGGAGCACAACAAGAACTACACCCCCAGCAACACCACCTATAATGCCCCACCTCTTGCTTGAACCTCCTACAATAGAGAACAAGTAGTCATTAATTTCGAAACACATACTATTCTATTCATTTCTATTATTTGTTGATTTTACATAGTATATCTCACACTATATATATAAATCCTTTTTATTTCATGTGTTCTACCATAGTACCTTAATATCTGCTTACTCTTACATCAGCATAAGTATATATATATATATAGTATCACCTAATAGTAGTTAGTCACAACAAAAGTGAATTGCGACTTCAGACAAACTTATTTTGTAAAGTTAGGAGTTAAATCCTGGAATCCCCACTATAGGAAGGTACCTAACCAACACAACCTAGAATTGTGTAAGCAATTTCTTAGACCAAAAGAAAAAGTGGCTATATGTGTTATGCACCAATTATTCAGAAAACATTATATTTTCCTATTTTATTATATGTTGCCCCAATTGTAAATATAAGTTCGTTAATGATCTCCTCATTCCTTAGTTGGGATATTTCTTCTCTCTTAATTCTAGAACTTGATTACAATCATTTGTCAAGAGGTCAATGGTTCAAGCTATCTTAGTTAGGCTAATTCTATTGATCCTCTCTCTGTTCTCCTCACCCAAAGTCTCCTTCATAACAATGTGCCAAGT
Source organism: Dalbergia cochinchinensis (assembly GCA_031216125.1). Taxonomy (NCBI): domain Eukaryota; kingdom Viridiplantae; phylum Streptophyta; class Magnoliopsida; order Fabales; family Fabaceae; genus Dalbergia; species Dalbergia cochinchinensis. Next base: position 50,669,001 of record CM062371.1, on the reverse strand, counting down.
AAAGACACTTAGCGAAAGGAATTATCTAAATATACATTCATTCATCCTAAATCAATGAAAGCAAACCAATAAATTTTATACATACCTTGTTTCAAAAAGGGTGTGATATCAGTGATTTGGTTATCAGCAAAGAAGGGTGTCTCAGAGTATCTCATAAAACACCCTGCATCATATGCCCTGCCATCTGAATTAGGAAGGCAACTCTGCAAGTTGGTGTATCCAACATTCATGCAATCCAGACAACTGCTCTCAGTGGCAGTTTCAACGCATTGTGCAACAGCATAAATTGCAACCCCACCACCCACTTGTGTCTTAGTAGCTGCAAAGAAGCCTTTAGTTTTTGGTGTTATCATTTGAAGATCCATTAGTGCTTGTTTCCCAACCGCACCAAAAGTAGTGGCTTCCTTTGCGGCCTTGTTCCCACATTTTACACCGTTGCCAGGTTCTGTGGTCTGGTCGTAGAAGATATTGCTCTCATACCTTGATACATTTTGCACCAAACATCAAAGTCGACCAAAAACTTACTCAATATCTCATTAGTCACAAAGGATTTATACTAAAATCAAGATACTTTCCCTTCTATTTCTAAAACATATACTTTCATCCCTTAAAAATACGAGAAAAGCGACACTTCAATTTTTTTTTTTCTGATTTTTTTTATGAATTGTTCATCGATAAAATAAAAAGTATGGAAAAATGAAGAATTCATAAAAAAAAAATCAAAAAAAAAATTAAAGTGTAGCTTTTCTCATTTTTTTTTTTAAGGGATGAAAGTATATGTTTTAGAAATAGAAGGGAAAGGAATGAAAGGGTGTGTTGATCACATGTAGAAAAATATGTACAAAATTTTTGACAAAAATTGTGATGATTGTTAAATGAAATAAAATGGTATTATCCACCAATTTATTTAAAGGCTAATAATTATATCATATCATTGATAAGCTTTTGGTTGTCTAACAAATATATATATATACCTGAGGAAGCAGCCATCATACATGAGTCTAGCGCCATTGGCAGCAGAACAGTTGCGGATTTGGGTGGTGGCAGTGTTGAAGCAAGCAAGACAATCCCTTTTGGAGAGGTATTTCCTACATTGATACATAGCATATGTTATAATCTCTGCCCTGGCTTCTTGTGCTGTGCCAAAGTACTTGCCTTGATTGCTAATATCTGCTCTCAGCTCTGAAAACGTTCCATTGATATTGGTAAATAAGCTGCGCCAGTTGGATAAGTTGTATGTGCTGCACGCCGTGTTCACTAGGAATGTTTGTGGATCTGCAACAACTACTGCACCATGGTGATGATTCCATGTCCACCACCATATTAAGATTAAGGTCACTGGCTTAAGCTGCAACATTGTAATATGAGAGAGAAGTGTGTTGGTATCAAGAGAAATTAGACTTAGCTTGCGGGCTTTGCCTTATGGTCCTCTCTTTTCAATAGTCCAATTTCGTTGTTTGTAAATTAGGAAATTATAACATGAAATTAATTTCCATTCATGATCAAAGGAAAATATTTTATATTTTCAATCGATTATAGCTTATTTTTATATATATATTTTATGTATTACCAATCAATTATATCTTATTTGTTATATAGCTTTTGAGTCGGTTGAGATATAGTGATAAAAGTCAACTAACTTTAATGATGTACATAATTATTTATAATTAGATAATGGTATAAAAATTTTTATATTGACATTCTATTAAAAATTATTTTGGGTAAATTAAACTGATCTTCTTTGAGATTTGGTGAAACTCAATCTCTATTTCTTTTATTTATAAAATTTACTTTCTGAAGTCATTATACCAACCTTCCTTTTATCACATAATGAATAATGTATACGTAGAATGTCATGTTATCTTGACAAATATATGAAAGCTTAGTGAATTCCACCAAACCCCTTATATTTTTACAACAACAAAATATATAGTGGTGAATTGTGTCATAGTATTATATAGATTCAATATGGTATGTACATTCAATATAGTAATTACAAAGCAATCAATGTAGAGATAATTATGTCCCATATAAAATCTCAAATACTCAAACAATATTGTCTCTAGTGGAAGAATATCATTGGAAGACCGAAAAATAAATATTAGTGATATATCAGGGATGGATATATTCATGAAATAAATAGTAAAATAGAAATTTTAAATTAGTTATACTTACTTTTAATCCCCATATTTCTCAAACAAATGTGTTTCTTTACCAAATAATAGTTATAGGTGAATTTTGACTCTATTTCTCATTAAATTGATTAACTTATTATTCATTAACAGAACACAATAAAGTTTTAAATTAAATTGCGATGACCATCACCTACCAAATAGATATTACTGCCTATTGAATTCTGACTAATCTAACTCGAGATAAGCCGGCTGATTATGAAGATCCAGTTTTTTTTTTTTTTAATAATTTTACTAGTATCTTCCATGCATAAATCCGCCAAGCATTGGTGTCGTTTATACATAGAGGGGAAGAGGTGAAGGGGAATCCTTTGAATCCGTCAGTCAATATTGGTGACATTCATGCATGTGATCTAATTCCAAGTTGCTAATCAAGTCCATTCATCCTATAATATATATCACTCACTAGTATATTAGTGAATAGTGTGAGGTGGCGATGTATGTATTCATGTACACTTGTGAGTCTAATAAATAATATTCATATATGTGGTGATTCATGTACCCAAATCTGGTGATTTTTTTGCTAGTATTAAGTCTGATGTGATGTTGTTAATATGTAGAGACAAAGAGGAATGGAAAATGCCAAGAGAACAAGGACAGCTTTTTTAGTATTATAGACTAAGGTGGAAGCACTTGACTGCAACTTGAGGCATGCATGATGAATTATCAATATTAATTGTTTTTTTCGTTATTGCTACATGGATATGCTTGGTAGGCCAATGACTCTAAAGGAAGCGGAGTCAACACGGATCGGGTGCTAAGAAAATTATGAGACCTCTTACTTTTATTACATGCGAATTTTTTTTCCAATTGATTTTATTTTATGTGATTTTTTTTTCTAATTGCTTTTAGAGAAATATTTGGTATATAATAAAATTACACAACAAATATACATCATACACTTTATCACCATTAGATATGATGAGTGAATGGGATGAATAAGAATTACACATCAAATCCAATAATAATAAAGTGCGTGATATGCATTTATTATATAATTTTATTATGCACCAAATATTATTCTTACTTTTATTATATATGAATTTTTTTTCCTGTTGATTTTATCATAAACGAATGGTTTCCCTGAAATGTGTAAAACTAACTCCCCTCACAACTGTGATATCGTGATCGTTGACGGTTGAAAATGTTGTTCCAACTTTCAACTCTCACTATTGGTGTCTGTAACACAAGTTGTCTATCATGGTATATCTTCCGCCAATCCCATTGCCACCACGTGCACCATTAAGGTTGCGGTGTTAGTGCGATACAATTCAAGAGTGTATTGCAAGAATAATATTATGGTCATAATTACGGTTGTATACTGCAATTTAAAACCGTACATGAAGTTGGTAAATTGATAGTAAAAGATTTAGATTGAAGATCATGTCACCACCACTATAAAGTATGCGAAATAAAACTTCTCCAATCTGACTCCTGTAGCTAGTTTAATTTGCTGTCTGGACTCATGTTTCTTACTCGTTTCCAAATCTGTTTTTTTTCTTTCTTTCTTTTGAGTTCCTATTTGTTATTTAAAGTGAAATGTTTAGTGTATCACCATTTCAAAATGCTACTCAATTATTTCAATGAGCACCAAAATAACTAAATGAAACAAACCCAGATTGCAAAATGTTTCACATTCAGCAAATATATGCAAATTTATTATGCAATAGCACGAGGGGTAATTGGAGAGGAGATGGTGGAGGAAAGAGCCCAAGTATAGAAATCATCTTTCTCCAAATCATATCCCCTCATCTGTCCCACTAACAATCTCTTACTACGTCGTTGAAGATATACATTTAAAGAAACAGTAATTTTAACTAGTATGAGACAAATAATTTTGTATCATCTTCATTCGTGACTATTTTTAATTTGAACATGATAACTCCCTTTTCTTTAAAATTTCATATTACACCTTAATTGTGATTTTATAATTAAAAGGTATTTTTATATTTATCTTACCTAAACAATTTAACAAGCCCGGATTTGAACCCTTGACCTTATTCTAACACCGGTTGTAGAATCAAGCACTTACCAGTAGGCTAAAAGCTATAGCTGTAAGTAAGGGCACAACTTTATTTTCTTAAAGAGCCAAAACCGCATCTAGCTTGAGGGGTTGCACCAATTACATGCGCCATGAGCTGGGATATTAAGCCCATCAAATCCTAAGGGTAATGCTAGATAATCAAAGCCAACAATTCTAGCATAAAATACTTGCTTCTAAGAAAAAGTAAAAATTCAATTATTTTGTTATTCTCCCATTTTGAAAAAAATACAATATAATGACATAAGTAAAATAATATTTAACTACTAACAAAAAATATTTTAAAATCTTTATTTATCGAAAAAAGTATATTTTTTCCTATCATAAAGCGCAGCCAAAGGGCCAATTAGTGCATGGTCGCATTCATCTTTTGAAAGTCTTTCTAGTTCGACTGGTTGATAGCAATAATGTGTGGTAGCATAGTTTTTGTGGTTAGGCCATTAGCAACGTAGGCCCAGAAAAATCAAAGAGAAAGTTCTGCAGTTCATTGAATAAACAATAAAAATAATATAAGTCGTTCCATAGCCTTAGAGTAAACTATCAAAATGGTACTTATCATTTTTAATGTCAGGAAAATTAGTTCTTAAAGAAAATAAATTGATATTTTCGTTCCTAGTATTTTGAAAGTAAGACAATTTGGTTTATCTATAAACTTTATTCAAACACTCTAGCGTGATCCCATTACGAAATTGATATCACATCATTATTCTCCACTCCACCACCCTAATCACTCTCATTGATAAAACAGCGATGTCTTTTGGGTTTAGAGAATATCTATAGTGAAATTTATAAGTGAAATTATGCTTTCTTCTTTTTGTCATGGGTCGAAAGTAAAATTAGGCTTTTGAACATTAAAATAAGAGTAAAAAATGATTGTTTGTGCTAATCACGATGACTAAGAATACAGGATAACGGCATGAGGATAATGATGTCATCTCAACAACTTAATGACCCATGTCATAATATTTGAATGGAGAAATTTGAGGGGGACTAAATTGTTCAACATTTTAAAAGTTAAGAGACCAAATTGCTAGTTTTTTTTTTATAGAAACCAATTTGTCCAATATAAAATCAATAGGGACCAATTTTGGGAGTTTAGTCTAAATCTTAATTCAAGTATATGCACAACACTACATTATCATACTGGATATATATTTCTATATTTATATATGAGATTAAATGTATCAAATCCTGAAGAATGAAGTGAACAAGAACACACTTCTATTTTCTTCTTTCATTGCCTCTTTGATTATTTTTTTATCATTCATTCTACTGAGTCATTATTTTGATTTATCTCTATCGGCTTGTTTATTTTGGTCCTTGTATTATTTGTGGGTTAAATATGTCTTTTATTCTTATAAATATAATTTTTTGGTTTTAATCCATCTATTTTATTTTTTTTGGTTTTTAGTCTCTCGTCCTCCTAGTATGATGATTTTGATCCCTATTGTAAACTAACATTGTTAAGTGATGATATTGCAGACCAAAGTTGTTAAGTGATTGTATTGTAGACTGAAGAAAAATTTTAAGATATTTTATAATAAAAAATAAAATTTACAATATTCGTAATGACTTGACGCATATTCTAAAATGTTTATACAAGCCTAAATTTAAATTACTTTAACAAAAAACATAATATTATAAAATTAAGAGACCAAAAGTAAAATATATATATATATATAGAAGTTATAATTAAAATCACCTATATTTATAAAGAACAAAAATATATTTAAATTTTTATTTATTTCATGCTCTTCTATTTGCTTGCTACACGCTTGAATGAGGGAACGACATGATTTATATGTTACCACATAGGCTCCATTACATTTCATAGGAGTATTATACTAAGAGGAAAGTGTCATTTTCAACCTTAAAATTTCATGTATAAGTTATTTTTGTCCCTGAAATTTAAAAATTAACTATTTGGTCTCTAAAATTATAATCTGTGAGTGACGTTAGTGTTTGGAGCCACTCCCATTAGCACGCCATGATGGATTTGATGACATGTCACCCTAACGTTATACCGTACCAAATCTCTCTTCTTTCTCATTTTACATCCTAACCCCTCACCTTTCTTCAATTTTTGCCAATAACCCTCAAAACCCAAGTCCTCCCACCCTTTCAATATTGTGATCTACACCCTGGTTTTTGCCATTTCTGCAATGTATTTGTATCTGGGTGTGTTCCTGTTATTGCTATCTGTGTGCTGCTCTACGACCTCATCTTCTTTATTAGGGTCACGCCGTGCGATCCTTCGAGAGGTCAATGATAATGGTCGAAGTGGTGGTGGTGGTGATCACCCTGATTATACGGTTGAGCTGAGTGTGATGAATTTCGATGCTGTTATTTAGGATACCCCCTGCTACTTACGCTATTGTTGAGTTCTTTGCCCATTGGTTAGTCATCATCATTTCTATTAAGTTTTCGTTTCTATTTGTTTTCTATTCATTTAATTGGTTGAATTCTCTACTGGGTATTGAAAAGTTTGGATTTTTATGGATTTTGCTTTGATGGTGGGATTATTATTATTATTATTATTAGTTGGTGAGTGATTTGATGGAAGCTGAAATACTCCTTGAACAGAATTTTGGATCTATACAAATAATAGTGAGTTTAGCGAGGGGTTATGAATTCATAGTATTTGGCATTACAGGGCTTTCTAGAATTTGGTTGAATGGTTTGTTGGGTTTGCTTTTAACATCCTCAGGTGCTGTTTCCTTGTGTTTCTTTGCATCGTTGCAGGGCAGTTGTGCTTAGCACCTGATAACAGCAGTAGAGTGGCATATCTTGAAAGAATGAGGGGTTAGGATCTCAAATGAAAGAAGAGAGATTTGGTTCAGGACTAAGTTGACACATTTGATATTATCTTAAAACGAGAAATGTCACATTGAAAGGCCACAGTATAATGTTCTGTGACACCACATCAAATCCGTCACAACGTGCTAATGGAAGTGGCTCTAAGGATTAATATGACTTACGAAATATAATTTCAGAGACTAAATAGTTAATTTCTAAATTTCAGGGACAAAAGTGATTCACGCGTGTAATTACAGAGATGAAAGTGATACTTTACTCATTATACTCAACTCAAGCTCTAAACCTTGAAAGCTTAGATGGAAGGCTAAATAATTAGTGTTTTTTTTTTTTTGGGTCTTATAAGTTGTAATTAGTGGGGCCTTAAGAGACCTCAACATCATTATAAGCCCATTAAATCTCCTTATTCAAATTGAACCTTAACATGTCGATTTTCGTCGAAAACCCTTCTCATTGGCCCATATACAATATCGACTAGTTGGATATCATTGCTTGTCAAATAGTTGGCAATAGCCACGACCCAAAAATAAACAAAGTTGCCAATACCCGGAACAATTTTTTTTTTAACAAAAGTATTGTAGTTAGAAATTTTTTCAGGGGAGGGTGAGATTCAAATATGAAACCTCTCACTCAAAAAACGTAAAAGACAACTATAACCATTAGACTATAGAGTCAATCACCCGGAACAACTTGAAGACCTCTTCTCCAATAAAATTTATAAAATTCAAACTCTCACATCATAGCTTGACCCAAAATAAAAAGCAAAAACTCTCACATCATAGATCAATAAGTCAAACCAAGGCATTTCTAAATACTCTCGGGAAAAAAATATTGCGCTTATTTATAGTTTAATATTTTATCTTTGTAGGTTATTAATATATATTTTTTTTATCATCAAATTTTCAATACAGTTGAGGTATTAAGTTGAAAATAAAATAGAGAATCTTTTATGTTTAGTTAAATTAATCTATTAATCCCTGAACTTTTTGAGGAATCCAAATAAATCTCAATATTTAAAAAACTTATAATTAGATCCCTAAACTTACAAAACATTTGCAATCAGGCTACTGGACAAGATGGAACGGATTATTTTAAGATGCTATCTTAAATATTATATAACCATTGAGTTGAAGGATGATATCAAAATATTACCACTAGATCATTAAAACAATAATATACCAATAGATTAAAAGCATCTACGAATCTAATTTAGAAAATTTTTGAGGTTTAGAGACTCAATTACAATTTTTTAAAATATAGAGACTGATTTGAATTTTTTTTAAAAAGTTTAGAGAATTACAGAGTTAGAAAAAAAAACTTTATTTTTACAGCGCAGTTCCTATGAATTTTTTATGGCATACTAAGCAATCTGTATTGTAGGATAGGAGGGAACTTTTCTTGCCCTTAAAAAACTTTTTTTTTTTTTTATCAATTATGATATCATTGTTCACTTTTATTCTCTACTATTCTGCACCTGCATGCCTGGTCCATCTTTGTCAGAACTCATAACATCATTAAAAACTCAAATTACCATCCCAAATCATGAACATGAATAGGAAGAAGACCAAAGTTCAAAAACAAGATATCCATAGCTTTGGTACATTTGAATATAACCAAATGTTACACCAGAAGTACCAAGAAATGTTACAAATGCTTTGACATAATTTCCAACACCAAGAATGCAACCAACAGACTAAGAGAAGCACAAGAACTTGAAGACAAGATATACCACTTGGAAAAACTCAGAAGTTCTTCTTTGACATCAATTGAAGTCTCTTTCTTACATGGGCAAATTCCATTGAACACTTCATATGGCAAATTCTGTACAATCCCATTTTGGAAAACAGGACTAACAGGCAAAATCTACAGGAAAGTGCCTAAGACCTATTCAATCCCCATTATTTACTAATAAAGTGCTTCATTAACAACATAATCTTTGATTCTATTGAATGAAATAAACATTAAGGTATCACTATTAGACAATATACATGTTTGTACTTGTATAATTTTTTAACAAGGATCTGATTTTAACACACTGAGAAACAATCATATAATGTCACATTAACAAATATGGTTAACTTGCACCCTCACTACTTGAAAAGTTATGCAAAGAGAAAGTTTTAATTTGATGATAGTATAACTTACATTATCAGTTTACTAAAATTAATCTCTTCTAATAATTCTGAAAAATAAGCTAAAGAAAAAGTCTTCTTCCTACCCCTTCTTTATTCCATTCTCTCTCTAGTTGAATTCCCTTAGCTGCACACTTATATCATGCTTGCTTAATATATTCATCTAGCCGATAGGATAGAAGTGGAAACAGTAGCATTAGATGTAGAGGAACCACCAGTTGAGGTAGAGTTGTCTGGCTGCTGGGACCTAATATTGGATTGAACGAAGACAGGCATAGTAGGCCTCATATGCCCCAATAAGTTCTTGTTTTTGAGTAAGGCTACTACTTCAGACATTGTTGGCCTTGTAGCAGCTGATGCTTGAGTGCATAACAAAGCAATCTCTATGATTTTCTTCACCTCTTCTGCATCATAGTCTTCAGGCTCCAATGTCTTGTCCACCAACTCCAGGTGCATATTTCCCTCATACAGTTTCCATGCCTATTTAGGTATTCAAACCAAAGTTCATATATAGTGTGAAATACAACAATAAAACTCATTGCCTCTTTGATTTCAGAGAATGTGTTCTGTCTTAATTTATTGTTTTTAATTTTATATACGAAACTGTCATTCTGACACTGTTTTCACCGTTTCCTTCACATAATCTTCAGAATAGGAAACATGTTAAATTCAATGTGACATTTTCATGATTAAAGTTAAAAACAAAAAGGACACCACCAAAGTAGAAAACGATTTTTGAAATGATCCCAATACTTTTTGTTATGTAGTTATGAGAAATTGCATACCCTTTGAAGGAGGAATTCACCATCAGCATCTTCCCTCAGTTCACTACTCTTTTGACTGCTTATGATTTCTAGGACTACAACACCATAGCTGTAGGTATCAGCTTTCTCTGATAATTGACCATGGATTGCATACTCTGGTGCTGTGTATCCCCTGAAGGTGGGACATTTTACACAAAAAAGAACAAGCAAATGTCACTTTTATGGCAACAACCTCTACAATAGAAGTAAAGATACTTAAGTGATTGCATTTGTTTTGACTTACAATGTTCCTACAAATCTTGTGCTAAGGTGAGATTTGTCCTCCGGTAAAAGCCTTGCCAAACCAAAATCAGCTATTCTTGGTTGAAGATCATCATCCAAGAGGATATTGCCAGTCTTTATATCTCTATGTATGATACAAACATGGAAATCCTCATGAAGATAGGCTAGACCTTTTGCTGTGCCTAAAATTATATCATACCTTTGTTTCCAGTTAAGAGAACCTTTCTTCTCACCTGTTTTGAAGAGTTAAATAATTAATAAAGTAGGTGAAAGAAGAGGGGATCAAAAAGAGTAAAACATGATGGTGATTAAAGAAAAATGCTCATATTGGAGATTGACATTATAGTTACCAAATAAGAATCTGTCAAGGCTCTTGTTTGACATGAATTCATAAACAAGGATTCTCTCTTGGTCTTTAGTGCAACATCCAAGAAGTCTAACCAGATTCCGGTGATGAACATTGCATATAAGTCTCACTTCGCTTTCAAAACTTTCATCCAACTTTCCAGATTGGTCTAAAGTTAATTTTTTGACTGCAACTACTTTCCCATTTTTCAGAGTACCCTATACCACAAATTAACAATTCAGAAAATTTTTTGTTGTTGTAACAGTAATGTATCTCTATCGCTAAGGGAACAGTTTATAATGACTACCACTTAACAGAGAGTTACTCAGAGGATCGCGATTGTTTTTTGACCAATAGAATTCTGAAAAATAACATAAATTTACCTTGTATACATCTCCAAAACCTCCTTCTCCTATTTTATTTTCATCACTGAAATTTTTTGTTGCAGACTTCAAATCTTTGTACCTGTAGTTAACTGGACCTTTCAACTCAGTAGCTCCCAATATGTCACCTGACAAGGAAAACACAATTTGGAATCTCTTAGGAAATAAATAAATTCTGGTACTAGTATATTTATATTAAAGAAAGAAAGAAAGAAATGATGCATTACATATTTATTGAGTATTAATAAAGAATGAACTAATGGGCCAAGGTACTTTATTTGGTGAGAAACCATCACAATCACAAACAAAGACTTTCCAAACTGTCTCACCTCTGGGAATTCTCCTGGGCTTCTTGTTTCTTCCAAGCCAGACAAATAATGCAAAGAGGATCACAAGAAGCACTACACCTCCAACAACACCACCAATAATGGCCCCCTTCTTGCTTGATCCTCCTGCAAGACAAGAAAGAAGCTAACCTGAGTTCCAAATGGGCAATGGCATACTATTTTATACACATTCATTCACTTATTTGAGGCTAAGCCTTTGTGAAACAGTAAAGTTGTTGCCTTATTACTTGGACATCACGAATCCAAAGTCCTGGAAATAGCCTTATCGCTTGCAGGGATAAAATTGTGCACATCTACTTTTCCCAGGCTACCACATGGGAGTCTCATGAACGTAGGTGTGCGCCCTTTTATACATTCACTCATCTAAACCAATGTAGAAGAGTTATTCTAATTCTACCTTGTTTTAAATAGGGTGTGATATCAATGGTTTGGTTATCAGCAAAGAAGGGTGTCTCCGAGTATCTCATAAAACATCCAGCATCAAATGCGGTACCATCTGTGTTGGGAAGGCAACTCTGTATGTTGTTGTAACCAACTGTCAGGCAATCTAGACAACCACTCTCTGAGACAGTTTGAGCACATTGTGCAATGGCATAGATTGCACCACCAGCCCCTTTTGTCTTGGTGGCTGCAAAGTAACCAGGAATTTTGGGTGTTGCTATCTGCAGATCCTTTAGCACTTGCTGTGCAGCTTCATTGGATGTTGTGGCTCCTCCACTTGCAGTCTGATTCCCACAAATCATACTGTTGCCAGGAAGAGTGGTTTGGTTGAAGAATCCATTACTCTCGTACCTGAAAGACCATAGACACTTCATTTAACATTAAGCATGTGTATAGTCGTGTGGCTTATGTCGCTTGATTGGTGGTGTGAATATCCAATATGACTTGAGTACGATACAAAAATACAATATATATTAAATTAAAAACATGTACAATATAAGTCGATCAAAAGTCAAAACATTTAAAAGTATCGGTAAAGTATCTAATAATATAATATCATGTGGCTCATGATAAAAAAACACCGATATCACATTTATATGTGTCAAGTAGAATGTTTAATAAATGATGTGCTATTCACTCCTTCCCCAAGAATTGCTCACATTTTAAAGTACCACAAATCAAAATCAGTTTGATTTGGCTAAAGCTCTCATGAACGGCCAACCTATGTTATTGGATGAAAACATATTTTGGTCAATCTAAACAAGATTCTGTCAACATCTTGCTGGTAATTTTTGTTATTGTAACTTTAACTATTTTGGACAATTTAAAGGAAGAAAAAGCAGTAATATATACACAATCACAAAAGGCATAAATCTAGGTAGACTGGGGGGTCACTATCTCACCCCAATTTGTAACACACATGGTACTAGTTCAATACGTGTGCACTACATCGTTCTAACTCTCTAACAGCACCTCGGTAAATCTTTGGTATAACTAAAGTTTGGGGTAACAATATATGGATGAGTTGCTATATATATAATTTTCATAAAAATGTCATTCTTAAATTGGTTACCGTCATTTATCTCCTCAAATTATATCAAACTGTACTGTAGTGGAATTCTCATTAATTTATAAGGAGATTTCTATTTTGTTTAGACAAAAAGAATAAAAGAAAAAACATATAAAATAAAAAACATAGGGCTTGTTTGGCAACCATTTTTAAAATCTGTTTTGTGTTTTTAAAAACAAAAGAAGAGAAAATCTTGTTTGTTAACTTGTTTTACAAAATTTGTTTTTAAAATCGAAAAAACACAAATCAAGTTTTAAAACAAAAAATCAAGAACAACTTTAACATGTTTTTTAAAACTATTTTCAAAACACAACTTCATGTTTTTTATATCTTATACTTTGAAGAAGAAAAAGAAGGAAGGAGGAGCCACCACCTCCGCCGGCGCCGGTGCCGCCACCACGAGCACCGCGAGCTCCGCCAGCACCGCAAGCTACTTCCGAAACTGAAAGCGACCCCGGTGACCTGCTTCCGAGCTAGATCCGAGACCCAGCGCCGGTGACCCAGGCCCTGTGAAGCTCCTCCTTGACCAAGCGCTCGCAACCTAGCTGCGAAAGGCTTCCTCCGCCTCTGACCAGATCTGCGGGGGGACACGACCCAGCGGCGCAAGGCTTCCTTCGCTTCCGACCAGATCCACAGGGGGACGCGACTTCGCTCAAGGCTTCTGTTGAGTCGAGCTCGCGGTGCTTGGGCAGGGGGGAAGTCGTGAGCTCACAGCAGAGGCGGAGGATGCAGCGGTCTTTCTTTTCTCTGCTTCTCCCTCCCTCTTACTGTTGTGTTACTGATCTTTGTTTGTTGATTTCATTGTTTGAGCAAGTAAATTGATCAATGTTATTTGTTGATCTTCATTGTTGATGTTTATTATGGTTGCTGGTGGTTGTTGATTTTTATTATTATGATCTTTGCCAAATAAGTTTTTGTTTTATCCATTTTAAAAGTTGTTTTTTAAAAAAATCTTCCAAACAAATTTTCTTATTTTTTTTGTTTTTAAAAAATGAATTTCAACTTGTTTTTTAAAACAGTTTTAAAAAATAAAAACAAAAAAACACTTCCAAACAACCCCATATATTCTCTGTTGGTTAAAGACTAAAATTCTATTTTGGCAACGACTCAAGTGAAGTCGGAATTTAATCAAACTGTGGTGTTTCATGACAATTTTTTTTTTTTGGATAGTGTATCATCAATTGGTAAGTAAGAGACTAATTTCCTGAAATATGATCATTTGCTTAAATGAAATCCCTCCCAATAGAGTCATGAATTCCAAGATCAAACTTAAGACTTTATATTTAAAAGATCTGAACTTCTTTCTATTGAACCAACATATTGTTTGTATTGCTTTATAACATTTATAGCTTTGGTTTAGTTGTGATTTACTTTACAAAATGGAGAAGAAAGCAAAGATAATAGGCTAAGAGTGTGGTCTTAGTTAACTGACATGGCATGCTTAATTAAGAAAAACTTTTTAAAATTAGTTGGTCTCACTCCCACAGCTCATTTACTACTTTCCCCCTCTTTTCTTTCCTAGGTCCAAAAATGGGGAGAATTTTCCAAACGCTGCCTAATTCTGTTCTCGCCTCAATTTCTTTTTATCATCCAAAGCGAGTTGGTCCTATTCCTGTTAATTTGTCAATGCATGACGCATTAGATAAATAATAATAAGCCGGAAAAGTCTGAACGTACGTGTGCAAGAATAAATATCTATATATAAAATAAAATATATAGTATTTATTTATGCAGCACATTACATTGCAGGCACCGCCAACATGGGCAAGGAATATTATGAGTTGGACCCAAGGGGGCGATTAAACAAAGCAGTGTTATTATGTCATGACAAAGCATGACCAATATTATCAATGCATATCTCATTAAATTCTAGATGATGCAAGATGCAAATTCCATAAGAAACCGATTAAAATATTCTCGTTTTGGTCTCCTGTGATATGTTGCACCAAAAATCTTCGGATTATTGTAGAAATGAAGGACTACGTACCAAACTAACAAACCAAAAATAGCATTAACTATGTGTGTGTATGTATATTATATAAATGAGATTTGATATTAATTATATTATTTTATGTGTAACTGAACTGGTCGGTACTAGACTAACCTGCATCCTCATGTAGACCAACTCCGGGGACACACCTTGCCTGACCCAACAGAAGAGGGCAAGAAACACAATCACTATCTCTCCTATTAATGTCTTGTGGGCCCCCTCATTAATGCATAACAAGTATATGTCGCTTTTTGCAGAGGGAGATGACACCTCATTCTCTAGCCTTAACTCTAGGTTATCTCTATTCTAAGCCAAAGAGTAACATTTTTGCACCGTCTATGGGAAAAGGTGAAACTTTTCTCATTACACATGAAGAAACTCGCAAGTTGCACACCTATGCCATCTGCATGGTCGACACGTGCAGCACGTAGTACAGCACACCTACCAGCAAAACCGAACATCACTAACCACCATGGTGGCAATCGATACAGAACATAGTACAACACACTCATCAGGGAACTAATTCTCTTCTCTTAGCATTAGGAGATATTTGGAAGCAATTATACAATACATTTGCTATGCTATTTGCTTTAACGATAATCTCTTTTATAGTCACCATCTACATGGTCTCCACATCTAAATTGAGGAATAAAGAAGGAGATCAATAAGTTTCGGCCAAAACGGAAGGCTCTGGCCATGCCAATGACAAGTCGATCGAGACTTGACCAGCTTAGCAAGTGTAAGACGTACCAACTTGCTGGTAATCACCGGCACCCAAGACTTGTATTTACAAGCACTCAAGACTGGTATTCATATATCTCATAATTATTGGCACATCAATAATTATCTATGTTTCTCTCAATAATTTTGTTTGATTGGTATTCACGACGTTTGATTGATAAAATGGTGAAGAGGGTAAAGGAAATATGAACTCTAGCTTATTGCTTATTTAATGCTCTAATAATTTTCAAAATGATTGTGTTGTATTATGATGGTAAAAACAAGGATAAGTAAGACCCGATATTCACCGGCACTATATCTAAAGCCTAGTATTCATCAACCTCATTTTCACAAGCACCGTCCAATATTCATCGGCCTCATTTTCACGGGCACCTCGGAAGCGCAGTATTCACTAGCCTCGTTTCTTCGAGCAACACCATTCGGCATTCACTAGCCCCGTTTTCACGGGCAAATACTAAGCCTAGTATTCAATAGCACTAAGACATTCACGAGCACCCAAGACTGGTATTCACCGGAACCCAAGACACATATTCACAAGTACCCAAGATCAGTTTGTACCAGTTGGGAAGATCGACTCACTTTTTTAACCTCTTAGCCTTTTTGTTTGCACTTAAACTTGAAATTGGAGGGCTTGTGTACTGGCCGAGAAGACCACCATACTCAAGGGCCCACTTTAGCTCGATTTACTGACAATTCATGCCCATTAATCCCGCAATTCACTACCAAGCTAGCTCGGACATGATCTTCATCGCAACAAGACCTACAAACTAGCTATCAAAGGTACCAAATCAAGGGCCCCACATAATATAAAGTAGAAAAATGGCAAACACCTACCTAAGAAAGTGAAAACAGCAAAAAGAAGAAAATGATAGAACCCAAGCCACAAGTAATCACCTGAACAAACCAACCTAACCCATGAATCAAACATGCTCCCAACAAAAACCCAAAGCCAAGCCGAAACAAATGAACGAAGTAAACAATATTGTGGAAGGCAAGGCAGCTGCAATAGTAAAACAAATAGCTTGTACAAGAAGATCCAATACATGCCTCACACTTGAGTCTCATTGGCCCTTTGGGCCTTAAGATTGGGAGGCTTATGGATTAATCGGCACTAGCCCAACCCACACCGTCAAATCTCTAGCCTTCATGCTTGAGTCTATTCGACCTTCTAGGCCTCAAGACTAGGGGGCTTATGAACCGCTAATTTCTTTTGAGCCCCCTTATTAATGCATGACCGGTATATGTATACCGCTTTTTGTAGAGGGAGATGACACCTCATTCTCCAGCCTTAACTCTAGGTTATCTCTATTTTGAGACAGACAGCAACAGTAACTTATAAAATAATTATACAAAAATTAGATTGGTAACATATAAAAATTAAAGTCTACGAAATATGAAAAATTTAATATACTTAATGAACCGAAAAAGTTATTATATATGTATTGTTTATTGCACATCAATTCAATTTTAAAAATATAGTTTTACATTTTCATTATAATTTTAATATATATTTCTTATGTGAAAAAATTTAATATTATATTTAACATTGAACGATAGATAATAGATCAATGCCTGCTTAATTGAATCAAGTACTTCAATATTTATTTTGTGTTTTAAGTCTTATATGAACAAAAAAAAGGGTATAAACTGAGTTTCACCCTATAATGTATCAACGAAACTCAAATCACAAAAATTAAAACCTAATAGAATCTAAATATTGATAGTATAAACAAAAATAGAAACAACAAAAAGTAGCATATTCTCACTAACAACATTTAAGAATTTTCTCTATATTACATTAGTTAGGTGGGGAGTTTGTACCTGAGGAAGCATCCATCATATATGACCCGAGCACCATTAGCTCCGGCAGAGCAGTTACGGATTTGGGCGGCGGCAACTGCGAAACAGGCTGCGCAGTCAGCATTTGATAGGTAGTCCCTACACTGGAACATGCCATAAACAGGGTCTGCTCCTACAACATGCTGTGCTGTTCCAAAGTCCTTGCTTATGCTTTGGTTTTTAAGGTCTGCCAAGGTTGCGTTTAGGTTTTGGTTGAAGTTGGACAAGTTGGTTGCGTTGTATTGGCTGCAACCCTTGTTGAGCAAAAGGGTTTGAGGGTCTCCTAGTGCTCCATGGAAGAAGAAGGTCCATTGAGACCACAATATGATGAAGGTCAAAGCTAAGAGGCTATTGAGTTTTTTCATTGCACTTTCAACAGTTCAGATTACGTTGTCAGAGTGAGAGGTGGTTAGTTTTACACATCTCAGGCGAACCATTGGCATGAATAATGGTAGAATCCACTGGGAAGAAGCATAATACAATGGAAGTAAAGGCTGAAACGCCTTAATTAGCACTTGATCGTGTTGACTCCGCTTCCTTCGAGTCATTTTCGTCAACCAGGCATATCCATGTCATAATGATAAATGCCTAAATATATTTTTCATCTTTTAAAAAAAGTAAATTTTAATTCTGCATTAAAAAATATATTTATTTTGTGTTCGAACACTTCTAAAATAATTTAGTATTTTCGGTCTTCGTCATTAGTTTATTTCTATAAAATATTAAACTAACTAACAAGATATCATGTTTTCCAATTCTATATAGCAGTTATTAGTGATATGATTTTACATGGTATATCATAATCTTACAAGTCAGAATTTTACAATAAAATGAGCTGTTGGATCGTATAAGATAAGTAATTGGATTGTCCAATATAATAAGTTATTTATTGGATAACATTTTTGGCACATAAGAATATAATGTATCACATTGAGTTATTGAGGTAGGGTTAAATAACGCGACCTTCTAGTAACTATAGACTAAAGATAATTGATAAGGACTTAAACTAAATAATTTCAAATATGTTTGAATCGAGGAAAATAAAAAATGAAAATAATTAGAAATTACTTGAAACAAAAATAATTATAAGAAGTTTAATAACAAATCACTCATCAAACTGCAACGTCAATCGTTTTGCAGTCAAGTGCTTCTCCTATGCTCTATGGGTGTGTTTGGTGTATTGTATTATGGGTGGTTGGATAAATTAATAAGATTTAATTGTGATGCATTGATCCAATCATGTATTACCATATAGGTTATAATAGTTGACTTTTATATCCGCTACTTGACAAGTCATCTAAACTAAATGTTTTGATTGGATGATAGTGTAAAACAGTTTTACATTGTCAATGCATCAAAATTAAACTCAAATTAATATTATATGTTATATCTTTATCTATTATTTGATACAAATAATATGTTATATAAATTTATCCATCATAATCCTCTTATATATTAAAATATTGTATAATTTAATATAATATGGGAAGACCACATTAGTCCTAATTAGCTTTTTAACATACAAGGTATCTTCTATTTCTCAATATTTTATTAAAATGAAATAATTATTAAACAGACAATAATCATTTATATAAATAAAATAATTCTCAATAAAATTATTTCATAACAATTAAATAATATCAAAAAATAATATATGATATCTATTTAGTTATAATATTAAATAAATAGTTATAAAATATTAAAATAAATTTAAATTAATAAATATTTACATAATATAATATTTATAAATATATTTAAATTTATTTAACTATTAATTTATTTTATTTAATATTTACTTGTAATTTTAAAAATTATTTGTAAATAAATTTATAATATAGAATATAAAATATAATATCTTATAAAATGTTATACCAAATATTTTATAATACTAAAAGTTTATCGTGTCTTATACTATTAAGTCATATCCTATCAGATCTTATACTATCTGTCTTTATTCTATTAGACATGCTAAAGAAGTCCTATAGATATTAAAATAATTCAATAAAAAATCAAAATACTTTCCATGATATCTTGGCCTCTTCCATTCCTCCCGACCACTATATATCAACGAAAAATTCTTAGCTCCGACGAATCCTCCTCCACATGTTTTGCATCACAAAATTTTCTCTGAGAGATGTAAAATGTTCTAGGGCCATTGAAACAGATGGTGCATGTGGTAGGTGGTGTGAAAAATCTTGTCCTCTGGAAGGAAAGAACTGCTCCAGATATTAACTTTGTT
The DNA here is from genome assembly GCA_031216125.1 of Dalbergia cochinchinensis. Classification (NCBI taxonomy): domain Eukaryota; kingdom Viridiplantae; phylum Streptophyta; class Magnoliopsida; order Fabales; family Fabaceae; genus Dalbergia; species Dalbergia cochinchinensis. Next base: position 50,649,381 of record CM062371.1, on the reverse strand, counting down.
TTGAGATTTTTTAAGGATTTTCTATTTCTAGAAACATTGTCAAGGCTAATAAATCTTTTCAACAATTGACGATTATAATATTTAAACATTGCTTACTAGTGAAAATACCAGATTTGATTTGGTACATGAATCACCACGTTCAAGTATATTATTAATTATATCACAAGTTACCGTATTTTGTGCGCATTATTCAATTTTTTTAATAAAGAAATAAATTTTTTAATACTAAATTCACAATTTGTCCTTATCAATTAATTGTGTCGAATAAAATGATCCTTCATAAAACATTAAAAACAAAATCATGGCTCCTCATAATTAAATATCATAAATTAGTTCATTCCAGCATTCTAATAGGCTCATTTTTCTTATTTATTATACTTTTATCAGAAATCAATGTGAAGGAAGATGAATACTTAAGTATATTGAGAATAAGAAAAAAATATTTACTCTGATCCATTTATTAATTAATATATAAATTTTATAAACTGTTTATCTCATAATTTCTTTATAATTTTAATGCAATAACTAATTTATCAATAAATAAATCGAACAAAATAAATGATTTATCTTACTTTAAGAGTATATAATAATTCTCTTTTAAAAAAATTAAATTGTGTTTGTTTCAGACTTTTAAAAAAATTATTATAAAATTTAAATTTTATATATAATTAAAAAAAGTAAAAACTGATTTTATTTTTTATCAGTTACTCTTTTTAGTTTCTATAAAAGAATTTAAAACTATTTTTTAATATTTTAATTATTTTAAAATATTATTTAAATATATAAAAATTGATTTTTAATTAAAAAATGATTCTAACCTAAAAAAGTTTAAACAAACACACTCTTAAGTCTTAACTGTCCAAGACTTTCTCTATTTTGACAAAATCTGGGTTTGTTTCGGAAAAAAAAAACAGAAAAAAAAATGAAAGAAGGCACCCTATAGGCCTATATGAGAATGATATCATGAATTGAATTTGTGGTACCAGTGAATGATGCATACTTGGATGAATGGACGTGACTAGGGACCCCCACCAATTACATCACATGTCACAGTTGACGGAGTCAAAGTGGCATTGGGGACTTCACATAATACTCACCGTATATTTTAGGGGGTGATACATAATTATTATTAAATTTATATCACATATTTATATTATATATTTATATTAAGTTAAATATTATAAATTTTTGTGTAAAAAATTATAAATTAGTATGTAATATTTTTATTCATTTTGAAAAAATAAATGAATAGCAAATTAAAATATTTTAAAAGTTTTAGCAAAAATAATATTAAGAATTTCTTAAATAAAATATAAATTATAAAATAAAATAGTAGATATAAAGTAGAAATTTACCTTTTTTTCAAATATATATATACACACACTTCTAGTTTTGATGTGGAGATTTAACAAATAAAAAAAGTACTTTTTCTTAATATTTTTTTTAGTGAAAATTTACAGAACATATTTTATTTTTGTGGGCTCTTAATATCTGTAATTATTAAATTAAAATCAAACTCTTAATAAATAATATCAAATTAAAGAGAATAATTGAGGCACAATTGGAGAGAAAAAGAAAAATAAAATCAGAATTAAAACTCATCATATTCAATTACACAATGTGTCATGCATAATAATCTTGAGTTATTAGTTAGTCAAAGGACAAAAAAAAAAAAAAACACCGCTGTATTCAAATACACAAAAAAGGAGCTAAATACTGTGTAGTTTAAAAGATAGAAATATTTGCCTATTATTTTTTTTTCATAGATAAAATTTAAGTTCTTTGACTTATAGTAGAAGATTAATAAAATCTAAATTCAATTAAGGAGATTCTATGAAATGTCGATGCTTATAATAATGATTTTTTAAATTTTCAAAAGCATTTAAATAAGATCTGTCTAGAACGTAATATTGGAAAAAAGAAGGTTCAAAAGCTCTTATATATATGTATAAGATCTGTATGCCTTATTACTGCATACAATTTGTTTCAAATAGTTTCAAATGCTATCTATAACAAATATTACATTACCTTTCAATGATTTTTTTCTACAATAATCATCTAATAATATAATAATAAATATGTTAGAAAATAAAAGAATTTGATTTTAATCTACTCACACTGTAAAGAAATTACTTTTTCCTTAACCTATTGTCAAAAAGGAGTGGCAGTAAATATTTTAAAATTTTAAAAATTAAATTAAATTAAATTGTTGTTTTTTTTTCTAATTGCAAAAAAGGAGTGGCAATAAATATTTTAATACAATATTAAAAATTAAATATTTCAAAATTAAATTAATTAAACTATATAATAATAATAATAATAATAAAAGATTTAAATATGTTTTTACTCCATGTAATTATAGGCTATTTTCATTTTAGTTCCTCTAATTTTTTTGTTAGTTTAAGTCTCACATTTTTCTAATATTATATTTTTGGTCCCTACCATTAGTTTATGCTATAAGTGCTAATGTTTATAAGGATCAAAGGAAGATTTCAAAAATGTTTATAATGATATAAATACATAATGATATAAATACAAATATTTCAATATTTATAAGGACTAAATACATATTTGAAACTTTTTTCAGGGACTTAAATATAAAGTACAAGGACCAAAAATATAATACTAGAAAAAGAGGGATCAAAAGCCAAAATTTTATTTAGCATATCTAAAATCAAAATGACCAATAATATAAAGTAAGCCTAATAATAAATTTACACAAAATAATTATGAAAGAGTTGTCACCAAATAAAAATAGAAGCACAAATAATGCAATATTAAAAGAATATTTTGAGTTTGAATGATGTTAAAGTTTAATTGTGGAAGAGAACAAAGGGATATTTCAGAAGAACTAAATAGAAAGGTAATTGAGTGGGGATGTCAATAGTGAAAAAAGAGTAATAATAGCCCCTTTCATATAAAAAAGTTATAATTAAAATCACCTATATTTATAAAGAATAAAAATATATTTAAATTTTTATTTGTTTCATGCTCATCTATTTGCTTGCGCTTGAATGCGCGCACGACATGATTTATATGTTGTCACATAGGCATTCATCACACCTCAGAGAAGCATTATACTCTACTCAAGCGCTGAACCTTGAAAGCTAAGATAGAGGGCAAAATAATTAGGGTTATTTTTTTCGGGTCTTGTAAGTTGAAATTAGTGGGGCCTTACGAGACCTCAACATCATTGTAAGCCCATTAAATCCCCTTGTTCAAATTGACCCCTCTTCACGTGCGTTTTTGGTTGAAAGCCCTTCTTATTTTGCCCATGTACAATATGCACTGGTTGGAGATCTTTTCTTGCCAAGCAGTTGACAATAGCCAGGACCCAAACATAAATAAAGTTGGCAATACCCGGAACAACTTGAAGACTTCTTCTCCAATAAAATTTATAAAATTCTCTGATAAAAAATTTAGAGAAATGATACACGTACACTAAAATATATACATCATTTACATCTATCGTACTAAATGTCAAAAGTGGAGGTATACATCTAGTATAGATACGGAGAGGCATTATGGAGAAAAAATGAAAAGGAAAGAAAAAAGGAACGTACACTCTCAGCTATCCACTTTGAAAAACCTCTATTCTTTGTGGTTTTCATGGTCATCCCTCCCACCCCCTCATAGCTCTCGTTCTTGGCATCACGCATGGAGGAAGAAGAAGAGCAAAACTAGCTGACCTTTACAATGGCTCATGGCTCATTCTCTCTAACTCACCAAAGCCTTCATTGTGTCTCTCTTTATTACATTTCTCTCTCTCTCGTTCTACATCGTTAACATGAGAAAGAAAAAGAAAAAAAAAATTTAGCAACAAAATGAATTGAGAATGACTCTACTAGAAGATGAGATTTGTTGTTATTGTTGAAAATTGGAGTTGAAAAATTAATGCGTGTTATGAAAAGTTGTAACCAGTATCAAAATGTTGTAAACCAATTAAGGACATATACTAAACAGGTTGCTAAAAACTGGAGTTGAAAAATTATAAATGTCTGTTACGAAATGTAGTAAATCAGTATGTAAAAAATTGTAAACCATTGTACAAAATGTTGTAAACCAGTAGCAAAATATTATAAACCAATTGAAGACACATACTAAAGAGGTTATTGAAAATTGGAGTTGAAAAATTGTAAATGCCTGCTACGAAATGTTATAAACCAGTATGTAAAAAGTTGTAAACCATTACACAAAATGTTGTAAACCAGTAGTAAAATATTGTAAATTAATTAAGGACACATACTAAACAAGTCGTTGAAAATTGGAGTTGAAAAATTATAAATTCTATTAGGAAATGTTGTAAACCAGTATGCAAAAAGTTGTAAACCATTGCACAAAATGTTATAAACTAGTAGCAAAATGTTGTAAACTAGTTGAGAACACATAGTAAATACATTACTAAAAACTGAAGTTAAAAAATTGTAAATACCTATTACGAAATGTTGTAAACCAGTATCCAAAAAGTTGTAAATCAATAGCAAAATATCGTAAACTAATTGAGAACTATGTTCTCATAATTTTATAAATATAAAATAGACCTAAATATAATATAAAATTTTAGTCATTAGTAATATATTTATTAGTCTTATTTGGTGCTTCTATTGATTTGTTATGGGAAAAAAGTAAGATCATTTATATATATTCACACGTACATATAATGTCATTCTTAAAGACATAATCTAAGTTTAGATATTTTAAAATTAGATCAAATAGAAAATTTTAAAATTTTAAAACTGTACTAATAATATTGTATTAATAAAATTCATAATTGTATAAATATAAAAATAGAACTAAATAATTATATTTATTAATTTAGCAATTTGTTGTATTTAAGCACCAAATAAGATTAATAAATATATTATTAATGGCTAAAATTTAATTTATTATTATATTTATGTCTATTTTATATTTATAAAATTATGAAAACATAGAGTCCTCAATTGGTTTACAACATCTTGCTACCGGTTTACAACATTTTGTGCAATGGTTTATAACTTTTTATATACTGGTTTACAACATTTCGTAACAGGTATTTACAATTTTTCAACTCCAATTTTCAGCAACCTATTTAGTATGTGTCCTTAATTGGTTTACAACATTTTGCTACTGGTTTACAACATTTTGTGCAATGGTTTACAACCTTTTACATACTGGTTTATAACATTTTGTAACAGGCATTTACTATTTTTCAATTCCAATTTTCAATAACCTATTTAGTATGTGTCCTCATTTGGTTTACAATATTTTGCTACTTGTTTACAATATTTTGTATAATGGTTTACAACATTTCGTAACAAGCATTTACAATTTTTCAACTCCAGTTTTCAGCAACCTATGTAATATGTGTCCTCAATTGGTTTACAACATTTTATGCAATGGTTTACAGCTTTTTGCTACTAGTTTACAACTTTTCATAACACGCATTTATAATTTTTTAACTCCAATTTTCAACAATAACAATAAATCTCAGCTTCTAACAGAGTCATTTTTAATTTGTTTTGTTGCTTAAAAAAAAGGAGAAAAAAATAAACATCCATGTCTTAGCACATAAATCACAAACATATGAAAAATCAAATAGAATAAACTAAGTCTTCATATGTGATGATAAGTTTTGTGCACTACCACAGATCTTGATTCTCCTCCTTCTTCTTCCTTCTATGAACAATAAAGAACTAGAGAGAGAAACATGAAAAAAGAGAGAGAAAATGAAGTTTTAGTGAGTGAAAGAAAGAGAAACAAGAAAGATTTCATTCATGATGATAAATTTTATACGCTGCCACAGATTTTGATTCTCCTCCTTCTTCTTTCTTCCATGAATGATGAAGAAATAGAGAGAGAAATGTGAAAAAAAAGAGAAGAAATAAAGCTTTGGTGAGTGAACCTTACGGAAACAAGCTTTGGTTTGGTTTGGTGGATAAACAATACTTTTTCTTTCTCTTTTTTTCCTCCTTTTTCCTTTTCTTGTGTTGACAAGTTTTCCCCTCTGTATCCAATATATCCTTCTAAGCCAATTTTGACATTTAGCGAGATGGATGTACATGGTGAAGGTATAGAGATGTGCACGTATCATTGCTTAAAAATTTATAAAATTCAAACCTCACATTATAGCTTGACCCAAAATAAAAAGCAAAAACTCTCACATCATAGATAAATCAGTCCAAGACATTCGCAGAAAATATATATATATTGTGCTTATTTATAGTTTAATATTTTATCTTTGTAGGTTATTATTATATTTTTGTTTTGATCATCAAATTTTTAATACAGTTGAGGCTTAAATTGAAAATAAAAGGGAGCAATCTTTTAGTTTTAGTTAAATTAATCTATTAGTCCCTGAACTTTCTAGGGAATTCAAATAAATCTCAACATTTTAAAAATTTATAATTAGATCTCTAAACTTACAAAACATTTGTAACTAGGTTATTGGACAAGATGGAACAGAATATTTTAAGATGCTATCTTAAATATTATATAACTATTGAGTTGAGGGATGATATAAAAATATTGCCACGAGATCATTAAACATTCGCAAACAATAATATACCAATAGATTAAAAGTATCTACGAACACAATTATAAACATTTGGAGGTTTTTACAGACTTAATTTACAATTTTTCAAAACATAGAGACTTATTTGAATTTTTTAAAAAAAGTTTAGGGAATTACAGAGTTAGAAAAAAAAAACTTTATTTTTACAACGGAGTTCCTGCAAATTTTTTATGGCATACTAAGTAATCTGTATTGTAGGACAGGAGGGAACCCTTGTTGCCCTTAAAACATTTTTTTTTTTGGGGTCAACTTTGATATCATTGTTCACTTTTATTCTCTATTATTCTCCACCTGCATGCCCGGTCCATCTTTGTCAGAACTCATAACATCCTTAAAAACTCAAATTACCATCCCAAATCATGAACATGAAGAGGAAGAAAACCAAAGTCCAAAAGCAAGATATCCAACAATTGAATGAAACGTAGCTTGGATACATTTGAATATCACTTAATGTTGCACCAGAAGTACCAAGAAATGTTACAAATGCTTTGACATAATTTCCAACACCAAGAATGTAACCAACGGACTAAGAAAAGAAGCACAAGAATTTGAAGACAAGATATACCACTTGGTAAAACTCAGAAGTTCTTCTTTGACATCAATTGAAGGCTCTTTCTCACATGGGAAAATTCCATTGAACACTTCATATGGCAAATTCTGTACAATCCCATTTTGGAAAACAGGACTAACAGGCAAAATCTATAGGAAAGTGCCTAAGACCTATTCGATCCCCTTTCTTTACTAATAAAGTGCTTCATTACATAATCTTTGATTGTTTTGAATGAAATAAACATCAACGTATCACTATTAGACAATATACATGTTTTTACTTGTATAATTTTTTAACAAGGATCTAATTTTAATACACTAACAGTATAAAAATATTTTACACAACCATCCAATCATATCATGTCACATCAATAAATATAGTTAACTCCCACTCTCACTACTTAAAAAGTCATATAAAAAGAAAGATTTGATTATATTACCAGTATATTAAAATTAATCTCTTCTAATAATTCTGAAAAACAAGCTGAAGAAAAAGTCCTCTGCCTCTTCTTCTTTATTCCATTCTCTCTCTAGTTGAATTCCCTTAACTGCACACTTCTACCATGCTTGCTTAATATATTCATCTAGCCGATAGGATAGAAGTGGAAACAGTAGCATTAGATGTAGAGGAACCACCAGTTGAGGTAGAGTTGTCTGGCTGCTGGGACCTAATATTAGATTGAACAAAGACAGGCATAGTAGGCCTCATATGCCCCAATAAGTTCTTGTTTTTGAGTAAGGCTACTACTTCAGACATTGTTGGCCTTGTAGCAGCTGATGCTTGAGTGCACAACAAAGCAATCTCTATGATTTTCTTCACCTCTTCTGCATCATAGTCTTCAGGCTCCAATGTCTTGTCCACCAACTCCAAGTGCATATTGCCCTCATACAGTTTCCATGCCTGTTTAATTATTCAAAACCAAAGTTCATATATAGTGTGAAATGCAACAATAAAACTTATTGCCTCTTTGGTTTCAGAGAATGGGTTCTGTTTTAATTTATTGTTTTTTATTTTATTTATGAAACTGTCATACTGACACTGTTTTCACCATTTCCTTCACATAATCTTTAGAATAGGAAACAGGTTAAATTCAATGTGACATTTTCGTGATTAAAGTGAAAAACAAAAAGGACATGAAAATAGAAAACGATTTTTGAAATGACCCTAATACTTTCTGTTATGTAGTTATGTGAAATTGCATACCTTTTGAAGGAGGAATTCACCATCAGTATCTTCCCTCAGTTCACTACTCTTTTGACCACTTATGATTTCTAGGACTACAACACCATAACTGTAGGTATCAGCTCTCTCTGATAATTGACCATGGATTGCATACTCAGGTGCTGTGTATCCCCTGATATAAGCAAAATATTTATAGCATAGTTGATAAAAGTATGTATTATTACATAGCATGAAGGTGGAACATTTAACACAAAACAAGAACAAACAAATGTCACTTTCATTGCAGCTACCTCTACAATAGAAGTAAAGAAATTTAAGTGATTGCATTTCTTTTGACTTACAATGTTCCTGCAAATCTCGTGCTAAGGTGAGATTTGTCCTCAGGTAGAAGCCTTGCCAAACCAAAATCAGCTATTCTTGGTTGAAGGTCATCATCCAAGAGGATATTGGCAGGCTTTATATCTCTATGTATGATACAAACATGGAAATCCTCATGAAGATAGGCTAGACCTTTTGCTGTGCCTAAAATTATATCATACCTTTGTTTCCAGTTAAGAGAACCTTTCTTCTCACCTGTTTTGAAGAGTTAAATAATTAATAAAGTAGGTGAAAGAAGAGGGGATCAAAAAGAGTAAAACATGATGGTGATTAAAGAAAAATGCTCATATTGGAGATTGACATTATAGTTACCAAATAAGAATCTGTCAAGGCTCTTGTTCGACATGAATTCATAAACAAGGATTCTCTCTTGGCCTTTAGTGCAACATCCAAGAAGTCTAACCAGATTCCGGTGATGAACATTGCATATAAGTCTCACTTCACTTTCAAAACTTTCATCCAACTTTCCAGATTGGTCTAAAGTTAATTTCTTGACTGCAACTATTTTCCCATTTTTCAGAGTACCCTATACCATAAATTAACCATTCAAAACATTTTTAAATTAACCATCCGGAAAATTTTTTGTTGTTGTAACAATAATGTATCTCTATAGCATTTGATAGGGGGACAGGAATAGAAATATAAGGACAATAGAAATAGTGGAGACGAAGATATAAATAATAAATATATATAGGGATATTATTAAAAAATATTAAATTTTTATCTCTGTATCCTATTCCTACTGTCCCTAGATTTTGGAGGTACAGAAATTTTATATTTTTCTGTCCCACAGATAGAAAATTTTTTGTCTTCTGTTCGTGTCTCTATCACCAAACAAGTTTGTGTCTCCCGTATCTCCGTATTTTTGTCTCAGGGACAATAAACAAACACTACCTAGCGTTTGGTAGTTGTCTCTGGCTAGTGGAGACAAAGACAACAAAGACAGTGGAGATGGAAACATAAAAAATATTGCAACATAAGGGGTATTATTGGAAAAAAAAATTGAATTCCTATTTTCATTTCCTGTCCCCACTTTTTGAAGGGATAGAAAATTTTTTTATCCTTGTATCCTGTCTCCACTATCAAACATCTTTCTCTCCCCACTATCCCTATATTTTGTAATCAAATGCAGCCTAACTACCACTTTCCAAAAACTTACTCAGAGAATCATGATTGTTTTTTGACCAATAGAATGCTGAAAAATAACATAAATTTACCTTGTATACATCTCCAAAACCTCCTTCTCCTATTTTATTTTCATCACTGAAATTTTTTGTTGCAGACTTCAAATCTTTGTACCTGTAGTTAACTGGACCTTTCAACTCAGTAGCTCCCAATATGTCACCTGACAAGGAAAACACAATTTGGAATCTCTTAGGAAATAAATGAATTCTGGTAGTAGTATATTTATATTAAAGAAAGAAAGAAAGAAATGATGCATTACATATCAATTGATTATTGGTAAAGAATGAACTAATGGGCAAAAGTACTTTCTTTGTTAAGAAACCATCACAATCACAACAAATACTTTCCACACTGTCTCACCTCTGGGAATTCTCTTGGGTTTCCTGTTTCCTCCAAGCCAGACAAATAATGTAAAGAGGATCACAAGAAGCACTACACCTCCAACAACACCACCAATAATGGCCCCCTTCTTGCTTGATCCTCCTACAAGACAAGAAAGAAGCTAACCTGAGTTCCAAATGGGCAATGGCATACTATTTTATATACATTCGTTCATTTATCCAAGAGTGAGCCTTTGTGAAACAATAAAGTCGTTGGCTTATAACTTGGAGATCACGGATCCAAAATCCTGTAAATAGCTTTTGCTTGCAGGGATAAAATTGTGCTCGTCTAGTTTTCCTAGACCCCACCACATGAGAGTCTCGTGAACATGGGTATGCGCCCTTTTATACATTCAGTCATCAAAACCAATGTAGAAGAGTTATTCTAATTCTACCTTGTTTTAAATAGGGTGTGATATCAATGGTCTGGTTATCAGCAAAGAAGGGTGTCTCTGAGTATCTCATAAAACATCCAGCATCAAATGCGGTACCATCTGTGTTGGGAAGGCAACTCTTTATGTTGCTGTAACCAACTGTCAAGCAATCTAGACAACCACTCTCTGAGATAGTTTGAGCACATTGTGCAATGGCATAGATTACACCACCAGCCACTTGTGTCTTGGTGGCTGCAAAGTAACCAGGAATTTTGGGTGTCGCTATCTGCAGATCATTTAGCACTTGCTGTGCAGCTGTATTGAATGCAGTAGCTCCTGCACTTGCAGTGTGATTCACGCAAATCATACTGTTGCCAGGAAGAGTGGTTTGGTTGAAGAATCCATTACTCTCGTACCTAAAAGACCATAGACACTTCATTTAATATTAAGCATGTGTATAGTCGTGTGGCTTATGTTGCATGATTACTGGTATCAATATCCGATACGACATAAGTACGATACAAAGATACAATATAAATTAAATTAAAAACATGTAAAATAGAAGTCAATCTAAAGTCAAAACATTTAAAAGTATTGATAACATAATGTATTATAGTGTGGCCCATGAGAAAAAGAACCATCAATATCCAAATTACATTTATACATGTCAAGTGGAATGTTTAATAAATGATGCGCTATTCACTCCTTCCCCAAGAATTTCTCACATTTTAAAGTATCACAAATCAAGGTCAGTTTGATCTGGCTAAAGCTCTCATGAACGGCCAACCTATGTTATTGGATGAAAACATATTTTGGTCAATCTAAACAAGATTCTGTCAACATCTTGCTGGTAATTTTTGTTATTGTAACCTTAACTTGTTTGGACAATTTAAAGGAAGAAAAATCAGTAATATATACACAATCACACAAGGCATAAATCTAGGTAGACTAGGGGGTCATCATCTCATCCCCAATTGGGACACACATGGTACTAGTTCAAAACGTGTGCACTACATCGTTCTAACTAAAATTTGGAGTAGCAATATATGGATACTATATATATAATTTTTCATAAAAATGTCATTCTTAAAGTGGTTACCGTCATTTCTTTCCTCAAATTATATCAAAGTGTACTTTAGTGGAATTTCTCATTACTTTATAAGGAGATTTCTATTTTGTTTAGACAAAAAGAATAAAAAAAAGGGAGTTTGTCTATTGCCACTCCATGTTAAATATTTTTATTTGCACTTTTTCAAAAATGCCCTTAACTTTGTTTTAATAATTACACTTTTATAGTTTAAAAACTAAATTAAGAATTATGTATTAGAATCTTAATTATTTATTGTCAATACTTGTGAGATTTCTAAATGAATTTAATTAAAAATTTATTTTATGTTCATAATATTTTGCTGCTATTAAATTTTAAATTTATATTTAATAATTGTACTAATTAATATAAGCATAAAAAGTAACTATAGTTATTGAATTTGGTATGTAGTTTTTCTTTATATTTTTTTGTGATTTTTCAGTTACATGAGTAACTTTTCATCCATTGGTTGGATGCCACTATATGGAGCTTATCACTGAGTGAGATAAGCAGTGGAATGATTCATATGTATTTTTTGCTAAGTGTTGCAACGATAAGTTAAAATTATGACTAACTATGTGTCCCTTTTTGTGAATTGTGAGGGACAACCTGTAGAGTTCTAGATCCTGAAAGATTAATTTATATCCCATAATATTTGTCATGATCAATCTATGATTCTACTCTTTGAAATATAATAATAAAATAAAATACAGATATTTAGTCATTTTTTTCTTAAGTTATCACGAAATATCTTAACATAGTCCGAAGATGCTACTTTTTCATTAAAAATTTTAAATGTTGTATTATGATAACTTACGGATGATTTTTCTTCATATATCTATTGCTGACAAGTTTATCTCTGAAACTTAATCTAGTATATTTGTGATAAATATGTTAAAATGAGATAATCTGTTTTTATTCATGAGAAATTTCCTCGAGGATCAAGGATCACAGAATTTTGGCTACAAATAAAGCACGCATTGGACGAATGTGTTAACTATTATGTGATGAGAGGAAAAAGATCCAAGCAATCTTTAAGCTTTTTTTTTTTTTGTTACAGAGGAATAATAAAAGAAAAACTAACGGAGGAGTAAGACCACTCCTGTAGCATTAGCAAGCAGGAGAGCATTAGCAAGCAGGAGAAGTTGTAGTCTTGGGGTTGGTTCATGGAGCACCCTCCAATTCTCCCCCAATTATATGATTTAGTTTTGAAAAATAAAAAGGCTAAACATTAAACATAGGTATAAGGGCATTATCGGGAAAACACAAATAAAGACACTTAATATGTAGCGGAAATAGACAAATGGTGACTCCATAAAAGAAAAAGGACAAATTACACTCATTTTTCCTGAAATTTGTAGAAATATAACTCGCCATCTCTCTAGTTGTCCACCTTACACTCACCTCCCCTAAACACATCAATTATCAACACTCCCCCCTAAACTATTATTGAATTTCTAGATCAAACTTAAGACTTTATATTTAGAAGACCCAAACCCCTTTCTATCGGAACAACATATGGTGCTTGTATTGCTTCATAACATTTATAACTTTGGTTTAGTTGTGATTTACTTTACAAAATGGAGAAGAGAGCAAAGATAAGAGGCTAAGAGTGTGGTCTTAGCTAACTGACATGGCATGGTTAATTAAGAAAAACTTTGTAAAATTAGTTGGTCTCACTCTCACAGCTCAGTTGCTACTTTCCTCCTCTTTTCTTTCCTAGGTCCATAAATGGGAAAATTTTCCAAACCCTGCCTAATTCTGTTCTCACCTCGTTGTCTTTCTATAATCCAAAGCAAGTCGGTCCTATATCAATTTGTAAGCGCATAACGCATTAGATAAATAATAATAAGCCGGCAAAGTCTGAACGCGTGTGTGCATAAATAAATATCTATATATAAAATTTACTATATAAAATTTATTTATGCAACACATTAAAATAATGTTATTTTGACACCCACTTCGATATAGATACCATGTGACTTATATGAGTGTAAGAAGAATAATAGAAAAAAAAATGAGTTTAAAAGAAAATAAATAATAAAATTTATATATATTATAAATAGGATGTTTAAATGTTAAAAAATTTAAGGCGTCGAAAAGGAAAACAAAGTGCCATTACATTGCAGGCACCGCCAACATGGGCAAGGAATATTGTAAGTCGGGCCCAAGGCGGCGATCAAATAAAGCAGCAGTGTTATTATGTTGTGACTAGTGACAAAGCATGACCAATATTATTAATGCATATCTCATTAAATTCCAGATGATGCAAGATGCAAATTCCACACGAAACCGATTAAAATACTCTCGTTTCGGTCTCCTGTGATATTTTCCACTAAAAGTCTTCGGATTATTGTAGAAACGAAGGGCTACGTACCAAACTAACAAACGAAAAAAAGCATTAACTATATTTTATGTGTGTAACTTATGAAATAATTATATAAAAATTAGATTGATACCATATAAAAATTAAAGTTTATAAAATATGAAAAAAAATTAATATACTTAACGATCCGAAAAGGTTATTATGTATTAGTTATTGCACATCAATTCAATTTTAAAAATATAGTTTTACATTTTCATTATAATTTTAATATGTATTCTTTTACGTGAAAAAATTTAATACTATATTTAACATTGAACGATAGATAATAGATCAATGCAATGCTTAATTAAATCAAGTACTTCAATATTTATTTTGTGTTTTAAGTCTTATATGAACCAAAAAAAGGGTATAAACTGAGTTTCACCCTATAATGTATCAACCAAACTCAAATCACAAAAATTAAAACCTAATAGAATCTAAATATTGATAGTATAAACAAAAATAGAAACAATAAAAAGTAGCATATTCTCACTAACAACATTTAAGAATTTTCTCTATATTATATTAATTAGGTGGGGAGTTTGTACCTGAGGAAGCATCCATCATATATGACCCGAGCACCATTAGCTCCGGCGGAGCAGTTACGGATTTGGGCGGCGGCAACTGCGAAACAGGCTGCGCAGTCAGCATTTGATAGGTAGTCCCTACACTGGAACATGCCATAAACAGGGTCTCCTCCTACAACATGCTGTGCTGTTCCAAAGTCCTTGCTTATGCTTTGGTTTATAAGGTCTGCCAAGGTTGCGTTTAGGTTTTGGTTGAAGTTGGACAAGTTGGTTGCGTTGTATTGGCTGCAACCCTTGTTGAGCAAAAAGGTTTGAGGGTCTCCCAGTGCTCCATGGAAGAAGAAGAAGTTCCATTGAGACCATAATATGATGAAGGTCAAAGCTAAGAGATTATTGAGTTGTTTCAACATGTTGATGATGAATTATCCACAAGTGGTGGACTTTGTGTGGAGAGAAAAGTGGGTTGGTTAAGGAAGTTGGGAATGTTGATTGTTGTGCATGTGAACATGGGAGAGTATGGAGAATTAATGAAAGCTAAAGATGGTCTTAAGTAGGTATATATACACAATAATGGATCAGGGTATTGCATGCACTGGCATTACAAACTCATGCTATGAGTAATGACACTCTGGCAGAAACAATTGTCGTAAATTTCCTTTTCGGAACATAATGGTACTAGATAGGAAATAAAGTGGTATAACACATTTAACTATTTAAAAGTTACATACATATGACATCATTCTAACAAATAAATCCTGGCAAAAATTTTGACTCTCTAATAGCATTTTCCATTATGTTATGAAAGACAACAATACTTGCCAAAGAAATAACCCTTGTGAAAAGAATATATATAACTCTTATACTTCTGAAATCAAATGATATTATTAGTTTTACGAATGGTTTTGTTGGATCAAACACTTTCAATTAGGTTTGTAGCTATAATTTTTAGTTATGGTACACCTCTTTTTACTTAAACCTATATATATTACCAAGTATCACATTTCCATCTAACTTCCACCCATTTGGATCTTGCAAAGGTAGGATGCTAACTTATAATCATAGACCGATCATATAAATTGTGTGATGGTCTTTATAAAATAAAAGATAAAGATTAAAGAATAAAATCAATCAATACATTTGAATGATAATGAATCTTATTAAAATAAAATCTATTTCTTTCATTTTCATCAATAATGCGATTCATTCCGTGCAAAAGGTGTTTACTTAGGCACACACCATTGCATTGCATCAGCAACTTCGGGGTCAACACAACGTGACAATAATGCTAGACGAAAAAAAAAAGCTTAAGTTTTATTTTGGGCGTTAAAAAAATAAGGGCCCTTGAAAAGCCTTGGTCGAAATTTCACCTCAATACTTTGTTTGGGGAGAAATTGTAAGCATACAGAAAATGCTCACATTGTCTACAGTCCAGTGAACAAAGGCCCTTGAAAAGTTCCGTCTTCAAATTCCCATGTAGGGATTCCTGATGGCAGAGAATGTTCTACCAGTTCACAGAAAATTATATAAATGCATACATATGAAACACAAATATATAAATTCTCACTTTTTAACTTTTCTATGTCACGTTACTCAAATTAGAAAGTCTAAAACAATATATTCATAAATTATAATTAAATTGATGTGGAACATGTGAATTTGAACCTGATATCTTTGTTGTCGCACCAAACTTTTTGCAGTCTTTGTTGCTCTTTTTTTTTTTTAACCTAAGGTATCCATATCGCCAGAAGCATATTAGTCCCTTTGAAATATAGAGTAAACATAAATTTTGTCTCTCACCACGAGATTCTATCTATACATACTGTCAGGAATTGAATCTTTAACTAAATATTTAAAAAGTTTAACTAACTACTATTTATACTACGGTGTTGTCTTTGTTGAATTCTCTCGTACACCCTGAATGATGCGAGGGAAGCCTAAAAATCCAAACTTAATAGTATATATAAAGCTATTACGGCGACACAAATCAAATTAAATTGAAACCAAAGAGTATGGATGATCAATAGTGATTTGGATCGGACAGCAAAAAAGTTATAAAATTTTGGTTTATATGTGATGCCAAAATTGTCTATTCTTTTGTACCGAAAAATATAAGTTGTCTATTCCTTGCGTTTCTGGCAGTTTTATTTATTTATTTATTTATTTGGCCCATTGGCTCAGAAAGCAAAGAAATAAAGGAACAATTCACCCAATCTTGCCGGAAAATCTGCAGCTTGGTTTCCTCCCTGTACTGTACACATGTTGGAGAACATAGTGCCAATCCCACGCTGACAGTTTTGATTAATTATAATAATAAAAGCATTCTCCTAACAAAATCATTTAATGGTAACACGTAATAGCGTTGTCACATATATAAACTATGGTTACCATGTCATATGAGGAGCATATATGAATGGTCAACGTTCTTCGATTCTACAAATGTTCGGGCCCCAGTCAGAACATAGAGCTCTCATCAGCTATATACCTGTTAGTTTGTTAGGCTTATTTATTTATTTTGGTAAAAAGATTCGTTGATTAATAAACAACAAAGACCGAAACATAGGTACAAAACATCAAGTATTTTACCTAGGTACAATAGAGCAAATTCAATTGACATTAAAGTCTTAAGCTCAGAAAATTAACTAATGATACCACATAACTTTAGCAAAATGCTCAGAATATGAATGCTAACACGACACACTATATATACTCATGAACACAAGATGGTATGTCAAATCTAACATTTATCTGAAGTATCATAAAACATTATACTCAAGCTGTGTAGAAACAAACATATCTATCTGTGCAAATTTTCTATCCTTCGGAATCCAATTCAAAATTAAGTTTTCATATGTTAGCCATTCCACAGGAATTGTTGTGTGGATTCTTTATGTGATTCTTCTTCGTATTAACAAAGTTTCTACTCCAAGCCTGACCAAACTTCAAAATCATGGTGTGTGAACACCCGATTTTGTCCGGCCCATTAAACAAAATTCAAAAAATTTGCATCTAGTTTTCAATTTCTTCATTATAGTTACTCCATCATTTTCGTGAGAAAAATATGAAAAAAGTTTTTTGGTCATTTGTATTCCCAAAAAAAATCAAAATAAAAAATACAAAAAGAGTCCATTTCCTTTTATGGCCCATTTCTTTTAATTTGATACCCAAATTCCTTTTTGTAGTTCACTTGTGTTTCAGCTCAGCCCAATTTCGTTTTTAGTTATAAGAGATTTCTGTCAAAAAATAAATAAATAAAATAAAATAAAATAAAATACAAAAAATATAAAAAATAAATGAAGCAGGAACGAGGAAGCACATGCTCTGGCCTCCCACTTCGACTCCACGTGCCTCCTACTTGACCTTGATGCGGTCTCTTGCATCCTGCACACCCACGAGCAAAACACAAAATGATGGGCATTATGCCAAGCCACTGAAATAGGAATCATGGGTGAAGCTGAAGGCGTGGGAACAGGTTCATTTGGAGTGCCTGCAAATTCAGAAACAGCATGGAGTTTTAATTGATTAATCAATGCGAGTTCAGTATAAAAAGGAATCAATTACAACAACAGAGGAGTGGGGAACAATCTTGGTGCTCCTGCATTTTAGAAGGGTATGGAGAAAATAGTTAATTAATTAGAGGCCATCTCAGTATAAAGGGATACGCACAACAAGAGAAAAAGGGGGGATCGAAAAAAAAACACTCATACACACTGATATCAAAAGCACCTCTCAAACATAGAGCAACAACTGAAAATTTTAAACAAAAAATCGGCAGCATTTCAGCTAGATTTCCAGCGGAGCCAACAGATACAAGGAGGAATCAATAGCAATCCAGCATCACAACAGAGACAGGTATAAAAATCATCATTAGAAACTAAAAAAAAAAAGCAAAAAAAAGGGAGGAGGCCGCGGCGGTTCCTTCCCTTAGCCGCGGCCTCCATGCGCTTCATCATCATCATCTCGTCCCCCATCATCTCTCATCTCAGCCTTCATCATCATTTCGTCCCCCATCACCTCTCACCTCAACCTTCATCATCATCATCTCATGGCCACACCGCCATTCCACCATCGAACCTCCGCCTTCTACCACGAACCCACCTCCACAAGACTACCCCCTCCACGGCCTTCTTCCCTTTCCGCGGCTGCACGCGCCTCCTCTGCTGCTCCCTATTTTTGCAGAACCGGTACCCCTTTTTCTTTCCAGCACCCTCACCGCCGCGCCTTTCCCCCTGGATCACCATCATCTGCCACCCAACCAAAGATCAAGCACAACCAAACAATAACAATCAAACTCAGAAAAATCAAGGGAAAAGGAAAGAAAACTCAGAAGCAGAGAAGGAGGAGGGCCGTGACCTCGTCACGGCCTCCACCTCACCATCGCAAGGTCACCTCTGTTTCTCACTCAGCCCATGCACCTCCTCCCTTAGCCGAGAAACTGCCGCTAGCCACCACCATCGTCGGACCTCACCCCACTAGCCGCGGTCTTCCTTTCCTTTTCTCTCCAGCGCAACCACCATAGCCTCGGCCACTGCGAACCCAGCGTCACCGTTTTCCCTCACCTCGCACGCGGCCCCGTCTAGCTCAGCCGGATTTTCGCCTCTGCCCGCATCGCAACTCCGCCCCTCGCGCTGCCGTTGCCGCTCGGGAGCCGCCGGCGCGACTGCTTGGCCGGTCGCATGCTGTCTTCTTCCACTCCGAAGTCGCGGTGGTGACCTTCCTTCACTAGCGGCGGCGACTCTCTCTCTCTTACCTCCCCCCGATTTCTCTCTCTCTCTCTCTTAGCCTCGCTGTCTCTTTCTCTTTCTTGTATTTTGTGGTTTGGTCAAAACGAATATGTGTGTGTGTGTGTGTAAGAGTGAGGAAGAGAGAATACTGTGAGTGTGTGTGCACGTGAGAGAGGGTGCCGTGAGTGAGTGGTGTGCGTGTGTGTAGGTGTGTGACAGAGAGACAATGCACGCGTGGATGTGTGTGAGAAGGGGAGAAGCCGTGAGTGTGTGTTGGTGATGGAGAGTTTTTTTTTGTTTTTTAGTGTATGTGTGACCCAGTACTAAAGTGTTTGTTGTATTTCTTTTATCCTTTTGGGTTATATTTGTGTTGGGCCTCGTTTCTTTTTTTAGATCTAAATGTCATTTTTATTTGGAATGTTATTTTGCCTTATTAATTGGGCTGATTTTGTTATAAAAAAAAAAGAGAATCTAGCGTGAGTGAGTGTCTGTGGGGAATAGGTAGAATAATTTTATGGGCAAAATTAATTAGGTTTAGATTAAACAAATTTTAAATTAATAAAAATTCAAAAATAAATAAAGAGTTTTAGGTTTTTTTATTTTATTTAGCTTGAGTTAGTGTTAGAATAAGTTGTTTGAATTTTTAGTTTAATTTTGAGTTTGTTTTAGTATTTATTTAACTTTTAATTTCCGGATTTGCTCTTTTAAAAGTTGATTTAGTTTTTTTTTTAAGTAAAATTAATTGATTGGATTAGAGATTGATTTAAATATCTACTTGATATTTTGGTGAATTTTGTGTTAAAAATCTTAAAAATACAAAAAAATAAAAAAATAATAAAAGATAAAAAATAAAAATAAAAAATAGTAGTTGGGACCCCTCTTTTAATTATATTTTGTTCAATTGTGTACTTGTGTTTGTAAATTAATTCTCCTTTTCATTATTATTTTATGTACTTTGCTTAAATTAATTGTGTTTAATTTTGCTTTTAGTTTATTTATTTCATATGTTCATGTGTTTGGTTCAAATTAATTGTGTTTGCATTTATTAATTAACTTTGTCAATTCCTACTAAAATTGGAATTTTGTTTTAAAAATTAGAAATAAAAAGCTTTTTCTTTGTTTTTTTAAAACCTTTTATATTTGTGCAATATTCGATAATAGTGATTGAATAGCAAATGTTATCTTCACTATTTTTGAATCATAAGAGCTCATTGAATGGCCTAGTGTCAACTTGAATTCTGTGCACAAATGAATTTTCTTTGATTTAATAAAACATTTTCTTTCTTTGTTTAAATCAGATTTTATTTGATTCTTTTCTTTTAATTAAAAATTGACAATCCACAAATATGCGATGTTCAATAATGATGATTGAATGGCAAATGTCATCTTCGCTATTATTGAGTCATAAGGATTCATTGAGTAGCCTAGTGTTAACTCGAATCCTGTGCACCAGTGGATTTCCACAACTCGGCAAGAGTTGTTTTAATCCGTGCAATGACCAATAACGATGATTGAGTATCAGATGTTACCTTCATCGTTATTTGAAATCATAAGAATTCATTGAGTGGCCTAGGGTCAACTTGGATTCTGTGCAATAACGGATTTTGCGTACCTTGTTGCAAATGCTTTTCTTAATAATTAAAATCTATCAACACATAATCATTTTTTACAGAACTACGTGACTTTGAGTTCCCTATTGCACCAGGGGATACGTAGGAGCAGGTGATCCCTGTCAGGCCAAAATTAAATTTTCATAAATTGTTCATTTGATTTGTAAATATTTTGCATAGTTTTTCTTTATTTAAATAGGGATTTCGAAGGCTATTAATTAATTTGCACAACTTACTAAGGTACCGTCTAAGGATGGGTGTACTAGGGGTGCGTAAGATAAATTTCATACCCTTCCCTATGCATAACCGACTCCCGAACTCATAATCTGGTTTCAAAGATCATCTTTCAAAATAAATGGGTTTTTCCAACGTTTTCCCAATTTTAATAAACTTGGTGGCGACTCCATTAATTTTCAAAAAAATAAAAATAAAAATTCTCTTTTTAAAATTCGCTGTCCCCTTCGCGATCTCGGTTGCGACAGATGGCGACTCCACTGGGGACAGTTAAGAGAGTCAGGCCTATTTTTAGTTAGTTGTGCAAATTAAATGTAGCCTTTTGTTTTGTTTTCCTTATGTTTTGTTTTCTTATATATTTTGTACAGTTTTTTTATGTTTTATTACTTTACAGAGACTTTGTTTCATGGGTTTGTTTATTAGTGCCAGTTTTAGTTGTTAAAACCTTAGGGTAGATGACAATTGTTAGTCTGTACGTATCTGTCGTTTGTATTTTGTTTTGCAGGAGTGTATGTAGTTTTAGGATTGAAAGGTTTGTATGCTCCCTGCACACACTTCACAATCACCTATCTCACACTTTTTTAGGGCTCTATACCCGAGCCTGTGCGAACCAAGGATAGAGGGTTTCTTGACATTGTCATGAGGGGCTTCATGCTCACCTGATAGTTGTTGAGACACCACTCAGATTGTTACTGACTTTATGGGTCAATCATATTGAGAGGGTTCATCCCAACTTGTGGTTGGTTCGAAAGTCGGATCCTAGTCCCATGGACAGGGGCAATCTGGGGGACCATGACAATTAGAAGTCTAGATCCACCATGAGTGTATGCACGCCTAGTTGAACTTAGCAACCACCCAAATTAGGGTTTCGGCCTTTGAACTCCCCATCTATTAAGTTCAACCCTCCAGGACAATGGGAGCATGCTTCTTTCATCCTCTTACTTTACACTTCTTTACGCTTTATTAGTCAACCTTGCATCAAAACATCATCACATAGCATCAGCTATTTCATCATCTCATAACTTGGTCATGCTTTGTACATTTAGGTGTCTAGGCATGCATGATGTAGATAAGCATTCCATTAATTGCCATATTCATTCATTTCTCATGGATTTATGCATCATCATATTCTCAATAAGAGTATGCATTTTTACATTTCTCTTCATTTCATTGTTTTACTCATTTATCTTATCATTTTCCAGAGTTGCCTTTGATTGTCAAGAATCATCATTAGTTCAAAGCAAATGGAAGCATCACAAATGAACACTAGCAATGCATGTGATTGGAAAAGAAATATCAAAGTTATGGTGACTAATAATGAGCTGGAGCAAGTAAAGAAAATGATTCAGTTGATGCCTCATGAAGTCCGGTCATCTTTCAAAGATACATATGGACGTATATTGGACCTGTTACTCATCCCAGTAGAAGCACCCGCATTAAGTGCTCTCTCACAGTTTTGGAATCCCTCTCTCGGCTGTTTTGAGTTGCCTAATCTCGATGCGACGCCAACCATAGAAGAATACATGGTCATGACAAGGCTACCAATTCGAGAAAAATCTGGTGTATATCTCTATCAAGGGCATTATGTTAGTAAAGAAAAGATTGCCAAAATCATCAGAGTTGAGGCAAACCGGATGGGAATTGAAGTAAGGGGGTCCACTCAAGGAATCAAGAGAAGTTTTCTGGAAACCCATTTGCAAGCATTGGCAAGACAAGGAAAGTAGGACTTCTTCAATCGAACATTAGCATTGACTATTTATGGATTGGTCCTATTCCCATTCACACCAGACATCGTTGATCAAGCAGCCATGGATGTGTTTTTCAAATTTGAGACACAAGGCATGAATCCTATTCCAGCAATACTGGCAGATACTTTTCTTTCCTTGGGGGTTTACCTCAAGAAAAATGGTGGTAGGCTACGGTGTTGTTTACCAATGCTATATGTCTGGTTTATGACTCATGCATATGCCAATAATCGCATGGGCCTATTTCCTGATCCATTGGGAAGCTTCCATCATATACAAATAAACCAGAAAGAAGCACCAGCCTGGAAAAGGGAGTTCTCGGAGATTCAGTCAGATTCTTTCAAGTGGGTCTGCCCTTGGTACCACGGAGAAAATGTTATATATAGTTGTGGTGACTTTCACAATGTTCCTTTGATGGGCCCAAGGGGATGTATCTCCTATACACCTGCATTAGTACTCAGACAACTTCATTGGACTCAAACAAAACCACAAGAAAAGCAACTTGAAGGGTTTAGCTTCTTGTATCAAAGGGATAAGAGCACTGTGGAGCAAGAAAAGAGGATCAGGATGGCATGGGACAGTGTCAAAATCCTAGGAAGAAAGGAACTCGGGCAACAACGACTAACCTCCTCTCAAGAATACAAAGAATGGAGAAAAGCAAGAATTGGGAAGCTCGAAGATATTCCAAGCAGCTCAACTCCCGTGAAAATCCTACAAACACCTCCGTCAACATCTCAGGTAGAGATAATGAAGGCACAAATGCGATTCTTGGAAGAGAAAAAGGAAGCAGCTGATCTAAAGAACGCCATCCTTCAAAGCCGATGCGAGAAAATGGCTAAGGAAATTGAGGCCCTGAAAGACGAATGCATCGAAGCAACAAAAATTACCAAGTCCAGAAAAGGCAAAGAGAAAGTCTCAAGCATGCATCTGGCCAAAATCCAAGAGCTAGAAGGAGGACTCCACAAGCTTGCAAAAGAAAAGAATCAGTTGGAGAGAGAGGTTAGTAAGAAAAATCGCATAGTGGACAGAGTAGAATTGGAGGTCAGCAAGCGAGATAAACACATATACAGCCTAAAAATGGAGGTCAACAAAGAGAAGGACAAGAGAAAGGAACTAGAAGAGCGAGTGGAACACTTGTCAACAATGTTGGCACAAACAAAACATGATGCTGTTCGTGGATGGACATCGGCAAACCAATATCATGACATGTTTGTTGATGCGACGGAATTTGGAAAATCATGGAGAGAAAAGGCCCTCGAGTGGAAAGAAGAATATGGAAAGCTAACTGGCGAGTTGAGTCATTATATTCCAAACTTTCTTTATCGATTTGAAAAGGCTAGTGAGCAAATCAGTAAGATGCCTACATTCAAGCTTTGCCTTGAAATGAATGAAATTCTCCATGTTCGTGTTACTAATCAAGACATTTACAGTATGTTCGATACTTTCTATAGAGGATCAAATGTTCCCCTAGAAAGCAATCAATCACTTTCCTTGCCTCGAGATTGCTTATCCTTGTGCAAGGAAGTGAGAAGCTCAGTCACGAAGAAAGGAAGAACTGCATTGCTAGTGTTCATTGTATAGCATCTATAGAGGAGCAATTTCTCCCTAGAGATTTGCTATTAACCGTACCTTGACTTATAGGGTGGTATACCCATAAGAACAAGGGCGGGACATTCTTATTTGCACAAAGAACTCTTAATGATTTTTGTTCACCTTTATCTGTTAATCATTGAAAATAAAAAATGAAAAATGAAAATTGAGTTTTGATGTTTTGATTGTGAAGGAAAGAGGAAATAAAACCTTGCAACCATTGGGCGCCCGAGGAAAGAGGATACCGATCTAACTCGTGTTCATAACACTAGAGCTCGAACCAAGATGGCCGACGGAAACACTGAACCAGGAAGGACCATCCCGTCTGTAATCGCTTCTGAATCAGGGAGAACTATTCCAGCTGTAACCACCTCAGCTATAGTTACTCCTGAACCGGGAAGAAACTTAAGCATGGAAGTTGACGCAGTGAGAGGAAAACTGAACGAGTTGTCAAATAACCAGGGAAGAATGGAGGAGATGATGCGAGCTATGATGGAGTCAATTGACTTATTGAGAGGCCATCAAAACCAACACCAATTGGGAATACCGGTAGGTGTGCAACCAAGTGCTACAACGATAACCATACCTGTGGTATCGGATGCAGCTCTGAATGTTACGCAAGGGATGAATGATAATCCCCATGATCAACCACCACCGACAATGCCAATTACCATTCCCATTGGGGAAGGATATCACGCTGTGGAGAATACACATGTTGAAGGGCATGGGCACGCTACCCACATTTGGGAGCAGCCTCCGGTTGTCATTCTCAGGCAACTTTCTTTCTCGGGGAACAATCGTACAGAAACAGAAAAGGACAAGTTGAGAGAAGAGTGGATGGAGAAAATCCAGGAACAAATTAAGGCAATCCAAAGACCAAACAATTATGGTTACATGGAGATTGAACAACTTTGTCCTCCTATTAGCGCGGTTGTCCCTAAGGACTTTAAAGTTCCAGATTTTTCGAAATATGACGGAACTGGCAACCCACTCTTCCATTTAAAGAGTTATTGCACCAAGATATCAATCTGGTCCAAGGATGAAAAGTTCCTCATTAGCTTTTTCCACGAGAGTTTGACTAAACCGGCTCTAGAATGGTATATCCAGTTTGATCATGCAAAAATTTCCTGCTGGGGAGAATTAGCTGACTTGTTCATGAGCCAATACAAATTTAATCTTGATGTGGCACCTACACGGGAGCAATTAAGCTCCATGCAGAAAAAGAAAGATGAATGCTTTAAACAATACGCTCAAAGATGAAGAGCTTTCGCTGCCCAAGTTCAACCCCCGCTTATTCCGACTGAGATGTGTTCTTACTTCTTAGGAACCTTGGGATCCCCTTATATCGGAGCAATGGCAGGAGCAGCATATAAGGACTTCTCTGAGTTAATAACTGCTGGAGAAAGGATTGAGAGCTTAGCTAAGGCTGGTAAACTTTCCATGAACAGTGAAAAAACAAGAAAAAGTTTCCCGCCCAAGAACAAAGAAACAGATGTGAATTATGTCCATGGTCAACAATCCTTTGTCCCGAGGTATGCATCAACATGTCCACAACCCCAGATAACTTCACACCAAACCCCTAATCCCCGTTACCCATCTGCCTCAAACACTACCCCATACCATCAGCCTCAAGTTAATAACATTCACATACGGCCATACCAGCCAGCACGTCCTACATATCCTACCACACACTACCAGACTTACCCAAATACTCCGACACCCCGACCAAATTTCCAAAGTCAGAACCGGAACCGATTCCCTAACCTCCCACCTTTCCCGAAGATGTCCATCTCAAACACTGACCTTTTCCAAAGATTAGTTGATGCCCATCTGATTGCGGCCTATCCTGTACGCCCATTAGACCCACCATACCCAGCTTGGTACAACCCGAACCTTACTTATAAATACCACATGGACATAGCAGGGCATTCCATTGAAGATTGTGAAGGGTTCAAGACCGCGGTGAGGAAACTAGTCGCTTGTGGGAGGTTAGACCTTCAGGAAGATTCAAAGCCAGATATTGTTAATAACCCAATTCCAAACCATGAAGGAGGAAGTCGGATAAATGCTTTGGAAGTAGAGGAACCCCTGATTAAGGAGGTGTTGAGTCTCAGAACACCCATGGGAAAAATTTTCATCGGTTTGAAGAAGGCTGGCTACAACACTACAGTGCCTGCTCTTGCAATGGAGGAAAATGAGAAAGATGACATAAAGTCGAGTTGCATATACCACTCTGGAGGTTTTGGTCATGATATAGAAAGTTGTTGGGGTTTTAAAGCTCGAGTACAAGAATTACTCGACCTGGGCGTGATTCAGGTGAAAAAGAAGTCGAATCTCCCTAAAGAGGTAAACGTGATTGATCGCTTCGTACTCCGCGTCCCTCCACTGAACCAAGCTCCGAAACCAGAGAAAGTGGTGATCACCGTGAAGAAGCCAACACCATTCAGTTACGAGAATACGAATGCGGTGCCCTGGAATTATGAAGCCAAGGTAGTAGGGGAGACTTCAAGGGCCCAAGTAGGTGGGGCAAAGAATGAAGTTCTGGAAGTAAAAGGAATCACAAGAAGTGGAAGGATTTATGGACCCGGAGAGCTGGAAAAGGGAAAGCTCATCGAGGAAGAGAACGTGGGAAAGAGTTTTGGTGCGGAAAGAAAAGGAAGAGAAGAAAATGAAGAAGAGGAGTTCCTAAAGATCATGAAGCAAAGTGAGTACGACATATTGGAACAATTGAAAAAGACTCCTGCTAGAATCTCCCTGTTGTCACTAATTTTGTCATCCGAATCTCATCAAAAGGCAGTGCTAAAGGTCTTGAAGGATGCTTATGTGAAGCCGGATGTCTCATTGGAGAATATGGTGAATATGGTGGATCCGGTAAAGCGTGTCAATATGATCACTTTCTTAAACGAGGAGATTGTATCACAGGCTAACCCACGAGCACTGTATATAACCCTTAAATGCAAAGGCTATAAAGTGCCCAAAGTTCTCATTGACGGAGGGTCAGGATTAAATGTCTTGCCAACGTCAACCTTGAGCTATTTATCAATGAGCAAAGACGATGTTTCACCGCAAGTGATGATCGTGAGAGCTTTTGATGGAGCAAAGAAAAACATCCTTGGGGAAATAGTGTTGCCATTGGAAATCGGCCCAAGCCGATTTGAGGTTTTATTCCAAGTGATGGAGATTGAGTCTGATTACAATATGCTGTTGGGAAGACCATGGATTAACGATGTTGGTGCTGTTCCTTCAACCTTACACCAAAAAGTTAAGTATATTGAGAATGGTTCAGTTATCACGATTCATGGGGAGAAAGAAATCATTGTATCAAAACCAGTCACACTTCCATATGTTGAAAATGTGGAGTTAGTGGAAAACAGCTTATGGCACAGTCTGGAGGTAGTGGGGCTGAAGCAGGAACAGAGAGAGATTCCAAAGCAAGACGTCAATCAGGTAGTGGCTCATATCATGACCAAAAATGGCTATCTACATGGCAAAGGGTTGGGACTACAGTTGCAGGGTATCAAAACACCTTTGACTGTCTCAGGGAAGTCTGACCGATTCGGTTTAGGATATGAAGCATCATTGGAGGAGCAGATCAAGAACATGGCTCTTGAGCAAAAGAAACCAAAAGAGAAGATGAAGCAGATCCCTCATCTGAAGGAGACATTTCCTTATCCGGCTGAAGTAATTATGGTTGAAGAAGTTTGTGTCTCTAACTGTTGTCCAACCATCAATATGGTGGATGTTAAGAAGCTTGAAGAATGCAACAATGCTCATGCTGTCAACCGTGAGGAGATGTTGATGAATTGGACAGTTGGACCATTGATTGATGTCATTGCTTCAAAGTAATTATTGGGATTGTATTAATTGTTTGCTTTCATATATGCTACTTTGAGACATCATTTGAATGAATTTGCATGATTATCCAGTAATTTTTATATTTCGTTGTGTCTTCCATTTTCCTTGTTTCAACCTCTTTTCTTTTGTTTCCTTTTTATCTTTATCACCATTTTCTCAAACCATTAATTGGCATTCTCCCGTATTATTTGCGTTTTATCCACTATTTGTTTTGGCATTCCAACCCCCACAAATGCTTTCTAGGGACCTAAATACTATGAACACTTTGCCACATGAAAGGGACTCTGGAGACCAATCAGTTGATTCTCTTACAGCATTTGATTGTGATAGCTTTGAATCTGAGGAGGATGAAGAAGCTATTCGGCAGTTTGCAAGTCTGTTGGAGCATACAGAAAAGGGGTTTGACTTAGACAATGAGGAGGTTGAGGGATTAGCATGGGCACTGAAGAAGAAAAGAAGGAGCTGAAAATAATGGAAAACCCTGAACGAACAGAGATGATTGCATTGTTTGAAGAATACATGGATGTCTTTGCATGGTCTTATCGTGATATGCCAGGGTTGGATCCAGAGATCGCTTCGCACAAAATCCCTTTGTATCCAGAAGCTGAGCCAAAGAAGCAGAAGTTGAGAAGAATGCGACCTGAGATGTCTTTAAAAATAAAAGAGGAGGTGACTAAACAGTTAGAGGCTGGGTTTCTGGAGGTATCAAGACACACAGATTGGGTGGCTAACATTGTGCCTGTGCCTAAGAAAGATGGAAAAGTTCGAATGTGTGTAGATTATCGAGATCTAAACAAAGCTAGTCCGAAAGATGATTTTCCACTCCCTCACATTGATGTTCTAGTTGATAATACAGCCAAAAATCACCGATTCTCATTCATGGATGGGTGCTCTGGGTACAATCAGATTCCCATGGATATCCATGACAAAGGAAAAACTACGTTCACAACTCCGTGGGGAACATTTTGCTACACAGTCATGCCATTCGGGTTGAAGAATGCTGGTGCCACTTATCAGCGTGCTATGGTGGCACTATTTCATGAC
This sequence comes from Dalbergia cochinchinensis, assembly GCA_031216125.1. Taxonomy (NCBI): domain Eukaryota; kingdom Viridiplantae; phylum Streptophyta; class Magnoliopsida; order Fabales; family Fabaceae; genus Dalbergia; species Dalbergia cochinchinensis. The sequence continues at coordinate 50,620,001 of CM062371.1, read as the reverse complement.
ATGATGCACAAGGAGATTGAGGTGTATGTTGATGACATGGTCGCTAAGTCTAAAGAGGGAGAAAGTCATGTGGCCGTTTTGTGAAAGCTATTTGAAAGACTCAGGAAGTACAAGTTACGGCGGAACCCGAATAAATGTGTTTTCGGAGCTTCCACGGGGAAATTACTCGGGTTCATTGTCAGCAGAGAAGGGATAAAGGTAGATCCAGATAAGGTGAAGGCGATACAAGAGATGCCAGCTCCCCAAACCGAAAAGGAAGTGAGAAGTTTTCTTGGGAGGCTCAACTACATTGCTCGATTCATCGCTAATCTGACTAGTACTTGTGAACCTATATTCAAGTTGTTGCGAAAACATCAACCTGGAGAATGGAATGAAGAATGCCAAGAAGCCTTTGACAAAATAAAGACTTATTTAATGAAACCTCCAGTTTTGATTCCTCCTACACCAGGTCGTCCTTTGATACTATATCTTACAGTGTTACCCACTTCACTTGGGGCAATGTTGGGGCAATATGATGAATCTGGAAGGAAAGAACAGGCCATTTATTATTTGAGCAAGAAGTTTAATGATTGTGAATCTCGTTATCTAGCGACTGAGAGGACCTGTTGTGCACTAGTATGGGCTTCCAAGAGGTTGAGACAATATATGTTGTATTACACCACTTGGTTAATCTCCCGAATGGATCCGTTGAGGTACATATTTGATAGTCCTCACGTGTCATTGAGAATGTCAAAGTGGCAAGTGATGTTGTCTGAATTCGATATCAAATATGTTACTCAAAAGTCCATCAAGGGAAGTGCGATTGCTGATCATCTAGCCGAAAACCCTATAAAAGATGTTCAATCCACCATGCCTGAATTCCCTGATTTTGAGGTGTTGACATTAGAAAGAGAAGATGAGGAAGAGGAGAACGGTTGGAAGATATACTTCGATGGAGCTGCCAATATGAGGGGATGTGGAATAGGAGCTGTTGTAGTATCACCAGTCAGGAAGCAATACCCAGTTTCTGTCAAACTAGACTTCGAGTGTACAAACAACATTGCAGAATACGAAGCATGTGCAAATGGTTTGCAAGTTGCAATTGACTTGGGAATCAAAGAATTGAGGGTCTTTGGAGACTCTGCACTCATAATCTACCAAGTTAATGGAGAATGGCGCACAAAGGATCCGAAGTTGGTACCTTATCAGAAGTATTTGTCTCGACAAATTGAGCACTTTGATGATATATCGTTCTCCCACTTAACTCGAGACAAGAACCAATTTGCGAATCGTTGGCAACTTTGGCTGTAATGACTAAGTTGGAAATCCACACAAATGTCCAACCCATCCATGTGGAGGTGCAAAATGAGCCAGTATATTGCGGTAACGTAGAAGTTGAACCAGACGATTAGCCATGGTATCATGACATCAAGCAGTACATTCAAAAAGGAGAATACCCAACAGGTGCAAACGAGGTGGACAAAAAGACCATTCGAAGACTAGCTTTGGCCTTTTTCCTAAATGGTGAAATCCTTTACAAGAGGAATTATGACACCACCCTTCTCAGATGTGTAGACGCTCATGAAGCTCGAACAATCATGACTGAAATCCACGAAGGGATCTGTGGGACTCACGCTAATGGGCACATGATGGCGCGTAAAATCCTAAGAAGTGGATATTACTGGTCCACAATGGAGAATGACTGTATCAATTATGTTTGGAAGTGCCACAAATGCCAAGTATATGCAGACCGAGTCAATGCTCCCCCAGTTCCATTGCACAACATGGTGTCTCCTTGGCCTTTCTCAATGTGGGGCCTGGATGTTATCGGCCCGATTAATCCCAAGGCATCCAACGGGCACCGTTTCATCTTGGTGGCAATAGACTATTTCACTAAATGGGTGGAAGTTGCTTCATATACCAACATCACACAGAAGGTGTTTCTCAGGTTCATCAAAAAGGACATCATCTGCATATATGGAATTCCAGAAAGGATCATCATGGACAATGCTCCTAATCTCAATGGAGCCGAAGTTCAAAAATTCTTTGAGACTTTCAAGATCGAACATCATAACTCAGCTCCTTATAGGCCTCAAATGAATGGCGCAGTGGAAGCTGCGAATAAGAATATCAAGAAAATCATTGCCAAAATGGTGGTGAACTACAAAGATTGGCATGAAATGCTGCCATATGCTCTGCACGCGTATCGTACCAACATACAATCAAGCACAGGGGCAACTCCTTTATCATTGGTTTACGGAATGGAAGCTATATCCCCTATAGAGGTTGAAATCCCTTCGCTCAGGGTTTTAATGGAGAATTTGGGTTGGAAGAATCTGAATGGGTAAAAACTCGTTATGAGCAACTGAACATGATCGAAGAGAAGAGGCTTGCAGCTATTTGCCATGGTCAGTTATACCAAAGTAGAATAGCAAGGGCTTTTAACAAGAAAGTTCGCCCTAGAGATTTTTATCCAGGGGATTTGGTTCTGAAGAAAATTCTCCCCAATCAAGAAGATGCACGGGGTAAGTGGGCTCCGAGTTATCAAGGACTTTACATTGTCAAGCAAGCATTCTCAGGTGGAGCATTGATTTTGCAAAACACGGATGGCCAAGAATTGCCTAAACCAATCAATAGTGACGCAGTCAAAAAGTTCTATGCTTAAAACAATACAAAAAAAAGAAAAGAAGCCCGTTAGGTCGAAAACTCGAAAGAGCGGCCTAAGCAAAAGATAGGGCAAAATAAGACAAAATAAAGAAAGAGCTCGTTAGGCTGAAAACTCGAAAGAGCGGCCTAAGCAAAAATTATGGCAAACCACAAAGCAAAATGAAGAAAAAGCTCGCTAGGCTGAAAGCTCGAAAGAGCGGCCTAGGCAAAAGTTAGAGCAGAAAAGATATGCGTCATTTCTAAAACCTACACTGGGGTAATTTTTGGTGTTGAGTTTGTCCAGTAAACTAAGCAGAGCAAAGGCTGAAACTGGGGCAAATTTTTGGAAAGAAAAGGTTCGAAGTCATATCATCAGATATCAGGGCTAGCGTTTTCAACTTGCGGCAAAGAAGTTGAATGATTGAGCTGCAGAGTACCTATACTGGGGCAAAATTTTGTGTCTGTTAGAATTCCTTCTTTGTATTTTATGTCGTGACCTTGTTTCCAAACATTTTGTTATCCAATATACCAAACAATAAAGATGCTCAGTCAGTTGATCCTGTCACTCTCTTTTCAAATGCACATTCATTTATGATGTCTCAAGTAGGATAAATTTAAGTTTCAATTATACGATCTAACAATGTTTACAGCAATACATCAATGACTAACATCATAATCCAGAAACTACATTCGAGTTCGACGGAAAAGTAATCATCAGTTTAAAGATGGAAAATTGGAGAGGAAAAGAACAAATGAGCAAGGTCACAGAAAAAAGGAAGGTCGTAAATTATGCCAGAAGGTCCAATGCAAGAAGAATTATGAGTTTGATCGGTTAAAGTTTTCCTCGAGGTTTGCTCGATTGGCTTACGGTTTGTTTTCTAGACTGAAAGTGGATGTTAAATCCAAAGACTTTTGCACATAAAAAAAAAAAAACAACAACAATGTCTTCCCTGTCAAATAAAGTGGTATAACACATTTAACTATTTAAAAGTTACATACATATGACATCATTCTAACAAATAAATCCTGGCAAAAATTTTGACTCTCTAATAGCATTTTCCATTATGTTATGAAAGACAACAATACTTGCCAAAGAAATAACCCTTGTGAAAAGAATATATATAACTCTTATACTTCTGAAATCAAATGATATTATTAGTTTTACGAATGGTTTTGTTGGATCAAACACTTTCAATTAGGTTTGTAGCTATAATTTTTAGTTATGGTACACCTCTTTTTACTTAAACCTATATATATTACCAAGTATCACATTTCCATCTAACTTCCACCCATTTGGATCTTGCAAAGGTAGGATGCTAACTTATAATCATAGACCGATCATATAAATTGTGTGATGGTCTTTATAAAATAAAAGATAAAGATTAAAGAATAAAATCAATCAATACATTTGAATGATAATGAATCTTATTAAAATAAAATCTATTTCTTTCATTTTCATCAATAATGCGATTCATTCCGTGCAAAAGGTGTTTACTTAGGCACACACCATTGCATTGCATCAGCAACCGGGTCAACACAACGTGACAATAATGCTAGACAAAAAAAAAAAGCTTAAGTTTTATTTTGGGCGTTAAAAAAATAAGGGCCCTTGAAAAGCCTTGGTCGAAATTTCACCTCAATACTTTGTTTGGGGAGAAATTGTAAGCATACTGCAAAATGCTCACATTGTCTGATCCAGTGAACAAAGGCCCTTGAAAAGTTCCGTCTTCAAATTCCCATGTAGGATTCTGATGGCGAGAGAATGTTCTACAGTTCACAGAAAATTATATAAATGCATACATATGAAACACAAATATATAAATTCTCACTTTTTAACTTTTCTATGTCACGTTACTCAAATTAGAAAGTCTAAAACAATATATTCATAAATTATAATTAAATTGATGTGGAACATGTGAATTTGAACCTGATATCTTTGTTGTCGCACCAAACTTTTTGCAGTCTTTGTTGCTCTTTTTTTTTTTTAACCTAAGGTATCCATATCGCCAGAAGCATATTAGTCCCTTTGAAATATAGAGTAAACATAAATTTTGTCTCTCACCACGAGATTCTATCTATACATACCGTCAGGAATTGAATCTTTAACTAAATATTTAAAAAGTTTAACTAACTACTATTTATACTACGGTGTTGTCTTTGTTGAATTCTCTCGTACACCTGAATGATGCGAGGAAGCCTAAAAATCCAAACTTAATAGTATATATAAAGCTATTACGGCGACACAAATCAAATTAAATTGAAACCAAAGAGTATGGATGATCAATAGTGATTTGGATCGGACAGCAAAAAAGTTATAAAATTTTGGTTTATATGTGATGCCAAAATTGTCTATTCTTTTGTACCGAAAAATATAAGTTGTCTATTCCTTGCGTTTCTGGCAGTTTTATTTATTTATTTATTTATTTGGCCCATTGGCTCGAAAGCAAAGAAATAAAGGAACAATTCACCCAATCTTGCCGGAAAATCTGCGACTTGGTTTCCTCACATCTTGTACACATGTTGGAGAACATAGTGCCAATCCCATTGACAGTTTTGATTAATTATAATAATAAAAGCATTCTCCTAACAAAATCATTTAATGGTAACACGTAATAGCGTTGTCACATATATAAACTATGGTTACCATGTCATATGAGGAGCATATATGAATGGTCAACGTTCTTCGATTCTACAAATGTTAGACCAATCGGAACATAGAGCTCTCATCGACTATATACATTAGTTTGTTAGGCTTATTTATTTATTTTGGTAAAAAGATTAGTTGATTAATAAACAACAAAGACCGAAACATAGGTACAAAACATCAAGTATTTTACCTAGGTACAATAGAGCAAATTCAATTGACATTAAAGTCTTAAGCTGAGAAAATTAACTAATGATACCACATAACTTTAGCAAAATGCTCAGAATATGAATGCTAACACGACACACTATATATACTCATGAACACAAGATGGTATGTCAAATCTAACATTTATCAAGTATCATAAAACATTATACTCAAGTTGTGTAGAAACAAACATATCTATCATTGCAAATTTTCTATCCTTGAATGCAATTCAAAATTAAGTTTTCATATGTTAGCCATTCCACAGGAATTGTTGTGTGGATTCTTTATGTGATTCTTCTTCGTATTAACAAAGTTTCTACTCCAAGCCTGACCAAACTTCAAAATCATGGTGTGTGAACACCCGATTTTGTCCGGCCCATTAAACAAAATTCAAAAAATTTGCATCTAGTTTTCAATTTCTTCATTATAGTTACTTTATCATTTTCGTGAGAAAAATATGAAAAAAGTTTTTTGGTCATTTGTATTCCCAAAAAAAATCAAAATAAAAAATACAAAAAGAGTCCATTTCCTTTTATGGCCCATTTCTTTTAATTTGATACCCAAATCCCTATTTGTAGTTCACTTGTGTTTCATTTCACCAATTTCGTTTTTAGTTATAAGAGATTTCTGTCAAAAAATAAATAAATAAAATAAAATAAAATAAAATACAAAAAATATAAAAAATAAATGAAGCAGGAACGAGGAAGCACATGCTCTGGCCTCCCACTTCAGCACCCACGTGCCTCCTACTTGACCTTGATCAAGGTGTCAAGGCCCTGCACACCCACGAGCAAAACACAAAATGATGGGCATTATGCCAAGCCACTGAAATAGGAATCATGGGTGAAGCTGAAGGCGTGGGAACAGGTTCATTTGGAGTGCACGCAAATTCGAAGCTTGACATGGAGTTTTAATTGATTAATCAATGCGAGTTCAGTATAAAAAGGAATCAATTACAACAACAGAGGAGTGGGGAACAATCTTGGTGCTCCTGCATTTTAGAAGGGTATGGAGAAAATAGTTAATTAATTAGAGGCCATCTCAGTATAAAGGGATACGCACAACAAGAGAAAAAGGGGGGATCGAAAAAAAAAACACTCATACACGCTGATATCAAAAGCACCTCTCAAACATAGAGCAACAACTGAAAATTTTAAACAAAAAATCAGCAGCATTTCAGCTAGATTTCAGTAGACCAACAGATACAAGGAGGAATCAATAGCAATCCAGCATCACAACAGAGACAGGTATAAAAATCATCATTAGAAACTAAAAAAAAAAGCAAAAAAAAGGGAGGAGGCCGCGGCGGTTCCTTCCCTTAGCCGCGGCCTCCATGCGCTTCATCATCATCATCTCGTCCCTCGTCATCTCTCACCTCAGCCTTCATCATCATTTTGTCCCCCATCACCTCTCACCTCAACCTTCATCATCATCATCTCATGGCCACATCGCCATTCCACCATCGAACCTCCGCCTTCTACCACGAACCCACCTCCGCAAGACTACCCCATCCACGGCCTTCTTCCCTTTCCGCGGCTGCACGCGCCTCCTCTGCTGCTCCCTATTTTTGCAGAACCGGTACCCCTTTTTCTTTCCAGCACCCTCACCGCCGCGCCTTTCCCCCTGGATCACTATCATCTGCCACCCAACCAAAGATCAAGCACAACCAAACAATAACAATCAAACTCAGAAAAATCAAGGGAAAAGGAAAGAAAACTCAGAAGCAGAGAAGGAGGAGGGTCGCGACCTCGTCACGGCCTCCACCTCACCATCGCTAGGTCACCTCTGTTTCTCACTCAGCCCATGCACCTCCTCCCTTAGCCGAGAAACTGCCGCTAGCCACCACCATCGCCGGACCTCACCCCACTAGCCGCGGTCTTCCTTTCCTTTTCTCTCCAGCGCAACCACCATAGCCTCAGCCACTGCGAACCCAGCGTCACCGTTTTCCCTCACCTCGCACGCGGCCCCGTCTAGCTCAGCCGGATTTTCGCCTCTGCCCGCATCGCAACTCCGCCCCTCGCGCTGCCGTTGCCGCTCGGGAGCCGTGCCCTTGGCTTGGCCGGTCGCATGCTGTCTTCTTCCACTCCGAAGTCGCGGTGGTGACCTTCCTTCACTAGCGGCGGCGACTCTCTCTCTCTTACCTCCCCCCGATTTCTCTCTCTCTCTCTCTTAGCCTCGCTGTCTCTTTCTCTTTCTTGTATTTTGTGGTTTGGTCAAAACGAATATGTGTGTGTGTGTGTAAAAGTGAGGAAGAGAGAATACTGTGAGTGTGTGTGCACGTGAGAGAGGGTGCCGTGAGTGAGTGGTGCGCGTGTGTGTAGGTGTGTGACAGAGAGACAATGCACGCGTGGATATGTGTGAGAAGGGGAGAAGCCGTGAGTGTGTGTTGGTGATGGAGAGTTTTTTTTTGTTTTTTAGTGTATGTGTGACCCAGTACTAAAGTGTTTGTTGTATTTCTTTTATCCTTTTGGGTTATATTTGTGTTGGGCCTCGTTTCTTTTTTTAGATCTAAATGTCATTTTTATTTGGAATGTTATTTTGCCTTATTAATTGAGCTGATTTTGTTAAAAAAAAAAAGAGAATCTAGCGTGAGTGAGTGTGTGTGGGGAATAGGTAGAATAATTTTATGGGCAAAATTAATTAGGTTTAGATTAAACAAATTTTAAATTAATAAAAATTCAAAAATAAATAAAGAGTTTTAGGTTTTTTTATTTTATTTAGCTTGAGTTAGTGTTAGAATAAGTTGTTTGAATTTTTGGTTTAATTTTGAGTTTGTTTTAGTATTTATTTAACTTTTAATTTCCGGATTTGCTCTTTTAAAAGTTGATTTAGTTTTTTTTTTAAGTAAAATTAATTGATTGGATTAGAGATTGATTTAAATATCTACTTGATATTTTGGTGAATTTTGTGTTAAAAATCTTAAAAATACAAAAAAATAAAAAATAATAAAAGATAAAAAAATAAAAATAAAAAATAGTAGTTGGGACCCCTCTTTTAATTATATTTTGTTCAATTGTGTACTTGTGTTTGTAAATTAATTCTCCTTTTCATTATTATTTTATGTACTTTGCTTAAATTAATTGTGTTTAATTTTGCTTTTAGTTTATTTATTTCATATGTTCATGTGTTTGGTTCAAATTAATTGTGTTTGCATTTATTAATTAACTTTGTCAATTCCTACTAAAATTGGAATTTTGTTTTAAAAATTAGAAATAAAAAGCTTTTTCTTTGTTTTTTTAAAACCTTTTATATTTGTGCAATATTCGATAATAGTGATTGAATAGCAAATGTTATCTTCACTATTTTTGAATCATAAGAGCTCATTGAATGGCCTAGTGTCAACTTAAATTACAATGCACAAATGAATTTTCTTTGATTTAATAAAACATTTTCTTTCTTTGTTTAAATCAGATTTTATTTGATTCTTTTCTTTTAATTAAAAATTGACAATCCACAAATATGCGATGTTCAATAATGATGATTGAATGGCAAATGTCATCTTCGCTATTATTGAGTCATAAGGATTCATTGAGTAGCCTAGTGTTAACTCGAATCCTGTGCACCAGTGGATTTCCACAACTCGGCAAGAGTTGTTTTAATACCGTGCAATGACCAATAACGATGATTGAGTATCAGATGTTACCTTCATCGTTATTTGAAATCATAAGAATTCATTGAGTGGCCTAGGGTCAACTTGAATTCTGTGCAATAACGGATTTTGCGTACCTTGTTGCAAATGCTTTTCTTAATAATTAAAATCTATCAACACATAATCATTTTTTACAGAACTACGTGACTTTGAGTTCCCTATTGCACCAGGGGATACGTAGGAGTAGGTGATCCCTGTCAGGCCAAAATTAAATTTTCATAAATTGTTCATTTGATTTGTAAATATTTTGCATAGTTTTTCTTTATTTAAATAGGGATTTCGAAGGCTATTAATTAATTTGCACAACTTACTAAGTCTGATAAAGGATGGGTGTACTAGGGGTGCGTAAGATAAATTTCATACCCTTCCCTATGCATAACCGACTCCCGAACTCATAATCTGGTTTCAAAGATCATCTTTCAAAATAAATGGGTTTTTCCAACGTTTTCCCAATTTTAATAAACTTAGTGGCGACTCCATTAATTTTCAAAAAAATAAAAATAAAAATTCTCTTTTTAAAATTCGCCGTCCCCTTCGCGATCTCGGTTGCGACATGGTGAATATGCAAATAAACACGACAAACATGTAGATATATAAAACAAAAAAAGAAAATAGATGTCTCAATATATCATCACTAACATGACTTATTGATTTTATCTTTTATGATGCAATACTCCAAAACTGCCAAAAGTATGAGCAATCACAAAAAAACAAAGATATGAGCTTTAACGTACTACCGAGACTCACGATTCAAATATTGCTACTATCAAGAGACATTCATCAAAGGAAAATCGAAACAAAACTAACGTAACAAGGATATGACACGCAAAAACAAAACAATACAAAGCCAAAAAAATAAAATAAAACAAATTATATGTTTCAAATTGAAGCTACGTGCATCGCTATAGTAACAAGGTTTGAACTTATTAGCCCTGTAAGTGGATCCAGTTAATTTGCCAATACGAATCGAGTCGAATCAATTAAATTGTTTTGGGTCATGAGTTCACATAGAGTTAGAACCGATTAAAATTGATAGTAATAGGATTGATTATTGGGCTTCACAAATTAAATTTAAACTCAGTGACCCAATCCAAATATGTAATTATTTTACCTCCCTATTTATATGGTATTAAAAAAATTTAGGAGATTTGAAATTTGTGAATTTTGTACCTTTTTTCTTTATATTTTAATCGGTTGAATAATAGTAATAATATTCGAGTAACATAATTGTTCAAGCCAAATCAAACCAACTTTGATCAGTTTAGCTCTATTCGGATTTGATCATAAAAGTTTCGAAAATTCAAATCAAACTAAATCAATAAAAATTGATTGATCTGAATTCATTTTTAGACCCTAAACCCAAATTAATCCAGCCCGATTACACCCGTAAAACCCATCACCCTATGCAAACAACCCAAATTTATCTCCTAACTCGGTGTCTATGGCTTTATATATATATATATGATGTCTGCAAAACATGGTTCATTCAGTTAAGCCATGCTAGCTTTGAGCAGTGCTATACAACCCATATAGTTTCGTTTTTACTTCGTGTGAAACGAGATTTCCTCCTCAAATTGACTAGACAGAGACCGGTTTGGTTTCTTCTGTTGATTCTTCAATGGTCCAATTCAAAGGGAGCACTCTCTACAGACTTATTGGATAAACTTACTAACAAAATAAAACAGGGACAACTGTGGTTTGTTACAGTATATATATAACATCACCGTTTCTTCCACAATGAACTAAAAAAATAAAAAAGCATTTCCTCAACAAGTAAGAATTATAAAAATATAAAGTAGGAATGTATAAAAGACAAGTTGCACTTAACCTGAATCCAACCCATTTTTTAGATAGGATTATTTTTGAAACGCGAAGATGTATTGATTAATGATCAAATCAAACCGGGTCAACCCGATTTCTAAACAAATTATAAAGACTCTGACATTATACATAGTAAAATTATAAAATTTTATAAGTAAGAAATAAAATTCAAGACATATTTTGTAATATATATTTCATAACAGACCATATAACTATAAAAAATAATATTGAGTTATTTAAAATGTATTAATTAAATATGCAAAATCTTATAATTTATTATTATAAAAAAATAACTATAAAAAATTATTTGATTTTGAGCCAAGCAAGTCAATCCAAAGTATGATCTGAACTCAGCCCAAAAAATAAATGAGCTAGTCAATTTTGAGGACTTGAACCCGATCCAATGAGTTTCGAGCCGAACTGAGTTAGCAGGTTGAGCCGTGTCATGAATCCTCCTAACAAATTAACAATAAAGACCACATGTTATTTAATTTCAAGCGATAAGATATATTAATATCTAGAGCTTCGATAGAAAGACGAATAAGAATATATTAAGAAGATTTTAATATATTTCGGGTGTCATAAATATAAGTCGTTTTGATTTTATTTCTTTTGATATATATGCTTTTTTTTATTTGGTTCATTATTTTTCTAATATTATGCTTGTGTTCCTTACCATTAACTAGCATTGTTAAATAATGATATTTATAAAAAATAAAAGAAAATTAAAATATTTATAAGGATCAAAAATAAAAAATTTTAATATTTATAAAAATTAAATACGTATTGTACAATACCTATAGAGATGTAAATTAGAGGGACTAAAACTAGAATGATCTGTATTTATAAGAGTCAATAACATATTAAACCATATTAAGAATCATCTTTAAAGAATTATTTGAGGAAAATGGTCAAATAATTTTAATTAGTAAATAATAATACTTCTGATAATTTCTGCTCATATAATTTTAAGTTATTTCTTAATAATTGAAATGTATTTTGTCCCATTCAACAATTTAGACGACTTAGCTTGAATGATATTTAAATTAAATAAAGATTGTAGGCGTGATTTCCGGAAATTAAAAAGTAAAAGGCCTCTTTCAAAATTTAAAACTCTATATTCGAAACCCTTAATCAGTTCGTCACCAAAAAAAAAGGAAACCCCTAATCAGTAATGATCAATAATTGATTTTAATTTTTATCTGAAATGGCGACAATCAATTTGATTTGCTCACAATATCAAACAATATTATAAAAGTGAAATTATCACATAACTATATTGATAATGGTGACAACTAAGTTGTATTGAGCTTATAAAACGATTGCCAACCCTAATATATTTTTTCCCTCTCTTTCTCTGCTTTTTTTTCTTTTTAAATCTCGTGTGTGAGAATTATAAGGAGGAATGCTAGTTTTCTTCTTTGATGGCATCCTCATTATTTCATTTTTTGCTTTGTTTCTTAGGATTTTTTTTTAACTGTTTTTGTTGTACGAGGAGAGCCAAAGATCATTGTTGCGCTGTTTTTTTTTCAATTTTTTTAATTTAAATTCAATATAATGAAGGTTGACTTTCTTGTCAATGAAATTTTCTGTCCCCCGAAAAAGCTTATAAAATTAAATAAAAAGAAAAAATTGAATGATTAGTTAGTAAAACACATTGCTCGGAGTAAATCTTCCTCTTAACCTAAATTTTATCCCACCAAAAACAAAGAAAAAAAGTAAACTTATCACACAAATAACCCCTTTTTTGTTTTTGAAAAATTACGTCATAAACTTTCCTTGAACAGGCTTGTTGAGAGGTGTAAGCATCATATTTAATTATACTTGTTTTTATTGCCATTAGTTCTTTTAATTCTCCTCCATATTTTTCATTCTTAAAACTGTTTTGTAGAACAGAGTCAAATAGCCTCAAGTATTTGGGATCAATTTCAATTTCGGCTAACAAGAACAGAGAGATTTTTCAAAAAGGAAAATATTCCTTTTGTCTAAAAAGAGACAGAAAAAAAGATATTTATATATATATAGACACACACACACATCAACTTAATCTCCCAGAATCTTATTCTAATCTCTTTATTTTCCTTTATTCCCAATACATATAACCAAAAAAAAAAAAAAACTTTATTTCCAACTCTCTCTCCCCCTATCCTTTTTATCTAGCATCTCACACTTGATATTATGATTCAAACTCTAAAATCCTTTATTTTCATTTTTCTTTTTCAATCTTTCCTTTTTCTTTCAACTCAGCTTCCAATTCTTCAGTAGTCAGCAGAATTTGAAAATAAAAAATTTTCATTGTCTCTGTGAAGACTCCCACCTCCACTTTCCACACAGTTCAACTAGGCAAATTTTTTTTTTTCCATATCTATCAGACATTATTACGAAGATTCCATGATTTATAACATAGAAATTAGTAGATATATGAACATAAGACTCAATATTTCTCTTACATTTATCTTTTTCCTCAAGTACCCTATTTTGATGTTCATTTTCCATGTTCTAATAATTGACTCGTTCAGTCCAGCATTTGCTGCTGCTGCTGTTGAGTTAAATGTTCCACCTTCATACTATGTTCATACTACTTAATAAAGAGAAGCGATACACAACCATTATCACACTTATACCATACACTTACATTAAGTTAAAAATTATAAATTAGTGTATAAAAAATTATAAACCAACATACAAAAAGTTGTAAACTAGTATATAAAAACTTTCTATATATTAATTTACAACCTTTTTTTTATACTAATGTACAACTTTTTGTATATTAATTTATAACTTTTAAGTTGGTATAATTATATGTGTAAGTTTGGTGATGACCGTTTATTATTTCTCTATAATAAAATATTCTTCAATCAACTATGCTATAAAACTGCACACGCCAGGGTATACACAGCACCGGAGTACGCAATCCATGGTCAAATATCAGAGGAGGCTGATTCCTACAGCTATAGTGTTGTAGTCCTAGACTCCTAGTCTCCTAGAAATCGTAAGTGTCCAAAAGAGTAGTGAACAATTGAGGGAAGGTGCTGATGGTGAATTCCTCCTTCTAAGGATATGCAATTTCACATAACTACACAACAAAAGTAGTTACAAAAATGTCACCTCGACATCAATAATTTTATGTTATCAAGATTATGCGAAGGAAACAGTGAAAATATAGTGGCAGTTTTGTAATTAAAATTGAAAAAAAGAAATGAAAATAGAATGTGTTTTTCGAAACCAGACAGGCCATGAGTTCACAATTACATCCCCCTAGATATTAAACTTTGGTCTTAATTGCTCAACAGGCATGGAAACTGTACGAGGGAAATATGCACTTGGAGTTGGTGGACAAGACATTGGAGCCTGAAGACTACAATGCAGAAGAAGTGAAGAAAATCATAGAGATTGCTTTGTTGTGCACTCAAGCATCAGCTGCTACAAGGACAACAATGTCTGAAGTAGTAGCCTTACTCAAAAGCAAGAACTTATTGGGGCATATGAGGCCTACTATGCCTGTCTTTGTTCAATCTAATATTAGGTCCCGGCAGCCAGACAACTCTACCCCAACTGGTGGTTCCTCCACATCGAATGCTACTGCTTCCACTTCTATATTATCATCTAGATGAATATATTAAGCAAGCACAGCATGAGTGTGCAGTTAAGGGAATTGAACTAAAGAGAGCATGAAATAAAGAAGGAAAAGAAAGAGGATTTTTCCTTCTGCCTGTTTTTCAGAATTATTAAAAAATTATACATGTGCAAACATGTATATTGTCAAATAGTGAGTACCTTAATGTTTATCTCATTCAATAGAATCAAAGATTATGTTGATAATGAAGCTCCTTATTAGTAAAGATTAAAGAAAGGGGATTGACTAGGAGGTCTGAGGCACTTTCCTATAGATTTAGCCTGTTATCCCTGTTCTTCAAAATGGGATTGTACATAATTTCCCAAGTGCACATTACCTAAACTTAAGGTGTTTTATGTGTGATAATAAAAAGGATTTGAATACGGATATATTTGAAACCCTGCTGCCTAAAATTCTTTCCTTGATTCTTCCTCTTATATTCTCTGAATTTTGTCTTTCTTTCTGAGAGGCTGAGAGCTATTTTCTTTCTGCAAGTTCAGATGATACAATATATAAAATGGTACAGTGGAGATGACCATTGCAACACTGTAAACACAGAGTGGTTCTGTACTCTTCACACATGACCAAAGTTGTAATTTGCAAGCAATGCTAAATTCCATTCACTCCAACACTAAATATTAAGAAATCTGTGCTTGCAAATATTCAAAACATTTGCTACTGATAACATAAGGACTGGGAGTTCATTATTATTTTCAAAGAACATAAGACTATTACAAAAGGTTCCTAAAGCTGTCTTAAATCTCAAACATCCTATGGAGTGTTCAATGTAATTGGCCCATGTAGTTGAGGTCGTTCAATTGATGTCAAAGAAGAACTTCTGAGTTTTGCCAGGTGGTATCTTGTCTTCAATTTCTTGTGTTTCTCTTCTTAGTCTTATAGGGAAGTCAACAGACAATAAAACTTGCCCTTCATATGATTTCAGCCACACTTCTGAATTCGTTGTCTTAGTTTGAACTTGAACGGTTCAAAAAGCTAGATTAGATTTATCTATACCGAAATTGCCATGCCTACATGTGTATTTTTCTTTAGCTACTGATGACAATGAGGCTGAGCATAATTTTGCTATCACATATCATACAAAATTCAACAATTCTAGCTGCTTTCCACGATCAAATTGACGAATCATGATCTATGAGAGGATGTTGTTTTGTTCACCCAGTTTTGAGTCCATATAATTAATTGACTACTTCACTACTTAGAACAAGTAGATTTGGGCAGCTGTTGACATAAAGTGATGAAGAACTGCTCAGTCTCCCATCATATTTTGGACAGAATGTCATTGACAGCCACAACAATGTTCTCGTAACGCTGCCAGACTTCTGGTATATCTTTATCCCTTGCTGCATAATCTAGCTGCACTAATGATCACCATACATAAACAACAGCCAATTGATAACCACTTACACAACAAGAAGCTCCTATGGCAAAGTTTTCAAAGTTTTAAGGCAAAATCAGAAATCCAACTTAAAGATCAAGTCCCATACCATTAAATAGATTCCAATTAAGCAACAGCCATTCTCCTACTCTTACAAACAACAGAAGAACATGCACAACAGCACAAGTCAATTTCCCAAATCAATAAGCAGCAGGTAATTGACAGCAGATAATTTCCCTTTAAGTATATCAATTTGACTTTTTGTCATGATGATAAACTTCTCTTCTCTTTCCTCCATATACATAACATTGGACTTGATAGATTTGTAAACTGTTAAAGCCACCATGCATTAAGCAACTGATCTAGCTATCTGAAGACTACTAGGTAATGAATGCATATACACAGGCATTTATGATAACCATGAGGTTTAAAATCCACCTTACATCAAAAGTGGCTTTTTGCACCTTCATGTGAAAGTGTGAAAGTATACTTGCAATGTTATGGCGTAAATCCTGTAGTCACTATTTTGGAAAAAGTTCTCCCTAAGATGGACATGTAATACTAGTGTATGTGTGTTTCAGCAGCACTTACTCTAGTAACATTATTGAAGAGAGTAGAATAGAGCTTCCTCAGTTGGGGTCTCTCATTCCCAGGCTTGTTTTGGATGATGGTATATATATCTCTTTTCAATTGTGCTGAACTTCGTCTTAATGCCTTTTGTGCTGCTCTCCATGACCCTAACTCCAACAGATCCTTAACTTGTAACAAGTCCTGTGCATGGCCCCTAACTCCACTTTGTGCCTCTTCAACTGTCTGATCAGGTGCCACAAACCCAAACTCAAATGCACCTGCACTCTGTGTCCTCAAAATCAAACCTGCAAAGCCCAGAACCCCAACCCTTTTACTGATTTTCAATGAGAATTCCTTCTTCTGAGGATTTTCTTGGAAACAAGGTTTGTTAACTTTGTTGACACAGCATGTTAATGGTGGAAACAATTGTGCCATGTTGGGTTGCAAGATCAATGATCTCAACTCCATTCTTGCTGTGACCTCAACCCTGATAACAAGAAGGGTGAGTCTGGATTAACTTATTAAAGATCCAAAACAGTTTAATGTTTCAGACTTTCAGTTACCAAACAATGTACCAACTGTGTTGCTTACTTGACTTCACATGAAATGCTATTGCTAAAATAAAATTAAACAAAAATTATTATCAAAATTGTTTCAATTAACATGCCCCAACTAATGTATTGAATAGTTGACTCACATGAATTACTACTTCTAACATAAAACTTGAAAGCTCGAAAAAGAAAAAAAAAAGTTATGATTGAGGACGACTTTTTATGATGAAGACAACACAGTAACTATAATATCACAATTTTTTTCAGTGCATTATTCCCCCCAAAAAGAGGAGGGAGAAAAATGGAATTGACCCAAAACAATATGAAGGAAAAGTTGGTTCCTTTTTGGAAGAGAAGCTTGAAAATGTGGTAGAGATTATTGCGTTGTATGAAGAAAGGAAGGGAATGGGAAATGAGGCTAAAGAGAATGGAAAGCTGAGGATTGTAATGTAAACAAAGTGCATTCATCTTACCTTATCTGCTAAAGAAGATGCGACCAATGGCAACGAGTGAAGGACAAATCTGTGTAAAGTTGAAGATTTTTTTTATTTTTTTGGTTCTAAACGACAAAAGCTTATGTAGTAGCAAAAAATCAGAACTTAAATCGAGAGAGAAATAATAAAAAATCACTACTAAACTTATACCATACATTTATATTAAGTTAAAAATTATAAATTAATATATAAAAAATTATAAATTAGTATGTAAAATATTATAAATTAATATGTAAAAAGTTTTTACATACTAATTTATAACTTTTTACACATTAGTTTATAATATTTAATTTAATGTAAATGTATGGTATAAGTTTAATGATGGTTACGCGTCACTCCTCATCTAGAAAAGATGGTAAGCACATTGGCATAAATATTAGTCGTTGAATAAACCTTAGGATAAATAACAAGAAGTACCCTTAAGGTTTGAAAAAAAATACTTCATCTCATTCTTATTTCAATATGACACTCCACCCTAAATATATGATGAATGTCAATGATGACCTTATTAATTGATTTTTTATTATTAGAAGAAGAGAAAAATATAACTAACATTTATAATGTTCATTATTTTTTAATAAAATACCATTTTATTAATACTTATATACATATATTATTTATACAAACTAAAATATATGTTGGTTATAATAAAATAAAATATTAATATATTTATATATTCAATTTAATTTTTGAAATTTTACCATATCAAGAGAACAAATTATTAAAAGTAGTAATAAATTATAATAATTATTTTTTAAAAATAAAAAATTATGCATTTTCTCAGCTTTTAATTTTAGAATGTTAATGTTTATAAAAATAAAAATTATTTATTAATATCGTATACAAACATAAATTACAAATAACATAGCAAGAATAATTACTATAAAAAAATATATATTAATATTCTAAAACTAGTGGTTGAGAAAATTTATATTTTTATTTTTACAAAGATAATTACTATAAATTATTATTATTATTATTAATAGATTTAGTTAATGAGTTTAATTTTATTGTACTAATAGTATAATTGTTTTTCTAAGTTATCTAATTATATATTGTCATATCTACATAACTAATTTACTCTTACCCCACTATTTCAAAAATCATACGCCTAAGAGATTTTGATTGGATAAAAATATTAAAAAATTACAGTATAAATATATTTAATTCAAAACCATTATTAATAGTTATAATAATTATTTTTTGTAAACATAAAAAATATGTATTTTTTTAAATATTAATTTTAGGATATTGACATATATATATATATATATATAGTAAAACCACAAGATTCTTATGGTTATGTTATATATGATATATCTTTATGTACGATATTAACACATAATTTTTTTATGCACATCACATCAATAATCTAAAATTAAAAATTAGGAAAATACTTTATTTTTATAAAATAATTATTACAATTTATTACTATTATTAATGATTTATTCTCTTAATCTAGTAAAATTTTAAAAATGAAATTTAATATATAAAGTATAATGTTTTATATTATTATAAGCCACGTATATTTTATTTTATAAAAATAAAATATAAATATTAATAAAGGATATTTTATTTTAAAAATTAATAAACATTAGCTATATTTTACCCTTTTGTAATAATAGAAAATTTGTTGATAGGAATACTAGTGTCATATCCATTACATATTTAGAGTGGAGTATCATCTTAGAATAAGAATAGTGTGAAGTGCTTTTTCTTCAAACCACAAGGGTGTTTTTTGTTAATTACCCTAAGTCTTATTCAAGAGTCAAGGAGTAAAGTGTCACTTTGATCCCTGAAATAATAAATGTGTGTTGTGGTAAAATTTGATTTGACTAAGGTAAATGAATAAGCAAAGACAAAAAGCAAATCTACCTTTGATCCCAAAGTGTACAAGCAATTATATAGGAAAATCTACTCCTTGACTATGAGTTTTCCAAATACTAAGTAACAATAAGCTTTAGACAATGATTGAAAATGGAATTATAATTGATAAAAAAATAGAGAAAAAATGCAACATCAACAATAAAGCTAAAAAATATGGAAGCATTAATACAAAGTTTGATGATCTTATACTACACTATGCCTAAAAAGGGAAAGAAAAAGGTAAACTAAGACAAAAGTGATAAAAGATGTGTGTATGTGATTTCTATGTCCCCCTTGTGCCATTCGTTGATCCTTTTATATTCATTTCAAACTCATCTTGCTGGTAACTATTCCGTGGTGACCATCACAATGGCATCTGCAGTCACACAGCTTAGACAATTAATATGATTTCATATTTTCACTTTTGGACATTTGTTCCTATTTGCTATGAGTGTTCCCCTTTAATATCAATCACGGTTCACAACTAGCCTAACACGATCCCGTTGATAACCATCCCTGCTCAACCTGTCACGACTAGTAACTACTACGGCAAATATTCAGCCATTATAATCGTTTGCACTTACTACTTTCGCGGCCCGTGACTTGTCTCAACAATGATTCTGTATCTTTAATGAATCACAATATTAACATATGAGTTTAATTTCCTTTGACCGTGTAACTTAAATTTGGGCCTAATTACCTACACAGCCCATTTTTATTTTGGTGGTAACAACGTGATTCACTTTAGTACCTGAATTTTCAAAATTAACTCTTTAACCCCTAAAATTGCATTCCGCAGGTCATTTTAGTCTTTGGTTAAACAACCGTCAGTCAACTGTTACATTTTATTGACATGGCACATTAAGTAACACTTGCTAGGAGGTAGCAGAGGTAAAGATGGGAAAGGAGCTCGGCTAGGAGGAGGTAGAGATCGACCAAGAGGAAATAGAGCTCGTCCCGGATGAGGCAGAGGTCGACTAGCATGTGTAAAGGCTAGACTAAGGTAGCAGAAAAGAAAAAGAGCTCGGTTGTGAGAAGGTGGAACTCGTCCGACAAGAAATAGATCTCGGCCAAGGGGAGGCGAAGCTTGACTGAGGAGTCAAAACTTGGCTGACAGGTGGTGAGGTCAACCAGAAATAACAATTAAGCTTGGTTAAGAGGAGAATGAGATCGACTATCAAGTGATGAGGTCAACCAGAGATGGGAATGGAGCTTAGATAGGAACTGATGGCTCAATTAACGTGTCACGTTAATAAAATGTAACGGTTGACTTACCGTTATTTAATCAGAGACTAAAATGACCTATGGAATGTAATTTTAGGAACTAAAGTGAAGTACATTTACAATTTCAATGACCAAAGTGACACTTTACTCAAGAGTTGAGACTTGAGATTGAGAATTTTTTTTTTTGCCTATCCAGTTATCCACTAGCGAGACAGGAGCTCCGTGGTAGGTAATTCTCGGACCACGAATTGCTCTCAATACATTTAATGAGTTTATAATTGATGAGTTATATATTATTTTATAAAGATTTTGTGCATTTAAAAAATAATTACTTAAAATATTAAAATAAAGACCACATTATTTTCATTTAATTTATTTAAATAAATCTAAAAATTGCATAAAAGATTAAATTTTAACTAAAATAATTTTATAATTTTGGACACAAGTCTTTAATTTTAATTGTACTTTAAATGTTATTACATACATTTACATTTATTTCTTGTTATATAAAAATAATTAAATATTTTAATAAAATAAGTAGAAATTATTTTAAAATTTAAATAATTTTAAACATATTTAAAATTATGTATTATAAAATTAGATAAAACTATCAAATTCGTCCCCTGAAAATTTCGCGTCGATCAAATTGGTCCCTATAATAAATGAACTCCCAAATTGGTCCCTCCTAAATTCGAACGTCTACCAAGTTAATCCTTTCGTTAACATCACTAACGGACAATACTAACATGTCTGTTACTGTGCTGTTAACATCCACCTTCTTCTTCATCTCCCTTATTCTTCTTCTTCTTCTTAAAGTTAAATCCTAGCCCCAATCTCCATTTATTTGTCATCTTAATCAAAATACCCACAGTATGTGCTCTCTCTTTCTATTTGCTTCACTTCTGAGCTTTCTTTCCATGATTTTCACTCCCCTGTTCCCCCAAACAGCACAAAAAGAGAAGAAACGAAGGGAGACAAAGGCAAGAGCGATCAATTGCTACGGAGAGAAACCTTGTCGTCAGTGACATCCACGCGCACAAGGAAGTTAGGGCACAAATATAAAACAATAGATCATGTAGGTTGGTTGGGAGAAGTAGAACCAACCTTTGCAAGTACTGATGAGTGAGTTCTCCACTAGTGATGGCTCCTACAAGGAAAGAGGCATCAAAGCCAAGACTCTCTACTTTCTCAATAGTGACCAATGAACACCTTGAGGAGTTGCTTATGATCACCATCTTACCCCCACTCCTTGCTATATTTTCTACTAACAAACATTAAAATTAGCACACACTCACACACACAAAATGGGACATTGGATTTGGAGAATGTATACAATAATACAAGATAGGGTCAGTGTTGTAACAACAAACTGAGAAATAACAAGAGGCAAAATTAAAATGAGAAGAGAAAAATAGAAAATAGTACAATACATGTTGAAATAGCACCAGGATAAAGTTGTTTTCCATCGTCAAGGACTCCGAACTGATACAACAGCCATACCTGCAACGCGAATTGAAACATATAATGACATGACATTAATAACTTGAGTTGAGTTCACTTGAGTAGTGAGAAAATCAATTGAGCAATATTGGGAAAGAGGCATGGAATGAAGGAAGGAATGCCTTAAAACGAGGCGTTTCGGCGAGGTGTCAGAGACCATTTAGGCTCTGAAACTAAAATGGCCAAACCTAAAGGGCATAACTGATCATCTAGGTATCTTTTTCTCATCATTTTTTCCTATGAAGAAAAAAGAGGCAGAGATCGGGGTGAGGCATGGATCGAAGGCCTTAGGGGAGAGAGGCAAGGTTGGAGTCAAGCCACGCTTCCACCTCCAAGGAGACCATCGACACCCTTTCCATCACCAAGAAGACCAAGTCGGAGACCGAAGACACCAAGAAGAAGCTGTTGTCGTCGCCATCACCATCATTGGAGACAAACAAATGGAGATTGGGGCTATGGAGATGAACAAGAAGGTGGAAGGAGCTGGATACAAAACGATATCATTTTGTTTAGTGGAAGGATTATAGGTGCCACGTCAGCACAGTAACAGACACGTTGGTATGGTCTGTTAGTGATATTAACGGAGGGATTAACTTGGTAGATGTTTGAATTTAGAAGGGAAGTTTTTTTTTACAGGGACCAATTTGGTCGACGCAAAATTTTCGAGGGACGAATTTAACAGTTTTGTCAAAAAATTATAATTGACAATATTTGATTTATATTATACATGTAATGCGCAAGATAAAATAACTAGTTTAAAATTATTTTGGTTCTTTTTTTATAAAAAAAATTATTTTGGTTCTATTCTAATGAAACTGAAGAAAGCATTTCATGTGGAATGTGACTTAACATTTTCAAGTTGACTGTAATCCTTGATATAAATACAATTTTTTTTTAGTGTACTAGTACAAATACAATATTTATCATAAGTTATTTTGCTAGAAAGATGATATATAATCTAATTATTTGAGTTGAACTTGGAGGTAGATAATTTATTTTGCTGGATATGAACAATTACGGTAGTCAATTTATATTTCTATTTTCATTTCATAGTCAAAACAAATTAATAAAAATAAATGCTGCTTCAGTTTCATAGCTTACAATTTTTATAACTTTCGATAATATATATATATATATATATATATATATATATATATATATATATTTCACATTTCTCTTCCTTGAATTAATTGTAATCCTGAACAAATCTGTAATTTTATTTTACTCACAATAATTACTGTTCTAATTATCCTCTGACCTAATTAATACTATCCATTGTCTTTTCTTACCTGATTAAATTGATATTGTCTATCTCAAAATATAATTATTTAATTGGCTTATGAAAAATTTTATGTAATTGAGATAACATTTTTCAAAATCACACTAAAGTTCTTTAAAAAAAATTAGCTAATTCCATTTAGTCAGTGTTAGTACATTTGAAATTCTCATAAAAGATATGAAACTTATAAACTTATGCTAAACGTTCTGAGAAGAAAAATTTGATTTAAAATTTTATAAACTTTGTTTACTTATAAAAATCCAGTAAATTATCTAAAAATTTCCCATATATCATTAAAGCGCAGTTTTTTTCAGTAAGATTGGTTTGATAATGAACGATTAAATCAAAAAATCTAATTGAATTTTTTCAGACCTTACTAAAAACTTGAGTTTTTACTATGTATGAGAAATTTTGGATAATATATTGAATTTTGTGGGCAAACAAAGTTTACGAAATTTTAAATCAAATTTCTTTGCAGGACGTTTACCATAAGTTTATAAGTTTGATATCTTTTACGAGAATTTTCAAGTATAACAATATTGACTAAATTTAATTTTATATAAATAAAATTAGCTAAAAAACTTTTTAAATAACGTCAGTGCGCTTTCAAAAAAATGTGATTATGAAAAATATTATTTTAATTACACTAAAGTTTTCATAAACTAATTAAATAATTGTTTTTTGAGATAGACAATATTAATTTAATTAGGAAAGAAAAGGTAATGGATAATATTAATTAGGTGAGAGAATAATTAAAATAGTAATTATTCTTAGTAGAATAAAATTACAGATTTTTTGTTCAGGATTACAAATTTACAATTAATTCAAACGAGGGCAATATTGTTCTTTGGACCAAAAGAAAATGTGGAGGTTGCCAACTCTATGGCAGCTCACCTTGTCCCTTCACCATATGGTCAAGGGTTCGATCCTCACCCATGGGAATGGAGGACATTTTATGGCCAGTCATTTACTTTTTCAGGAAAGCTCTCGTGGCGAGAGAATTAGTCACTGCTGTCAACGATAGATACTGTGTAAGAGTTTTATTCTTATACTAATAGTTAACCATTAATTTTATATTAATCTAATGTTAAATGATATAATTTAATGAAGAAAAAGAATAATAGATTTACGATATTAAAATTTTAATGAAGAAAGAGAAAAACCAAATCTAATATAATAAATTAACAAAGAAAATTTGACTTTATAAAATAAAAAAATAATGGAAGAGTTAATAAATAATAAAATAAAAGAGCTAAGAAAGAGAATTTGATTTTATGTAAGCTAAAGCTGAAATGAGGAATTATTTTAATGTGAATTATTTTTACATGAGCATTTATAAAAAATTAAAATATGTTTTCAATAAAATTTTAGAAAATAATTAAAAATATAAATGAAAGGAAAAATTAAAATATCATGTAAAAACTATAAAAAGTCTAAAAATCTTCAGCTCAAAATTTATAACAAATAATTACTAAAAAGTAAAAGACATAAAAATATTAGATAAAAAAAAAGAAGCATTATTTTTTTACCAATATTTTTAGGCAAAAGCTCTATTTTCATCTCTCATCTTTTAGTGATATTTTAGTATATGATCCCGAAAGTTTTTTATTATAATTTTGTCCCTAACATTTGAATAATGTCTCAATGTTATTCTATTTGATAATAATATCAATTTTTTCAACAAAAATTGTTGATCCGGCTCAAATAGGTCTATTTTTATCTCATATAGATATTATATTGTACATACAAAAGCTTTATTTTTATTTTCTGTCCTTTAAACTTTTATTTTTGTAGTTAAAAATTGTCTACAAATAAGATCAAATTCATTTTAATAAGGATGACTAGATAAAAATAGAGTTTTAACTTGTATAATAAGCTATCCACATAAAATAATAATAAATATTTCAAAGTCGGATTAATTCTTGGTAAAGTTAATGGTGTTCGCAAATAGGACAACATAGAAACGTTATCAAAATGTTAATGATGGAATTGAGAAAAAGAAAACTTTTGGGATTAAATTGAAAAACTACTAAAAGATGAGGGAAGAAAATAGAGTTTTTGCCATATTTTTAATTTAATTTTTATGTAGTTTGAAGCATTAATTATGACATTTTGATACGAATATGTTTATGTTTTTTCGTTATATTTTTTCAGAAAAACATAAATGTTATATTAAAAACTCTATTTTTATTTTATTAGCTCTTACATTATTATTTTTAATTTTTAATTTATGTAGTTACTTCTCTTTCTTAATTAGTTATTTGATTTAATGTTTCTCTTTCTTTATCAAATTGTATCATTTTAAACTATTAGATTAACATAAAATTAATAGTTATATATCATATTGGTGTAAGAATAAAACTCTTATACTTGTGCAATTGAATCCTACTTCACACACACACACACACACTAATCATTCTTTTACGAAGTTTTCTATCTTTCATCATCTAATTTAGTTCCGTGCTGAGATATGGCTTTCAAGAATGCTCTCTATTCATCCTAAGCCTCTTGGTCACGGTTAGTCTCATCACTCCCAACTCTAAAGCCGGTTAGTTTGAGTTTTGCTTTTAATTTGTATATGATGAAGAACATCAAATCATAAAATATTATAAAGGGTTGCCTCTCATTCATATGATGAACTTCCCCTTTTGAATTCTTGTTTGACGATTAGGCTAATCTTCTTTCACAAATTATTGATTTAACGTAAAATTTGTATTCTTGTTTATGCGTTGTTGATTTTCAATGCAAATGTAATAACACACGTCATTTTATTTTTCACAATTCAAATGTTTACAGTTGAGGATATTAAAAAGACATTTGACCAGACTACAATTGGCGGTGGAATGTCAGGTGTTGACAATGGCATGTGAAGGTAAGTTAATGCATCATCTGTTTTTTCAAAGTTCCCCTAATTCCATGAGTAGTTGTGTCATCTTATGTCAATTTAGCTTGTACTTATGCAACATGAAAAGAAATTTTAGATGATATGCCATATTAAAAAATGTATTGCCTCTTGCAGCTAATACAACAGAGAAATCAAAGACAAATCGTGGATTAGATGGCATGGGTGGAGTAGGACATGGCATCCAATGTCGCAACCTACGTGGCAACACACTGGGGGGTTGCGTTTGTTGCTAAAGTGAAACCACACAATTGAGAGAGGATGAGAGTGAGGCAGTAGGAGAAGGAGGAAGGTTAGGGTTTTGCATTTTTTTTGGGAGAAAAACGTGAATAGAAGGGTATTCATAGGGGTAGGATTTCATTTAAATAAAACTATGTCATTTTATATTGGTATGTCATCGGGAGGTATTGCTATCCTGGACTGCTATAGTAGTCTCAGACATGTCTCTTTTGCACTTTTCCTGACTTCATGGTTTTAAGACTTGCTTGGTAACACAGATGGGTCCTGAAAACTTTAGGATCGCACTAGACTTATCTAAAAACATATAGACTTGAGATATCTTAATTATATTATAGGTAGGATTGGAAATAAATAATTTAATGCTCCTTAATACAGTAAATAAATAGATATTTTAAAATAAATAATTTAATGCTCCTTAATAGAGTAAATGGATAGATATTTTAAAATGGACAGATGAAATAAAAGGGGAAGTATTAGTTCATTAATATAATATTTAATTAATAATATTTAATTAAAAATTGACATGCATGCCAACTAGTTTAATGACAATGCTAGATGTGCCAGTCAGTTCCAATTGGGGCAATCGATTCTGGCCCCGTAGCATCATTGATCCAGATAAAATTTCATGAAAAAAACATGTCATTCAATTTCTACCTCTTTTTCTGAAAAAATAAGAAATTTTTCTTTAATAATTTCACTCGATTTTTAATTAGATTCATATAATTTAAAAGTTATAACTAGATTAGATTAATCAATCTTTGCCACTATAAAAAATGGAATCTTCATGAAATATTTTGTTTTTACGAGAAAATAAAGAGACAGATGAAAATATAATATTTATATAATATTTATTTTTTATAATAACATAGGCCTGATTGAAAAATTTCATACTTTATAGAGACTTAGTTACAAACTTTTCATTATAGGAACCTATTTAAAAATTGAGTAAAACTTTGGAAAAAAATACCTTTTTCCCATTCCATCACCCTAATCATGTTCATTTACTTCTTCCATAAAACCCAATTTAGTCCCTTAAATTTATAGTAAGAGACAAATTAATCTCTCATATTTAAAAATTAAAACTCAATTGTGGTTTCTTAAATTTCACAAATGAAAATAAGTTAATCCATTTATCAAATTGTCATTCGAGTTGTATCATGTTAATTTATTTACATGTACTATTAATTTTTATGGTGGATTATAACTTATCTCACTCATCTAAATGGTGTTATTTAGACTTTCTTTTTCATTTTTCTCTCGCTATAGCTTTATACTCAAAAAAAAAATTTGATTTTAAATTATCTTTATTTCTATGAAAATAAAGGAGTGAGATAAATTATAATCTATTAAAAATTAATTATACATGTAAGCATGTTAATAATTTAGATAACAATTTGATGAAATAATTTACCTTCATTTATGAAATTTAAGTAACTAAATTAGGGATTTTAGTTTTTATTTTTTTCAGATTTTTGCAAGTAGGGTTAGACATCAGATACCACTAACTTTTTCCTTGACTTTTCAGGCAGGATTGCGGTACGAGGAGGCATCATGTACCTTATTTTCGCTTCCACTTGTAAAATTTAATTAAATAAATAATTTTTAAAAAATTGATACCATAAATATTTAGAATTTATTTTTGATGAACTAATATTTAGAATTTATTGAACTTCAAATTAATCTAATTCGAGTTAGATCAATCAATTTTAAAAAAATCTTTAGCTTTAATGTTTTTTGGTCATAAAACTTACTAATTCAAAACTTCAACGAAAAGAAATTAAATATTATTCACTTAATTGAATCCAACCATAGTTGATTTTTTTTAATATGCTTTAAAAAGCAAAGAAAACTAATTATTATCTTTTTTATATGCTTTGAGAACTACTAAATACAAGTTTCACCAATTTGACCTCTCCATCGTTTCTTTTTCCTCTCATTTATTCCACCCAACTCCCCTTCTTTATGATAAGTAAGGAATCATTTGACGTTACGTAATTGCATTTCCTTTGCAAGAAATCCTTTTTTCACAGCACAATCAAAGGAAACATTTTCCCCCCCTCTTTTCCTTTCTCTCTCAAAATAGTAGGAGTAATAAGCAGTAAAAAGTAAATTAGAAGTTCCATTAAACACGCCTCTAGCTCATTCATTATCATTCATTTAGAACCCCACATCTCCACCACCACTGATTTGGAACCAATAAAGATGTGAATTAACTTGCCATGTTTCCTTAGTAAGGAAAATTACATGCAATGTCTCCTATCAACAATACCTTTAATGTGAAAAGATTGATGGGAATAGGAGAGGAGATTATAAAAGTACAAGGGCTTAATTATTCTTGTTAATGTCATGTAGGAACAACATCAAAACAAATAGTAAAATACGAAGATAACACTAATGTTTTTAGCCAACAAGATCAATTTAATCGTGTCTCACACAGGCACGACAACTTTCATCCTAGCCATGCTTGGTCTTAACAATTTTCACGCTTTCAAGGGGCAACCTGAAATCAAAATCACCATCAAAATTAACTGTTTGTGTGCACACTTGGAAGGAGGTTTTCAACAACCTTTAATGATTTATTTTTTTATTAATTAACAATTTGTGACAAACATTACGAAAATGCATGCTTCCATTAGCCTAATGGTACGTTTATTTTAGATTTAAAAAAAAATTATAAAACATAAATTTTATATATAATTGAAAAAGTTAAAAATTGGTTTGGTTGAAAAGTTACTCTTTTTAACTTCTATGAAAAAGCTAAAAACTGATTTTTTTTTTTTTTACATTCTGCCTTTTTAAAATTATCTAAATATCTGAAAAGTAATTTTGTTGGATGAAAAAAATTATTTTACCCCCCCCCTCAAAAAAAAAAAAAAATCTTACCCAAACACACCCTAAATTACCTTGTTGGGAGTGTTTGAAGAGAGTGACCCACAACCACGAGACAACATGCAGCATGTGAGCCCCAATTAAACCTGCATTTTGTCCTTCTTTCATTCCTCTTTGATTGTTGCATAAAGCAATTAAAAATGCTACTTATATAGGCTCTTCTGTTTTATTATCAATTCTATTTTTTGGTGGAATTAACGTTACTATTTTGATTATGTTATAATTTCTTATATTATCATTGATTTGTCATAATTAAACTTGAATGCCTAATTTAAGGTTACAAACAATATGATGCAAATAGAGGACACTTTATTCTCGTTCACACTGCATAACATTCATCATTATATGATCTTTAATTTTTACTTAAAGAGATTTACTTGTATGGTTTTTTCGCAGCAATGAAAAGAACTTGCGTGACGTTATTCACAAAAATCTGATTACTTAAGGTTTCCGCTTCAACATTTTATTTCATAGCCTTCTACGAAACAAATATGGAACACAGGCAAATTAATCAATTAGGGTGAGTTTGACTTCATAAAACAGTTTTCAATTTCTATTTTGTTTTTTTGTATTTTAGATTTTATAAAAGAAATATTAAAAATTATGAAAAAAATTTAACTTTTAGTTTTTATTTTTAATTTTTAATATTTATTTAACAAAATCCTAAAAATAAAATAATAAAATGAAAATTAAAAATTGTTTACTGAATCCAAGCCCACTCTGATTGTGCAACTTCATATTTTTCGAAAGAAATAACATTGTAACAAAACTAACAAGAATATAGTACTAGAATAGCCATAAATATACGGGTCATAAAATGGCTCAAATGTTGGTCACGTGCTATATTTTTTTGGTAATGTTCACGCACTATATTTGAAATTAAATATAAACTTATCATATTTTACCTGGATATCAATATTGGTTAGAAAGAGCTTTTAATAATTAAAAAAAAGCTGTTTTTTTTGACAAATAAACATTTCAAATATACACGCATTCCCGGATATGATATAAAGATGATTAAATCAATTTAAAAATGAAAAAAATGAGAGCAATTCATTTACTATTATTCAAGGAAAAAGTAGGCCATATACATTTTTTAACTTAAATGAAATAAAAATATTATTAAATTAATTTTGAATTGAAATCAGATTTTTGGTTGAAATAATGAAGCAAATTATGAAGATAGTGCAATTAATTGGTGATATATACTTCTATCAAGCGGATATAAATTTGGAGGAAAATTAATTTTATGTAAGTGACATGGGGTGTTTGATCTACCCGCATGAACTAAGTGCGTAAACCTGAAAAATCGTGTAGACATATAAATGCAAATTGAAGGAATTTGCATAAACAATAAAAAATTTAGATAATATTTAACATGTTGCCAAAAAAAAAAAATTATGACACGCACACGCACACTTAGTGGTTAAATTGTCTCTCTAATATCAGAAGTTTAAAAAGCGTACATGCGAAGGAAGGTAATAATTTAGTATTTTAAAATTATATCAATTTTGAACCCAATAATAAATGTAGGACAAATGGCTTGCTAAATTATGCAACTCATTGCAAATTATGTGTCTTTGAAAACTTCATTATTCTAGTAATTAACATGGATGATTGATGATTCAGGTCAATCAATTTACTTAGGCAGTTGATTTATAAGTACGAGAACTGTAAGAAAATAAAATGAAATTTGTGTTCTATATTTTTATTTAATAACACACTCTCAATTTTTTTTAGTTTTTCATATTGTATAATTGGTAGCATATATAATTGATTTATGAAACATTGTCAAATACATGTATAAAATTATACAATAAATACATATCATTTAATATCACTGACATTTTTCAATAAAATTTAGTAAAATTCATTATGATACTGGGATATTTTTCTGATAACACTAATCTTTTTTGGACCTAATCAGCTTGTACAATGTAATGTGCAATAGATAAGAGTGGTACAGTATTCTTACAAACTTAGCAAAGAATAATGTAATCACTTTATACAAATTCAAAAATCTTCTAAATAAATTTTATAAAGAAAAGGAAAATCTTGATAAATTTTACGGTAAATTACATTTACCTCTTATAAGGTTTATGGAAATAAAACTCATACCCTCTTTAGTTATCCAGTTTACATTTACACCTCCTCTACTTATCAAATTTTAAGAATTTATATTATAGTCATACTCCTTATTTACAGAACACTGTTAATAAACTTAACAAAATGATATTTTAAAAATAGTTAATATCATAAAATACCATCATGCTAAGTTTATTAACGGTATTATATGAATAAGGAATGTGATTGTAATATAAATATTTAAAATTTGATAAGCAGATATGGTATAAGTGTAAGCTGGATAATTAGAAGAGGTGTGAGCTGTATTTTCACAAATTTCAGGCGATATGAGTGTAATTTATCCTAAATTTTATTAAATTATCAAGATGAGTTTAGTGTAATTTGTCCTCAGATATATAACATAATTTGGGTAAATATCATTGGCGCTCTTGAAGTTTTTTCACATGGCGCTTAATTCCATCCCTGTAACAAAATAACATTCTACCTCAATATGGCCTAATGGAATGGTGTTAGAAATTCCATTCTTCCATCCATGATTTATTTCGTCCAAGAAATTTTTGTCACTAACTCTACTCTATATCAAGCTCTCATAACCAGCTTTCTTCACATAAAATGCTTGGAGAGACAACACCTTTGAATTACATACCACAACCACCATCACACTAAGGCTTGTTTTGGAATTCTCATGGCTTTTAAAAAGTAATTGAACTCTTTTGAGTCCTTAAAAGTTTGCTCTAAAAAATTCATGGCATTATGTTTTGTAAAATAATACCAAAGTTGCATGAGTTATAGAAGTGTTGTTTGATAAATATATTATTAAATTACTTTCAAAATATAAAATGACAATAATATACATAAATATTAAACAGAATAATTTTTAGCTTTATGTCACGACCCGATTTGGATCGTGACCAGCACGTAAGGAATCTCGTCTTAGCATAAGTCTCGTTATTGCTGGGCATACTTTATTCACAAAATATGTTTTAAGTAATGAATCAAATCAAATATTAATCCTTACTAAGCATGAATAAAACCTCTTTCTCATAAATATAATTTGAAACTGTTGTTGTGATATACATTTCAACCTAGTTGCTCAAATATAAAATAAACCATGAATAATATACTATTAAATACAAAAGAATCATGGTAATATTAAGATATAAAATAAAACTATATGTAGTCTGGAACCTTGCCCATCACATTACTGGAGCACTCTGCTATGAACAGAATATTAAGGTTTCACGCAAAAGTAAAGCTCATCTAAACTGAAGATACTAATGCTGAGGAGGAGGAAGAGACGAATTCTGTGCTACACTTGTATCTGTGAAGAAAATGAAGAAAAGAGAGGTGAGTTTTGCAACTAAAATTTAGTGAGTGGATTCTCATTCATAACCATGCACGGGACAAGAAAAACATTGTAAATAAATAAATAAACAAATAATAATGCAGCATCTATAAACATTTCTATTTACTTTACATAATAACTATCATATTTATCTTTTGAAGAATTACAAAAGGGAACAGAATATCTATCAGCTGTAGGAAGGCCACTTGGTCCCTGATGGACAAGAGCCCCTATCTAATGAGATCTTAACAGTACCTAGCGAATCGCGTCCTTGGCAAACTGATCTATCTCAAGGATAACTTGCCCTTGGCGGATCTTGGTATATCAAGGTTAATAGAATAACTGCTGTTAACTTACAGTTCTGTTTCTCTCAGTAACTCTCTCTAAGTTAAGTCAACTGAAATTATAAAAGGGGAATTCTATATTTCCAAGCTCAACATTTTCTCAACTATCGTAACAAACATAAAACCTTAAGTTCCATTCATCAATCATAGAAATTTCCATTATCATAATCAAATGCATTTATAAACTAAATGATGTGAATTCTTCGTAAAACAAATATGGTTCCATGCATGTTCTAAGATTATAAATTTTTATGTATAGATTTAAATGAAGCATTTCTAAACAGGCACATTGTTCATATAATTCAATATCATACAAAAATAGATTTTTCCAAGTCTCTAGATACTCCATAACACTAGAAAATAATAGTATAATGACCAAAATAAGGTCATGAGATCAAACTCACTTACCTGAAGGGATAGACTGTAAAGCACCAATACCACAGGGACTCCAGAAAAGAAGAATAACACCAATGTCTGCTATTGAAATTATAAAACTCATCAATGATTTATGGGTACTCATAGATTACCCGAAAACAATTCTAACAACATTGGAGGAGTGCTCTCACTTGACAATAAGAGAAATAGCAAGACCCAACTTAAGATCATGAAAGAATGGAGATATAAACTAACAACATATACATACTTTGATGATTTAGGGGAGCTAAATTGGAGAAAAAGAGAGGAAATGAGAGTTTAAGGTGTGTGTGTGTGTTGGTTTTTGCTTCTGTGGGGAGAGGGGGAGCCCTACTGGGGTTTTATTTTGGGTCATAAGTGAAATGGTGTTATTTTTTGATATTGTGTTGATACAGGGTGTTCAATGCAGTCAGCCTATGCTGCAAAAAGGGTACAGAAAGGCTCGCATGTTCGCTACATCAAATCTGTTCTGCATAATTTTGCAAAACCTGGTGTTGCAACTTGGTTTCTGCATCTAAAGCCGATTTGGGTACTCAAGTGTGTCCCGAAAGACTCTAGGATTGTATAGAACCTGTCTATGGACATGTATATCGCAGGTATTACACTTTAAAACCTTAATTAATAGAAAGATTAAAATGAATTTTTATTTAAATTCAAAAGCTATATTAGTCTTTTAATTTTTTTAATTTCAGAAAGCATAATCTAACTCTAAAAAGCATTCTATAAGATGATTTCAAAAGCACCTCTGATTTTCAAAAGTTGATAGTAAAAGTAAACAAGATTTTCACCTTATCAAATAGAAAAAAGGGGCTTGGGCTCTTCATAAATTAGAATTCTTAGTCAAAAAGTATTACTGAAGCCACTCCAACAACATCCAAGACCAACAACAGGACAATTGAGGAATCCCAACATTGGAATTCTGGAAATGAAGATTACAGCCAGGCGCACCGGAGAAAATGCGGACGAAGAAAAGAGGCTGTGGAAGACATGCTAAAAAGAAGCCTTCAAATCCATTCAAGAAATTGAATTTAGTTCCCCATCGTAGAACCAATAAATTGCATCAAATTAAAATTTAAGGATAATTTAATTATGTAACAAAGCCCAACAGTGAATTAGACCAAAATAGGTCTGGTTTGCTACGATAACTTGGTGGATTTTAAGATTAAAAATTAACACACTGAAAATATCCTTAAATTCTATATAGAATATTCGCTCTTTCTTATCTTTGTTCTCTCTTTCATTATTAATGAAAGATTGTTAAATTGAATTATGTGATTTGCTTAATTTTCAAACAACCCGGCCCACATATGGAGCATGAGAAAGAGCAAAGTTAATTTCTTTGGGATATATAATGAAAATTCTAGGTGGGTCGATGGCTATTTAAAAAATTAATGATATTTACTTATACGATGGTATATGGTTTGATAATTACATAAAGTTATAGACAAATTACATCGAGTTCATTTGAAATTCAGTAAAATTTAATCTGATTTTCTTTTCTTGTAAAATTTATTTTGGAGGTTCTTAAATTTATAAAATTATTATACCTATTTCTTTTGAATTTATAAGATTATTACACTATCATTTCTTCTATTGCATATTAAACAATACGTTCAAGAAAGCTTAAGGACCTGTTTGATTTGAATTTTCAGTTTTTAGTTTTTATTTTTAATTTTTTAAATTTTATAAAGAAAATACTAAAAATTATAAAATTATAAAATTTATTTTTTTTATAAAATTTTAAAAATTAAAAATTTAAACCAAACATATTTTAATATCACTTGAATAAATAAATCAAAGAGAAAATGAATTTCATCGAACCTAAAAATAGGTTAGCATAATTTGTCCTGAAGATAAATACAAAATATAATTAATCTGTGTATTATTTGTCTAAGTCATGCTTGGGGAGTGCAAATTTGGGGACTGGACAGCAGTTAAAGGCATAGATAGACACATCACTGTGTTAATATCTCTTTGCTTTTACCTTTTTTCTTCTTACTTATTAGTTATTACCCCATCACCTCACACCCATTTGCGCAGCACGCGCTCACTCTAACACACACTCTCTCTTTACAGATATTTTATTTTCTCGAAAATACCTATTTATTTAGTATAAATAAATAAATAAATATTACTATCAATAAATATATAAATCACTATTGTTCTTACTTTTATTTTGGATTTTTGTTTCAATATTCATAAAATATCAAAACTCTTAATGTAATTGATGATTATAATTTGATAAGTTTCAAAAAATTTAAGCCAATAAAATACATGTCTTAATTTTAATCATAGAGAATTAAAAAATATTAATATTTTTAAATTTTACAGGAAAACTAGAGCCTCGTAATAAACTTTTTTTTCTCTCTTTCAATATTCCGTACTTGTGACAATGACCTCTGAAGGATGGTGGCACATGCCTCCTGTCACATCACTCAAAAAATTAACGGTCTTGATTCCCAGGTACGGATCATCCAACGGCTCAGGTTGTTTCTCTCTCTCTCTCTCTATAACTCTTCAAAAGGCATTATTTTCTCTCTCCTATACTTTCTTTCTCTGCTGCACCCACTGGCCAGCTTGGTCGGGACCCCCCAAACACCCCACCACCACTCTTCTCTTATATATGGCAATCACTCTCTTCTTTTTACACTTTCTCTCTCTAAAACACACTCACTTTCTCTCTCCTCTCTCTTTTTTACTGAAGCATTTTTTTTATTGTTGTGTTCAAACCAAAACCCAAAAAAAATCCTCAAATCGAAAGCGATAGGCCACAAAAGAAGGGTCTTTAGTTTTTTCATTCAACACAGAAACACACAAAGGGGAAAAAAGAAACTTACTCACTCTTTCATTCACCTTCTTGTGTTGTTGTTCATCTTTCTTCTTATGTGTTAACCTTTCATGGGGATCTTGAAGAGGGTGAAGTTTAAGTCCAATTGGGTCTCATTTTTTGGACGTGAGGTTGCTTGAAATTTGGAGGAGAAGGAAGAGAGAGCAAAAAGGAACAACCTTTTTAGCTGCTTCGTCTTATTGTTGTTGTTGGTTTTTGCAAGTGTTGCTTTTTTTGCTTTTGCAATTTATGAGGTTGTTCTGAATTTGTGGAGATGTTGTTGTTGTTAGGATTGGGTTTTGTTTAAAATTCTTGGAAGCTGGTGATTGGTTTTTTGGTGGGTATGGAGTGCATTGGCAAGTTAAGGGAAGGTGTTGGGGGGAATGAATGAGTAATGCCCAATGGCTTGAAGCAAAAATTGAAGGTGGTGTTTGGCTTTTTGAGCTAGGGTTTCATTTCATGTGTTTTTCTTTTTATGTGATTACCAAAGTATAATACTGTGTATTTGAATAAAAGAGAAATATATATTAAAAAAATAAAAGGGTAAAGCTTGCTATGAAGCTTTCAACATCAGGGTTGGGTCAGCAGGGACAAGAAGGTATCCATTCAAGTTCTCTCTTTTTTGCCTTTTTTTTCTCTTTACATTAATTAATTTTTTAATTGAGCAAGTATTCTCTTAGCTCTTAATATTTTTGGCTTCTTGTCATATATACTTGTAATATAAATATATTTGAGTGTCCCTTTCATACCCCTTTTGTGTTTGCTTGAACAAACATCCTTGTAAGTTTGCATCTTTTCCTTTTGTTTCACTTTTTTGATAATTTGATGTGAGTAATGAATGATGGTAGGGGGGGAGAAGAAGTGCTTGAATTCTGAGCTATGGCATGCATGTGCTGGACCACTAGTGTCCCTACCAACTGCGGGGACTCGTGTGGTTTACTTCCCTCAGGGTCACAGTGAGCAGGTTCTTTTTAATTACTCATTGTAATGCTCTAGAATGTTTCAGTTTCCTCTCATTTGCATACTACTAGAGAAGATGAAGAATGTTTCTTGCAAAATTGGGTTTGAAACCAATTCAGTTGATTCAATTAATTGAAATTGAATTGAACATGTTTAGTACTTATTCCAGGTTGCTGCCACAACTAACAGAGAAGTTGATGGGCACATACCAAATTACCCCAGCTTGCCACCTCAGTTGATTTGCCAACTTCACAATGTCACAATGCATGTGGGTGTTTTATATGGCAAAAACTTAGATAAAGTTCCTTATATTTAATCCATTCAATTGTCAGATCAAATAATGACATATGGACATTTTCTTTGGGATGAGTGTACACTTTTAACATTTAAGTTCTTCTTTTTTGAGAAAAATGTCTATATGTCCTTACTTGATTTGCGAATTAGATGAAATCAATATAAAGAATTTGATACCAATTTTGTCCGTTTCATATTTTTAGTAGTTATGATGGATGAGTTATGGTTGCCTATCTTTATAAGAAAGTAAGAAACTCAGTAAACTGGAACATGTGTAAATTTTCAGGCAGATGTGGAGACAGATGAAGTATATGCTCAAATGACACTGCAGCCATTGAGTCTGGTGAGCTGTTGTTGTTTGATTGCTTTTTTTTGTGTTATGGTTCATGAACCTCTCTTTATGTTTCTGATATTGAAATTTGTATTTTCCATTTTGCATGTAGCAAGAGCAGAAGGATACATTTCTTCCTATGGAATTGGGGATTCCAAGTAAGCAGCCATCAAATTATTTTTGCAAGACATTGACTGCCAGTGACACAAGCACACATGGAGGGTTCTCCGTTCCTCGTCGTGCAGCTGAGAAAGTTTTCCCTCCACTGGTAGTATTTGTATTCTGCCATTGCGATTGACTCCAGTTGGATGTAGATGCATTTCTCTTATATTTGGGATATACAGGATTTCTCGCTGCAACCACCGGCGCAAGAACTGATTGCTAGGGATCTCCATGATGTTGAATGGAAGTTTCGGCATATTTTTCGGGGTAAGATTCCAAGGTTTTCTATTGATTCCGATCTTATGATCCTGTTAATTTTTATTTTGAATTTTGTTTTATTGATGATAGTTATGGTAAGGTTTATTTCTCTTCAGAGACATGCACCTTTGGCACCAATGAAATTCTTCACGTACTGGGTAGTACATATGTACATTGACATACAGGTTAAGATTCTCTAGTTTAGAGGGCAACTTTTGCCGATGCCACTTAGGCACTTTAGTTATTCAGCTTTGTCTGGTGTATCTTAAGACTTAAGGATGAAGTTAATCTGCATGTCCTTGTACTATTTTGGAAAATTTGTAAATAAGTGCTATAAATAAACGTGCCCCTGTGGTTTTAGAAACATTTTTCAATGGGGTCACCTAAATCCAGTTTATTGTCAGGTCACTAGACCCAATTTATAACTGTTAAGCTTTAGGGGTCCTATTTTAAATTTTTGTAAAAGTACATGGACCTGCATATTAATTTAAGGTCTGGGAAAGTGTCCTATTAATACTTGCATCAATAGATTATATATTTCTTACTACTTGCTAGGATTTTTCTTCTGTAGCTCATAAACATCAAGAATGTCAACTAACTTGCACACAATCAGCTTACCTGAAACCCTTGATCATCTCCGATTGTGACGAATATCAATAGAACTGTTATAAGAAAATGATGTGATGAAGTGATCAGATCTTATCAGTGCATATTCTTTTGTACGAGGGTAATGAATAATA
This sequence comes from Dalbergia cochinchinensis, assembly GCA_031216125.1. Taxonomy (NCBI): domain Eukaryota; kingdom Viridiplantae; phylum Streptophyta; class Magnoliopsida; order Fabales; family Fabaceae; genus Dalbergia; species Dalbergia cochinchinensis. The sequence goes on along the minus strand of CM062371.1, from coordinate 50,580,768 downwards.
CCCAAAACTAGAGTGATCCAACCATGGACCATGACCATGATTGTTGGCAAAATAGGAAATCTTGCCGTTGTAGTTTAAAAATGTAAAACCAATGTCAGAAATTACAAATATGTACTCTCACTATTTTATCGAGGATCTAAACAACTTGGGAATCATTTGAATCTGAATGTTGTTCAACAGGAAATGAAATGTTTCTGTTAAGAAAATCTAGGAAATGAAACGTTACTGTTAAGAAAATCTATCTTCCACTATGGCTATGGTGACTGTGTCTAATCCTTCTATTGTCTTCAGTAGTGAGAAAATCTGTAACTGGATAGATCTTGCATCGGTAATTGATTTTCTGGTATTATGCTTTTGGAACTTGCCTGAAGTTACATTGAAAACAATCTTTTGATGGGAGGCCAACAGAGTTTAAAAACTTTCTATGGTGAAACCTGTCTTATCAATTTCAGAATGTCCTGCAAGTTACTAAGTCACACAAATGGAATGAAAGAGATTAGTTTGGCATGCACAACTATTATGTCATGGCTAATAAATTCAAGCTTGCAGGTGTAGTTTTATAGTGGTTCAACTGTGTACATTTTTTTACTCCTGAAAAACTAGACATTTGTACAAACATGGCTGCGAGCTAAGTTACTTTTCAATTAGGAGTATTGGCTTCTGAAAAGGAAGTTCTTAAATTTGGATCTTCTGAGTTCAGTCTTCTGCTGGTCCTTATTTCAGGGGAATATTTTGTTCAGTACCTTGTATTAGGACACTTCTTTATACCAATCCTCTTTCAATATTTGGTAATCATCCTGTTTAAGAGAAAAATGAACTGAAAAAATGTAATAATTACCTATTTTCAAATTTTCATTCGGTTTCCAAATCGTTTCAAATTAATATATTGAAATTGACATCTACTTTTTAGGTTTTGGAGATGTGTTATATGGTCAGTATTAATCATACTACTTGTATATCATCTCAGGACAGCCAAAACGGCACCTTCTTACAACAGGCTGGAGTGTATTTGTTAGTGCCAAGAGACTTGTCGCGGGAGATTCTGTGCTTTTCATATGGTACTTGTTTCTTTTACATCTTAACCTGTCTTCCCCTCGGTGGAAATTGACTTTATTGTTTGTATTTTCACTTTTAGGAATGAGAAGAATCAGCTCCTTTTGGGAATACGACGTGCCAACCGCCCACAAACTGTAATGCCTTCATCTGTTCTGTCCAGTGATAGTATGCACATTGGACTTCTTGCAGCCGCTGCCCATGCTGCAGCAACCAATAGCTGTTTTACCATTTTCTATAATCCAAGGTTTTGAATGTTTTCTAAATTTTCCACCTCTGATACTGTATGAGAAATTACAAGACTTCTTTTAACAGCTACATCTTGAGCAGGGCTAGTCCATCTGAGTTCGTCATACCACTTTCAAAATATATCAAAGCTGTGTACCATACACGTGTTTCTGTTGGTATGCGTTTCAGGATGCTTTTCGAGACTGAAGAGTCAAGTGTTCGCAGGTAGTTAGACTTCAGTAATATCTTAAGCATCTGTTGAATTTTTTGTTCTTGGAACTCTAGACATATTTCCTGAAGCTTAGTTTAGTTAGTCATCTTTTTCATAGGTAGACTTAGTTATAGTGCAGAAGCTGTATCTTCTGAATGTGTCAAGATAGAAATAGCTTGCCTACATTGAGGTTGATGACATGTGCACATGATGCTATCCTATGGTACTCTGGAACCGTACTTTTCATGTCTATACTTTTGCTTCTTTGATTTTGAGACATGAGATGAAAAACATAGGGTGGCAGTCTGAAGGCAGTAGAAACCTCGTCAAAAAAATTAGGTTGCATTTGGTTTTGGAAAATGTTTCCTATTTTCATTCCCAGTTTTTGGGGAATATTCAGGTCAACAGTGTACCTCCCAATTTGTGCATGTTGCTAATCACCCCTGGCAACTATGTATGGCTGACTTTGGATCTGATGCAAGTGCAACCTGGTTCATATATCAGTATAATTAGAAAGATCAGTCATCAGAAAAGTTGCAAAAGCAGAAAAAAGAAAAAAAAAAGAGAGAGAATGTGTGATCGTGTGTGAGTGAAATTAGAATAAAGAATAGGGGATTGTTTCTAGATGTGAGCTAAATTTGTAACCAGGGAGTGGTAGGGCATTAAGGTGAGAAGTGAAAGTAAAAGAAAAGAAAACATTAGAAATGACTTTTTATCATTAAACATGCTCGAAAATGACAGCTTTATTTCCTATTAGGAAACAAAAACAATCATTCAAGCATGTCTTCCCTTCTATATTTTTGTTTTTATAAAAAATGAGAACAGGAAATGGTTAAACCAAATTCCCCCTTCTTGTTTGGCAGTGAAGGACAATACTGTTTTAGCCTTTTGCTTTTCCATGTGTCATGCAGGTACATGGGTACAATAACTGGCATAAGTGATATGGATCCTGTTCGGTGGCCAAATTCTCATTGGCGGTCTGTCAAGGTAAGTAACTGGCATTGTTGCAGTGTGTCTGGAATATTGCCTGCATTTTTTCGGCACCCATAGTTGGCCTTTATGTTCTGACATTAGTTGAAATAACCCATGATGCAGCATAGCTTATCCAGTTTCAAATATTCAAATTTGATAGCAGTGTGATTCCTCCACCTCACATCCCCTGTGCAAACAAAAAATACTATTGATCAAGGGCTTGTGTATGGTTTAATGATAGGTTTCAATTAAGAAAAGAGTTGTTTGGAGGCCCTGAACAACCTTATTGATTTATGTATTACTTTATCTAACTTTAGTATATTATTCTAGATAATTCCTCATGTTCCCTGATCATGTCTAATTCCTATTATGATTTTGTGAATCTATTTTAATCGACAAATTTATAATTGTTGCCAAAAGGGTTGTTTACATGTCTACATATCAGAGGTCCAATGTTTCTTCTTTTTAATAGCCAACCTGTTGCATCAAACCCATCATTATGTGGACATACCCTCAATATCATTCAACCCTCAATATCATTAGATGTTTTATGGAATTACCCTTAAATGTTCCTTCTGTTGTTGTGGATAGGTTGGTTGGGATGAGTCAACAGCAGGAGAGAGACAACCACGCGTATCATTATGGGAAATTGAGCCTTTGACTACATTCCCCATGTATCCATCACTATTCCCACTTAGATTTAAACGGCCATGGCATCCTGGCACCTCATCTTTGCATGGTAATGTTTTTCTCATTGCTGACTTTTAAATTTGTAGCTTCCATTCTAATTATGGAACTGGATTCACATGCGTAAATTATTTGTTTTACTGGTGTTTTATTTTTATGTACTTAGAAGCATTTGATGCTCGAAGTTAGTATGGCGCTACATGATTTATTTTTCTATTTTTCCTATTTTTTTTAATAAAAGGATATTTTATTAGACACTGAAAGATTACAAGGTGTGAGGAACTCAGGAAAAAAGTGTCCTCCTAAATAACCAAGGGATTTTTTTTCCTTCTCTTCTGGATTTGAATAGGGCCATCAAATGGGATTTTACATGATGTAACGGAAACTATTCTTCTATTATTAAAAAATAGATGTATTCCTTGTGATTTTAGTACTAACTGCCCTGCCTATTGACATTTTGGTTCCATTGTGTATCTGACATACCGACTGCACTTCTCTGTATTAAAAGTATCCTGTATGTATCCTGCTTTGGATATTCTCTATTCTGAACTTTGTGGATTATTAAAAGGTGAAACATGATGAGACAGCTTTAAAATTATCAAAATGTGTTGTGCCTTTTGAAATTAACTTATAATTAGATTAACTCTTATTAAGATATAAAATCATTCATGATTCTCCACCCAAAAACTTTTGGGAAAGATGATTTATGACATGATATTAGAGCATACATGACTAAGTGGTCTATAGTTCGTTCCTTGTGTCTAGATAAATGATAAATTGAGCACAACAAGGTAGAGTAAGTCTGAGTATTGTCTACGTTCTAGTCCAAAGAGGCTCCTGCTTGAGGGACGTGTTAAGATGACGTGTCTCTGCTCAATAGGTCCATTTTGCTGCATATAGTTTTCTTGCATTCACCTTTCATCCACCTTACTGAGGCAGTGATACCATAAGGGCCAGACATGAGATAAGTGCACTGTAGTGACACAACATGGGGATGTAGATTGTAGGAACAATTATTCATGATACTGAAGTGAAGAAATAAACAGGTTTTCATAATTTTTCATCGATATGTACGTTCTAAGTACCTTCATTCCTTTTCCTCCATCCATAAAAGGGAAGGTTTAACATTTTTGGAAAGTTTCTTTCCCTCAATAATATCCTTTGATTTCTTTTCAAGACAAAAATTGTGTATACATTAACTAATGTTAAATTATGTTTCCTATCAATTTATCAAAGATGGAAACCAAGCTAGCTAAATTAAGGTTTTCGTGCTTTCCTATTTCATCCATTACCCATTTCCAAATCACAGGGTTTATATTTCCTTTATTCATCTATGTTTAATTGTCTTTGTGTTTCATGCTCCCTCTTTTTCGAAAAAAAATGGCTATGTTGGTTTGAGGATCTTCTTTTGTCTCTTCTTTACCAAGTATCTTGTTACAGATGGCAGAGATGAAGCAACTAACGGGCTAATGTGGCTGAGAGGTGGTCCTGGAGACCAAGGTCTCAATTCCCTCAATTTTCAAGGTGTTGGTATGTTGCCTTGGATGCAGCAGAGAATGGATCCAAGTTTACTCGGAAATGATCAGAATCAACAGTACCAAGCTATGTTGGCAGCTGGTTTGCAGAACCTAGGCAGTGGTTATGTGATGAGGCAGCAAATGATGAATTTTCAACAGCCTTATCAATACCTTCAACAACCAGGAAACCATACCTCTCCTTTGCAACTTCAGCAGCAGCAGCAGCAGCAAACAATTCAACAATCAGTCTCTTCTAATATATTGCAGCCACAACAAGGGCAAGTATTGACAGAGAACCTGTCTCAGCACCTCCTTCAGAAACCACCTAACAATCAAGAAGTTCAAGCACAACAGCAGCAACAGAGTTATCAAGATACACTTCTAATTCAAAGCGATCAGCTACACCAGCGACATCACTCTAGTGTGCCTTCGCCATCATTTTCAAAACCAGATTTCTTGGATTCAAGCATAAAGTTCCCTGCATCAGTACCCCCTGGACAAAACATGCTTGGTTCACTTTGTCCAGAAGGAAGCGGAAATCTCCTGAATTTGACCAGAAGCAGTCAATCGTTGCTGACTGAACAGTTACCCCAACAACCATGGACACAAAAGTATGCACCTATGCAGGTCAATACCTTTGGCAGCACAATATCACATGCACAATATTCTGGAAAAGATTCTCCAATGGTGTCACCGCATTGTAATTCTGATACCCAAAATTCTACTCTCTTTGGTGTCAATATCGATTCATCTGGCCTTCTGCTCCCCACCACTGTCCCCGGTTATGCTACTTCATCTGCTGATACTGATGCATCAACAATGCAGTTGGGGGAGACTGGATTCCAGGCTCCCTTATATGCCTGCTTGCAAGATTCATCAGAGTTGTTGCCAAGTGGAGGGCAAGTTGACCCACAAAACCAGACTCAAACATTTGTCAAGGTTTGATTCTCAAATACTGTGCAAGTTTTTAAGTCCTGTTGCTTAATATCGTAGTTTAATATTGTCATTTCACAGGTTTACAAATCAGGGTCAGTTGGGCGTTCACTTGACATCTCGCGGTTCAGCAGCTATCATGAGCTGCGGGAGGAATTGGCTCAGATGTTTGGAATTGAGGGAAAGTTAGAAGACCCTCTTAGATCAGGCTGGCAGCTTGTATTCGTCGACAGGGAGAATGATGTTCTTCTCCTTGGAGACGATCCGTGGGAGTAAGTACAAGTTTCAATTACACACGAGTTCTATTGAATGAATATGTTTAAGTGTTTGAAACATTCTAGCCTTGATGTTTAAGGGTGTGTGTGAGATTGTGAAATTTAAATTTTCTATATAACTGAAAAAGCTGAAAATGAATTTTTTTCAGAAGATACTCTTCTCAGCTTCTAAAAAGGCTGAAAACATACTTTTCTGAGATTTTGATTTTTTTTTTTTTAAAACTATTCAAATATACAAAAAGTGATTTTACCGCCAAAAAAGGTCAACCTTTGTAAATAAATGCTATGAGTATTTATTTGTCTGGTGACATTTTTCTCTTTTGGTGTGTATTTCATACACATCCTCTTGCAGATCATTTGTTAATAATGTTTGGTACATCAAGATACTTTCTCCTGAAGATATTCAGAAAATGGGAGAACAAGCAGTAGAATCCCTTGCTCCAAGTTCAGGACAAAGGATGAATGGCAGTGGTGCAGAATCTCATGACATTGTTTCTGGACCACCATCAATTGGCTCACTTGAATACTGAGATAATTCCAAAATGTTTTTCTTTCAGGTCCCACGTTCAAGACTAGTTAAGTTCTACATGTGATGTCTTATTATACTTTCTGTTTGAATATACTCTGTATGATCTGATCCACTTTAGCCATCTTTAATATTTCTACCAAAGATTGATGAAGAGAATATGCATTATGATGAGAAACTTAGGACAAACTTCTATGCCAATTTCGAACCTAGCTTACTGCTAGTTAGAAGAGTTAGTGTCACTGCTATTGTAGCATTTGATTAACCTTCTTTTGTATGAAGTAATGTACCCTAGATAGGAAACTAGATGATGAGGCTGAGTGTTTTTATGCTTGAACTGTGTATTCTCATGCTTAAACAATGGCATGACTTCCCATGTTGTGTGGTCAAACTTTTACATAATTGAATGAGTAGTAATTTACTCGTCATTGAAACTACCACGATTTATATCTATAAAATGTCTTAAAAGATGTAATGTATGTAGTTAATGCAGGTTTATAAAAGGTTTACAAATATTTATCTTTGTTGAAACAGTAACCTTTCAAACATGTAGGCTATATTGCATTGTGTTTTATTTTACTCATTGCTGGAGTTATGCGGCTTGCTACTGATAGAGTATTCGACAAGACACCGAGTATGGTGCGAAAATGAGTTATATAAAATATAACCAGGAGAATTTACAAGTATAGGTGAGATATTGGCAAAAACTCTATTGTTCCTAATCTTTTAGTGATATTTCAATTTTATCCCAATAGGTTTTTGTTTTTTGGTTTCAATTTTATCCCCAGTGTTTTGATAACAAATAGATTTGGTTTTGAAATATTTATTATTATCTTATGTGGATGTTTTATCATATCAGTTAAAGTTTTATTTTTATTTAATTATCATTATTGAAATGAATTTGAACTTATTTGTAAACAACTTATAACTATAGAAACTGAAATTCAAAGAATCGTAGATGAAAATAAAGTTTTTATATATATAACATGAAATAAAAATAGATATGCTGAGTCAGATTAACAATTTTTTTTAAAAAAATTGATATTGTTATTAAATAGAGCTTGTCATATTAGATTAGAAGTGCTTTGTCTTTCTGTTGGGAGTCTTCCAACAAAAGATGGAAAAGTGGGTTGATCACCTTGACCCGTCAATGGCCAGATCAATATTTTGATTTTCTGTAGGCCACATCTAGAAGTACAGTTTGCTTTTTTCCCAAAAAGAAAATATTTAATTTCAATAAACTTACAATGAAATACTATTTTCCATTCAAATTTTTCTGCGTGCATAACTTGTAAAATAGTAAAGAAAAAGTCAAACTTAATTTTATTAACATGAAGATATATTTGAATGACCGTATTAAATAGAAGTTTACAATATAAGATCATCAAAATTATGGTTTTTTTTTTCAGTATCCATAAAGTATTAGTACTCTTTATATAATTAATAGTTGTGATTTAATATTTGATTGGATAGATTTTAAAACTTTGAATTAGTCAAACACATAACATTATTAGCCTGAAATAACTAAAATATTCTATTACCCTTAAATTTTACAGGGCACTACAAAAATATTTCAAATTTATTGTTATTGTTTTGAAAAATCTTCCCAAATTTGAAAAATCTCACCAGCAGCACGTACATCCTTGACAGCAATTCACAATTAACGAGTTTGACCAGTTTTCTTTTCTATCAGAGGTGCCTTGTTTGAGACGTTATTCTTATTCGTCAAGGGCAATACTTCGTTGAGTTAAAAATATGATCACTGAAACCTAAAGGGATGAAAAATTTAGGGACCAGTGCCTTATGATTGAGACCAAAACCCAAATGAAAGGTATAAGGAACAATATCCTTTATGATACATTCATCTGGGAATTCAAAGTATATCCCCTGTAATAAAAATTGAGTTTAATTTTAATATATTATCATCTAATCAAATTTCTAATTTTTTAAGTAATGAATGTAAAAATTAACTATACTTACTATTACGATCTTCCATGATTGGACAACTGCAAATGTTTTTGACTAAAAGACCATGGATGAAAAAGTTAACTATCAAGCCTATGAGATTGCTTCCAAATTTTTTTACACAGTGGACATACAGCAATTAAATCCTATATTAATTTTCACTGTTAATTGCATATGCTAATGAACAAGTATACAAGTTGTAACGAGACTTCACAACATCGCTGTTCTGACTACTCAAAATAATAAAATTTTGTAGTTTCAACTATTAATCCAAAACCTGCCAGAATCCCAGTAGCGCCACATATAATGCATCAGGAACCTCAGGCTTCAATGAGTTCACACATCATAGTAGAGAAAAATACAAGAACTTACTAACTATTGAACTTAACTAAGACTGTAATTTTCCTCCTTGTAGATCAAGTCTTATCACTTGAAATCAAATCCTGATAGCTTGTTGCATTATTTCCTATATTCGGATTGTTCACATAGAAACCACCAACATAAAAAGCAGACACATGCAAAATAAAATTAAGATCACAATCCCGACTTCCATATAAAAGTGCATCGCACCAACCATTATCATATTGTAACCTGGATGGTAAGTTGTTGCCAATTCAATTCTTTGACAACATCTAGTTCTAAAAGCACAAGAGGTCTACAACAACAACCAAAAGGTTATCTCAAGCCCCATAGACACATTATGCAAATCAACAGAGCAAATTCATCTAGAAAGATCTCACCTCACATGGCAAGCCTAAAAAATCCAATTACAATGGAAAATACTTCAAGTCCCGACACAATTCCCGGCCCAACTGACATAGCATGATATCATTTATTATCTTCCACCACCATGAAAGGCCAGGCTTCTCTTTCACAAATAAGCAATTACCATGTCAGTGGGACAGACCATTTCAAGCAATCTTTTTTGGGCTCCTAGCAATTTTCAAATATAAATACAATGACAACAAGAAAACCTTCCCCCCCTCCCTCCCTCCTCTCTCCCAAGTGAGGTCAGCTATCTAGAACAAACAACGCCATTGCATCCTGTCATAATCCATTCCACAACAAGCCATTGGGTGCATTTGTTTCATATTAGTCTGATACAAAAGTGAGTTTTTCCATCTAAAAGAATCACTTTTCATAGAAGCTATTCGTATTAGCTTCTGAAAAAACTCACTTTCCTCTCAAAATAATAAAAAATAATCGCACCCTGAATTAAAATCCCAGTCCTTTTTAATGGTTTCATTTATTTTATTTTATTTTTTGTCTCTCTCTATCTCTTCCTATTGGCACCTATCGCAGGATTTTACCATCTTTTCTGACGTAGGTGCTATCCCAATTTCCTCTCAAACACTTTCACTACTAGTTCGATCTAGTCAAGTGTGCCTACTCATCCATATCCATATAACTATACAATTAACAAAAGATGCACAACCATTGGCATTGACACTATAAATGGCAGTTACTTGAAAATTCAATTATACGATTCTATCAAGTTCCCATAAATCACTAGCTGATAACTAATATAGTGCAATCAAATACACCAGATTCAACAGTAAACATGTAATTCACACAAGAAAAGCTGATAAACCCGTTCTATTCAATTCAACTACGATTATCAACAAAACCCGCACGGGTTAAGGTTTACATCAATAAATCCAAAATAACCAATTCCGTCAACTTCTCATACCGAAGAAGAATCCTTCGCCGCCGCCAGAATCTTCCCGTACCCGATTTTCTTCGGACTCTCGATCTCCGCACCGTCGTCGTCAGAGAAATCGTCGTAAAGGCGATCGCGGCGGGCGGAGAAGACGGACCAGAGGAGGTACATGGCGGCGGCAGCGAGGGAGCCGCAGCCGAAGCCGAAGAGGAGGGCGAGGACGACGCTGAGGATGTCCTTGGTGCGGTCGCGGAGGGAACTGAAATCGTAGCTTGCGGAGAACCCTAAGGGGGCGCGTGGGAGCGACGCGCGCTGGAGATCGTGGTGGTTGTGGTTGTGTGAGGAGGTGAATACGGCGTCGTTTAGGTCGTTGGGGTGGTGATTGTTGTTATTGTTGTTGTTGATGAAGAAGAGAGGGTTGTTGAGGGAACGGATTTCGGTGACGGTGGCGAAGGTGTTGGTGGAAGGGTTGCGGATGGTGTAGGAGGAAATGAGGAAGGTTCTGCAGGGGCGTGCGGCGGAGGTGGTGGCAGTGGAGAGGGCAACCACCGCGATGATCACGGCGGCGATTATCGGGGAACGGAGGAGGAGAGGGGCCATGGCGAAGAGAGAGAGAGAGAGAGAGAGAGATTGAAAGGAGTGAGAAAAGGGAGAGGAGTGAATGGAAAGGAAGAGGCGTTTGTTTCTTTAAGTTCTTCCCCAATTTCCCAATGTTTAGGTCAAAAAAGACGATAGTCAAAAAGCCCTTTTCAAAAACCTTGAATCCTGATTTGATTTTGGATCGATTGTTTCGCATTTTAAGAAGAGTACTGTGAAACTTAAATTTTTTTATAATTGAAAAAGTTAAAAATTAATTTTTTTTTACTTCTTAAAACAATAGAAAATGGATTTGTTTAAGGTTCTAAGTGCGTTTATTTAGGGTTGTTTTAGTCCAAAATTACCTTTTTAACTAAAATATCATTTTTTATATATTTGAATAATTTTTTAAAATAACAAAAAATTCAAAAAATCAATTTTCAATCCGAAATAAACGTACTCTCTAATTATTTTTTAAAAAATTATCCAAAATAAATGTACTCTCTAATTATCCAAAATTATCTAATTATTTTTAATCCGAAATAAACGTACTCTCTAATTATCCAAAATTTCAAATATACAAAAACTGATTTTTTTTTCAGTGAAAAAGTAATACTTATTCTTTTCCAAAATCATCCAAACGCACCCCTTATCCTTTTCTTTATAGATTAATTTCTGGCCAATAAAAACTGAATGAGTTATCCCTTACCAATCCATATGAATCAAGTGATTATCTAACATGATAAAACTCCCTTGATATCTATATCTATTAACTGAAATAGTGTAACATTATATAGAAATTAATTTTTTAGACAGGTTATACGGATTTCATTTGAGATTTAATGAAATTTATTTCAACCCCCTTCTATTTATAATTAAATTTGTTCAAAACGCCTTGAATTTATGGAATTATTACCTAATCTTAAATTTATAAAATAATTATACCTCGCCCCCCATATCGTATAATAAACAGTATATCCAATGATAGTTAATATCATCCGGACAAATAGAAGAGAATTATGGTAAATTTTATCAAATTTAAAGGGAGATCATTGTAATTTGTCCTGCATTTTCATTTTTATGAATATTATTGTGAGGTTAAATTATAATTTTTTTGTCTAAGTTATCATTATTTATATTTTATTAGACTTTAACTAAGAATTTAATTTATATACATTATCAATATAAAAATATTTTATATATATATATAATCATGTATTGACATATTGACAAAAGGAAAAATAGTTGACTCAACCACGTATTCTCTTACAAGCTTTACGCAAATAGAAACACGAGATTGGTTTTTGGATTAATGATTCATCAAAATTAATCTTTTTAACTAAGTTAATTTATTGTGTTTAATGTTGATGCATTTACAAAGTTACTGTATTAAAAAGAAAAAAAAAATTATTCTCAACCATCTATTTATTGATGTAACATCACATGCTTGTTTACAATCCTTTAAAACAGTGAGTCTTTATTACGACTCAATTAAAAATCAAGTAAAAAACAATCTTGTTTACTTCATAAAGGTGGCATTATGAAGTGATGTTGGCAGTGGCATTATTGAGCCTTGTTGAACAAAAATAAGATAGGAAACTCTACGAAACTAGGAGCCTAAAATTGAAAAACTAATGATAACAATTTAAGAAAATAATTATTGGTAACACACTTCTGACATCGGTGCCTATTTGTGATATCATATAAATATTTGTATTCTCACTGTTCGTGAAAGGATTTCGTATTTGTTTACCTGAACATTGAAGAAACTTGAAGCCGTGGAAGTCAAGGAAGGTTTTGTGTTTCCTTGGGTTGGAATCAAAGAACCCTGCAACACTCATATCCATATTCATTCCTTTCTTCCTCCATTCATTTTTTTCTATTCTATAACACACACAAGTATATGATAACATTGATTGTTGTGAGGCTTAATTCGAAATCAGTTATCAGAGAGAAAAAAAAATGGGTGTGCTTTCCAATAGGGTCGATCGTGAACAACTGAGTCCTGGTGATCACATTTACTCTTGGAGGCAGGCTTACCTCTATGCACATCACGGTCATCCCTTTTATACATTGCTCTCGTACTCTTTCTTATTTTCCTTGTTAATATATTTTTTGCATCATTCTTTAAAACCTGTAACATTTGTGGTTTGTATACGAGGATGTGGCCCTTTAAAATACACAATCCCACTCGTTACAGAAAATCAACCACATTCTTTACGTATGTATAGTCCGTTATGTAGGTCTTTATACCTTATAAAATCTAACGCTGTTAACGTAATATATATATATAGAGAGAGAGATACACAATTCACTTTGTACTAAGAGAAATTCAGAATAAGAAAGATCATCTTTTAAAGCAATTCTAGAATTGATAAGCACTTTGCTCAGATTTATACACAGTCAGATTGAGTGATCTATGAGCTTTTTGTCTTTTGTTTTTAAAGCTGTAGTCCTCGTGCATACTTGATGCTTCAATTTTGAAATGGACTTAGAATCTGTGGATTCATTCTATTTTGTGGTTGATACTGAAATTGTCATGACCAGGAATATATGTTGGTGAAGGAATGGTGATCCACTTCACCAGAGGGGCAGGCCAAGAAATTGGAACAGGAACTGTCTTGGACCGCCTCCTTCTCAGTTCACCTCCCTCTCATCCTACTGACACCCCATGCCCAAGATGTGGTGACCAAAGGAGGACTGATGGTGTAATCTCTTCCTGCTTGGACTGTTTCCTTTCTGGGGGTGATCTATACCTCTTTGAGTATGGTGTCTCACCTGCATTCTTTCTAGCCAAAGCTAGAGGGGGTACCTGCACCCTTGCCACTTCTGATCCAACTGAAGATGTCCTCCACCGCGCTTTGTTTCTACTTGAAAGTGGATTTGGTGGCTACCATGTCTTCAAGAACAACTGTGAAGACTTTGCAATTTACTGCAAAACAGGACTGCTTGTATTCACAAACATCAGTGTGGGGAGAAGTGGACAAGCTGCATCTTGTTTGGCTGCTGCCAGTGCTATAGTCTCTTCACCACTTCGGTTCATGACCACCAGTATAGGTGGCCTATCATTGGTTGGTTGCGGCATGTACTGTGTTAGTCGATTGGTTTCTGACATTGGAGTGCGACACGATGTAACTAAAGTTCCAGTGGAGAAGCTTATAGCTTCACTGGATTCACCAGATAAGATAACTGAAATGGCCAGGAAAGACTAGAGAGGTTGCACAAAACTGTCATGAAATAATTTCAAGTTCGTTTGATGTTCTAAAACTGCCATATTTGTTAAAATATTTACAGGTAAAGTTGCCTGTTATATCTGCAGTTTTCACTTATGCAGTTTTACATAAAGATGTATGCGCCTGGTTCAGCAGGAGTTAACCTATTTATTTACTCTTGCTAGCATACTGCTTATTTAGTCCCTGCTTTTGATCTTATTTCAAGTCATACTTGGTCAAGTTGTACAACTTGTTTACATTTTAATATGTCATCATGGAACACAATAATCTTCCCTCTGATTGAGGTTCTTAGTCTGCCTTACACCTGGAGTGCATGAAAATATAGAAAATTAATGCATGGGAAGCATAAAAGAACAATATAACGTTGTAAATCCTAAACCACATCAGGGATTTGAGTGTAGAAGATAATTGTCCCGGCCGCCAGTTCTATCCGTAGACTGGGGAAAAAGTAGATAATGAATCAGGGAAAAAAGCCCTACCAAAATGAAATTCATGAAATAGAGAAAGCTACAAGAGAATGAAATTTTTTTAAAAAAAAAGCTGCACACCCCTTTACATGATTTTGCTGTAGATAACCTAACATTATACAAATTTGTGGTAGTTTCATTACTAGATTCACCCACAAAAATACATCAAGATACAAATTCAAAAAGGAAATCTCCAACATCATCACAGGGCGTGCTAAGCATACCTACTGATGAAGACATACAATCTGACCAAGCATTGCATCCGTTCTTCTAATAAGGCCAAAACCCTGGTCCACCTGGCTTCTTTACAAGGATTTGATTGTATTCAGGCCTTGATGTCTGCAGTTGATGCAAACAGGAATTAGAACTCACTAGTCACTCCCATAGGCAACTATACGATAAATGCAGCAGGGAGTTTTAGATAAAGAAAACAAGTCATGGTGTCAAGCATTTCAATATATTAAGACCAACACTAGACTGAACATTAGATACTCAAGGCAGGTAATAAATATTTAGATTTTAGAGCTTACCGATATTCATGAAGAACCTATATCGTATGTAAAACTTCATCAATGTTTAGCACTCCCAATTCCCAACAAAACAAAAGTAAAAATGGAAATATTCTTAATACTGTAATGGTACGAGGGTAACAAGAAAATTTAAGTTTGCAGGACCATTGTATTTGCTTCCAGATAAAGCACCACAAACTAATCTGAAGGAAATTAAACTTTTAACTCATGTCTCGAGAAAACAACACTTCACTTTAAGGGGTACTGTTTTGGAGCTAATAAATCCAGATTTAAGGTAGTGAAATGGAAGAAAGCCAATCCACAAAATTTTCCTTCTATTTGAAGCTGCTCAGATCACTGAATTACTAGCGGATTCAACAGAGAAGATTAGCCCTTAGGAATGTAAAGAACAAAAAAAGGTTGAATCCTTCTGAGTGAAAATCCGCATGTCGCTGCATAAGATCTAGGTCTAGTGAGGCTGCAGGGCCAAGTAAGACCTGAGGAGACTTGGTTCTAAATTGGAAGAAATTTTGGAAGATAAACATTCCTCCAAGAAATTTTGAAGTGGCAAACTAGTTCTCCCAAAATGAGTAGAATGATTCCTAATTTGGTCTGGTAATGGAAGATAATATCTGTTTCCATTCATTTTATATCTTTTTGTGTAAGGCGCATTAGAAGGAGGTCTGGAAATAATCCGACTGAGGAAAAGAAATGATATTTGGACATCAAAAAGTACACAAAGTATTGACTTATCTATCTCAAGATTCTCAACGCATACCACTATTTAGAACTTTTTGAGTTTTTGTCTCTCTATGATGCCCCTATGATGTCAATTTTTTATGTCCAAAGAACATCTATAGCTCACGATTCAGCTAAACTTACCCACTCATATCCAAACCACGTATCGATTGATGAGGTCCTTGAACCCAATTGAAACCTGGCCATTTTGGACTTATTCAGGCCTTCTCAATGAAATCATGCTAGTCCAAAAAAAAAGGGGGGGAAAAATAAAAAAGGACAACACTCAAATGTGCTGCGATTGTCTAATGCTGAGAGAGCAAAATTGGCATCTTTGTTGTGCTCTAGATCAACAAAGTTTTAATTTAATACACAAGAAATACACCTGTTTTGTCACAATTTATATCTCATGTATTTTCTGTGTTCAGGATTTTGTGAAGACAACAATAAAACCAATAAAATCCCATTTTCAGTTTTTGTTTTCACTATTTGCTTCACAAAACACTAAAAACAGAAATCTCAAAAAATGAGAACAGAAAATGAAAACAGAAACGCCCTAATTTACTGCCAAAGAATACTGCAAGACAGCGTAAGTTTTCATCAAATTATGCCATCAATCGCACTAGGGTTACCCTTCAAAGAGTAGTAAACAAGTAGAAAAACAAGATTTCAAGCTGCATGGATTGATTAATTGAGATCATAATGACACACACGATGATTAATGTCACTAAAGGTTCATATTAATTCTTCTTCCCACAAGACAAGACTAGAATGATTCCAAAAAGGTCGGTAGATTAGATATACCCATATAGAAAAGACTGAAAATTTCGACAAAGGGCGCAATTGGGTAATCAGAAAAATCAAACGTGAGAAGCATAAGATAAAGAGAGGGAAAGGGAAAATTACAATGTCTTTGAAGACAAGATAAGCGATGGCGAAGAAGAGAAAGAAGAGGATCTCGAACTCAGCGTATCTCACGAACGCAAAGACCTTCTCAACCGCCCGAGTCAACGCCGACTCGTCCCGAGTCTCCACTCGCCTCGGCATCGCTGAATGATCCTCCGAACTCAACAACAACAACAACAACGATCTCACTCTCCGTCTCTCTCTCTCTCTCTCTCTGTCTCTCTCTCTCTAATAAGCAATCACGGAAAAATCAACGACCAGTTTAGGTGTCAGTCGGTTCGGATACCCGAGTTCGAAAATGGAAAAACAAAGTTCGATGGGTAAAGCTCCTTGAAATTGCATATTTTACTCCTTAAAATTGGGAAATTAGTAATTAAATTATTGAAATAGTAAAAAATTACTCAAAATTGTGATTTTCAATTTTTCCCAATTTAAATTAGTTATGGCAAATATTATTTCAGAGAATAACTTGAATCATATTTTATAATTTTATAGATTAAAGTAAAAAATGCATATAATTTTATTTGATTCAAAATAAATTGATGAAAAAAGTAAATTTTAATCCGACTAATGAACTTTTTTTTTTTGGGTTATAGGGAAAATGGGAAGGATTCGATTAATGAACTAATGTGATTATCAATCAAATTCAGACAATTTACACTAGAAAGAGAACTCTGCTTCCTAGTCACTGGATCCTTCGACACACTGTTAAAAAAGATTTTTGAGCAAGATTAGTTTGAGAAAAGAACTAAGAATTTGTGAAAATGGAATTGCATTAATGACTCGAAGTTGAGTACAATAAGAGGCAGACTAGAGCTGAACTAAACCCAGAAAAGCGACTAAAAGCTGCAAAAAAACGACACTTAGGGCTACTGAGGGTAAAAAATGAGATAAATTTTTTATGATTGAGTTTTATACGTAATTTTACACATAAAATTCAATCATAAAAAATTTACCTCCATTTTTATTAAATTCTGACGTAGTGAGATTGGTTTGCTTTTGCAGACCATTATCTAGCTAATGGTGATAGAGCAAAACCTCACGAAAGCTAATGGTGAGATAAAATTCTTATAATGATGCTTTGGTTGCTATTGGTTTGTGATAACTCAAGCATGACAATGTTAAATGAGTGGTTTCCAACGAATGTCGAATAAGTAGTTTTGTGTTTTTGCCGGTGATGCTTCTTGACGTTATTAATTGTCTAACGATGGTATATTTTAGTTTGAGTTATCTTATTTGTACTCAGTTATTATGGGAGACTATACTGACTCATTTTTTATCCATCCTTAAATAGAGTGTGGATCCCATTTGAATAGGATCTATATCCTATTCATCAGTATATAAGAAATAAGTCGGCAGTATGGTGTCCCATATTAATCGAGTACATGAGTCATATTTTTGTTCGGTCTTTGTTTTATCAACTTTGCTATTTCAACATCCACATTCTCAAATACTCCACTCATAAAATACACAGGTCTTATCATTTTTTTTTTCTAAACTTGTTTTCTCTCCTTCACTCATTTCACATTCATATGAAATCCATGTTAGTGTTTATACCCATATGGGTGTTGAAATAAAATTAAAGATGTTTTATTATTGAGTTCATTTGACTATGCATTGGCACATAAAACATCATGATCCCCACCTTGGTCACCATCCATGACCGTGCACAATACTACACCCCCATTGCCCACATTAGGCACTAACATCAAAAGAAAATGGTTTACCGCAAATACGAGACTATAATGTCATTATTCAAAACAAAGCTAGCAAGTTTCGGAATTTTAATGGTTGGAACTTGGAAGGGAATGAGTTTGTGATCCTCAATCTCTGCGACATTCTGATCTCTACGAAATCCGTGGCATTCTCGTTCACAAAGTGGATACCAATTTTCTCTCATCATCAGCATACTTATTCCCTCTTTGCCACAATCTAAACTCTGATAATGACTGTAGTGCAACATTTACATGCACAATGAGAAAACTCTTAATGTAAATACAACATAAATTGTTTCTTATCCCCCAGGGAATATTTTGTTGGAATACAAAACTTGGTTCTGCATGGTATTGGATTTGTGAATGTCAGGTGCAATTTTCTCAAATCCACCTTAGTTGCGTAATACTGTTTCCATAACTTTGGTACCCACATGTTAGCAAATGGCTGTGTTGAGAAAACATGCTAGTAGTGCTATGGCTTTGTTGCTTCTTGGTGTCTCGTTCATCATTTGCAACCTCAACTTGGCCTTGGCCTCATCCTCCGGAGGCGTGGCGGGAGGCAGTTTCTTCCATTCGGACGATTCTTCTTCCTCTTCGAAATCATTCACAAATGATCATTCAGAGCATGTAATGGTGCAGCATCGTGAACAACATGATTCCCCTCCTTCTCATGACGACACTGAGCATGCAAGTCACGGTGTTGGAGGCCCCATGATCTTGTTTCTGATCTTCACGTTTGGACTGTTCTTGGTTGGTTTTTGTAAAGACACCGATGGAAATGCAATTACTGTGCTGAAGCTTCAGGTGTGGTAACGTTTGTCACTGTGCTCTATTCAACTATAATTGCAGTATTGGTTAGTTATGTGTTTTGATATATATACATAATGAGAAAAGATGCTTTCACATTAAAAAGACAGAAATTGTAAGAAAAAGTTCTTATTTTTGTGTAATTTAATGTGCAACATCTCAATTATGAGATGTTATGAAAGTGACAACCAACTTTAGTTGGTTCAAGTGATCAAGTACTTGTTGCTCTAAGTAAGGTTTTGAATTTGAATCTAGTAATTGAAATGGAAATAAAAAAAGGGAACTAGTATTAGGAGAGATTTACCTCGTGATTATTTGACTCGGTTTGGGTTAGATTAGTTGGAGTTCGATAGACTTCAGAGAAGGGTGGTCTAAGTGAGAAATAAAAATGAGACAAAGAAGTGTCACACCATTGATTTGGATAGAGTGATAATTTTTTGTAATTTCAATAACACTTAAAAATTTTGGGAAATATTTTTTATGCATAAGTTCATTTCGTAGAGATCGTAGTTTTTATGCTTGCCATTGTGTATTTAGTTGCTAAGTTGTTTATTAGTTATGGCATGCACTAAATCCTGATGTTTTCGGAGATTTTGATAACATATACACTGTTAATCGTTTGTTCTGGTCCTGGTTAATCGTTTTAATTTGCCATGTCTTAACTTAAGGTTGCAATGTTGGGTGGGACGGGAAGCACAATACAAAGGGATCTAAGTTGGATTGCAGAAGCTGCAGATACATCGTCTCCAGAAGGTGTGAGTTACCTATTGACAGGTATTTCTTCCAATTTTCATTTTCCAATCATCACGTGGAGCTTGTGATATGTTTCACTATTTTGTTTTTCAATTGTGCAACTTACATATCACATTAGATAAATAATAATAATAATGCTACCTACATATACTTTCAGTAATATCTCCTCGTATTATTTAATTATTACAGGGTCTACCTTATTTTCTGCATATATACATTCTGATTTAACCACTTAAGAATATGATGCATTCTATTATTTTGGATATTTCTTTT
The DNA here is from genome assembly GCA_031216125.1 of Dalbergia cochinchinensis. Classification (NCBI taxonomy): domain Eukaryota; kingdom Viridiplantae; phylum Streptophyta; class Magnoliopsida; order Fabales; family Fabaceae; genus Dalbergia; species Dalbergia cochinchinensis. Next base: position 50,560,764 of record CM062371.1, on the reverse strand, counting down.
GGTTAAGATATTTCTTTTATGCTGCTACTGTATGCCTTGGAAATTTATTGCTTGTGATTGACTAATGTGAACTTTGGTTATTATATCATAGCTTTTAGGTGTTACACTTTGTCAATTACAATTTACAAGCACCTAGGAATTGATATCAATAATGTCAATTCTATTGCAGTGAGCATAGACAGCTAGTGTTTTAGAAGAAACTTTCAAGGAAGATAGTGAGTTGGTTGCATAGTTGTTCAATGATTTAGCAAACCCTACATATTCATTATGAGAAATGTTAGGTGTACTAGTTTCACCTGAGACATCATGTCAATACACTCATCAATCACTATTGAAATGATAAGTTTTTGTTTTAAGTACTTTGCAACCATTTTCAATAGTGGATAATAGATGAACCGACACAATAGTTTAGATGAAATAAGTTTAAATAACACAACTGTCTCATTATTTATATAAGGCATTGCGTTTGATGCACTTATCGCACTCTATTTTTCTCTTGCAGAGGCAATACTAACTTTGCATCAGAATCCTGGTTACTGTATTTCAGGATATTCATCTGTAAGCACATTTCTCTTACCAGTTCCAAATATTAGCTGCAGAATGAATAAATTATTGTGAATCCAATTTTATCTACCGAACTGTAACTGTGAAGACTGAAGAGGTTGTCATTATATTGAACAATTTTTTTTTTCCCAGGTGGACCTCAAGCGGAGGAGGGAGGATGGGGAAAATTGCTATAATCAAATATCACATGATGAGAGGGCGAAATTTGATGAGGAGACATTAGTAAACTTGAATGGAAAAGAGAAAGTAAGTACAAGAAGTTAAAGTGCTAATGCGTTTATCAATGAGCACACAATGGTATGGACTAATTATTAAAATGCTTTTATAAAAATGTGATTCAGTTTCTTGGATTCAATCATATGCAGAAAAGTTATTACCTTGAAAAAGTTCTTCTCCACTTAGTTTCATTTGTTGGGTTAGTTAGTTTGTTAAGTTAGTATCTAATATCAGTTATAGAGCTATGAGCAACTAATAGTCTCTTGCAGATGCATGTGAAAAAGAGTAAAGAGGAAGGACAGAAATTTGAAGAACAGAAACTTCTCAATGAGTTTGGCAGTGAGTACATAGTGGTATGGTATGATATCTTTATGCATAGGTTTGCATATAGTTTAGTTTCCCTCCTAATTTAAGCAATCTAAAATGTTCAATTCTATCACTTTGATTTGTGGAATTGTGTATATATGCTTAGATACCACAATATTTCATCCTTGCTTGCTCCGTTCTGTATCATATGATAATGGAGTTTCAAAAGTCAGAGATTTCACATTGGATGTATCCATTCAGTTTGGTACTTTGATATATTTTCTAGATGCAAAGCATTCCTTCCTCAAGTGTATTTGACATTTAGAGAGCATGATAATCCGTGCAATATTTTTTGGAGATGAATGAGTAAAGCATTCATCTTTTACTCAAGGGGTCCTATTAGGATTCCATTAATTAGGAGTTGGTTTGGATGTTATGTCACTATAAGAGATTAGGTAGGAATCTTTAGTCATTTTTGTGATCCTTAGGAGAAATTAGGGGCTCTAGAATTCCCTAAAGATTATCATACACTCCTGTATTCTTTTGCAAAACTCTCAGTTAGTGACACACATGTTATTCAATACTCTTTCTTCTTTTAGATCCTAGTGTCTAACGAAGCTCGGAGGGTGTTCTTCGAAAGCAATCTTGTTTCTAAAGTGAGGAGTATCCATCCCTTTAACTTTCTTCCTTTCAGATAGATTTACTTCAAGAGTTTTTATTTTTATTTTCTTGTGAGGCTAATTGTTGAAGGGCATGCCATTGGAACATGTTCACATATCAAGGAGGCTAGTTCCTTGCTTACTTTATAAGTTCCTCAACCATTTAAAGAAACACTATGTATATTGTATCTAGAAAGGCACATGGTCCTATCCAATTGCCCTTTTAGGCACATGACTGAAGATAGTCTATCTCATCTGCATATGTTTGTATTGGGAAATTTCAATCCATAACACGTACCTTCCAAAACGCGTATTTGTCAAGAGGGGAAACACAAGTAGCTCCCAACTTTTTCATGGCTTGTCACTTATAAACAAAAGAGTCCTTTTATTTGGATATCAAATGGAGACATCAAATTCAACACCCTCTCTTATAATCATGTAATATATCTATCTTACCCAATACATTTGCACTTCATTATTTACCTCACCCAAATTAATATATATAGTGTCTCATACGATGTCTATACATGTCAAGGATGGAATACATTTTCCTAGCAGAAATGCTCCAGGTTACTAAAGTAATTTTCATACTGGAGTACGAACGTGATTGATTGGTCATACTCATTTGATTTCTCTCCCTTTTTTTTTCTCTCATTGTTTTATTTTTATCTATTTCCTGATTGGTGGAAAACATCTTCCGCACTATTCGCACTACAGAAATGTCGTGCCAAATAGCATGATTCTCTTCCAAAACAAACAAGGAGAAATTTTGATCCATTTGTTCTAATATTTATTTATGATGTATTAATGTCAGACAACAATATTGGTAGCTGCTAAAGGGGTACATAAGCTTCCAAGCATCAATGGAGCTGAAGATCTGCAGAGAGCCTTAGACAAGCTTAGATCCCTTGTTTCAAGGAACTTACTAGTAAGAGCAAAGACTTTTAATGTTATAGTTTATTTGGTTTTACTTTTCATTTTCTATTTTCACTATTTTCAATATTTTTTTTACAAAATTCTGAAAACATACAAATAATACAGATAGAAACACTAACCAAATAGCTAGGCCCTAAATTATTGTTATTTAGCAAAGAGAATGACACTAGAGGCTCGAATTTCTTGCAGGCTGGTGAGGTGCTTTGGACCCCTCAAAAAGAGAATGACACTCTTTCAGAGCGGGAACTGCTTGAAGACTACCCTCAATTAGCAAAGGCCATAAAAAGCTTTCTAGTTAAGAAACAGGAATGAAACAAGTGGGCAATGCATAGTTACGATTTGTGCATCTATTCATTTTTATGAAAATGAGGTTTGAAATTTGAATAATCATCACATTTAGAGATTATGAAACTGAAAGTTATGTTGTTTGCTGAAGATATAAATACATATGTGCTATGATTGTGCCTAATTCAGCACTTGCATGATCAATCACACAAGTTTTTCTTTTCTTTTTTCTTCTTTTTTTTCCCCAAATGTATTCTCTCACTCGATAGATGAGCGATTAATCTCCCGGGTTAAGGTTATGTGCTTAAACAGAAACTACTCTTAGCAATTTTTCTTTTTCAAACACAAATCCTGAATTGAAGTCAAGACCTTATACTAAAGGACTCAAATCCTTTCCACTCGAACCAACACCTCATTGTTAATCACTCAAGTTATTCTAATTACTTACCATAATCAAAAGGAAACTCAATCTAATAAACATGTATATGCTCAACTAGCAACTTAATCAAAAGCTCATTAATAGTGGCTAAAATAACAACCGTGTTATGGTGATAAGCAATCTCTATTTTAAACAAGAATTAGTCTCACAACTAAGTTACAATAATGTGAAATAAGTTTTTAAAAATAAAAAATAAAAATCAAAGCTTCAGATCAGAGGTAAAACAAAGCTTAACCAAATTGTATATTTCCATCAACATTCAACGACTGCGTTTTTACGCTGCTAAATTCACGAATTTTCACTTAAAGTAATAGGTGTTCACTTTTAGTATGTTTGTCTTCTAACCAACCTTTCAATAAAAAACTCCATCTTATTTTCGTTTGCTTCTTCTCTAATGCTCAATTGGGAACATAGTTTAATTTACATGGAAGACTAATATGTAGGTGAACATCATCACGTCAAAGGTTTTGTCAAATAAGGCTAAATGTATTTAAAAGTGTGTGAATGGATTTAAAAATTTATGTGAGACACTTTTAAATATTTAACCACATTAACTAGATGCGGCTAAACACCTTACGTGTGTGTGACCCTTGCACAAGATAGCCTTGGTGTTGCATTTACTTTATATACATTGTGTATTAACAAATCTTTCACACACATCTAATTATAGATTGCTATAGCTGTATATAGCCTTGGTGTTGCATTTACTTTATATACATTCTGTATTAAAAAATCTTTCACACACATCTAATTATAGATTGCTATATATATATATATATATATAAAAGGACAAAACACACTGACCTTCCTCATATCTTTTTATATATAAAATTATCATTAGAGCTCCTAAGTCTATGTTGGGGAGTTTTGGAGGGAAAGAAAAATAAATGTATCAAAAAGAAAATGAAAGAAAAGAAAAGGAAGGGTTTCAAGTTTCAACGGATCTTGTTCACTAGTTTAAAATAACAAGGAAAAAAAATCAAGAGTTTACTATGTATCTTTATAATTTTATCCTTTGTTTAAATAAATTTAAATTTTATTGTTCGAAATCATAACATAAATGCAAATATATATCAAAAACGAAAATGCACTAAATTCTCCATCCACGTAGATATACTTCGGATTTGTGTATCTTAAATTAAATTAATTTAGTATAATTAATATTTTGATAAATCCATGGCTTTCTTTTAAATTAAGTTGAGTTTTGTCAACATAATATAGATTTTTAACAAAATTAAAAATGGAGTCGATACCTATATTAATTGAAAATAAGGCAGCCAATTTAGAATTGAATTTCTCTGTGATGGTACATATTTAACTAAATTAACAAAATATGAATTGAAAATGGAGTCTATTCCTATATCGATGTCATGGTGATTTTATATATGAAGTATTTATCTTGGCTAGGTGATCGATGCATATCTACAATGGTGGTGCACCTCAAAGCTCGTGGTGCAATGCATGCGTAGACTAGCAGTTTCTTCAGTAATGGTGGTTATTTTTTTACCCCCAAAAAAAAAAAAGCCAGGAAATAGTTTCATAGAAATTGATATGAAATCAGGAGGAATTTTTGAATGAATTGATTAGTAGAAATGGTATTGCAATATTTTAACAGGGATAATATAGTAAATTCAATTATAATCAGTTTTAAACTCCCCAGTTTGGAGGACCTACAAAATGGAGGTTTTGGAGGCTTTTGCATAGATAATTAAAATCCCCAAACACCTTCTCCTTTCAAAAATAAAAATTGTGAACATATTAAAACCCTCAAAAACCTTTCTATTCCCCCCGCCCTCTGGCGTTCTCTCCTAAACCAAACTCATTAATACACCTTAAGGGCTACAACCTATACTAGCCTCCTCTTCAATGGCTGCTTTGATAATTAAGATGCAAAAAAAAAAAAAAAATGTGACATGCATATGATTATTAATAATAAATTATGATATGTTATAAATATTTGACATATAAATTAACTAAAATATCACTTTTATTGCAAGTTAAAATTATGAGAAATTCTTGCCAGCGCCAAGAGCAAATGACCTCTTTTGCTCTGAGCAATCATTTTGTTCCATGTCATCGCAGTGGGTCAGCCATGTTTCTTCTATTAGATATTGAAAGACTATAAAAAAATTAATTATGGTTAACTAGGCATAAATTAACCTTAAAATTACATCCTATAGCCTCTATTGCTGCAGCAACATCCACCTCTTCCCTGTGCTGTGTCCACAAGTCAACCCATCCTCTGGTCGGAGGTGGTTACCGGCCTCTATTTCTCCTTCGTCGGTGCCGGCAATTCATTTAAATTGTTCCACCAATAACCAGTCGAGAAATAGCCCAAAAGGACAAAGAACCAACCAACTTTTGCTCCACGTTCCCATCCGATTCCAAAGTTGATTTCATTCCACTTTTACGTCATGCAATGTACTTTTGGGCATTTCCTTTGGAAGAAAAAATTATAGTTCATAAGTCCACTTAACTGGGGTTGGTTTTTCGGTTATAAGTATCAATTATTTAATTTAAAGAAACATGCTGACTCCACGTGGCTGATATGGGAGGAAATGATTCGACGGGGCAAGAGAGTTCATTTGTCATTTGCTCTTGATGCAGGTAAGGATTTATCTAAAATTGTTAGCTTCAATACCATTTTTATTGTAAGTTAAAATTACTGGCTTCATCCTCATAGACTAAAAGGGTGTTTTAATCAATTTATATATCAAATATCATTGAAATATTATGATTTTGTCATTAGTAATCACGTGCGTGTCATTTTTTTTTACTTAAAATTAATTAGTTGACCAATCAGGGGAGGTCAATATAGATTTTAGCAAATTTTAAATACCTCTACTGATAACTTTACAAATGAAGGGATATCAAGTGGGATTATACTAAATTTCTAAGGAATTCAGTGTAATTAATCCTATATATTATGAATTTAAGGAAATTGGATAAAATTTTCTCAAAGGAAAAGTGTGCAAAACGAAAACTGTCTTAGTTTTATTTTTTGAGTTAGAATTATTAGCTTTTGAAAAAGCATATAAAAAGAGTTTAATTTTGATGGTTTACATTATCGTCCAATAAAAAATTTTCATTTACATGACTTTAATTTTTAAGGGCTCGTTTGGATGATCTATAACAAAAAGGTATTTTTTAATTTATCTTTTTAAATAAGATCTTTTAAAAAAAATAAAAGTTATTTTATGTTTGGATATAATATCAATTTATATTTGAAAGTAATTATATATATTAAGAGAACTTTATTTATTGCAAAACATATTTTTTATATGTTATATAAAATATCTTTTTCTTGAAGATGAAAATTTCTAGCTTATTAGAAAATATCTGTTTTGTTTTTTCTATTGATTTTGCTTTTACTTAAAAAATTTACCTAAACATAATAGAAAACACATGAAATGTTTTATTATATAAAAATAATTATGCTTTTATCAAAATAATGGCATCCAAATGAGCTCTGAATATAGTTGATGGAAGAATCAACTTTTATTGTTGATGTAATAATATATGATTGAATAACAATATAAATTTTTTTTATAATATCAGTGCATGAAAATTAATATAATTCTATAAAAAAATAAATCATAATATTCCTTTTTCACTAAACCTAAACGAACACATTTATAATAAGAGATTAATCTTGAAGCATTGACAATGTGAAATAATTTTATATTGTTATTCAATTAATCATTTTTGTTAGTAAGACTTTCAAGATAATATCTGGTACAGTCAAATACTTTTACTGAGACAATAATATATGGTTAAATATTTGTGTAAACTAGCATAGGAGCCCATGTGTCGCACGATTTATTATATCATAATAAAAAAATTATAAGTTAATTTAAATGATAGTAAATAAAAATTAATGAATTATTTCTCTAATAAATAATTTTAATAGTACATAGCAATCACGAAACCATTAATTAGGAAACGAAAAGAGAAAAATAATATCATAATAAAATACACAAAAAATAAGTTAAATAATATTTAGTTCAAAAGTTAAAAAAGTTTGCCCCTTACTAAATTCATTTGAAAAGTTTTAAGGTTTTTTGAGTTTGAATATGCGACTTCTTCTAGAAGATTATAAAAAAAAAATGTGATCAATTAAGTATCTTTTATGAAGTGTTGGTAGATAAAATAAATATTTTTTATTTTATCAAAAATGGTATTTTAAAAGTAAAATATGTAAGAGCCATTTAAAATATGACAAACGTAAAAATAATTTTTCAAATATCCAAATCAAAATCCACATGGTAAAGTCAATACAAAGTTCCCTGTTTAGATATTATATTAGATTTTTTTACACTAGTAATATATTTAAATTAAGGATTTAATTTATATGTATTGACAGTGTAATAATTTTTTATATATTTATTCAATTATATATTATCATAGATAGTTAACTTTTACATTCAGTATTTGAAAACTCATCTAAATAAAAAATTTTGATTGACTGACAGTATAAAATAGTTTTTCATTGTCAATGTATTAAACTCTTAAATTAATACCTTATAATAATTTTTTTGTTTTTGTTTATCAAAAATACTAAATCAAAAAATTGCTTCAAATAAAACATGATGTTCAGATAGAATCTTCTCCAAAATAATGATTTCAAGATTCGAACTTGTGACATTATGAATAAGATTTAGTTTTTATTTGGTATTGAGGGTAAAATTTAGTTTGATAAATCTCAAATTTAATATAATTTAATTTTAATACACTAATAATATAAAAGAGTTTTACACTGTCATCTAATTAAATCTCTCATTTTATATGATTTTTCAAGTAGTGAAATTTGAAAGTAATTATATTTACTGATGTAACATTACATGATTAAATAAACGTATAAAAAAAATTTATATTGTCAATATATTTCAATTAAATCCTAACATTTCATATTTTACAAAAAATCTAATAAAATACATAATCACCTCATCTTATCAAAACTGATTTAAATTAGTTTGAATTGATATAATTTTTTTAAAGAAAAATGTGATGAAGCCAATCCAAAATTTTATCCCTAAATTAAAACGTTTAAATCACAACAACGAATGACCCTGAGATTGCCTATGAGAGAGGAAGAAATTAGGGATTTAGTCGAAAGATGAATTAGAAATTTTATTAAGTTTGTCTATTTGTTAAATGATTGTTAGGTGATAAGGGATATATATGATAATTATCTTATTTCCAAATCTTAGCTTTTTGCATGAGTTTTATTGAGTTATTGGAAGAATTAATCAAAATTTTGATTTATTCCCATTGTGTGATTTTGATTGAATTGATGGCTTTTACATTGATTTTGGGATAATTATTGAGTTAGAGCCTGTTGTGTTTAACCCCCTTTTTATAAGTGTGGTTTTTATATACAGGAGCTTTGAATTGAGTGCAAAATGTCAAGAACAAGACTAACTCTCTGCATGGAGCTTGTAGTAACGATCAATTTCGGAGAATTTGGGAGCTAAATAGAAGAATTCTTGAACTCATTTGAGCACATATGCAAAAAGCATTATAATGGAAAATCTGTATCTCTCTCTACAGGGATCAGATTAAGACAAATAAAGATGTTTTGGAAAATCCAAGAAATCCTCTACAACTTTTATGTTCAACTCAAAACTCAATTCTAAGAGCATCATAGTGAAAAGCGAGTTACAAGATTAAAGGTTGCTAATGTTCCGATGCTGTCCAACTTGACCTTTAGTTAGTATTTTTGTAATATCTGGAGTTGCAGATGTCCAATTAAGGTGATTTTGGTGGCGTTAGAAAACTTATTCAAAGAGTTACAATCGCTATTTCTAATTCCAAGGCCAAATTCAATTATGTCCAGTGCTGTAGTGCTCAACAGCACCTGGCATAGCTCACTATTGAACGTCGCAGTGCTTGTGGGATGACGCAGAAAAGCTCATTAAATATGTTTTTGGGCTCACTTTGGCCCATTTTCAGAGAGCAGTATATAAGGGATTGTTATCGAGCTTTTTACTCGGCTCTTGACTCACTTTTAGGTTGCCACTTTATTTGCTATTATTCTTTCTCAACATCTCTCTTCTCCTTCTCTATTCTTCTTTCTCTTAGGAATTTCATTGGTGAAGATGCTCTATCTTAGAGATTGTGGCAAGGATTATTGCTATTATTTTCAGGTTTTTTTATCTTCATTGTTGTAATCCTCCAGAGATGGAGGAGTAGATTTCTTTATTAGTATAGGGATTTCCGAATAGATTGAGATGATATTTGAGACCCTTTTATTTTTATTATATGCATTGGTTCTCTTAATATTCTGCAGTTTCTATTTCTTTAGTTATTGTGGTGATTGCTATAATCTTTATTGGAATAACTAAATTGGCGATCGTCGTTTAGGGAAACCTTTTGGGTATAAATTGATAGATCTGTTGGTTTATGTTTGAGAGAGAACATTAGAATTAATTTTTCGATTGACAGTTAAACTATAGCAATTGATTCATTAAATCAATACGATTTCTAAATAAATTGAGATCTCGTTTATTAGTTATTTGCATTGGTTAAATTGTAAAGGTCGATTGATCACTAGTAGAATTGCCAGTAATTTGTTACTAATAGCCACCAATGAGTTTAATATTTGGTCAATGATAATTGATTTCCAATCCTAGGAATATCTTGCACTAGTCTTTCCCTCACTGTTACTATTATCTCGTTGCTATTAACTTTTCATTTTAATTATTTTAATTATCATTCTTTGAAACCCTCAATTTTCACAACGAAGTGTTAAAATCTCCTTGAGAAACGACTTAGATTATACCCTTTACTACATTTTTTTTGTGCAATTTAGTATTAAATTAGTTTTCTAATTTGAGGATGTAGGCAACAACCTCCATTCACTAGGAATAAGTTAAAAATAAAAAATATGGGTCTTAATATTTAAATATATTGACTAAATATTGAGTAGACGCTAACATAGATCGAAAGACCAATAAAATTTTGTCATATTATAGTATGTTTCAATACCATTCATTTAATAGAAGTACTGAAGTCAATAGGGATGGATACATTTTCATGAAAGTGGGGGCTTATGCGTCCATAATATTTTGAAACTTTCTTAATAGTTATATAGGTGTTCATTTTTTTGCCTCCAATGTTTTATTAAATTTGACCCCTAAACTTTAGATAAGATCAAATAATAAAGTATAGTCCAATTCACTTTTTATTATATTTATATATTATTTTTGTCCATATAATTAAAATATTCTGAGTTCATCACTAAAAAGTAAACACTTTGTTTTTATTCTTCATATGGGAAGTAAAATATTATAATTTAAATAAAAGTGGTTGATTTTAACACCTTTTATTTCATAAAAAAATTACTTTTATTTATATTGTATCACCTAATTAAATATAAACATAAAATTATCTTATATTGAGAGCTCATGGTGCATATGAATTCAACTTTCAAAATAATCACATAAATGCACACATATACAGCTGTTTTTTTTTTTGGTCGATAAACATATACAGCTGTTTTGATACTGTATTTAGGCTGGGAAGATTACAGCTGTTAAAACTTTATTTGACATTCCTTACGGCAGGTAAGGAACTTACCCATTTGGTTTACTGAAAATAGCTTTTAGATTTTAGTTTTCAGTTTTTAATTTTTTAAATTTATAAAAAAACTTAAAAAAATTAAAAACTAAAATTTTTAATTTTTTTAATTTTTCTTTTACAAATCTAAAAATAAAAAAAAGTAAACCAAACAAACAAACAAACCCTAAACCCTAAACCAAACAAACCCTAAAACTTCCAACTTAGTATGTACGATTTGTGGCATATCTAATTATTAGTATATATATTCATACCACGAGGAAAAAGAAAGAATCAACAACTGACAGATAAAAATCCAGCCATAAAAGCAAAAATACATTTACCGTTGAGTTTTCAAAATATTGTGATGAGAATTTTTTTCATCAAACGAAATATAATATAAAATTTAAGATTTTTTCTGTAAAAGACCTTATTAGTACTTTTTGATTTATATCTCTGTCTCTCTCTATATAATTTTTTGGTACTTATTATTTTCTATTTTAGATATACAATTGAAAATGACATGTGAAAAACATAGTTCAAATCCCAAATAATAACTAATATATGCAAAACGATTCAATTGTTAATCAAATTTTAAAACGCTCACTATCATAAAAAAAAAATATTTGAGTTGAGAAATAATTATTAATATTTAAATCATAATAATGTCTTACCATAATTGACAATTTTAGAATATGCGGTTGCCATTTTTGGATGCCAACAAAATGAATCACGTTGGTATCATTTTCAATTAACTTTTACTTTGAGTCGAGGTATTTTTATAATGTTATTTTCTTTATTTTTCACTTTGTTATATAATTAAATTTTGACTTATTATATATCGTCTCTCGAAAATAAATTCTTATATATATTTTTCTTGTTTAAATGTTAATTTTACATTTTGATAATTAGAATTTGAATTAGATGATAATGAATGTACGTAGCCAGCAGATGAAACCAATCCATCAAAAAGCAATTATCTTATCTTATCCTATTGTTCAAATATCTTTCTGAAATTTTGTTAGTTACCAAAAATTTTACGTTATCTAATCTCAAGTTACTATATAACATATTTTTTGAAAAAACAGTATAAAAATCAAACTCTTTAAAATATAACAACATATAAATAGACATCTATATAACATTATTGTTTTAAATTCATATTTCTTTCCTTCTTTTCTGAAACAAAAGAAGATTCAATTTATCACTTTTAGGAGAGGACTCTCCCCCTGTCTTCTCGTTCCAACAAACCCCTTCTCTTGTTTATCTATTGTTCTGTAGTCCACTCATTTATTAGGCTCATTTTTTTCAATATGCTCTGTAATGGGAAAATTTATCATGAAATGAGTTTGTTTGATGATTTACATGAATATGGTCTTTGAAATTTCGCTAATGACAGGATTTCATTAAAAAAAATATTATTTTTTTAAAAAAACCAAACTCTTAAAATCATCAATCATATTTAATAAAATATAATTTTTTTTCAAACGAAATCTCACTAATGACAAGATTTCATTAATAAAATATTATTTTTTTGAATAAAGCGGCTAAAATATTATTTTTTAATCCAAATGTTGCCAATGACAATATTTCATGAATAAAATATAATTTTTTTCAAACGAAATCTTGCTATTGGCGAGATTTCACTAATTTTTTCCTTAATATAATATATGAAGTATTGTTTACTTTATACATCATAAAAAAAATAATTACCCCATTTATTACTCTCTTTATTTTGAAATAATTATTCAATTTTAAAAATACACATAAAATAATTGAGAAAGCCCCAGTCATAAAAAAGTTTAGTTGTATTTTATCAAATTATCTTTACTATTTACCTCTCTCTTCTGTAATCATCTCTTAATATATATTTTTTCCCATTTAATCTCTCTCCTCTATTATTTAACAAGGATATACCTGAAAATAATAATAATAATAATCTTCAATATTTTTCAAAATGAAAATAAAATTTTAGTGAGCAAGTATTTCAAAATTTTATTTATTATTAACAGAAAAAGTCATCCGAAACAGAAAACCACAACACAACTCACTCGCCATTCGTATATATACATAACCTCAAGAGAGTGGAACGAACCACTGCCTCATTTAATACACTACGCGTACACAGCACCAAACAATAATGACCTCGCGAACCAACCGTTACAAGAGCAGCAACGACGACGAGGAGGCGGAGGCGCCGCCGTCTACCACGATGGAGGATGAGGCGACGTCGGTGGAGAAGATGTTCGAGGGGAAGGCGGTGCCGCCGTGGAGGGGGCAGCTGACGGCGAGGGCGGTGGCGGTGAGCGCGGTGCTGTCTGTGGCGTTCACGTTCATAGTGATGAAGCTGAACCTAACGACGGGGATAATACCGTCGCTGAATGTGTCGGCGGGGCTGCTAGGGTTCTTCTTCGTGAAGACGTGGACCAAGGTTCTCGCCAAATCGGGGCTGCTGAGGAGGCCATTCACGCGCCAGGAGAATACCGTTATTCAGACCTGCGTCGTCGCCGCCAGCGGAATTGCATTCAGCGGTAATCATAATGAATCCCTCTCTCTCTCTTCTCTCTCTCTCTCTCACGGGAGAATCGTTCATGGCTTCAATGCTCATCACTGAATCATGCATCGTCGATTCGTCATAGTAGTAGTTACTTTTTATTATTATTATTATTATTATTATTATTTTTTACTCATTAAAACATCGATTACAATTTTTTGTGCTTAACTTTTTTGTTTTAATTACTTTAATGTTTTGGCTTTGGTTCTTATAATTTTTTGTTTGACTTTTGATCTCTAATTTTTTATAGAATAGGAAAAAGTTGAAGGTGCCATATTGATCCCTCATAAATTTTTTAAAAAATAGAAAAATTTGGTCTCTTTGTATAGATTTGCCTCATTTTTTTAAAATTGTATGAATATATATATATATGTATGTATAAAAGGAATAATTTTTACCATTTTTTTTTTGAGATATGAGGACAAGTGACTTTAAAATTCTGATAAACTAGTTCTTTTCTGATATATTTTTGAAGGATCAATAGATGGTCAAAAGAAAGTTCAATTTTTTTTTTTCTAACAAAAGTAGAGAAACTTTTATTGATGGAAAAATCAAAGTTTTAGGTCCCATAGGACACTAGCATAATACAGAAACGGGAAAAAAAACCCAATATCACTACTCAGAGAGTAGGAAAACATACTAAAATAATCTAAGAAGAAGGAAAAACGAATGTGGATTGTATCTCATCTAGCAGTTGAAGAGCCTATTGCGTGGACTATTGGGCATCAGATTGTTTAATTTGTTTATAAGAATAACAAATAAAAAATTTAATATTCATAAGAATTAAATGCAATATTTCAAAATAGTTATAAGAGTCTAGATTTAAAGCCCAAGGAGGAAAAAAACGGAGAGGAATCAATTTTTTTTAGAAAAAATTATAAAAGTAAAATGACTTTTTGGGACAAAGCACATTCAAACTTTTTTCCCTTTGTTTTTTTTATCGCTGTTAGCTTTTCTTATTTCAAAAGTCACGCACGAGTGTAAAACACTAGGACAATCTCATATGATAGTATTATTATTATTAAGAAAATAATAAAAACTGTCATTGAGGTTTGCTCAAATAATACTCCATCCAATTCTTCTTCCAAATTGACACTTCACTCCATTCTTAAAAAAAAAGAAAAATAAAAAAAATAGAGAATAAATAAATAAAATAGAAAATAAAAACTAGTGATAGATAATAAATTTTATAAATATAACTTTAACTCAACAACTTCCTTAGTTGTTAAAATAAAATCCTAAATTTGGTATATTCAAATCTATACCTAGCTTAAAATAAAATAAAATAATTTATTTATTTGAGTTACTATATTATAGATATATTTATAAAAAAAAAAGAGTGTTGATCGTAAAAAATAACTCAAATAAATTGATCTCTCAAAGGAAAAATACATTTGTGATCCTTCAGGTTAAAAACATACGAAAACTAATTATTCTGTAGTATTTTAGTGGATTTATTTATTCTATTAATAGAGACTAATTTAAATAATTTTATAAATAAATTGGGATAAATTTATCCAATAAATCCTTAAAAATAACTGAAGATGGACTAACTTATCCTACATCTCACTACTTTTCAATCACAAAACTCACATATTATTCATATGTAGCAATCCAATTTATTTTATTTTTAGCCAAGTATAGATCTAAGGATATGAAATTTAAGATTTAAATTTTAAAAATTAATTAATTATGTTTTATAAAATAATTCTCTTATTAGTTTTTATTTTCTTTATTAATTTATTCTTTATTTGTTTGTTTATTATTATTATTATTGGTAAAAAATGAGGTGAAGTGTCAAATTTTAAAATAATAAGATGGAATATCATTTAAGTAAATCTCAAGGGTAGTCTTTATTATTTACTATTATTATTATTATTATATGTAAATTTTAATTATTCAGTACTTAAGATTAGGAAAACTTTACTCTTCAGCTGACCCAAAAGATTGGAATCCTGCTTCGAATAGTGATGGTTTTAAAAATAAAATTTTAAGAAATATTGTTACGAGAGAACTTGATGCGTAAATACAATTTGAAGAATTTTAAAAAAAATAAGAGGTTAATTTTTATAATTGATAATATAAAATATTTTTATACTTTCAGTAAAAATTGCTATGTTAACCAAAAGAAATTAAGCTTACGTAACTATTTAACACGACATAGCAATTCTCTTAACTTATATTGATTGACAGCATAAAACAAACCGTCTGAACATAAATATTAATTAATATATGCAAACAGAGCTGAGTTTTTCTTACAATGTAACAGTAAATTTCAACATAGAGTATGGATGGGGTTGCATAAGAATTACCTTTGTGAATAATTAAAAATTTGTTTTTAGTATATTGATAGTATAAAATTCATATGTTATTAAAATATATAACTTCTATTATAAAACTCTCTCCAAAGATACATGCATAATGATACATGATTAGAATTAACTACGTAACTATAAAGATAATTTTGGTCTCGTAGTTGATATAAAAACTTTAATTTTGTTGTTAAATGACGCGCGTCCAATGGTTTATGGATTTGGAAACCAAAGGTGTTTTTGTTCGATGGCCGCGTGCCATGCGATGTTGCTCCTGGGGTGGGTCCCATTACGAATCTCACATATTCTTTTTCATTTCGAAACTGTGATACTTTGTGTTTGTTTTATTTTTTTATTTTTCTTTTTACTTTTTCTCATCAAAAGAATAATAAGAATAATGTTACTTACACATCAGCGTCACATAGACTATACATTTGTGTAGCATGAGAGTGATGGATTGAGAACGTGGGGGTGTAAAAAACCAAGTAAAATCAGCTGCGATTAAACAATTAAAGTTTTATGATATTAGAATTCAATTTTAATACAGAATAAGTGTAAAACTTTTTTAATAAATTTTAATTATACATTGTTATCTCATCAGACATATTTAGCTTTTATTTTTTAAAAATTAATTTACAAAATAAAATACTTTACACACAACATGTATTTTTTTGGTACAGTTACGCATATTATGTATATTAAACTCATAATATTTTTTTATGCATATATTAAACTCATAATATTATGTATGCATTAGTTATAATTTTCACATTTACTGTTATTTATTTGAATAACGTTATTGCGCGCATTGTTTTGCGGTTTACCTGTAAAAGTAATAATAATAGATAAAAAAAAAAGTAGGAACTAGGAAGGTAGAAAAGACATGGTCTCTTTATCTTTATGATAAATTAACTTAGCTTTTTGTGAAGTGGGAAGGTGAAAAATGTTTATCTTATTCCTTTCCCTTATGATTCTAAAGATTAAAGTAGAACTAGCACCCAATTTCTTCTCTCAATCTATCATAGCCAAATGCATGTTTAAATAGCTTATTTTATTCATATTTTTAATGGTTTTACAATGGTCTTTAGCGAGTATAATATCAGTTATGGCCTCTCTTCATTGCTATGGCCCATGACAACCTAGTAAGAGTTCCTTTGACTAGCTTGTCCATATATGTTGACCTTTTTCTATCCATCCTTTTCTTTTCTTGGGATTTTCCATGTCTCACTTTTGGACATATTGACGATTAAGATAATGACAACAATGATAGGGACAGCAAATCGAGAAGGCACATTCTTTGGCATGTGCAGTATTAACTATTAATATCATAGCGTCCAACTTTGTACAGATGCTGTCTCCCCAAGAAATGTATTTTAACTAGATTTAGATAAGGTGCAGTTGAAGAAACTTGTACTTTCTGCAGTTAGTAATTTAATGGTTACAAGTAACTAAAAGTGTTTTCTAAAAAATATTTTACGTTCAAAAGGACGTTTATAGGCTTCTATCTTTTACAGCTTTTTTTATAAGGTGATTGCTCAGATGTCTTGATAGGTCAATGCTTATGGTGTCCAATACACTAATAAATTGATATTTGGCACAGTGTATCACAATTTTTCCTTACTTCCTCCTCCCCTCTCCAAACTCAATCCCCTCCTCCTCCCAAAATCGGAGTCATCATCATCGGTGCCGACCTCTCTAGCCTCATTGGCCTCGCCGTCGCTATCCAATACACTGATAAATTGACATTTGGCATAGTGGGCCATAGCTTTCCCTCACTTCCTCCTCCCCTCTTTAAACCCGATCCCCTCCTCCCCCCAAAACTGGAGCTATCGTCATTGGCACCGGCCTTGCCGCCACCACCCACCTCAACTCCCACAGCATCCTCTTCCTCCTCCTTGAAGCCTCCGACTCTCTCAGCATCCTCTTCCTCCTTAGTTGATACCATCATCACCACCACTACCAACCCCCTCAATTCTTAAAAAAAAAAAGGAATTGAAAGAAAAAAAGAAAGAAACAAAAGGAAAAAAATGATTTTGGATTGCCCAAATAAAAAAAAACTGTAGATTGAACTGAATTCGGACATTCCGAATTCAATTTAAAAAAAAAAAAAAACTTCCAATCATCCTCATGGAACCTGAAGACCACCCCAACAGTAGCAACCCATTTGAGCTACACATATTCACACACAAACATCATGAATGTTTTAATCCTTGGACTGGGGCAATGGCAATTCCCAATTTTGGGGCATAAAAAAGCCACAAAGACATAATAACAGAGACTTCTCCAACAGTAACACAAATCCTATTATCTAATCAAACTCCCAACTTCGCAAACAATTTTTAACCAAGAAACAACAATTGATGATGAGTCAAAGCTAAATAGGCCTTAAATTCTCTTGTGGTTACCTCGTCTACGAGTAAAGATCTCCTCGTTAGATCTGGTGAGGACACGAATTCTAGTGGATCTGATGAGGAGCTTGTCGGCAATGGATCCAATAGGGTTGGCGAGGGATGTGGTGGCGTCAAAGAATTAGCGGAGGGGATCGGCGACAGTGTGGAATTGGCCATCATAGGAGATTTGGATGCCGGAATAAAATTTTTGGAGGTTAAAGGAATTGTAGTCGAGTAGCTTCTATGCTTCGGGGTGGCGGTGATGAAGATTTGGAAGCCGCAGTTGAGGAGGAAGTCGTCGACAATGTCGGTGTGGATGCGACTGCCCACGGCGTCGAAGGCTTTGAGGAAGAGGAAGATAATGCTGTAGGAGTTGAGGTGGGTGGCGGCGGCGAGGCCAATGAGGCTAGAGAGGTCGGCGCCGATGATGATGACTTTGGTTTTGGGAGGAGGAGGCGATTGAGTTTGGAGAGGGGAGGAGGAAGTGAGGAAAAACTGTGATACACTGTGCCAAATATCAATTTATTAGTGTATTGGGCACCATAGGCATTGACCTATCAAGGCACCTGAGCAATCACCTTTTTATAATGGATTTTTATTTAAATATGCCATTGGTGTTAAAAAAACTTTGTATAAATATTTAATTATGAATTATTATATTAATAAAAATATTTGATTTAATTATCGATTATTTTAAAAGTCTCACGTATAGAAGTGTGTGTGTATATATATATATATATATAGATAGATATAGATATATGATAACATTTTAACTTTTTACTTCAAATATCTTTGATAGTTGAATGTATAGGATCATGATCCTAGAAAAAGGGTCTCTAATATACAGAGAGCATTGTAGGGATCAAGTAAAAGTGTAGACAGGACACTAAACAATTTCTTCGGCATAAAGTGCAGTTGTTTAAGTAAGACTGTCAGGACACCAGGGTGATAATTAACACGCATAAAGATCTATTGTTTTTACTTTTATTAGGAATGGCGTCCATTATTCATTTGAAAGAATATTATGCTGAAATTATAAGTCAGCTCAATTATATATTCAACTGCATTTCTCATGGGAAGGATTTGCTCTATGCAGGTGGTTTTGGTAGCTACCTCTTTGGAATGAGTTCAATTATTGCAAAGCAGTCACCAGACGCCAGTGCTGCTTCAAATATCAAGAACCCAAATTTAGGATGGATGATTGCATTTTTATTTGTTGTCAGCTTTCTTGGCCTCTTTTCCGTGCTACCTCTTCGGAAGGTAAGCTAAATAAACTTACATCATGTAATGACCAATGCATTTATGGAAATAACTCAAAGTTGCTAGCTTAGTGCCTGTGTCATCCACTTATCATAACCAGCACTACTAAATTAATATAGGATAAGGTTGTAAATTGAAGCTCTCTTTGCAATATTTGTTTGAATTGACCCTTTTTTTCAATGTTCATTTTTACAGATTATGATCGTAGACTTCAAATTGACATATCCTAGTGGCACTGCAACAGCCAATCTTATCAATGGTTTCCATACTCCAGAGGGTGCCAAGCTAGCCAAGTGAGGATTCAGGGCTTTATAATTGCATAAGTTCTCTCTCTCTTCTTTTTGATAAGTACATGTGCTCATAATTTCTTCTTTTGATCTTCTCATTTTAGGAAGCAAGTAACTGCACTGGGAAAGTTCTTCTCCTTTAGCTTCTTGTGGGGTTTCTTCCAATGGTTTTTCACTGCTGGTGATGGTTGTGGATTTGCAAACTTCCCTACATTTGGTCTAAAAGCCTATCAAAACCAGTATGCGACTCACCTATATCTTTATTACTAATGAACTTTAAAAAAGAAAAAGGACTTAGGTCTCTTATCTTAATAAAGGATTTTCAATAATAAGATTCACAGGAGCCTCTATCCTCTCAAATATGTGCTTATTGCATGTTATTAGCCAATGATTTTGTGGAATAATCAGGATTAAGCCACTGAACTTAATATTGTAATAATAAACCAGTCAAAAGTACCAAGGCAAATAAATTTACCTACTAGTGTTAGCTACATGACTTTGTCAACTTATTAGTCTTGAACGACGTGTTGCCACATTTTTTTAAATTAATTTCTAAACAAGTATATAGTTGTACTTTATTTTCAGCTCTTTTTGTCATTT
The DNA here is from genome assembly GCA_031216125.1 of Dalbergia cochinchinensis. Classification (NCBI taxonomy): domain Eukaryota; kingdom Viridiplantae; phylum Streptophyta; class Magnoliopsida; order Fabales; family Fabaceae; genus Dalbergia; species Dalbergia cochinchinensis. Next base: position 50,540,399 of record CM062371.1, on the reverse strand, counting down.
ACTTATCTACTTTTTATTTAAATTTCTTGTACATAACAGGTTCTTCTTCGATTTTTCTGCTACGTATGTGGGGGTTGGGATGATATGCCCATATATAATCAATGCATCCCTGCTGATTGGTGGAATTCTCTCGTGGGGTGTCATGTGGCCTCTCATTGCTGATAGAAAAGGTGATTGGTACGATGCAAAGCTTAAGCCAAGCAGCTTACAGGGCCTTCAAGGCTACAAAGTAAGCCGTTTTTCAACTCCTAAGAGTTTCATTATTATGTGTGCTTTTTTGTGATCAAACAGCTGAATACCGGTTAACCGGAAAGATGCCGTATATGGACAATATCACATCAGATTCTAGTGTTCTTAAGGACAAATATAACTAATGTGATATATCTTTTGAGATATTGCAAGAACTTAGTACTGGTAATCTAATATAGAGTTGCATTATAAAGTAATTGTGATGTCAGGTTAATGGATAGCTTGGGGACCTAGTTAGAATTACAACAACAATGACAACCAAGTTTTGTCCTACTAGGTTGAGTCGCCTATATGAATCAAATGAAGTGATAGTTTCCGACCATAAACTAGGGGACTTAGTTAGAACTACTTATGTAAATTGCGTGAGCGAGATTAAGGGTACTACAACTACTGCCTTAAGTAAAGTGCAGCCAGATTTTGGATTGTGCTGTTTATTTTGTAATTTGGTGATTTTATTATTTGCACAAGTGAATAATAACTTAAATCAGAAGAAATCTTGTTAAATTATGATTGAGCGTGATAATATAGAGACACGGAGACTCATGAACCACCCAGAAAACAACACCAAATGGACATAATTTGATTGATCTGGTTTCAATGTATGAGCTATGATGCAGTGCACCCACCATCTGGTTTTCGTGATCTATGTATAATTTATTCATTTCATTCTCTGAATGATATCGTACACGAAGAACATCTTGCAGCCGATTGATCTCATTAATGTATTCTTTTAACTGCAGGTTTTCATAGCAATAGCAATGATTCTTGGAGATGGTCTATACAACTTTGTTAAGGTTCTTGGCCGCACTATTTTTGGTTTATATACCCAATGCTGCAAAAAAGACTTGGACACAGTCCGTCCAACCAGTGATTCCTCACATGGCTCACCTCCATCAGTCTCATACGATGATAGGCGTAGAACTGAGCTGTTCCTCAAGGACCAGATCCCTTCCTGGTTTGCTATTTGTGGATATGTTAGCATTGCAATAATCTCCATTATCACTCTCCCACACATTTTCCACCAGCTAAAGTGGTACTACATTGTGGTCATCTACATCATTGCACCAGCATTAGCATTTTGCAATGCATACGGTTGTGGACTCACAGACTGGTCCCTTGCATCAACATATGGAAAATTGGCCATCTTCAGTATTGGTGCATGGGCAGGTGCTTCTAATGGTGGGGTTCTTGCTGGTTTGGCAGCATGTGGTGTCATGATGAACATTGTTTCTACAGCATCTGACCTCATGCAGGACTTCAAAACAGGATACATGACATTGGCTTCACCATTGTCCATGTTTGTGAGCCAAGTTATTGGAACTGCCATGGGTTGCGTCATATCTCCTTGTGTCTTCTGGCTTTTCTACAAGGCCTTTGGTGACCTTGGTGTTCCTGGCTCAGAGTACCCTGCACCTTATGCCCTTGTGTACCGCAACATGGCTATATTGGGGGTAGATGGCTTCTCAGCTCTTCCAAACTACTGCCTCATTCTGTGCTGTGTGTTCTTTGTTGGAGCCATAGTCATCAACCTTATCAGAGACTTGGTTGGAGAGAAGTGGGCTAGGTTCATTCCTGTTCCTATGGCCATGGCAATACCCTTTTACATAGGAAGCTACTTTGCCATTGATATGTGTGTCGGAAGCTTGATCTTATTTATTTGGGAGAAGGTTAACAAGGCTAATGCTGATGCATTTGGATCAGCTGTGGCTTCTGGTTTGATCTGTGGGGATGGTATATGGACACTTCCTAGCTCAATTCTGGCCTTGGCAGGAGTGAAGCCTCCTATCTGCATGAAGTTCTTGTCCAGAGGAACAAATGCAAAGGTGGATTCATTGTTAGGATCTTAAGGTCACCTGAATGATTCTGCACATTCTCTATTTCAAAGTACATTTTTTTCCTTTCGGTAGATTATTTCAAAGTACATTTCATTTTACTAGAGATATATATACATTTATTTCAGTATTGTTAAATATTTCTAACTACACTCCTCTTGTCACATCTCATTTAGTTTTATTTTATTTTTTAAATTTTATTTTTTGGTATACTTGTTAGATGTCATTTGTCCGTGAACCTAATTGCAAAATCGATGTTTAGTGCATAGTAGAACGGAGGAAATTCACCGCAAAATGCCACAAAATAACTAAGGATTCTTTCACAAAATATAGTTTAACTATGTAAAAATTAATTGTAAATTGTCAAATTCGATCACAAAAATACCTTGAGGTGAGGTTTTACAATAATGGATTTGAAACTCCCTACACATAGTAAATGGTTCCACATAAATTTTGAGAACAATACATGTCTAAGGAAATTGATCAATGGTGCGTTTACAAATTATTTTCATCGTGTGATAAGTAACCTCCACCACGCATAAGTAGCTCCCTACAAATTTGAAGTCTCATGTTTATTCATCACTTTTCGTACCAAAACTTTCTTCAAATTATTTAGCATAGCTATATGTAAAATAGTCTTTACTTTAACTATCTATTTTGATTAGATAAATGTTATTTATATTTACATTTACAGAAACGTTTTAAGCAACATCTTAAAATGAACTTCTAAAAGTGAATTTTAACCTTCCTAAACTTTAAAACATAATCGAGAGTGATTTCACCTGAGTCTCACTTACCAAAGCAAATGAGAACCTGTAGGAGGGAAAATAAACTGTTCAACTTTTATCATTACTTCACAAGTTCAAATCAAACTAGCGAAAGGTCATAAGGTTCAAACTCAGGTCAGCAAAAAAGATAGGCATATCAGCATATCAACATGTGTGCTGCTAAATTACTTGTTATACTAGCCACACTAGTCATTCTACGAGCTCCTCCAAATCTTTCACAGCCTTGCTTAATGCATGGAGGCACATTTTCTTCACCTATATCACAGAAATTGAGGTACGGAAGCCATATTAGAAAGTAGCAACCATTAATACGACACTGAAAAATAAAAAAGTTTTGTTAACATTGCCTGGTATTCTTTAAGATTAAAGTAAAAGGTTTTTTTTAAAAAAATAAAAATGTAAAATTTGAGTTTCCAATGCATTGAATACATTCAAAACTTCAAAATATTTTCACTTTTGGCTCCCAAAAAGGTGCACTTATAGCAATTGTTAACAAAACTCTAAACCCTAAACCCTAAAACCAAAAAAATATATACGAGTTTTATTATTTGTACTCATAGGATGTAGAACATCGAGCCGACTCACACCTCATCCACCATTGGATGAGATGTGGACCTCATTCAAATAGGGTACACCACCTATTCAATGGTGGATGAGGTGAGTCGGTATGGTGTCCCACATCCTATTAGTACAAATAATATTTTTCTATATATATATATAGTCATACACACAAACGATACAAATCATTCCAGTGTCAGCATCACTAAACCCCTGGATAATTGTGCAATTCAAGAAACATGATGGCATACCCCAAGTTTATCTTCATTTGCTTTATGAAATGGGGGAAGAGTGCGAAATTCCTCGGTCAGACGAATGCACTCTTGTATATTTTCAGGAGAGACAAAATCTAGAGCAACCTTTATGCATGACTGCCGCAACAAAACATTGATAAACAAAAAGGTGAATAACATGGCAATCCAAAAAACAATTAACATGAAAAAGGAGCAGACAACGAAGCACTTTCTTTGCTGATAACACTAGGCATGATTTGAATGACTCGTACAAATAAGTCGCAACATAACATTGAATCAAGACATAAATGAAGATTATATTTAGAATTGGCACACCTTCAAGTTTCTGACTTGATGGGGACAACCGGCAGGTATGAAGACAGCCTCGCCAAGGTTTTGCACAAAAGTCCAAGGTTCAACTCCTGCGGCAGAGTCCTCACATCCATAAACGGGAAGATGATGAAAGTTTATCTAGGCCACAAAATAAATAGAGATGAAGTACTCACCAAATTCTTCCTTGAGCTTCCTTTTATGATGAGAAGACAGATAAAAAACCTGATCATGAATGGGATGAAAAACCTATGCCATAAGAAGAAAAAGATCGAATAATCAAAAACAATCATATGATAAGTTGTAAAGATATTCAAATAAAACTAACATTTGAATTGACTCCAAAATTAACTTCAGTATCATGGAAGACCCAAATTTTATGACAAAATCATTACCAAAAGTTTATTTAAATATATTTTGTTCAAACAGGAAGAAATTTAAGTATGTTGAGATGTTGTCGACTATTGATTAAACAAACCAAAAGGAAGTCGAATAAAACTTTTTGTTTCTCTTAATTTACATAGAACTCAGGTGATTCAGAAAATACAATACAAAAAGTCCTCATTCAATGAAAAATGATAATAACCAAGTAGTTTGAATATTCAGAACCTCACAAAAAATGCAGTTATCAAAACTTTAGCCAATTACCTTTTCCACTTGAGAGCAATGGAGATGCCTGAATTCCTTATAATGCTTTCTAAGGTATTCCTCAAGCTTGGGCACATCTTGTCTCCGGAAGATATCCCAGAGAGCACCTCCATTTTCTTGTCCACCATGCTCATTTCCAGAATCCTCAGGTTGACTAATACAACCCTCATCCTGCTGTAGCACCTCATTTGTCACAGTGAGCGCACAGGAGAAAACAGTATCAGCATTTTTCGCATCCCCAGGATTTTCCTCCTTTGAATCCATCTTTTCTATTTGAGACTCACTACTCAAGGCATATAATTCTGAGTTCATATCTAAATCATCTGATGACCTAACTACCTTGTTTTCACTCCCAACAATTATATTCCCTTCTTCTGGCTTTATAATGTCAGCAATTTCATTTTCCAATGAAATTCCAGGATTTCCTACTAATTTGTCAGTAATGACATGCTCCACATCATCATTTCTTCTCCTAGAAACTGACGAGCCAAAATCTTCATTACCTTCTTCAACTTTAATATCCATAACACTACACCAACTCTCCTTAGCTTCAACACCCACCTCTTTAACATCACACTTACTGAGCTCCTTCTCATCCTCCTTCAGGAGATCTTTCTCACTAGTATCAGTTCCTGCACTTGAAGAATTTAAACTGATATTCTCAGGCAATACTAGAGCACCCACTGGAACCCCAACTTCAGGTGTAAATGAAATTGGTTCCCCATCAGAAGCCACAGCCTCACCACTTTTCTCAAGAACACCATCACCTGGTGGTTTAGCATCTGCAGGCTTTCTGTCAGACCCATCATTTTCCATTTTTGACGAAGCATCTGCTGCAGAAATGTTTTCCTCTAATGTTACATTACATTTCACCACAGAATTATCTTCATGCAGACACCCAAAGAGTTCTCTTTTGTCTTCATCAGCATTCTTTTGTTTCAATGTCTCTATAATGGAGAGATGTTCAAAAGTAAGGGTCACTTCCTCAGTATGCATCAAGATATTCACCTAGACAGCAATAAAATCAGACTATCAATCAAATCTGTGCAGATGTTGAAGACTGGAATTCAAGGGCCGTTTTGGTTTCAAAAATGTTTTCTACTTTGATTTCCAGTTTTCACTAATAATTACAAAAATGCTTCAGGTTCATTTGGTTTCAGGAAATATTTTCCGTATTTAATTCACACTTTCAAAATTAATTACAAAAATGTCACTTTAATTCCTCGTCTTCCCTTGATCCACCTTTGTAATATTGGGCATGTTCTTGGGCTGGGGTTCACAACATTTTCATTATACTTCCTGTGTTTTCAGTTATGAAGCAAAAACTGATAACAAAATTTTATTGTTTTTCACAAAATGCCAAAAATAAGAAATAAAAAGAAAACAATGTGACATTTTAAAAATTTATCATGATAATAAAAAAATAAAAAACAAAAAATATATATTTCGTCAAACCAAACAAACCCTACTTCATTTTCATCCAATTTTCTAGTTTTAGGATTTTGTGAAAGAATCCATTTCCTTTATAGAATACTGAAAGACAAAAAACAAAAACAGTGCGACATTGTATTATCACTAAAAACATACATTTTCTTTAGGCTTAAATATCTTTTAGGTCCCTGAAAAATAAACGAATTTTGTTTTTATCCCTCAAGTATGTTTTGGTTTCAATCCAAACATTTTCAAAACTGCTTGGTTTTAATCCCTACCATTAGTTAGCCTATATTAAATGTAGAGCTTGCTAATAGAAGACCACGTCTTTGATATGGCAGCCAATGATTATATGTTACACATCATAGTTTTATGTGTCAAAATCTTCACCCGATAAGCTATTAAACCAACCCAATAACTCATTTTATAGTAGGACTTTGACTCATGATTTATGATTATGATATAAAAGGTAACATTAATGGCTGTTATGCTATTATACAGGATTGAATAACGTGATTTTCTATTATCAAACTCAATATTTAACTGAGACAAACTATCAACAAAGATTAAAACCAAACAATTTTAGAAATGTTTAGACCGAAACAATATATATATATATATATATATATATATATATATATATATATATTCAAGGATCAAAGCCAAATTTTGCTTATTTTTTGGGGATCAAAAAGATATTTAAGCCTTTTCTTTAGAAAAAACCAGAACAGGAAATTGCATTAACATAAGGCCGTATTTTTGTAATTATTAGCGAAAACAAAAGACAGAAAGCAAAAACAAAAGAAAACTAAACATGCCCTATTGTTCTGGTAAAATATGACAATCAAAATTAATTACTTACAACTCCCACTCTAGATATATACCTAACAACAAAGTCTACTGTATATTTTTTTATTTTTGATAGACAAACAAATTTTTATTAGAAAAGAAAGGAAGAGTATATAAGTGGGATAAGGTATTCGCACAAAGAAATTAAAATGACAAAGTTAAATGCTATGAAGCTAAACCAAACATCAATGCATGCCAATCCCTTTGCATATCAGATAATGACACTCTCAAACAAACCATGAGCAGAATACCAAAGGGAAGCTAAAAAATAACCCTATCCCAAATAAAGTCTACAGTTGAAAAGGAATCATAAAAATTGAGAAATAATAAATGTCCACCACCACACTTATACTATATACTTGCACTAAGTTAAAAGTTGTAAACCAACATGCAAAATATTGTAAACCAAAATACAAAAAGTTGTAAACTAATATGTAAAAAGTTTTTGCATATCTATTTATAACTTTCTACACATTAGTTTACAACTTACACATTAGTTTACAACTTTTTGCATACTAGTTTACAACTTTTTACATACTGGTTTACAACTTTTAACTTGGTGTAAGTGTAGTGGTGGTTGTGTATCACTCCTCTTAAAAATTCTAGCATTCCTTTCCAACCAAATTAGAACATAAACTGAGGAGTGCCACAAGATTTTTGCATCTTTACTAGAGCCAAAAGCTTTGAATTTACTGAGTATGAAATTATGCAAATCCATAGAACAAAACCACGATAAAATATCCGAACAAAGTCCAGTGTAAATTGTAAAACTACTTAGGTATTGATATCTATTATTATCAACAAAATGCAGCTAACATCAACATTTCAGTTTGCATTTAACGCAGTCAACCAATCAAAAATATATACATTGAGGGTGCATTTGATATGGGAGTGTAAATGGGAGAGAATTTCAGGGTTGAGTATCATATGTAAGAAAATTTCATGGATAATGATACTCATCCATGAAATTTTCTCTCCCATTCACACTCCCATACCAAACATACCTTGAATGTTAAGCATTGCTAATAGCCTGCACTCGTACCTCTTCGGTCATACCTGAACAAGGATGAAATTTAACTCGCACTTGTACCTCTTCGTTCATACCTGAACAAGGATGAAATTTGTTTGCACACACAAGAAGAAACTCCGTTACTGATACGCTAAAAGAGACCCAGTAGCATGGTTGCTAAAAGGCAACGGAGTACATTGAAGATCAGTTCAAAACGAACATGATTTGAACAGAGCAAGTATTTTGTTCAAGAACTCATAGTTTTCGATGGGTAAAAGAAAAATTTTACTGAGATGAGAAGAAGAAAAATGCAAGCAGAAAGGCGAACAAGTGATCCTCTTTACAAGAACAAAGTCAAACAAAAGAAAAGACTAACAATGAAGCTTAGGCTTAGCTTTCCAATCTCTTAGCATGTTTGTGGAAAAACTTCCTCGAAAAAGATCATGTGCTTTACATCAGATAGCGGCTAAACGCCTAATCTTATCCCACAAAACTTGCTTGTCTAGAAACTCTGCCATTGAAGGTAGGAGAATTACAATCCAACCAAATGCTTTAGGAACTCACCATAATTGGATCACAGAACTGTTAAAACTTCGTTAAGAAGATAACATTTAGAACAAGGCAGCCCTTAATTCTGTGTGGCAAAGCCATCACCTTTCACTTGAACAACACTTCTGGGAATTTTAGGATCACCAGGGTGTGTCCTCCTTCTACAGCAGTTTTTGCTAGTTCAATTGAAGGTTTTGGCAAAGGCAAGAAGGCGAAAATTCGGTAACATCAGCAAAATATGCAGTACTTTTGTGCATTTGGTTGTTGCAGAATACATGCATCTTCAACGGTGTATCCTTGGTCCCCACCCTTACATTTGTTTTGACACCGGGTTATGTTGTACTTCTCCCTAAACTTCAGCCCATGACCATTTCAAGAGTAGTGTCATCTCTAATGTGCAAAGGAATTAAGCAGCCCTGCTGCATTCCGAGTCTTCCCCTATATTCAAATTATAGGTGGTTGTCACCGTAAGTATAAATTTGAAATGGCTATGATTCTTGACAAAAATTGTTGGAACCGCTACAAATTGCATCGATGATTCTGTCAGTGCTGATAATTCCCCTTACAAGTTTGCAGCAACCTGAGTTGCAAAATAACCAAGTGTGGCGTGACATGACTCAACTTCAAAAAACCTTTTTTCTTACTCTGTCAACGTGACAAGAATAAGGATTAGAAAATACCATATTATCAGTATCTTAGATGATCTCGTATCTAAGTTGATCTTCTAGGATTAATGATGTTAGATATAACATCATTCATGTACCTTTACTCAACGACTTAAGTTTTCGGAAGAGATGATTCATAACATCATGCAAAAACTATATGACCAAATGGTCTAGAATTCGATCATTGCTCCATGTTCTTCTAAATAAAAGTTTCAGCACAAGGTAAGGTTGACATGTACATTATCCACCCTTCAAGCACAACGTGCTCCTGCGTGAAGGACATGTTAGATATAAAACCATTCATGTACCGCTTCTTAATAACTTGAACTTCTAAGAGAAATGGTTCTTGACAAGTAGAACCTATAAGAATTTGTTTCCTTATTTAATTTGGATTAAGAGTCAAGTATTACGATAGTAGTTTTCGTCTTTTGTACCAAAATACATCCCACAAAATCAATTTGTTTCATATTAATTAATCTTTTCTCTCATTTTCTACCTCTCTACCTAAGACTCAATCTCAAACACATAAAATATTAACATCCTCTTCCAAGACTTGTCCTGTCACTGTTATGCTGCAAGGATTCTCGATAATACAGAATTGTCATTCAATATCCTTCGACTCATCTTTTATGTTTACTGTGAGAAATTCTGGTCACGAACCCTAGTCTTTTTCGTAGAACCCCAGTCTTCATCCACAAAAGTTGCTTTCTCTCCCCTTTTTATCTGCTGCAACTGTGGGCATTAGATCTACCCTTGTCTTCATAGTTGTTTACCTCACCATTGCCGCCATTAACTCTGACATGTCACAAAGGACTAGCTCCTAAAGCCACACCATCTTCCAACCTCATGCACCTGCATTTGCTAGACAATAGTTGCACTTGCACCCATATGCCACCTTCGAACCACTTTTCCAGCTTTTGGTGGTCTCATTTGGCTTGTTTTGTTGTTCTCTATGCATACTTAGTTATTTACGCTTTCTCCTCTTATCGTGGCTTGAATTGACATAATTTGCTTGAAAACAATTGAATCGATGCCTTTCTTCATTGTCAATAGCTGTTTGACTTCCTCCATTGCAGGTTTGCTAGGTTTTGGTGCCAATTTACCAATTGTGCTTCATTTCAGCTTTCATTTGTTATTTCTGTTGTTTATCATTGTTTTGTCATTATTTTAGCTGTTGTTTAGCTCTTTTAAATGGTAGCATATCATTGAGAGGAAGAAAGTCAAACTGTAGTCCAAGATGTTCTACCCTCCCTTCATCTCAATCTCATACCTGGGAGTCATGGTGATAAATTGGTTGTGATTCATACCAGCCTCCCATCATGAATCTTAACAATGGTAATTTCTATCTCACTGATGAGCCATGTTGGGAATGAATTCTCCGTGGCTAGGACATACACCGGCCATAGTTTCAATTTCATGGTTTCTGAATCAAAAACATTTTTCCTTCAAAAATTCCCTGCTGTTTTACCAACTTGAGGGTGTTTTCCAGTTCTTTCTGTAAATTCTGTGTTAATTGTTTTCTAATGGAGGGCATTTTATCCCCTCATATTTGTATTATCTTCTTTCTTAATGAAATTTCTTTCTCTATCTTGGAAAAAAAAGGCCTTAAAAGGAGGAAACAACCACCTTTGGACTCGATGCTACAATTGGGGGCACTACTAAGTAACAGCCTTAACCACAAATGCTTATAATGCCTTGCATGATATTAAGGCCACCAACCAATATATAGAAGCAAGGCTCTCTTCCATAAAGAACTTATACAAACCAAATCAGTGTTGTGCCCTGACTATCAAGTTCTGCTTTGTGTTCATATGTTGTTTATATAAATATGGAAATTATTTTCTAACCACAGCTTAATATTACTAAATGCATAACACATACCGCATCTGACATGTCACAATGAAGCTTGGTCACAGAATCTCCACGTCCAAGTTCTTCGGCAAAGCCATATGCTATATATGTCTTTGGCCCCAAGTCAGGTTTCAAAGATGTTTCTGGCAACGTTGTGGCCATGTTAAGAAAACCAGTGCGAGGATGTGTATACTCCTTGTAGGGCAAGGCACTAATAAACTCCAAACCATGGCGCGGTAACTTCTGCTCAAATAAAGTAGACGGGGGCCAATCTTTGAGCTTGAGCATCTCAGGCCAAAAGTCAGAATGATTACGGCCCTCTGAGTACCCCTTGAAAAATTGATGGATATTTATTTCAACCTGTATAGTCACAAGGCTCAATGAAAATATTGCAATTCACCGGTTTAAGGTAAAATGAAGAGAATACGCACACAAGACATTTAAAGGGACTACAGACGGTAGGAAATTCTTACATAAGCATAAAACAAAGGATAAACAATAAAAGATTACTCGGATATTGACCAAATGGAAAGAATGACAACCAACCTAGCTTCACATATAATTTACTTGCATAGCCATAACTAGGCTCCACTCCAAATCTTCTTATATTTCAAACAATGCATGGTTTTATACAAAGACTATTGACATCTAATACATAAACAGTAAATTCCAAATCCAAAGTACCACTTTTCTGAGATAAAAAGAGTTCATACAGAAGCACTTATTTGCTTGAAACAAGCTGCATATATATTTGCCCATGCATTATGAGTAGCTCCAAAATGGACCAAAAATAATCAGGAGCCTCGATTTAAAATCTCAAAAAAAAACAATGAAAAGAAAAGAACACTACCTAACTATAGAAATATCCATCCAAAGATGAAAAACTTGTTTGGAATTAAACACTACCTAAATATAGAAGTATTCATCCAAAGATGACAAATTTATTTGGAATTAATCTTAGCAACCATATACATAATATGTTTGACTAACCTCACACCAATCCAGGCAATCAATTGCTTTTTCTTTCAAATGTTTGGAACCCTGATAAGTTATTTCTCGTAATGCACGCCACATTACCATTGGCTCCCAGCTTAAGCCAGAGGTTAACTCAAGAGCATTCCTAACAATAACTGGTTCTCCCTTAATCCAATGGCCCTGGAAATGTTCCAGATCCCCACATTTAACATTACTCGCCAAAGGACAATACAAAAAGTTGTCACTTGGGTCTTCTCGAGAGGCAGCTTTTCGCAAATTCTTGTTGCTGGAATCAATCTTGTCAAGTGATTTGAGGCAGAAACTACACTGTGCAGAAACTGTGGGCAGAGCATCTAATCTGTGTACTTCGACTAATCTTTTCACTTTTTCCTTTAACTCTCTAATCCAATTTTGTGCAAATATGCACTTCAGCTCAAGATATTGGTGTCCACAGCCATCTCTATCGTTAGGTGGACATGGAATGACACCATTTTTCATTGCCCTCCACACATTACTTGGTCTCAATGCATCATTGGAAATTGGGTCAGGACAAATATCTGGAAGTTCTTCCTTGCATGAGCGCAGATCTCCGTTTTGCAAATGAGCATTCGAAGCATCGACATTATTTTCAACTATTTCCTCTCGTAAGAATATGCCACGAACATCCCGGCAACAAGTAAGGCAAAGATCATATGAACAATTGGGGCAGCTCCTGTGAAAATCAATTATAGAGGTTTTGCAGCTGTTGCTGCACATGATAGCCAATATTAGTAGGTAATTGGCATTAGATACAAACACAGCAATTCATGATCAGTAATGCAAAAAGAATGTGGAAAGAAACCAACCAATAAATGCGTTCATTTTCAAAACAAACAATTTGGTTTAATTCTACATCTGAAAGTGATATCCCTGCCATCAAATCAAATAGATCAAATTAACGGAGATAATGAAATTGCATGAAAGATAACAATCAGTTTCATTCTGTAGGTTAAAAACATAAAACATTTGCTTGTGCAAGTATACATTCAAACTCCCCAGTCTCGACAGATAACTTGGCAATTCACAGTACAAGTAATTCAGAGTTAAAACGTTATTATAAACCATGGTTATCAGGTTCACAACATTAAGGGTACATCATACTCAGTTTAACAGTGCCAAATATGTAGTGCATGCATTACACTCAGCTCTTATCTTATTTGGTTTTGTGATATGTTTTAATATTTTAATTGGTATGCAGAATAGGAACAAGAACATAACTTTTTTTTGAGAAAGGAAAAAAGGAAAGAGTACATCAGGAGTAGACTTCTTTGATGCTGATTGAATTATTGAAGGATTTGAACTATATACATACATATATGCACAGGGAGAGTTTGTAATTGATTTTTTTTTTTTTATAAATTTGCAAGTTAAATTACTATTCCTTTCAGACAAATAATAAAATAGGCTCAAAGATTAGGGTCTAAAGAGTTCAATTAGACCATTTTAATTTTATTTCAAAACCAAGGTGTATGACCACAGGTGCAACTCCCACTTATTAAACTTTTATTTTCCCACTCTGAAACTTCAATGCTTCATCTGCCAGCAGCCATGGGAGATGGCTCAGCTCAATTCAAGCAACACAATAAACTAGTTTCTTTCCAAACTCAGAGCTAGTCTCTTCGGTGCATTTCTTTGGGGGAATCCAGATCATGCACTTGCAACAAACTAGAAAGCCAATGTACCATGGTTCTGAGATACATAACCCAGAATGCAGTGTTTTTTCTTTTTTTTTTTGGGGGTCTGGGGAAGTGAATTTGGTAACTGGTGCAAACCTGTACATGAAACGCAATGAATTTCATTAAATATGACAATATCCAAAACCCATCCTAACAATGATCTCTTACATCAATCATCACATGACCAATAATTAATAAAATCTGATACTGGTCTTTACTTTATAACACACCTGTTTAAACAAAGGCTTAGATCAGCATGCTGTTTTTGTCAAAATGTAACAAGAACCCAGATATTTAATCACAGAAAGTGGGAATAACTCCACTGAAATAGCAAAAGAGAACCCCCTCACTCTAAGTTACAGTAACACAAAATAAAAAGAACAAAAAAAGTGACAGAGACAATGCATACTCTTCAAGGGGTCTGCTCACTCCCAGCCCAAAGGCCCCAAATCCTAGTCAATAATTACCTACAATATCTCTATGTCCTCTGCACATTAATCCCCACTGACCCATAAATAAATTCTCCTCCTCAGCCCTCACCCATTTTCCAGTGCCTAATTGACTGTCCGTTATGCTCCAGGTCATTATCTTGAATTTTCCCGTCTTGCACTTATAATACTCATGGGCAATTCCACAGCCTCCCTTTCTACGCCTCCTAACATTAACCTCAATACCAGGGGTTCATCACTCTACTGCTAGTACCATATACAATTATTGCATACCTTTAATTTTTGCTTCCATCTCCATTTCCAGCTGCTGTTCATGATTAAATTGATCCAGGAAAGGATATAATGCTTGCACCAAAAGCTTTATATGCTGAATCTTTTCATCTTGGTCTAGAGGCACTCCTGAATCTCCAGAATCCTAAAGTGCATAGTTAATCAATCACGCATTACTTATTGCCCACCATAAGGAAAAAAAATAGTAAATGAGGACACTGTGTGTCCATTTTGTAAGTACTAACCTCATGCACATCATTTCTACGTAAACATGCCTTGCAATTACAATTGCCTCGACAGCATGGACAAGATTCTGCTATTGCCTTCTTAGACATCTGTGGATACCTATATTAAATGAAAGGGCCATATTTCAGGGAAAGGAAGGAGAAAGTGAATGCCACCTTATCAATCAGAGAAAAAATACAATGAGAAATGGGAAATCCTGATTACACTCATTTGAAAACATTAACATGAACACGAAGAAGCTTCTGGCACACTTCAGTGCAAGACACAACAGTCAGAAAAGGCCAAAATTTACGTTTAAGTTGTTAAGCTGACATTTTTCTTGTACAAAAAAGCCTCCAAATTTAACGACATATGACTTTATTGCTAATCCCATAGAAAAATTCATTTACATAAGATGGCATAAAAACCTCACTCCAAGTTGCCACAATTAATTCACAAAAACACAGTTCCAAGTTGAATGGTCTAGAACAAAACAACCACCAAAGCATTTTCTCACTATATGGGGTTGACTACTCAGATGACACGACACCCACTGTAATCTTACCTAAGGGAACATGAATGGTTTAAAACAGAGCACATAGTTCAAAGAAGCATTGTGATATCCCCAAAGAGACACAACCAGAGAACATATTGTATAGCAAGCCAGTATAATATCACCATCTTCCAGAAACCTAGACATACTTTCGTTGATACTGGATTTCCCATCTAGACATACTTTCGTTGGCACTTTGGCTGTGCCTTTCCACAGAAAAATAATTCTGAAGTTTGTGTAATTTGCTTGGATAAGCTTATGGAAAAAGCACAACAGAAAGTAATCAGTTTTCTTTCTTCCCCATTTCTTTTTTTCGGGGGGTCAAGGAAGCTACCCTTTTTCTTTTTCTTTTTTTTTTTTTTGGTTACAAGGAAGCTATCCTTTGCTTCCGCATTTAAGAGTATTATCTTTAGAGGTTTATATAAATATATCAATAAACACACTGACAATTACCAAAAAGCAAAAAAGTATAAACCCCTCAAGTAGGTCCCTTGAAACAACAATATCCAGACAAATTCAAATCTAAACAATGAATACCCGACACAGCATTAAAAAATGCCAGTCAAATTAATCATTTTGTTTAAGACTTTAGTCAAAAATAAACAAACAGAAAAGACAAACAAAAATAAGACAAACAAACAGACAGAGATAAACGGATATCAAAACGAAAAAGCGTTGAAGAAGAGAGTGATATACCATCTCCTTATACACGTAGGACAGTAGCGTTTGGTGGTGCACTTCTGACAGCGAACAACCCTCCAATCACTCTTGAAGCACTGATGACACATCTGAGATCCAGACACCACAACACTTCTTCCCTCTCCATTCTTGGACCCTCTCACCTCCCTCAAGGTTTCATCACTATCACCATCACCATCATAAACAACTAACTGAAGCATTCTCTTATTCCTCTCTCTGCTCCTAGTTTTCCTATCCATTCTTCCTTCACACGCCTCTTCCCCATCTTCTCCTTCTTCTTCCACCTTCACTTTCAAATTCTTCTTATTCTTCTTAAGAACCTCCTTTTTGGTGCTTCCAGTTCCACCACCAAGCTTGGACCTCTTCCTAGGAACAAGCTCTTCTTCTTTGGAACCTTCTAGAACCCTAATAGAACTGCTCCTCCTCCTTTTACCCAAAACCGAAACCCTGATCTTGTCTTCTTCAATTGCACCACGGGCATTGTTGGAAATGGAATTGTTCACCCGCCTCCTATTCTTCTTATTGGGAAGAAACTCTTCTTCTTCTTGAAGAACCTTCTTAGAAGAGTCCTTCCTCCCCTTTTGAACCAGATTCAAAACCCTTCCTTTTCTACCTTTAACAGCAGCACGGGCCTTGTTGTTGGGTTTTTTGGAACTGTTCACACTCCGACTCTTCTTCTTCTTCTGGGGAACAACTTCTTCTTCATCATCATCATCATCATCGTTGTTTGATGATGATGATTCCGAATCTTCTTCTTCTTGAGCGCTGTTGTGTTTGGTTGTTGTTGTTATGGTGGTGGTGGTGGTGGTGTTGTTCTTGGTGGCTTTGAGAACAGAATAGATGAAATGGTGCTCGCAGTAGACTTGGTCTTGGATACGCCAATGGGAGCACTGCCACTTCTTGCCGTCATTACGGATGCACCGGAGATCGTCCGGTGGTTCCAATGCCGGTGGGGCTCTGCGTCTGTCGTCCGCCATGGGTGCTGGTCGGAGCTGTGTTGTGTCGTTTGGAAGTGTTGGACAGGGACCACTGAGTACTGACCAGTAATATATAGATGGATGGATGGCAAATGTTTTTTTTCTCTTTACACGAGTCAGTCACATCGAATCGAATTCAAATATTTATTAGGGCGCGTTTGATTTTATAAAATATTTTTTAACCAGTTTGCTTATTTTTTAAATTTTATGAAGAAAATAAAAAAAAAATTAAACTTTATAGCTTTTATGCATTTCTAATATATTAAAATTTCTCAAAATTGAATCAAAATAATGCGTTTATATTTTTCATTATAATAAGGAAATATATTTCATTTCAACATGTAACACTTTAGAGTCGATTTGCTTCATCTTCTAGTAGAATTACTTTTGAAATAATTAAATTAAAAAAAATTACTTTTAGAGAAATTATTTTAGGCTATGTTTGGTTAGAGGATAAAAAAATTGAGTAAATTTTTCATGATTGAATTTTATGTATAATTTTACACATGAAATTCAATGATATAAAATTTACCATCATTTTTATCCTTCAACCAAATGTACCCTTAAAAGAATTAATTTGCTTTTGGTTTGAGTATATCAGAAGTACTTTTCTTAAAATGAAAAATATCTTAAGAATACTTCTCCTAAAAGCAATTTCAATTACTTGAAAAATACTTAGTTGAATGAAAAAACTTACCACACACACTATGGGTCCATTTGGTTTACCTTTTGGAAGAATCACTTTTGAAATAATTAAGTTTAAAAAATTACTTTTAGATAAATTATTGTTAACATAATTTATTTATGTTGAATTTTAGTATATCAAAAGAAAGTTTAACATAATCATTTTTTGTTTGTATAAAAAAAATATAAAAATTACTTTTAATTATTAATGTGATAGTAACGATAAGATTTTATCTCAAAAGTATTTTTCTTAGAATCAAAAGTATTATTGATTCGCTTTCACTAAAAGTACATTTTCCTACCTTAAAATGACATTTGATGAGCATATATCTAAACCAAACATTTTTTAATTCTTCACTTTTCATTTTTTTTTCATTTAAATAGAAATCCTTTGAAGTGTATTCAAACAAGCACCGAGTATTGCACATTTTTATTCCCATTCCACTAGAAGTATTTCTGGGCTTGCAAACCAAATAGGCACTTACTAATTCCAAATTACTTCTATTGATAAGTTTGTAAATTTATTAATAGATCTCACACTTTGAAATTTAAAAGACAAAAAACACACAGTGAAAACTTATCTATTAGAAAAAACTCTTTTAAAAATGATTGTTTCCTACAAGTTCCAAATAGTGTATCCAACGTAGGAACTCAAGTTGGTTCTTTTTTTGGGTCCTACCAATGACACATCATCAAAATGTTATAAAAAGTAAATAAGGACTAAGAGTGGCTTTCTCCTCTCCAATAGTAAGGACTAACTTTGGTATCCATCTGGGTTCCACATAGGTTTTTTAAATTAAAAAAGAAAAATTAATGTTTTTATTAAATATTTATTTTAATGTCTTGTATTATGTAATTTTATTTCTAGTTTTAAATAAAAACTTTTAAATGTTTTAATTTAAATAAATTATAAGTAAATTAAATTGAAATAAATATTATGTAAATTTTTTAAAAAATTAAAATGCAAAAAAATTTAAACAATGGTCACATTAGGAAACGGGAGAGAAATTGATACACTAAAAGGTAATTGAGAAAAAAAATATTTAAATCCATTTTTTGTGAAATAAAATATGACTACAATTTTATTTTAGTGAACAAGATAAATATAATTATATATGGAAAACTTGAGAAGTATTCCAATAGAGTTATGAGAATAGAAGTGAGAACGAATGATATATATAGAGTAAAAAAAATCATTGTTGCAATCAAATGGGTCTTTTAGTTTGCTTTTTAATATAAACGACTCTTTTAGTTCTTTTTAATTCAACTGGTCTTTCAATTTTTCTTTTTTGTATAAATTACTACCATATTGACACATGGCATGCTTGCATTGCCCCATCTTTGGTCCCTGTTGAAAGGGCCTCGCATGCTTTAGGATGAGAGTCGTGTTTTTCCTCCATTTGCTCTAACGCGCTGTTCCCAGTCCCTCCACTGTTCTTGTAAGGACATGAAATTGTGACAAATGGAGGTGCTCTAAACACACATTTAACATGAAATTAGATAAGATACTATTATTTTAATGTCTAAAAATTGGTGTCTATTGAGATACTCAAATTTTTGTTATTGGATATGATGCATTAATAAAGATCATCATCATATCCAATGATGATAAAGAGACATTCACTAATATGTATTCCAATGGATAAGTGAGGGCCTTCTTCTAATACACTATGCATACATTATTTTAAATCAAATTTATATGGACAAATGAAAAAACTAAACACACAAGTAATATTGCTAGCAATTGAGATTAATGTCAACCGAACTGGAAAAAAATAAAAAACACAGGTAAGAAGGAACTTTCACTTTGTTGGTTTCAATTGAAATAAAACATTTTGGAACAAGTTCCACATTGCCATGATTGCAATAGGAAAAGGAGGCCTAGGCTATATATATGGATCTAATTCCTTTGTTTTGACTTGTATCAATTGGAAATACTTTAAACTTATATTTGATTTTTTTCTTTTCTCTATACTCTCGTCTCAAAGGGTTGTAAGATGTAAGTTAGATTCTTATTTTGGGAAGTGTTGGTGTACTTGAGCCCTAGGGAATATGAGAAAGAAGTCCACGTGTAGTAAACTTTCCACATAATGCTATTCAATACTTGTTTGGTAGTGGCCATATTTTTTTTTAATAATTTTAGAGTTTTTCACATTAATTATTGAATTATGTTTGTTTTCTTTTTTATTTTTATATGTTTAAAGTTAGCTCTCAATAGAAGAAATGGCGCATTTTTTTTCGAGCACACTTAATAGCCTAACGTGTTTTAAGATACTGGTCTCTCTATATTCACAACCAGGAGAGAAAGAGTCTCAAGCAAAATCAAATTTCACAACAAACCTATAAGGGGAAATTTGGTTCGCAAAATGTTTTTTTTATTCCTAGTAGGGGTGTACAATGAATGAATTAGGTCAGGTTGGACAAAACCTAAGCTCGGCTCCATTTTTACATTAAGTCAATTTTTGAAACCCGAACTCGACCCGATAATGACCTGACTATGTCCCAGGTTATACTAGGTCAGTCCAATATTTAAACAATATATAGGAATTTGAATATTGTACATAGTAAAGTTATAAAATTTTACAAGAAAGAAATAATTTTAGAGATATTTTACGATATAGGGCTCAAAATAAACCATATCAATGTAGAAATAACATCAAGTTATGTAAAATATATTAATTAAACTTTAAAATTTTATAAATTTTCATAAATTATTATAAAAATATATATCTCTTAAGGAGTTATTTGACTTCCGATCGGGTCGGGACAACCCAACATATAACCCAAACATGGCCTGAAAAATGTACCGGGTCAAATTTCAAGGCTTAAACCCGTTCCAACGAGCTTTGGGCCCGGCCGGGTTGGTGAGTCAAGACAGGTTATGAACATCCTAACTCCTATGAATAAGATTGTTAGGAATAACTTTCATAGGAATACAATATAGAGGTGTTTGGTATGCAAACCCACTACGAACTGGCATTCCCAAGAATAGGTATGGCAGCAATTCAGTGATGGTCTAGTAGAGGTCCAGCAGAGGTCTGACGACTATCTTGTGATGATTCGGCAAAGGTCCAACGAAGGTCTAATAGTGGTATGACTTGGGGCAATTTAATTTTTTCATTTTCCAAAACATTCCCTTCCTATGAGAATCCAACATTCTCTCATAGTATAGATTGGAATGAAAATGAGGTATTTTCATTCTCGAGAATGAAATTTTACTAGAAATACTTTTTCTATCCGTGAATTAAACATTGGATCGTTGCGTTCCCCCTCAGATTCCCAAGAATATAAAAACATTATGCAAATCAAATGCTCCCATAGTATGAGGAAAATACTCCTATTAATTTTTTTTTATGGTGTTTTAGTTGAGAGTAAAAATGAGGTGTAAATTTTCAATAGTTAAGATTGATGATAATTTTATACGTAAAATTTATTTATGAAAAGTTTCTCCCCAAATTTACCCCTCTATTAGACATGCCCATGGGATTAAAAAATTTAAACTAATATTTTAGAAATAGACTAAAAGAAGGCATACTGGGTGTGTATTATTGAAGAGTAAAAAATGAGGGGAATTTTAATTGTCTCAACAATCACGCCCACACGATTAAAGAAATTAAGCTGCACTCCAAATTTGACCTTTTAAAATTTCAGTATTGGATAAATTGATTATTTAAAGAAAAGAAATATGTTGTATGAGAGAATCAATTCTGTAAATAATATAGATATCGATGATGGAAAAAAAGATGTTCAGATCTTACTCTATAATATGTTTAAATTGAATTGTCATATTTCTCTAGAAGACGAAGGCAATGACAGAGAACATGGCGCTGCTTGATGAATTTCAAAATAAAAAAAGATAAAAAAGTGAACATTGAGATATCCTAGGCATTTTTTGGCTTCCAAAACATTCCCCCATGCGAATGAATCTTCAATTCTCACTCTGTCGGTTTTATGACACACGGGTTCCAAGAGGAAGCTCACGTTTTTGGTGCCTACAAAGAAATAATATACTACTGTTGACCCAAAAAAAAGGAAAAATTAATATAGCAAAGAGCCAAGACTAATCAGAATGTTCTTCTTTCAATTTCGTCCAAAGATTTTATCAAGGTTCCGATTGAATAATACTAGTTAAAGCTTTTAAAAAAAATATAAATTAAAATTTATATCTTTGATTTTTTGGATTTTTTAGTTATATAATTTCTTAATTTAAAAAAATTATTCTTAGTATTTCTCAGAAAGTGAAAAACATCAATTTCTTTACAAAGACTTTTTAAAATACCTAAAACAAACATTATTATTATAATAATAATATTATTATTATTATATATTTACATATAAAATAACTTATTCTAAAAAAAATTTAAAAAGTTTTCCGATATAAAGATTAAATAAGCGACTTATTCAAAGGAATCTAAATAATTGCTTTGTATGTTTATACTCATTACACTGAACTTTTAAATATGTATCAGTATGCTGGTTTATCATTATTATCTATACGTGACTTCTCTTAGAGAGGATGGTGTGCTTGCAGCAATTAACGGAATTTATCTTGACTAATCTCAACTCTCACGAGAATGAATTTTGAAGCATGGTTAGGGCTTCAACTTAAAGGAGACCAGAATTTGTTCAGTTTCTTTGGAGATCCCATTTCCTATGTGTATTTTGATATATTTTTATGGCTTTCTATTGTGCTTGTGTGCCACTATTGTTTGACTCATCATTATGTGTATGTCCGCATCTATTTTTCAAATTGTTTGAGCTATATCTTATTAAAAAAAGGATAGTTTGTTTTCATTGTTATTTTCGGATTTTTGTTTTGCTTATTATTTCATAGGATAGTTTGTTTTGTTGTGTATTAAGGTGGGTGAAGAGGAAAAACAATGCAACCTCTTCCCGTTTTCATATGGTTAATTTAAGGGTTGTTTAGATAGTATAACTTATAACTTTTTAGAAGTTAAATGTTGTATTTTTATTTTTTTACCTGTTTAGCTAAACAACTTATCACTTCTCTATATGTTATTCTTAATATGTTTTGAAAAGTTAAAATATCTAACATTTTAAGAAATGCTTTCTAAAATATTAAAAATAAACACTTTTATTATTATATAGTCAAATATAAAATAATTTATTCACAAATTACTTTTTAAAAATTATTTTTTATAAGTGTTTAAATGAGTTTTTTATCCAAATGGGACCTAAGTTCTTATTACTAAATGCTTCAATTTAAATTTAGAATATGCAGAGTAGACAGTCATTGTACCTTTATTTATTCAAGTCATTTTTTCAAATCACAATTATTTTTTAAAATTTTATTATTTGAAAATTACTCTTAGAACATGAATATGTACTATACATTATAAAGAAGATCAATTATATCAAAACAAAATATATAACAACACAATATATATACAATATAGTTCAAGAAAAGTTTTCAACAATTCTTATGATAACATGTAACCTAATTGTCGGATCCACATAAATGTACAGTATAGACATATATGATCTATCTATCATCATTTTCATTCCAATATTGTTATTTAGTTTCTTATACTTCTAAGTTTTAGCCAATGTGTTTTGCTATTTGGCAGATTTTAGACAATAAAATTCTTTTTGGAATTAAAATTCAGGCGGTTAATTGGTTTCAAATGAACCAGTTAAATTTCATTTATTCAAAGAATTAAATACTTAATGTTTCTTTAATAACCTGATAAGTCATTCGAATGGTGATGTACAACATAGTCGTCGAGCACGAATAAATATGTGCCGGGCAACACAAAAGACACTTACTAGTGTTTATATAAACTTGAAAAAGTTAATTTTCATATGAAATTTTAAGAGCGTGTTTGGTCTGATCATTTTCCATTTTTATTTTCAATAAAAATGAAAAATGAGCATGAAAATACATTTGGCTCAGTTTTTCAAAAAATATTTTCATGAAAATATTTCTTAAACGCCCACAAAAATGAAAATGCCAATTCTTAGTTGTTAGCAAACTAAAAACAGTGAAAACGCGATGACATCACCGTAATATTGATGATGTTGTTTTTTTTTTCTTTTCTCTTGCAACTATCACAAAAACCAATCGCACGTGATGTGCCGCCATGGTAAACAAGGATACCATGCTAGTGGTAGAGAATAGAGACGTGCAGTTGTGGTGTGGTCTCGGTAGCGGTGAGTGGAGGAGTCCTGGACACAAAAACAAAAAGGCATCATAAAATAACTGTGGTTTTGCATAAATCAAACTACAAGTTACATTTTTTTTGAAAAAAGGCAGAGGCAGAGTGAGAAGGGTCAGTCTCGGCCACATACTTCCATAAACGGCCATCGATCTCCTCACAGGAAATGAATCTGACGGTTTATTCTGTAGGCCTGGTGGTGGGTTGAAGAACGGGTGTGGTTTCAAGGAGGGGGAGGAGGAGGCCAAATTGGCATTGATGCGCAGCGTTTCGCGCACCAGGATGTCCTGGGATGAAAACGCAATGGTGGTGGTGGTGCTAGTGGCCGATTGCTTCAGGTTCAAATTCATGGGAGCCATCAATTCATACACACACACACTCCTGATAATTCACATCTCAAATCCAAAACCTTTCCCTTTTCCTGAGGCTTCTTCCTTCTGCTAATCTGTTGTCTCTCAGTCACAAGTGATGTGGCTCTCATTAATCAACTCAACGGAGTGGTGTGAACTCGATGGCGATGAGTGGAGGGGTGTAGACACAAAAACAAAAACCACCCTAATTAAACGTATTTTTATTGTTTTCATTTTCAGAAAATAAAATCTATTTAATACCAAATGTATTTTCACATTTTAAAAATTTAAAAATAATTTTTTTTAAAAAATAAAAAAATATTTTTACAAACTAAATATACTCTAATTTTTTCAAACAAGTGCCCTAATTTGTCGATAAGAGTCTTCGTGATAAGTTTATTTTAATGAATATTATTTAAAATCAATAAAAATTTATTTTAGTCCTTAAAACTATATACATAGCACTCCAATGTCTCAAATTAAATAATTTTCAATTGAGTTTTGGTAATAAGCATTCTAAAGGCACTCTCCAAGGATCTCAAAGTGGAATTTATTTTTTTTTAAAAATAAAATTTTTAAGTTTTCAGCGTATTAAAATTATGCTAAAAACTTCTAAATCTTTCTATTTTTGATTATTTAAAGAAAGCTTTAAGGACACTACTTAGCAAAATTATTTTCAATTTAATTATGAAATTATAAAAAATTATTTAAATTAGTCTATAAAATAATGTTCGTGTGGACTAATCTGAAATTTTTTGCAATTTCAGGAAGTAAATTTGATAATTCTTTAAGTCCAATGACTAAAGTAAAATACGCATGTATTTTTTATGATCAAAATAAATTTTTACTACATTTAAAATATATCTGAATGAATTAAAAATAAAGGTCTCACAAATATAATTTTTAAATAATTAACAATAATTGACACAAGCAATCCTCAAACCTTTTCATTTGTTGAAGAACTCTACGCGGTGGTTAATTTAAAAATGATTGTAACAATACATTTTAAATTAATTTTTAGATGTCACGTTATAATATTTTTATAATCTAAACTTTGGTCGTGAATTTTTTTGCCTAAATAATATGGATGATAAAGAATTTTTAACGCAATTTTTAATCTTAAATTTATGAAAAATTTACTCGATCTTATACCTATTTTCTCTCAACATTCAATTATAGTATAGTTTTTATTAAATTTATATAATATGTGATCTATAATATTAATTAAAAATAATATTTTTATAAGAAAATTTTACTCACTTTCTTTCTACCTTACTATTAACCTATCATAATTTTCTTTTTGATAAGTCAATTTTCTATTCTTTTCAAAGTTAACTTATCAATTTTTAATTTTTAATATGGTGGTTTAATTTAACAATTCTTCATATATGAGATTATAAAAAAATTTATATGAATATGATGTTTTACTTATCTTATTATTGACAAAATTTAATTTAAAAAATAACAATTTATTATGTAAATCTTGCCATTCACAAGGTTTGATTTAAAAATAATATTTTATTATTAAAATATTATTATTGATAAGATTTAATTTAAATAAATTATATTTTATTATTTAAATTTTATTATTAATGAGATTTATCTTTTAAAATATTATATTTTTATAAATAATCATAAAAATTTATATTGTGATAAATTTTGAACGTAAATTTCATATAAAAATAGTTAATTTAGGTATTATATTATGTTTAATGACTTTCGTGATATATAAAAAAAGTAAAGTTAATGCTGAGTCTTTTCTAATTTTCTTTGGTGATGTGAGTCTTTTCTAATTAATGAACTGTCCAATACCAGCTGATAAAAAAATAGTAATTTTTAGAAAAATCCAAATTTCCACCCGATGGACCAATAACAAGACAACTAGTCGTAATCGTAATAAAATAGAAACCTTGGAAACCCCAACAGAAGCCGACATAACTTTCCAGCTTCCGAAAAATCTCAGTGGCCAATAACTAATGATGCTTTGTCCCTTTTTTCTGCCTTTTGTTGCCACACTTTATGCTTCTTGTTAGTCATTAGCATATGGTCAGTTGCAGCAAATATTAACTCACTATTCATGAGACATAATATTTTGTATTAGATATAATAATATAAGTTTATATTATATCTTATATTCTTATATATTATTTAGTATAAATAATATATTATAATTCTCTTATATATTAATAAATATTAAATAAAAATAAAAATTTAAAATAAATAATATATAATATATAAAAGTAAGTATTAATAATAAAAATATTTTGATTTAATATTTATTTAAAGATTTAAATTTAAATAATTATAATTAAAAATAGAAAATATTTAAAATATTAAAAGAGTTATTTAATTTTTAAATATTTTATTGAAATAATAAATAATTATAAAATATAGACATGAATAATAATTTTTAAAATAAATTAAATTTTAGTTAATAAATATTTAAATAAATATGATATTTAAAATTATATTTAATTCATTAATAAAAAATTAGAATTATTTATAAATAAAGGATAATATTATAAAATATAAAATATAACATCTTATATAATATTACACCCAACACTATATAATATTAAAAGTTTATCAGATCTTATATCATCAAGTCCTATATTATCCAATCTTATACTATCAGTCCTTATTCTATTCAACGTGGCAAATGAGTCCTGAGTTAATCTACATCTCATTCATCATTTGATGAGATATGAACTTTATTTAAATAGGATCTACATCTCAACTAATAGATGTGAGTCGACATGGTGTCCCATAACTTGTGAGTACAAATAATATTTTTTTAATTTATTTGAGTGTTTATATAATTTTTTTTGAAATATAATTATAAATAAATTATTTTATATTTAAAATATATAGTAATAAAAATACTTATTGAGTGTGTCAAAAATATTTTTATTTCTAAAAAATAATAAAGATAATTTTTAAGAAGTAATAAAATGTAAAATCAAACAAAAACAAAAAGTTAAAAATATAAAAAAAATTAGAAAAAGTGATAAGCAGTCTTATATTAAGGGAGGGGCAGAACGAGACACACAGAACGAGACGGCAGAAGGGAGCATGATGGAAGAGCAGGCAATAAAAGAGCTGCAGAAGCTTGAAACCCAATATCCAAATCAGTATGAGTCTCTCAAGAATGAGCTCCGGTCTTTCATCATTCAGCTCCAATCCGAGAACCATGACTCTCAGCAAATGCTTCCAGAAAACATTCACTTTGATACACAAGGCTTGTTTACTTCATCTCATTTTTTTCCATAACCAATTTCCATACCCTTTTAAAAGTGACTTTTTGTTTTTCAAATAACTTTTGATAAAAAGATAGTTTCTTGAAATAATCTGGTACATGTTCTTATTTTTTGTTATGCTAATAGATGGTGATGTTTCATGTGAAGCAGAATCCAACTGCTTGGAGCAAAGGAAGAAGAGTAACTATGGTTTGGAACATGGCTTGGCAGACAAAGTGGCAAAAGAGGGGAAGATTGATGAAGGGTGTGTGCTGGAATCCCCAAGGACTGTTATTGTGAAGCATTACTCAAGAATGAAGAACAAGAGAAGAGACAGGGTAGATTTGGTTCTTGAGAGGGCACAAGCTTGTCTGAAAAAGATAAAGCATTTGAAGGCATCACTCTCATCTCCATCCTGAAAAATTGACTGTAAAGGGCATATATATGCTATGCTAGTATAGTCCAAACTACTTCCTGTTGAAAGGTAACCTGCTATTGCTACTATGCCATGGTGGTAAATTTTTGGTTTTGATGGATTATTGGCCTCATTTTGGTGCTCTTGTAATGGGAGGGTGAGAGCATAGTAGTGATGGTTTGTCCAGCAGTAGTATTTTGGTGTTTGTATACGTGAGAATGAAAAAGCGTTTTGCTCACCAATATCTTAAAGCAATCTAGAAAAAGAAAAAAGTTGTAAAAAGTTTTAGTAAATTCTGTGTATTGAAAATTTAAAAATTTATTTACTTAATATAAAATTTTTCATTCTTAATTTCTTAATCAGTACGTTGAGAATGCTTGTTAAATAAATTTTAATAATAATATAGATTGAGTTTTATGGGTGTTGTGACACTTATTAGCTATTAATTTTTTATAATTTTAAACTGCTGATATATTGTTGTATAAAATGTTCACTTGAGCCTCTATTAACATCACTGTCCTTTCTTCCAGCTGTTTTGGCTTTTTGTCAGGCTATAAAGCTGTCAATTTTTTTAGTCCACGCTTCTGGTCCTTGTGAGAAAGGTGCAATCGTGGGTGGGGGAATAAAACAATAGGGTCCATATCTATGTTGCAGTATCCTCGATGAAAAAATCTCTATCACATTCTTTTCTCTTTTTGGATAGACAAAGTTGAATTTTTAAGTGTCGGAAGGGGCAAAATTTGCCTCCAATTAATTAACTATTCAAGTGCTGGGCAATGACCATGCACCTTTTAAATATAAAAATAAATTTATGTTCCTCTTCCTGATAGTGATATTGATACCGTTCAAAATAGCTGATTGCTCATGATAACACTCTTTGCAATAATTGGATTATTATGGCGATCGTATTTGCATGTTAAAACACTAAACATTAATTTTTACAATGTTTTGCCGGAGTACTAAGTAGATATCGACATGAAATATTGTATAAGATTGAATATTAAGTGATAAAAATCTGGCAAAAGAATAAATTCAATGTTAATATTGCATTGAATGAATAGACATTTTAGATGATATAAAATTATAAATTATAATTACAAATGAATTACATTTGAGAAAAAAAAATTATCTATTGTGAATAAAGGAAGAGCAATCGACCTCTTAGTTTTAAGAAACTCGAGACTTTTATGGAACAAAGTTTTGAGTTCTAGTTCTGGATGATTAAAAAAGGCAAAAACTTAGCATCGAAAGAACTATTCTTTCTGGCCCAGGTCCAGTCAAGCTAGTTGAAGGCCACTAGCTTGGGTTCCAGAGAGGTCTTCTGGAATGTGACTGTTAGGATATTATTGATGGGTTTGAGTCTAGTGAGTTGGACCTATCTTTCATTGCCTTGATAATGAATAGGGTCTTCGATATTGCCTTTAAAGTTTCTTTATTTCAAGGCCCAACAAGTTTCCAAGGCTTGTAATGCTGTGGCAGATACATTGGCCCATCTAGTCAGAGATAGAGTAGATCAAATTTTGATTAATGAAATTCCATCATGTATCTAGGCCGATAATCATTATTGTATGTTTGCCTATATAATATGCAGGAATTAAATATTGCAAGTAGCATCTATTTGTGAAAATGACATACTTCTTTTTGGAACAATTGGATTGAAGAACAAGATGAGTGAAAATTAGTCACCTCAAGGCTTTGTGAATGATCAAACTTGCCGTAAAGTTGGCCTAATGGTTTCACAACACCATAACAGAAATCCCCAAGCACTAGATATTAGGGACAGATCCATTCAGTCAAGGTTCGAGCATATCTTGCAGTTCCATATTAAGTTGGACCATTTATTAAAATAAAAATTATGTGAAATTTCATATTATATTTATGTATTATTGTACCTCCACAACCTAGATTTTTTGAATTTGTCATTGCTAGATTGTCACATAATGCATGAAGAATAGTCTCATCCAATCTATTGCTGGAAAAAACATGACTAATTCTCTTGAGGTGTAGAGTTCTTAGACGTCGATTTTTCTGCTAGTTATGAGATCCATACATACCACCAAAAATTGAATATTTGACAAAATGTTTAAGAAACACAATTAACTACCAACTATACTAGGCATGGTGGTTAGTAGTCTCATGCAGTCATAAACAGTATTTCATACCTTTTAAGTTAATTTTCTTGCTTGAATTTTTATTTTTTTGGAATGAAATTCAATTTTTCTTTAGTTAAAATAAAATAAGTTAGTTTGACTAAAAATTAAATATTAATCAATAGATTAAAAAGTTTATTAGTCAATATGTTATCTAATCAACATGTGACTGTTAATGTCACACGAAAAGCCAAAAAAAAAAAAAGGGGCTCCCTTTGAAGATATTTTTATCCAGTTCTTTAAATTCATTGAGAGCATTCTCATTTTTCCAAATTTAGCTAGGTGTTTCTAGATTATTTAAGAAGCTTCCAATAATATATCTCATGCAAATATCTAAGATATTTTAGAGAGGTTTATTGATATTAAATCATAACCGTACATTTAAATTAATCTTCATCATTCATCGAGGAGATCGATTAGCATAAATAGTACTTACCTAGCAAGCCATGAAATAAATTGTAGCATGTACAAAGCTTTATTTTATTGAGGCAATCTAAAATTCAAGTTCCAACTTTTAGGGTGTATATAAATTTAACTATTATATCTAGAAATTCATATAAATAAATAAATTAAAATTGAGTCATATAATTATTAGAATTTAAATATTCATTTATAATGAGTTTAATTTCTAAATTATTTTATACTTTCAACCAGTAAATTTTAACAAAAGTGTCAAATCATGCTAGTTAACAAGGTCTATCAGGATTTGGCGCTTTTTAAAATTTTTATTAATTGATAATATAAAATTATTTTATATTGTCAATACATAGGAATTAAATTATTATGCTATTTTATAAGATCATAGCTATGTTTGCATTGATTTATTTTATATTAAAAATATTAAATTTAAAGATTTCTAACATATTTTTAATATTACTTTTATGAATATAAGTTGATTTCAAAGTAAATTGAATATTTGTTAATATGATTAAAATTTTTGGTAAAAATATAATTTGAACAACTTGTGCAACATGTACTCAAGAACTGTGTCTATCTTAAGCTTTGTTGCAAAACTTAGCATAGGCAGTCCCAAGCTCAAATTTTTTTAAAAAAAGGTTATATTAACCATTGACCATCAGTAATTTTCAGGTTTTTTTTTTGTCAAATCTTGATGACATGCGCTCAAGATAACTAATTTCAGGAGTTGAGAGAATCTTCTTAGGGTCTCATAATGCATGAAAGAAACAATCATGCAGTAGAAGCCAAAACATTGCCTTGATCTGATGGACCTCATTATTATTCTTAGTTTGAAAAAATGAAAAAAAAAAGAAGGATTTCATGACTTTATTTTTATCTTGGGAAAAAGAGATTGTTCACAGCTTATAAACTCCGGTGTTAAGGACAATAAATATAGGGTTAGTAGATAATAAATTCTTTATTTGTTTTAAGAAAAATTTGAAACATGTTCGTTGAACAAAAAAAAAAAAATGTATAAAGTGATGAACCCAAATCAAGAAAATGACTAATGGAATCAATCTAAGATCATATCCAAGAATTTCATGATTTCTCTAACCTATTCAACAAACAGCTTAACTTTTTCTAGTAAATTTATAAAATGGAAGTCAGCAGAATATAAACAATAAAGTTTGGCTATGGCATTACATATGACTGGATTTGTTTTCCTTCCATCTCCAAGAAAGGAACTTGTTCTTTCCTTCTATATGTATGATGTGATAGAAAACCAAAATTCTTAATATTTTGTGGTCAAAGAGCGAAGACAACTGCAAGGCTTCTATGGAAAGCATGGAACCATGATTTTGCATTCTTCAATGTCAACAAAAAGGTTACTTCTAGTTTTCTAAGGATGTTGTGTCAGGGTAAGACGATGGAGTTAACTTATGTTCAGATATCACCCCTCCAGCCACTCGACTGTAGTACAGAGTAGAGTGCTTGTCAATAATTAGGATCTCTTCCTATGTATCATACTGGTGTATATGCAGAGTATTTATCCATAAACAATCAAAGTTGTTCCCTTTGTATTTACTTGGCACTTATATAGCATTACAAACATCAAGTAACCTTGGAAATGGAAAAAGAAAAGCAAATAAAGAAGGTACCTTTAACAAAACTGTAATGCTCAAGATGATAATGAGTCATGTCTTTGCTGATTCTCTTCTTGTCCAACGTCATCATTGCTGCTGCTTCTATCCTGGAACTTTGAATCAACAGGAGGCAGACCGCGACGTCCCGAAACAACAAGATCAAGAAGCCTTCTCCTTGCATCATACACAGGATTTGGTTCAATTAAACACCCTCGTTCATAAGCTTCCCTCAGGAAAACGGTATGTCGTTTCCCCTTGGTTGACAGATAGAAGATTCCCGGGTGATCAAGGAAGAGGTCCCTTATATTCAAGTCAATCCCAAACCATTTTCTGAAATGGCTGATCTTCTCAACTTCCACCATCTTCTCCACTGTCAAACTCAGGAACTCATGAACTATTGACACTGCTCGTTTCTCCATAGCCATCATTCCTGCCTTAGAGTTGTTCTTCTTCTTATCCCCCACAACAACCTCATAAGGTCCCACATATGGCAAACTCTGCCATTCCTTCACCTTGGCCTTGAAATTTTTGCTGAGCCTCATCCCTGGAGGATAGCCATGTCTGAAATTGAATCGCAATTCTGTCCTACCAACACTGCAATCCTCCTTGCAGCACTCAACAACCCTCCAATCCTCGACAGCGGTTGTAAAACCATTTCTAGGAAGGCCATCAACCAGCTTCACCAAATGAGTATTAGGTTCATGAGCATCACACAGCTGAAAAACACTTGGATTCGCAGATATGACTGAGTCCTCAAAATCATCAGGCAACCCAAGCTCCCTCCAAACCTTAAAAATCGCACGAAGGGGAACCGTTTTGGACGAAGACATGGACAATATCCGAACCAATCTATCAATCACAAGGGGCAAAGAAGAATTAATGGCCTCTGCTTCCTGCCTCAAAATATCAAGGGCAGCATCGGTTAGCCTGCAGAAGGGCTGCAACTTGGAGGGATCATAGTAAATGTGGAAGACACGAGGAAACTTGCGCAGGAAGGCAGTGGCGCCATGGTTGAGGTGGAGTCTCTGGGAGAGCCTAGAGAGGAAGTCAAGGGACACTGACTGGTTCTTGGGGTTTGCAAGGATGAGGTCTTGAATGGCAATGACTTTAAAGAGGTCCTTATACTTGTCCATTAGCTTCTCAAACGTGGGGTCTCGAGCTCTTGATGCCACATACTGGGAAGACGTCGTTTTTGATCGAATGGACATGGAAACACCAAGTTGGTGCTTGTGTTTGATCATAAACTTCACAATGTGAAGACCCATTTTTTGCCTGAACAATGCTGCCCTATGTTGCCTGGATACGAATACTGGGTACGAGGGTACGAAGAGTTTGTAGAATAGTGCGTACGGATACGCCAATATATATAAAAAAAAAAAAATTATAAATTTCATATGATAAAACCAGCAATTTCAACTTCAACAATCAGCATTACATTCCAAAATGAAATATTACAATACTCAACAGTCAAAACCATATTGAACATAAGCACATATGACATAACAATCAACTCTAACAGTCTCAGTCTCATCATTTTTTCTTGTCCAAAACAGACAACAATGGCAGCAACAACACATTAAAAGAAGGTCGAGAGTGCTACCTGGAGAGCAACAACAATGGCAGCAACAACACAACAATGGATAGCTACCCGGGGAGCAACAACACAACAATGGAGAGCAACCTGGAGAGCCGGCGGAGCCGCTGGAGAGAGCCGTTCGGCAAGTGCTCCGCGTCGTCGTTGCTCCGCCCTTGGGCAAGTACTCAGCGCCCTCTCCGGGGGTCGCTGCTCCTGGGTGTGGCCGGCGATGAAGAAGTGGAGAAGGGAGAGGTGATGCTGATTGCTGGCTGTGTGTTAAAGGGGAAGTGGAAAACTCTGGGGCCGCCTGTGCGTTAAAGGGGTTGGTTGGGTTATGGGAATGGGTGTACGTTTAAGAGAAGTAGGAAAATAAAATAAAATCCAAAACAGCTGTGTTTTGATAAAATGAGGTGCGGGTACATGCCCCGTGATTGCTTACCCAGACCCAGACGTATTCATTTTATTTTTCCCCAAAAAAAAAAAGAGTGATAGCTGTGTGTTCACGCATACCCAGCACGTATCCAGTGCAGGTACTTTTCCATTTTGCACGAACCCATGTTTCAGAGATGCTGCCCAAACCAAGAAAAAAAAAAAATATCAGCAATTTTGACAAGAATAAGAATAATCATTTGACAAAATAAAATAGAAACAGAATAACCACTCACCTATGTTAAAGATTAATAAGCATGTGGAATCTGCAAACAAATTCTGACCAAATTTATGGCCATCTAGCATTTCATTTTCTTTTTGTTTCTATGGTTTGAAGATTCAGTTTGGCATTTGGTCGAACATTTGAAGCTCAAGTATCATAAGTTGGGCGGGAGAGTAGATAGAGTTTGATTAGGAACTCACGTCAGTGGCATGATTCTTAGAGAGAGAATGACAAACAAAGATATTTACCACTACATGCTACGAATGTTCCAAAATTACTGATGACTTAATTTTTTTTTTTTGACAGTGCTGAAGCTTTGAAGACCGTATAATCAGGTTACTTTTGATTTTTTCGGTCAACTATATATTTCTGACATTTTTTGGTCGAAATATGTATCTCTAAACTTTTGTTTTTGGAATGATATATCGCTAACTTTGTTTTTGGTCCGGGATGTATCTCTGACGTCTTTTTCATCATATCTTTGTTTTGTCAGATCATATCTCTAACTCATCAGTACCCAATTTTGAATCCGCCACAGGATCATAAATGGGCCGTACTCATATCTGCGGGCCCATTCATATCGGTGGAGGTAAAAAAAAAAAAAAGAAACCAGGATTCATTTTCACGTACATTCATTCAGACCAAAAATACATAGTGATTAATTTTAATGGGCCGTGAGTATAGAATAGTTTAATTACTATCCTGGAGGTTAGCTGAGTAGAGCATAACAGAGTTTGTATTTGATAGGTCACAGATTTAAATTTTCATTCATCTCTTTAGGATAAAGTAAGTATAAATTCTTCTATATGTACTCTTTGCGTCTGGAGGTTTTCTCTACCTTAAACTAAAGCGTCATCCTTTTACTCTAAATTTTATCCAATCAGAAAAAAAAATAGAAGAGTTTTATTAATATTATCTAATTATATATTTTTATTTATAAAAATTTTAAAATAATGAGTGTTTGAGTCAAATATTTTTATTAACTTGATAATATATGATAAGATGTCTATATAAAACTTTTAAGTAAATAAATTTTTCATTCTATTATTTTTGATAATATTAATTTAATTTTAACAAAAATATTTATATCAATGTGGTCCCAATATTTTATATTTTAATATTAATTTAATCATCACTAGATCTCCAACAACTTCAAAGGTAGTTGAGGATGAGTGAAAATATAGTAGAATAATTAAATTAATGTCAGAATTAAAAAAAATATCACTATTAAATTAATATTAAATAAATAGTGCGAGGCTTACAATGATTATCTACTCAATTTTTTTCCCATTCACGTCATGTCTGTTTGGATGCACGTCTGTGCACTTTAAAATCAATTCTAAAGCTTCAGTGGAGTCTTGAAAGTATTGTTATCTTGATTAGATGATTTTTATCAAAATTAATTATTGTTTATCGAATTGATTTGTGATTACTGAAAATTTCTTAATTTCTATCCGAATTAATTCTAGAGAAATTATAAAATATAAATAAATTTATTTTAAAATTAATTCCGCAGAAGCACAGAAATAAACACACACATATGTTCGTATGTATACGGGGATTTTTGTTTATATTACTCTTAATTTCAACTTGCTTACCTAACAAATGGAATGGAATAGCAGTAAAAGCGTTCTCCATGTGATTGTGACTTGTGATGATCTTCTTGAGGGATATGGTCTCATAATTTTGAAGGTTTCCTATTTTTATTTTTTTTCAAAAATAAAAATAAAAATATATTTAATTGAATTCTAATAACAATATTTTAAGACAAACTTAAAAAATGAGTTATAATGTGAAAACGAAAATATCTCAATCTTAACATTTTTCAGAAACATGGAGCGAATTTTAAAATCTGTATTCGTCTTTTTCTTTTTTACATTTCTCTGATCTCCCTTGCTAAAAGATGCAAACTAAGAAGCACATATGTCACGGGAGGTTAAAATTTTACTGAAAGAATGTAAATATTCTTCTAAAATTAAACAAAACTAAACACACACATAATAAAATATTATTTTTATCTAATTGTAATATTCCAATTTGTACATGTTTATGAATTTTAAAAATAAAAAATTTTAAAACACAAATAAAAGTACGTAGAGTGTCCATAAATTTTCACTGCCAATGTGTTTGACACTTGCATAACAATTATTTTGAATTAGCTGTGTTTCTTTAGATATAAAATTAGGTTTTATTAACAAGTGACTTAAGTGTATTTGCTAAAGATTTAAATTTTGTATGAAGTGGAAAACATCTTAAATAATTTTACTTTTTGTGTAATATTTTTTTTTCAATTTATTAACAAGTATTCTTATGGAAGTTGTCATAAACAAATAATTGATAGATATGAAAAAGGAACTTGTCAAAAAATAAAAAATAAAAAACAGGAGCTTGTCAATCACAATCAGGAGAAGGTATTAGATTTTGGGATTATTTCTCCATTTTTCTTCATTTATTTTCTACAGTCACTTGAAAAGGGTATTCTTGCTTGGCTGGATTCAGTAATGAGTTTAAATTGCTTACCAAATCTTATCTGTAAGGCCCTTTTCATACACCAAATCTTTTAAATAAGAGAAAAATTAAATATTTAAATAGATCTTGCAGGTTTATATTGGAGGATAAGTTAGTCTTTTAGGTTTTAAAAATTTTAAATTGGTCTCTCACATTTTAAAAAAGGAAACAAATTAGTCCCTCCATATAGTTCTGTACAGTTAAAAAAGAGGATAAATTGATCGCTCCATACATTATGGAATTATACAAAGGACCAATCTATTCTCTTTTTGAAATTTGAGAGATCAATTTGAGATTTTCAAAATCTGAGGGACTAACTTATCCCCCAACACAAACATGAGAAACTTGTTTGTGTATTTAATTTAAGAAAAATATTATTTATACTTATTATTTATAGAATATTATGCTGATACATTTTTATCTATCATTTGATAGAATGTAGATTTCACTTAGTTTATGATTTACCACATCTCATCCAATAACAAATGAAAATATGTTGACACGATATTTTATAATATGTAAATACAAATAATATTGCTCCTTAAATAATAGGTTGGGCACATGATTTAATCGATATATAAAAAATCAAACCGAACCATTCTACCAATTCGGTTACATCATGAATCCTTCAGTTTTTCCCCCAAAATTTTTAGATTTGATGACAGTTTGCCATTTGATGAAAAAACTAATGAAACTTCTATAAGAAGAAAGTCTGGATGATTTAAACTGTGATTCTATTTTTACGACGCTCTTCAAGTCAAAACTTTGCTGTCAATATTTAACTAGATTAGTTACCTTCT
Source organism: Dalbergia cochinchinensis (assembly GCA_031216125.1). Lineage (NCBI taxonomy): Eukaryota > Viridiplantae > Streptophyta > Magnoliopsida > Fabales > Fabaceae > Dalbergia > Dalbergia cochinchinensis. The sequence continues at coordinate 50,502,955 of CM062371.1, read as the reverse complement.
AAAGTCACCGTCGTTCCCTAAATTGGAGGAACATGAAATTCCCACACCATCTTTTATGCATATTTTTCACAATTTCTTTTAAGAAAAGCAGAAGTCAAAGCTATACGTGTGTGTATTTTATTAGCTAAAAAATGGCGTAAGGATGATGCAATATAAATAATGTATAAATATAATTTGTCTTTATTTGTAAAGGAGTTAAATATTATTTATAGGCAACTCTTTGGACATTCGTTGATCTATATAAATAACGGGATATTTTAGTCACTTTCTTTAATTGAATATTATGAATATATAAGAAAATTGACAATGCACAGGAAATTTCTTTATCAATTTCTTGTTTACATAAGCTAAAATTCACAATTACCAAAACACTTTTTTTCATATTTTCTTACAAATTCATAGCATAAATAATTGAAATCCATATTTATTTGTATATACATAATTTTTCACATTTAAAAAAAAGATATAATCATCACCGTGTATAAAGAATAAATATTAGAGTGAATATCTAAGTTAATCTCAGAGAAGAAAAATAATATATAACTAATTGGTTCTTTAAGAAAAGAAATGTAATTTACATGCGGTCTTTCAGGATTGAAAATACAAGACACAAGTTAGTTCCTCTCTAATATTTTGATAAACCTATTTATCTTATTTGTATTTTTATTAAGGGGCCAATTTAAACTATTTTACAAATCGTAGATGAATTTATCCTAAAATTCTTTAAAAATATTAAGAAATGAATAATTTGTCCTACTTTTTTAATTAGGAGAACCATAAAATGTACTTTTATTAGTGACCAATTTGTGTGATGTTATTTTTTTTTTCTGAGTATAGTGTTTACTCAAAATATTATTTACACACTCAAAAATAAATACACTATGAAGATAATAGAATGAGAAAGATTTAAATTTGTGAGTGGTGATTGATTTTGAGAGAAAAATAAACAAATTTTTTTGTTTTTCTCTCTTAATTATGCCTAAAATATGTCTAATTTTGGATGCATAAATAGAATAAAAATAACTGCCATGTACAAATAAAGAGTCATGCTCATTCTAGCTAGTTCTTGAAGATATATTTCTTTATCATTTTCATTCCTAAAATTTAAAATAAGTTAAATTGATCTTTGATTTTATAAAAGTGAATGACCTCAGCCTCTCTGATCCAGATCCATTGACATTCCTTGAGTTAAATAAATGTTAAAAGACCTTAGTATACCATGTGTCATAATCTGGTGTGAAGATTTAAATGATTCACTTGGAATCTACAAATACATAAAATGAGTTTTTCATTACTAGTTATCATAGTCTCTCTAATAAAATGACTCATTTTACATAATTTTAGATATCAAAATAGATTTATTTAAATCTTTATATCATATTGGAGGCGCTTTTGTTTATAATTATTTGGATAAATAATCATTTTTTTATTCCAAAAAATCACTTTTTTGTATTTTTGGATAATTTTTAAAAAATAATTAAAATTTTAAAAAATTAATTTTCAGCTTTCTCGTAGAAGCTAAAAATAGCAAATTTTTTAAAAAAATTAATTTTTAATTTTTTTAATTATATATAAAGTTTAGCTTTTATAATTACTTTTTTTTTTAAAATCTAAACCTGACGTACCCTAGATCACATATGATATGCTTGGGTGTGTGTGTATATATATATATAATTGGACAATATATAGTTTCAGCCGCCCCTTCACACTCACTGCTCCAGCCGCCCTTTCACACTCAGCTGTACGACGAACGCCCACAACCTGTTGTTTATTTGAAAAACGTGGTTTATATATTGTCATACTTATCCTCTCCTCACTTGCCGATCATTCGAAGAATAGTCTCGGTGTCTTGCACACTTTTCCTTTGAGAAATTTGATCTTGTTCTCACAAGAAATTTCTGTATACTCACGAATCTATCGCTTCAGTAAATTCATAATAAAATTGGTAAAACTCACAAAACACTCTTGTTTTTATGTGCAAATGAATATATCTTAAATAACACTGATAAAATCCAATTTCGTATCTATTTTACTGTGACCACGTATAAATATTAAGGGCGCGTCTATCTATATACAAATTTTTCTATTACCAAATGATATATTCTTACATAGATATATAAATATAGCAATTCATATTTAGACACAGTAAAAGTAGATTTTGGCTAGCTTCATTTAATATATGTGGATCCTATAAACTTATACAAGTGTGTGTCCAAATTTTTGACTTATTACACTCGTGTCTGTGCCATAATTATTCTAATCGCATTCGTACGGAACTAGTAGTCTTTCAATTGGATAGTGCAAAGGTGTCTATATCTCTCACGAGAGAGTTCTATTCTGCATAGTGAACCATGTACATTTTATCCTATAAATAGCTTAAGGTAGCACCCTCCAATGGAGAAACAACCCATCTAGGCATCTACATTCCCTACTCTTATATGTGTACTTTTCTTAAATACACACAAAACCAGTGTTCACTGTCACCATGTTGTTGAAGCTAGCTGCAAGCCTTACAATTTACGCATGGCTACTCACTGCTATATTATCATCATCATCAACTGAACCATCAAATGATGATGCAAGCCCTGCAGTGCTTGACACAGATGGGAATCCAGTTGAGACTGGTGTGGATTACTATGTTAGGCCAGCCATCACAGACAGTGGTGCCTATTTCACCTTGCTTAGTAGAAATGATCCTTGCCCTTTATATGCTGGTCAACAAAATGTTGTTGATGAAGAATCAAAGATTCCTCTAAGGTTCACACCTTTCATTGAGGGTGAAGATGTGATCAGGGAGAACAGTGATTTCAAGGCTGTTTTCCAGGCATTCACCATATGCTTGCAGTCAACAGCATGGAAGGTTGGAGAGGAAGAGCCAGAGAGTGGGAGGAGGCTAATTGTCACAGGCGAAGATCAAGGTCCAGGGGGTTTCTTCAGAATTGGAAAGGACGACTTTGGTATTTACCATTTTGAGTGGTGCCCCACAGAGGTGTGTCCTATTTGCAAATTTAGGTGTTCATCTGTGAGTGTTTTGATTGAGAATGAGAAGAGGTTGTTGGCCTTGGATGCTAATTCCACTCTTCCTGTGATCTTTGAGAGGGCACTTGAAGTATCTAGCTAAATGGCCCCATGTGATGTGATGTAATCTCAGCAATAAAATGTGAAATAAGGAGAGGTCATGTATCTTATTCACTGTGTTTGGTACCACTTTCTTTTGAAATATAGTAAAATAATGCTCTCGGTCTTGGGATATGTAACTCATTTGCATTTAAGTTTCAGAAATGTAATTTGCGCCTTAATTTTAATTTTTAATTTTTAATTTTTAATTATCACTATGAGGATACTATGCCACTAGGTGGACAGCATGAGTTGTAAGGTAACTAGTGATAAGTTTATAACACTGTGAATCCAATTTAACTATTAACTCTTTTTTTTGTTTTTTGCTTTTTTAAGTATCCCTTTATCATTTCACTCTATATGTTCGAGTGACATCACTCATAAGTTTTGACAAAAATCATTGCTACTTAATTTTGATGGCCAATCATGTTTTTGCTCTTCTTTTCACTTATTAGGCAGAGATTGTTGCCACTTGCCAAAAATCCTGTAACTGAGGATCTACCAACTTAGCTATAAGCCTATAATAGTCTTTGAAATTTTGTTTCTAAATCCAAGCCCCCCATGTATGAATTTTACAAAGTAATCTTATCTGTAGACTTGCTAGGATTTCAATTGTGCAGAATTAAACTCCAACTGAAGCTGAATGTTTTTATAAGAAAATTAATGTTGAAAGGAAATTGAGTGGAGTTAAGAAGCATGTATCTAGTATGCAGTTGTCTGTTGTGTAATTATGTACTCTTATTTTATAGTGTTTCTCATCATATAATAATGCTACCTGTACAACACTTTAGACTTGGTCATCAAGGGACTGAAAAGGAAAAGAGTGTAGATAGACAATCTGAAAATATGCTATTTTATTGTAAATACTGCTTTTTGAAAAATAATTTTCTTTGCTTGAATCCCTTATTTCCTTTATAAATTATAACGTTGAGAGTCAAATGAATGACTTTATAAACTGCTTTTCACCTTATCTTACTCATCAGAATGATGGAAAGGATTTGAGATCAGGGAAAACCATGCAAGTCACAAAAAAAAAAGCCAGAAGTAGAAGCACCAGGACTGCACAATTTATATATACAAACCCATGTCTTAATAAGTTGATTAGATCAATCAATTATTATCAAAGCAGATTCTGAACTTGGGGCAAAAGCAAACCAAATATTGCTTAAAAGTTGCTGTCTGCTGTTTTAGAGTTAGAGAGTGGAGAAAAATCTAACAATATATGGTATTGAACATATGTGATATATATGGAACTATATGCTGTACAAAATATGTAAGTGACTGAAAAAATAGAATCAAAGTACAAGAACCGTATCTCTAAATGTTGAAGGAGATAAAAACCTACATCTAATCCTCCATCACTTATGACAAATCTAAATCAGAAACCATAAAAAATGAAACAAAATAAATACTAACATAACAATGGCATATTCTATTAATCAACAATGAACAATAAACATATGTACTAATAATGAACTCATAGCCTAAGCTTGAACTTACAGCTACTGCTGGAAATTCTAATATCATTATTAGCAGTAAGGCTATCCACCACAATCCTGCACCTAACCCTGAACTTGACCTTGAAGAGCTTCAACTTCCCAAGCTTAACCCTCACAGGCTGTTTGACCTTAATGTTGAGGGGGATATTGCCTGTGTTTTGGATCTGCTGCTGCAGTGAATTTTCTAGGCCAGTTGCATCCTGTGTTTGGCCAGTTAAGGGCAGATTAAGCACAGTGGTGTTTCTATGACCCTGATAGAATTTTGGCAAAGACCCTTCACATAGTTTTGTGTCACTATACCAAGCACTAATTTGGCTACCACCATCATAGTATATTCCAATCTTCTTGTTTGGGTTCCTAGCAGTGATTGTCATATTGAAAGTAACAGCAAGGCTGTTACTTCCAGAGAAGTTGAATTGGCTAATTCCCAACTCATCCACTGAGTATTTTGGAAGCTTTGGCCTAAACACAAGGTATAGTACCCCAACTGTGATGGCAATAGCAATGATAAGAATCAACAATATGCTGAAAACACAACAAAAGAACCTGCAGCAGCAGCTTCTTCTTTTCTTTGGTGGCTTTGAATGCATCACAGGAAAGGTTCTTTGAGGAAGAGGTGGATGATGATGATCCATAGGGTCACCTCCATCGGATCTAGCAATTTTTCCAGGCACCAAAGGTGCTGAAGGTCTTTGTGGTGCCTCCACATCATGTGCAGGATAAACTCTCTGATGATCTGCCATATTGGTATGTTAGAAAAAAAATGCTCAAGAAGAAATATATGTGGTGATCACTGCTAAATGAATAGACACAATTCTCTCGATATTCCCTCTTCCCTTTTTTCTTTTTTATGTCTATGATGTGTATCAATATATAGGAGGGTCACATGAGGTTGAACATGTACACATACGGGAGCAAGTCATGGCATCTAAGAGGGTTGAAGCTTCCAAACTTTGACTTGAATGGTTAAAACTTAAAGGGTAATGTTACAGACAGAAAAAATATGCACAGGATCTTTGACAAAAGTTATGGTAGTTATAGGATGAAATAAAATTATATGATGCATATATTTATCTAGGAGGATTTCTCTTATACTTTATAAAATTTATGGATACCAATACCTTCTAGATAATTTGTGACTGAAAATTTACTATTTATTCCATTAACTAAATTTATTAATATTTTAAATATTCAAGATTAAATGATAACTTTTGAATTTAAAAGTGTATTGATACTCTTAGAGTATCATAACAAAAACCTTTATTTAAAGCCATGTGCCAATAAAATTCTAGCAAATTTTTTGGTTATGGAGATTTTTATTTTTCCAATCTGAGAGTGAAAAGGGTCACTACTTGGTTTTATATTGTCTTAAAATATGATTGGTTCATCAATCACATGTGCCATATATTCAACATTGTCGATTTATAGTTTATATTAATGCAATATGTTATGCCGTCTAGCTTTCTTGCTTTCTCATTCGGCACTCGGGCCTTGAATTGGCGAGCGCGACGAATGAAGAGTGTGATAGTTATATACACTAAAGTGACAGGTCCGTTTACTCATTCACACTCCATTTTTCTTATTCTCATTCTCATTTTTATCTATTTCAAGGATAAAATTTGTCTATTTTTGTGTACAGAGCACGAAATATATTTAATTCATGCATATTGAATAGTCTATCTGACCATAACTCGTATCAATTATTGTAAGCAAAGCGCCTAAGTCTTCTCCAAGCATGACATTTCAGTTAGAAAATGAGCACCATGGCATCAAAGTTCAAATTGTCATATCCAATCTAGTGTGTGTGTGTGTCTATGTGTGTATGTATATATATATATATATATATATATAAAAGTTGTAACATATTCAAAATTGTAACTAATTTGGTTTCGAGTTAGGTTGAGTCATTATAGGAAGAAAAATATTTGTCACATAATAAAATTACACAATAATAAAATTATACAATAAATACACACTACACACCTTATAATTATTAGATGTGATGAGTGGTTTTCACTCATCCCCTTTACTTATCACATCTAATGGTGATAAGGTGTGTGATGTGTATTTATTGTACAATCCCATTATTCATTTATCATTACTCGTATGGGAATCAAACTCTTCCAACCTAATTGTTTCTCATTCACGAGGCTTAAATTTAATTTCTTATTTCTTTGTCTTAATAAAATTATCCGCAATCAAGTCATATTATTTGAAATTCAACCCGACCGATTGAAGTCTTTTTAGAGGATAACAATCTCCCAAGGATGATTTTTCTATTCTTGAGATTTTGATAAGGGAACAAGGCATCCATCATTTTAACCAATCCACCTTGATAAATTCAATACTTTATTTAAAAGAAATAAGGGTTCAATTATTTAAAGAGTTTAAAATTGCACAATAAATACACACCGCATATCTTATCACCATTGGATGGGATGAGTGAGAACCACACATCATATCCAACAGTGATAAAGTATGTATTGTGTATTTGTTATGCGATTTTATTATACACTAAACATTATTTTTACTCAAATCAACAAACGCATATTACATAACAATAGTCACCTCTCTTTGTATTTTTAGTGGACTTTACTCTCCCTTGCAAGTCCCTCTACACACATCATATTGTTGCTTACGAGTTAAAGGCATCATTATATAAATATTCTACACACACTGGGACAACTACTTTAGAAGGTTCCGTGGATGCTTTTTCAGCCCCATACCATAACGCAACGCGTATGTTCCACAGACCAAGTTTTAGGCATGACGACAGATTATAATTATTATTATTAGCAGTGAAGGAAAAACACAAATACACACTCAATTAACGAATGCGTGTGCTGATTTAGCTTTAAAATAGTCGTGAAGCAGGTGAAGTGGGTGTCCCTAATGATCTCATGGATGCCGCGTCTCTCCGTTTAATTCTTCATTATGCAATTTGTAAAACAAAAAAAATTAATGTATGCAATTTGTATTATTGTACGTTTATTGTAAGAATTTAGAATCTTGTCTTAGGGAAAAAAAAAATGTTTGGTTAAGTTATCGTCTATGGAAATAGTCCAGTTCTACCTTTTCTTTTGTTTCTATGCTGAACAATTCTTTGTTTTATAAATTATTTTTTAATTAATTAATCGCCTTTTTGGCCAATTAATTAATTACTTTTATTTTTTATCTGAATTAATTGCTTAACGCTCGAAAATGAATGAATATAATATATGGATTCAGTTTTTTTTTTTCAAAGGGGTCTGAATTTGGACTCAGTTTCGCCAAAACCCTTTCTTCCACCACCAAACATACCAGACTGAGCCATTTGCGCCCAAAACTAAACACGTCTTCCCCTTAGACAACTTCCTCCTTTCCACCAAAAACAACGGAATAAAAAACTGCCTCCCTGTTTACTTGATTGAAAAATGAAAGGAGAACATGCAAAAGAAAGGAGAAAAAAAAAACTTTCAACAAATGAAAAACAAAATGCAAGTTATAGCAATTTTTTAACTCTTTTTTCATTTTTGGAGTTTGATTTTAGTATGTATACGCTGCAAAAATATTTTAGTGACACATCATTTAATAGAAAAATATTTTTAAACTATTCCCTTTAATTTAGAGTAATGTACACTTTAATTTTTCAAATTTTGAATATATATGGAGTGATGTCTAAATTTTAATCATGTATGAATTTTTATCATTTATTCATCAAATTCTACATTAAATGGTTTTTTGGTACATCGGAATTCGAATGCAATAAGGTTAAGATCTATAACTTCACACATATTATCCAATTCCTTTACTACTAGACCAACTCTAGTAACTTTAAATTTGAGTAACTATTATCATGATAATTCAAGGTACAAATTTGAGACTACTAGTTAAGGGAAAGGAGCAACTTCCACTTCAACCGTTTATGTGTTGGTAAATTCTGCATTAAACATTAGATAAAAATAAAAATTCATTTAAAAGAAATATGAGAATCAATACCCATTTTGAAATTGAAATATACATGAATTTTAAGATTTTTTTTTAATTAAATGATAAGATATTGTTGGTTGTAGATAGCTTAAATGATGACAAACGTCATGATTATTAATGCTTTCATTATATACACTAACACTTAAAAGGAGTCATTTTAAGTAATGAACTAAACCTCCTAAACAATCAGGAGATAACTGGCACCTGTAGCATAACTCTGGAATGAATGTTTTAGAAGCTGATGTGGCATCTTTATGTAGTGTGTATATATATATTTCAGCTTTATCTAGAAAATTTTACTAGGTGCTAGTACAAAGGATAGAACACCTCACATGAGAAAGAAAGCTTCTTTATGCTAATGGACAAATGAAAAGGACACTGTTTTTAAAATTGGACAGCTCACAAGAGGATCAAAGGCCACACACTGCAACTATCATTCTCTCCTCTGCAACGGTCAGAATTGTTTCTTTTTTTAAGGAAACATTTAGCAAGCAAGTCAAGCAGAAAAACTGAGTGCATACCAATGAAGAATCAAAACCTGTTGCATTCCTTTTTCTCCTCTCAAAGTTTTTACTGTATTTGTGAATAGCATTCAGTACTATTATCATTATTAGTGAGAGTTGTATGTTTTGTTATCATTATCTTCAAAAGGCTAAGTTACTTAGTGAGTTTTTCGTCTTGAGAAAAAGTCATTATTCTTTGATCTTCTGTTTTAGTAAAGAGTTTCACTCCATTTTATGTTGTTCTGAGTGACAAGTCTTTTTGGTATTTGTTTAGTTCACATTGAATGCACTGTGAGTTTTGTTTGGAAACCTGATTGTATTGGATACTTTGATATTAGTGGTCATCTTATTCAAGGGATGAGAACTAGATGTAGATCTCACATTGAGGTCAAATCAATATAAATTCTGTAATACATTTTCTTTTACTCTATGTTATTTACTATTCTGCTTACAATAATATGATTTATAACTATTTTTTCTTAATCTAGATTTCTATTTTTACTGAAAATCTCCTAAAAACTTTAAGAGATATCTGGTAAATGTTTTAACTTTTTATTTAGTGTCCTGAAAATTTTTATATACACTTAATTCAATCCTCTATTTCTCAAGTGCATTGACACTATCAGATATATATATATATATATATATATATATCTTGTATATTTACGTTAAAGTTATTTATTAATAAGACAAGAAAAAATTTACACAATAATCTAATCAAATATTACCACATTAAAAAGGTTGTTGAATACTTGAATCTTATCTCTGCTATTTAAGAAGACATATAAATGAAAATATTTGAATACATTACGGTTTAAAACTTTTCTAGAATATCAATATATCAAAAAGTTAAACTCTATACGTTACTTCACACATAGATATAGGTTGTGACCAGTGTTGTAATAGTAATATTATGGGAATAATAAAATTATATAATAAATATATACTATACATTTTATTATTATTGGATATAATGAGTGAGTGGATGAGTGAAAATTACATATTATATGTAATGGTAATAAGGTGTATGATATATATTTGTTATATAATTTTATTATATATCAAATACTATTCATGTTGTAAACATTTCCAGACCAACAAAATAAAAATTGTAAACATTTCAAATGACAAAATCTGCTTTGGCTAAAGCTATGTTTGGCCGGTACCTAAAAATATCAATAAAATTTTTATGAATAAATTTTATGTATAAAATTTTAAATAAAATTTATGCATGAAATTTTTAATCAAGTTCTTTTTTCATCCAAACAAACTCTAAGAATTAAATTAAATTATGAAGAAGAGACGTGCGAAAAAACAGGCGTGGTGCTAAGTATACCATGCATTGACACACTGTAGAGATTGGCTGAGTCAGCTCCGCTAGGTGCAGTTGGCGGTTATAACCACCACACAAATTTGCCGTTGATATTTTTTCATTATGACATTTTTAACTCATCGTTAGTGACACTCAACACTGTTAACTCACACACTAAACTACACCAGACATTACAAAACCAGTACTTTCTGTGACATTGCACTCTATTTGTTATTAATTAAATAAAATATATATCTTATTCAGAATTTATATCTCATTTAATAATAACGTTTCATTTCATTACAAACTGATAACATTGAAGCAGTGAGTGAATGTGAAGACCCCACGAACTCAACTCAACTCAACTCACTCGTCATGGCGTGCTGGTGCTCCTCCTCTGCCACCGTAACCACCGCCGCCACCGGGCGCTGCTTCTCTACTAGCCACTCCCACTCTTCTCAAGTTCGCACCAACTCCTTCCAATTCCCATTCCCACATCCTTCTTCATCTTCTCTTCGATTTAGGGTTCCGCGCTCCACCACCAGCTCCCCCATTTCACTTCGACTCACACCATTCACCGTCTTCTGCACCCCAACCGGCACCGAACAGCAGCAACAACTCGACTTCCAAGATTCCTCCGCCGTCGATTGCGTCGGCACCGGCCAAGACGTCGAGTGCGTCGCTGCCATCGCTCCAGTAGACGAAGAAGGAGAACAAAACGGCGCCGTATCGTTATCTTCGGCGGAGAAGAAGGAACAAGGTATCAAACTATGCATGAAAATAAAAATCAACAGACTACTACATTTTGCTTCCTAACAACCTACAACTACTGGCAACAAACTCGATTTAACGATATGATGAGATAAGGAGGGCACTGAGATAATGATGCTCTTGGTTGCAGGCTAATACAATCACTTCCTAACTAACTGTAACTGCTGATAACAAACTTGTTAACTGACTGTAACTGCCAGTAACTTCCTAACTAATTGTTATGTAACCTATGTTGCGAGTATGGGTGTGAAAAGATACGGTATAAACCAAACAAAAAACATGTGAAATATAATCAGAAATAAAGTATCGCTACTATTCTTACCAGACAAGTACATTAACTATTTTGAAGTATTAATGCATCATAGTCTGTAACTGTAGCACACTCTGTCAACTAACGGTTAATTATATATCATGTGTGGATTGAAGGTGAGTCATTGAAGTGCCTTGCGGAAGGATTGTGGGAATGGGCAGTGTTGGTGTCGCCATTCTTCTTCTGGGGAACAGCCATGGTGGCAATGAAGGAGGTGATTCCGAGGACAGGGCCTTTCTTTGTTTCGGCGTTCCGGCTCGTCCCCGCTGGGTTGCTCCTTGTCGGATTCGCCTCCTCAAGGGGTAGACCTTTCCCTTCGGGGTTCAATGCCTGGCTCTCTATCTTTCTGTTTGCGCTCGTTGATGCCACTTGCTTTCAGGTATGTTGTTCTGTTCTGCAACTCTCTTCTGAAAATTTTACTCACTGCATGCTTGTTTTGTAATATTATATGAATTGGTTACTGAGAACAATAATCATTGCTTAGTTGATTGGTGTGATTTAATGTAAACAGGGTTTTCTTGCAGAAGGGTTGCAGAGGACTTCAGCTGGTTTGGGCAGCGTATGTTGACAGTTAATCTCTTGCTCATATATTATTGTTGTTGTTGTTGTTGTTGTTTTGTGGAGGTTTATCCAATAAATTGCCTTTTTGAAGGATACTACTACTTTAGGGTATGTTTGATTGGGAAGTAAAAATAGGGTTCAATTTTTCATGCACGAGCTTCATGTATAATTTTACACAGAGCTTATCTATGAAATTTACACCCCATTTTTACCCCTCTAACCAAACATAATAAGTAGTAAATATTTGGACATGTAAAGTAAGGGGATGAAAAATATTAGATAGTCAGGATTTCTGCTGTGGCATGCTTATTGATCCTTGGGTAGTTGAGTCATACTACGTGATTCCATCCAATGAGAATACTTGATTTTTTGCCAAAAACTCTGACAATTGTTTCTGGCAGTGTAACATTGTTCAAATGGGATATGTAGGTAAACTAAATGGTAGCTACTGGTTGTACAAATATGGGGTATATTAAATAACTGGCTATCTGCTTTTTTTTTTATTTTGTTAACAAGGACTCTGTAAAAACATTGGTCAAGGAATTAAAAATTCAATAGTGTTACATAAAAAATAGTTTTTAAAAGTATTAAATATGTTAAAAACTTAAAAAAATTACTTAACGTGTAACACTTTCTTTTTTATATTACTTAAAAGGTGCCTTAAAGCAAAACCCATTTTGTTTACGTGTTTTTTGTGGCAGCTTTGACAAGTTTTGTTTTATACGAAGCTGTCACTGAAGATGTGTCTTTGGTAGTGTAGAACATTTATTTAGTGGTTAGTGCACAATGGATGAGCCAAATTTCATGTTGAAAACCAGTAAAATTACTTTATAAAACTTGCTTTGAGGGAACTTTATGTTGATTCAAATTCTACCTTCCCAGTCTGAGGCAAGAATTTTTCCTTGCTTTGACTGTCTGAGTTTGATATATTGCAGGTTATAATTGATTCACAACCTTTGACAGTGGCTGTTCTTGCAGCTCTGTTATTCGGTGAGTCCATTGGGATTGTTGGGGCTGCTGGGCTTGTACTTGGTGTCATAGGACTTGTATTACTTGAGGTAAACTTTAATTCTTCCCCTAATTTTATTTAACCAAAAAGCAGTACATTAATTATCTTACCCATTAAGAGCAAACCGAAACTAGCAGTCTTATTCTTATATCAAAAGGATATATGGATTTGTTACTGCCCAAAAATACAACTACCTAGTTTAGTTTTTTTTTTTTATTTCAAAACATTTGATTTCTCTTGGCCCATTAAATACCTTCTATATGTTGTTTAGTGAAGCTAACAGTAATGCATTTAATGCAGTTACCTGCCCTGTCATTTGATGGAAGTAACTTCTCACTATGGGGAAGTGGAGAGTGGTGGATGCTTCTTGCAGCTCAGAGTATGGCAGTTGGCACAGTCATGGTTCGGTGGGTCTCCAAATACTCAGATCCTATCATGGCAACCGGATGGGTGGGCTTCAAATCTCTTTATGACTCTAGCATCTGTTACTTCTATGTGGAAAATCATTATACTGAATGATCAGTAGTGTGTGTGTAACTTTGTTTTGGTGCATTAGGCCTCTTTATGTTACCAGTTTTGACATGAGCAATGTTATTTTAACACCAGAAAATTAGTGTCTCATTGGGATACTCACTTCATCACCCACCGAATGTAATAGGTGGGTAAGGGCTACCATCACATCTAATAGTGATAGAGCGAGTGTCTAATTGAGACACTCATTTTTTTGTGTTAAAATAACATTTTTTAATGTGGAATTTTGCTAAACTATGAATTCAGATATGATGGACTCTATTTTATTGCTCGTGATTAGAGTTGGATCTATTTCAGCACATGTTTTTGGTATATCATATATCTTAACAATTACTTTGCATGTGGTAGTAGTGAAACTATATTATATAGGTCTTAGTTTATATCTTATTGATTGGTTTTTCGAAAGAAAACTCTTATTGTTTAAGAAAGAAGTAAAGGGCGTGGGAGAAGCTATTTAGAAAATGACATCATGGTTTAAGTACTCTCTGGAAGCATAGCTCAGATGTTTGCTTTGCTATGTCTGCTGCAGCATATGGTTATTGGTGGTCTCCCTCTTGTGGTATGCTCCATTCTGAACAATGATCCTGCTCTCAGTGGGAGTCTTAAAGAGTTCAGTTCAAATGATATATTGGCACTTCTTTACACATCCATTTTTGGAAGTGCTGTCAGCTATGGTGTGTTCTTTTATAGTGCAACTAAAGGTCTGTATATCTCTCCTCTCATAATGTTCCTCTTTCTTTTTGTGGCCAATGAATTTCCTTTTATGATCACTTAAAATACACAAATTCAAGCTTCCATGTTAAATCCAAAGTAGGAATGGTTCATTTCTTCTCCCTTATAGTACTCAGTGTTACATCTTTAGCTATGATTCTTTTGGTTACAGCTGTGAGATTTCTTTTTGTTTTTTAAAATTCATATTGGCCTGTTAAAAGTACACAGTAATTGATTTTACATTTGTGATGCACTACAGGTAGCTTGACCAAGCTTAGTTCGCTTACGTTTTTGACCCCAATGTTTGCTTCAGTTTTTGGGTAAGCCTTCCTAATAACGGGAGAGTCAAATAGGATTTTCAATTACTTCCAGATTTTTGGAATTACGTAGTAGAGTCTAAAGATAATAGCATTCAGAAATAAATAACAATTGATGGTGATATAACTCTTCATTATCAGTAATGTCATTAAGAAGGTCAAACATCAGAACAACAACCTTGTCCTTCATAATTTACCGTAGTTTTGTGCCCTCATATGGTCATAATTATTTTGTTGTATCTTTGGCCACTGGCATTTCCTCTAATGATTCATATTTCTTGCGTTTCCTTTCAAATTTCAGGTTTATGTATCTTGGTGAGGCCTTCTCTTCTCTATGATTCACACATTTTTGCTTTGGTATTTCAGGTTTTTATATCTTGGGGAGACCTTCACACCTATACAGTTAGTTGGGGCCGTCGTTACTATAGCTGCAATATACATGGTTAACTTCAGAAACACTTCAGAATGAATAATATAGTCAGTTTTATACTGGTTCTCTCAAGCTGTTAACACAATGGAAAACAATTGCTCATGGAACTAGAATTTCCCATGAACTCAAATTGGGAATGCTAGTAGCGGCAAGTTTGGACATCAAGAAGAGGAAATTCAATGAGATTCAATCTCGTGCGCTTGTGACCATATTTTATGTCTGTAAATACAATTTTGGTTATCTGTTAGTACAGGCCAAGCTGTTTAAGCCTCTCTCTAGGAACGATATACCAGAAACTTGGAAGTTACCTGGGTTGAACTCAAGCTTTAGACAGGAATAAATTATTTCCATAAAGGTTTTCTTTGTTGGATGAGATGGCTTTATATGTTGTCACATTATCATTATGTATAGATTATGACTTTCTTGCCACTGTTTTGTGTTGGTAGAGAGATTCATATATGAATACAATTCTAACAACTCATTTAGATACACTCATGATAAAAGCGGGTTTTAACATTTTTATTCAATATACACTAATTTGATTATGAATCCCGCTAACTTTACTGTGAATAATATGAGTTCTTAAACTTGCATTATACTAGAATTTATCGTGTTGATGAATCTATTAATCACTGGAAAGAAATATAGATGTAGTAGGTAGTTGACTATAAAAGTAGTAGAAGTGCTAAAATTAGTGATATATGATGGGTTTATTTTTTGATCCAGAAAGTGATATCTTCTATTGCATTATTGGAACAGTATATTCAGAAACTAACGTATGCAAATCGAAACGGCCACTGCTATATTCACAGCTGAAATTTAATCGAATTAACAAAATATTCAGCCGCAGAATATTTGGTCAATTATATGATGAATCTTTTCGCATATTTGTAAGTGGTTGATTAAGAAACTGTTCGAAGCTTTAATTAGCTGAATTCATAAAATGAAAAAAACACGTGAATTGTTTGATGCAGCAGCACTGATCAAAAGCCACAGCTTCAATAAGCTATGTCAATGCAGCAAACCAGTTAGCTTTTAAAGTAGAATGAGATAGAGAATCGCATCAGCCAGTAGTTGCCTTGTAGTAACATATTGCCTTGGCTAAGACAACTTCCTACTGCCTGTGTTGTTGTGCAGTTTTGAAAGGCCTAAATTTTTGGTAAAAAAATGTAGTTAAAAGTTACTGAAAGTGACTGATCCACCTGTTTACGCAATTCCAATTTGCAGATTTAAGAAGCATAAATCCATGGTGTGAGAATGACAAAAAGTTCTTATATGGACCATAATTGAATGAGAGCCAGTTGCAAGTGTGCAACGGCACTCACTTGGAGTCTCCAGAGTATTTAAGATACAACATGAAGGTGAATTCATATATCACATCTATGTAGATGCAGCTGCTGTGACAACAGGTATGGTGTGCAGATCTCTAATGGCACCAGCCTTGCCACGCCCTATTCCACCGCTATGCTGATGATCACATTCTCTACTCTTGCTGTTCAGTTTCTTGCTGACACCATCCCCATCACTTGCTGCTTCAGATGACACATCCCCTTTCAAGCCTAATGGACTAATCTGACCCTCTTCTTTTGAGTAGTTTAATCTTGAAGTCAAGCAATCTCTTGAATCTGCAGAACTTGGTTCCCAAGAAGCAGAAGAAATGCCCCAGTGCTGTTGTCCGCTGCTGAAAGTGAAACTGTTGCTTCCAGAAGACTCTTGGTCTTCCATGTCTACCCCACTAAGTGAACCACCCCTACTAACTGTCACATACTTATGGAAGCTTGGCTCCATTACATCATCATTGACAACCACCTCAGATTCTACAAACGGGTCCTTGTTAGTTGGCACCCTCTTCCCAAAGTGATTGGTGCCCAATGGAACATTGCATTCATTCCTACTAGATTGATAAGTAGGTGGAATTCTCCTGTCCTCAGTGGTAGTGGAGTTAAGATCAGCAACAGCTTCAAGAATGGAGCAAGCTTTGGTGACACAAGCTGGGAGAGAAACAGAAGGTGTGTTCTTCTGATGGAAGTTCTGGATATCTTCAAGCAGTAATGAAGTGTAGGACTGTGGAGGAACCAGTAGAGCCTCAGGGTTGAGGTCCAAGTCCCGCGATCTCCTTGAAGATCTGCTCCTTGTTAATGTTTGGTTTGGTTTCAGGCTGTCAATTCCTGGTGGTACCACCGTCTTCACAACAACATTATCAATCATTGAAGACTCTACTTTGACATCTTCCTCTTGTTGCACCTTTCTCTTGCAATTTGCATTCACACCCTTGTCCAATGAACCTCTGCTGATGGCATTTTGTTTCTGCTGTGGGCGATAGCAAAAACATCATTACATCAATCACATGACATCATTAGGACTAATTGCTAATTCTTTTTGGTCTAAACCACTAGTATTTAGAGTGGAATTTGAGCCGAGTCGATCTATTATGAGTTAAAGCTCTCCTAACACTAGTTTTTCTCATTTATAAGACTTTGCTTAAGGGAAACATTTGTTGAATTGAACCGCTTAAACTAATTACTAAAATAATATACAAGAAATGTCAATTCTTCCTAGCTGATAAATTTCCAAACATTAACAAGTGAATACCTGATTAGGTTCTGTTTCAATTTCCTTTTTGGGCTTGTTCTGCACCCTACTGCTGCTATTGTTGGATGCTGATTGTGGATAAGCAAGGGAGTTAGGATCAACCTCACTCAAGGGGTTTCTCCTGTAAGGAGATTGTTCTGCTTTCCTTGAGTTGTTGCGGCTAAGGGAAGACGGCTGCTGCTGCTGTTGCTGATTCTCATTCAACAACACTCTCGCATTTGCTGCATTCCCATTTGATCTTGCAGGGGACTGAGACCTAGGTGATGCTGCACCAACATTCCTCTTAACATTAATCCTCTTGACGCCTGCGGCCGTTGCAGATTCCCCTCCACCGCCACCACCGAAATTGTTACTCTTATCCATCACAAGTGATGATGTAACACTAGCAGGGACAGAAATCATCTTCCCAGGCCTAGAACTGGTGTTATTATTGTTACTATTATTGCTGTTGTTGCTTGCATTGGAAGAAGGTGTGGTTGCTGTCTCTGATGTTCTTTTTCCAGGAGACCTACTAACTCTCCTCTCTCTGCTGCTGCTGGCAGCATTGCTATGCTGCTGCTCCCTTTCCCTGCTTGGTGTCCTCCTCCTTCTACCCTCAGGAGAAGGCCTCGGAGACCGGCGGTGCCGCTGCCGGTGCTGGCGGCTGCTTTTCTCACCATTAGCCAAGCCATCATCCTCACACAAACCACCATTATTGCCATTGGCATTGGCCTTCTTTTGTTCCTCATCATTGGAAATGGTGTCATTCTCACAGTGGTCAAAATCATAGCTTCTCTTTGAACCTGAGTACCTTCTCGCAGCAGCAGAAGATGTTGCAGCTTTCCCTGAAGAGCTTCTGCTTAGCCTCCCACAGTGCAATAGAATTGCATCCACCTCTTCTTTGGTACAACTTGAAGTCCTCATCACACCCACCACACCTATGTTTGTAGCTGCTGGTGCAGCCTTGTCACCACACATCGTTGATTCTGATGCTTCGTGGCCTTCGTCTTCATCATCTTCTTCTTGTTGTAGTGGTTCATGTTTCTCTTGCACATGCAGTGTCTTATTATTGTTGCTATTATTGTTCTCCTTGTTCTTCAGTTTCACTTGTTGGTCAGTTTGTTCTTCCACTTTTGGTTTGGACACAGTGACAGCAACAACATTCTCCCCAGGATTCTTGTTCTTCTGCTCAGGCTCAGCAGGTTTTGTTGCAGGAGAGGGGGTTGTAAAAGAAGAAGAAGAAGAACCTTTCTTCTTACTCAAACAAGTACCCATTTCTCAAGTTACTGGCTTTCTTCTAATGAAGTGTAGATAATATGAGAAAAAGGGTAAGAAAAAAGGAGAGGGGTATAGCTTATAAGAGAGGGGAATCACAGTTACAAGAAAGGAAGAAAAAAGGAGATTTTTGAATTGCAATTAGAGGTAAAGGGAGGAGGAGAAAGAGGGGTGTGTGGAACACTGCCCAAGAAACATTTTTACGGAAAGGTAGTAACTTTGGTAGTAAAGTATGTGTTAGAGAGAGAAAGAGAGAGAAGATTCAAATTTCAAAATTTGACAAAAGAGGAGGAAGGCTGCAATCCTCCGACACAGTTCCGTTGGAGGGTCATCTTCTCTTGGCTGTTCTAGCTGACCCCACTTGACTGCTCACTTCCATTTTCTTAACCTTTTTCCTTTTGAGAAGTTATTATGTGGTCCTTCACCACCGCATATGCTACCTTAGCTCTTATTCAAAATCGTTTTTGAAAAATTATGTAAGTTTAATACATTCAAAAGTTAATATATAATTAGATATGTTAATTTTTTAATTTATTGAAATTATATGATTTTTTTAGAACAGCTATTATTAAGAAATGAAAATAGTAATTATACCCACTCCAATTAAATGATACCATGTAATAATGGGGCCATTAATCAACTATGAATGAACCAAATTATTATTTTTTAATTATACTGTTTTTGTAAGTTAAATATTGTGGAGTTCCCCACTTAACAAAGACTTGTTAACTCCACCAGCGTAGAGAGTTCCTCTTCTCTTGACTCTGTTACCAACCAAAACTGGTTAAACTCAAGGCAAACCTCCATGCAGGGAAGGGAGTATAGTAGTATTGACGCGAAACAAAAGTGGGCAAGGGGAAACCAATCAAGAACTAAACTGCTATGTAACCAGCAACTGCTTTTTATGTCCAATTTGGATCAACGGTGTCGAAGACTTGGTGCTAAACCGGTGTCAAAAGAATTGAAAAGAGTTTCCAATTCATGGGAGATATAGGGAAGCAGATTCAGCATTATCTAATACTACCCCATTCCCATTAAAAGAATGAAATCATCATTTTCTTGCTATACCTAAATCTCCAGAAAGCTACAGGAAAGAGAATTTTATGAACTCCCATTCAACTGGAATCATGATCAAATTTCACAACAAAAAATAAAACAAGGCAGGCAGGCAGAGCTATTTTCTATTTATGCAGATCCATAATTTGAGTAGGAATGGGACTTTAAAATTTTGGCATCAATTTGCAATAGTAGGAGTGAACAATATTCGTAGTGAACGGGTTTCCTTTTTTGAGTTTAACGAGTTTTGGTAGCAGAATAAAAAGAAGAGGAACGGACCCTATTCCGGTGGTGTTAAGAAGGCTTTATTATTTCAGAAAATGGTTATGCTTAATCATTTAATATGAAGATACCATATTAATTCATTTTTTATTTATTATCGAATAGGATGTTAACCCTACTTAAATGAGACACACTCTATTCTATGGTAAAATAAAAATGAGTAAATAGGATTTTCATGTCAAATAAATACAAATAACATAACTCATTATTTCCAGATGTGCATCTCACACTATTTATTTTACATAAACAACAAATAAAAAGTGTTAACCACGGTTAGTTTATTCATAGTTAATTAACTGAAGTGAGTATAATTCCATGTGGTAGTCCAGGACCACACAAGAAAATTTTTTTTTTCTTAAGGAAAAATTGATGGGTGGTATGAGAAGAAAAGCCTTTATTCTTTTTAATACAGTTAATTTCTTATTTCAATTTTAATATTATGACCGTGTAAATGAATTTTGCATTATTATTTAATTAAAATTTTTTATTTATATGATTTTTTAAATTATGGATATAAAAAAATTGACTTTTTTTTTTTTAGACAATCAACGTATCAAAATTAAATCCATTATCTTTTAGATTGTCATTGTCTTTTAATATATTTTTTTTTATATACTCACTAAGTACTATTATGAATTATACTCCACTTGATAATAAAATGACATTTAAACTTCTTGACGAAATCTACACTTCTATCTAAAATGTCACTTGATTATCGGATAAAACGCATTCCATCTAATGTTCTGAAAATTTCTCTTTTCTCACTATTTCTTTAGTAGATGTTATATCTCACTGTAACTACATTTTTAATATAATTGGTAAAGTGTTATCGAATGGCTCAAACTAAAAATATTTTCTTGCTCTCAAACCATGTAGAGAACCCACAAAATCTCCTTTTTTTTTCAAAAAATAAAAAAAAAATTATATATGAGATACCAATTCAGATTTTGAACAGGTTGATGTCTTCAATGTAACTTTTTATGCTTACTCTCCGTAATCCTTATTCTGTCATACTTGAAATCAACGCAACGTTTATATTGGTTGGTTAATCAGTCAGCAACGGCTATCGGCATGTTCGATTAGCAAAATTTTTCCGGTTGAATTAGAAAAAAGTAAGGTGAAAGAAACGGGAAATTTTTTTTTTTATGGGTTTCAAGAGCATCATTAAAAATAATATGGCTCTCGGGCTTAAATTACATACATATGGGATTCCAAATTACGCAATAAGCATGATTAGTGACTCCCAAAAAAAGAAAACCACTTGCACCACGGACTTACTCCGCCTGCACCACGAACCTGCGTCGTAGACCCACCATAGAATCACGGAACTGGCGAGATTTCAAAAGCTCAGGCACGCACAACATGGAGCAGCACGCAAGCTGGGGAGCGACGCGAGCATCCGAAGTAGCGGGAGGCAACCATGCGAGCGTCCAAGGCAGCAAGCTGGCAAGTCGGTGTCGGGCAGAAAAATCATGCCGATTGCCAGATTTTAGTCGCATCTCAGCATAGAGCGAATCTCACCAATGAGTGAGGAAGCTCGCTTATGGCGCAATTTCAGATGACGGGGAATCTATGTGATAACATCACTTCATGTTGGGAAGTGGTGTTGCATGCCTACGTGTATAAATAGAAGCTCTGGGAAAAAGGCCATTACCCAAAAAATCTTGCCATAGGCAAGTTTTAGTTTTTAAATTATTAATTTTTTTCAAAAAAAATCTCACCTGTTTTGAGACTTACAACAAATTATTATTTTATTTCATTTTCAAAATAATGTACCATGCTAGATTTCTCCACCCAATATACTTGTAATTTTCGCCCCAAACCCATTCCTTTGTATTTCATACACTCAAGCCCAATATCAAAATAAATTACCCGAGATAAAAGGAAGTTGATCGTTTTGTATTTTTAATTTTAATAAAAATTTCATTTTTATAAGAATCATTTCTAATGAAAGTGAAAAATATTTCTCTATCTCAATAAGCTTTTCTAAACGTACCATTTTAACATCCTTTTCAAACACAAATCAATTATTTCAAAATCATTTTGGTTAAAATCAATTCCTTTAACATCAATTATTTCAAAAATAATTCTACATCAATCTAAACCAAGCAGGCCGTTGTTGATCTTAGTTTTGAAACAAAATTAACACAAGAAATGAACACCTGCACAAATTTATATATGATAAACAAACTTTAAAATATTGATTTTTCTTATGTTATTTATATTTAACTTTGGTATGGTCGCATGCTGAGTCCAGGGGTTGTCTTTACCAACCCACATGAACACTGAAAGGACAGTCAAACTTCAAAGATTCAAAGATTCAAAGTTAATAGAATCCACAAAACAGAGATTGTGGTTATGTCAAATGAGTAATCATGCTTACCCGGATCATTAGATGAATTATTTAGGATTGGGATGGTTTCAGTTTCATTTTCTATTTTCTATATTTTATATTTTATTTTCATAATTCTATAAAAGAAATAGTAATAACAAGCAACAAACTGAAAGCAAGATTTTATTATTTTCAGTATTTCTTTTATAAAATTCTGAATACAGAATATATAAAAAATAAAAAAATAACCAAACATGCCCTTAGCGTATTTGACCTGTTGCACCAGGCCATTTACAATAAATAGTTCAATCACATACAGCTTATGCTCATGAAAGATTCACATTTATTAATAATTCTGGCAGCTTGGAAGTCCAAATTAGCTTCAAAATAAAACTAACTAATCACAAGCAGATAACAGCACACTGCATGTGCATTGCCTCAAAACAAAACAAAAGACATTAAACATACAATCTCAACTATTTCAGCAAAAAGCAAAATCCAACTATTTGGAACATTTTAGCCTAGGCCAGCCAGTTATTGTCTTTGTGGTCACTATGAAGCTGTAACCGTGAGCTTGCATTGCAGTATACATCCAAGAGGAGATAAGTTTTGCAGAAGTTCCTTGGGGGGTTGTTAGACACAGCAAATCTCATTGCAAATCTGAAAAGGGCAAGGAATAACTTGACCAGCAAACAACAAATGCATAAATGAATCAAGGTGAACCTGACACTCCAGGGAAGAGTTCTGATATTTTGTTGAAGACATCCATAACCTGAAATGTTTTCAAGAGGGAAAAGCAACTATCAGACATGCAACAATAAGCTTTGCCTAGGGTCAACTACAGGGAGCAGATGGCGCTACAATGTTTTGTCATAGATCATCTTTACATTCAAATCCCATTTAGCGTATGGAATTGATCATGGAATTGGAGTTTCGACTTAGAATTGGACAGTCCAATTCCAATTTTCTTGTTTAGAGTCACATTTAGAATTAGAATTATAATTTCACAATCCCTTTCCATGAAATTCAAAACTAATTAAAATGAACTCTTTTTAATTCATAACCTATATCCTATAAATTGTCATTTCCAAAACTTGTTGAATATCTCTCTTCTCATTAAAGTTTATATAGTTCTTTCTCTTTCTCACTTATTTTCAAACAATCATATTATAATTCTTTAGTAAACCAAACATGAAACATGTTAAAATTTTACATTACAATTCCAAATCCAAAAGGACTTAGAAATATGAGCCATTTTTTCCCCTTAAAAAAGACATTATTGGTATTCATAACGAATTATTGGTAGACAAGAAGGAATTATCTGAGTTATATTGATTAGAAATATAGTGAAACACACATCAATTAAAGGATTTCTTTAGATAACCCAAGACTAACAATTGGGTGAATAATATATGAACCAAACCCCAATACATCCACACCCATTTATTTGAGCTTTTTTTAAGAAACAAGTAATTTTTTAATTAAAAGATATGTAATAAGTTTCTCAGAAACAATCTAAAACCCAAAAAGGTGTTTTTTCCACAAGGAGTAAAAGCAGCATACGGGGAAAAAATGGTTTTGAGAAAAAGCTATATCATATAATCACTTTAAAAACCAAACGCATCCAAAATTTAAGTCAGAGAAGTATCAGCATACCTCCTTATCATTTTGATACTTAGCAATATTCAGTGGATTTGTTGAACACTGCAAGCACAACAAGATACACTCAAGAGTTTTTCTATCAAATACGAATAAACAATTTACTTAAGACTGAACGTACATCCATGATTGCTGCTTGAACTCTCGGATTTTGAAATGCCATTGCAACGTCAGGGTTGGCCATAATCTTTGAAATGACTTCTTCTGGAGTAAGCCCAATTTGATCTAATGAAATGAAAAATGTAAGACATTCAGAAAAGAGAAAAGGAGAAAGTGCAAAGAAAGATTCATACTTAAGCATTAACTACATCTGAAGCAAAAATAGATGATCATTAAGTATTTTATATTCAAAATGATCATGATGATCAACAGATGAACTAAAACATATACCCAAAGGATGGAACCCCAAAAAGAATATATTAAGATCAGAATATTTTCAAGACAATAAACAACAAGAGTAGCCATTGAAAGCAATCAATTGCTTAATTGATCCAGTTCTCAAAGAAAACATGCCTCAATAAACTGTAACGCAAGAAAAAGAAACTTACCAAATTGTTGCTTAACTTCAGGACTGTTGAGGTCAAAATTTTTTAAGGTGTCCATCATTCGGCTATCCCATTCAGTACTTCCACCCATGTTGCCTCTGAAATCAAACATGAACAAGAAATAGAAAGGATATATGAATCTCTACACACCACATAAGAGCAGATTGTACACAAATAATAAAAAAAAATGCATAGATATATCCAACTGCAGCATATAAGGTAAAACCTGTAAAGGTTATAGCAATGACTGAACACTTGAAGTAATGGAGTTACAAGGCGTATGAATCCCAGCAACAGAACTGATGAGGAGAGAAGCTAAACTATAAATCAGTCTAAATTTAAATAATGAGGAGAGAAACTGAACTGATGAAACCCAAGACAACAGCAAAATCTGTTGTAGATAAGTACAGAAATTCCCCCCATAGGTTAGATGGAAGGTTAGTGTACAAAACAGAAGGAAGACAATCATTCTCTCCAGGACAATGAAAGTCAGGTTTAATTTTAGCTCATCAAATTCACCAAATGAGAGGCTAACAACTGGACTGTGTTGGACAACCTGAGCAAGATGGAACATAGATAACAGAGGCTAACTACCAGTTTTTCTTGAGTGACAAATGACGAGGACAGCCTGAGCCAATAAAAAGAGAAAGATAACTTTCAAGTTTCAAAGGAGGAAATCATTATCCTCCTCCGAAGATGTTTTCCATTCACCAGAAAGCTAGTGTATGATACAATGTGTCAAACAAGCTAATGCAAGTAAACATTTTATTCAGAAGCTTATTCTTCCAAATAATAATTACGACCATGGTGTATGAGAATATTAGTGAAACAGTATAAAGAATTTACAGCATTTCTTCGAGTTGTTGACGGTACTGTGGATTTTGCAGCATCCCTATTAAAAGCAGCAGCAAGACAGCAATTATTTCCCATTGGTAAATCATATTAAGATGTCATATAGAAATAAGTATGTACTGTTGAAAGAGGCAAACATGATTTTTCACCTACAAACTATTTTTAAAACATAAAAATGCTTTCATTATATGGTAACAAATGAGAAGGATATCCATCCGAAAATTAGACAATATTGTATATCTAAATAGAAAGAGATAACAAGGATGTTCAGCATTGTGGTCTCATATGATTTACTTCTAAGAGGTGCTAAACAACAACAATCACATTCTGCACAATGTTATGAATCTTAAATATTTTATTAGCACAACATGGAACTGGAAACCAGAAAACTTGTGAAACATGGTTACATTTGAAGGTAGTAGGGTTCCTCATTTCCTCAGGTAAATATCTGCAACGGGGAAAAAAAAAAAGTTAACACTTTTGTTTTTGAATAAGGGGAAAAGGTTTTTAAATAATCTAAACAAGCAAGTAAATGATATCTGTAATTCATCAAGCAATAACAATGCAAAACATATCGAGGATCAGAGTAATGCATAGAGAATAATAATCACCTACATAGAGAATACAAACTGTGGTTAAAAATTAAAAGAGTAGCAGCCAACCAGTTACACTGTATTTTGGGGATAAAAGAAGCTTATAAGAAGGGATAGAAATAAAAAAACAAAGGCAAAGGCTTCCCCGCAAAAGACCTGGGGCAATGCACCATGAGTAGTTCAATAGGAATAAATAGGACAGGAACTACTTCAAGTCCAATTCAAAATATCACAGATACTAGTAGTACTGCCAGCAACCTTCTAAGATCAAACTGAGATACTAAAAACTTCGACCATTTAAGTAAACTTTTTAAATGAATTTAAAACAAGGATTGACTTGAAGTTTAAACCTTATCATTATCTGTATTCAAACTAACACAGCCAATATAAAATATTCACAATGAATGCAAAATCATAAGCATTAAGATGAAGGAACTAATATTACGGATAAACCATCTTCTGCACTGTTGGGTCTTCCATCATTTTCTCCAAAGCTTCCACCGATAAGGCTGGTTTTCCTATCCAAAAGTAAACAAGTGCATATTTAGGGCTTTAAGCAATCCAGACAGCACCTCACACAAGGCAACATTGAAAGAACAATATCCATTCAAACAAAATGTATCTTGCGATAACAAGCAAGGTTAAATTAATTCCAGGCTGTAGCATCAATGTGATTAGAAAAGATGCGTCTTGGACCACAAATATTATATTTGATTTATAACATTGATTCAAGTTTATGAGTTTGGTGTGTCTCCGTGTCTGTATTTGTGCCAGTGTTTGTGTGCTTCATAGGCTCCAACCCAAAGACTAATATTTAATCTGTGTCAAAAAGTAATTGATAGTTGACAAGAAAGACTTTGTAGTAAAGAGCGAAAGTACGAAGACACAAACCATCAATGGCCCATTATAAAATCAACAATGAAAGGAAGATCAAATCAATATTTGCAATCACAATAACAAGAACAAATTATTCATTTGACAGGACTGGTCTAAAACCATGACATTGTAATTCCTTGAAGGTGAGGCTTGAATAGATGTATCACGGTACAAAAGCGTTTCCAACCATAAAGCAGAATTGTACATAGTTTCAATTTCAACTGACTCGTTACTTACGTGTAGATTGAGAACCAGTTGAATCACCAAAACCTTGGTTAGAGGGAGCTCCATTTGGAGAAGCCTTCAAAAAAAAAAAAAATCACAATTATTACATATTAAGAACAACACAAACAACCAAACTTCTTTAACAAAACAGAATCTTAAGAAACTCACTTCTTCTGGAGCCCGGGCCTCCTTGACCGAACTTGATTCATCAACATCTTTATAACTTTCAAAAGCGCTCTTCTGCACAGTTTCTTCTGGAGAAACATCTACAAAAGCTGTAATAGAAAATGTATTACAAATTTTAACTGGAAAAATTTCAGATATTTATGCAAATATAAAAACTGACAGCACTATACATCATGTCTGCTACTTATAGAGATATTCCCTTAGAGTTGTCCATTTTAACTATGTGTCTCTTAAGATTTCAAAAAGCCTTTATGTAGATGAATATTTGTTAAATTCATTAATAAAGGAGATGAAGTTAAAAATGTACTTAAGCATTTCAAATATTCATGTTCAAACAGTTAAGCTCCAGATTTCTCAGATATTCCTGGGAAGGCAAGTAAAGCATTCCATGTCATACTGAACCAGTTGATGCCTGTCTAGTTTGTCAGAGTTGATACTCAGAAACTTGCCACTGAAATTCAATGAGACACATAATTTTTTGATGCAGCATGCAGGCAAGACCTCGAATAATACAGTTACATATACTCATCCAGGTATTACAAAAATGAAGAAGCTTGAAGACTACAAATGGCAACACTGATGAAGCATTCTGCAGTAGGATAAATCAGTTGACAACACTTGGTCCCAAGTGCAGCAATCAGCATAGCAATACCAATCACCCTTCAATCATTTGTAGCACATAGGAGGAATTATATTTATATGAATCAGAGCTGTGATCCAGGTTAAAAGCCAGAAAGAAATAACATCTGTGCTCAATTCAATAACCAGGAAGAAGTTGAAACAAAGGACTAGGAAGTGTTTTTATTGAGCAAAAACTGCAGATATATCTTCCAGCAGTTACAATTATAAATTACACAAGTCTCATCCAACAAGAAAGAAATGGGAGTGCTAAGCAGATGTTGCAAGTTACCCATTCTTTTTGGTTCAGTTTCAGTCTTTATTTCCACTTCATCTTTGGTGTTGGTGGGTGGGGCTGCTTCGACTTTTGTTGCTGGTACATCTACTGTAACAGAAGCTTGAGATGCACTTGATGCAGAAGGTGCTCTAGAGTGAGTACCTGCAGAACTAGTAGGTGCAGTAGGTCCTGATGCAGGTGCTGAAGGCATTGGGAAGGGAAAAGGAGATCCAGTAGAAAATGCAGCACTGTCAAATTGGTTACTTTGTGAATTCATCTGGCCCATCATGGTCTTGAAAGCTTGTTGCATTGCATATTTCTGAAAGATCAAAATGCAAAATGTCACAAGCAAAACTTATATACACATTCAAGGATAGTTCGCATAATTCTAAAAATATTCCGGCCAAAATCGATGAAAAACAAGTTAGACGGAGCTTTTAATATAACTGATGCAGAAATACAACTACTGAAAGATGTCATCACAAACAAAACTCAATTACCCGTACTGTCACAAAACAAGTCAAAATTCAAACTCAATAAAAGTCTCAAAATGTTTCTAACTGCGACTCACTACAAAAAGAATGAATCACAAGCAATGAAAATAAAAAACAACAACCAATATGCATACTGTTGTTAACTAAAAGTTTGTAAATACAACTTAGGCATCTGCAAATAGCCCCCAGTCCCTATAAATAAGGAAGAAAGACATGGTGCTCTACTGCAGTAAAACCAAGAGTTCCTTTACAAAAGTTGAAGGTAATGTACAACTTGTATTTGTTGACTGAGATGGATCATTCAAACTACATATTGTCCAAACAAAACTAACATATAAAAGAGTTGAAGGACTGATCTGTGTTTCATTAGTTCCTAAAATTAGATTCAGGCATACAGCCAATTTGCAGTTTGTTTGGGTGTTTCCAGAAGTGAATACATGTCCATGGCAGATGCCTTTAAGCTTCTATGTACTTTCATAAGAAATACATCATAAAGAGTAATTTAGAGAATCCATATAACAAGGAGAGTACCATAATAATGAAAACCATTAGGTGGATTTCAAGAAAAATTGGTTGACTATATATGACAAACATAAATACACGTGAGATAAAATTATCAAATTATTCATCCAATTTGTAATGATCGAGTCCCATTATGTCTCGTCTGGCAAATGGAATTGAGCATGACATTAGAGCTTGAAATTGGAATTGGATGCCCGAAATCCAATTTTCATGTTTTGAGTATGGTAGGGACCCTATGTTTGGTCCAGAATACTCTGGAAGAGGGAGGGGGACTAGGCCAGCTGTTGGGCACAATAGGAGTCAGAGGGCTGTTAGTTTTACAGCTGGAAACAGATAGAAATGGAGGGAAAAGTAGTTAGAAGTATAGAAGAATAAAAGGGGATAAGGGTGACTGTTGTAAGGGTCTTTGATCATTTGGCATTTTCTGAGTTTGAGGACTCTCACGTTCCTCTACTTATCACTGTATTCTCTTGCAGAACCTTGGAGCATTTGCAAATGATCCATTGTGAATAATGCACTCATTCATTCAGTAGCTATTCCTTGAGGTATTGGTTCTAACAAAATAACATAGAGAATTGGAATTATAATACCACAATCCAATTCTATGGAGTTAAAAAACAATTACAATGGATTCTTCTTAATTCCAAACTTACAACCTATGAATTTGTCAATTCCAAGTCTTACTTGAGAACAATTCTTTAGTAAAGTCAACCGTAAATTCAAGATTCTCAGTCAATTCCAATCCTAAAAGAACTAGAATTGAAATTAAAGTTCTACATTACAATTCTAATTCCAACATCCAAATGAATATCAGATTTGTAAGTAACCACAGTCACATCTTAAAGGATACAAAAGAACCATGTACAGGTACCATGAGATGGATTGGCTAATCATGTACTTCAAAGAGAATAAAAAACTATGTACATCCATGAATCCCTATATTGTGAATTACTGTATCACCATAATATCCATTCAATGTGTCTCCAATTAGGCTTATAGTATTAAAACCATGAAGGACATCAGCTTCCTTTTTACTTGCTTTCTAACTTGGGGCATTTTATCATCCTGTCTTTTTATTATTTTTCCTGATGAATTTGCTTTTCCATCAAAAAGTTAAAAAACTTTAACAAGGAGACACATCACAAACTAGGTCCTTCAACCCACAAGACAACTAACAAATAGATTTTTGTCTCTACCAAATGTTGCTTTCTTATCAATGCTACATGCATCATTCTGTCTTAAAATGGTTAGAGACAGCAATTGCATTCAATGGAAAGGAATTCCTTCATATTCAAACCCAACCATCAATACAGAATTTCCTACAAATAACCTCCCCATAGCTTTGACCAGGTCTCAGTTGTTTCCCAATTCTTGAACATGCCATTCCACTATACCCTAAACAGTCCCTATTCCCAATCAAACACCCATCTCAAGTGCATGTATTCCAGTTCCAAGTTACTGAGACAAAAGGTTTTTAAATCAAACAATAACACTGATTCTGGAAAATTTTAAGTAAAAACAACAAGAAGAAGCACAATTGTTTCCCAACCCCTAATTTATAACAATAATAATACCAATGAAATATGTGTATGCAAGGGCAAATAACAAGGGCAGGGCAACAAAAACTTTATGTGAAATAGAATTTTCTAAATAGTAAAAGATTTTATATTTTTTGCTAAAACAGTAGTTTGAATCTTTGATAAGGACAATTGAGATATATGCCATCCTCTAACCCCAGACTTGGGAGCCTCTCCTCCCCCCAAACTTTCATGTACCAGAAAGAAATGAGGGCAGTGAGTTACAGAACAGTGTGTCAGGAATTCAACAGACAAAAATGCGCAAAAGTGACAAAATCAGAGACCAGTTTGCATAACTCAAACAAATTAACAAGAATTTATGAACTTTTAAGCTTCTCAATATTTAATCGTATAAATTTGGGATTGGGATGAATCTAGTGAATGACAGAGAGAGGGAGATGAAAATTATGCAAAAAATATGGATTTCTTGCTCCACCTTTGAATCTTAGACTAATGAGAGGTCTTGCCCTACTAATTAACTGATCTTACATTAAACTAAGTTTTGCTCTTAAATTAACTTGAAATTACAATTTTAATAATGTAACGCTCTTCAATATGTACATATATCGCAACCTGCCATGAGTCCTTCGCAGATTATTGATGATTGCTTAATAAGTATGATGCACGTGATTCAAGCAGACTACTAGAAAGTAGAAATCCTTTAATGTTTCAATTTCACTGTTATGGCTTATTTTAAAATTAGAAACATGTCCCAAAAGGGAGATATTAACTACTATATAAGGTATTGAAATAGTAACTCTATTGGGAACTAAGATATAAGCTATAGAGTAAATTTTTCTCTATTATTTTTTGGGGGACAAAAAGTTAACTAAATAATGGGTAACATATAAGGCTTTTTTTCTTGCAAATCTAGCTAGCATGCTTTACAATGCTCAATGTTAAAAACATAATATGACAAAGAAATATTTCTCGTATCTTACACACATGATTACAATGGAACATAACAAACGCACCGGCTCAAATCCATGCCTTGCAATAAAGTGGCACTCACCTTTAGTCTTGCTACTCCCTGCAAAGAAACACTCAATTTATTAAACACACAGCAAAGAAAGAACTAAGCAGCAGTATATGTAAAGCATAGTTGTGACTATAGGTCTCACCCATGAAAATAGAGCAGATAGCCCAACACCAACACCAATCCAGAAGAGAGGAGAACCTCTATAGCAAATAGATAAAAATAAAAATAAAAAAAGTGAAATTTTAAGCACAAGATATAAGTAAAATAAAACCAATAAAATAGGACTCCTCCAAATGTCTGATGATAGTCATACCAAATATTTTCTCCAAGTACAACTAGAACAAAAATATAAGAAAACTTAAAGAAAATTGAAACAAGAAACGAAAATCAGTGAAGGATTACATGGTTGGAGACGGAGATGGTGATAATTGCGGGTTAACTCCAACTGACGATGTTGTTTCTTGACTACTTGAAGAAGAAATGCTGGCAAAACGCTTCACTATCAGCTTCTCCTGCACTGTATACCCAATGTGTCACTTATACCTCTTAAGGGATGATCGGAAAACATCAATAGATATTTATCTTTTATGGAAAATATTCACCAATCATAAAAGGGAAGGAAAACCGATATATATGACAAACACGCATTTATAACATGAAAAATACATAATGCATTTTTTTCAAATTTCAACCTTGAATGAACACCAAAATGCCATCATTCAACACTAATCAACCTCTTGCTTCACTCCAAAAATCACAATACACCCCTTTCCACAAACAATAGCATCCAAGCGGAACCAACTTCAAGAATGTTTTTCTGAATTATGAAAACTCAAACCCTTGAAAATCTCAACATAATGCATACAGGGCTTTGTTTGCCTTCGCTATTTAAGCATTATGCTCTTCTATGTTTTCAGTCCAATAAAAGAAGCACCAACATATTCAATCCAGTTAACAACTCAACAATAGCATCACAGGAAACCGTAACTACTACTTCAGCTTCAAGAGAACACATTTCATAGGACTCCATCATAACCTAATACCCATTTTTTCTGCTATATTAAAAATTCTAACAAAAAGAAAGTATATTGAGTGGTTTATTTGTGCCACTTTTATGCTCGCGCACATACACATACATAAATAGCATTGAAAAACAAGTACTTCTAAAGTTTGCTTGGGGTGATTGGCTAAGTTTCCTTCGAGTAATGATACACATCCAGAATAATATAGACAAAATCTTCGCCAGAAATCATGGTGATTGTTGTATGAAATAAAGCCGTATAACCCACAGAAGTCTCCAAAAGCTAACAGTTATCACACATCGTTCTGGATACAAAATTCTGGCAAACTGTCAGGTTGTCTAGCATTTTCCTTTTCCTTTGAAAAACACAGACAGTAATCATTTTTTTTTTTCGAGATAGAGAGCTGATTCTATTTTTTACGCTCAAACATACTTTATCACATAAGCCTATCCAATTACACTCATTACTCGTTTCCCTGGAAACAATACACATATATATACAAGAAAGTAATCAAACCAAAAATATGGAAAAAAAAAAAGAAGAAATAAAAACAGTATCAAAAGAGAAGATACCAGATTTTGCGTTTTGGGGTGGTTTAGCGTCAGCCCTAGTAACATGATGAGAGGGGGAGAGAGCAAAAATACGGCATCTGGGATGAGACGGAGAACCAATGAAAACCTTTCCAAGAGATAAGGGCTTTCTTCTGAATACATCTTTAGCTGTGGCATCTCTTGCACCAAAAACAAATGGTTTTGGGGAAGAAGAAGAACACACAAGGGCTAAGTTAAGGTTCTCCATCCCCTTCTGAATTCCAAGCTATTTGAATTGGGACCCAACAAAACAAAATAGATTGAAACTGTGCAGATATCAGAAGAAGAAGAAGAAGAAGTGAAATTTGGAAGGTTTTAATGGGAAAGTTGTAAACTTTACAGAGTTCAGTGTGATGGGATTTCAACAGGCCAATCAAGGAGCCAGCGGCTAGTGAAGTATCACAGCTTGGAGTTGCTGTTGTGGTAGGGATAAGTGAAAAACCTCAAACTTTGCAAATATTAAAATGTTGTAATGAACCATAAAAATAAATAAATAAATGTTGTCGTGATTTATTTCATTTATTTTGAATATGCTTTTTCTTTTTCTTTTTTTTTGTTTTCAATCCAATAGGAAAAAGTGAGAGGTTTTCATCATGCTTAGTAGTGCGTTTATTTCATATTATTTTAATAAAAAATAATTTTTAACCAAAGATACAATTTTTTAGAAATTAATATAAATAATTTTTATGAAAAGTAATTATTTGAATAAAAAATCACTTTTCTGTCAGGATATTATGAAACGATCGCAATGAAATTCAATCTTTTTCATTCTCAGTCATAATTTAGATTATATAAATTTAGTATTGACACATTTTAATATATTTGCATAAACTATCCCGTTAAAAAAGTTGATGAAATTATATTGAACTGTAATTTCATATTTTTTTTTATCCCAGACTATGATCAAAATAGATATTAATAGAAAATAATTTTTTATTAAACCAAATCTTAATACGTAACTTATACCCTATACACACTATTGATAATTTATGAAAATTATCATTTTTTATTTTTATATTAATTATTTTAAATATATTCTCAATATAATTTTTCTGATTTAATTTATTAAAATTGATTTGTGATGTTAAGAACACCTAGATTAGTCGATATAAGATTGTTATGGTTTAACCAAAGATTTTAGGATCAAGTCTTGGTATTTATCTATGCTAAATCTTGATAGGTATAGGTTTATCATCAGAGTCCTATTTGACTCAAACTAGATTCTTTATGTTTATTAAAAAAAAAATTCAAAACGCTAAGATACTATAAATATAATCAATTTTACGTTGAAATATATTTTCATTTTCTAAGAAGTAATCAATTATTTTTTTGTTTTAGTCCTTGAAAAAAGTTGGTGTCAGTCTAAACATTTCTAAAATTGTTTGATTTTAGTCATTGTCATCAATTTGTTTTGATACGGAGTTGACTCATGAAAAACACATTATGTAATTCTATACGATAGCCAGTAATCCTATGTAATGCATTATAATATTCTACATTAAAACTCTAGTATAAAACGAGTTGCTAAATCAAATAACATTGATTGTTGGATTGGGTCTAACAAATTATTGAATGAATATTTCTCAGCATATGATTATGACATGGCACCTAGGATTGGATGTTGTGACCATAAGTTAATCAAGTTAATTTAACATGAACAAGCTAGTAGGAAGAAATAAAACCAAATAGTTTTGAAACTATTGGGTTCATTATCAAAATTTTAAAGATGAAAATTAAAATTTACTTATTTTTCAAGAACCAGAAAACATATTTGAGTTTAAATTTGAAATCTAAATATTCAAAAGAAAGTGTACCAAGGCTTAAATATGTTTAGAGCTTGAAAAATGAGTGAATTTCGGTTTTGGTTCAAACATTTTTAAAATTGTCTAGTTTCGGTCTTTATTAGTCTATTGTTAGTTGGTCTTAGTAAAAGACTATTCGCCTTAGTAAAATACTAAGGTACCTAACAATACTATAATATCAACCTTAAGTGACAATATAATTAAAGTGGCACGTCAGAATCGTATATGTCAAAATTCTAATGTAAAATATGCTTTTAGGTTAGGTGAGACGGATCATTATGTTGGATCAAATAGATTATTGCTTAGGGTTTTGACTTATGATATCACATAGGATCTAATTAACATGTATGAATTTCCTTTTTTGCAGAAAAAATTTAAATTGAGGAGAAAATTTACCCCAATTTAGGGTCAATACATGTCTTTGGGTCTATTGAGCTTTTACAAAACTATTTATATATCACTCACTAATAGAAGAAACGTGTGAATTGAACTAAAGTTATAATGATGCATGAGTAGAAGATCGACTAGGTAAATTAACCTCTGCTAGCACCATAAATGATTGAATGTTGTGACTTTTTATTAGTTAACTCAGTATTTAATACATACATACTAATAATTAGGATTAAAACTAAATATTTTTTCAAAAATATTTAGGCCAAAAAAAAAAAATCAAAATTCGCCCGACCAAAGGTGTACTTAAGCCTTATATTAATTTTCGGTTTGTTCAAGTGGTTTCACATTCTTGCTTTACTTAAACAAGGTTTCAAGTCTTATAAATAAACGAAGATAAATAAAAACGTATTTATCTTGTTACTTAGAAGGTAGAACAATATGTCAATCTTACAAAGGAAACAACAAACCTTAAATTCTTAAAAAAGGTCAATTCTTTCTTTCTTTTTGTTTTTTATTTTTATTTTTGCTGTGAAGACGAGGTAAAAATGGCTAAACAGAAGAAAGACTACACAACTAGGCGAAGCAAGGCCACACCTAAAAACTAAACTAAAGGAGGATCACGAAAATAGTGCAAACCATGAGGAAGAGAGTGGCCTATGGCAGCCATAGAATCCGCAGCACAATTTGCCTCCAATAAAAATCAAACTTTCCAACTTGTAATAATAGAGCTGCTGAATTTTCTGCTACTAAAGCCACATATGGAGGGCCATTTTTTCTAATATGGCAGGTTGACTGTAATTGTAATTATTAACTGATATGGGTTTGAGAGCGCAATTACATACCTGTGGCATAATAAATCTTGCATAGTGCGAGAAATGAGGGAAAAATAATTTTTTAATTTTGAAAATGAAAAACTTGCACAGTATGAAATTTTGGAAAAAATTAATCTCGCATGGCACGAGAATTTAAAAGATATTAAAATATAAAGTTTGTCTATATAAATATGTGTTCAGTTCATCGTGAGTATCCATGTTGTGTTATATACTTCGATATATAATCCTCAAAACACAAAGAGTGGTTAGTAATAAAAAAAATGAGAGAACTCATCCCTTTGTTTCACTTTATAATAAGTTTGTATTTATATTTTTCATATTCTCTTCGTGTATTCAACAAGAAAATATTAGAACAGCCTTTTTTTTCTGAGGAATTTATTTCTCTCTTTTTCTGTACTTAACCAGTTGATCTTATATTATTGATTAAGAAAAAGGATGTCTGTTTGTTTAAAAAAAAGGAGAACTGAGTGAAGAAATGAGTTATTCAGTGTTATGATTTTTTTTTTGGTCTAAGTTTCATTCCCTCACTTGTGTTTAATTTATTTTGTGTTAATAATTTGAGAAAAAAAAAGGGTTATAATTTCTTTGTCCAAAAGAATAGAATACCGGTAAGGAAGAAATGAGTTTTTTTTTTTTCCTTGACTAGCCCTTCTTCTTCCTCTTCATTTGATAAGTAATTTTTATACTACTAGTCTATAAGGAAAAAAAAGGAAAAAATGGATACTAATGCAAATATAATAATATATTTCAATGGTAATATTACTACAAATTTGAGTGTCAATGTCACATTTATTTGTGTGATACCCCAGGTACACATGTCATTGGGCAAGTTCTGTACTGCCCCAGGTTCCCCTGGGACCCACCCGTGTTGTCGGGAAATCCCAAGATGCATGAGAGACCTTTAAAGTTGCATTTTTTGTGAACTGTCACTGCTTTAGTGGTCCAGGATCGCTATAACGATCATAGTGTATGGCAGCAGTGTATTTTAGGTTCTGGGGACCGCTATAACGGTGTCAACAGTGCACGAACAGTGTGAAACATGGCGTTTCACGTAAGTGAGACCCCTCAACCCCTTTATATACCCCAAAATCCGAACCCTAATATTTCCTATGAGCTCTTCCCCTTCCCATTCTCATCCAACATCAAATCCTCTTCCTCCAAGCTTCAAGGTGAGTTGGTTGTTGGTTTATGCTAGTTTCCTTTGTGTTCTTCCTTCCCCTTATTATGGGTTGTTATTTTTCTCCATTGTTGTCAAGTGGAAGTGCTCCCCCAATATTGTTAGAGCTATATTAGAGTTGTTTAGAGATTAGCAGAGACTAATCTTGAGTCAATGTTCCTCTATGGCAGTTATTGATGTCATTCCATACTTCGAAGGTCAAGTTGGTGGTGCCCACATACTCCCGGCTCCAAACGGTGAATGGGTTTGATCTCGCAGCCTTAGTTTTATCATTATGATTATGTTTGATGCATGATGATTGTCAAATATGACATTAGAGATGAATTTATGATTTTATATATCTATAATTTACAAGTATGGCGAGTAGCCAAGGATTATAATTTTGAGTATGACATGCAAAATGTGTTTAGAAAATCATAGGACCATGATTGACACATTGTATGACATAGACATATTTTATGTGCAAGCCTAAGAGATTTCTTACAAGAATATATGACATAACAAGTTGTTATTATACACATGTTTCAAGAGTTGTGACATACTTATATTTCAAGACTAGAGATTTCGATATATTACTTTAGAGTATCAGTTAAGCTATTTTGGTAATAATGTCAAATACAGATATTATATTATAATATTAGAGATTTCATGATTTTGAATCTTTTCATTTCAATGTATGATATTAGAGTTATTAAGTTATAAAAAGAGGTTACCTTGAGAAATAAGATTTTCGAAATTCAGTCTTTGTGATATTTTAAGAATATGGAATTCAGTATGATTCGTAGTGACTATCAGATACATATTTTGTGAACTTGAAATCGAAATGCCTGCAAGCGGGTAATCCCTTGGGCATGATTTCACAATACAGTTATGCTAAAGTCAGGTTGCTAGAGTTGTATGAGTTCAGAGCTTTTAAAGTTTCAAAAGCTTTCATATTAATTGGTTTTATAAAGAGCTAGAGCTAGAGTATAATTGTATTTAGAGATTTTATGAATTATCTTGATGATTTCAAGGAATAGAGTATTTATGAATTAAAGAGTTTGATACTAGATTAGAGTATATGATAAAGATTTAAAGAAAACAATATATTTATTGAATTAGAGATCATATGGTAGCTATAGAGAAATAGATAATGAGTTAACGGCTGAACCCCGATCGTTAACCTTGGTACCAAGTTGTCCCGAGAAGACAATCTCACAGAGCAGATAATGGAACCTATTTAGGTATCCGTATTAGATCCTTGATGAATTATAGAGCATAACATTTTCGGTTCTTGAAGAACCATGGAGTAGATATTCATGTTTCTCTAGTAGAGTACTGTTGCCTATGTTTTTAGAGAGTATTAATGATTTTCAGAGATTATCGATGTTTTAAGAGAATATTAATTTAAGAGATATTATATGTGCAAGAAATGATTTCCTTGTTGGAGTAAGAATTTAGAGACGTTTTCTTATGAATTATTGAATACAGAGATATATTTTCTATGAGATTATATACATGAATATCAAACAGTTTGTGACAGATTATGGTTTTAAAGATACTTGTTTATGAATTTATAGCAATGAAAGTGTTTTCCCGAGAATAGCTATGTTAAATATTGGAAATGTTTTACCAGTGCATGTATATCTATATATGGTTGTTATTATCCTATGTGGACGATGGGTGAGAGCCTACTCACTGAATCCGTTGACACACCCTTCTCATTTCCTCCTCATAGATACAGGTACGGATGTTGCTCAGCCTCCCGTTTGGTAGATGCATTGTTCTCAGTGGTGAGTCTTACTTTAGAGTAAGGCTTAGTCTAGAGTCTTATTAGAGTAGAGTGCTCTAGTAGGTGTACAGGCAGGATCTGAACCATATATTATTAGAGGTGTCAAAATGGGCTGGCCCGCCTCACCAAAAGCATAAAATCAGTGGCAAGGCACCGTCAAAATAAAATAGGTTGGAATAGTCAGCTCAGCCCATTTTAGGGCGGGCTTGCTCCAAAAAATCAAAAAAAATCAAAAAAATATTTTTTAATGTTTTGATGAAATTTTTTTAAAAAAAATTTAAATAATATTTTTTATTTATGTGTACCCAACTTTCAATATCTATACCAATATATATTAACTTGGACTAAAAAATATTGTTGTTAATAGTGTTATTTGTGAGTTATGATACTGTTTTATTTTAAGTTTTAACTTTGAGTGAGTAGTGTCAACTATATAATATTAGTGTATTTGTAACTATACATATTTCTTACTTTTTTTATTTTTTGAGGTACATGTTACTTTTTTTACTAATAAATTATAAATTTTTCCTTAAAACAAAAAAGATTTGGCCCGCGGGCCAAGCCTGCCCCAACCTGCCAAAACCGCGAGCTAGGTGGGGTGGGTTAGGTGGGTTGAAGTTTTTTGGTGAGCTCAAAATTTCAACTCAGTCCACTAAAAATGGCGGCTTTGGCAGACCAACCGGGCGGGGCTCAACTCGTTTTGATATCTCCATGCATTATTTTCCGATCACGTATTTAATTTCAATATCTGAACAGTTATGTATATTTTCAGTTCACAAATATGGATTTGAAATTGTAGAGTTTGATTAGTATTTATGTAATAAACCAGAGATGTATTTAAGATTTAGTTCACATGTTGAATTGGTTTTCAGAGCATGATTAAGATGTTTACAAAGTTTCTGTTTTATAATTTCAGACATGAAGTTTAAATAAAGATTCAGATGAAGATAAGATTTCAAAATCAATATATATATATATATATATATAATATTTTATGCATATAGAGAGACTTAGAAGTCCCGAGACTTAGGTGGGGATGAGATTCCTTACGTGCCGATCACGTTCCCAGGTCAGGTCGTGACAATTTGTGAGAATCTAGTATGTTTCTTTATTTCATATGCTATGTCATTTTCAAAGTTAAAAAGTGGATTTTGTCGATGTATAGATATTGAAACACCTAGGACAGTGGGAAAAATAACTTACAGATATCCAATACATTTCAGTACGTAGGAAATAAAAATTTCAAAATAAAAATCACATAAAACTTATTATTTTTCTCTTACTATCACAAATCATAAAAATGATATGTCAAAAAATAAAAAATTAACTTACAATATTTTCAAAACTTTCAATGATACATGTTCACTGGAAATTACTGTGTTATCAATTGGCATTTTTTCTCTTCACAATTTTTTTTGAACATTACCTCACTACACTCTGTAACGTAGTCTAACTACACTCAATAGCACGACCTTACAATACACCTCATAACACTGCGAGCAAAACCCAGCACCTGCTCTTCCTTCACTCTTCTGTTTCACATACTCCAACATACCTTTTTATAAGCCAGCAAATACCCAATTAACAGTGCAAGCAAGCTGTCCCCAATTCCACTAAAGATTCCTCCGTGCTGGAGGGACAGGATAGGAAGAGCTGACACGTGGCCTGCATGCTGAGGGAGAGGACGCGGCGTCGAACAAGGGGAGTTAATGCATGGTAGCAATGTAGGAGGGCCTTAAATCTCGCATCATGCAAGCTTCCTAAATGCCACCAGGAGACGACATGTGGTGTGCAGTAGAAACATCCCTAAAATCTCGTACGGTGTGCGATTTCCAGCTCCCAATGGCACAAAGACACGTGCTTGTCTCTGATGGTGAGGAGATGACATGCACAGACTCCGTTTCACATGTTGCATAGTGCAAAAATGATAAATCACGATTTTTGTTTTCTATAATCTCGCATAATGCGAGATTTAGGAAACCATAGTGAGTATAATTTTGTCCCAAATCTCATATTATTGTTATTCAATCATCTAATCTCCATAATAAAACAGTCTATGTACATATGGATGCCTACTATCAACAGGTTTATATAACAGAGATATAATAGAATACATCTCCATTAATAGAATAATTTACTTTAATTTGATTTCCTGAGTTTTTTACACAATTAATATGGTAAAATTAATTAAATTTTTCTTTTTCAAAAACAATGCATCCAAGTTTTTTTCATTAGATGAATAAGAGTTTATTAAAAGAGTTTAATTTACATGCACTGTCAATATAAAATTATCCAATTAGGTGTTGTCATGTAAGTAAAAATAGTTTTCTTTTTCTGAGGTATTGAATATGAAAGTCAATCACTTTTAGTTATGTGTTATTAACTAATTGAATGTGAGGGCAATATTACTTTACACTTACAGTCTACACAGATTAAACTCTAATTAAAAAATAGTAGAGTGTAATACTTTATTTTCTCTTAAAATTTAGTATAATTACATTCAATAATTTTTTATTTATAAAATTAAGTACATAATGTTTGCTGCAACATACACGAACCTGTCATATAGTTTCTCAGTCATTGATTGAAGTGACTAAAGAGACAATGCGTGACATTCATATGATCATTGATAATAAGATTGTAATAATTTTGCAACGTTTCACATTTGAGTTGACTAAATTATGATAAAAAGCATTTTAGTTGATTTCTATATCAAATATTATCAAACTATTATATTTTTTCCATTAATGATCACTCATGTGTCACTTTGTTGTATTTTTTATCACTTGAATTAACATAACTGCAAGGGAAACTAGTGTGAGTTTTAGTTAATATCTAGAGCTTGTAGTGACAAATTTACATATAAAAGGGTACCAATGGTATCGTAGTTACACAAAACCTCATAGAGAGTTTAATATAGTTTACCTATAACAATAACAATAATACACACTAAAATTAGAAGCATAAGCAGATCAAGTCAATTCAATAAGCCCAACCACTTCATACCAAACCAACTAAACAGTTTGAGTTTATTCAGGCCTATCAGATAAAAACCTATTAAATATGGCAATAATTGCCTTGATTATCAAATTTCACAAATTTAAATTCGATGATCCAACCTGATATACATATAAATACATATTCTGTTTGCTATATATATATATGCGGTTAATGAGTATACATTATTTGTGTATATTAATATTACTGAGTAGATGTTTTCACATTAAATTTTTTTAAAAAAATTGATGCGCTTTTACACTATCATAAAACTAAATGCTTTCTATCTGCAAAGCTTTTAAAGAAGCATAAGATTAAATTAAACACATTTTCTTATGTGTCAATAAATAATTGAATAGATGGGTAAATGTTAGGCGGCTTTGATTTTTCAAAGTTACTATGCATGCATAGTAATTTGTATAGTAACTCCACCTAACCGTCTCACCTACTCACGGGAAGTTACTGTGCACTTGCATAGTAACTCTCTCGAAACTCTATAAATAGAGGGGATGGAAACGAAGGAAATCCATCCCAAGCTGAATGCATTTCTCAGCTGTTTTAGAAAGAAGTGGTATAAGCTTCTTGTAGTGAGAGAAAAATAGAGAGAGTGTGTAAGAAAATTCCAAGAGTGTAGTGTGAATATATACTGGGGGTTTTGGGCATATTCTCTAGATATCTGTAATACTACTAATTGTAGTAGAAGAGTCTCACTGGGGATACACTATATTGTAATTACTCTTTAAATATAGTGGAGTATTTTTCGGAGTTTAGCCCGTGGTTTTTCTCTCAAAATTACAGAAGGGTTTTCCACGTTAAAATATTGGTGTGCAGTTCTCTTGATCTACTTTGTTGGTGTGAATAGTAACGATACTATTTACAAATAGTGACGCGAGTCCCACTGTATAGTACTATTCGTAACAGTGAAATGGGTCCTACTACATAGTACTATTTACGTGAATAGTGACGTGTGGTGCAATACTATTCACTATGCATCATTTTTCCGTCTCTCCACAAATTTGGGCGCGTTTCCGCTCACATCCATAAAATGTTTATTACACTTGGGATGTACCGTACTCTTGATATTACTAACAGTAAAATATTTTTACATTGAAAATATACTAAAATCAAATTCTTAAAGAAAATTTGAAAATTTAAAATTGGTGATTTTTTTTAATTTGTGTTTCTTTTTTATGTGTTATAAATATACTGCACAAAATTATTTATACAATTATATAACCGTGTGTTATCTTATTAATGTTGACTCTCTCATCTATTACTTAAAAAGTTATATGAATAAAAGATCATGACTGGATCATTGCATTAGAAGTAAGAGTTTAATTTCTATATACTATAACTAGAAGCAAAGCCTCACTCACACTTATGAGTGATCATGTAAGCGAGATAATTTAATTAAATGATAATATAAATAAGTTTTAATCACATATCAAACTTAAACTCTTATGCACATTTGATGGGAGGATAAAAATGAGATTAAATTTTCATGATTAAATTTTACATATAAAATTAGACATAAAATTTAATCATAAAAAATTTACACAAATCTTTACATCCTTTCCAATAAAAAAGAACATTGCTATTTTAATGTTTAAAACTGAATATCCAATTGAAACACTTATTTATTATTATTAGATGAATTAATAATTTTCACTTTTTCATCCATTCATCATATTTAATAATAATAAAATAAATATTTCAATTAATTATCTATAAGTGTTGGAAATAACATTTGCGATTCCAACAAGGCTTGACATTAAACTCTCTATTTAATTTGTTCGGAATATACTTTTGCAGTTTTACCATCCCCAAACCGACACGAAACAAAACCAAACCTGTCAAACACAACAGTGTCCAGCTGCACTGTTGCATTGTCTGCCTTGCCACCTTTGACATTCCTTCTTCTTCTACTTCCTCTCCATTTATCATTTGTCTCTCTGA
The DNA here is from genome assembly GCA_031216125.1 of Dalbergia cochinchinensis. Classification (NCBI taxonomy): domain Eukaryota; kingdom Viridiplantae; phylum Streptophyta; class Magnoliopsida; order Fabales; family Fabaceae; genus Dalbergia; species Dalbergia cochinchinensis. Next base: position 50,458,455 of record CM062371.1, on the reverse strand, counting down.
TTCTGTGCAATCCAATCCAATCCAAATGCAATTTAGCAGCGCAGAAGAACCCATAACCCGGGTCCAATCCCTATCCCAATCGGGTCTCTCCCACGTCCCACCCCAATACATCCAACCCCCTCAAACCCGACCCAACAACCACCACACCCACCAGACCGAACAACAAATCCCCGTCATCGACCTCTTCGGGTTCGACCCGAACCGACTCCACTCAACCCGCGATTCCCTCTCACGCGCCTGCCGCGACTGGGGCGCCTTCCACCTCACCAACCACGGCGTCCCCACCTCCCTCCTCTCCGCCATCCGCCGCAACGGCCTCTCCTTCTTCTCCGACCTCCCCATGCCGGAAAAGCTCCGCTACTCCTGCCCCGCCGGCGCCGCCGCCTCCGAGGGTTACGGCAGCCGCATGCTCGCAACAACCGACGATCATCAAAACGACGCCGTTCAGGTATTAGAGTAAAAAATTTCATTTCACTTTTCTCTTAAATATTATTCTCGTCTTTTGATTATCATGAAATTCAACATCAGGTTCTAGATTGGAGGGACTACTTCGATCACCACACGTTCCCTCTCTCCCGCCGGAACCCCAACCGGTGGCCGGATTTTCCGCCCGATTACAGGGAAACGGTGGCGAGGTACGGCGACGAGATGAAGGCCCTGGCGCAGAAGGTGATGGCGTTGATTTCGGAGAGCTTAGGGTTGGGAGCGTCGTGCATTGAGGATGCTGTGGGTGAGTTGTACCAGAACATTACCATAAGCTATTACCCCCCGTGCCCTCAACCGGAGCTTACGCTAGGGTTGCAATCGCACTCTGATATCGGCGTTGTTACGCTCTTGATACAAGATGACGTTGGTGGACTTCAGATTCTGAAGGAGGGTGATGGTGGTGATAGGTGGGTCACTGTGGAGCCTTTGGAAGATGCTATTCTTGTTCTCTTGGCTGACCAAACTGAGGTAAAGAAAAGAAAAGAAAACATGAACAGAGAGTCTGATTTTGATGTTTTGATGTAGCGAAGTGTCATTCAATCGAATTATTGTATTTGCGTGATTTTTGAAGTAATAGATATGATAGTGAATTATATATGCTATTGTATGTATCAGAATTAAACCCACGATTAAAACACCCTTCTTAAGGAGCTGGGAGAGTATTGCTTGAGTAGTCAAAATGAGGTAAAGAAAGAAAAACAAACATGATTGGGGCATGCTAATATGCTGCTATGGTTCCTTAGGAGTAAATTCTTAATTGAGTAATGCTAGGTAGTAAAAAAAATTTGAATTTAATTTGATGCATTGTAAAGATAAAATACTTTTACATTGATATTCAATCATGTCTTGGCGAGAAAATTTGACTCTCAACGGAGTTGCCAGCATTAAGAGGGTAGGCATAGTTAGAGTGCTGTTCTATGACTTGGAGATCATGGATCTAAATTCTGAAAATAGCCTCTTTGGGTGCAGGTAAGGCTGCAAACATCTATCTCTCTAGACCTTGTAGAAGTCTTGTGTACTGGGTTGCCTTTCCTTGGTTGGCAGAATTTGTCATGATTCAAAGAGGGTAGCTGGATGGATTAAAGTAGTAAAAATCAGGGTTTTTTATACCATAATAAATGAAAAAAAGTTATTATTTACAAAACTCCCTTTTTGCCAGATTAATTATTCTTCCTGAATTATAAGCATTGTTTAATGTTCTGTATTCTATTCTACAATGCTGCAGCTTAACGGTGGATTCTGATGATTTGTGATTTCTTTGATTTTCTGATAAATCATTCATTCATGAAGTTAAGGGTGTTGATAAAGTTGGTTTCATTTCAATAAGAAAGTATAAATATCGTGCAACTTTCTAATAGAAAATTCTTTTGGTTCCAGATTATAACAAATGGGAAGTACAAGAGCTGTATACATAGGGCAATTACTAATCCTGATCGGGCAAGACTTTCTGTGGCAACATTTCATGACCCAGCTAAGACAGTCAAGATCTCCCCTGCTTCTGAACTGATTAATGAGTCATCACCAGCTAAATACCGAGGTGTTGTTTATGGAGACTACCTATCATCATGGTATACCAAAGGCCCTGAGGGAAAAAGAAATATTGATGCTCTTCTGCTGGACTCTTAGGTTGGTGTGATTCTTCCTGCTCGTGGCTCAACCTTGTTTGATTCAGCTTTGTATCTTCCGAGTGAAAATTATTTAATCATGAAGAAGTCTGATATCAATATACCTGTTTTTATGGATGTTGGAATCAAACTCAAACTAAGAATAACATGAATTTGTGAATTTGAACAATAAATTATTCAATTACCAGAAAATTTAATTGATGTGCAAGTGCTTCTCCCCATTTTGATGATTAAAGTCCATATATCTGACTCCTTGTTGAAATGAGCATCAAGAATTTACTTGAATGCAAGTGACAAGGTCATATCAAAATATACAAGCAACAATTGAGCATATCTTAGAACCTAGTCAATGTATTACGGATTATAACTGAGGCAGCTTAAAGATGGCCTAGATACCTGCACGCGACATTCATTATTTTGTGCTTGCAAGTTCAATATATTAATCTCTTTGGGTTTGGTTTATAGATAGTTGACAGCTTAAAGGTGTTGCAAAATACCGAGGTTTTAAACGCAGCCAATGTATTTTTGTAGTGCCTTCTCAATAATAACGAGACTGCCAAGTTCCTATTGGTTTAGCAAGTCTGCCCATCTAATGCATGTGAGAACCTCTTCTTTAACAAGTTCCACCCCACCAAAATCATGAGAAAATACAGCTTCCTCTTGTATTGCAGAATCAATTTAGCCTAATTATGATATTTATTTTGAAGTATTTTAGACAAACAAGTTTTGTGGGATTAGATTAGGCATTTGACCTCTAATTGGTGTGAAATACATTATCTCTTTAAAGAGATTTCTTTTGCAGATATGTTAAGAGATCGGAAAACTCTCCTTCATTCATAATTTTTCCTTTGTTTGTTCTTTATTCTTAGTTTTATAAAGAGGATCTCTTGTCCTCATATCTAGTTGTATTATTCTTCTCTTCATCTTGATAAGATTTTTGTTTTACATATATATATATATATATATATATATATATATATATATGTATGTATAAAGATATTTAGATCAAAGTAGAAACCTCTGGACAAGTTTTAGCCTTTGCCCTTTTTTACAGTCTGCATTGCCCTGTTTTACAGTCTGCACTGATTATAGTTGTTTCTTTGTGGTTCAAACCGGTGTTCATGAACAAGTTGTCATGTGTGGTTTTGCGTGCATACTACAATTATGTGTACAAAAGAAAGACCTGTAACTCGGATATGAACATCACGGGCCACAGTTTGTATACGAGCCATACTCCAAGTCCTTTACAACTAGTTATATCCACACTGTAATGTGCTACTTACTTGAAATAAATCACATTACGAAGTAAAACCTCGAAAGATTCATTTCATAAAGCTTCGACAAAGTTCCACATTTGTTGTCGACTGCCTAGCACAATTCTCCTCTTTTGTTCCTGTTTTGCTCCAGAGGATTTGGGGCTATCATGAATCACATCCCTGGCCCTCTTGCACAGATGTGAAACTCTTACCACAGCCATTAAATCTTCCCCGCAATGGCAAATTTTAACTTCTCAATATTGCACCATCATTAGTTGTTAGAATATTGTTCTTTCACTATAGATGCTTTATAAAATTGTATCTGCTTCCTCTGCACATGGAAGAGAAAAAATAACATACGAAGGAGAGGTTCAACATCGAAACCTTAACCAATGTAAACACAGAGACCTTAAGTCATTCAAAACAATATTACCTGTGTGCAATAATTTATTAAATATTAGAAGCCTCTATTAGAATTTCAATTTCAACACATGCTACAATACAACATTAGAGTCAATCCAAGTACCAAGCCCGCACATTGTTGACCATGTTAGTGAGACGTTGCTGCTGTGCAATGTCCATGCACGACTGGAGGTCCTTCGCGGCGGCAGCCTGGTGCAGCGTCTTGCTCTGAAGGCTCTGAAGCAACCTCTCCACCTTTCAAAGCTGCTGCTTAACTGATTCCACTCGAGCTCCATGCCGCTCCCACCGGCAGTGGTTTGTATGAAAAGGGTGCGGCTGAGAAGGAGCCAGTCATTGCGGAGGCAAGAGAAGGAGCCAGATAACACGTCGCTCATGTTTTCTTTTTTCCATTCATGGTTGATCTGCAAAAGGAGTGTGGATGGGGAAGAACGAGATAATAGTAGTGAGGAGAAAACGGGGAAAAAAAAAAAATCCTTTTCAGAAAAGGGCGTTTGATAAATAAGTTGTGAAGTAAACTGAAAAAATTGAAAATTGATCCTTTATCGGTTTTAAATTTTTAATTTTTAGTTTTGTGAAGGAAAAATTAAAAAAATTAAAAATTAGTAAAGTAAATAGACTCTAAAATTTTCAGTTTAGGATTTTTTTTCAATTTTTTTTCTTTACAAAGCAGAAAATTGAACACCGATAAAACAAACAGGTCTTAGTGAAATTTTTAAGTTTCTTTGTGATACCAAAGTCATATTTGGTTTGAATTAGAAACATTTAAGTCAGAAGTGATTTTTTTTTTTTCGGTTACAGGGGAAAGGAAGTCAGAAGTGATTGAGTGCTTGTTTGATATGTTTTGACTATTTTGAAGGAAATAGTCACTATTTTTTTTTCTGATAAATAAATACTCACCTATTTTTCAAGGGTTCTTTGAGATAGCTTTAATTATAAGCTGTTTAAATTATAAAATATAAAATAAATTGATATGAATTTTTTGCTATGATAAAATAAATTGATATAACATACATTAATAATATTTTATTAATAACGTTTTATAGTCAGTACTATCATTGGTACATACATTTTCTAGATTTAGATATTATTGGAATACTTAGGAGATCACATATATTAATATATATAAGTAATTGTGAATTCCAATTGCATTATTAATGATTTTATCTTGGGGAGAAATCATATTAATAACCGAATTTTTTTTATATTTTATTGATGAATTTAGGGAGAAGATTTCGTATTCATTTGTAAATATTTTACCATGCCTGACATTTTGAAAAATATGCAACTCGAATCACTAATTGTTTATACATTAACCAGTAGCATAAAAAATGGTTAAACATATAAATGTTATACGCTAATAATGTAAAACGTAGAATTTTGCATTATTAGTAAATGTAATTAACTTTTGATTCATATGCTTGAAAGTTTATACAAATGGAGAGGTTTATTTTATTAACAATGTAGTATATCATAATTAAACTCTCAAAATAAAAAGCATAATATAAAAAGGTATTTTTTATTATATATATATATATATATATATATATATATATAAAGAAGCCACGGGTAAGCAGCAACTAAATTAGAATTCGCACAAGCTTCCGCTGGTGACACCTATTTTTCTACACATTTATGGCTTGGAATGTGACTGCGTGGTTTTTCTAGTCTTAAAACACTATCATGCCCAAAACGAGCATTGACTATTAATATTTGATAAAGACTTTTCTATTTATTGTATACAAAGCCATGATGTGCCAATTTCATATTCAGAAGCATCCTCAAGGGGAAAAGGAAGAGAACTCATATCACTCGTTGAGAAGTCAAAGTTGCAATAGATTATTTGCCTTTAACTTAACCTACCACTACACATGGAACTTTAATAGAGGGTATTGAGAATTCAAGGTGGACCTTCAATGCATGTTCAACCGAAATTTCAATAGAGCTCTCTCATTTCAAGCTGTCTCTATCTATATTGTGCATCTATAGTACTGACATTAACATATGATCCGTTGACACAAAATGCGTGCACGCATTAAAATTTATATGGTACTATACTGTTTGGCTCAATCTATTGGGGGGGGGGGGGGGGTTTGGGTGGTTGCTAGGAATGCAATTCGAGGTAAGAAATGAGGAAGAAAGCATAATTGAAGAAGTGGAGGAGTGGGAAAATATTGACTTATTTTACACTTGATTTGGTATTGTTGTAACTTTTTTTTTTTTTATAGTTGTTAAGCTCTTTGACTTTCTGAAAATGACTTTCAAGAGGCCATATTACTATAAAAATTACTTTTAATAAAGAGAAATCACAATAATAATATTTAGTAAATATATTATAAAGTTGCTAATAAAATACTATAACTATAATGAATATAGATATTAAATAGGATAATTTCTATCTCTATTATCATTAAATAAAGTGGAGTTATACTAATCTTTTAAGTTTCGAAAAATATAAGTTAACTTTAAAGAATACTCCATGAGATAGTCTTAACAGCATCCATGTATGATTTTTGAAAGTCTGGAATAAAAAAATCTCAATTTTTGTGTTTATCAAATAAAAATGATTGATTTATGCTTTTCATAAGCTGAAGCACCTCTTTAAGTGTATTACCAGACCAAGCCTTAAAATCATGATATTTCTACTTAATATTTTGGGAGTCAATTAATCACCCAAATCAATGTATAAATAAATAGGAAATTTTCTAACATAGCTAAAAAATTGAATCTATAATACTAATATTTCAGAGTTATTTGAGGGAAAGTTTTATACGTATCGCAATAAGAATGTTTTAGGGTCCACATCTTTTAAGAAGTTATTCATTAATTTTTTGAAAAAAAAATGGTAATTATGACATATTATTAGCATATCATTGATAATTATCTGTATTTAATAATAGGATTGCATTACATCAATTAAATATCTTCAATTATTGCGATACTGAAATCATAAATTATATTGATAAATTAATTTCATAATTTTAGTATTAATCTCACATCTAAAATTTTTATATTTGATGCGAGTGATGATTTTTTTAAAATACTATTATATTAAATTTATAAAATTAAGTATATAAATTATAAGAAAGATGCAATATATATGCACTAGGTTATATCATTTACCTTTTTTTATTAATAATAAGATTATGATGAATTTAATTATTTAAAGTAGAATATTTTTTCATTTCATCAGTAGTGATATTATTTGATTATATATCTAGACTAATTTAATGATTTGAAGACCAAGAATATACCAATTTAGTAAAAAAAATTTATATATGTACGCAAGTGAAAATGAAAATCCTGGGATTACGTGGGATGACCATAAAATTATACCTTTAATAATCTCTGAGCTTTTACAAATAATTTTGATGATTTTATATTTTTAAATATTTGAATGAATTTTGAACAAAAAAATCAATCATATAATTTATGACCATTTTGATAATTTTATACTTTAAAAAATTTGAATAAATTTTGAAAAAAATTTAGTATTGACACAATAATTAAAAAAATTGTAGAAGATTTTAAAGAGAAAAAATGATAGTGATTTATCATAATCTTGTTTATAATTAGAAGTTATTAATGATTAAGATTCTGTATAAAATTTATTGATTGTATAAATCTACTATACTAATATTTCAGACTTATTTTATAAAAACTATTACACATGTCATTCATACAGTGATTTAGGCCCCACTTTTCTCAATCTTTGTGTCTAAAGATTTTTTTAAACTTAATTTATAATTTACTTATTAATTATTTTTCATATGAAATAAAATTAAATATTACAATCATTAAATATTATAATCTGCACTAAGAGAGAACCCATATTAATATAATTATGATCTATAATTAAATTAAGAACCATTAATAGCCTCACATTATGAAGGTAATATAAAAAATTATAAAAAAATAATTTCAAAATAAACAAGCTTTAAAATTAACATATTTTTTTTTAAAGAAAATGGGTAGGTTAAATTGTTAATGAATTATTAATTGATTGATTTTGATAAAATAATAATTTAAAATTCAATTTATACTAAATTTATGCTTAATCAAATATTTAAGACATATTATATTGCTAATATAATAATTTATTTTTAATCAAATATGATAATAATCGATATAATACTAAAGTAAGTTTTAAAGTCTCTCATGTGTTATTTATAGAAAAATTATACATCACTCTTTTTATAATGTTAACAATTAAAGTAAGTTTTTGAATTTAATTTACCTCCTAATTATCAATTATTTTTTTCCAATCATACCTTCATATCTCTCTATCATTAGCAAAATCAATATAAAAAATAAAAAATAGCATAAATAAAATTATAATTTAATATATTATACCATAAAATTGTATATTTATATAATTATGGTATTAATGCTAACAAACCTATTATAATTATGTTGCATTATTAGTATTTGTTATTATAGATATTTATGTTTTGAAGTTTAAAATATTTTTAAAATTTTTCATTTTTAAATTTTTTTAATAAGCCCGTAAATATCAATAAAGACTCAAATCTCCATGTGAAATGAAAAATGGGGACTCGTGACCGGGATATACATGAGAATGGAGGCAAAATTCTGAATGAAGATGGGATTAGGGGAAATTTTCTAATTTCAAATGTAAAACTTTTAAAAATGATAAAAAAAATTATCTATCTACATGTATCACTATATTCTATTTAATTTTTCACAACTTAAACATTCCAATCTATTAATTTCATAATTTTTTCATACTAATTTTTTTGAAAAAAATACCTTTAATTTTTTAACACTAAAATATTTAAAAAATCAATTCTATAATTTACACTTCTTTGATAATGATATTAAATATTTATTAATTTCTAAAAAGTAAATAATTATATTATTTTTTATTGAAAAAATTTATAATTGATATACTACTCTAATAATTGAGATTATATAAATTAGAATTATAAATAATTTTTTACTAATTATTACACATTAATTATAACATATATTTTAAAATTAATATTTAATTTATTAAAAGGATATACAAAAAGAAAGGACATGTAATTGAAATCATATAAATTAAATTTATGTATTATTTTTATTAACTAGAAAATATATTTTTATATTTTTAAATTAAATATTTTAATTTAATAAAAAGATATAAACAGCTAGAGATGATTAAAAAATTGAAAATGGGTACACACGAAAATTACCTAATGGGGAAAGGAATTGACACATATTTCGCTTTCATAGGGATAATTTATGAGGGATAAGATAAGTCGCCATTTGTTAAACAGGATAGAGATAGGGATAATACATCTTTTATTTTTTAATTATTTTTATTTTTTTATATATTTTAAATTTTAATTTGGATAATGTTGCATTAATAGTATTTATTATTGTGGATATTTATGTTTCAAGTTTTAAAATATTTTTAAAATTTTTCTCTTCATGAATACCATAGGGATTCAAAATCTCCACGGGAAATGAGAAATAGGGACCTATGAGTGGGATGGGGATGAGAGATAAAATTCTAAATGGTAATGGGAGGCGTGAAATATGTTTCTTTTATCATGGATACTCATTTTCATCCCTATAAATAGTTTATGATGTAGTAAAATTATCTATTTTTTCTCTTTCTTTATTTAACAATTTCAACTTTTGAAATGTTCAAAATTTTCATAAAATAGGCTCTTTATTGATAGTTATATGTCATCTATCAAGATATTTTCAACCCTATAGACATGATATTTAATATAAAATATAAAATAGAAAGACACATTTATATTTTGTCCACTTATTTAATTATTTAACTACTAACTTACTTTTAAGATAAATTTATATACTCAATTTTCTATAAGAAATATGTAAATAAATTATTATTTATCTTTTATAATAAATTAATAATCAATAAACTATTTTTTATTATTTTTCTATGCATCACACGAGTCAAATGACTAGTAATTATAATAAATTAAAAAGTGATAATATTGTCACCTCATTTTTCACTTATTTATACTCGAATTTTCAATGATCAATTGATACCATAAAATTATGTACAAATAATATTTTTTACTTAGCTAACATGTTTTGGTAATAGTATAAATAAGGCTGATTATCATTGTAATATTGTTTGATGAGTATGATCACTAGCAACAGGGGGCTACAACTCATAGTCCAACAGTCTTGAGCATTTGTGTGTTTTTCTTAACATTGCTAAGAACAATAGTTTAAATCAAATAACTGAGTTGATTGAACTGTTTTCAATTTGAATACTTTTCTTGATTTAATTATAAATTTAATTGGTTGAACAAATCAAATCATAAACCGAAGGTCTCTTCAATTTAATTTCTAATTCAGTTTTTCAAAATATTGTTGTACTCCTGTGAAGGATTAGGAGTAACGTTACCACAGATTGTGTAAAAAATTATCTTATTTGTATTTATTGTGTATGAGACACCATACTGACACATACTTCATTTACTATTGGATGAGATGTGGACCTTATTTGACTATGGTTCATATATCATTTAATAGTGAATAAAGTGTGAGCCGATATTATGTCCCACACACAATAAGTATAAATAATATTTTTGGATCTGTCAAACTATTGAGTGTGTGTTGTTTATTGGCCTGCTACCTTTTTTTTTTTTTGTGGACGTGTTTCTCAATATAATGCAAGTTGGAAGATTTCGTAAATAGAACTTGTTCAAAAGGGGAATCCAAGCACAAGCGCGTTAACCAGACATAAAGAGATTTTTTATGGCGGAAAATACTCACCAGTTCACATTGACAAAGTCTCCTTCTTAATCTCATTTACATTCACACAGCATAAATAGGTTTTTCTCCCCTTATATATATATATATATAATTTTTATTATAACTTTGAATAGCTTATAAGCATGTAGACTTAGCATCACACATGTGGGTTTTATGTCTAGTATGAAGACCTTCTTCACACTCCACTAGAAATCATACTACATACTAGAATACTTAAGGAGTCTAATTAATTAGCAATTGTGTCATATTTTGTAGTTAAATCTACTATCTTTATTTAAGTTATTTACTTAATTTGTAATGATAAGATGGCTTTTGCTAATAAGAAGCACTAATAAATTGTGAAAAAGCTATTCTCATTAATTAGTCAAATATTAGAATTTTTTTTATTTACGACAAAAAGAAAATAAAGAATGAAAGTGATGTCTAGTCACTTGTCCTAGTTTGGTTTACAGTCTGCCTAGGCTTCTTATATCTAAAATCATTTATTCAGATTACACAATCCAACTCGTGACACTTGAGTTTGACCCTTCTTTTGGAACACCAAGTATCTCCATAAATTTGGCTCATTTGAATTGTGTACAATACTATTTTTTGTTCGAATGAGAAAGTACAAATATTATGCGGTCTTTTCACAAGAGTTGCATATTACACATAATAAGTTTAGTTGAAAATAAACATAAGAATAAATTTTATATGAATAAGTTTTATATAAAAATAACACATAAATTTATTTATTTAATTTTTATCTCTTCTTTTATCTGAATCCGAACACACCCTTAATATTATGACTCGCGTAAGATCACAGTTGCATATTACACCTTTCTCCTTCGGACATTTTGATATGCCGTAGAAGACAGTCAAACTTTAGAACTAAACCACTTTGCTAGTAGTATGAACACACAGAGAGCGTATCCTTTTCATATTTGGATGTAAGCTTTTAAGTTTGCTAAGAAACTAATGCAGTTCCAACTACAAAAGTCTAACAAAGCTGAGGAGGAACCAATGAATCAGGAAACATAGAGGAAGGATCCTTTCCAGAAAAGAAAAAAAAAAAAGAGTCCAGGTAAAAATTATCCAATTTGGCTAAGAATTTAATGAAACCACCCTAAAGTGTCCCTTAAACCTTGATTTGAAGTCCTTGTCATTTCAGTCTAAGTGCCTAACCAGGATATACAAGATCCCCACAAAACCTTACTACCAAAAGTTTCCACCTCTTTCTTCGATTTTTGGCCTCAAAAGATGTCCGAATCTCCCATGTCCTTATCAAATATACTGCCAGCTAAAACTACATTAATACCCTTATTTCCTTCCCCTAAGTTTTCATGTTCTGTTTTCCTTGTCTAAGCTTCATTTAAAGTTTCGCCTTAAGGGTTTTGTTTCTTAGTTCTTTTAGTAAGTTCTTAGTTGTCAGCTTCTACTAAATTGTTGTTCTTGTTTTGATTCTGGATTTTGTTTCTTGTCTCCTAGAAATTGAAAGAACAATATTTTTCCAATCCTCATATTGCAGGCCCATAGATTAGTAAGCTCAATCTTTGTTTTCATTGTACAATTATAAGCTGTTGGGAATTTTCCTAACTTTATATTGTCTATGCCACCACATAAGGATAGAGCAGCACCATGGTGACAAAAGTTTCCCTTGTTCTTGTGCTCCTTTCAATTTTCTTTGCCACTTTCAAGGCATACACTGATGTTGATGATCAAAACGATCACAACAATGATCTTGCTCTCACCATCTCAGAATTCTCCAACTTCATGAGCTTTAATGTCATGTCTTCCACAAGAAATTCTGGTTGTAAAAAGAGAGCCAAGAGTTCAGAATCAACCAGGCAGGCGATATTAAATAAGGAAGAAGATGGAGATCCTGCCATATCAGCAAAGCCTCATAAACGAACCGCACAGCTGCACCTCAAGCGCAGGTCAATAAAGCCAGGAAATGAGCCTAAGACATACATAATGGACTCTACAATCAAGGATTTGGTCAGAATTCAGACTCTCCATAGAAGAGGCATAGAGAAAAAGAACATAAACAGCATGTCAATGTTGCAAGAAGTCAAGGAGCAACCCCAGCAACAATACAAGCCTGCTGTTGCTTCTATATCATTGTTGGAATCTTCTAAAGATGAGTTTTCAGGTACCATCATGGCAACCCTAGAGTCTGGGGCCTCTGTTGGCTCAGGCGAGTACTTCGTGGACATGTTTATTGGTACACCTCCAAAACATGTTTGGTTGATCCTTGATACTGGCAGTGACCTTAATTGGATCCAATGTGATCCTTGTTACGATTGTTTTGAACAAAATGGACCTCATTATGATCCCATTGACTCTAGGTCTTATAGGAACATCAGCTGCCATGATCCGCGCTGTCAACTGGTTTCCTCGCCAGACCCTCTCCGGCGTTGCAAAGTTGAGAACCAGACATGCCTTTACTTCTATGACTATGGAGATGGTTCAAACACAACAGGAGATTTTGCATTGGAAACATTTACTGTGAATCTTACTTGGCCTAATGGGGAGAGAAAATTCAAACAAGTTGTGGATGTAATGTTTGGTTGTGGTCATTGGAATAGAGGCCTTTTTCATGGTGCTGCTGGACTGCTAGGACTTGGAAGAGGACCCCTTTCCTTCTTCTCACAGCTGCAGCCTATTTATGGCCACTCATTCTCTTATTGTCTTGCTGACATATTCAGCAGCACAAATGTTAGCAGCAAGTTGATCTTTGGAGAGGACAGGGAGCTATTGAACAACCCCAACTTGAACTGCACTTCATTGCTTGATGGAAAAGAAAGCCCTGATGACACATTTTACTATCTTCAGATAAAATCCATCATGGTTGGTGGTGAAGTGCTTGATATTCCTGAACAAACCTGGCATTGGTCACCAGAAGGCGCTGGTGGTACAATCATTGATTCAGGCTCTACCTTGACCTTTTTCCCTGGACCAGCTTATGATGTAATTAAAGAAACTTTCAAGAAGAAAATTAAGCTTCATCCAGTGGTTGTAGATGATTATGTCATGGACACTTGTTACAATGTGTCAGGACAACAAGAAGTGGAGGTGCCTGAGTTTGGGATTCATTTTGCAGATGGGGCTGTGTGGAATTTCCCGGAAGAGAACTACTTCTACCAATATGAACCAGGTGAAGTTCTTTGCTTGGCAATCTCAAAGAATCCTCACTCTCCTCTCACAATCTTGGGAAACTTTCTGCAGCAGAATTTTCACATTATGTATGACACAAAGAACCATAGGCTTGGATATGCCCCCATGAGGTGTGCTGAGGCTTAGCATCATATTAGCATTGAAGAATTGGAATAGATTCTGCTAATGGGGTCGGGATTGGCTGGTCGATCTTATGCTCAAACATTTGTTTTGATTTGGATTCAATTACTGCTAATTGTTGGTCATACCTTTATATTCCCTTCATGTACAAAAAAAGAAGAAGAAGATGAAATGGATTATATTATTGTGTTTTGACTCCATTTTCAAGTTCAGATAATTTATTTAGGATTGCAGGAAACAGCAAATTGTTTGCATTTTCACTCAAGAACAAGGAGTTAGAAGATTGATTTTATGATCTCATCAAATATATAGTTCTCTATAGTTATAGGCAATATGGGAGTTGATTAAACACCATATATTTGCATCATACTAGAAGATATTCATGGGTACACGGCAATGGTTAGGTGTTTGACCAATATTCTGTAGTAAATCCGAAGTTATGAGCACAAGTCAATTTAGTAGGTAGGTACTTGACATGAAAATTATAATGACATATTTGAAATTCTCTACTAGTATTTAACAACCTTTGAAGCTCCAAGCAAGAAATTGGTCTCATTTGGTGAGCATTATACAGACAGCTTTTATTCTATTTGCATTTAATACTGTTGTTGACGCAACTTCCGTATTAGCTTTCTGTATTATATATTGGTTTCAACACACGATTGTTGTTTTACAAGATGGGGAGATTCTTTGCGTTCAGAAATTCTTTAAAGGAACCATTCTTTTATAGGAAGTAATCCGTGTTCGGTTGGACTTGGAGCATCTCCAACAAGAGTATCACTTTGGATCCTATTTTTCCCATTGTTTGCTATATCAATGCTATCTAAAGATGAGATCTTTTTCTTTTTTTTTTTTCCTCCAGTGAAGGAGTAAACTTTCTTTTGGTTTTCGAAGAGTGTCCCCTGGATAGAAGCAATCTTATTCAAACATTGAGGATCTCATGGGGTCATGACTCTTCGAAACTCAAGATCATTGATTAAAGGAAAGGGGTATCTACCATTTCAATCCACCATATGTCAGTATGGAAAGGGTAAATTTTAATCTAAACTTTAATTCCACGTGATTAAAATTGTAGCAAGAAATCTGCTATCAATTATAGTCGCCATTGTCTTCTTCTTATTTACTGGCCATAAAATGAATTCGAATTGGGATGGAGAATGTGATCATTAAAGATGCTGCCTTTACTCTTTATTGTTTTTGTTCAAATCGACCCCACACCAATTATGTTGCCGTGTTTGCTTTGAAATTGCAATATCGATGAAAAAAAATTAGTGCATATTAGGGTTTTAGATATTTCTTTATCTCTCAATTCGAAGTTTTTAGGGTTTAAATTTACTTGTCCATTTAAAATACTAATATGTTTTTTTGGTAATATTTAAAAAACTAATACTGTATTCATATTAGTCTTTGAGATATCATGATAAGCTGGACTAAGAGATATAGTATTAATGAAGTTAGTGGAGTCACATTTTAAAGATAGGGATAGATTTGTCAAATTAGCTTATTTATAATATTATCAATACCATTTGTTATCCTTTTTTGCGGGGCCATGTTGTATTTATTATACTTCTCAAAATGTATCTACTTTTTTGGGGTCAGATCTCAATATGTGTCTAAATCACTGAAAGAGACGGTTTGGGTTCAAAATGCTATTGGGATGCCGTGTTTTGGACTTTGGAGGCCAATCAAAATGAGTTGGGCATTAATTAAGAGTAGAAAGTTTATTTTATAAAAGTAGTAAAACTATGCATGCAAATCGTCTCTCATATGGTAAAGAAGTTTTACATAATATCTATCTTAATGTGAAGTGAAATTCAATAAAATAATAGACTACATGGCCCCAACCTTTAATAAATAGATTTGTCCCTCTGTGACACAATGTTTTGGAACAATGAAAATTTTTGGGTGAGGGATTGCCCTATTCATACTTTGAAAAGTTTGCACGTTAGGTCAATTTTTGGGTGATTTTGTGATTTTTGAAAATGTAAATGTAAAATATTCTGGGTCGTTTTTGATATTAAACGGAAATTTTATGTGAATTGACCTCTATTGTTAATCAATTAGAAGTTTAATGGCCAAGATGCAACGTTTATACTAGTTCTCAACTTATGAAGATCTCTATATGAATTCCCTAAGCTTGGCCTCCCCAAATGATCTAAACTCAAGTTTAGCCGAAAATAGGAGGGAGAACTTTTCGCAAAAAACAAAAATTGGTTAGTCATAATTAGTTCTTTCATTGTCTTGCATGTGAGATGTGGTTCTACAATATATTCATATTGTAGATATGGTTTCTAATTTTTTTAAAAAAATTATATATGTAATTGTGGTTTGACATTTAAATTGTCGAAGGTATAGGAGTGGTACTAATGTTAATAAGAAGAGCAAAACATCAAAATTAGAAACTAGGGAGAAATGAGTAATGTGAATAGTGATATTTTAATATCTAAAAGTGAATGTTTGATTAAAACACTTACTTTATTATCATTGAATATGGTGATAGTCCCTATTTTCCTTATAAATGCATCACATCCAATAATAATAATAATGTGAATCTCTCAACGAGACATTTTTCTCTTTTTTTCTATGAGTTAAATATAGCAGCTTTGCTGTATGGCACAAAAGCAAATCATGCGAATGAGTCAAAAATGAAGTTGGCAAATCTTCATTGGATGAAATAACCAAGAATTATGGTTGGAATACAAAAGAGAGAGTCATATACGATATACCGGCTGTTTGATGAATCTATTTCCATAACGCTCAACTTTTGCTTACATTCAATTTATTTCCAAGATTTGATAAAAGTACAGGCCCAATGCAAAGCCGAATCAAGCCCACACGCACACGAACGAGATGGGACAGGAGTCTAGGACAACTTTCACTTGTAATGTATTAATATATTATGTCCAACTATAAATGATAAGATAGATATCAAAATTTAAGCCTCTTATAAATTTTTTATTGTTAGTTATTGAATAAATATTATTTTTATTAAATAATTTGATCTACTAATTAATAATAGAAAATTCATCATATATCTAAAAATAAAGACCTATTATTAAAAAAAAAAATTACCTATGCCCAACAATTCCTGACACAAGCCATACAATTGAAGGAAAAAAACAAAAAGCCATGGATGATGAAATGGATAATGATAAAAGATCCAACACATGAAAGTGGGCCCCACAATCACGAGTGTTCGTTTAAGTGTTACCTTTGTAGGAAGAAAGAACAAGTTGAGACAAGTGCAGTGTAGTGATAAACTGAGTGTTCCTTAGGGCTCATCCGTCCAATAGCCGCCTCAACCACTCTCTTTTTCTCTCTTTTTCTCTCCTTTTTCATCTCAGGTATCCCTTTTCTCAATAGATCTCTCTCATTTTATTGTTTCTTTTGTTACTGTCTAGAGGCATCAACACTTATATTTGTGAGAGCAAAGTTTGAGTCTTTTTTCATGAATCTGCTCAAAGATCATTGCTTTATCTCATTTTGTTATGTGGGGTTTTGTGTTTTGGTGATGTCTTACGATGTTTATTCCGTGATAATCTATTTTGGCTTTTTGGATTTTATATTATTCAAGTTTTTCCTATTGATTTGATGATTGAATTCCATAGCTTCTGTTTCTGTTCCTTTTTTTTTTTATTGTTTTTCTTTTATTTTTCAGCTTCTTATAAGATATTTGAAGAGTTTGTTTGATTGAAATTAAGTAAATGAAATGGATCCTAAGGCTATGGGTTGGAGATTAGACAGCTTTGTTTGTTGTTTGTTTTTTATTTTTATTTTTAATTTTTCAGCTTCTAATAAGATCTTGAGGGTTTTTTTTTTTTTTAATTGAACTTAGGTAAATGAAATGGATCGTAGTGTTTGAGGCTATTGCTTGAAGATTAGACAGCTTGAAAATAATGTTTAATGTTTATGTTCATTGCAAGATGACAAAATTCTAATGGGTGTAGTGTATAATCTCTATGTTTACTTGACAGTTGAAAGGAAAAAATGCAAGGAGGATTCCGTGTGTTTTTGTCACAAGGGAATGTCATCAAGAATGCTGTTCTGCAAAGGATCCGCATGGTGAATTCCCCCCTATTGCAGCCTGCTGTGTTTTCGCGGTTCGAGTCATCTGCTGCGCCTGCTCACATGGAGGAGCATGGTTTTGAGAGTGCAACAATTGCTGATATCTTGAAAGCAAAGGGAAAAAGTGCAGATGGCTCCTGGCTGTGGTGTACCACAAATGATTCTGTTTATGATGCTGTTCAATCGGTATGCGTATTCGATCATCATTGCAATTGTTATTTGATTGTGTAGCGGCTGTTGTTTGATGATCTAAATTAACATCCATTGCAGATGACCCAGCACAACGTGGGAGCATTGGTGGTTGTGAAACCTGATGAGCAGAAGTCAATTGCAGGAATTATAACAGAAAGAGGTATCAGATTATGGATGCAGATTTTTTAAGAAATTGATTTTGGGTATCTAGTTGGGTCAGGAACATTAGATATGAAGGAAAACCAACACTGGTGGTCAATGATGCTAAGGAATTATCTTATGAGTTAGAAAATTTTGATGGAAATTATAGAGAAATGAGGCTGAAATTTCTAATTTATAGAAGCAAGCACAAAAAGGGGAAACTACAGGTCTGTTTGCTCTCAGAAACTATCACATTGTTTTCATTTTGTTATCTGTTTTTAGGATTTTGTGAAGGAAATGTTGCATTTTTTTTTTTCACTCTATTTCTTGTTTTTACTGTTTATTTTATGAAATCCTGAAAACAGGAAACAAAATGAAAATAGGAAATGCTTGGAAATGCTTTTTGAAACTAAATAGGCCCTACTTTTCTAAAATCTGTTCCATCGCTTTCTCCTACGTTGTTATCTAAGTCCCAATATTTCCTTGGAAGTCAGAGAAAAGACTTTGGGTAAGATCTATTGTGTTGTAGTAGGTTATACAAAGCTAAGTCATTAATGTATGCATTAATGATCACCAGCAAAATGAGATTGTCATGACTGAAGAGTCAAACGGTGGAAATACAAGTAAGATAGGATAAAGAAGGGAGATCTTCATGTGGTGAAGTTTTTGACTGCACTTGCTTTCATGAGAACGACTTGATAAATGTAGGAGAAGGAAATCAACCATCTAAAAAATAATATATTAATGCTATTTTAATACTCAGAAGTGGGTATCTAAGTGAGACACCTATTCTATCACCATTGGATGGGATGGTGGTCCCCACTATTTTCACCTATCCATCAGATCCAATGGTAATGAAGTGGGTGTCTCACTTAGATACCTACTTTTAGGTGTTGAAATAGCAATGCTCAAAATAACATGGTACAATGCAACAGGGAAAATTGCATTAATGTGTATTTGGAAACAGTTGAGTAGTCCAATACACACACATGCGCACACTAGGATGGATAGCATCACAGGGGCACATGCCCCCACTAAAGTTTGATTTTTTCCCCCCCAAAGATATATATATATTGCCTCCATTATTTTATTAAGTTTGGCCTCACAATAAGATAAAAATTATATGAAACTTCTTCTTATGCATATATATTCTCTTTGCCCCCCATTATGTAAATTTTCCTAGATTTCACTGTGGTCACACTGAGCAATGAAAGTGAATTACATTTGTCATTTGATCATTGATACTCAAATTTTGTCATCCTGTTATCCAGATTACCTCAGGAAGATTATCGTTCAGGGAAGATCATCCAAATCCACAAAGGTTGGGGATATTATGACAGAAGAGGTACAAGCTGTTGTCCTCTATTGTTATAAGAGAATATCTTCTGCTTGTGGCACTTGCTTTTCTCATTTATACATTTGTGTTTGGAGAATTTTATGTTTCACCTAATTAGTGGTACCCCTTGTCCAATGGACCTCTGTTGTGTTGGATCAATTTGGATGCAGAGTTTGGTAGTCATTGATACTGCCGGTTGAGTTGGCTTCCAGAAGTTATGAGAACCATAAAAACCTTACTTGTATGTCTTCGATTTAACTATTTAATGACAGCGAAATTTTTTATTTGGGTGCTGCAGAACAAACTTATCACAGTCACACCTGACACCAAAGTTTTGAAGGCAATGCAACTGATGACAGGTATTTAATTGTTCTTAAGAAAGAAATTGAAGAGAGGAAAAAAGAGAGGCAAAGTACCAAATTGGTCCTTGATGAAAAGATCACAAGATAACTTTCTCCCTAAGAAAATGTAAACCTTCAGCATTGTCCATGAGAGTTAAAAATGTGGGTCAAATTATTCCATGCAAGGGACAGATTAGTCCTTGGGAAATGTTTTCGACCCAACACATTTAGTTCCTTGAGATTCAGTGAAAATCACCTCAACTCCTCTCTATTTGTAAAATTTGCTCTAGAAGTCCCTAAATTTGTGAAATCATTACACCGACCTCCCTTGACTTTGTAAAATTATTACACTGCCCTCTCCTCTATTGTATATTGAACAGTACATTTAGGGGAGCTCAGTGCCACCTAGGGGAGTCGGGTGCATTTCATCATACCTTAGGGAAGGTCATAGTAATTTAGAGGTTTACAAAAATAAAATAAAGGAAGATAGATCAAATAAGGCTAACAATTCATGTTCCTTACCCTCTTTCCTTTTTTATTCAGATAACAGAATCAGGCACATCCCTGTCATCAATGAGAAGGGAATGATAGGCATGGTGTCCATTGGAGACGTGGTTCGCACGGTGGTGAGCGAGCATCGGCAAGAGCTTGATCGTCTGAACGCCTTCATACAAGGTGGTTATTAGAGGATGATGAAAGGGTCCCTCATGAGGTGCACTCAAGTTGACTTTGGATTATGTAATAAAGCTTTTGAGTGCTTGTAAATATCTTATGATGGCCAAAGGGCCATCTTCTTGTTTGCTTTAAAATCTGATTTTGGATTTCGGATTTTAGCAGACATTAGTACTTTGGAGCAGCATGTTAATAATAATTGCTGGAATGCTATTTGAAATTTTTATTATGCCGTTATGAGGCTTGTTTTATCAGCACATGATTTGCTATCCAAGCTGTGTTGTGGCATGTTTGGTTTGGACTTTGGATCGATGCTGACATGTTTCCCAAATTCGGCACTATCGAGTTGGATAATCAGATGCATAATTAAGTTGGTTAAGCATGTGTTTGGATGTGATTTTTTTTAAGTACTTTTTTCTCAAAAAAAAAAAAAAAAGTCACCTTTCGTATATTTTTATAATTTTTTAAAACAATAACTAGAATCTCTAAAAAATAGAATCTCTGAAAAATCTGCCTTCAGCTTCTTTTTTTCTTTCTTTGTATAGAATCTAAAAAGAAAAGTTTTTGAAAGATCAGTTTTTAATTTTTTTAATTTTGTATAAAGGCCTCGTGTGGATGTAGTTTTGAAAGATCACTTTTTTATATAAAGGCCGAAGTTTTTAATTTTTTTAATTATATATAAAACTTACCTCACGTAGTTTTTTGAAAATCAGAAACAAAAACAATAATAAGTTTCATTATATTTTTTTCAAAAGATTAAATAAATGCACCCTAAATCAATTTTGGCATTAAAAAAAAATGAAATTGTTAGAATGATGATTAAAGGAAAATCATCATGTAAGGGATAGTTTCGTCAAGCAGATGCAGAATAAGTGGGGGTGGACGAAGAAAGTCCTGTGTCTAGACAAAATCATTGAAAACGACCTAGACTATATTTATAAAACATAATACGTGATAGGGTGCAATTGAAAATGACTTCAATTACAATAGTTTATTTATTGAGCAATGGAAACAATAATATTATATATTAACTGTATACTATATACTTTATCATTATTGAATGTGATTAATGAGAGAGATAAGTGAAGGTTACTTATCACGTTTAATGATAATAAAATGTGTAATGTATATTTATTATGTAATTTTATTGTTCCATAACACTACTCTTATTTATTAGTATAATTTTTCATAAGGTAAAGTATAATGCTTAATTCTTGATGCTGTTGAAATTCTTGAATATAGTTCTGCAGTATAGTTTGAACATGGTTGAGAAACTGACTATAGGTAAGGAAAAAACTACGGGATTTTCACCGAGGCAAATAAGTACAACATTTAAAAAATAAATTTTAATTATACTTGTATTGAGACCTATTTAAAATGTATATTGTTATTCTATCAATTTTTTAATTTGCATGACTTCAGTAATGAGTATGAGAGAGGATTGTATTGATTGATGTAATAATATATAATTATATGACAAGTATAAAATTTCTATTCAATATCCATCCATCAAAATTAACTCTAAAGGAAAATAAAAAGAAGCATAAATATATGATATAACGTTTAAGCAACGCTTGGCATTGGTCTTCATATATTAAGGGAAATTTGCAAGCGTAACCAAAAAAAAAATGAAAAACAATAGAGTGAGGGATTAATGAAAGTAACGACTTCACTGCAGTAAAAGCTGTACGTCTACTTCTAAAACAAAAACAATATCATTAATCTTGTGAGTTTAATTTATATGTATTCACAATATAATTTTTTTATATTATTATCTAATTATGTAATGTTAAATTAGTAAAAGTGATTAAATCTTATATTTATTACTTAAAAAATTTTAAAAATAAAATGATTTGATTAGATAATAGTGTAAATAGTGGCGGAGCTAAAAATTTTGAAGGAAGAGAGCCAAATTATTTAACATAAATAATACAAAATAAAATAAGATACAGTATCATATAAAAAGTATAAAATGAGTCACTTTATAGCATTTTTTATATAAATGATTGGTAAATTAGAATTTATTTCATTATTTGTTCTCTCTTTTCTTTTAATAAAAGAGTAAATAATTTTCTTTTTAAACATTTTTTAGGCTCAACATAAAAAAATATACTTATCAATGTATCATTTAACATTAAAATAGAGCATTATAAAAAATAAAATAGTAAGTAGAAACTTCACTAATTACATAAAATGAGTTAATAAGAGAAAAATTTTAAAAAATATATTTTAAAAATATTTATATGTTTTATATTTTTATATCATATATGCTACTATATTAAAAGATTTTTATTATTTACTATGTATACTATATATTGCAATAACTAAATTTTTTATGGGGTATAATATAAATTATATATATGATTATACAATAAATGTGTAGAATTTGTGGGGGATCGTGGCACCCCCTGATACCCTTCCCAACGCCTCTAAGTGTAAATAAGTTTTACATTAGAAGTATATAAAAATTAAACTCTAATATTATTTGAAGTTTTGAACATTGAATCAGTATCTTATTTGGATATTCACTCTATTACTGTTGATTGAAACGGTAGTCTTTACTAATCGTCATTCATTCATATCATTTAATAGCAATACTTTTGGATGTTCAAATAGTATTATTGATGTCCAAAAATATTATAGTTTTTTTACTATTAATAAAAACATGCTTTTAGAAATTCCAAACTATGTTATATTTATAAATATTATTTGGGTTTGTCTAATTAGTACTCTAAGGAGTTAAAAATGAAAATTTTCACATTCCAAAATAGAGGTTTTATATTTTTTAAGCATGAGATCCATTAAAAAAACTGTAAAATTTACTTTTTTTTTGGATGTCCTTGAGTACTAGGGCATTGGTTCAAAAAACCCATATTGCTTTGTAGAAAACAAAAAAAGAAATATTGTTTTGCACCCTTAGTCCTCAACAAATAATAGATATAGATATTTATTTTTACCTTATTACAATTACAATACACAGATAATGGAAAAAAACGTGTATACCACATTAAAGTAGTCAAATTTAGACATCAATTTGATTTCTCAATGTTCAAAATAATATTAATTATAAATTTAAATATATTGTCAGTATAAAAAGATTTTGTGCTATAATACAATCATATGCTTATATTTGTATTTTAATACGGGTTAAAGTATACTCTTATTCTTTAAACATTTTGTAAAAAATTTAAATTGGTTTCTATATTTTGAAAGTTTGTAATTGGGTGCTAGATGCTTTTAATTTGTTGTCATATCAATATTTGCTAATGTTTAGTGATCTAATGGTAATGGTAATATCTTGACGTTTCTTTTCAATCTAATAGTTATATAACATTTAAGATATTATTTTAGAGTATTTTATTTCATCTTTATTTAAAAAATTAATTACAAATATTTCATAAATTTTAGAAATTAAATCACAATTTTTTAAAATATTAAAATTTATATTTTTAAAAGTTAAGTAACTAACAAATTAATTTAACCTTTAAATACTTAAATGTATCTCATGTGTTGCATTATGTTGTACCGATACTATAGTAGAATTATTTGGTACAACACAAGTATGATACAAAAATATAATATAAAATATATTAAAAGTATCTAGAATTATAGATAAAGTATATGGTATAATACTTATTTTTATGAGTACTCCGCTATTTCAAAATATTGGTGGTTGGTAGTGGTTCATTTTATAGTAATAGCAATATAAAATTCTCAACTAATCTCTCTTAAATTTTATTTCGGATAAATTGATACTTATGAAAAAATTAAAAATATTATATGTATTCACTTGATATGGGATATTGTGTAGACTCATTTTTTATCTAACATTGAATATGATATAGACTCTACTTAAATGACATTCAGACTCTATTCAACTGTGAAAAAAAGTGAGTTAACACGGTATCCCATGTCATCAAGTGAGTATGAATAACATAACATAAAAAAATCTAAAAAAGTCCTCATCAATTTTAAACAGACCTCTAAAAGAAATGACAAATTAATCTCTGAGAATCATAAAAAATATCAAATTAAACCTCATAAGATGAATTAACCAATTGTCCAATATTTTTAATTAGCAAATATGTTTGTAGCTTTTTTTAAATAAACCACAATTTAGCCACTCAGATTTATAAAATGAGAGATATTAGTTCTTCAAATTTGAAAAAATCCTATGGGGACAAGTTAGTCATATGTGAAATTGTAGTTCGAATTGTGTCCTGTTAACTAAATGTGAACTTTTTTTCTTGTATTAATAATATTTTTATGGTAGGTCCTAACTTATTTTGCTCTTCTAAATAAAGTCATTTGTACCTTCATTTTTATCTTTTTTCTTATCATAACTCTCTACTCAGAATAATGATTTTGACTTAAGGTTATCATTTATTCCGCATAGAATAAAGTTCTGAGAAGTGAGATAAGTTATGACACACATCGTGAAAATTAAGAGTATATGTAAGTAAGTTAACAGAACATATAGATATTTTTGTTAATGGTTTAGATAATAATTTCATGAAGAAATTAATTTATTTTTATTTATGAAATTTAAAAAATTAATATAAATTTTTTAAATATGAGAAATTAATTTATTTCCGGGTGTAAATATGAGGAATTAAATTTGGAATTTAGTGGATCAATTTGTTTGATTTTTTTTTTTCACGGAGGAAGCAATTTGCGGGGTTTTGTAATAACAATTTACCAATGATAAGCCAATGTACAGTAAGTCAGTAACACATTACAGAAGGACAGAGTGAATGTATAATAAATCGTAGAGAAAGAGAATAATCACTCACTCACTCACTCACTGTCACTGAATCTCAGTAAGCAAAGCAAGAGTAGAGTCTCTCTTGAATATTGCGTAGGAATGGCGGCTTAGCATTTTACGCATTCTTCTCCTTCTCTCTCTCTCTCTCTCTCAGGTTTCTCTCTCTCTCTCTCTAAAGTTTCAACCTTTAATTGAATGCTGCTTTGAGTAGTTATGGGTACCCCTCAATTCCTTTTTTTTTTTTGTACTTTTCTTTAATTTTCCTTTTTTCTGCTGCACTATTTCTTCTTTTTTCAGCTATTGGTTTTCATTTCTTTGCCTAGGCTCTTCTGTAGTTCTGTTGTTCTTTGTTTAAGCAGTGGCACTTTGTGGCTTTTGATGTATAGATACGGTTATTATCATCATTGTTGTTATCATTTGTGATCATTGTGATCAAAATTGCCCATTTCCCTTCTGTCCTATTGTGCTGTTTTTCTCTTATGGGGGTTTGTTTGTTTGTTTTCCAAGAAAATGTTCAACTGGGTCAACTTCTGGTGAAATGAAAGTCATATGTAATGGACAATAACTGAATAATGACTATTTTATGACCCTTTTCTTTTTAGTTACGTTTTCTATGGATGAAGTTTTTTATTCTTATTTTGTATTAATTATTAAGTTATTACATTTCAATAGATTCATTGTTAGCGTTTTTTATGCAGTTTGGTCTGATTTAGTGAGTTCCTCAAGGAGGAGATTGAATGGGACTTACGGTTTCTTCTGGTTTCTCGGCTGGTTCTGTTTTCTCTTATGACTTTGCTAGTCAAAGAAAAGAAGTTCAATGGCTGGTATCTGTGTTCACTGGCATCATCTTCTGTGTTATTGTGAGTCAAGTCAAATGAATTGTTCATGAATTTATGAGTAGCAAACGTCTCATTAAAATCAAACTACGATTTTCAAGTGTTGATGGAGGAGGCAGAAATGTAGAAGTATCGTTTTTATAATCATCAGAAGGAGGAGAATTTCTTTTGGTGGTAGATGTATTCCTTTTCTTGATTTGAACTTGGTTAACTTGTACAAAGGATCAAACAGAAGAAATATTAGGGAATAGATATTATCCAAAAATCAAGATCTGTATATTCATGTGCATTTTTGTGGCAAAGATGTTTGTAAAGGCTTTATATAGGATGTAGGATCAAGTGGGAAGTTTTGGGGTATCCTTTGCCTGAAATTGAAATTGGGCTTGCTCTTGTTTGGGAAGAAATATTTCTTTTTGGTTGCTGTGTTAACTACTTCAGTTCAAAGAAATACAGTCTTGTTCTTAAGTATTTTTTTTTTATTCTGTAAATAAATTTCTATAGATAATGACACCATTCCTGTAACAATTCCAAAGAAAAATTTAAGGTGTCACTAGTTGGCAAATGATTTGATTAAGTCATCAACTTGAAGATGATATTTAGCTATACTGTGTAACACCTTTACTACATCCTCATAGTTTTTCTATATACTTAATATTTTGAACTTCCAGTGACTGAGTGTATATTCCTTTATGGCTTTCATGTCCCATTGGATTTGGACTTACTAACAGCCCGAAAGTCTAATTTACTGTGTCTTGTTCAAGGATGACATCAGGTCCAAATATTTGTTGTTGTAGCTTCCGATCCTGAAGCCTTCACTCTTTTGATTATTTGAGTTGATAAATTAAGAATGAAATCAAATGCTAAACCTTTCGGTTTATGTAGATACAATAAGTGTTCCTTCAATCCCTTTTCAATTTGTTCTTCTCGTTAAATATATATCCACTTCTATGTGAATGAGGATATAATGCCAAAAACATTATAGTTGTAACTCATACGAAGAGTATATTTGGATCAGCTTATTTTTTAGGTTAAAATAGTTTATAATCAAAAGGTTTCTGAGACAGCTTTTGAAAAATAGAAAATGACTATTTCCCAAAATAATCAGTTACCAAACATGAACTAAGATTACTTTATCTAACAATTTTGAATTTTTTTTATCTTCTTGAAGGTTTATAGATTGACTGCTCTTATGAGTTCACTATTGTTCACGGGATATGGCAAATTGAGCGGTGTACAGAAAATTGAATGGAATAACCGGTAAAATCCCTTTGCATAATGATTTTAGCATATTGATTTTTTATCCATAATGGATTTTTTAACTTGAACAATAACACATTTTGTAATGCAGGGGATTCTCAACATTTCATGCTCTTTTTGCATCATTTGTATCTTTTTATCTCCTTATGTTATCAGATCTCTTTAGTGACGATTATCATGGAGAGCTAGTTGTTAATAGATCATCTACTTTCTCAAATTCGGTATTGGGGGTAAGTCTTTGTTTTTGACAGAAGTTGATTTTACATTTTATTGCAAGGTGAAATTTGTTAATTAGTAGTAGCGTTAGGGATAAGTGTGTTATACATAGCTGTTTATGGTTCAATAAAAAGGTGGACCAGTGCACAAGGCTCCTTACCTAATGGGGTCTAGGAAGTGTGTATGTATGCAACCACGGGGATAAGGCTATTTTCAAGATTTGAACTTGCAACCTTTCTGTGTCACAAGATAACAACCTTTCCGTTGCACAAAGGTTCACCCTCTAGCTGTTTATGATTCAATATTCATGTAATTTTCTTCCTTAAGCTTCTTGGAGAACCCAGGAGAAAGGACAGTACCAAAACAAGAAGGAAGTATTTGCTTAGGCTTTAGTTCTTTCAATAATGAAGTTCCCTCTTTTCTTGTGGAGCATCCATTTTTGGGTTGTGTAGCTCCTGTGAGGAGTGCAAGAGGCCTACAAAAGCATTTTCTGCTATTTAAAAAAGATTCTTGTTTACACATGGTGTGCCACTCAGTTGGGCAGTTGGCATTGTGAACCGTAGGAATTATATTGCATGCTGGGGCCCAAAATTAGAAATGTCAAGCCAACTTTTAGTTTCTTGGTCTGGTGCACTCTCTGATGGTGCAATCTTTAATTTCCTTTTTCTCTTACGCTTGTTGCTAAGGATTATTAAAACACTAATTGTCCAATTGGGTTATTTGTTCATTTTTCTTTTTTTTTTCTTCCTTTTACAGATTTCTATAGGGTACTTTCTAACAGATCTGGCAATGATTCTTTGGCATTTTCCAGCTTTAGGGGGTCTTGAATATGTAAGTTGAAAACATGTTGTTTCTTGCTATACATGATGTATTATATGATATCGGATGGTGTGTTGTTATTTTTGTTTTTGCCACATCTTTTTACTTTCATGATGCATTGAACTCAATATCCAAGTTATGTGATTTAGAAGTGGCAGACCAACCTCGTTCATTTACACTCAGGTTCTGCACCATGGGCTATCCATGTTTTCAATTATCCAGTCTTTGCTAAGTGGTCAAGGACAGATCTACATACTAATGGTTCTTTTCTCTGAGAGCACAACTCCTTTCGTAAATCTAAGATGGTAAATCTGTTCTACTGAAATCCTTTTGCTTTTATGTACATTTGGATATTGATTTATTACTTTAATTGCATATATACACAGGCACTTGGATGTTGCTGGTCTTAAGAACTCCAAACTTTACATTTGGAATGGCATTGCATTGTTCTTCGGGTGGTTGGTACTGTGACATACTCTTGATCTCAACTATAGTTCTGCTATCTTGACTTACTTTGTGTGTGATAGGTTTCATGAGTACCTTAAGGAATTGCTTATGGCCATGTGTGACTTTAAATTTGTTGCTTTGCTTTTGTGATTTTCTCTTTAGATCCGTGTTATTCAGGCTAAAGGTGCAAGTTAGAAAGTAATGGTGACAAAATAATTTAAAGGGATAGTCAAAAGGGTTCTGACAAAATGAAAAATGCATGTTACATGCCTGTGCATGAATCCCTATGGAGGCATTTTTCCTCATTTTTTTTTCTTAATATAAAGTTCACAAAATGTCTGGGTGACTCACTTGACTACTTGACTATTGAAGACTTCCGAAAGAGCAAACACCATTATATTAGGTAGGTTATATATTGCCTATAATACGAATATGATAATGATATATGGTTTTCTATGTCATTCAACTAAGAAACATAGCATGCTTTGAATACAGATGGAAAATGAGTCGTTTGATTCAAATAGATGTAAACAAGGGCATCAAACTTTGCTGCGACCTTTAATTTGCGAGGTTTCTTTGCTCCAGCAGTGAAAATATTAATTTTTAAGTTGAACATGTACAAATACACGTAGAACGTGTTGCATAAGGTCCAGTTAGGACACATGTAAACAGCATCGAAATGCTTTGTTCGTGCTTCATAGGTTTTAATGGAAGTATGGAACTGTTTTTCTTAGTAGTTCTTGTTACAGGTCTTAACGAGCTTAATCCCTTTATATTTTTTTTGTGACGCAGGTTGCTAGGATTTTCCTGTTCATGTTCTTTTTTGTACACATGTGGATCCATTTTGATGAGGCAAGCATTTTCTGTGTATTTCTAATCAGACATATAACTTCACACTTCCCCCTATAGTTGTCATTTCGTGAATGAATCCTAACTTTTCTTTTTTCAATTTCAGGTCAAGCAGATCTTCCCATTGGGTTTTTACAGCGTGCTTGTGGTGCCTCCTGTGTTGTCTATGATGAATGTATTTTGGTTCTGGAAGATTGCCAAGGGTATGGTTAAAACTCTTTCTAAAGCAAAACATAGCAAGTGAGCCTATTACACGCCCACCCATGGTAACTTGAGGCATGAGATGGCCATTTGATTGATTTAGTACAGTTGCAACCAGATATTTAATTTGTAAGATTCAGTACAGTTGTATGTAGTATTTGGCATTGCTCAATGCCTCAATTGAATATAATTTTGGTGACTAAATTCATTCTGAATCATTGCATTCTAAAGGTATGTTTGGTTAACGGGTAAAATTGGGATGTAAATTTTTCATAGATGAATTTTATGTGTAAAATTACACATATATTTTATCCATAAAAAATTTATCCCTATTTTTACTATCGAACAAAATATATGCTAGATAACAGTAGGGACTCAGCATTGATGCAACATAAAGATTGGTGCCATTTGGTCTGATGGTGATGGGTTTAAATCCTATGAATAGCCTTTTAGCTTGTGAGAGTAAGATTGTGTATATCTATCATAATACTAAAAAGAGGACATTGAAAGCAAACTTAGGTTATTCTAATCTATTACTGTTCCCAAATAGAATCATATAATCAAGTGTTCTAATTTAAATTTCCCGAGTATTTTTTTCTTATTAAAATTGCAACAAATATCCTCAAGTACAATTTCGAATACCAATAGGATAAATACAACTTAAGCTTTTCGCTTTCATTCCTATGATGTTTATCTACAAACATGATACGGTAACGCCATTACCTCAGCCAAAATGTTTCTTTTGTATTTTGTTTTCTTGGGGTTAGTTTTTGTTCTTCTTGATCCTTGAAATATTATTTTGGTTAAACTCTCTGTTACGACATTAGCCTTCCTGTAAAACGAGGCTAAATGAAAGTTCAGAGCTCCTACCCATGCCTGACTTGCTATGAACAATCATGTCATTGTCGTAGATAACAAACTAAGAAAGTTGAAGGCCTAAACTCTATGCTACTGTGAAAAGTAAATTACATTTGCCTTCTAGCAGATTTGGTGAAATTCATTCATACCCCTTCTTATTTGTGCAAGTGACATTGAATATTTCTCTAATGTGCAACATAGCAATAATATCATAAACTTAGAAAATGGTGGTTTAATTTTATAAATTTATGGGAGAACAATGAGATGATTTTATAAACTCAAATATTTCTTAAGCAAATTTTATAATTAGATAAAAGTCGAGGTGAATTCTAATAAATTTCACATGAGGTTAATATAATTTACCTTGATATAAATAATAAACTTAGAAATTAGAAGGTTCTTTTATCTTTGTTTCCCTTTTCTTTTATGTAAATAAATTGGTTTATAATTCGGCCTTGATAGGTCCTTCTGTTGGCACATACTTTGCTCTTATATTTCATAAATGTTTACAATAGTAGATGAAGAAAATTTGAGTGAAAAATAAAGATAGGAGCGCATAACCAACTACTTGACAATAATTGTCGACCTAAGATAGACGTTAATTATCATATACTTGGAAAAAGTTGTAGCACGGCTGAATTTATAATAATTTTGACTGGCATTAATTAAATGATCTAATATGTCATGTTTATATTATGATGAAAGCATAGAATAAGAAGTTAAGTTTGGCTATTAAAATTGTGTGTGTGATGGTATGTTTTATTTTAATATTTGAAATTAATAATCTAATTACTAAAATTGTAAAAAGATATATAAATAAATCCTTTTAATAATTCAAGTTAGGGATTATAAACAATTTTCGATGAATAACCTTGTGAAACGATGAAAACTAAAAATAGTAAAATAAGGGTTTGCAAGTACATTAAATAGGATAGTATCTGATTGTAGAAAGTTTGATAATACAGGATTTGTTAAAATTTTAATTTAGTACTACAAAATATTTAATACAATATTATATAAGATATTATGCTCGCTATTATCCATTCATTATTATAAATAGTTCCAACATCTTCACAAAATAAAAAATTCTAATATGAAATAAATAATTTAAAACAATCATATATTATAATAACAATGTTAAATGATATTTTTAATACAATATTATATAAAATATTATCACAATGTGCTATTATCTTTTAGATTTAATTGTCATATATTGGTAGTGTAAAATTTTTCTGCATCGATAAATGTATTATCATATGTTTATGATAATTGACTTTTATACTCACCACCTGAAAAAGTCATGTAAACTAAGTATTTTAATTAGATGACAGTGTAAAACTATTTTATGCATTAAAATTAAACTTTTATCTTTTGACTGTTATATATATATATATATATAAATAATTCTAATATGGAATACATAATTTTAAAAATAATATACTATAAATAACATGGAAAGAATGACGTATTTTTCTACTATGGTCAAACGTTCGACAGGAAACACGAGTATAGAGCGTGGCTGTTTCGTCGTCAATCTCTAGTTGTTGGGACCAAACCAATCCCTCGGGCACGTATCGCCGTTAACAACCGTTAACGACCCGTTGTGGACAACAATGTGAACTACCGCTACGCAAGAAAGTAACGGAACACTTGGTCGGTGGTAACTCCGTCACCCACCACCTTCCCTTGCTAATGCTTCTGCTCTCTATTCTTTCCGCCTCACATGGGTTTCCCTCTCTTTCCTCTATCATCTGTCTTATCTCTTCCATTTTTGATTTTTCTCAGCTATAATAATTTGTAGTAATTAACGTACACTAAGATTCTTTTTTTTTTAATTATTTTTATATATTGAACTGTTCAACAACGTCTGCCATTCCTTTTTTTTTTTTTTGAAAAAAATTAATACCTTTGAATTGAGCATCGATTTCAATGACTGGTAGGTTTTGAGAAGATGGGTTTTGGATATATGGGGTTTTCATGGTGATATTTGTATTGTGTAGTGTTGATTTTTTGTGATATTGAGGTTTTTTCACAGGGTTTTGAGGGGAAAAAATGTGGGTTAGGTGTTGTTGGTGTGGTGGTGGTGGAAGTTTTGGATCTTTGAGGAGAAGGGTATCTTCAATTGTTAATTTAAATTATGGTTATATGGAAAAGCTTCAACCTTTTGATCCTGCTTTGTTGGGTTTGAAGGGTGTTGTTGGTGCAGTGGATTGTGGTGGTAAGGGGAGAAGAGGGTTGGCATCCTTGTCATTTGTTGTGATGAATCATATCAAGAAGAGGGGTATATCTTCTTCAACATGTGTTTCATCACCTGATCATGGAAACAACTCAAGCTCTTCTGGTGATGGTGGTGGTGTTACTGTGAACAATGGTAAGGGAACAGAAGATTTCATATCATTCTCTGAGGCCAAGAAGCTCTTGAGATTGGTGAATGTGGAGTCACTGAAGATGAAGCTTGGTGTGGAAGGGAAGGAAGTTATTCCCTACTCTGAGCTTCTACAAGCATGTGAGAGCGTTGGTATTGCAAGGAATCATGAGGAGGCTACAGCATTTGCAAGGGTTCTTGATGAGGCTGGTGTTATTCTACTCTTCCGGGACAAAGTGTATCTGCACCCTGATAAGGTTTGAATGGCCTCTCTTTTCCTTGTTTTACTTTTGAATTCTTTATGTTTATGCTTGGCATAACAATAGAATTTGTGCTTGTGGGGCTCACGAAAAGCATGACCAGATCTAGATCTATTTACTTGACATGTTGGTTGCAGGAGATTCTATTTGCTGTCCCTTTTTCCTGCTTTTTGGTGAGATGGTCCTCCCTGACCCCTCGTTGTATTACACATGCCTTTTCGAAGAGGGAAATGCTATATGATTTGGTTATATGTGAATTTGTTGAGAAAAGTTTGGATGTGATCCAAGGAAAATCAAAGGGTCCAAAAAGATGAGTTTTTTCATGGTAGAATTTGTATGGCATCAACCTCTTGAATGATAGTCCTGTAGGAGATCCATGGTTGTGGCATGTGAGTATATAGTTTAATCCTGCATCTACACTATATCAACGCTTCTGATCCAACCTGTGATAATTTCATGAATCACCCCTTCAACTTAACTCCATGGAAGAAAAACCAGAGTCATTCTGTTCTCGTTTATTTCATGTATTGATTAATGATATAGATCTGAATTTCCATTTGAGATTTCAACCGCAGTCATAGCACCAAAAGATTTTCATATTTTCTCCCCTATCTTTTTCATGGTAATTATCAATAGTTGAGCTGATCAAGTTTTAATATAGGTACAGCTTTTTCCCATACTAGAAAGGGGAACAAAGTGAATTGAGGAACTTTAAAGGTTCAGGACCTCATTTTATTATTTCATTGCATTATCTCTATGACTAACTTCACTGTTTTAGACTCGACCCCATTTCATTGACATTCTTGCGATTGTAAGTTATTGGACTGTATTGGCGAGATAATATAGCTTTCCAATCCCTTAAACATCATTTGAAGAAACCCAAGGGAAAAAGGCCATAAGCTTTGCACCAAATAGAAAAACCACTGAATTTTATCCCAGATCTAATGATGTGTCAAAGATGCCTCCTTAAAGATACAAGAGTTCTGCTTTAGCTAAATACACTGTATTGTAGCATAGGTTGTTGAATTGCCATAAAATGGCCATTAGCTATTATATATTAGCACATGGCTTCATTCATTTCTGAAGAATATTGATGGCAAAATAGACGTTGCTTGCCTTTATGGAGACCCTATTCTGGATTCCTTTCTAGTTTCTATACAAAAGTATGCAAATGGTCACTGGACAAGGTTATATCATAATCTCTCTAGAGTATTCATTTGAACAATTTTTCTGGTTTAATGCAAAAAATGCAACGATGAGACATTCGTGGAAGTAGCATTCATGAAAACTTTCAATTCCAATGTTGGTAAGTGGAGCTAATAGACCTGCACTTGTGCTGGACTAATTTGTTTTAACTGACTTCATCTTTCTAACTAAAGTGACATTCGGACTTGGTGGTTTAGCAGTGGAAATAATATACATGTCTGTGATGCTTCGATTTTCAGACTGTTAAATTCTCTATGGCGTGTTTTGTAGCCTGTCACCCAATTGCAGGTATGATGTCTCCTAATAGTAAAAAAAGGATTAGCCCAGTGCATGAGGCTCTCACCTGGTGGGATATGGGGAGGATAGATGTACACAGCCTTAGTACTGCATTGTCAAGTCCTAACAATATGCTTTTTTTTTTTTTTTGGATAGAATCAGCATTTTATTGCTCATATAAACTTCTTTAGGAAATGGTTTCTAAAGTGATATGCATTCTAGAGTTTGTGAAAGTAACATGCAGTTGAATTGTCTGTTTTAGTGTGTGTTGGTTTCTTGAATTACTCACTCTTTTTCTGTTTGGATATTTTCCACATCTTTAGGTGGTGGATCTGGTTCGAAGAGCCGTCCCCCTGGCACTGACTTCCGAGAATGATCCTATAAGGGAGGAGTTAAAGAAACTGCAGGAGAAAAAAGAGGAAATCGATCTGTTGGCACATAAGCAGGTCCGGCGTATTCTCTGGTCCGGCCTAGGATTCGGCATGGTTACCATCGGTTTTTTCTTTCGGCTAACATTTTGGGAATTTTCATGGGATGTAATGGAACCAATTGCATTTTTTATCACAACAAGTGGATTAGTCATAGGATATGCCTACTTTTTATTCACTTCCAGGGACCCTACTTACCAAGACTTAATGAAAAGGCTCTTCCTCTCAAGGCAGAGGAAGCTTTTTAAGAGGAATAACTTTGATGTTGAGAGATTCAAGGAGCTACAGTGCAAGTGCAAAACACCTCTAGATGCTAACACTGTTTTGAAGAATCGCATGGGGGTGGAACTTGATCTTGAAGATGCTTTACATAGGGATTAACATTTTTCAGGTAGGTTTACATTTTTTATTTTTGGAATATTTTATAGTGAACCTTGTTCCCTCTATGTTTTAATGTTGCTGGGAAGAAGTTTAATCTAACTGTTGTTCTGGATTATGAGTTATATACACATTTTCCTTCATTTTCTTGACCTTGAATAGAAAAGATTGCATCATCTTCTTCCATTTGTTGATGGCACATTGTTATTGTATATCAGTCATGTGTATGCTACTCGGTTGATTAGTTCCACAAATTTTTGTCTGCAATTTTCTTCGCACTAAGTATGTTGGTACATCCGGGGCAAGTTACTAATACGTAATTGTCAAAGTCATCTTCAATAGACCGTTTTTTCTTTTTTTCGTTCTTTTTTTGGTCCAAATTGGTTTAATGCATAATGGCTTTGAATAGATGAAAGATAAAGATTGGTCAGTCAGAACTTCTGCCACGACTAGTGACCTTTTCAGGCGGTTGCTGGTGCGCTTTCTTTCCAACCCAATATATATATATATATTACTCGGTTCGTTTGGATGCTGGGATTGATATTGTAAAGTGGAACTTTTAGAGGTAAAAATAAAGGATAAATTTTTATAGACGAATTTCATGTATAATTTTATATATGGAGTTTTTTTTAAGAAAACTTATCCTCTGCTTTTACTTCAACTAAACGCACCTTAAAAGAGTTGTAATTGATTTCAAATCTTAAATTTTATAATTGGGTTTACTAAAATAATATAATATGATTATTGAAAAATTAATAACAGAAAGAATAATATACATTTTAATAAGGTGGAGATATTTGATAAAGTTTGAAATTGATAATTCACGGGATATATGTTAGAAATTAAGCATGATTTATTTTAGATTTTAATCCCATGAAATTTGATTGTGAAATTATAATTTCGATTTCAAATTTCAATATCATGCTCAATTTTACACATAAAATAAAACTCAGATTTGTTAGGCATTGAGATTTATTACTATCACTCTAATAATATATCACTCATCTCACATGATATGCCATTACACACCGTTTCTAATCCAGAAGTTTCTCTTGAAATATAACAAATCAGTCCAGGAAAATTCATGTTCTTAAATTCTTAATAACAGCTGTTCGTGGTTGTTGAAGATTTACACATGAATGCTGAAATCAGCATAAAACTAAAGGAATACTAAGTCCCTTCGAACTTACAATGTCCCTACCACATGCGGACAATCCAAACTGACAAAACTATTAAGCTTAAAAATGTCCCTTTCTACATGAATCTGTCCCTTTGTCATTTGTTTAATAAGTGAATATCAAGTATTATATTGTTTGCTTGGCCTGTTCCACCTAATCGGATAGATGAGTGTGTATAATAATGTTTGCTTAGTGGACCGTCTAAGCATGGCTCTAATTTCTAGTCCTGGATATGCCATCACTGTAAACTTCGCGACAACTTCCCTAGCCTGGCTTAAGTCAATGATTTCACACAAAGCCAATGCTTTCAACATTTCAATATTAGGGTAACTGAGCCATAGCTTCCTATCTTTGAAGCCTTTGGTTTACAATCTGACAGAGAACACAGAGACCCTTCATTGTTCTTTTTTTTTTTTTTATCTTTTTCTGTGAAAGGGTTTCTCTAATGGCGGATGCTGTTGTGTCCTTTGTCGTTGAAAGGCTTGGGGAGCAGCTAATAGAAAAAGCAAGCTCCTTACGAAGCGTTAGAGACGGTGTTCAACGTCTTCAGAGGGAGCTCATATGGATGCAAGGCTTCTTGGTAGAGGCCTATGCTTGGCCACACCGCGATGATAGAATAATACAGAACCTGGTTGCTGAGATTAGAGACCTTGCTTACGACGCAGAGGATGTTATTGAGTCATACGCCTTTGCAGCCGAAGAATCCACCTTGAGAAGAATGTTCGATTCTCGGAATATTGCCTCAGAAATTGATGAATTCACAAGCAGGATCAATGAACTAGGAAGGAGGTTGCAGACCTTTGGCAGCATAAGAGAAGTGCGTGACAGAGGAACCCAACAGAAGTTGCAACCGCTAAGAAGGTCTTACTCTCATCTACATGAGCAACATGTTGTTGGACTGGAGGAAGATGCTGAGAAAATAGCCACACAATTGATCAATGGAACATTGCGATCCCGTGCAGTTTCCATATGTGGCATGGGTGGGATAGGAAAGACAACCCTTGCGAAGAAGGTTTATCGCAACACAAGAGTTAGGAGCCATTTTAGATGCTTTGCGTGGGAGTGCGTATCACAGCAGTGTAAAATAAGAGATGTGTGGGAAGGAATATGGATTGGTCTGACATCACCAACTGGAAAAAAGAGAAGGTGGTTTTCTGGACTCAAAGATGATGAGATAGCAAAGGAGCTTTATCAACTGCTGATGAAGGAAAAATGCTTGGTGGTACTTGATGACATTTGGACCAAGGAAGCTTGGGATTACTTGCTTCCTGGGTTTCCTGAGGGTAACACACACAGCAAAATATTGCTCACAACGAGGAACAAGGATGTGGCTTTGCATGTAGATCCAGATTGTTTCATCCACTCGCCAAGATGCTTGAATGAATCCCAAAGTTGGGAGCTGTTTCTTAGCGTTGCAATTCGTCACAGGGAGGAAGGTATTATTCTTCAGCTTCCAATGGTATTTTTTATATCTTAACTGGTATTTTTTTTTTCTGCTACTTCTGAAATTATATTTATTGTGATGAAATTTAAACTCAGGATCTCATGCATATTATCCAAACTTTGTGTCAGTAGATAAATTCTAGTCATCTTTTTAACTGGTATTTGAACACCCATGAAGTAAATTAATTAGATAAATGAGATTATTTATGATTTATCTTGAAAGTAAGCTATAGAGTGGGTGAACAACGATTTGAAATAGTGTAATCGGTTTGATTTACTATTTGACATTATGTCAAAAATTAGGACTGAAGTATCACTTCGAAATTGGAATCGATATTGACGAGTTATTTTGACATATTTATTATTGGAAGATGAAACTAATTTTACTCATCTCTGTAGTAGTGGAATAATATTTACTCTATAAAAACCTGTAACTATAGTTTAGGTTGAGTATATCATTTTCACGTTAATGTGGCTTTTTAAATTTAACTATAAATGCTATCGATAAGTGAAACCATGAAAGTTAAATGACAACCCTTCCTTGCACCAACTTTTTCTATTTGCTAATACCTCTGTCGTTAAATAATTGTTTAATCTTGAATGCTCAATAAAATTAAAAAAATGATTAGTAAAATATCAATATTAATAACAGTTAGAATTAATATACTAAATTGTTATTATTTCTTTTTAATACTTTAACTTTCTCTCTTCTTTTTATTAAGGAGTTAATAGTATTTAATAGTGGTATTATTAAAAAAAAATTAATACTACTTAAATTTTTTAAATGGATAATCATTTATAAACAAAGTAAATATTCAAAATAGATAATTATTTAATGACGTAAAAAATACCATCTTGACAAAAGCTCTAAAGTTTGTTATGTAACATTTATCAATTGACCACTGGGGGGCTTTATGTGTAAACAAAGTGAGAAATTCCCATACATAGTTAAAGAATTCAGTGATTACAATGATAAGTGATATTCTTTTCACTTGATTCTCTACTTATTTATATACAAATTCTAAATAGTTGATTGACACTGAAAAAACAATGTCAAAATAATATTTTTCAAGTCTTAGCTCACGTGGCGTAAAGTTACATTGGAATATCTCCGATTGAAATCCATGCGAAGAAGGACTATAGAAGTAAGTTACAAATAATAATCACATTCAACAACATTTTTGATACGATTAATTAACACCTAAATAATCATGTATTACTGATGACGTTAATGGGGAATATGCTTTTGGGAATTATGTGTTTATTTTTTTCCCCTTTTTCTTGGGTGAGGTGGGAATTATGTGTTAATATTTGAAAATTTTAATTATTTTATTGGTAATCATGTGAAAGGAGGTTATATGATTCTCCACAAAACTAAAACGGTTGATAGTTTGCTGAGCTCCTTTAATATTTAATTAGTGATTCGATTCTTGACTGTGTGTATGAAGAGGGTGTTGTTATTAAAAACAAAACTTACATCTAAAAACTTTACGTCTTGAGAGGATTGGTTAGTGTTTTTGACATTGGAAATCTCCTAGATTAATACACACATATATATAATACTCTACAAGCAAATTCATTAATATCCTAGCTAAAACACCTAATTTTTTTTATTTCCCAAACAAAAAAAAAAACTTAATTTTTGAAATATGACTCTCCTAGGTGTTAAATTAATATACGCAAGTTGTGTACAAATATTTTATTATTGCTTTTCATTTGAGCTTAAGGTAGGAGTCTCTCTAAAAGAAAATAAATTTGACTTAAAAATACTTATGTAAGGAAAAATATTAGAGGGTCACAGACACTTTAGATGAGTACTCTTCATCCTTAAGTGAATAATTATTCACACTACTACTATAGTTTTCGTATGCATTGCTCTTATACAAGTTAAATCTCAAAACTCTTTTTTTTCTCCTACCATCTGACAATATGGGTATGATCCATTTTTTCCAGCCGTTGCGATAACTAGCATTTAAATTTGAAATAGAAATTCGCAACTATAACACTTGTCCCGTTCCTTTTTTGGTCTTTTGTGGTAGAACAGTCAGATATATTTTGGTCATTGCTTGAAATAACACTTTTGTAACATAGAGTAATTGGAGCTACTCGTACGGGTTCTGGTTTTCATTTTATGTACTTCAATTTGCAGGATTCATATTTGATGAAAATTTGAAAGGGCTGGGGAGAAGAATTGTTAGCAGATGTGGTGGATTGCCATTGGCCATCAAAACTCTCGGAGGAAATCTAAGAATCAAGTCATCACTTCATGACTGGACTATGGTATATAATAGTATGGTTTCACACTTGAGTGGCATAAATAATGGAATGACACAGCTTGGAATAATGAGTTTGTTGGCGTTGAGTTACCATGATTTGCCGTATCAATTAAAACAATGTTTCCTCTATTTTAGCCAATTTCCAGAGGATTTTATCATACCAACCAATATGATCATCAACATTTGGGTGGCCGAAGGTATAATTCCAAAGGGAAACATAGGGGAAGAACCAATAATTGAAGTGGAAGACATTGCATATGCATTCTTGGAGGATTTGGTATCAAGGTGCATGATTCAAGTTGAGAAATGGAGTTCAACCGGAAGGATTAAAAGTTGTCGCCTTCATGACCTCATGAGGGACTTATGCATCCAAGAGGCCAAGAAGGAGAACTTCTTTAATGCTAAGTATCTTAAAGATGGAAATGATGAGGTGCCAATCCAATCAACCTCAACTGGCAAATGTCGCCGGCTTGCACTCTACATGGAAAATTCAAGCCAGAACCCTTGTTTGAATCATGACAGATATGCTCACGTACGTAGTTTTTTGGGGTTCTCCATTAATATGAACCGATTCCTAACAATAGATGAATCACATCTAGTTGCCATGGTCAAGCATTTCAAGTACCTTAGACTTCTATATCTTGATGGAGTTAAGATTGGTCCTGATGTACCTTACGCAATTGGTGACTTGGTTCATTTGAGGTTATTGGATATACGATCAGCGTGGGCATTTGAATTACCATCATCTTTATGCAGGTTGAGCCGGCTGTTAACATTGAAATTGGATCGAGTTGACCTTCATAGAGAGGCGACCGAAGTACCAAATATTGTTGTGAACATGCACCAGTTGCGCCACTTATATCTTCCACCAGCAACATATTTTACACCAAAGGGCATTGGGCTGAGTCACCTTAGAAACCTCCAGACATTGGTAAACCTTCCATTATGGTGTGTGGAAATAGAGGACGTAGCAAGGCTTCCCCATCTTAGGAAACTCAAGTTAAGAGCGTCAAATAGTTTTGAGTTCAAGCGTCTCATTGAGATGTTGAATACATCATCCGGCACAATATTCAACAAGCTTCAGTCTCTATCAGTGAGCTTTGGGACTTGGAGAAAAGTGGCCATTGAGATGACAAAAGTAGCAGCATCTTGTCCCCATCTTCACCAATTGAAACTTTCAGGGCCACTAGTGTTGGATTTACTAGAAGGGTCCCAAATTTTTCACCAACTAAACAAGTTAAGGTTATATTACTCAGAATTTGCTGAAGACCCTATGCCCCATCTAGGGAAGCTTCCCAACTTAAAGGTATTGTCCTTGCATTCGGTGTTACAAAGAGATGCAATTATGTTCCATGTGAATAGTTTCCCATGCCTGCAGTCTCTTGTCCTTAGTCAGGAAGAGCATCTCAAAGAGTGGATAATTGTGGAAGGAGCCTTGCCTCGTCTTAGCTTTCTAAAACTCTACTACTGCGTCAACTTAAAGTCTGCTCCTGAAGGATTAAAATTCTTATACTCACTTCAAGAATTGCAAATTGTTGACATGCCGCGGACATTCACGGAGAGGATTAGGAGAGGTGGAGAAGATTTCTACAAGGTTGAAAACGTGCCATCGCTACTAGTAGAGACAAACCTTCAGGTAACAAGAACACAACATACTTTTATTTAAAAAATAGAATAATAAATTTTACTCAGGGGTGTGTTAGGATCAACTACAAGATTAAAATTATTTTAATAATCAATGATCAATTATAAGTATAATTACTTTTTTGATAATCAAATATAGAAATTATATATTTGAATGTATTAATTTAAAAGCAATTTCAAAATGATGCATATTTTGTTTAAATTGTAAAAACCAAATTTACTTTTGGACTGTAAATTACTAAAAATGTATGAAATAATGTACTTATGTAATATTTAATCACGAGGGTGATGTGAAATAGTAAGAACTATTTTCTTCCTTAAAGTGTTAAGGGATCAATTTTCATATTTAGAATGTGGCAACTTTAAAATCCATGGGACATGGAACACTCTAGGAAATCAAAAAAAATATTATATAATATTTGATATTTAGGGTTAATTTGGCAAAATTAATTAGCTTCTTATAATAAAAAAACAAACTATTTCACAATAACTTATTCTAAAATCAAACTCTTTTTAGATTGTAAGCATGGTTGCCAAACATCATCATTCAATAATTTATCAATATTTCCTGATTTAATCATTTTCCAGATATAAGAGACGAGGAGCGAAACATCATGTGCATGGCTACAACTCACTTGACAATGAGGCAGGACGTGCAGAGGCTTGAAGCGCAGAAACCATGAGGTTGAAGATGAGAATAATGAACCTTTCACTGGACCCTTGTTGCTTCCAGATAAAGGTGGAGGTAGATTACATAGAGTTTGCTGGAGCTTTTCAACGCCAGACTATGGCCTGTTTGTTTTAACTTATGGAAGAAAAAGTAATTTTTGAGAGAAATAAATGGAAAAAGAGCATTAGGAAGCTTTTTTTTTTTTTTCTCTTTTCTTTTCTTTTTCATTTTGCTTGGGGAAAATGTAAACTAAACAAGCACCAAAGTGTTAAACTTCACCCTGTTTTGACTTGACTTGCTAGTTTATGATTATTGTATTTGCCTAGGATATAAGACTACCGAAGGCTAGTTAGTTAGGTTCATTAATCATTTAGTCAGGAGTTCGACTCCTAGTGGTGTATATGGAGAGAATTTTGTGACTAGAGGCAAGACCATACCACATCCATGAGATCTATACCTTGAGAAGATTAATCATTATTTTGATGGTGGATATCCATGGTTCATCTAAAAAAAACAATTAGCATACTGCTAACTGAAGTGCAGGTCACTACAATTATTAACAAACCACATGGTGGCAATTTTATTCTCAATGTGTGATTCACTAAAAGCAAATAAATACCAGAGCAATCCTATTAATTAATACTCTCATTGATTGAGAAAAAAAAGAGCGAGCTTTCGGTCTCATTGACAAAAATGTCTTATAACTTGAAGTTATCTGCAGGGATAAAATTGTAACTTTGCTCGTTATTGACTTATATAAGAGGTGGATGCAAGCCATTTTTTGATGCCTTCAGCTTAGATATTAAAAAATAAAAAAAGGGCATAATAAAAAAATAAATAAAATAAAAAAATTAAAAAAGGTAGACAGACAAATTACCTGTATTGCTCTTTATTCTTCGAGAGAGTTTCTTCTCTAGTGAAGGATGCTGCTGTGTCCTTCGAAAGCAGGCTCCTTAAGAAGTTTTAGAGACAACGTTCAACGGCTTCAGAGAGAGCTCATATGGATGCAAGGCTTCTTGAAAGATGCTGATGCTTGGCCACACTGCAATGATAGAGTGATACAGAACCGGGTTGCTGAGACCAGAGATCTTGCTCAAGATGCAGAAGATGTTATTGAGTCTAACGCCAGCACATCTGGGTTGCTAAGAAGAGTGTGCCATTCATGGAATGTTGCCTGGGAAATTGATGAATTCACAAGCAGGATCAATGAACTTGGAAGGAGGTTGCAGACCAATGGAAGCATAAGA
Organism: Dalbergia cochinchinensis; assembly: GCA_031216125.1. Taxonomy (NCBI): domain Eukaryota; kingdom Viridiplantae; phylum Streptophyta; class Magnoliopsida; order Fabales; family Fabaceae; genus Dalbergia; species Dalbergia cochinchinensis. The sequence goes on along the minus strand of CM062371.1, from coordinate 50,414,261 downwards.
GAAGCCGGTGACAGAGGTTCCCAACAGAACTTGTAACCAATGCGAAGAAGGTCTTACGCTCATCTAGCTGAGCGACTGGAAGAATATAGCCACACAATTGATCGATGGAAACTCTTGCCAAAAAGGTTTACCACAATTGGAGAGTAGTCAAGAGTAGTTTCGGAGGCTTTGCTTGGGTTTGTGTATCACAACACTGTAAAATAAGAGATATATGGGAAACAATATTGACCAATCTCCAGGTGGAAGAAAGAGAAGGTTCTATTCTGAACTAGAGAATGACGAGATAGCTATGGGGCCTTATAAATTTTTTATGGATAAAAAAAAAATGCTTGATAGTACTTGATGACATTTGGACCAAGGAAGCTTGGCTTGGGATTGCTCGCTTCCTTGGTTTCCCGAGGGTAACACGGGGCAAAATATTGCTCAGAACAAGGAATAAGAACGTGGCTTTGCATGTAGACAGGGACGGACGCGGCCCATAGAAATTTCTGAATTTATATACAAGCATATGAGTATATGTTATTCCCTTGAAGGTTTTGAAGATCAAACCGTATATCGAATCGGTTAGCATAAAAGACCAGGTTCAGAAGTTTAACTAGTTTAATCGGAGTCCAATCGAAATATAATCGGTATATAATAAAAAAAGTACTTATATAAATATATAAAAATACAAAATAAAATATATGTTATAAAATAATTAAAAATTAAATTAAGCATCAACAAAATCTATAGAATATAACATAATTTATCTCTTAATTAAAATAAATATTATCCATATGGATCAAATCTTTCAAATTACTACTTCCCATATTAGAAAAGGAAAAAAGAAATATGAGATTTTAGGTTTTTTTTTTAAAAAAAGACCAAACATAGTGTCATTTTGTATCTTTTTTACAAAAAAAAAAAATGATCGGATCGATCTTTTGACTGAGCCGGTTTACCTAGATTATCAATTTTCGGGCGGTTCAAAGCAGATCTTGGTCGGTTTTTCTAGGGCAGTTTTCAGGTATAACTCAGGCCAAATAGTAGGCCAATTCCCGATTCAATCGGTCCGACCGACTGGTCCAATTTTTAGAATATTAATTTTGTCTTATTATATATTATTAAGTTCACCTCATACTAAGAGAAAAATTTATGTAAAATATTTTATTAGATTTATATATTATTTTTGCCCATATTGTTTGTCACTGCATGTAGATCCAAATTGTTACCTCCACTTGACAAGATGCTTGAATGAATCCCAAAGTTGGCAGCTGTTTCTTAGTGTTGCAGTTCATCACGGGGAGGAAGGTATTATTTTTCAACTTGCAATGATAACTTTTTTTCCTATTATCACTGGTATTTGATCGCTCATGAAGAAATTAATTAGGTTGTCAGCACTTAATTTTCAATTGAGTTGAAAAAAAAAGTTGGTTGAATTTTAGATATAACTACTTTTCAATTTTTTTTTTGTCTTTTATCTCCATCTTTTTAGCTTTCTAATAGTAGTGTAATTAAACCAAATCTATCCTACATTTGATTTTAAAATCTGAATTAAATCATATTAGATCCTATAAAAATTTGTAACATATCAATATTTTAATTCCCATGTGTTAATCTGTTCCGAAATCATTGCTAATCTAGAATAAGGGAACATCATTGACTCGCAATTTTCTGCGCACATTTAAGTCTCAGTCATCATGGTTCTCCACCACTGTTGTCACTGTGCATGAGCTCCTCCTTAATTCAAACAGCCTTGCAAGCTAACCTTACTTCCTTTTGCTATTTTATTTGTTTTTTATTTTCAAGAAAATTCTTTAACTTTTGTTATTGATTTTATTGGGGATTCCAATTCTTTTATTCCAAATTTTCAATTTGGAATTTTAATTATTTTTGTTGGGCAGCTGCTAATTAGATCCTCTGTTATTTTTTTTCCGTATATGACAAGTCTCATACAATATAATTAAATGATATCAATGTATGGTACTGAGTATAAAATAAATCTAATAGAATTAAATCTACCAATCTACGTAGTACAATGATAATAAATATGTGTAAAACTAAAAGCAACTGGAGATCGAATTTTAATATGGAAACCCCCCAAATATCGAAGAAAAAATCAAGGGACAGACTACAATAAATATACTACAATATTCAGGATAAATACAAAATATTCTTTCTGTATTTTCCAATCCAAGAGATAAATATAATGTTTTTAGGTGATAATCTTTTTATTCAAATAATATAATTTTATAATACCAAGAAATAATAGAGATAATACCTAAAACAGTGACAGATTTAGAAATTTTAGATAATAAAAATAAAAATAATATATAACTTTAATAAAATATTTTACATAATTTTTTCTTTAACTCAATAATATAACGAGGATAAAATAATATATATTCATATATTTATATATAAATTTTGAAAATTTTGTGAGGCACGTGCCCCACCCTGTAACAAGTAGATTCGCTGGCCTAAAATATTTTCAGAGAATAATGTGTATCTCTCATTGCTCTCTAACTCTCGCTGCTTTTTGTTTTTTCTGAATGAACAGAATACCTCTGCTTAGAAAGGTCCATGCAGTGTGAACGTGCACTGCATATTTTGGCTGGTGGGCAAAATTTTCTTGCACCTCTGCCACCGGCCTATTGATTAGAGCATGAGAAAAATTCTATCAAAAACAAAAAGAGAGCATGAGAAAAATTGCTTCACGGTGCAACAAGTTTCTACCGCCAACCACATTTACTATTGGAAGTAAACGCACGTCTCATAGCTTTTTCTTTATTCAACTTCTTCGGCTCGACCATACAGTCCCTCCACATGCGGACAATCCAAATTGACAACTCCATTCAGCTTAAAATTGTCCCTTCCACATGAATCCTGGCTCTTTGTCATTTGTTTAGTTACTGAATATTAAGTAATCTACTGCTTTTTTGGCCTATTCTACCTAATCACATAGACTAGTGTGTATGATAATGTTTGCTTAGTGATAGCGAACAGTCTAAACAGACTTTAATTTCTCATCCGTGGATTAAGGATATGTCATCACTGTAACCTTCGCAACAACTTCCCTTCGCTGAAGTCGATGATTCCAGAAAAGGCAATGATTTCACACAAAGCCAATGCTTTCTCATCATTGCATATAAAGTAACATGGCAATGGCTTCTCATCTTTGAATCCTTTAGTTTACAAATCCCACAGAGAACAAAGAGAGACCTTTTGCCCTTATTGCTCTTTGCGAATAGAGTTTTCTCTAATGGCTGAGGCTGCTGTTTCCTTTGTGGTTGAAAGGCTTGGGGACCTGTTACTGGAGAAAGCTGGCTCCTTAAGAAGCGTTAGAGACAACATCCAATGCCTTCAGAGAGAGCTCATATGGATGCAAGGCTTCTTAACAGAGGTTGATGCTTGGCCACACCGCAATGATAGAGTATTACAGAACCTGGTTGCTGAGATAAGAGACCTTGCTCATGAAGCAGAAGATGTTATCGAGTCCCGTGCCTTCGCAGCTAAAAAGTCCACCCTGAGAAGATTGTTCGATTCTTGGAATGCTGCCTCAAAAATTGATGAACTCACGCAGGATCAATGAACGAGGGAGGAGGCTACAGACTTATGGCAGCATAAGAGAAGCGGGCAACCGAGGAAACCAACAGAGCTTGCAACCAATGCAGATGCCTAGAAGGTCTTACTCTCATCTAGCTGAGCAACATGTTATTGGATTAGAGGATGATACTGAGAAAATAGCCACAAAATTGATCGATGGAACATTGCGATCCCATTCGGTTTCCATATGCGGTATGGGTGGGATAGGAAAGACAACTCTTGCCAAGAAGATTTACCATAACACAAGAGTTAGGAATCATTTTAGATGGTTTGCTTGGGACTGTGTATCACAACACTTTAACATAAGAGATATATGGGAACATATATTGTTTAATCTCGCATCTCCAGGTGGAAGAAAGAGAAGGTTCTTTTCTGAACTCAAGGAGGCCGAGATAGCAGAGGAGCTTCATCAATTGCTGATGAACGAAAAATGCCTAGTAGTGCTTGATGATATTTGGGACAATAAAATTTGGGATTGCTTGCGTGCTGGGTTTCCTGAGGGTAGCATACAGAGCAAAATTTTGCTCACAACAAGGAAAGAGAAAGTTGCTTTGCGTGTAGATCCAGATTGTTTCATCCACTCGCAAAGATGCTTGAATGAATCTCAAAGCTGGGAACTGTTTCTTAGTGTTGCAGTTCGTCACAGTGACGAAGGTATATTTTTCTTCGACTTCCAATCAATGGTATTTTCATTTTTTTTTGGTTTTATCTATTTCACTGGTTTTTGAATACTCATGAGCCGAATCAATATGCAAAGTTGAGGTTTCTCATGATTCATATTGAAAGTAAGCTAGAGTGTCGTTGAACGATGATTTTAGAATTTGAAGAGTGTAATCGGTTTAATTTGGATGGAGAATGTTAAGCAACCATAAATTTGGCCAAAATTTTTGTATCAAGAGTGGTATGTTATAGTTGCTAGTCCTCACCAGAATTAATATTTAATTCAAGTTCAACAATCATCTTAATTTCTAGGGTTAAATAAATTTTATCTCTTTAAATGTCAGGTAATAGATAACTTATACTCTGATTTTGCAAAATTTATATCATGACACTGGGATTTTCCAAACAATACAAAAAGTTTACTAACTTTTTAAACAGTGCAAAACTTTAGATCATGACGAGGTATCAAGTTGCGTACAATAAAAAAATGAGAGGATTTAAGTATATATAAGAATTTGTAAATAAGATATTAGATTACATAAATTATAAACTCCAAGGGATTAAGTATATATAAATTACACATTTATCAGTTGTCAAATTATAATAAAGAATGTTTTGTATTACTTAGAAAGTTCAGAGTGTCCCAATATGCATATTTTGAAAAGTCAGCATCTGACTTAAAGTTTAGGAAACAAAATACATTTTACCCTAATTTCTATACACTATTTTGTATATATTTTTTTTTATGAATACGTAGCATTATTGTTTAATTTACTAATAGATATGTCAAATGGTTCTTCAATGTGAAAAAGATTGGTCATTGAAGTATTACTTTGATATTAGAACCGATATTGTGGAATTATTTTGACATACTTACTATATTGAAAGATGAAACTGATTATTTTACTCATCTCCATAAGACTAAAATAAAGAAAGAGAGATGAAACTTTTATGGGAAGTAGAAAGTAGTAATCTTCTATTTTATTTTCCAGTAAGTTATTAAAAGTTTGAATTATGTTATTTCAATCACATATGAGATGTCCATGAACACCCACTTAAATCCAATTGTGGAAAACAACTCTATGCTCCAAGTAGGGTCTACATAAAATTTAGGGGTGATAAGTTAAGCATCTTCATAATGTTGAATACTTTAGGTGTTAAACAAACTTTTTCTTAAAAGTTTAAAATAACTTTTTAAAAAGTCACAAACATTTGTTCCAATTTGATTCAAACACGAATAGTGTAACTTTTGGCTATTCAAAAGCTAATAAAAGCTAAAAGTCCATGTATCCCAATTGGACCATATGTAAATATCTTTTTAAAATATTTTCTCTTATTCATACGTCTTTTTAAAAGCATTTTCTTTTCAATATTTTTTTTCCTTTGCATATAGTGGTTATAAGTTATAACTTATCCGGAGCAAGAAGAAGCACTCGCTCAAGCATATAAGTATTAGTCTTATTCATACTACATTTTATCCAACCCCACTATGTTTTTTGTTAGGAAATTTGGCTAAATTTTCCATATGCATCTCTCTTATGCAAATTAAATCTCAATACTCTTTGTTTTTTCTCAATCCTAGCATATGTAGACATGGTTATGATTTACCAAAAAAACAAAAAGACATGGGCACGATAATGTCCAATTATTTACTTTTGTGGTAGGACGATCAAATATATTCTCTGCTTAAAATAACATGTAGTACCTAAGTTGTACGTTCATGTTGTGGTTTTAATTCTAGACGCTTCAATTTGCAGGACTCACATTTGATAAAAATTTAAAAGAGTTGGGGAGAAAAATTGTTAATAGATGTGGTGGATTGCCATTGGCCATCAAAGCTTTCGAAGGAAATTTGCGAACCAAGCCATCACTTCATGCCTGGAATATGGTATATAATAATATGCTTTCACACTTGAGTGGCATAGATAATGGCATGATAGAGCTTGGAGTAATAAGTTTGCTGGCCTTGAGTTATCATGATTTGCCTTATCAATTGAAACAATATTTTCTCCATTTTAGCCAATTCCCAGATAATTTTGTCATACCTGTTAATACTATCATCAACATTTGGGTGGCCGAAGGTATAATTCCAAAGGGAAGCACGAAGGAATAACCGATGGTCGAAGTGGAAGACATTGCATATCCATACTTGGAGGATTTGGCATCAAGGTGCATGATTGAAGTTGGGAAATGGAGTTCAACCGGAAGGATTAAAAGTTTCCGGCTTCATGACCTTATGAGGGACTTATGCATGCAAGAGGCTATAAAGGAGAGCTTTTTTCAGGCCAAATCTCTTGAAGACATGAATGATGAAGCACTAACTCAATCAACCTCAACCACAAAATTTCGCCGACTTGCTCTCTATATGAAAAATTCTAGCCAATATCAACGTTTGAATTATGACAGACATGCTCATTTACGGAGTCTTCTGGTGTTCTCTGTCAATACAAACCAAGCCTTCATAAATGAATCAAATCTAGTTGCCATGACTAGGCATTTTAAGTACCTTAGACTCCTATATCTACATGGAATCAACGTTAGTCCTGATCATGAAGTGCCCACAGAGATTGGTGACTTGGTTCATTTAAGGCTACTGGATATGGGATCAATTTTTGTTGTGAAGTTTCCATCATCTTTTGGCAAGTTGATTCGGTTGTTAACGTTGAAATTGGATCACGTTGATCTTATGTCAGGGGGGGTGCATAGTGCCCAATATTTTTGAGAACATGCAGCAGCTGCGTAACTTGTATCTTCCACCAAGAATATTATGTTTCGAATTAAGGGACATTAAGCTGAGTCACCTTAGAAATCTCCAGATATTGGTGAACTTTCCATTAGGTTATGGGAAGGTAGAAGACATAGTAGGGCTTCCCAATCTAAGGAAATTGAAGTTAATATCATTAAATAGTTATGACTTCAAGTGTCTTATTGAGATGTTGGATATATCACCCAACACAACGTTCAACAAGCTTCGGTCTTTATCTGTGAGCTTTGGGTCTTGGAGAAGAGAGGCCATTGAGATAACAAAACTAGCAACATCTTGTCCCTATCTTCACAAACTGAAGCTTTCAGGGCCTTTGGTGTTAGATTTACAACAAGGGTCCCATATTTTTTGCCAGTTGCATAAGTTAATGTTATATCACTCAGAATTTGCTGAAGACCCCATGCCCCATCTCGGGAAGCTTCCCAACTTAAGGGTCTTGCACTTGTACTCAGCACTGGGCATAGAAACAATTATGTTTCCTAAGGATAGTTTCCCATGCCTACAATCTCTTGTCCTTAGCCAAGAAGGTCTCCTCAAGGAATGGATCATTGAGGAAGGAGCCTTGTCTCGTCTTAGCTTTCTGAAACTCTACTTCTGCATGAACTTGAAGACTCTTCCCGAAGGACTAAAATTCTTAAATTCACTTCAAGAACTACAAATTGATAACATGCCATCAGCATTTATAGAGAGGATCAAGAGAGGTGGAGAAGATTTCCATAAAATCGAAAACGTGTCATCAATACTGCTAGAAATAAACCTTGAGGTAACATAACCACAAACAAATGTTAATTGATTAAAGGATGTGTTTTGGATTAGCCATGAGATAAGATTATATCAACAGTTGATTATAAGAATAATTTATTCTTTTTATAATCAATTATGTAAAAATCAACTTTATATTTGGATGTATTAATTTAAAAGTAATTTAAAAGTGATGTGTTTTGTTTAAATTGTTAAAAAAAAAATTTGTAAGATAAATGATTAAAATGGGTATATGATATATTTATATCATGTACTGTTTGATATTTAGGGTTAATTTGGCATAAATATTATAATTATAAAATAATTAGCTCCTACTTGTGGCCAAAAAAAAAAATCAGAAGGTTGCTTAGAAGGTAGTTATGCGTATATGATTACAGTTATGATTTTCATTTGTAATCCATTTATGTATTTTTGTTCAAACATTACAAATCATTTCAAAATAACTTTTATTCTAAAATCAAAAGCTCTTTTTGGATTATAAGCATGGTTGCCGAAGGTGAATCACGTGGACTGCCAGACATCAAAATGAAATAATTTATCAATGTTTCCTGATTTAATTTTTCTGTAGAAATAAGAGATGAGGAGGAAATATCATGGGCATGGCTACAACTTCCTTGACAATAAAGCAGGCCGTGCAAAGGCTAGAAGCGCAGAAGCCATTAGCTTGATTGAAGATGGGAATGAATGAACCTTCCATTGGACTTTTGTTCAACACCAAACTATATAAGGCATGTTTGTTTTAACTTCTGGAAGAGCTAGTATTTTGGTAGGAGTAACAATTTTTGTTACCTTGTAAAAATGTGCAATGGGATTTTTTTCCCTTTTATTTTGCTTTTGGGGAAAATGTAAACCAAACAGGCACCTAATCCTTTTTTTTTCTGTTACAAGCGCCTAATCCTACTTTGATTTGCTAGAATATAAGTTCCAGCACTGGGTTATTACACTAGTCAACAGAATGTAGCGAAGTTTTCTTACATCAACAACAAAAAAAGAAGATAAAGACACTACGAAAAAGATGGTACACTATATACAATCAATCGTCTTTCTTTGCCATTGCAAAATTCACTTTTACTCCTCAAAACGCAACAGGAAAAAAAGAAAAGACTTCAACCCACACAAACCAAAATGGAAATCCAAAATTTGGGTATCAAAGTTTTATCATTCAACAATAGTAAAATAAGTGATGGAACTAACATCACAAAAAAATGCACATTATCGTTCATCTCCTTCTTCTGTGAAAGCAAATAAACGAAGAACGTAATAGAGGTCTAGAAGAAAGTAATTCGGGGACCATGTGCATAGTGTCCTTAGTGGAAGTGAAACTGTGAACTAATCAAATCTCGAATCTGCAAAATTAGTGACATGATTAATTGATTACTATGATACACGGATATTACTCCCGTCACTTCTCCCACCACTAGACAGGCTTCTGGGCCTGGGAATGGGCCTTGAGTATGGGCCTCAGCTCCAGCTAAGGTAGGCTTGACTTCACATGATTGGGCCGTTATTGGTCTTATTTTGAAAAGAGGTGCTCAGGAATTTACAATTCATGGCCATTGAATTTGTAAAGCGGTTGCCATCGCTAGGCGGTTTTCTACTATTTTTTCCTACGAGAGTTAGAGCCTTTGCATATTAACCATGGACTAATGGAACCACCTAAAGAAATTGTTGCTCACTCAAGATTTTTCCAACAAGCCATCTTGAAACTAGGTGTTAGTGGTGGCTCCGGGGATGGTCATGTCGTGGTTAGTTTTTTCCATCTTAATTGGTAAGAAACTCCTGTAACATTTCTAACTCATTCGATTATAAATCTATATATGGTGCACTAGTTAACCCCAGGAAAAAAAAAAAAAATCCTATGGTGCACTACTGTGATAGACAAGGATTTTTTTTTTTACCTTTTGATACGGTGGGATAGACAATCATGGAAAAATGCAAGTGATCAACAACGTCAACCCACTTAACTGCTTAAGCAATTCTTAGATTTCCGTACCTCAATGTTATTTATAAAGGGATTGGTGTTCATAATATATTTTAGGGTGTATACAAATTCAATTTGGGGGTAAAATGCTTTTGCAGGTGTTTAGAAATCTGGATATTAATTTAATTTGATATTTGGAAATAGAAAAGTTTTAATTTTGTCAAAAGGCCGTACAGTAAAATTATAAAAAATGTTAATATTCATTTTAATCCTAGCTTTACATTCATGAGTTATGTTAGTCTATATCTTTAAAAATAAGTCAAATTAGTTTCCCATATTACAAAATGTGAATCACCCTTTAGTCTACTTTTATTTAATATTAAATCAATAAAATAATGACGTGCAATGTTAAATGAAACTTTGATATATCTTATATAATTTGAAATATAATTAAATTTAATATGACTCATTTTAAAATGAGTTATAAAGTGCAACTTTAAATACTAAAATGAGTCATTTTAAACTTTATTATACTTCAGATGATATATAGTATGTTAATATATCACTTAACGTCACACATTATCATTTAATTGATAAAATATTAAATAAAAGTAGAATGAGAGACTAACTTAACTTATTTTTTACCATGTGAGGGATTAATTTAACTCATTTTTAAAGTTAAAAGTAAAATGATTTATAAGTATAAAATTATCAACTAAAATAAGTATTATTTCCATAAAAGAAAGAAAAAATATAAGTTTTGATGACAAGCCACCACTTAAAATAAATAAAAATCTAGTGCAAGCTGAAATTGTATTGGGCCAAATAGAAAAGATTTCAAATCGTTTCATTTAAAGAGAGCATGATAGAAATCACTTCAAAATTTTATCACCTGTCCCCTTGTCCTTAGTTTCGTTAATGCATATTAGGTAATTTATTGTTTTTGTTGGGCCTGCTTTATCAAATTGGATAGACCAACGATAATGCTTGCTTAGTGGACAGTTCTAAAAATACTTTAGTTTCTAATACGTGGGTATGCCATAATGTAAACTTTGCCACAACTTCCGTAGTCTAGCTGAAGTCAATGATTTCACCTAAATGTATTCTGCTGGAAAATGCGATTAGGGTAAGGGTAATTTCACAAGAAAAAACCACGCACCCATGCTTCAAAGGTCATAGGATATGCCTACTTTATTTTCACTTCAAGGGACCCCACTTACCAAGACTAGACGAAGAGGTTCTTCCTCTCAAGGCAGAGGAAGCTTTGTAAGAGGAATAACTTTGACGGTGAGAGATTCAAGGAGCTCCAATGCAAATGCAAAATACGTTTAGATGCTAACACTGTTTTGAAAAATCGCATCGGGGTGGAAGTCGATCTTGGAAGATGCTTTACATAGGGATTAACATTTTTCATGTAGGTTTACACATTTTTTTTTCTTCTGGGAATATCTTATAATTAGCCTCATTCCCTCCATGTTTTAATGTTGTTGGGAAGAAAGTTTAATCTAACTGTTTTTCTGCATTATGAGTTATATACATGTAACGAAGGAGATTCTGATATGATGGAATGGATCGAGAATAGAGAGAATTATCCTAAATTAAGAGAGAACTTGAATCATCGATCCCTTAATCACAAGGAATTGGAATCAAGCTTAAGAAGGGAGAAAGGAGAAATATCTCAATTAAGGAATAATGACTTCAATTCACAAAAACTTCCCATTAAATTCAACCTTGACGTCAAGGTTGCTAAAGAAACAAAGCAACACATTTCAAATCCTAATTATAATAATTCCTACCTCCTATTATTAAAATGACAATTAATCCTAAAGAAAATTTTTTTTATGCTACTGCTCTAAAAAAAACATTCCAAATTCCACCAGGGTCCCATTATTTAAAATTGAACCCATTAGTCATGATCCAATACACTTGTTTGTGTACATAAGTTGAATCCAGTTTGATCCATAAAGCCCCCAAAATTAGTTTTCTTCACATAGAATCAATGCTCCGCATTGACATGGGTTAGGCCCATGAGTTTGTAACTTGCCATGGGCACCTTTGCGATTTGGGCTTGGCCCATTAGTGCTGGGGGAAGATTCATCCTCACCCTCCATGGTTGCTTCTCCACTTGCTTGACATCCTTCCAGAAGGTTCCTTTCCTCTGGTCTGAGCTTCCAAGCACACAAAGAGCCGTCACCGAGTCACACGGCTACAGCTGATCGTTGTCGTCAATGACGCATGGACCTTTATCCCTTTCCCTGTGCTACCATCACGGAGCCCGTGGTCTACCGCTGCAGCTATGGCATTTGCCACCAGCAATTTTGTCGCGACTGCGCCCTCCTCCATGCCTAGGATTGTCGTAGTTGCCTCATCCATCGTGTCACGGAACTTTGCGATCACCACCTCCCTCAATGCCGGCATCGGTAGTTGATTGGCTGTGATCTCGCCGCTGCTCACTTCATCGCCCGCGCTTATCATCCCTGCTGGCCTCTCTGCTGTCTCACCGCTGCCGTGCGTCGACCTCGGAGTCATCGCATTGATCGAAGAGGTCGAGGATGGCACCACCATGATCGCATTCTTTCTCTTTGCCTCGTCTGCTACCGTGAGTGGATGTTCCTCCCTCAGATTGGAATCACCGTCGGTAGCTATCGCTATATCTGTGTTTGGATCTGCTGGTTCCAGATCTGGATTGTTGCCGCTTGAAGAGCCAACTCTACCTTGCCGATCCTGGAAGTCTTTGTTCGGTTCTAGATCCCCTAGATTTGCTGAATTGTTGTTGTGGATCCATTGTTTTTTATCTGTAGTTCGTGCTTCCTGATCTGAATTTGTTGTTGAATCTGGACAATTCTGTTGTTGTTGATCTAGATTTCTTATAAGTAATTCTTGTTACATCTGAACTTGTAATTGTTGACCTGCATCTGGACTTGTTTTCTAGAATTGTTGAATTTGAAACTTGGTCTTTCTTGCTTATTGAATTTCTGCTTCTGTATATCTTCCAAAAAATCGTTGTTTAAATTTTCTACTGCTTTCTTGTGATGCAGTGATACTTTGCTCTGTCGATTTTATCAACTTTCTAATTGTTTCCAGTATATGATTTAATTTTGGTTTGATCTCCTCCATAGCTTCAATCTACTGTCAATGAAAGCATCGATGTAATGGAAGAGATTCTGATTCGATGGAATGGACCGAGAATAGGGAGAATTATCCTAAATAAAGAGAGAAAGAAATAATAATTACTTTAATTCACAAAAACTTCCTATTATAAATGACCCTTTCTTTATTTATACTACTTTATATTGTAACAATACAGCATCATCTTCTTCCAATTTGTTATTGTACAACAGCAGTCATGCGTATGCTACTTGGTCAACTAGTTCCGCAAGCTTTCTTGGCAATTGCTAATTAAATTTGTACATGTGCGGCAAGTTAAACGTAATTGTCAAAATCATCTAAATAGCTATTTCTGCCATGACTGGTGTGACCTTTTCAGACTGTTGCTGACTTGCGGGTGCGCTTTCTTTCCCCAGAAATCTTTTTTCAACGTCTCAAATGGGCGTAAACACGGTAATAATATTTTAACATTAAAAATTAAAAGTTAATATATATTTATTTTATAATTATTAAATGTGATGATGGTCTCTATTTATTTTTAATATTCATCACATTTAATAATTATATAGTAGATGTCTGAATATATACTTATTTTTTGAATATTAAAATATCATTACTCGTATAAACACGAAATGATTTGAGTGGAGTGATAGAGAGAAAAAAATATATATATAATGTACCTTGCCAGTTTTATGAGTGGAGTAATTATGTATTTGAGATAGATAAATATTGAAATAATTTTGTTGTTCTTTTCCCCTTATATGTATAAGGTGAGGGGATCCAATTACTCTAAAATTTGTTACCGTCACCAATAAATCACTCATCTCACATTGTGTGTGTACATATATAGAGGAATTCAAGTGAGAGGGGTAATTTTATTATGAATAAAATGAGTAAATTTAGATTGTATAACTATATATGAATTATTAAGATTGAAAGTTTATTAATGATTATGTAGATAATTTTAAAAAGTTACATAACTTTATGTTTTAACTTTATTATTCATGTAGGATTTAATGATAAAAATTTATTCCTTTTACTCTTATAATAATAATAATAATAATATATAAACGTTTCACTTCTTGAATTATAATAAATCAGTCCAGGCAAGTTCATGTTCTTTATAATAGTTCTTTGAAGTGGTAGACGATTGACACATTTTTTTTTTTAGTAATTCATCATCATATTTTCTAAGATTTAGTTTAGTTACACGGGATATTTTTCTATTTTATAAAATTATTACTGATTTTTTTTAAGTTTATTAAAATTATATTGACCTCCTTTATAAATATTAATTTATCAATTTAAATAATAAAAAAGATAACATGTGATATATACATAATTATTAATTATAAAATTATAATATTTTGATAATATTTGATATATATACTAACCAAAATATCTATTTTTTTTTTATCATAAGTCATAATTATAAATTTTATTTTCATATGATAAAAATATTTTATTCAATTAATGTTTTAAGTATTATTAAAATATTATAATTTCATTATAAATAATCACACACACACACACACATATATATATATATATCTCATATTATAGAATTGAAAAGTGTCAAATGTATTTACACTAAGTCTCAAGTGAGATAAAAGGTTAGTGTAATTTTTTCTTTTTCTTTTTTTTATTATTTTGGTTTTATTTTTATTATTATTTTGGTCAAAGTTGAAGATTAACTCATGAATGTTGAAATCAGCGTATACTAAATACAGCATCCTGCTAATTGGTCTATCCTCTCGGACTCGCAATGTCCCTGAACCTTCCACATGCCGACAATACATTCATTTTGAAAATGACTTCAGTTGAGTTATTGTACCTTTCATTGTATCATTAAAATTTTATCACCTAACCAATCGTTTGTTGTTCAATGAATGCATATTCAGTAATTTACCTGTTTCTTTCCTAGACAATATCCTACTTAATTAGATAGACCAGTGTGTAAATTTCTTTGACCTTTTTGAATTTGAGCACAGAACAAACCATCATTTTTTACAATTTTTCAACTTAACTTGTATTTTATAATAGTTGTTAACTTCCATATATATTGACTAAACCAGCTTCAACTTGTCAATTAATAACAGTTTTATCATCATGTTAGTTAGGATCTTCACTGGGGCTATTTTCTGAACTATAATTATATTATTATTGATACTTTCTTTAACAAAATAAAGTCTAATATTAATTTACTTTGTCCTTTTATGATAGATTGAATTTTTAATCAGATGAATAATACTTTAACTATCACAATATATAATTGGTACATATTGATTTAACTAAAAACAGTTCAAAAAATTAGACATCTAAATATTCTCTTTAATAGTCTCAAACAATGCCATATATTCAACTTAAGGACAATGCTATTGTAGATTGAAATATCACCTTCTAACTAACATCCAAAAATTATAAAAAAATATAACATGTCAATATCTCCTTTTATTCATATCACCTGCATCTACATAACCTATACAATGTTTCTCACTTTTAAACACCAAACAAACATACCTGGCGGCCATCATTTCTTGACCACCTTTTTGAGTTTGAGCAAAAACAGCATCATTTCCGACAAGAATATGCCATCATATCGGTGTAAATTTCGCAACAGCTTCCCCGTGAGTCTGGAGTCAATGATTTCACACAAAGTCAGTGCTTTCTCATCTTTGCGTAGAAGTAGACATCTAAAATTCCCATTAAAGTAACTTGGCAATAGCTTCTCATCTTTGAAGCCTTTTAGTTTACAAATCCGACAGAGAACAAAGAGACCTTTTGCCCTCATTGCTCTTTGCTAAAAGAGTTTTTCTAATGGCTGAGGCTGTTGTTTCCTCTGTGGTTGAAAGGCTTGGGGACCTGTTACTGGAGAAAGCAGGCTCCTTAAGAAGCGTTAGAGACAACATCCAACGCCTTCAGAGAGAGCTCATATGGATGCAAGGCTTCTTGAAAGAGGCGGATGCTTGGCCACACCGCGCTAATAGAATAATACAGAACCTGGTTGCTGAAATTAAAGACCTCGCTCACGATGCAGAAGATTTTATCGAGTCTCATGCCTTCGCAGCTAAAGATAATAAAGAATCCAAAGTGAGAAGAATGCTCAATTCTTGGGATGTTGCCTCAAAGATTGATGAATTCACAGGCAGCATCAATGAACTAGGAAGGAGGCTGCAGACCTATGGCAGCATAAGAGAAGCTGGTGACAGAGGAAGCCGACAGGAATTGCAGCCAATGCGAAGGAGGTCTTACTCTCATCTAGCTGAGCAACATGTTATTGGACTTGAGGAAGATGCTGAGAAAATAGCCACACAATTGATCGACGGAACATTGCGATCTGGGGCAGTTTCGATATGCGGCATGGGTGGGATAGGAAAGACAACTCTTGCCAAAAAGGTTTATCACGACACAAGAGTTAGGAGCCATTTTAAATGCCGTGCTTGGGGGAGTATATCACGACACTGTAATATAAGAGATACATGGGAAGGAATATTGATCAATCTCACATCTCCAAGTTGGAAAAAGAGAAGGTTGTTTTCTGAACTCAAAGACGATGAGATAGCAAAGGAGCTTTATCAACTGCTGACGAAGGAAAAATGCTTGGTGGTACTTGATGACATTTGGACCAAGGAAGCTTGGGATTACTTGCTTCCTGGGTTTCCTGAGGGTAACACACACAGCAAAATATTGCTCACAACAAGGAACAAGGATGTGGCTTTACATGTAGATCCAGATTGTTTCATCCACTCGCCAAGATGCTTGAATGAATCCCAAAGCTGGGAGCTGTTTCTTAGTGTTGCAATTCATCACAGGGAGGAAGGTATAACTCTTCAACTTCCAATGGTTTTTTTTTCCTTCTATTTCCACTGGTATTTGAACACTCGTGAAGTAAATTAATTAGACAAAGAAGGTTATTTATGATTCATCTTGAAATTAAGCTAGAGAGTGGTTGAACAACGATTTGAAAGAGTGAAATCGGTTTGATTAACTAATAGATATGTCAAATGGCTATTCAATGTCAAAAAATGAACATTGAATTATTGAAGTATTACTTCAATATTAGAATCGGTATTTAGGAATTATTTTGCCATTTGTTATTGAAAGATGAAACTGATTTTACTGTGGGGTCCAGCCTGTGGGCCCACCACGTGAAATAAAAGAAAAGGGAGGGAGACGAACCTTCACGCGCGCACTGTCAGATTTGCACGTGGACAGATTTTGGCGCTATGGTAAAAATATAATAAAATTGTATAATAAATATATATCATATATTTTATTATATGAATAAATAGAATAAGTAGGGATTATACGTCACATTTAATAATAATAATGTATATTTTATTATATGAATAAATAGAATAAGTGGAAATTATACATCACATTTAATAATGAGGTATATGATATATATTTATTATATAATTTTATTATACATAAAATATTATTTTTCGATGCCAAAATCATTTGCAATGCTTTTACGCTGCTGAAACCTTTATAAATAGAGATGCCTAGTTCATTTCAAACACAGAATGAAGCGGCGAGAAAATCAGAAAGCTGTATAGTGAAGAGAATATATAGAGAGAGCATGTTATTATCTGGGAGTGAGATAAAAAAATAGAGAATGTGAATGACTCTCAGAAGATCTAGGTTGTAAGCATACATACGGGGAATATTTTGAGTATCATTTCTAATACTTCTTAGTAATGTAAAATTGTATATTGGAATAAGAGAGTTTTTATTGGGAAACACTATATTTACCTCTTGAGTATGAGAGTGTGGAAATGATATTTTGTAATTATCCTAAATATAGTGAAATATTTTTCAGAATTTATTCCGTACTTTTTTCTCCGATATTTAGGGGCTTCGACGTTAAAATTTAGTGTCCATTTTTTTTTTTTGCTTTGCACATATTTATTATTAATGCGTTGCACTGATTGATAGATTTAATTCTATTAAATTTATTTTGGTCTTTATTATCACATATTGACATCATCTAATTATACTATAAATCAGTTTCTGAGCCCAACATTTACTCATCTTAATGAGACGTTTACCCAGAGTTATGTGACATGATTCTTCGCCCTCATATTACTGATTATCCATCATGTATTTTATCCAACCACAACTACGTTTCTTTGCTTAGAAATTTTGATTATATTTTCGTATGCATTGCTCTGATATAAATTAAATCTCAATACTCTTTTTTTATGTTTTCTTACTCCTACCATATGTCGACAGGTGTATTATAATGTCCTATTATTTACTTTTGTGGTACAACGATCAAATATATTCACTGCTTAAAATACCAAGCAGTACTTAATTTGCACATTCATGTTATATGGTTTTCATTCTAGATACTCCAATTTGCAGGATTCACATTTGATGAAAATTTGGAGGAGTTGGGGAGAAAAATTGTTAATAGATGTGGTGGATTGCCATTGGCCATTAAAGCTTTCGGAGGAAATCTCCGAACCAAATCATCAATACATGACTGGACTATGGTTTATAATAATATGCTTTCACACCTAAGTGGCATAGATAATGGAATGACGGAGCTTTGGGTAATGAGTTTGCTGGCCTTGAGTTACCATGATATGCCTTATCTATTGAAGCATTGTTTCCTCCATTTTAGCCACTTCCCAGAGGATTTTATCATACCTGCTAATACTATCATCAATATTTGGGTGGCCGAAGGTATAATTCCGAAGGGAAACATAGGGGAAGAACCAATGGTTGAAGTGGAAGACATTGCTCATGCATACTTGGAGGATTTGGCATCAAGGTGCATGATTCAAGTTGAGAAGTGGAATCCAACTGGAAGGATTAAAAGTTGCCGCCTTCATGACCTTATGAGAGATCTGTGCCTCCAAGAGGCCAAGAAGGAGAACTTTTCCCAAGCTCGGTATCTTGAAGACAGAAATGATGAAGCATCAACCCAATCAACATCAATTGGAAAATTTCGCCGACTTGTCCTCTATATGAAAAAGTCAAGCCGAGACTTCTGCTTGAATTATGAAAGATATGCTCACATACGGAGTCTTTTGTGGTTCTCTATTAATATGAACCAAGTCATGATAGATGACTCACAACTAGTTTCCATGGCCAGACATTTGAAGTACGTTAGACTCTTATATCTTGATGATGTCAAGGTTTGTCCTAAACTACCTGAACAGATTGGTGACTTGGTTCATTTAAGGCTGTTGCATATGGGATCAGGTTTGGTAGAGGAGTTGCCATCATCTTTAGGCAAGCTGATTCGGTTGTTAACATTGAAATTGGATCGAATTGATTTTGGTTCGAAGGGGTGTGAAGTACCAAATATTCTTGAGAACATGCACCAATTGCGTCACTTATATCTTCCACCAAGACTATTATGTTTCAAATCAAGGGACATTAAGCTGAGTCACCTTAGAAATCTCCAGACATTAGTGAGCGTTCCATTAGGTTATGTGAAAATTGAGGACCTAGTAGGGCTTCCTAATCTCAGAAAACTGAAGTTAATATCATTTAATAGTTATGACTTCAAGCATCTTATTGAGATGTTGAATACATCACCCAACATAACATTCAACAAGCTTCGGTCTTTATCAGTGAGCTTTGGGAATTGGAGAGCATATGCCATTGAGATAACAAAAGTAGCAGCAGCTTGTCCCCATCTTCACAAACTAAATCTTTCAGGGCCATTGGTGTTGAATTTATCAGAAAGGTCCCAAATTTTTCGCCAGCTGAACAAGTTAAAGTTATATTACTCAAATTTTGTTGAAGACCCTATGCCCTATCTAGGGAAGCTTCCCAACTTAAGGGTGTTGCGCTTGCACTCAGCATTGAAGAGAGATGCAATCATGTTTCCCAAGAATAGTTTCCCATCCCTACAATCTCTTGTCCTTAGCCAGGAGATGCAATCTTGGCTTTTTGCAACTCTACTTTTGTGTCAACTTGAAGACTCTTCCCGAAGGACTAAAATTCTTAAATTCACTTCAAGAACTACAAATTAGTGACATGCCACCAGCATTTACAGAGAGGATCAAGAGAGGTGGAGAAGATTTCCATAAAATCGAAAACGTGCCATCAATACAGCTAGAAATAAACCTTGAGGTAACATAACCACAAACAAATGTTAATTAATTTAAGGATGTGTCTTGATTAGCCATGAGATTAAAATTATTTCAACAATTGATTATAATTATAATTGTTTTTTCATATAATCAATTATGTAAAAATCAATTTTATATTTGGATGTATTAATTTAAAAGTAATTTCAAAGTGATGTGTTTTGTTTAAATTGTAAAAAAAATTGTTTTTGTAAGATAAATTATTAAAATGGTTATATGATATATTTATATTATGTAATGTTTGAAATTTAGCATTAATTTGGTAAAAGTATCATAATTATAAAATAATTAGCTTCTACTTATGGCAAAAAAATTTCAAAAGTAAAGGTTGCTTATAATTGCAAGCTATTGTTATGCGTATATGATTACAATTATGATTTTCATTTATAATCCATTGATTTATTTTTTATTCAAACATTACAAATTATTTCAAAGTGACTTTTATTCTAAAAACAAAAACTCTTTTTGGATTATAAGCATGGTTGCCAAAGGCACATTAAGTTGATTGGCATACATCATTATTCAATATCAATGTTTCCTGATTTAATTCTTATGTAGAAATAAGAGATGAGGAGGGAAATATCATGGGCATGGCTACAACTTACTTGACAATGAAGCAGGTCGTGAAAAGGCTAGAAGCGCAGAAGCCATTAGCTTGAAGATGGGAATCAATGAACTTTCCATTGGACTTTTGTTCAACACCAAACTATATAAGGCATGTTTGTTTTATCTTTTGGAAGTGCTGGTTTTTTGGCAGGTGTAACCATTTTGTCAATTTTTGTTAGCTTGTAAAAAAGTGCAATGGGATTTCTTTTTCCCCTTTTATTTTGCTTTTGGAGAAAATGTAAACCAACAAGCACCTAATTCTCCTTTTTTTTTTCATTTTTTTGGTTACAAGCGCATAATCCTATTTTAATTTGCTAGAATATAAGTTTCAGCACTAGGTTATTACACTAGTCTAAAAATGTGCGTAAAGTTTTTTTACATCAACAACAAAAACGAAGAAGAGAAAGAAACTACGAAAAAGATGGTACACCTATGTACAACCAATCGGCTTTCTTTGCCATTGCAAAATTGACTTTTACTTCTCAAAACGCAACAGAAAAAGGAAAAAAAAAAACCATCAACCCACACAGACCAAAATGGAAATCCAAAATTTGGATACCAAAGTTTTATCTTACAACAATAGTAAAATAAGTGATGGAACTAACAAAACTGAAAAATGCACATTGTGGTTCATCTCTTTCTTCTATGAAACCAAATAAACGAAGAACGTAATTGAGGTCAAGAAGAGCGTAATCAGGGGACCTTGTGTATAGTGTCTTTGGTGGAAGTGAAACTGCAAACTAATCAAATCTCGAAGCTGCTAAATTAGTGACATCATCAATTGATTAACTACGGTACCTGAATATTACTTGCCTCACTTCTCCCATCACGAGATAGGCTTCTGGGCCTGGATATGGGCCTTGAATATGGGCCTCAGCTCTAGCTGAGGTAGGCTTGACTTCATTTGATTGGGTCGTTATTGGTTTATTTTGAAAAGAGGTGCTCAGCAATTTACAGTTCATGGCCATTGAATTTCCAAAGCGGTTGCTATGGCTAGGCGGTTTTCTACTATTTTCTTCTATGAAAGTTAGAGCCTTTGCATATTAACCATGGACTAATGGAACCACCTAAAGTAATTGTTGCTCACTCAAGATTTTTGCAACAAGCCATCTTGAAACTAGGTGTTAGTGGTGGCTCTAGGGATGGTCATGTCATGGTTAGTCTTTTCCATCTTAATTAGTAAGAAACTCTTGTGGCATTTCTAACTCATTCGATTAAAAATTGGTGTATAATAAAATTATACAATAAATATACCAGAAATACTACTTTGACACCCGAAATGGATGTCTATACATAGACACCGTAGAGCCCAGTAGAAGGCTCATGTGTGGGGTTAAAAAATTGAGTACACGATAATAGAGCTTGGAAAAAATTTCCCTCTATTCTCACTCGAAACTCTCTCTGTTCCCTTTCACTCTCATCCTTCCCTGAACCCTTCTCCCACCTTCGCCTCACTCTTTATCTTCTCATCACTCAACACTCTAAAGCCTCCATATAGCTCACTCTCCTTCACAACATTGCTATAGCCATAAGCTCCCTCATAATCGCTCATTATCGCACCTCTCAATATCAACATCTCTCACTCTCAATCTCGTTGTAACCCCTCTCTCAAGCTGTGTATGTCTTTCCTTGGTGGTCTTCGGCAGGTCCTCTCATTCGTTGTGTGTGGGTTTCTTTCTTGATGAGTGATTGTGCTTTGCAATCTTTGTTTTACACTACTGAACTGCTATTAAATTTTAGTTTTAGAGGGAAGTGGAGGTTCTGGCTAAGAAGAATTAAAGCATTTGCCTCAAGAAAGAACTTTTTGATTTATCAATTAAAACTTTTTAATATGATTTGTCAAACTTTTTGATTTAATATAAAAATGGCATTGAGTTGCTTCCTGTTTAACGAAGAGAGATGCTTCCTTTTTGATTTAATAGTCTTTTCTCCTTGTAGATTAAGCATAGAGAGATGCTTCTTGTTTATTCTGTCTTCTGTTACAGTTCAATTTCATAAATAAAAAAAGAGAGGGGAAAAAGGGAGATATAAAAATGGGTATGCATTTCAAGGAAGCAATTAGACTATAAGGGGAGGAGAAATTCTGTTATGCTTTAATTGGCAAACAAGGCAAATGTAGAAGATTATAGAAGTGAGAGGGAAGTAGAGGTTATGGCTGAGATGTGTTACATGCTTGTGATGGGTATGCTTTAATTCTGTTCCAATGTGTTTTGTGGCATTTCACATTTCAGCACATATAATATTGCAGTAACTTTTGCACTCAAATGATTTAAGGAAACAAAGAGGTACTCCTTTGAATAATTTGTAGAAGATTTTATCCACAAAACTCCTAATACAATCTCCTTTCTTTTACTACCCCTTTCTTTAATCTCAATCTCAGTCCTTGAATGTACTTATTATGAAACCTAGGACTTAACTATGTAGAATTAGTATTTGCTTATGTCCATTTATTGCATAAAGAAAATTGTTGTGTGAAAATCTAAATGACATAGAAAAAAAAATGAAGTGAAAGAATGATGTTCTGCAGTCCTTCTACTACTAGCTTCCCTGGTTGTTTTTGTTTTTTTTTTTTTTTGAGAATTTGATGAATGAATAAGCCTATTGATAGATGGACTCTATTTTGGTCATAGGGAGGGATAGTTTAACACACAACATGCTGGATGTTATTCATAAGCATTGCAAATCTGCTGAAGTTTTTAGGATCAAATGCATGGCTGTTCCAACTGTTGACATGAAAAATGTTTGGGTCCAACTTGAGGTTTTATGCCTACCCTTCAACTTTTATCTAATTCCCTTGCCTTCTAAAGCAAATTTTTCTATTATCATCCATTTAATACATGTGGACCCTATGTTAGTTGGACAGTAGTTCCAATTATGTGACAGTCTTATGTCAAAAGCTATCTTGTTATACAAGCATAAACAATTCTCTTCTACTTGTTTCACGACAAAACATATGGAAAAAGCATTTCAGGGCATGGGGATATAATTATATTATAGAGGCAGGAATTATAATTCCAAACATAGGCCTATAATTCCCCTCATGTTGTGGAAACCCTATGAACCTATGTCAACTGGAGGAAGTTGAAATTGTAGCTGAGAAAGCAGCTGCTGAGGCTACAAAGAAAGCCCCTTCTAAGGAGACATGAGTTGTTTTCTGTTTATTTTGTTTTGTATTATCCGAGCATTGTTCATACCTAGGTGTTGGCAAGTATGTCATGAAGCTGAAAAATTATTGCTATTAAGGCTGACATTGAAACAAAGAAAAGCAGCTGATGAGGCTACAACAGAAGTTCTTCTAAGGGGACATGATTTTACTTCTATGTTATATGTTATATGATTTAATGTTACTTTTGATTTTCTTGTGAATTATTCTTGCTTCTTGCTGGCTCAAAATGACTATTTTATTGTTTTGGGGTCATTCTCAAATAGTATTCATTTGTGAAATTAATTAACACAACATTATTTATGGAGATCACAAATTGAGTTGAGAGATACATTGGGAAACCCAAGATTATCGTAACTAGACACAAAGCCACAAACAGTTTCAATATTATCATACAAGTATATTTAAGTAATATATATCTTCATTATTCGTAGTATTAAACAAAGTGTAGGAAGCTAAAATAGATATAATATAATTTTTTTATACACAATGACTAAAGTTAAATTCTTTTGTGTTTATTGTTAGTTTTTTTTCAACTTCATTTACAACCTATACTCTCATTTACAATCTAGCTGGCAAATGGATTAGTATTTTAAGCTGATATTAATTATATGTGTGTGAAAATATATACACACAGGTGGTGTTTATTAAACTTTAAAAAATTATGTTATGCTATATCTGAATTACAGGCGATGGTTTTGTTTCCTTAAGTTATTTTTGAATTGGAAATTAAAGCAAAGTGAAACTTGTTCAAGAGGATTGGAAAGTAAGCTTGGTTCAAAAAATAGGGACTTTGGAAGACTCATGGGAGTGGAAAGATACTTTTTGACGAGATATATAGGATTACTAGTGTTTTCTAAAAGTTACCAGTGCATTCAAAACAAATTACCAGCAAAGAATGCCAAATTATCAGCATCTGCCAGTCCAATTCAAGGGAAATTCTAATCATTTTAGCATAAGTGTCATTTCTATTTGTTGGTATTGGTCTTTAAAAAAGATTACAAGATAAGGAAGCCTATAATTAAGTTGAGTAAGACTTATGGGAGTGGAAAAAAAATATTTGAAGACACCTGCAGGATTACTAGCATTTTCCAATAATTACCAGCACATTTGAAAAGAGTTAGCAGCGACTCATGCCAAATTGCTAACTTCTAACAGTCCAATTCAAGAGGAGTTCTAATCATTTTAGCACTATTGTCATTTGTATTTGTTGGTATTGATCCCAAAAAAGAGCTACATACTAATAAGGAAGTCTTTAATTAAGTTGAGTAAGCCTTATGGGAGTAGGAAAAAAATTTGAAGAGACCTGTAAGATCACTAGCTTTTTCATATAATTACCAGCATAATTGAATAAATTACCAACATATTATACTAAATTATCAGCAATGGACAATTCAATTCAAGGTAAATTCTAATCATTTTAGCACTATGTCATTTTTATTTGTTGGTATTGATCCAAAAAAATGGGCAACAGGCCATGGAAGACTTTAATTAAATTGAGTACAACTTATGGGATTAGGAAAACATATTTTTGAAGAGACCTGTATGATTACTAGCTTTTTCACATAATGATTAACGGCTTCTCAGTGAATTACCAGCATATTATGCTAATTTACCATCAAATGACAGTCCAATTCAATGAGAATTCTAATCATTTTTGCAACATTGTCAATTTTATTTGTGGATATTAGTCCAAAAAAAGGGCTACATGCTATGGAAGACTTTAATTAAGTTGAGTAAGACTTGTGGGATTGAGAACAAAATTTTTGAAGAGACATGCAGGATTACTAGTTTTTTCATAGAATTAATAGCATTATTAGAATGAATTATCAACTTATCATGCCAAATTATCACAATGGGCAGTCCAATTTAAGTGAAATTCTAATTATTTTAGCACTAGTATTATTTTTATTTGTTGGTATTAGTCCCAAAAAAGGGCTACATGCTACGAAACACTTTAATTAAGTTGAGTTAGACTTATGGGATTAGGAAAAAAAATTACAAGAGACTTGCATGATTACTAGCTGTTTCAAAAAATTACCACCATTTTCAAAATGAATTAACAACATACCATACCCAATTACCAGCAATATCAAAATGATTAGAATTACCAGCTAGTAATAGGGTATGGTATGCTGGTAATTCATTTTGAAAATGCTGATAATTTTCAGAAACAGCTAGTAATAATGCAGGTTTCTTCCAAAATTTTTTATCTCAATCCTATAAGTCTTACTCAACTTAATTAAAGTGTTTTGTCGCCTATTGCCCTTTTTTGGGACCAATACTAACAAATAAAAACAATACTAGTGCTAAAATGATTAGAATTCCGCTTAAATTGGACTGCCCATTGCAGTACTTTGGCATGATAAGCTGATAATTCATTCTGATAATGCTAGTAATTCTGTGAAAAGCTAGTAATCCTGCACGTCTCTTCAAAAATTTTGTTCTCAATCCCATAAGTTTCACTCAACTTAATTAAAATCTTCCATAGCTTGTAACCCTTTTTTTATACTAATATCATCAAATAAAAATGACAGTGGTGCAAAAATGATTAGAATTCCCATTGAATTGGACTGCCGTTTGATGGTAAATTAGCATAATATGCTGGTAATGTATTGAGAAGCCGCTAGTAATTCTGTGAAAAAGCTAGTAATCATACAAATCTCTTCAAAAACATGTTTTTCCAATCCCATAAGTTGTATTCAATTTAATTAAAGTCTTCCATATCATGTTGCCCCTTTTTGGGGATCAATACCAACAAATAAAAATGACATTAATGCTAAAATAATTAGAATTTCCCTCGAATTGAACTGTCCATTGCGGTAATTTAGTATAATATGCTGGTAATTTATTCAATTAAGCTGGTAATTATATAAAAAAGCTAGTGATCCTATAAGTGTCTTCAAATTTTTTTCCCATTCCTATAAGACTTACTCAACTTAATTAAAGACTTCCTTATTAGCATGTAGCTCTTTTTTGAGATCAATACCAACAAATACAAATGACAATAGTGCTAAAATGATTAGAACTCCTCTTGAATTGGACTATTAGAAGTTGATAATTTGGCATGAGTTGCTGCTAACTCTTTTCAAATGCGCTGGTAATTATTGAAAAATGTTAGTAATCCTGTAGGTCTCTTCAAATTTTTTTTCCCACTCCTATAAGTCTTACTTAACTTAATTATAGGCTTTCTTATCTTGTAATCTTTTTTTAGGACCAATACCAACAAATACAATGACACTTATGCTAAAATGATTAGAATTTTCCTTGAATTACACTGTCAGATGCTGGTAATTTGGCATTCTTTACTGGTAATTCATTTGAATGCGCTTGTAACTTTTAGAAAACACTAGTAATCCTATATATCTCTTCAAAAAGTATTTTTCCACTCCCATGAGTCTTCCAAAGTCCCAAGCTCTATTTTTTTGAACCAAGCTTATTTTCCAATCCTCTTGAACAAGTTTCACTTTGTTTTAATTTCCAATTCAAAAATAGCTTAAGGAAACAAAACCATCGCTTGTAATTCATATATAGCATAACATAATTTTTTAAAGTTTAATAAACACCATTTGTGTGTATATATTTTCACACACGTAATTAATATCAACTTAAAAGACTTCTCCATTTGCCAGCTAGATTGTAAATGAGAGTATAGGTTATAAATGAAGTTAAAAAAAAAAACTAACAATAAAGACAAAGAATTTAACTTTAATACACTCACTGTGTATAAAAAAATTATATTTTATTTGTTTTGGCTTCCTACACTTTGTTTAATATTACACATAACAAAGATATATATTACTTAAATATACTTGTATGATAATATTGAAACTATTTGTGGCTTTGTGCCTAGTTATGATAATCTTAGGTTTCCTGATGTATCTCTCAACTCAATTTGTGATCTCCACGAATAATGCTGTGTTAATTAATTTCACAAATAAATACTATTTGAGAATGACTCCAAAACAATAAAATAGTCATTTTGAGCCAGCAAGAAGCAAGAATAATTCACAAGCAAAACAAAAGTTACATTAAATCATATAACATATAACATAGAAGTAAAATCATGTCCCCTTAGAAGAACTTATATTGCTTTTCTTTGTTTCAATCTCAGCCACAATGACATCAATTTTTGAGCTTCATGAAGTACTTGCCAACACCTAGGTATGAACAATGCTTGCATAATACAAAACAAAATAAACAGAAAACAACTCATGTCTCCTTAGAAGGGGCTTACTTTGTAGCCTCAGCAGCTGCTTTCTCAACTACAATGGCATTAATTTCAACTTCCTCCAGTTGACATAGGTTCATAGGGTTTCCACAACATGAGGGGAATTAGAGGCCTGTGTTTGGAATTATAATGCTTGCCTCTAAAATATAATTGTATCCCCATGCCTTAAAATGCTTTTTCCATATGTTTTGTCCTGAAACAAGCACAAGAGAATTATTTATGCTTGTATAACAAGATAGATTTTGACATAAGACTATCACATAATTGGAACTATTGTCCAACTAACATAGGGTCCGCATGTATTAAATGGATGATAATAGAAAAATTCGCTTCAGAAGGCAAGGGAATTAGATCAAAGTTGAAGGGTAGGCATAAACTTCAAGTTGGACGCAAACATTTTTCATGTCAACAGTTGGAACACCCATGCATTTGATCCTAAAAACTTCTGCAGATTTGCAGTGCTTATGAATAACATCCAGCATGTTGTGTGTTAAACCATCCCTCCCTGTGACCAAAATAGAGTCCATCATACACAAATTGCAAAGTAAAGTAGCAATTTATACCAATAGGCTTATTCATTCATCAAATTCTAAAAAAAAAAAACCAAAAACAACCAGGGAAGCTAGTAGTGGAAGGACTGCAGAACATCATTCTCACTTCATTTTTTTTTCTTTGTCATTTAGATTTTCACACAACCATTTTCTTTATGCAATAAATGGACATAAGCAAATACTGATTCTACATAGTTGAGTCCTAGGTTTCATAATAAGTACATTCAAGGACTGAGATTGAGATTAAGTAAAGGGATAGAGAAAGAAGGGAGATTGTATTAGGAGTTTTGTGGATAAAATCTTCTATAAATTATTCAAAGGAGTGCCTCTTTGTTTCCTTAAATCATTTGAGTACAAAAGTTACTGCAATATTATATTTGCTGAAATGTGAAATGCCACAAAACACATTGGAACAGAATTAAAGCATACCCATCATAAACATGTAACACATCTCAGCCCTAACCTCTACTTCCCTCTCGCTTCTACAATCTTCTACATTTGCCTTATTTGCCAATTAAAGCATTCTGAACAGAATTTCTCCTCCCCTTATAGCCTAATTGCTTTCTTGAAATGCATACCCATTTCTGTATCTCTCTTTTTCCCCTCTCTTTTTCCATTTATGAAATTGAACTGTAACAGAAGACAGAACAAACTGGAAGCATCTCTCTATGTTTAATCTACAAGGAGAAAAGACTATTAAATCAAAAAGGAAGCATATCTCTTCGTTAAATAGGAAGCAACTCAATGCCATTTTTATATTAAATCAAAAAGTTTGACAAATCATATTAAAAAGTTTTAATTGATAAATCAAAAAGTTCGTTCTCAAGGCAAATGCTTTAATTCTTCTCAGCCAGAACCTCCATTTCCCTCTAAAACTAAAATTTAATAGCAGCTCAGTAGTGTAAAACAAAGATTGCAGAGCATAATCACTCACCAGGAAAGGAACCCATACACAAAGAATGAGAGGACCTGCCAAAGACCACCGAGGAAAGACACAAACCGTAGCGCCAACAAAGCACAGCCCGAGAGGGGTTAAAATGAGACTGAGAGTGAGAGATGTCGACGCTGAGAGGAGCGACAGTGAGTGATTATGAGGGAGCTTCTGGCTGAGGCAATGTTGTGAAGGAGAGTGAGGGAGGCTTTAGAGTGCTGATTGATGAGAAGATAGAGTGAGGCGGAGGTAGGGGAGGGGTTCAGGGAAGGATGGGAGTGAAAGAGAACAAAGAGAGTTTCGAGAGTGAGAATATAGGGAAATTTTTCCCAAGCGCTACTATCATGTACACAATTTTTTAAACCCACACATGAGTTTTCTATAGGGCTCTACGGTGTCTGTGTATGGACACCCATTCTGGATGTCAAAGTAGCATTTCTGATAAATATATATCATATATCTTATTACCATTGGATGTAATGTATGGTCTTCACTCATCTCAATCACTCATCACATACATCCAATGGTAATAAAGTGTGTGGCATGCATTTGTTGTGTAATTTTATTATACACCAAATATTATTCTAAATCTATATATGGTGCACTAGTCACCAAAAAAAAAAAAAATCCTATGGTGCACCACTGTGATAGACAATGATTTTTTTTTCGCTTTTGATACGGTGTGATAGACAATGATGGAAGAATGCAAGTGATCAACAACGTCAACCCACTTAACTGCTTAAGCAATTCTTAGATTTGGATTCCTCAATGTTATTTATAAAGGGATTGGCGTTCATAATATATTTTAGGGTTTACACAAATTCAATTTGGGGGAAAAATTATAATATATGCCGTACGGTAAAATTATAAAATAAATGTTAATATTTATTTTAATCATGACTTTATATTTATGAATTATTTTTGCCCATAACTTTAACAATGAATCAAATTAGTCCCTTGTATTGCAAAACGTGAATCATAGTAATCCCTCAGTCCAATTTTATTTGATATTAAATCAATAAAATAATGATGTGCAATGTTAAGTGAAACTTTGGTATATCTTATATAATTTGAAATATAATTAAATTTAATATGACTCTTTTTAAAATGAGTTAAGTGTAATTTTAAACATCAAAATGAGTTATTTAAAATTTTATTATATTTTAGATGATATATGATATGTCAATGTATCACTAAACATCACATATCATCATTTAATTAACAAAATTTTAAATAAAAATAGAATGAGAAGCTAACTTAACTCATGTTTTATAATATGAGAGACTAATTTGACTTATTTTTAAAGTTAGAAAGTAAAATAATTTATAAGTATAAAGTTATAAATTAAAATGAGCACCAACTCCATAAAAAAAAAAGAAGAAGAAGTAAGTTTTGAAGTAATGGCGTCACCGCTTAAATAAATAAAAATCTAGTGCATCCTGAAATTGTATTAGGCCAAATAGAAAAGATTTCAAACCGTTTCATTTAAAGAGACTACGATAGAAATCACTTCAAAATTTTATCGCCTGCCCCCTTATCACCTGCCCCCTTGTCCTTAGTTTCGTTAATGCATATTAAGTAATTTATTGTTTTTGTTTGGCCTACTTTACCTAATTGGATAGACTAACGACAAAGTTTATCACAAAAAAAAAAATAGACTAACGATAATGCTTGCTTAGTGGACAGTTCTAAAAATACTTTAATTTCTAATACGTGGATATGCCATAATGTAAACTTCGCCACGACTTCCGTAGCCTAGCTGAAGTCAATGATTTCACCTAAGGGGGCGTGTGGCAGCCCGCATCTTCTAAAATTCCTAGGAATATAGATGTGGGAATGTAACTTTCCCATGTTTGGCAGTCAGTGTGTAAAAATATTCCCAGGTAAGTTTGTAGCCCGGGAATGAAAAATTACCCAAAATCAAACCCATCTGCTGGGTGGGAATATTTTATTCCCATGGGAAGGGGATGTACTCTAATCTTGTAAAATTACAAATTTAGCCCTCTCAATACCCATTTCCCCCAATTCATTGTGAGATTTTCTGTTTTGTGCCTCCTTTGTCTCGTGCCTCCTTCACGCTTTCAACCTACCTTAACGCCGCCGCCGCCACGAGATTTCAGTCACTACCGCCGCTGTAAGATCGCCACCATCTCTCACTCTCACTCTCAAGTATTCTTCTGGA
Organism: Dalbergia cochinchinensis; assembly: GCA_031216125.1. Lineage (NCBI taxonomy): Eukaryota > Viridiplantae > Streptophyta > Magnoliopsida > Fabales > Fabaceae > Dalbergia > Dalbergia cochinchinensis. Next base: position 50,382,688 of record CM062371.1, on the reverse strand, counting down.
AAATGCGACAAGGGTAAGGGCAATTTCACAAGAAAAAACCACGTACCCATGCTTCAAAGGTCATAGGATATGCCTACTTTATTTTCACTTCAAGGGACCCTACTTACCAAGACTTGATGAAGAGGTTCTTCCTCTCAAGGCAGAGGAAGCTCTACAAGAGGAATAACTTTGATGGTGAGAGATTCCAGGAGCTCCAATGCAAGTGCAAAATACCTTTAGATGTTAGCACTGCTTTGAAAAATCGCATCGGAGTGGAAGTTGATCTTGAAGATGCCTTACATAGGGATTAACATTTGTCAAGTAGGTTTACACATTAGTTTTTCTTCCGGGAATGTGTTATAGTTAACCTCGTTCCTCTATGTTTGAATGTTGTTAGGAAGAAGTTTAATCTAACTGTTGTTCTCCAATATGAGTTATATACACATTTTCCTTCATTTAATTTTCTTGACCTTGAATTAGAAAAGATTGCATCATCTTCCTCCAATTGTTATTGTACAGCAGCAGTCATGCATATGCCACTTAATTGGTCAACTAGTTCCACAAGCTTTCTAGGCAATTGCTAAGTAAATTTGTACGTGTGGGGCAAGTTATACGTAATTGTCAAAATCATCTAAATAGCTATTTCATTTTATTTTTTGGGATTCATGAAAGATTTAAGATTGGTCAGTTAAAACTTCTGCCATGACTAGTGTGACCTTTTCAGACTGTTGCTGACTTGCGGGTGCGCTTTCTTTCCCCCAGAAATCTTTTTTCAACACCTCAAATGGGTGTAAGCACCTACAAAATTTGTGAGTGAGTGGTAGAGAGAGAAAAAAAAGTTAAAAGAAAAAATGTATAATAAATCTTATGTGTTTTATGAGCAAAGTAGTTACGAATTTGAGATAGATAAATATTGAAATAACTTTTTGTTCTTTCCCCCTTATATGTACAGGATAATATTATTTTGATATAAAAAAGGTGGATATTTACTTAGACATCCACTTTTTAGATGTCAAAATAGTATTATTCATGTGTATAAGATTAGGGGATCCACGTACTTTAAATTTTGTTGCTGTCACGGGTAAATCACTCATATCACATTATATATATATATATATATATATATATATATATATATAAAGGATCGGAACTCAAGTGAGAGGGATAATTTTATTGTGAGTGAAATGAGTAAATTTGGATGAAATAACTATATATGAACTGTTAAGATTGAAAGTTTATTAATGGTTATGTGAATAATTTTAAAAAGTTACATAACTTTATATTTTAATTTTACTATTTATGTAAGATCTAATGATAAAAATTTATTCCTTTATTCACTTCCATAATAATAATAATATATAAACGTTTCACTTCTTGAATTGTAATAAATCAATCCAGGCAAATTCATGTTCTTAATAATAGTTCTTTATGGTGGTAGAAGATTGACACATTTTTTTTTTAGTAATTTATAGTCATATTTTATAAGATTTAGTTTAATTACACTTGATTTTTTACTGTTTTCTAAAACTATTACTGACCTTCCTTGAAGTTTATCAAAATTATATTGACATCCTTTACAAATATTAATTAATTTAAGTGGAAAAAAGATAACAAGTGATAGATACATGATTATTAATTATAAAATTATAATATTTTGACAATATTTGATATTTATATTAATCAAAATATCTCTTTTTTATCATAAGTCATAATTATAAGTTTTATTTTCATATGATAAATAAATATTTTATTCAATTAATGTGTTAAATATTATTAAAATATTATAATTTTATTATAAATAATTATGTATATATCTCATATTATTTTTCTGTCACTTATTAACTTAAAGAATCAGTATCTATACGGGAGATTGGTAATAATCTTATAAAATTGAGGAATATGAAGTGTAATTACACTAAATTTTAAATGAGATAAGTGTAATTTTTTCTTTTTTCTTATTTTATTTTATTTATTATTTTGGTCAAAGTTGAAGATTAACACATGAATGTTGAAATCAGAGTATACTAAATAGAGCATCCTGCTGATTGGTCTATCCTCTCAACTTGCAATGTCCCTTCCACATGTCAGAGAAATTCTTAAATACTTTTAGAGTAAGATAAAATATTTACTTTGCTCTATTTAGTGATTAATAAATTAACTATTGTATTAAAAATATGTGAAAAATGGAAAACAATAATGACCCATAAAACTTATGGATCAATTAATAAATGGATCAGAACAAGTATTATTTCTAATTTTCGATACACCTAAATATTTATCCATGTCCAATATACATTCATTTTGAAAATGACCTAAGTTGATTTATTGTACCTTTCATTATATCATTAAAATTTTACCACCTAACCAATCGTTTGTTGTTCAATTAATGCATATTCAGTAATTTACCTGTTTCTTTCTTGGATTATATCCTACCTAATTAGATAGACTAGTGTATAAATTTCTCTCCTACCTTTTTGACTTTGAGCAAATCACTTGGCTTGAATTTTATAATAGTTTTCAACTTCTGCATATACTGACTAAATGCAGCTTGAACTTGTCAATGGATAACAGTTTTATCATCAGGTGTTTTTCACTTTGCCTGTGTTCTGAACTGCAATTGTGTTATTGTTGATACTTTTTTTAATAAAATGAAGTCTAATATTTATATGTTTAGTCTTTTTATGATAGATTGGATTTTCAACCAGATGAATAACACTTTGACTATCACAGTATATAATTAATATATGTTGATTCAACCCAAAACAATCAAAAAGATCATGCACCAAAATGCTCTCTTTAATAGTCTAAGCCAATGTCATATATTTAGCTTAAGTAGTTGACAATACCATTATAGATTGCAATGTCGTCTTCTAGCTAATAGTACGTCTAAAGACTATAAAGATATAAAATATCAATAGTCTCTTTTTATCCAAATCACTTACATAATCAAAATCTACTGTATCTATATAATTTTTCTCACTTTTAATTTTAAACTAAATATCTAAACAAGTCCCGCAAGTTTATATTGAGGGACAAGTTAGTCTCTCAAATTTATCCCTCATATTTCAAAAAAAGGGGTAAATTTGTCTTCCGTATAGTTTTGTACAGTATATGAAGGGATCAATTTGTCCTCTTTTTAACTGTATAGAATTATACAGAGGAATCAATTTATCCCCATTTTCAAAATGTAAGAGACTAATTTAAGATTTTTAAAAGCTGAAGGACTAACTTATCCCTCGATATAAATCTTACAACCTATTCGATATTTAGACTTAATTTTAAACACCCAACAATCATACATGGAAGCCATCATTTCTTCACAACCTTTTTGACTATGAGCAAAAAGCTAGGCATCATTTCTGACAAGAATGTTTATCATATCAGCGTGAACTTCGCAACAGCTTCCCCCTGTGTGGCTGAAGTCAATGATTTCACACAAAGTCAGTGCTTTCTCATCTTTGCGTCAAAGTAGACAACTGCAGATCCCATTAAGGTAACTTGGGAATAGCTTCTCATCTTTCAAGCTTTTTGATTTACAAAGCCGACAAAGAACAAAGAGACCTTTTGCTCTCATTGCTCTTTGCTAAAAGAGTTTTTCTAATGGCTGAGGCTGTTGTTTCCTTTGTGGTTGAAAGGCTTGGGGACCTGTTACTGGAGAAAGCAGGCTCCTTAAGAAGCGTTAGAGACAACATCCAACGCCTTCAGAGAGAGCTCATATGGATGCAAGGCTTCTTGAAAGAGGCTGATGCTTGGCCACACCGCGATAATAGAATAATACAGAACCTGGTTGCTGAAATTAAAGACCTCGCTCACGATGCAGAAGATTTTATCGAGTCTCATGCCTTCGCAGCTAAAGCTAATAAAGAATCCAAAGTGAGAAGAATGCTCAATTCTTGGGATGTTGCCTCAAAAATTGATGAATTCACAGGCAGCATCAATGAACTAGGAAGGAGGCTACAGACCTATGGCAGCATAAGAGAAGCGGGTGACAGAGGAACCCAACAGGAATTGCAGCCAATGCGAAGAAGGTCTTACTCTCATCTAGCTGAGCAAAATGTTGTTGGACTTGAGGAAGATGCTGAGAAAATAGCCACACAATTGATTGAGGGAACACTGCGATCCTGGGCAGTTTCCATATGTGGCATGGGTGGGATAGGAAAGACAACTCTTGCCAAGAAGGTTTATCACAACACAAGAGTTAGGAGCCATTTTGAATGCCTTGCTTGGGGGAGTATATCACGGCACTGTAATATCAGAGATACATGGGAAGGAATATTGATCAATCTCACATCTCCAAGTTGGAAAAAGAGAAGGTTGTTTTCTGAACTCAAAGATGATGAGATAGCAAAGGAGCTTTATCAATTGCTGATGAACAAAAAATGTTTGGTAGTACTTGATGACATTTGGACCAAGGAAGCTTGGGAATGCTTGTGTGCTGCGTTTCCTGAGGGTAACACACACAGCAAAATATTGCTCACAACAAGGAATAAGGATGTGGCTTTGCATGTAGATCCACATTGTTTCATCCACTCGCCAAGATGCTTGAATGAATCCCAAAGCTGGGAGCTGTTTCTTAGTGTTGCAATTCGTCACAAGGAGGAAGGTATAACTCTTCAACTTCCGGTGGTTTTTTTTTCTTCTATTTCCACCGGTATTTGAACACTCGTGAAGTAAATTAATTAGACAAATAAGGTTATTTATGATTCATCTTGAAATTAAGCTAGAGAGTCGGAGAACAACGATTTGAAAGAGTGAAATCTATTTGATTAACTAATAGATATGCCAAATGGTTATTCAATGTCAAAAAATGGGCATTGAACTATTGAAGTATTACATCACTATTAGAATCGATGTTTAGGAATTATTTTGACATTTGTTATCTTCACCCTCATAATACTGATTATCCATCCTGCCTTTTATCCAACCACTACTATGTTTCTTTGCTTAGAAATTTTGATTATATTTTCCGTATGCATTGCTCTTATACAAATTTAATCCCTACTCTTTGTTTATGTTTTCTTACTCCTACCATATGTAGACAGGGGTATTATAATGCCATATTATTTACTTTTGTGGTACAACGATCAAATATATTCACTGCTTAAAATAACAAGCAGTACTTAATTTGCACGTTCATGTTATATGGTTTTCATTCCAGATAACCCAATTTGCAGGATTCACACTTGATGAAAATTTGGAGGAGGTGGCGGGAAAAATTGTTAGTAGATGTGGTGGATTGCCATTGGCTATTAAAGCTTTCGGAGGAAATCTCCGAACCAAGTCATCAATTCATGACTGGACTATGGTTTATAATAATATGCTTTCACACCTGAGTGGCATGGATAATGGAATGACAGAGCTTGGAGTAATGAGTTTGCTGGCTTTGAGTTACCATGATTTGCCTTTTCCATTGAAATATTGTTTCCTGCATTTTAGCCACTTTCCAGAGGATTTTATCATACCTGCCAATACTATCATCAATATTTGGGTGGCCGAAGGTATAATTCCAAAGGGAAACATAGGGGAAGAACCAATGATTGAAGTGGAAGACATTGCACATGCATACTTGGAGGACTTGGCATCAAGGTGCATTATTCAAGTTGAGAAATGGAGTCCAACTGGAAGGATTAAAAGTTGCTGCCTTCATGACCTTATGAGAGACCTATGCATCCAAGAGGCCAAGAAGGAGAACTTTTTCCATGCTATGTGTTTTGAAGATGGAAATGATGAAGCATCAACCCAATCAACCTCAATTGGAAAATTTCGCCGACTTGTCCTCTATGTGAAAAAGTCAAGCCGAGACCTTTGCTTGAATTATGAAAGATATGCTCACATACGGAGCCTTTTGTGGTTCTCGACTAATATGAACCAAATCATGATAGATGACTCACAACTAGTTTCCATGGCTAGACATTTAAAGTGCGTTAGACTCCTGTATCTTGATGGTGTCAAGGTTTGTCCTAAACTACCTGAAGAGATTGGTGACTTGGTTCATTTAAGGCTGTTGGATATGGGATCAGGTTTGGTAGAAGAGTTGCCATCATCTTTAGGCAAGTTGATTCGGTTGTTAACGTTAAAATTGGATCGAATTGATTTTAGTTCAAGGGGGTGCATAATGCCAAATATTTTTGAGAACATGCACCAGCTGCGTAACTTATATCTTCCACCAAGAATATTATGTTTTGAATATAGGGACATTAAGCTAAGTCACCTTAGAAATCTCCAAACATTGGTGAACTTTCCATTAGGTTATGTGAAAATAAAGGATCTAGTAGGGCTTCCCGGTCTTAGGAAATTGAAGTTAAGATCATCACATAGTTGTGAGTTCAAGCTTCTTGTTAAGATGTTGAATGCACCACCCAACATAGCATTCAACAAGCTTCAATCTTTATCAGTGAGCTTTGGCTATTGGAGAGCAGAAGCCATTGAGATAACAAAAGTAGCAGCAACTTGTCCCCATCTTCACAAACTGAAACTTTCAGGGCCTTTGATTTTGGATTTACCAAAAAGGTCCCAAATTTTTCCCCAGCTGAACATGTTAAAGTTATTTTACTCAAATTTTGTTGAAGACCCTATGCTGCATCTAGGGAAGCTTCCCAACCTAAGGGTGTTGCGCTTGCATTCAGCACTGAAGAGAGATGCAATCATGTTCCCCAAGAATAGTTTCCCATGCCTACAATCTCTTGTCCTTAACCAGGAAGAGCACCTCCAGGAATGGATCATTGAGAAAGGAGCCTTGCCTCGTCTTAGCTTTTTGCAACTCTACTTTTGTGTCAACTTGAAGACTCTTCCCGAAGGACTAAAATTCGTAGATTCACTTCAAGAATTGCAAATTATTGACATGCCATCAGCATTTACAGAGAGGATCAAGAGAGGTGGAGAAGATTTCCATAAAATCGAAAAGGTGCCATCAATACTGCTAGAAATAAACCTTGAGGTAACATAACCACAAACAAATGTTAATTAATTAAAGGATGTGTCTTGATTAGCCATAAGATTAAAATTATTTCAACAATTGATTATAAGTATAATTGTTTTTTCATATAGTCAATTACGTAAAAATCAATTTTATATTTGGATGTATTAATTTAAAATAATTTCAAAGTGATGTGTTTTGTTTGAATTGTAAAAAAATTGTTTTTGTAAGATAAATTATTAAAATGGGTATATGATATATTTATATTATGTAATGTTTGATATTTAGCATTAATTTGGTAAAAATATCATAATTATAAAATAATTAGCTTCTACTTATGGCAAAAAAATTTCAAAAGTAAAGGTTGCTTATAATTGCAAGCTATTGTTATGCCTATATGATTACAATTATGATTCCATTTATTTATTTTTTGTTCAAACATTAAAAATTATTTCAAAGCAACTTTTATTCTAAAAACGAACACTCTTTTTAGATTTTAAGCATGGTTGCCAAAGGCGCATTAAGTCGATTGCCAGACATCATCATTCAATATTTTATCAATGTTTCCTGATTTAATTTTTCTGTAGAAATAAGAGATGAGGAGGGGAATATCATGGGCATGACTACAACTCACTTGACAATGAGGCAGGTCGTGCAAAGGCCAGAAGCGAAGAAGCCATTAGCTTGATTGAAGATGGGAATGACTGAATGAGCCTTCCATTGGACTTTTGTTCAACACCAAACTATGTAAAGCATGTTTGTTTTAACTTTCGGAAGAGCTAGTATTTTGGGAGAAGTAGCAATTTTTGTTACCTTGTAAAAAAGTGCAATGGGAATTTTTTTTTCTTTTCATCTTGCTTTTGGAGAAAATGTAAACCAAACAAGCGTGTAATCCTATTTTGATTTGCTAGTTTATGATTGTATTTGCCTGGAATATAAGTTTCAGCACTGGGTTATTACACTCGTCAAAAAATGTGGGTATCAAAGTTATCTTACAACAATGGTAAAATCGGTGATGGAACTAAAGTCACAAAAAAATGCACCTTATCATTTGTCTCCTTCTTCTATGAAATCAAATAAACGAAGGACGCAATTGAAGTCTTCAGTAATTGAGATCTACAAGAAAGTAATTTGGGTACCTCGTGCTTAGTGTCCTTGGTGGAAGGGAAACCGCACACTGATCAAATCTCAAAGCCGGTAAATTAGTGACATGATTACTATGGTACACGGATTTTGCTCCCGCCACATCTTCCACCATGATACAGCTTCTGGGCCTGGGCCTTATATATGGGCCTCAGCTCCAGCTGAGCTAGGCTTGACTTCACATGATTGGGCCATTATTGGTTTTATTTTGACGTGAAAAATTGGAAAAGAAAAATAGAAATTATTATTTAAATTCATCAGTGACATTTACAGTACCAAAAATGTTAAAACAACACTGAAAAAACTGAAAGTTGCGGTGAGCGTGGATCGAACACGCGACCTTCAGATCTTCAGTCTGACGCTCTCCCAACTGAGCTATCCCCGCGCAGTGGTAGAGTACGTCTGTTCAATAGAAATCTAATAAGTGGTTTCCTTGGTAAGCTGACGTTTACTTATTTATTTTTGGATATAAAAAAATTTTGGTTCTCCAAATCACTAGCCCCCTATATTGATTTTGTAAAATCCTTGAGCCTACAAAGTTCTTATTTTACATATGATTGATTCCTTTACTTAGTCCCCACATATATATATATATATCCTTGGGAATTTCTGTAATATCCTAAAACTTACTTTTATTATTTGCATTGAGGTTTGGTAGGAAAAATGATTGAGAAAGAGATAGGGATAGGGACAGTAGGTTCATACAGCTGAGGACAGAAAGTCAAATTAGAGTTATGTTATTAAATAGTGATTTGATAATCTCTCTTGATAAAAAATCACGTGCATTGAAAAAAACATAGAATTCATATAAATATATGGTTTTTCCAATACTCCTTTGATTGCATCTCTATCAGGGGAGATACCAAGTCTACATGAGATAGAAAATAATAGTGCCATGAGTTTCATTTTGCCATACAATATCAGACATTTGAATATAAATCATAAGAAATTTCCAAAAGACTTGAGTTGAAAAACTTGCATTAAGGTTCAGTACAGGTGTACAACCCAAAGTTCCAAAGCAAGAAACAATTTCTTCTTTGATTTTCAAGAAATACATGAGATATAGGGAGACTTCAAGCAACATGATTTTATTGACAAAATCACCAACAAAGAACTCTTGATAAAATGTTTATCATCAAACCCAGAATCACCACGTGTTTTTTTATTGTCTATATGTTTTTCTGGACTTTTTTTGGTATCTTTCTCATTTTATTTCTACTGCCACTTAAATTATCAAATGACAAATTTTCTGTATTCATCTGCCTCCTGAGCCATTTCTTCAAGGCTCCTTTCTTTCCTCTCTTTGTCCACCTCAAGCTTTCTTTGCAACTCCTCTTTTTCATTAATCTGCACCTTTAACAAACATCCCCATCAAAGGGTATACATCAAACCAAAGTCACAGTATTAGAATTAGCAACATAAAACAGCCAAATCATTATAGACTAAGTAGAAGTTTCTAGCCTACATCATCATAAATGTCATCATTGTTCTCATAATCACCACCTCGCCGCGGAAGGATATGGATATGAACATGAGGTACCGTCTGCCCTGCCTGAGGTCCATCCTAAGGTTCAGAAAGATCAATTGGTTAGGTTTGCCAATTGTAGAACCATAGCATCCAAGGGAGTTCTGTTTCACTCTTAGATAATCACATTAAAGAAAAAACCTCTATGTTCAAAGAGTAATGTTTCACAACCAGAGTTATCAAGATAGAATCGTTGTCAGATTTACCAAGATTTAAGAATGGTGGATACACAAGTCAAAATGGCGGTGATTACTCATCAATCCATAGGTCAAAAACGACTTCAAATCATTCTAGCATCAAATTACTAAGTTCTGACTACCTAGTATTTTCCATGTTCAAATAATTGTTATATTTAAAGTTAAAACAGAAAGAATATAACTTTAGTTGGTTTGTGCAATCACATCATTAAGCTCTCCTCCAATTGACTTACTTGGATGCAAAATGTAAGTGATGATGCATTATGGTAGCTCTCAAGCTGCCTACCGACTTTCTGTGCTATGAACCACATATCAGTAATTTCATCAGCAGTGAGATCAGCAACACGCTTCGCTTCTCGCTTTGGACAGATAAGCACATGTAAATACTGTTAAGTCAACAAAATTCAGCTTCATCGCCAACTAAACTAGACTTTACATTTTGTAAAATAATTTGTGATACTAAAATGCATAGGCTTGGCTTTTGATTCTGCAAGTGACAATGTGAAACCAGCATTATATCAATCGTGGCTGCTTCTTTCTCTCTGCATATGCAGGCCTTGTTATGTTGATTCTCTGTGGAAACAAGTTATACTACAGCTATTGCACTAAGGGTGTTGTTAAATATATGAAACATCACTATATCAGTAAATGCTAATCACACGGATCTTCTATCAAAGTTGTTAATTAGTAACCATTGCAATTATGCTGATAGTCAGTCAGATGTTACTTTAGAACAAGCTGTGCTGGATTGGAGAGTCATAGCATATGCAGTGCCATATTTTAGGCCGTAATTTGGTTTCAGTTCTCCTGACAAATCAGTATCACAATTTGAAATTAACTTAAAACCCAGTATGTGTAACATCCCATCAAAAAGGATATGACCTGCAAAAGGGAGAAATCAATCAACAAATTGGGTTAGCTAGGCATGAGAAAACAATAATTTTACTGTCCTTGGAATTGGAACTTAAAGTTGGGAAGAGTTTCCTTAATCATATTGACAAATATATAAGAAAAAAGAACAAATGCATTATATTTCAGAAAATGACCTCATTTCCAATGAAAACTAGTAAAATTTGGAAGAGGAAAAAAAAAATCTAGAGACAAACACACCATTTGATTAAAGGTTCATATATTATAAATCATATCTTTAAAAATTTCATATTAATCAAAAGCCGTTTAATACAACTTTTATATACATTTAATCAACGTAATAAATGCTTCATGAATATATATACACAAGAACTATTATATATAACAATGAAAAATAGAGAGATTAAGTCACTTTGAATAATAGAGATATTAAAACATGATCATCATAGAAGTGAAGATAGAGATAGCTGAGGGAGCACCATACCTGGCACAGCAGGACGCAGGTTGACAAAGGCAAAACAAAGATCACTTGTATAGAACACTGAACTATGGTGGATCTTGTAAGGACCAAAATCATAGTATTCAGGAGCCATCTCTATTTGCCGAAAAGCGAAACCATTAATTCTCAACATCCATGAAGAAATAATAACACATGTAATCATGTAATGTTTTGATTATTTAGTTGTTTACTCACCTTAATGGAAGGAGCAAGAGAGGAGATAGTGCTCTTGATGAACAAGAAATGAGGATTTGCTAGGGACAAATGATTTAGAATTTTTATTGTGCTTTGAAACTCACAGATGCAAACATCCTATGTCCTTGCTTTCTTTGTCATTTCCTTAGCTGTCTTTTTAAATCTCTTCTTACTTACTCCATTCGTCTTTGTCTTCTTGAAAATATTTAAAAATGTGTGAATGATTAACTATAAATAACTTGTTTATTGTTAAGTAAATCGTCTTGTTAATTGACCTTATCTCAAAACGTTGTTGTTAACTAAAAATAATTCAGATCAAATACATTTGTAAATCATGATGCCCCAAAGAATAATTTGTTAAAGTTTAGGGTCATTTACCTCTCACTACAAGGATTTTGGAAGATTGACAACACCTAATCTCGCAGTAATTTTGTACAATAAAGAGACCTTATCCCTTTTAAGAATATGATGCTTCACTTTCTTTATTCTACGGTTTAGCTTCTCGAACTGTTGATCGTCAGTTACAAATTGGTGTCCGAGGGACTAATTTATTGAGAAAGAGAATGGAAGACGGGGAATGTACAAAGACATTACAAAATTGCAAATAATGGACGAGCATTTCTTCGTTAGTGCATAGAAGTTGACATGGACGTCAAATAAAAAAACGTTGTTAATTATGAATGGTTTGATGATTATTGACATTTGCATTAATAGATGATCTTGGATAGTTCCCCTTGTATATCTTGGATTCCATCATTGCTCTCAGTATGAACACAAAAATCATAAATTAATCATATTTATGGGAAAGCATAAATTAAATTTTATTTGTTACATTTTATAATATTTATATAATCCTCCCAAATACATTAGACTATTTATACGGCTTGATTCTTATCACCCCATTTCTCTAAATACAAAGGGTCAACTTTAGCACAAAATAAGGTGGATATGTGTACTATGCACATTTTAAACCCAAAGCAATTCTTGCATGAGGGAGCATGTTAAAATATAAAACTATTTATGTATTTTTACCTAACAAAGCTTTTAAGAAAAATGATTCATGACGTCAATATTATTAATACCAGGCAAACCTGGGACTAGAAAATAGGGGAACGAATTGTTTGGGCCGAACCAAATTGTCATTATCCCTTGAAATTTTTGTACTTATAGCTAGAATTTGTGTGACTAGTATGGTCCAGTACAACTTCAAGTTCTAGAGTAAGTGAAAAAATTATCTGTAGCTAGAAGGAAGTGCACTAAATAGTCTACACTGGGACAATCAGTGTGTCAATTGAAGCAGACAGAATTCTGATTCTGCTTCTAGATAAATGTTATCAGAAAAGTTTCCTATACTCATCAGCCTCTTGAGCCATCTCTTGCAGGCTTCTGTCTTTCCTTTCCTTGTCCAAATCAAGCTTTTGTTTCAACTCCTTCTCCTTCTCATCCATCTGAACCAAAGACAAACAGCAAATAAAGAATATATATCAAATTAATCACAATATTAGAGTCTGCAGCATAATCATGAGAAGAAGATATCCTACTGCATCATATATCTCGTCATTCTTCTCGAAATCGCCACCTTTCCGGGGTACAACATGAATATGAACATGAGGTACCGTCTGTCCTGCTTGGGGTCCATCCTAAGGTAAAGAAAGATAATTCAGTTGGTTTTGTGAGATGCAAGTAGCATATCATGCAAAAAGCATAGTCCATAAAAGTAGGGAAATTTCAAGCAAAGAACTAAATTACAGAACTTTAGACAAGCTATAACTTCGACACAATTGTCCAGAGTAAAGGATAAGGAAAAGTATAACGCACCAACAAAGCTCAGTGAAAGATAACTAAGCAAGACCTAAGATTGTTAAAACAATTATAGCTATCACGAATCTTTGCTGAAAAGAAGTGAAAAGATAACTAAACAGTGAGACATCTTGTACCGTTAATCTTGGACATTAAGCTCTTAAACCTTAGACCATTTTGAAATGCCACAATGCAAACATATGAAAGCATCATATTGTTCATATAATAGAATAAGGATGTAAATGACAATCATTAATAGTGAAAAGAAAAAAAAAAACAACTTGAAGGATAAATTCGGAAAATAAAAATAGGTCAGAATCCATCTGATTTCTGAACTCTGATTTAGACGAATATAAAAGGTGAGTGTGTAACCAAAGACATGATAGCAAGTTTGCAACAAAAAGTACACAGCTATAACTGAACAAGAAATATAAATTATCTTCCGCAGATAGAATATACAGGCTAAAGATTTATTAAAGAAGGACGAATTTAATCCAAAGTACTTAGTAAAAGAAACGGTTAAAAGAGCATATTCCACTTCAATCTTACTTGGATAGCAAAGGTAAGTGATGAAGCTTTATGGTAGCTCTCAAGCTGCGTCCCAACTTTTTGTGCAGTGAGCCATAAATCAGAGGTCTCATCAACAGTGAGATCAACGAAACGCTTTACTTCACGCTTTGGACAGACAAGCACATGTGAATACCGTTAAGTCAACCAAGTTCAACACTGACGACTGAAATAGACTTTCTAAGCCAGCCGGATTCAACTAACAACATTACATTATGTTGAAAAAAAAAAAAAAGATCTTTTGCCTATTCCTTGAAATTGTTTGGCAAGTGAAACTGATTGAACTGGTTCAGATTAACAGGAACATAGTATGTAAAACCAAAGAAAGATGTGTATTCAAGATTGGTTCTCCATCAATATGATTATGCAAACTGGACTACAAGATGGAGAGGAATATTCAGAGAGACCCTCTAAACTCCCCAAGCCTTTTTCTCACTCAATTCCTTAACTGCCTAACTCCCTCTCCTTCCCAAATTATATACTAACTCCTAACTCATCAAAGGCCCATCTCAAAGGCCAAGCCCCTATCAGAAACAAAGATATATGTCATGTATAGTAGTAGTTCCAACATCTTCAAACCAACAAATGCAGGACAAAAATGGTTTCCCTAAATGGTATATCAAACAATTAACCACATGGCTATTCTATCACAGTTGGAGTTGTGGTGACCATGATGAAATCATTAATAATTAAAAAATGACACTGACTAATACATAAAGAAGATCCATGTCTGCAGGATTTCAAGAGTTTTGTACATGTACGTGTGGCAGTTTGCAACCAAACCAAACTTAACATAGCTAATTTTGCTCTCATCTCTGTTCTCCAAATGGGACTCAGGAAATTGTTGCATGCTCAGTGAGGATCTACGCCATTGATTTTGAGTTGCCTAAAATTTATTTATGTTCTTTTAAAATCGATGATAAAGATCTTTTCTCATAGCATGCATCAACTTCTACCCAAAAAATTTCTTCTTTCCAAACAAAAGAATGACAAGATATGAAATTCACCTACCCAATCACAACTTACAAGTTTCATTGCATCTTGAACCACAAATTAAAATATTCTCTTTGAAATTTTACTGGGTGGGTGTGTTTGGTTGAGGGGCAAAACTGGGCTGAAAATTTCATGAATGACCTCCATTTGTAAAAATAAACATGACACTCATCAATGAAATTTTCATCCCTATTTTACCTCTCAATCAAACACACTAGAAGAAATTTTTCATGGATAAACTTCATGTGTAAAATTGCACATGAAGCCCATCCATAAAAACTTCACCCCATTTTTACACTCTAACGAAAACACACCCTTGCAATAGATGGACTTACAACGCCAGGTAAACTTAGAGTCCTTACTTTAAGAAGAGTTTTAACTAATTCACTACTCTACCCAAAATTGCTGCTAAAAAAAATTATAATAAGAAGAAGCATCAGCCATACCACCCCAGAAGTTTGTCATAGATAGGCATAAAAAAAGGATATGACCTGCAAAGGGACACACAATAACAAAATTTATCAAAATGGGTCTTTTTCAATCTCAAGGAAGACAACAGCTTTGTAAACAATAAATGTGAAGGGAAATGCCAAAAACAAAAGAGCTCAATTGATTTAATATCAGGAAAGACAACGATTTCGTATAAACAGCACAACAATCAATTTTTTTTTTCAATTGCAAAAAAAAAAAGCAAAGCGAGCTAATTAAATTAAATTATGGATATTTGAAGAATTAGGCATGGTGGGTATAATATAAATATTTATAATATATTATCACAGTACCAGGGAGAAGGGGACGGAGGTTGACCATGGCATAAGAGAGATGGGTGGAGTAGAAGACTTCACTTTTGTGTATCTTGTATGGCCCAAATCTGTACTCTTCTTGTTCCGCAGCCATCTGTTCTGCGTTCAATTTCATTGGCTTCAGCTTCAACACAAGAACAAGAAGAAGAAGAAGAAGTAAGTGTTGATTGATATCACCACTGACCTTAATGGTGCGGGTGGTGGTGAACGACGAGATTGAGACTGGTGGACGGATTCGTAGCGTAGTTGAAGAAGAGGAGTGTTGGAAGAGGAATGAACGGGGAATGTGCTTTAACATTTGCACCTTTCGACTTGTTGGAGGAAAGACAAAAGGAATAAAATTGTTCTAACAAATATTAATAGAATGAACCTATTATTTTTGTTTTGGACGTGTTTAATCGAATGAATTTATCTGTATAAAATTATAAATCTATAAAAGTTTAGAGGAAAAACTTTTGTAAAATTAATCCTCTAATATAATCCAATGATAAACTAACCCGATAAGTAGAGTAAAGCATAGGATTTCATATATAATAGGTCGCATATTTAAATCTATACCCATCATTTTAGGGTAAAATAAATATAAATTATATAAATTTCTATATACGTGCCTTTTAAATTTAGAGGAATTTTCTGTCTTAGACCAAAGTGTCATCTTTTCATCTTAATTTTTTCTTAAAAATAGTATATCCGATGATAAGTTATTATACAACCTGTTACTTTTATATTTGGCATTGTATCACATTATAATATTAAGTAAATTATGTTGAGGGCATCTCTTAATATTGTCACGTCAATAAAACTTATTAAATTCCTATCTCATTATAAAATATTTTATATGAGAAGATTTGATTCAATGATCAGATGAAACAAAAAATTTATATTGTTATTATATCAAAATTTAATCAATAAATTATGTGTGTGGTTTTTTTGGATATTTAATTGACTAGAAATGTTATTCATACATCTATCTTTTCCTTTTTTGTATTTTCTTTTAAATTATTTCTAAAATTACATTAATTGCAATAAGATTTAAACTTAACATCTCATATATATTATATAAATTTCTAATCATTAAGTCAATTATAGTGACCTAAATAAAGGTGTGTTTGAACGAACTATAAAAATTAAGTAAAAATTTTCATAAATAAATTCATCATAATTTTATATATGAATCTTATTTAAAAAAATAAGTAACATAAAATAAGATGAAATTTTTCATATATAAAATTCACATATAATTTTATACATTATCAAAAAATTCTACCGTGCTTTTATTCTTACCAGCCTCATAGGCAAGAAATATGACTAATGAATGGATGAAAATTCTTTATCTCAAACAATATTCTGTTTTCTCTCTTAATTATTTATTAATACTTAAAAGATATATATATATATATATATATATATATATATATTATATTAATAATTTATAAATTTCTTTGAATTTCTGTATCCTTGTATCAATAAATAATTAGGGTTTGAGAAATAGAAGATTTCCGTCACACGGAACAGCAATAAAACTTGTAAGACACCAAAGTAAATAAGTAGTGCAATTAAATATTAGGAAAGTAAGAAACTATGAATTGGAGTAAAGTTGGTGCATTTAGATAACTAGATAAGGTTGTCGTTGATATCTTAGAACTTGTTCCACTGTCCATGCGCCAGTTGCTATCTCTCGAGAGGGCACGCTTTATGCTTCCTTCAGTAATGTCCTAAACACACGCACATACAATAAAAGCAATCTCTTACAAGAAGATAAAGAAAAAACAAAGTTGGAATTTCTTTTTGTGGGTTGTCACCACAGGAAGAAGATGATGATGATGATGATGGGTGTGGCTACTCTAACTTTAGGTTCATCCACTGCAATGGTGGTAGCTAAGAGCCAAGTTCAACGTGCCACCACTTTTTCCTCTACCAATGGCAAGGTGTTAGGGACCAGAAGGCAAAGCCTTTCTTCTTTGCCTATGATGGGTTTGATTCCTTCTTCCAATAGCCAAAATTGCAGCTTGTTCTTACCCTTCAAGGAATCAAGACCCGCTGCTAGACCCTTCACCACAGCTGTTGCATCTGTTGATTCTGACCAGCTCAGTTCTTCTAATCCTGCCAGCAAGGTCTTCTTCCTCTCTTCTACTGCAACCCCATTTTAGAATTTGTGTTCTATGTTAACTTTTTAAGCAATTTTGGTGCTCTTCTTAGTTGATTCTCAATTTAGTGAAGTTATTTATTAAGAATGATTAAGCTTTGCATTTACTTGTCTAAAAACAGCACAAGGTTTTGTTGTTGAGTGGTTTTCCACACATTTGAGGACGAGCATTGTGAATCAGTTAGGTTGTTGCCTTGTAATCTAGAGGTTGTGGTTCAAATTTTGGAATGAGTCTTTTCTTCTGTGGGGATAAGATTGTGCACATTGGAAGTCTTGTGCACTGAGTCACCTTTTAGTGAGTTTTTACACATTTTATCCCAAGAGTAACGACAAAGGGTGACTACAAATGTTTTCTTTATTATGAGTAATGACCATGCTATTTGAATAACCCTTGTCCCGATAGAAA
This sequence comes from Dalbergia cochinchinensis, assembly GCA_031216125.1. NCBI lineage: Eukaryota > Viridiplantae > Streptophyta > Magnoliopsida > Fabales > Fabaceae > Dalbergia > Dalbergia cochinchinensis. Next base: position 50,364,649 of record CM062371.1, on the reverse strand, counting down.
CGGCTTTAAGATTTATAAGCAATTTGTGAGTTGGGTTTTGATCGTAATTAGTTTGTTCTTTGGTTTTGGCTCATCTTTGCAGAATGAATCCAACAAGTATTATTTTGTTGTTGCCAATGCAAAATTTATGCTGGATGAGGAGGAGCATTTCAAAGAACAGTTATTCGAACGGCTTCGTCTCTATGGAGAGCGTAGCAAAGAACAGGATTTCTGGCTTGTCATTGAGCCTAAGTTCTTGGATAGATTCCCACAAATTACCAAGAGGTTGCGGAGGCCTGCTGTTGCTCTTGTGTCAACCAATGGTCCCTGGATCACGTAAGAACATCATTTTGTTCATTTTTCACTGATTGATTCTACAATTACTCTTAATAGTAGAATAGAATACATGAAATTGTAATGGTTCATTGATGCTTGGAGTGGCTGTCATAAATATTAAAGGAGGGGAATTCCTTCATGTGATCTGCCTTAGGGTCCATGACCAAATGTGTATGTATATTTGTTTCTGTACACTGGAAGACATTCTATGACTCGAACAACCTAGAACCTTTTCACAAATCTATAAGCATGTTTGGTAACCGATTAAATTTATGAAATAATATATCTTTTTTTTTTCTTTTTCCTTATAATTGGAAGCTGTTTTGAACCGTAAAAAGCTAATCCAAATACGTGCTAAGAGTAAATGTCTTTTTGCATGTTTGTATCACAAGGACTCTGATTGATTTGTCAAGCAAGAGTGAGTCATGTGCATCATTGTTCATTTTTACTTGGAATTGTCCATTGTTGAGCGTGGAAAATAGTTTATATACTTGTTCTTCTCTACTTTTAGTGTCATGGTCCAGTTGACAAGGAGCCCCACCGTTTCAAATTATACGAACATAGCAACAATGATGAAAGAAAGAAGAATGACATGCTAAACAAAATTGCTGCAATAAAAGTTGTCAGCGTAACATCAAAGCCTGCTTTTCATGTTTTAGATGACTTTTAACTCTGTCCCTATGCGTTTTGACAGATTCATGAAGTTAAGACTGGACCGAGTTTTAACAGAAAGTTTTGAAGCTGAGAGCCTAGAAGAAGCATTAGCCTCCAATCCTACCAATCTTGAGTTTGAGAAGCCTGAAAATTGGGTGGCACCTTATCCTAAATATGAATTTGGATGGTGGGAACCCTTCTTACCTCCTGGACAGAAGGAGGTGAAGTCTTAAGATATTTCTTTCACTCTGCTTCAACTTAGTATTCATATATCTTTTTTCTCCAAGGGAATTTGTTTATGTATAACTGTAAGGTAGTTGAAGACTTGAAGTTGGTTAAATTTGCATTCAGTTTTGTAATTTTTAGAAGGCGGTGTATTTATATCAATTTGAAGTGTTCTCCATAGGAGGAATTCTAGGATTTGCATTGATGTCTCTTAAATCAGTAAATTATATGTATTACTATGAAATCAGTGTTCTCTATTGTAAGAATTGCATGTGAAGGCCTGCAGCTTCATGGATTTTGTCTTGCAAATAAGTTGACTCCAGAGGTACTTAAGATTATATAAGGCTTTCAGGTGAGGGCTTGAAGAAAGCCAACTAAAGGGCATGATTATTGAATTTCATGGAAATGTGCAAAAAGGTGTTGATGTGATCCTGCACAGCTTCACAAGTAAATTTGCTAGTCTAGAAACCGGCACGGATTTTTGTCTGTTGTACATCTAGAACTACCCTTTCCCTAATGTAGATATCTTTCCATTACAGAAAGAAAATAATCAGAAATGTGCTCAGAATTTCATAATTATAACAAATGAAGTTATGCATCAAAGAAAGGGCCACTAATTTGTTGTCTAGTTCAGTGAAGTGGAACACTGGAGCATGTTTTCTGCATTTCTTGATGGTGTTGGTCTTTATCTTAATTCTGCCCTTCCATGTGTCTGTATCATACTTCAACTACAATCTGCATCAGTTATGGTCTACTAGCCATTGTTGGTCACATTTCCCAACCTTAGACCATATTCGGGTAATGGTCCTGCTGCTTTGTGCTATAGGCTTTGCAAGTTGTGACATGGCCACATCTAAACCCTGCACCCTGGATGACAGTCAATTTATCATTATCCTTCCTTCCAAAGAGTCTCTTGACTTGTATGCCAATCAAAATCTGAAAATCTTATCGAATGTGTATTTTCTCAAAGAAAAATGCTACACAGCCAGAAAATCCTTGTCAGAATTTTAACAATTCGTATATAAAAGATTAGCTCAAAATTACTTAACCTGACGGGTATATTGTACGAGTACTAGTACGAGTATCTAGTAAGACACAAGTATGATACGCGAATACAATATAAATCGAATTAAAAAATATAAAATATAATTAAGTATATCAAAAAATGTTGGTAAAGTATCTGATAGGATATGTATCTAATACTGGTACGTATTCTATTTTGAAACATCATGCATCGTATTATAATACTAGCCAGCTTGAACTATTTGCCAGCTTAAATACAATTATGAAGCAACAATCTTTTGTGCACATCTTTATTGCAATCCCAGTAGAAAAAACAAGTAGAAGCAAATCCACACGTGCAAAAGGAATTGCATTACCTCTATTCTGGACTTCAGTCATGTACGTGTTTGGAGTATCAAAAACTTTTTTATCAACTCTTTATATCTATTATTCAATTCAATCAATGCTTTATCAACAATGATGTCAACAATATCCTCATTCCTTTCATATACAGCTGGCACTATTAGCAGTATCACGGACGCTACACCAACAAAGCAAAAATAATCAGATTAGTATTGTTGTAACTTGCAATCAGCTATAGATCCCAGGGAGCTTGCACAAACAAAACTGATCCCTCAATATTCTCGCGTAAATAATCATGATTTGAATAAGATAATTTGATGAGTTGGTTAAGGTGGAAAATAAATTTGTCATCTAAATGAAATATTGTGATTCTAGAATTTAAATTCTCAACATTACATATATAAATGCCGCAAATATATATATATATATATATATATATTTCAATTGCTATAGAGATCATCAAAATAGGTATTGTATCTCCCCACAAAATTACCTTAACATTTTGATTTGAACATTTTAATCCTTAAAAGATTAAATATATATATTTTAGTCATCAAAAGATTTAACGGCAAAGATAATAGTTACTACAGCAAAAAAATCATCGATATTAATCCCCAAAGTATCAATGATTATCATATTAATCCCCGAAAAAAATTGGCTTTAAACATATTAATTTTTAGTCCTTGAAAAAATTGGCTGTTAATATATTAATCTTTTAGGGACTATTGTATATATAATTTTCTTGTTAAAGGATTAATAATTTTAACATGAAATCTTCTGAGGTCTAAATATTAAAACAAAAGATTTTCAGAAACTAAAATGTACATTTACTCTTTATTCACAGGATAAAAAATTGTTTGAAACTTCATTGATGCTTGGAGTGGCTGTCATAAATATTAAAGGAGGGGAATTCCTTCATGTGATCTGCCTTAGGGTCCATGACCAAATGTGTATTTATATTTGTTTCTATACACTGGAAGACATTCTATGACTCGAACAACCTAGAACCGTTTCACAAATCTAAAGGCATATTTGGTAACCGATTAAATTTATGAAATAATATATCTTCTTTTTTTATTTTTCCTTATAATTGGAAGCTGTTTTGAACCAAAAAAAGCTAATCCAAATACATGCTAAGAGTAAATGTCTTTTTGCATGTTTGTATCACAAGGACTCTGATTGATTTGTCAAGCAAGAGTGAGTCATGTGCATCATTGTTCATTTTTACTTGGAACTGTCCATTGTTGAGCCTGGAAAATAGTTTATATACTTGTTCTTCTCTACTTTTAGTGTCATGGTCCAGTTGACAAGGAGCCCCACCGTTTCAAATTGTACGAACATAGCAACAATGATGAAAGAAAGAAGAATGACATGTTAAACAAAATTGCTGCAATAAAAGTTGTCAGCGTAACATCAAAGCCTGCTTTTCATGTTTTAGACGACTTTTAACTCTGTCCCTATGCGTTTTGACAGATTCATGAAGTTAAGACTGGACCGAGTTTTAACAGAAAGTTTTGAAGCTGAGAGCCTAGAAGAAGCATTAGCCTCCAATCCTACCAATCTTGAGTTTGAGAAGCCTGAAAAATGGGTGGCACCTTATCCTAAATATGAATTTGGATGGTGGGAACCCTTCTTGCCTCCTGGACAGAAGGAGGTGAAGTCTTAAGATATTTCTTTCACTCTGCTTCAGCATTTAGTATTCATATATCTTTTTTCTCCAAGGGAATTTGTTCATGTATAACTGTAAGGTAGTTGAAGACTTGAAGTTGGTTAAATTTGCATTCAGTTTTGTAATTTTTAGAAGGCTTATTTATATCAATTTGAAGTGTTCTCCATGGGAGGGATTCTAGGATTTGCATTTATGTCTCTTAAATGAGTAAATTATATATATTACTATGAAATCAGTGTTCTCTATTGTAAGAATTGCATGTAAAGGCCTGCAGCTTCATGGATTTTGTCTTGCAAATAAGCTGACTCCAGAGGTACTTAAGACTATATAAGGCTTTCAGGTGAGGGCTTGAAGAAAGCCAACTAAAGGGCATGATTATTGAATTTCATGGAAATGTGCAAAAAGGTGTTGATGTGGTCCTGCACAGCTTCACAAGTAAATTTGCTAGTCTAGAAACCGGCATGGATTTTTGTCTGTTGTAATTCTAGAACTACCCTTTCCCTAATGTAGATATCTTTCCATTGCAGAAAGAAAATAATCAGAAATGTGCTCAGAATTTCAGAATTATGACAAATGAAGTTATGCATCAAACTACCCTTTCCCTATTCTGCATTTCTTGATGGTGTTGGCCTTTATCTTAATTCTGCCCTTCCATGTGTCTGTATCATACTTCAACTACAATCTGCATCAGTTATGGTCTACTAGCCATTGTTGGTCACATTTCCCGACCTTAGACCATATTCGGGTAATGGTCCTGCTGCTTTGTGCTATAGGCTTTGCAAGTTGTGACATGGCCACATCTAAACCCTGCACCCTGGATGACAGTCAATTTATCATTATCCTTCCTTCCAAAGAGTCTCTTGACTTGTTTGCCAATCAAAATCTGAAAATTTTATCGAATGTGTATTTTCTCAAAGAAAAATGGTACACAGCCAGAAAATCCTTGTCAGAATTTTAACAATTCGTATATACAAAGATTAGCTCAAAATTACTTAACCTGACGGGTATGTTATATGGGTACTAGTACGAGTATCTAGTAAGACACAAGTATGATATGTGGATATAATATAAATCGAATCAAAAAATATAAAATATAATTAAGTATATAAAAAAATATTGGTAAAGTATCCGATAAAATATGTATTTGATACTGGTACGTATTCTATTTTGAAATATCATGCATCATATTATAATACTAGCCAGCTTGAACTATTAGCCAGCTTAAATACAATTATGAAGCAACAATCTTTTGTGCACATCTTTATTGCAATATCAGTAGAAAAAACAAGTAGAAGCAAATCCACACATGCAAAAGGAATTGCATTACCTCTATTCTGGACTTCCGTCATGTACGTGTTTGGAGTATCAAAAACTTTTTTATCAACTCTGCATATCTATTATTCAATTCAATCAATGCTTTATCAACAATGAAGTCAACAATATCCTCATTCCTTTCATATACAGCTGGCACTAATAGCAGTATCAAGGACGCTACACCAACAAAGCAAAAATAATCAGATTAGTATTGTTGTAACTTGCATTTCAGAAGGAATAATTTTGTACATAAGTTTTCTACACAACGTTTTGATGCAAAGTTACTTTTACACGAGTGCTCAAGTTTCAAAATGGTAGTTGCAAAACTTTTGTAAAGAAAACAACACTTGCTTGGAATAAAACTATTACATACACGTGTATCCTTATATGTGTCTATTATAGTTCTATCTGAGATAGTTGTGTGAATTAGACTATTGTAAATTTATAGGTATTTGTAATTTGCCTGTAGGTGGCTAACCTATGTAGAAGACGGTTGGTGCTGTGAACAAAATATCAATAATGGAGATAGCTCCCAATGTCACTGTAACCTACATATTACTTCCTGGTCAGAGAAAACAAATTCAAATGACACTCTGACATAATTAGATTACTAAGCAAGCTTAAGAGGATGATGGAAGGCACCAAGAAAAATTTCTTCAAATCATGTCCAGAAGCAAGGACCCCAAATGTTATGAGTAGTTGGTTAAGTTGATATGTCATTGAAATAGAAGTGTTAACAAGCAACCCTTCAGGTAGGATGAGGTCTGATAATTTAGGTGGAGATCTGTATTAAAATGGAAATATCATCATCCTTTAGTGTAAAACAATGATCAAACGAAGTTTGCAGCCAGACAAAGTGAATAAATAAGACAATAGGTAGGCACCATAGAGTCAGGAAAATGCTTTTGTACATGAATAGTGAACACCAACTGAGACAAGGAGAGAATCAAAGGCCCCTTTGATATCTCAAAATATGGATTCAAATAATGGGACTATTATATTTTGCGGCTACATCAATGAAAGAGTGAATGAAACTCACACGTTGATGAAGGATGTTAAATGGGTCCAAAGGAACAATATTGCCAAGAGTAGTATAAGGGAGTCACAAGTGAAACTAAGCAGAGTGTAATCCAGCCTCATAATGAAAATCCATATTAAAGTTACACCAACCAGAACGCTTGCTGTGATCTTCTTGTCTCTCCAGAGTATAACGTCAGCAACTAAGCAAACAAAAACACTAGTTTATTTACCGTCAATTCTATCATAAGTTGAATAACATTTTCAGTTACATAATGTAAAATGTTACTATACTTTCTAACTCAAAAAGTTGAACATCCTTAATAGATTCTTATAAGAATTGAAATAATAATAGAGGCTAGTCAGGGAATAAGATTGAAAAGTTGTTACGTTTGTTCTTGACTTGGAGTGTGAGTTCTATTAGATTCAATGCAAAATGCAGGACAAATCAAACTTGCAAAACACATGTATACAAGAAATGAATGGAATGGAATAGAAAAGTACAAGAGAATACTTTTCCCGGAGCCTAGGACAACATGAAGAGGCCTTCTCCGGCCGAACAAGCGGTTCTTGGTTGCGGAGAGCACTAAGTATTTCTCAAAATCAGATTCGAATTCCGAGTCATTAATATAATAATCATCATGTTCTTTGTTACCGAGAAAATCAGAATCTGCAACATCCATGAATTCCGTTGTTTGAGGCATTATTTATCCTCCCTTTTTCTTCTATACACGTCAGATCTCTTCCCTGGTGTTATAAATATAGTTAAAAACTGTGAAGAATGAAAACAGAACATCACATTTTCAATGAAAACCAATGAATAACGTTAAAGCAAATAGTGACAACTGCCACAAACATGTATGCATGCATGAAGAAATTTTTGTTAGCATGAATGGAAGGCAGAGAATTTGTAGCTTCTTACTGTCTTGGATCATTCAGTGGGAGAGATCTCTAGTTTTTGCCTCTGCAATCAGCTATAGATCCCAGGGAAACAAAACTGATCCCTCAATATTCTCGCGTAAATAATCATGATTTGAATAAGATAATTTGACGAGTTGGTTAAGGTGGAAAATAAATTTGTCATCTAAATGAAATATTGTGATTCTAGAATTTAAATTCTCAACATCTCTATAGCAATTGAAATATATATATATTTCAATTGCTATAGAGATCATCAAAATAGGTATTGTATCTCCCCACAAAATTACCTTAACATTTTGATTTTAACATTTTAATCCTTAAAAGATTAAATATATATATTTTAGTCATCAAAAGATTTAACGGCAAAGATAATAGTTACTGCAGCAAAAAAATCATCGATATTAATCCCCAAAGTATCAATCATTATCATATTAATCCCCGAAAAAAATTGGCTTTAAACATATTAATTTTTAGTCCTTGAAAAAATTGGCTGTTAATATATTAATCTTTTAGGGACTATTGTATATATAATTTTCTTGTTAAAGGATTAATAATTTTAACATGAAATCTTCTGAGGTCTAAATATTAAAACAAAAGATTTTCAGAAACTAAAATGTACATTTACTCTTTATTCACAGGATAAAAAATTGTTTGAAACTTCATTTCATGTGTCATTCACCCCTAAAGTTTTTGAGAAAGTGCAATTTTTAAAACCACTTTTTATTTCTCATTTCGTGTCCACAACAACTACGTAATAAAATGAATACCAAAAACATTACTCCACTATCACAAGTGGAAAAAAAGTCCGAACACAATCACGAAACAATACATCAATGTAAGCTATAAGTTGCATATGGATGGGGGTGCTTATATTCAATTCACACACAACTTCCCACCACCTTGGCAAGTTTGGCTAGAGTGTGAGCCACTTTATTCCTACTTCGAGATAGACATGACTAGCAACCTAGTGCTGGAACTTATGTCCTATGCAAATACAATCATAAGCTAACAAATCAAAATATAGGTTTAACTCTTGGTTTGGTGTTGAAAAGCTTGAGTAAACTCTCTGTAGTTTGTCTCCATCTCTATCCAAATGCAACAAAAATCTAGCCAGCCAAAGGTCATTTCCCTCTTCAAGTTCTGTCTGTGCTCCCAAACTTTGTGTGTCCTTGATGTTCCCCCCTCGCTTCATATTCCTTCAGAATAGTTAAATCCGAAAACCATGGAATAAATTATTGAACAACAATTTTTGGTTATCAACTTAAATAGTTAATCAACATTTTTTATTGTGTTGTTTTGTATTAGGAAAAATAGGTGTGGTTATGTTACCTGAAGGTTTTTCAGTAATTGCAATGATGGCACATTTTTTGACTTTGTGGAAATCTTCTCCACCTCTCCTGATCCTCTCTGTAAATGTCGGTGGCATGCAAACAATTTGCAGTTCTTGGAGTGAATCTAAGAATTTTAGTCCTTCGGGAACACTCTTCATGTTGACGCAATGGTAGAGTTTCAGAAAGCTAAGACGAGGCAGGGCTTCTTCCTCAATCATCCACTCCTTGAGATGCTCTTCCTCACTAAGGACAAGAGATTGTAGGCATGGGAAACTATTCTTGGGGAGCATAATTGTATCTATGGCCAATGCTGAATACAAGTGCAAGACCCTTAAGCTGGGAAGCTTCCCTAGATGAGGCATGGGGTCTTCAACAAAATTTGAGTACTTCAAAGTTAATTTGCTCAGTTGGCGAAAAATTTGGGACCCTTCTGGTAAATCCAACACCAAGGGCCCTGAAAGTTTCAGTTTGTGAAGATGGGAACAAGATGCTGCTACTTTTGTTATCTCAATGGCCTCTGCCCTCCAAGACCCAAAGCTCACTGATAAAGACTGAAGCCTGTTGAACGTTGTATTGGGTGATGTATTCAACATCTCTACAAGACGCTTGAACTCATCTTTCCAAAATGACATTAACTTCAATTTCCTAAGACTGGGAAGCCCTACTAGGTCCTCTGTTTTGACATTAAGTAAAGGAAGGTTCACCAATGTTTGAAGGTTTCTAAGGTGTCTCAACTTTATATCCCCACGCATGAAATATGTTAGTGGAAGATATAAGTGACGTAATTGGTGCATGTTCTCAACAATATTTGATTCAAAGGCTCGCTTTCTCTTAAGCTCAACACGATCCAATTTCAACGTTAACAATTGAGTTAACTTGGCTAAAGATGATGGCAATTGGCTTGTCCATGTTGATCCCATATCCAATAGCCTTAGATGAACCAAGTCACCAATCTCTTTAGGGATATTAGGACGAACCTTAATTCTGTCAATATAAAGGAGTCTAAGGTATCTGAAATGCCTAATCATGGCAACAAGATGCAATTCATTTATGAAGACTTGGTTTGTATTAATGTCGAACACCAAAAGGCTTCGTACATGAACACATCTCTCGTAATTCAAACAGGGGTCTTCGCTTGAATTTTTCATATAGAGGGCAAGTCGACGAAATTTTCCGGTTGAGGTTGAATGGATTGATGCTTCATCATTTCTTTTTTCAAGATACTTAGCATGAAAGAAGTTCTCCTTCTTGGCCTCTTGGATGCATAAGTCCCTCATAAGGTCATGAAGGCAGCAACTTTTAATCCTTCCAGTTGAACTCCATTTCTCAACTTGAATCATGCACCTTGATACCAAATCCTCCAAGTATTTATATGCAATGTCTTCTACTTCAACCATCAGTTCTTCTTCCCCTATGCTTCCCTTCGGAATTAGACCTTCGGCCACCCAAATGTTGATGATAGTATCGGCTGGTATGATAAAATCCTCTGGGAATTGGCTAAAATGGAGGAAACATTGTTTCAATTGATACGACAAATCATGGTAACTCGAAGCCAACAAACTCATTATTCCAAGCTCTGTCATTCCGTTATCCTTGCCACCCAAGTGTGAAAGCATATTATTATATACCATAGTCCAGTCATGAATTGATGACTTGGTTCGCAGATTTCCTCCGAGAGTTTTGATGGCCAGTGGCAATCCACCACATCTGTTGACAATTCTTCTCCCCAGCTCTTTCATATTTTCATCAAATGAGAACCCTGCAATTTGGAATATATAAAATTAAAACCAGAACCTGAACCAAGCAGCTCAATTACATGTTAATTCAAGCAATGATGACCAGAATATATCTGATCGTTCTACAACAAAAATAAAGAATAGGACAGGTGTTATAGTCGTGAATAAATTTTTCAAATTTAAATGCTAGTTATTGCAAGGGCTGGAGAAAATGGATCATACCCATGTTTAGAGATGGTAGGATATAAAAAAAAAGCACAATATTGAGATTTAATTTGTATATGAGCGATGCATATGAAGTCAAATTTTTAAACAAACATCATTGTGTTGGCTGGATAAAATGTAGTAGTGTGAGCAAGTATAATCATAGTCGTAGGATTTTATAGAGTAAGTATTTATTTTAGTCTTACAGTCACAGAGATGAATAAAATCAGTTTCATCTTTTAATAATAAATATGTCAAAATAATTCCTCAATATCGATACTAATATCTAAGTAATGCTTCAGTGTCCAATTTTTGACATTGAAGAACTATTTAACATGCCTCGTAGTAGATCAAACCGATTACACTCTTTCAAATCGTTGTTCACCCACACTCTGGCTTACTTTCAAGACGAATCATAAATAGCCTCATTTGTCTAATTGGTTTACTTCATGAATGTTCAAATACCAGTTAAAATAGAAAAAAATGCCATTGGAAGCTGAAAAATGATACCTTCCTCCCTATCACGAATCGCAATACTGAGAAACAGCTCCCGGCTTTGGGGTTCATTCAAGCATCTTGGCGAGTGGATGAAACAATTTGGATCCACATGCAAAGCCACGTCCTTGTTCCTTGTTGTGAGCAAGATTTTGCTGTGTGTGTTAGACTCAGGAAACCCAGCACGCAAGCAATTCCAAGCATCCTTGGTCCAAATGTCATCAAGTACTACCAAACATTTTTCCTTCATCAGCAGTTCATAAAGCTCCTTTGCTATCTCATCATCTTTAAGTTCAGAAAACAACCTTCTCTTTTTCCAACTTGGAGATGTGAGATTGGTCAATATTCCTTCCCATGTACCTCTTATATCACAGTGCCGTGATATACTCCCCCAAGCGAAGCATCTAAAATGGCTCCTAACTCTTGTGTTACGATAAACCTTCTTGGCAAGAGTCGTCTTTCCTATCCCACCCATGCCGCATACAGAAACCACGCGGGATCGCGGCGCTCCTTCAATCAGTTGTGCGGCTATCTTCTCAGCATCCTCATCCAGCCCAATAACATCATGTTGCTCAGCTACATGAGAGTATGACCTTCTTCTCAGCAGCTGCAAGTTCTGCTGCTGGGTTCCTGTTCTGTCGCCGGCTTCTCTTATGATGCCATAGGTCTGGAGCCTCCTTCCAAGCTCATTGATCCTGTTTGTGAACTCATCAATCTCTGAAGCAACTTGATTGGATGAATTGAACATTGTCGTTAGGGTGGTTATGAAGCCTCCCTCCGATGCAGATTCAGCTGCAAGGGCATGAGACTCGATAACATCCTCAGCATCGTGAGCAAGGTCTCTAACCTCAGCAACCAGGTTCTGTATTGCTCTATCATCACGATGTGGCCGAGCATCGACCTCTTTCAAGAAGCCTTGCATCCACATCAGCTCCCTCTGAAGACGTTGAACGTTTCCGCTAACGCTTAGTAAGGAACTTGCTTTTTTCACTAACAGCTCCCCAAGCTGTTCAACGACAAAGGACACAGCAGCATCAGCCATTTGAGAAAGTCTCTCGCAGAGTAAAGAGCTGGAAGGGCAAAAGGTCTCTCTCTCTCTCTGTGATGTCTGTCGAATTTGTAAACTAAAAGGCTTTAAAGATGGGATGCTACTGAATGCGAAGTTACCCTAATATATGGCATTTTTCTAGTTGTATACTTTTACGCAGTGCTAAGAAAGCATTGGCTTTGCGTGAAACAACCATTGACTTAAGTGCAGACCAGGGAAGTTGTTGGAAAGTTTATGCCGATGGCATTGTTTAATCACTACAGGTTATAAATGTCCGCTTTTATTAGGGAGAGTATATAGCAGTCGAAATATGCTAGACAGCTCGTCCGGCTCTCTACCTAACTTGACACGAACCTATAAAATAATTACATTCACCTGCCTTTAATCATATAATAAATAATATATTTAAAAAAAGTTAATGGTTTTTAGATAAAGAGAAGAAAGTTGGAGTGAAATTTATCAAATTTTATAAGAGATAAATATAACTTGACTTAAATAGGTTTATAGGCTAAATAAGACGTTTTTTGACAACAAATATTAAACTTATTTAAATCAAGCTAGCTTAGCCTCTGACCCTACTTACTTACTGTACTAAACTTATATATATATATATATATATATATATATATATATATATAGGGCCTTTTGTAGATAGCATTTGGCATTGTGTGAAATGGCTGGCAGTTAGAGAAGTGCAGCTGTTGCGAAGTTTATACTGATGGCATATTCTAACTGCCACGGATTAAAAACCAAAGTATGTCTAGACTCTCCACTAATAAGCAAACGTTATTGAACACACGAGTCTATCTGATTAGGTAAAACATGCCAAAGAAACGACAATATATATATATATATATATATATATATATATATATATATAATTATCCAACTTTAAATGCTTCCTAAAATTAAAAAAATAATTAGTAAAAATATTGACATTAGTGAAAGTTAATAGTGATGTACTAAATTGTCTTTATTTCTTTTAATACTTCAATATTTTCTCTCCTCTTTTACTAATGAGTCAATAGTATTTAATAGGAGTATTATTAAAAAGAAAAAATTAATACTATTTTAATTTTTTTAAATAGATAATTATTTTTAGATAAATTAAATTTTTAAAATAAATAATATTTAAGGATAGAGGGAATATAAAATATTAAGAAAATAAAAAATTAATATTGATAATAGTGTAATATTGTGTTAATAGGCAAGATTATTCTTATTTTTGGTAAAAATATTAATATCTCCTTGAAAATAGCGTAAAATTGTAAATCATATTGAGGACATAATTGGTAAAAGATAATATCTCATTAATATGATAAATGGACAAATAAAGTGAAGATAAAAAATCAAAGGAAAAAAAGGTGGACAGTATGGATAAAATGGAGGGAATAATGAATATGCATTAATAAGTAAACAACTGTGTGCTTTGAATGTTGTCACTAGCCCTTCTTAATTAAGGGCCTTTTCCATTAGCGTCTCTTCAAGCCTTTCAATCACAAAGGGACAGCGGCCTCAGCCAACAGAAAAACTCTTTTGCAAAGAGTAATAATATAATCTGTGAACTAAAGGCTTCAAAGATGAGAGTTATTGCAAAATTACCCTGATGGGATTTTTCTAGTCGAATACTTTTACGCGATGATGAGAAACCATTGACTTTGTGTGAAATCATTGACTTCAGGCTGAAGAAGGAAGCTATCGGGAAGTTTACACTGATCTGATGTCATATTCTAACAACGGAGGATTAAAAATTAAATAGTAAATAATCATTTTGATCCTAACTTTTATAATTTGAAGTTAATTTAATTTTAATAAAATTTTTAATATCAATTTAATTATTTTATTAGATTTTTATTTAGATAAAATGATTAAATTGATATCGAAATAAAAAATATTATGATTAAATTAATGTTTAAAACTATAAATGTTAAAACTAAATTGGTATTGAAAATAAAAATGTTAGGATAAGATTTAAGACACAATTCTGTTGACCATTTTGCAAACAAAGGAGTGTTAGTGATATGTTTTGAAAAAAAAGTTGATTATAAAATTTAAATTTTATATTTAATTTAAAATATTAAAAATTTATTTTTTATAAGGTATTTTTTAGCTTATATAAAAAAGTTGAGAACTAATTTTTTTCCAGATTCTGGTTATTTTCTTAAAATTATTTAAATATATAAAAATAATTTTTTCAGTGAAAAAGTGGTTCTGAGCTGAAAAATGCTCAAACTAATGCATCATTAATTTAGAAAAAAACTTAGATCAAGTTTTAATTTTTTTTGTTGAGAATATATGTTTATTTCTAACAATTATCCTGATTTAAGATATTTTTCCGCCGAGTAGTATTCCTCATACTTTTACACAGCAATGACGTATGAGAAAACCCTGGCTTCGTGTGAAATCGTTTACTTCTGGGGTTGCTAGGGAAGTTGCTGCGAGGTTTACGCTGATGATATTAATGAAACAAATAAAGAAGGGACAGCTGATAGGATGTTAACCACCGAAATCAACTTGGATAATTTTTCAAGCTGCATGGATTTGTCATTGGATTGTCGGCATGCCGAATGGACATTGTAAGTTCGAGAGGATAAACCATTTTGCACGATATTAATTCTTTATTGATTTAGTTTATGCTGTTTTAAGCAGATTTTCGACTAATTCAACCACCTCCAAGAGCTGTTATGAAGAACATGAATTTGCCTGGAGTGATATAATTCTTGAAGGGGGAGCGTTTGGATTATAAGCAAAATCATATCTCTGAGGATGACTTGCAGCATAGTAATGTGGGTATATAACATGTTTATGTATTAATGTTATTAAGTAAAGATGAATATATAGTGGTGAAAATATATTATTAAATAAGATTTATTACTTTGTAAATTTATATATAATTTCACTCAATTATTGAATAGATTTCTATAATTTAAAAATTTATAACTAGAGTTCTTTACATTAAAACACCATGAGATAAACAGAATATTCTATTATTCTAGATGGCATAACATATGTACATATTTGATCATCTAGTATACATCAGTGTCATTAATTATGGTTCCTATTTGTATTTTTAGTGAAACCATATGCATCTGCATAGTAATTGACATTTAATTTCTAAACAAACACAATCACTTAAATTAGCAAGTCTATGTTATTAATTTGTTATACAATATTTTATAAATTTAATTTTAGGATTTACTTAGTATAAGAATATTATCTCAATTTTTTAAAATACTTTCATTTGTTGATAATTATATAAAATAAAACAGGCTGTGAACCCTCATTCAATTAAATGCGAGTTGATTGAAAGTATTGCATCGAAAAATATAAAAGCTTAATGCTAAAATGTAACTGCATAATTATACATAGATATGCTAGACTTTCACTTAAATATATCTGGCCTGTATTCTCAAAAAATAATTTGAATATGGGTCTATTGCTTTTCATTCCTATGATCTTAACATAACTCTTTCAAGAGTTTGACCTATAACCCGAATACTATTTAAAAGCTAACTTAATAGAAAAGATATGTACTCTTAATTTAAATAGACTAAAAAACTTCTAAATATGTCAATATATTTTTAAATTGGCCAAAATATTCCTTAAATTGGTCAAGAAGTCTATTTCCAAATAGATCAAAATATGGGTTGATCTGTAGATATATACCTGTAAGCAATGAATGGGGCCAAAGGCTTGAATTTTTCATAGAGAGGATAAGCGGCAAAATTTGACCTTTGAGATTGATTGAACCGATTCTTCCTCATTTCTATGTACTTAGCATGAAAAAAGTCTCCATCTTGACCTCTTTGATGCATGAATCTCTCATAAGGTCATGAAAGTAACAGTTTTAAATCCTTCTGGTTGAAATTTATTTCTCAACTTCAATCATGCATCTTGATACCAAATCCTCTAAGCATGCATATGCAATGTCTGATCGTTCTACCACAAAAGTGAAGATAAGGACAAGAGTTGCAAAGAGGCGTTTATTTTTTTATTTTAAGTGCTAATTACTAAATTGCAAGGGTTGAAAAACGGATTTCCATATCTTGACTTTAAACGCGTCCATGTTTTCCATATTGTAGGAGCTAGAAAACACAAAACGAGCATTCAGATTTAGTTTGTCTTAGAACCCGATCCAAATCAACATCATAAGTATTTCTCAAATTGATTCACTTCGCTATGCGTACATTCAAATACCACTAAAAATCAGAAAAAGCACTAATCAAGTTTGAACAATAATACCTGCCTCCCTGTAACGAATTGCAACTCGAAGGAAAGTACGCCACCACCGCAACAAATATGGCCCATGGCTATACTTTTTTTGTGGCCTATTACTAGGAAAAGCAAGATTTTTTGGGGTGGACTTTTAGGACTTTTGGGCCATGCATGCGTGGCAAAATTTCAAACGTGTGGCCTAATATTATCCAAGGACAGGGTTTTTGTAAGGAGGGCTTTAACAATTTCTTTTGGCCACATTTTTTACAAGGATGTACTTTGATAGTATTTTTTGGTCACGTTTTTAAGGGAACGTTTACAAAATATGCCCTAATATTAATAAAAGTCATGTTTTTCACAAAGGTGAGCTTTGATTGCACTTGTTACCACACTTTTATGGTAACATTTATAAAATGTGGCCTAATATTAATAAAGCCCGCTCTTGGGCTTCTACAGCACCTTTTAGCCACGCTTTCTATAAGGCTGGATGTTGAAAGTACTTTTTGACTGCACTTATATTCGAACGTTAAAAAAATGAAGCTGAAATACTAAAAGAGCATGTTTTTCGTAACGTGGCCTATGTTTAAAACAAATTGACTACACTTGCCCAATTGATAGGCCATCACACAAAAAAAACAACGACCGATATTTATCTTCATTTGGAATTCAATTTAAAAATGTGTTATATAGATTCTTCTTGCAAATTTGGCATTCCCACCAATTTTTTCGTAGAAAATTTTTTTGAAGGGAATAAATTGAAGTTAAAATAATCATTTCAAAATTTTAGAGGAAACCAATTAGAGATAAAATTAAAATTAAACAAATCATTTTGGCTTCTACTAGTGCCCCAAAAACAAAAGCAATTAATTTCCTCTTTTAATTTTAATTTCTGTGTAACAAACTAATCACTAGTTATCTCTCTATTCCAATTACCATAACTTCTCATCAGTAAATTTCAAAGTTAGAGTCAAAGGTATCAGCGGCGCTGTTATGGCTTCTTTGTTAGTTATCGCAACTGCCGACCTCCGCCAGCCTACCTCCGTGTCGCCAAACTCCGCCCAGCCAACCTCCGCGTCGCCGACCTCCACGCTGCCAACCTCCGCTCCAGCAATCTCTGTTCTGCGCGGCCTATGAGCGCACTCTACTAGGGCTCCTTCCTCTACGTCACCAAGCAGGTATGTCTCACTACTCGCCTCTCATATCTCATGTCTCCTTCCTCTTCGCCATCCAAGCTTCTGTCTTTGCAAGTAATAATCACAATCTTCGGTCCAAATTTCAATTTTCAGGTCCAAAATTCATATCGTAATATAGAGGAAATTTGTGTGTCACTGCGTCGTCTAACCTTCAGTCCCAGTGTTCAGCAATGTGAGCATCCATTCAGTTTCTTTTTCTGATTAATTTCGCTAGATTTTGTAACTGAATTTCACTGTAGTTGGTATTTGGTTTATGTTGTGTTTTTTTGTTTTCAGTTTATATGTTTTTATTGTCAACAGTGAAAATGATACATTGCTCTTACTACTTCCTTCATAGACCTTAGAAACACGAGACAAAATAAAAAGAATGTGATGTCTTTGTATTACTAATAAAAATAGTTTAACTTTTATACATTAGGTAGGTGGGTATGAAATAAGTGGGTTCGAAATACAAGTAACAGGGGGCTTTTGTGTTCGTTCTCTAATCTGTGGAACTTTTGCTTCGACCGCATTGCGAGATTTTTTTATCATAAATTATCGAAAAAAATTAATGCTAAATTATTATTCTCAAATTGTTGATGATTTGGAACATTTCCCTTATGCTGTGGCAGTTGTGCCACAAAACTCTACTCGGGGTTGAAGCTTCATTCTGTGAGCGTGCCTAGGCCTCTGTTGAGTTTACGGGAAAGTTCACAACAGTATTCACTACTGGTAATTTCTGAAATCCCCAACTCATCAATCGCAATTCTTTTTCTATTGAGTTATGGTAAAGTTTTGTATTTTTATTTTTATTTTTTAGCTTTTGGAGTGCGCATTATTCAGAATTGGCGCTATCTTCGGTGTGCTAAATTTTGCTCATAACATGAGATATTATTTGTTATAATTAGTTTTTTTTTATTATGAACATATATTGTGACAAGTAAGGAATCAATATGGTTTATGCCACTTGAGAATAAAGGTAACATGTCGGAATGCTTCATGGTGGTTAAATTTCAATATATTTCTTTTAATGTTATTAATAACTATTTTTGTTGGTGTTCTATTATTGTAGATACTAGAAGGAGAATAGTGGGGAGGTGAAACTAGATTTGTTATAGATGGTTTCCCAAGGATCCAACATGTCAGTTTCATGCCTCAAGTCATAACTTAATCAACCACTTATCAATTTTTTTTGTAGGCCATAAAGCCAATGAACACTATCGTATCTGGTTGTTTTGCACATTACTATTGCTATTTATATGTTCCACTTTTACTGATTAGACTTTCATCTATAAGATGTTCGGGATACCTCAATTTAAGTGAACTTTTAAGATTACTAATTTGAAATTTAATGAACTAGGAGAAACCATTTTGTTGTAACCCTGAATGTTATATTTTAAGGACATAAAGTATCAATAGTTAGACTCTTATTTTACCTTAATTTATTGTGCTTGAACACTTACTTTTACATAATTAAGTTTTCTTGAGATGTGTCCAAAGATTGGATGGATTTACTAGGGAATGGCAAAATATTGAGTTGTTCAAAGATTTTTGGACTTTGCTTTCTTAGTTGGAGACCCTCAACGAGAAGAAATTCATCAATATCCCTATGCAAAGTGTTGCAATATTCATTGGTATAAAAGAGAAGTAGTATGTGATCATCTAATAGCCGATGGATTTGTTGTAGGTTATACTAGGTGGATTAATCAAGGGAGTCAGTAATCCCAATGGATGTCGACAGGGACATAGATGACAAAGTTAACTATAATGATGACATTGATGGGTTGCTGCACAATACCCAGTGATGTGGCACAGGTTGAAGGAGAAAATGAAGGCCCAAATGAATATGTGAAAAAATTTAATAACTTGGTAGACGAGCCAAACCAAGAACTGTATTTGGGCTGTAAATAATTCTCAACATTGTCATTCTCATTATCTATCTTTATTTGTTGAAGTGTTTACATGCGTGGATGGAGCAATGTATCTTTCACTTCCCTTTTAGAGTTGTTAAAAGAAGCTACACCCGACTTAAGCATTCCTACTTCTTTTAATAAAACCACGACTATGGTGAAAGACTTGGGTCTTGACTATGAAAAGATTGATGCATGTCCCAATGACTACATGTTATATCAAGATGAGCATGTTAGTGACTTATCTTGCTATGAGCATGTTAATGACTTATCTTGCTATGTTTGTGGAACTTCTCGATATAACGAATATCCCATTGTGGATGTCAATCCTGAGCTATCCAAAAAGCCTCATAAGATTGCTGCTAAAACTCTAAGGTATTTACCTTTAATTCCTAGACTTAAAAGGCTTTTGTGTGCTCAAGGATAGCAGATACATTGAAGTGGCATGATGAGGAGTGTTCTAAACATGGGAAGTTAAGACATCCTACTGATGGCGAATCATGGAAAACCTTTGATAGCCTTTATCCGGACTTCACAAAAAGAAGCTCGTAATTTAAGACTTGGCTTGGTAAGTGATCATTTCAATCCATATTGAACCATGAGCATATCTCATAGCACATGGCCGGTTGTCTTGATGGTGTATAATTTTCCTCCTTGGATGAGCATGAAGCCAAAATATTGTATGCTTTCTTTACTCATACTTGGACTCCGATCACCTGGAAATAACATTGATGTTTATCTACAACTAATGATAGAAGAGCTAAAGGAGCTATGGGAGTTAGGGGTCGAAACATATGATTCTTCAAAAGATCAAACTTTTCAAATGAAAACAGCTTTTTTACTGACAATTAATGATTTTCCAGCATAAGCTATGTTGTCTAGTTGGAGTACAAAAGAAAAGTTGGCTTGCTCCTATTGTAATTATGAGACTTCTTCTCGGTATTTGAAGCATAGTCGCAAGATATGCTACATAGGTCATCAAATGTTTTTACCCATGGATCATCTATGGAGATCTAACACAAGATCTTTCAATAGTAAAACCAATGAAGAGAAAAACGGACCGGATTGGCCGATTTGAACGGGTTAATCGGGAATCGGTCCGGTGACCGGTCCGGTTAGCATAAAAAAATCAGAGGAAGTCAAAACCGGTCAAAACTGGGAAAAATCGGACCGGTCTGACCATTTTTTTTTTAATTTTTTTTATTCTAAAACTTAAATATTGATATCTTATGGTAATCATAGAGCAAAAACAAAAAAAAATGGAACCAAAGAAGGACATTAATAAAAATTATTGAGTTCTTATTCTCCTCTCTCCATTATTTGTAAACTGCTCACCATAAATCTCACTGGTTACTAACAAATATTGTTTTCAAATGCTTTGTGATCGTATTGTGAGGTTGAGACTAGAGAAATTTTATATGGATTATATTTATTTTTATAGACCTATGAATATTTTTTTGTTGATTATGTTAATATTAATGATTTAATATATTTATTTATATTCTAATTAATCATATGTATATATTTATATATATTTTTACTACATTTCGGTTGAACCCCGGTTGGACCTCTAAACCTTTGAATCAGTATGCCCAGTCCGATTTTCTCTTCCTTGAGTAAAACAGAACTTAAGCATTCAACATGCTTGTTAAAGGGAACAAATGTATTTGAGATGCTGCAAAATATTAACAATGCTTTTGTGAAGAAGAAAAAAAAAATCAGATTATGGCCCATGGAAAAAAAAATCAATATTTTTCAAACTACTTTATTGGCAGCACACCATGTTTAAGCACAACCTTGACGTCATACACATAGCAAAGAACATAGTTGATAACATAATGGGAACTTTTTTGGATATTCCTAGAAAGATAAAGGATCTGCAATTTGACCTAAAAGGTATAGATAGATATTAGAAAGAACCTTTATCCAAAAGATACAAAGGATCGGAAAAGATCGAAGCTAGTAAAAGCATGCTCTCAATGATTGTTGGGGAGAAATCAATTTTTCAATTTGTAGTGTGTTGAAGACAGCAAAACTGCCTGATGGTAATGCTTCCAACATTTCTCATTGTGTGCAACTAGTTGAAAGGAAAATATTTGTTTATATGACCCATGATACTCATTTCATGTTGCATTACTTACTGTCAATATCGATTATAAGTATGTTTCCTAATCATGTTGCTATCCCTTAGTTCATCTAAGTTCTTTCTTTCATCATTTATGTCAAAAAATTATTACTTTTGAAGGGATAGATTGTTTAAAAGTAGAGATTATTGAGACACTATACCAACTAGATAGAATTTTCCCACCTAGCTTTTTTTATGTAATGGTTCACTTGCCTATTCATTTAGCAAATAAGGTGAGGTTAGGTGGTCTAGTTCAATTTCGATGGACATATCTTATTGAAAAATATGTGTACATTGAAGTCATATGTTCGCAATAAAAGTTATCCAGAAGGATTTATTATTGAGGCATGTTTGGCTAAAGAGTGTTTAACCTTTTGCTCAAGATATTTGCATGAAAGTGTGCAAACAAGATTAAATAGAAGACCTTGAAACAATGATGAATATTTTAGAAATGAAGTGCAAAGTTCTAATTTGTTCTCAAGTAAAGGATGTCCGTTAGGTGGGAAATGAAGGATTTATTTATTTTGGATGAAATATCACGAAGCCAGGTCCATGCATACATATTGAACAATTGAGATGAGATCCAAGAATATATAAGGTAATTTGACTTGTAACTCAGTTTTTGATTTGCATAATTCTTAGACTAATTAATTAATTTTTCTTTTACTAACAAATCAAAATTGTCTCCCCTTTAGAGAGCATAAACATGAAGTTGCTAACCAGAAATGAGGATTGAAGTGGAGCAAAGCCAAAATATTCGGCGCAAGCTTATAACCGATCAAGAAGACCTAGGAGTCGTACAAATTTGACTACAAGCCAACAACTTGTCCCAGTCAGTACAAGCTCAGACTTAACTTAGATCGCCCTCAAGCGACTGCAAGACCACTCGAAATGGACCAAGAAGTCACTTATAGCAAAGATAGCAACACAGGTGCTATTATTAAGGATTGGGGGCTTACCGCTCTAATCTAATGGCTCACAGCAGCCAAGAAGAAACACCACAACCATATTTGCATAATCAGGAAATCTAAGCTTGCTTAAAGTCCTCGACCCACATGACCACCATGCAACTTGACTTACATGCTCGACCAACAACTCGGCATAAAGACCTCGACCCTAGAGGCATATCCCACGTAATCATATGCTCGACTAACAGCTCGTCCAAGAAGCACCAAGCGGCATTCAGTGAGTCCGCTCATTTGAGCTCGGCACGTAGTCCTCAGCAAACTACCTCAGTTATGGCACCTCGGCACCAGCTACTCGGCCAATGACCAAGCTCAATGGCTATGTACTAGACTAGAAATATGGGCCAGAAGACCTTGGTCCCAACCACTAAAGCTCGGCCACAGGTCCTAGAGCTCGGCCACAGGTGCTAGAGCTAGGCCAGAGGTCCCAAAGCTCGACCACACGGTGCCCAGTCTCCTACGGATTTATCCTAGATTTAGTCGAGGATACCTTCCAAATCCTGTATAGGATCTCCCTATTTCTCATTATATCTTGTCATTATTACATTATATCTCATATATTGTATCATATCTCCTGCGCATACAAAATATATCTGATATCTGCCAAATCCTAGGAATATCTCCCTTATACAAGGAAGATATTCTCCTGACTTATCACGGGGTCACCTCACACTATATAAGGGGCTCAATGCCCCTAGGTATCACAAGCTAATTACATGCTATTCTTCACCACTCTACACCTCTTTCATTTACTGACTTGAGCGTCGGAGTGTCTTCACAGGTACCCCACCCCCCGCTTGCACGGACGTTGGAGCTACCTGTACCCTCACCGCTATTTCCAGATAAGAACAATAACCAAACATCATCTCAATAATTTATTGCAGTGTTCCCAAATTTAACTATTCTGTGGAGATCATAATAGATGGGGACGGAAATATCGTGGTAGATATAGCTGCAGCTTACTTGACAATGAAGCATGATTCGCAGAGGTTAGAATAGCAAAAGCTGTGAGCTTGAAGATGGGAATGAACTTTCCTCTGGACTTTTGGATAGAGGTGGAGACATACTGCATAGAGGTTACTTGAGCATTTCAACATATTTTGATTTGCTTGTTTAGTGTATGGATTTATCATTAGGGCACTAGTCAAAAAGTAAAATTTAAAAGGAAAATTTTATCCTAAGAATATGAGTTTTGGTGATTTAATGCATGGGACCATTACAAAATTTAATAACTTGTCCTTTTTGGTTTTCTTAGCTAGGGTACTAGTTAGAAAAACTCTTATTATATAGAAAATCATTCTTTAATTGACACAAATCTAACATGTCAAATATAAGTTGTTACATTTGTGTCGATGCAAGAATGCCTTTTTGTAGAGTAAAATTATATTACAAATCTTTCCTTCTCATCCCATCCCCTCTAAAATCCCAACTCATAAACAAACCATAAACAATCTTGCTTCAGAGGTGCCATCCATTTGTAACTTAGCTTACAGGGTAAATTACATCTATCTTCCCTAAGTTCTTTTAATATTATGCTTACATCCTTCTAGTTTTTAATATCACACTTGCTTCCTTGATTCCCAGCAGATACTAACTCAGTTTACATCTCGTAAAATATTGAAGCATTTTTTTAATTTATCTTTTTTGGTGCAATAGAAAAATGAATTCTTTTTTAAGTTTATTTTGTTGTTTATGAAGTTATTTTTTCTTTTTTTTTAATTGATTGGTTTAGCTTATTGTTGGTGTTTGATGGACAAGTATTGATTTTAATGCAATTTTTTGATGGGCAAGTTTTTTTTTTTTAATGATGCTATAGATTGTTTAATTTTTATTTCATGTGATTTATTATTGATATCTATATCTAAGGCTTCTATTTCATGAGATTGATTATATGCATGAAATGGTAATTTTTTTATGCAATAATAATATTTGATATAGGATTGCAAAAAATTCAATTGGATATTTTTATTTCGATTATTTATACAAAGAATGTATCAATTATAATACTTGTAATAAATATAGCTAATATTTGATTTTTTATAAAGGAGAGTTTTCATAAATCATTTTCAAGTGAATTCATTTTTTGCCTAAAAAATTCATACATATTTTATTTCGAATCTTAATAATAATAATTTTTAATAAATGTATTAATTAATTATTATACATATATAAAATATTAAATGCTTTTATATCATAAATATTAAATGAGTTACATAATAAACTCATGTCTATATCTAATATTAATATTAATATTACATTATATATATAATTTTTTAAAATCATTTATTTTTATGTTATATGTGTGTGTGTGTATATATATATATATAACTCTAAATAATATATATTTTCTTAATATTTAATAACTTTTTTAACTGATTTTTAAAGATTACATTATTGCAAAATTAATATTATTTAAAAATATATCATATGTCAATTTGTAAATTATTCTTGAATAGCATATCCATTTTATATATAGGATTAATAATTATTTTAAATGATCCTTAATATTTAATACTACATCAATTTTTCAGAACATTGGAATATCGTACATCCATTTTAAATTAAAAACAAAAACATATTTTTTTAAATCTTTTATACTATATTGATTTTAATTGATTGATGATTGATCAGAAATTTCGTTATCAGTATTATTATTTGATTTCAATTTCTTAATATTATTATTATGAATTAATATTATTTAAAATTAAATCAGATGTCCATTTTTGGATGATTCTTTAATATTATATATATCTATTTCTTCACATTACATTACTAATTATTTTACACGATTCTTAATCTTTAATATCATATACGTTTCAAAATAAAAAAAATATTATATCCATTTTTTACAACATCAGAATGTCATATCTCTGTTTGAAATTAAAAATTGAAAACTAATTTCTTTATAACATTTTACGCTATGTTGATTTTAAAATGAAATTAGCCATTAATATTATTTTGATTCTAGACATTTTTTAATTTGACTTGACTAAAATAGTATCAAATAAGGAAACTGATTGAAAAGTTTTAATTGATTAAAAATATTTATTTATTGAAATTTATCAAATATTGATCCTTAACTAACTAAAGAACTAACGAATTGATTGATTGTATATTAAAACAAAGTCAATTTTAATAGTATAAAAATTTATTCAATGAAATAAGTTTAATTTAAAATCGATTTAAACATAATTAACTTATTAATTTTGACAAAAAATATTGAAATGATTATATGCCAGGTTGATTTTTTTTTTTAATGTGACATTCTTTTAGTAATGATATCATATATACTAATTTTGTTTTAACTTAGATATTTATTTTAGAGAATAATATTTCATGTAGGACATGGAAAATAATAGTAGATTTTTTTAGTCATTTTTTTTCAAAGAATGTATCATTTATAGTGATTGTAATAAATTAAGTATTTTATATAACCAATCATTATTCATAAATTTTTATTAAATCCATTTTTAGAGAATATAACATGTTATTTTTTTAATCAACTATATTTACTTGTATTAATATGTGAATTTTTCACTGCACCAAAAGATAATATGTTATTTTTAATCAACTATATTTGTACGTAATGTCAATTGTAATAATTATGACAATAAATATAATTAATTAAAATTGACTTCAATATTTCACTTCAATTTGATTAGTAATTATTGCTTAACTTATTTATGTATGGAATATACTAATTACAATAATAAATATAAATGATTATAGTTGTTTCTAGTTTGATTATCAATCATGATTATTGTTTTTGGGTTAAATCAGGTATACTAATTTTTTTAGAATAGTTATTTATTTTAATGAATAGTCTTTAATAAAATAGGATTTGGAAAAAAATAAATTAGATTTTTTTAAAAAATAGTAATCTCTATATATTCATTGTTGAAAATTATATTATGATTTAAAATAAATTATTTCAATCAAGTTGAGCCTATAAATTACAATTTATCCAAATTATATATATATACACTGAGTTTTAGAGAAACGAGAATAGTTGATACGCCATCCAACCAAAGCATCTATTTTTTTGTCTATAAAATGATAATGAATAAAATAATTTTACTAAAGCATAATTATTTTATATAATTTGTGAGCCTCCTGAGATCTGTGGCTGATTGCAGAGGCTGAAAGCAAAGATCTCTCCCACTGAATGATCCAAAACAGTTAAGAAGCCACAAATTCTCTACTCTCCATTCATGCTAACAAATTTTTTTTTTCATGTATGCATGCATGTTTGTGGCATTTATCACTATTAGCTTTCACGTTATTCATTGGTTTTCATTGAAAATGTTAATAGTGAAAGGTTGGCATTTTTTATAGATGATTTTCTTATTGAAGGATTAATATTTTGAATATAAAATCTTTTGAGGACTAAATATTAAAATGAAAATTTTTCAAAGAACTAAAATGTAGGTTTACTATTTATTTTGTGGGTGGAATATAGTTTACCCTCTTAAACTTCGTTTCATGTGTGACTCAACCCTTAAGTATGAGAAGGTGCAATTTTTAAAACCTCTTTAGGATAAACACTAATAACATGAGTTCAATTTTAATGCAAGAGCAAATATAATTTTTTTTAACACCATCATTTAATTACATATTTTGCTCAGAGTTTAACCAATGAAAAAAATGTGACTCAGAAATGGATCAATAGAGGTACCATCGCGAACTGTCGATGGTTACCAGGTGAAGAAGCTTCCTTTAGCCAAGGAACTGGAATTCACTAGCAAACCTCAAAAACTCAGTGACACACAAGAAATAGATTCAACTATAAATTGAAGGCCACTAAGAGTTTTATAGTAGAGTGGTTGAAACCTTGTCGAAGGGGTTAGTGAATAGTGACAATTTATTTATGTTTCTGATACGTGTGTATATTTTGCTTCGCTACTATAATTACAAGAAAATGCTGTGTCCATATGGTTTCAGGCTACATTGGTTGAAATTCTGGAGCATTTCAACGGATCCACTGAATATTTTGTAGTTGATCTGTTGGATTGGTTTTAGTGTGACTTTTTTTTTCCCAATATTTATGAGAAAGGTGGCATATATAGGGTCATGTAATAAAGTTGATGCATTACATTATGTTTGAGGATTAATAGAAGTAGTTTGTAATTGGCTTTAGAATTTCAGTGGCTAATTGCACCATTCAAATGGAACATTGTTTTCCCACATCATCCTCTTCACACCATTTCCACATCGGTTAATTAGGTATAAGTTTGTGGTCAATTACGAAGAAGGTGTGATTAATTCTCATTTTTGTCATAGAAGAATGTTTTTTTCTTTGTACTCATTTTGCATAATAGCGATAAGGTAGAAGGTGTTGAAAAGAAAATTTGATAGACTCATCATGTATATTTATTTGTCCTTTCGTGTCCACAACTGTATAATGAAATGAATACAAATAACATTACTCAACTATCACATATAGAAGAAATAGAACTCAGAAGATAACACATCAATATAAGCCATAAGTAGTAGATGGACGGTGGACCTTAGCAAGTTTAGCCAGAGGGTGAGCCACTTTATTCCTACTGAGATAGACATGACTAGCAATCCAGCACTGAATGTGAAACTTATGTCCTTTGCAAATACAATTATAAACTAGCAAATCAAAATAGGTTGAACTCTTGGTTTGGTGTTGAAAAGCTCGAGTAAACTCTTTGACTATGCAGTCTGTCTCCACGTCTGTCCAAAAGAAACAAAAAGTCTAGGCAAAGGTGGTTCATTTCCATATTCAATTAAGTTCTGCGCTTCTAATTAAACTCTGCGTCCTGCTTCATTGTCTCAAGTAAGCTGGAGCTATGTAAGCTCTTGATGTTTTCCCCTCATCTCGTATTCCTAAACAATAGTTAAATCCGAAAACAATGCAAAAAATTACCAAACAGTGATATTTGGTTATAAATTTAGTTGATTAAAATTTTTTGTTGTTATTTTGTATTAGAAAAAAATTGTGTGGTTGTTACCGGAAGGTTTATCTCTAATAGTAGTATTGCTACATTTTCGACTGTGTGGAAATCTTCTCCATCTCTCTTGATCCTTTCCGTAAATGCTGGTGGCATATAAACAATTTACAGTTCTTGAGATGAATCTAAGAATTTTAGCCCTTCAGGAACATTCTTCAAAACTACTTTGTCCTATAATTTAATTTTACAGGATCAATTGAGAGTTTTTTTTTATAAGGATTAATTTATCTAACTTAAAATTTTAGAAGAACTAAAATGAGTATTTTGTCTATTTAGTTTGAGAATTATCGAGACATTTTTTTTTTTGGCCTCTTAAATGAATTTCCTAATATCAGGATCTGCATGGGAGTATGAACTATCTAGTAGATCAATTGTAGCATTATCTGTTGATACTTTCCCAAGAGAACTTGAATTATAGGCTGATATCACTTGTTGGAACAAATTTTTAACAAAATGAAAGGGAGGTAAATGTTGATTTAAAAAAATCGAAAGTCACTTATGAACATGGCAACACAACAAAAATAGATGAAGTTTTCAATTCATTTGATGCATCAAAGCATACTACACGATGTTGCCTTTTATAGGCAAATACATGGATTAAAATAACTATGCCTACAAGTTGAAAGGACGTCCTTGGAGCATTTTAGATGCTTGCTAGCTTGTGCAAACTGTATTACAACAGTAAATATAAAGGCTTTATACTCGAGGCACAGGTATTTGGCGATGCTGTAATTGATCATGTTGAACATCCATACAACAATTCAATGTCGCAATCTTTGACTATTTGATAAAAAACACGATAGTAGTTGTATTGACTTGAAGACCTTCTATGTACTTCTCATGCAAAGACATTTGCCATACTCGACATCTCCTCCATTTGAAAAGGTGTAGCACCGGTATAAATTGTCATTTTAACATTCAATTGAAGTTGTGCTGCAAATCCTTAAGTTGCAAAGAGTGCCCTTCGGCTTGAGTATGATGCATGTTCATGATTTCCAAATGGGAGGCTTTCTGAAGATCGATGCAAACCAAATTGAGAAAGCAGAAGCATAGACGAGGTTGTAGTTGAAATATGAGAATTATCAGTTGCCTTTTTTACCTCTCGAATTGATTTACCATGACAATCATCCACTTTGAGAGTTTGAGCTACCTTGTGGCATCATCTTTCGATGCTTTCCCAAGAAAACTCAATTTTGTTCCTTCTGTCATAGATTGATTTACGCTTTGGTTTGTTCCATCAATTGCTATGCTGCAATCATCCGTTTTTAAGGATAAAGCTCCAATATTTGGCAACCCGAAATTGACAAACTGAGGCATCTTGATACCATTTTCCTCAACTAAAAGGGAGCTAATACAACTTCCAAATTTGCAAACAGAAACTTTGCCAAAGCAAAGGAAGTTAACTCCGTTTGGTGCCGCACATGGCAATTTCTTAGGAATTTCCTCCAAGGTTTGATTAGTGCCAGATTCATTTTCCTCAGCATAGGTCCCAATTTGGACAAGACTTTCCTCATTTGCAATAATCTTGCCTTGATACGATGCAGTAGAACTCGGCAATGATGACTTCGCAAAATTGATGAAGCTAATGCCCTTGGGTGGTGGTGTCACTTGGTTATATGCAGTATCTGTCACCTTATCTTCCAAATCAATGTGAGCACAAATTCCCCTGGAATTAATGGAGTGGTTTCCTTGCATAGAGCTGCCAAGAGGTGGTGCATTGAAACTTGTGTTTCCTAACAGGAGTGGAGACTTCAACTCTGGTCTGGAAACTTTTGAAGGTGTAGCACTATCTTCATTGGTCAGTATCTGAATAAAAAAAAGCTTATGTTTAGCGATAGAGATACATGCACATAAAAATAGCTGACATCGTTTTTTGCATTAAGTTCATCAGCAGAAGGTCATTGACAAGAAGTGAAGTCTTATAAAGTGTATATGCTACCTGATGAGAAAACAAGCAAGCATCACCTCTGTTACAAAAACCCCGGGCCATAAAATTGTTACATGGATACTTTGAAAGCTCATGATCAAATGGGCAGTCATCCCCTTTCATGCAAGAGTGACGAGCAAAATGACGACATGGCTGCAATTTAAAAATCAACATTTTTAAGTAAATTTAGTTGGCAAGATAATTCCTGGTTCTTGGGACAACTTGATTAAAAAATAGATAGGGTGTAAATTCTGAAAAAAGAAAATACCTTTGATTTAGTCAAAGGCACCGTATCATGTGAAAACTTGCACTTGTCACCCTGCCAATTTTGGTTTAGATGAGGCAAGAGCAAAGGCGGTTAGAATAATAAGATAATTGTCAATGTACTGATATAATATGTATGCACTAACTGCAAAAGTACACTACTCATACAGCAATGACCTGGTTAGGCTACTACACAAAAAATTTGAACACTTTTAAGTCAACTCAAATGTCACATAAATAAGCTTCATTCAGGTCAAGTTATAAAAAATGAGCACGTCAATTACTTCCTAGAATCGCAAGCTAAATAACAAATTGTTTCATGCAGAGTGTAAAGATCTAGAGTAAAATAATGACAAAAGAAAAATAGAAAAAGCATAATTACTCCATACATATATATCATACAAGGAGAAAAATATTTAACAATACACCACAATTGAGTTATGTGACAACCTCATGGCACCTTCCAACGAGATAGTGGCGACAATATGCAATAGTTTTCGATTTTTGCACTGGCGGCAACTTCAACCTTTTAACACCAAGTTCTCTATCCTTTTCTACTTGACTCTTTCGCTTTTTTAGCTGCACAACGAAGTTTAACAACTAAAGAAATTAGTCACCAAATTTATGGATTATTATGTAGGCACCATAAAATTAATTGATTTTAGAGGTGACTTAAAGAGGAGGTTAAATTAAGTAGCTTCAAAATGTTTATAACACCAAGCATCAAAAGAATCCCTTTGTTTTAGCTTTCCATTCCTCAGAACCAGGACTACGCCTTTTCTTACCATGGACATCAATCTGTTCCTGTAGATGGTCAATAATTAACTGGAGAAAAATAAATCTCTTTATTCTCAGAAATGGTTGGTTCACAATATGGAACCCCACATTGGATGCCCATACCAATGGTTGATAATAAAGTAATTCTTAACCATAATTTCAGTTTTTAATTCATTTTCTGTAAAATCTCGAATGGTGCAAACAATTCAGCCAAATTCATGATAATCGAAAACCACATACACAGACATTAGGATTTAGGACGTAGAAATTCAATAAATGAGACTATACTTTTTGAGGTCTAGCGGAAATGAAGGGATACAGTAAAACATTGTTGCCTAGGCACAAAATAATAAAAAGATATTCTTAGGTACACTGAGAGTAAGGCAAAATATTTGTTCTGCTTCATTTATTGATTGACAAATTAGCTATTGCATAAAGGATGTAGGGGAAGTAAGAGACAACAAAAATCCACAAAACTAATGTGTCAATTAATAAATAGATCAGAACAAATGTTTTTTCTTGCTCTCGACGCAATGTTTTTTCTTGCTCTCGACGCACCTAAGTATTTCTCCAAAATAAATTGATATGCTTTTCTTTGAACTTACAAAAGGAAGGATAATCACGTAATCAAATCTCATATTCACCATTGGAAATGCAAACTAAGAAAACAATTTGAAATCTATTAAATAATATGAGAGCTTATCATTTAATATCATACAAGTGAGTTTAAGTGTAATGTGTAACCATGTGAAAACCATACCTTTGATGCAAATGAATTTCCCTCAACTTTACTGTTGCCATCCTGTTTCTCACCTAGTCCTGATTTGAAGGAGATTAAAGCACCATCACGAAGAAGATCTTTGGTTCCTTTGACATCATGCTCCAAGTCATCCACTATCCATTGCTGCCCATTAAAATCATTCTCTTGCTTAGACTTATTTTCCATTTGTCTTGTCAAATGATCCTCAACTACCTCCATTCTCAACATATGCTCTATATCATGCAAAACCACATCATTAGTACCAGACTCCCTGCCTTTGTCTCCAACCCCTTCAGTGATATCATGGACCTCCTGTGTTATTTTCTCGGGTACAGGATCCTTGGGATCCACAGAAGCAGAAGCAGCAAATTCAGAGAACTTAGGCCCATTTTCCGGTTTCTCTTGCTCCATTCTACCACCGCCATTATCTTGAAACACAAATAAATCCAGTTAAAAATAAATAAAATATAGGCAAATAGATATGAGGAGCGTGCAATTATATTGAAACCAATAACCATTGGTCCATAACCACAACTGAACCTCAGACTTCAATTTCTAAAGCAACGATAAACTTTAAAAACATGAAAAACAAAAAAAAATAAAAAATCCATTTTTGAATTTCAATGCAAAGTAGTACAATGATAATGAAATTTTCAAACAATAACAACGAAAAATAAACAACAAGAAGCTTCCATCAATTAGATTAGAAACAACGTACCAGGTGTAGCAGGAAAATGAGAGAAGAGGCGAACGAGGGCGAGGTATGTCTGGCTGCGAAAGTGTGATCGACGGTAAGCAGGGAAACTCAATGGTTTTGACACAGGTTGCACCATTGGAACAAAAAATAAAAAAAGGCTTTCAAATTTGTGAAGTTGCTGTGTAGATTTTCGCAGGAAAAAAAAAAGCACAACAACACCTTTTACGCGACAAACAAGTTCTGATTTTATGTTGTGGCGGTTGCCGTCTATTGAACTCTGTTACTGTGCCAAACTCAGTCAGTGATGAACTTTTTTTTCGAAAAAGATAATAAAATAAATTATTATTTTAATTTTGGGACAAAGTAAACTTAATTATATAGAAGAATACAATGAAGAAAATAGAGATGCAGGGATGAGAACTCAGAAGTTATGGAATTTCAAAGTGAGGAGGGGAGATGGAGACGCTGGAGAGCTTTATAATACGCTGGTTATGCTTTTTTGGGTAAACCAATAAAAGTGCAATTTGCGAGATTTATTACTTTAATTGCATTGGTAGCTGTGCACATTTTTTTAATATATTTTATTTGGTCAATTTTGTTTATGGAAATATTTTAATTGAGTGATTGGTTTTTTTTTTAGTGAAATTTAATACTTAATTGCTTCACCAAAATACAAAATATGTATCCTTAATTATAATATAGTAAGATGAACATGATAACCAGAAGATTTTTTACTAAAAATTATTTCTCTGAAATGATAGACGCGTCTCCTTAAAAGTATCAATACTTAATTTATTTACCCAAAAAACAAAATATATATCCTTAATTATAATCAAGTCAAATAGACAAGATAAAAAAATGTTTTTTACTAAAAACTATTTTTCTAAAATGATCAGAGCAACCTCATAAATCATTAATACTTAATTGTTTTGCAAAAAAGCAAAATGTATATACTTAATTATAATGGGGTTAAATGGACATGATAAACAAAATATTTTTTTTTACTGAAAACTATTTCTCTGAAATGACAAAAGTGCCACTACAAATCAAAATCATTTTATCAAATGAATAAACTATAGTACTTTTTCCTAGCCATTTATTTTCAACTACTTTCATTAATTCCATTTCTCTCGTATTTGTTCATTAACTTCTTTCTAATTATATATATATATTGGAACAATTCAAGTGAAAATGGTGATTTATTATGAAAGTGAGAGTAAAAAATCTAGATCATTATATTTTATATGAATAGTCAATATCAAAATATAAAATTATGTGATGATTTCTCATGTAATTATTAATTATCATTAATAATTTTTAACTTTGATAATTCATATATGATCCATATTTGTTCATCTCACTCTTATAATAAACTACGTCTCTCACCAAAGTCATCCCTATATATATAGGGAATGACTCAAGTGAAAATAGTGGTTTATTGTGAAAGTGAAAGAAACAAATTTAGATAGTTAGATTTTACATAAATAATCAAGATTAAAACATAAAAAATATATGATGATTTTAAATGATCATGTTATAATTAATTACTATTAATAACTTTCAATATTGATCATTCATATATGGTTATACAGTCAAGATTTGCTCCTTCCATTCTCATAATAAACCACTCCTCTCACTATATAGGGAACGACTCAAGTGAGAATGAAAATTTATTGTGAGAGTGAGAGGAGTCATGTACACTGGTGTAGGACTTGTTGTATATCTTACACCTTTGATAATGTTTTATTGAAGAAATTTCTTACTGAACCCACCTTTGGATTGAAGGTTTATATGCTATAGATTATCTTTATAAAATTTTATATTAATCTAAAATTATTTAATATATTTTTTGTATACATATAAATTAACATAATAAATATCACGTAAATATATATAAATAATAACTATTTGATCAGAATCTTATTTTTTTGAAATTGGCACAGATGATCAATATAATATGTAGCTATAATTCAGTGGTTGGATTGACAAGAACTATATCATATTAAAAGTTTTTGAAGATATAAGTGTACCAAATCTTACATCGGTTTAAACAAATCTCTCTTCATATATGATTAGGATCAAGTTATTCTAGTACAATTTCAAGCAAATGTTATATCACTTAATAACTTTTATTGAATTTATTTTTTTGATATTCAATTTTTATAAAATTTGGTACAAATAATCTTTATGATAGGTGATTAAAATTCATCAGTAAGATTGACAAAAAAAATTATAGCAGTAAAATTCACTAAACTTGATGCACTGTACTTAACAATTAGTGACTCTTTATATTTTATAATAAAAAAGTTTACTCTAATTTGCACTTATTATATAATTTAGATAATAATATTGTTTACAAATAAAATTTATTCTCATTTATAATATTTTCTATACATTATTATTACTATTATTATTATTATATATAAGTAAAAATGCACTACACTACTATATAATTTAGGTAATAATATCACTTACAATTAAAATTTATTATAATATATAATAATTTAAGAAAATACTATTTAATATTGTTATACATAAAGATATTAACATTGTATCTTTGACATTTAGCAATTTATGCACTTCACTTAACAATTAGTGACTCGTCATGTCTTATAATTAAAATTTATGGAAAAATAATTTGTATATGATTTTTTGGTAGGTGATTTATGTTTATATGGGATAACGGATAAATTTATTTGTATATAGTGTTTATTAAATCTACCTATGGCGGATTCTGTGTTATTTTTATTTTTCTGAATCTGCCTTTGATGGATTCTGTATTAACTTTTATTTTACACTGAATCTAATTTTGACAGAATATCTTTGAATCCGTCTTTAGTAAATTCTATACTAAAAAAAATCATATTGCATGATTTTTTCTCAAAACACTATATTGATATAAATACACAATCCAAATCCTATATAAAAAAAAAAGACCCTAAAATTTACACCCATTTGTACTTATTATACTAGCCATAATACCTGTGCATTGCACAAATTTAATTATAATTTTTTATAATTATGTTTAAATAAAATACTATTAAAAAAATTATGATGATAATTACAAATTAAATATAATATAATAATGAAGACTTTTAAATTATTCTATGTAATATCATTGAGGAAGTTCATGAAAAACATCAGTATTAACAACAGTTTAAGAATAATTATGTATTTTTAATATAAAGAAATAAATTTTAAAAATGTTATACATTTAATTGTTAGTATATAGTAATATTCGTCATTCTCAAGTGTAACTTAATAGTAAATATTATAACATGGTGTGTTAATTTCATGTGACATAAGAAAAACACATATAATTAATCACAATAATAATCACATATATTTTTTCCTTTTACCTGTGGTTAATAATTGTTAACACAATTTTGTATTTTGACAACTATTCTTTTAATATTTTTACTAAACCCACTTTAAAGTATACATATATACGTAAATCACTTTTAATTACATTCAAACTTTGATAATTAGAACTAAATAATATATCTTAATATAAAAATTTATGCATTTTCTCCAAGTAACAAATTAACTTAATATAAAATGGTAAAATATTTAATTAAATTAATTTTTAAATGTTGCATTATTTTATTTATATAAAAAAGTCAATATAATTTTTACATTTCATTACTAAGTTCTCTAAATAATATATATGTTAACCTTTTCTCTATTTGATTAGTATAGGTCAATTAATACACCTAAAATTGAAATAATTTATAATAATTACAATTTGACTTCTATTTTTTTTTTTTTAGTATTTGAAATAGAATTTTCAAAGATGCAAACTTTGCATCAGATTCTTTTTGAGACAACAACTAGTAGCCCAAATTATTTATCTATCATAAGCGTACACGAAAAGTTAGACTAAAGGACAACATTGGAGGAACATTTTAACAAAATATAGGTAGTAGAAGAAATTAATATCATTTATGAAACTTACATGGAAACTAAAAATGAAAAATAAAACATAATAAGGTTTTTATAATAATTATTATATTCTCAATAGTGAAGAAGTTTTTCATTGTATGAGTAAACACTTCATATATGTTTTAATATACGTATCATGATTTTAAAAAATTGTTATAAGTTATATTGAATATAAATATGATATTAGTAAAAATTAAATATATTTAAAGTAATTCTCATATGTATTTTTCTGATTTTTTAATGCATACGGAGACATATGTTTTTAAATTTATTATATCCTTTTAAGATAGTTTTTGTAAGATACCAAAATCAATTACAATTGTGTCATTCTTCAACTTCTTTTAAATCTTTAGGTTAGAGTTTATTGTAATGCTATTATTTTATTTATAACGTCGTTATTCAATACATAAAGTGTTAATTAATATTGATAAGAATATAAACTAAATTTGTTTCACTAATCTAAGTGTAATGTACAAAACAATACATTACAAATACAGTAACTATGAAACTGCTTAATAATAGATAGCAAATTTATTACTAAATTGTGAGCTCTATAGTTTTCTCAAATCATGATAAAAAATTAAATAAATAAATAACTGATTTATTTGATGACGAGTCGTTGATTAAAATAATAAAAAAAGACATAAATATATATTACAAATTTAAAATGATTAATATAAAATTACAAAAATAGACTGCATTAAAAAATAAAAAATTCAAGGATTAAATAAATTATAAAACATTTTTTACTTTAAAATTAAAGCAATACATTACTAATACAATTGCTATGATAACAATTTATTACTAAATTTTAAGCACTTTACTTTTCTTAACATGCATTTGTCAAATGCAAGAACTCAATTTGGTAGTTGAATCATGATAAAAATTGAAATAATAAATCACTAATTTACGTGATGATGAGTCATCGATTAAAATAAAAAAGTAAGACACGAATATATCTTAAAAATAAAAAATAATATACATTATAAAAATATATTGCATTAAAAAATTCAAAAACTCAACGATTAAATAAATAATAAAATATTTTTTACTTTAAAATAATATGTAACATTTTTGTCATCGTGAATTGTGTGTAAAAAAATTGACAACTAAAAACTTTGGTTTTCAAAAAAAAATTATTTTTATTTCTTGCTTTCATTTTTTAAAGTAATTTTTAATTTAAAATTTCAAAAACATACTTATTTTGAGTGTATGTTTTCCATGTCCAAAAAATGAAAACACATTTTATTTGTTCATTTTCAAGAAATTAGAATGTTTAAAAATTAATTTTATACGAATTTTTTCAATAACATTGATTGTGGTCTACTTTATCTAATGAAATATCATATTTGACGTTATTAACTATATTAAAAACTTCAAAAACTCCAAACTTTGGTTTAAGAAAAATATTTCTACACTTATTTATTAATTTTGTTTTAAAAATACTCTTTATTTCTAATTTTCTTTAAAAAATTTAATTTATTTAGTGAATAAATTTATATTCAATATTAGAGAAGATTTTATGAAATAAAAATAAATATACACACTAATATATTGACTATAAGATGACGTACTATAGTAAAAAAAAAAATATTTCTACCTTAGATTAGAATTCAAAGATGATATAGTCAAACAAATTTGAGAGCACAAATCCAAATTTACTACACATGGGAGATAAAGAATAACTTATATAAATTATAATACTCATTCATTTGAATAAATTAATATACTCAATCTACATTCATTTCCTTGCTTTATGGCCATTATCAGTGAAACCAACACATCCTTCTATTCCATCTAAAATAGAATCAATTGTTGCCAATGTTTCTGGAAGAGTATCTAAGTGGTTGTGGGCTAGAAATTCAAAGACATTGAACATGTTGAAGCTAAAAAGCAGGTAGAATCCCTACTTTAAAAACATGAAAGCAAAAAGATGTCATTGGTACCTTGTATTTTAGCAAACTGTGAACCCAAAAACTAATTAAGATCAAGAAATGTCCAGTCAACGCACAAAGTCCAACCAAGATTCAATTGATAAGATGAAAAATAAGACAAACAAAAAAGTGAGCACCTTAAAAATAATGTAGCTTGAACTCAAAACTTGACAAATAGGTAGGAGCAATCTTCCCATAACACCTTGGTTGTTGGTTGTTGCTTGTTGCAGTGATAGAGGTGTAGTTCCAGAGTCCAAGCACTGAAGCAGAGGCTCCATGGAGTCAAAATTGGCTATTTAGTGTCACGCGCCGCAGGCAAAAACGTTAGAATCGATGTGCTATCTATTTGTGTGCTTTTGAGCAGCTATCTGGCTTTAAATGAATTAATCTTGTTCATTCTACACAATATGAAACATAAAAAGAAAACTATGCCAAAAAAAAAACGTAAAAAGAAAGGTTTAGTGCAAGCATTCACTAAGAATTAATTGCAAGAATTACAGGATTTAAATGTATTAATTTAATTCATTTTACAAAAAATGTAAAAGGGAACGGCTAGTGCAAACCTTCACTAATAATTAAAGGAATTATACGATGCTCCAAATACTTCAAAGAAAAAGGATGGTCGAGCATGCTAGCAGATAACAAAATATTTTCAATTAATATTAGTTATTGAATAATTATCTTCTTAGTACTGTAGCCTCCACAATTAACAGAAGAGTATATGAAAAGTTTTAGACCTTTAGGATTAGATAGCAAGAGAAGCATAAATTGTCATGAAACTACAATGCTCCAAATACATCAAAGAAAAAAGGATGGTTGAGCATGTTAGCAGACAAATCAGTTATAAAATATTTTCAATTAATATTAGTTATTGAATAATTATCTTCTTAGTACAGTTGCCTCCACAATTAATAGAAGAGTATATGAAAAGTCTTGGACATTTGAGATAATAAGTGGAGCATATATTGTCACGAAAGTTATAACCAACATACGAAAGACAATACCACAATAGAATATGTTAAATATAATAATAAATCTTATGGTAATTATATGTAGCAATAAAACATACATATTGATATTATAATATAATATTAAATTTTATTAGGTTAAATTTAAATTATAAAATTAATATTTTAGATATTATGACTTTGTTTTTGTCATTTGAATTTTGATAATTAATTAGCTTAATTTTTTAAAAAATA
Organism: Dalbergia cochinchinensis; assembly: GCA_031216125.1. Taxonomy (NCBI): domain Eukaryota; kingdom Viridiplantae; phylum Streptophyta; class Magnoliopsida; order Fabales; family Fabaceae; genus Dalbergia; species Dalbergia cochinchinensis. Next base: position 50,324,487 of record CM062371.1, on the reverse strand, counting down.
AAGCTAAATTTATCCCTAGATTAGACAAAATAATTTTATTTTTTAAATTATTTATATGATTGGAATTACATATATGTTATTAGAAAATAATTCATAATTTCAAAATTTTCATAATTCTAATTCGTAAATTCAAAATTTTAATAATTGTTATATAAATATAATTATTTATTTTTTTTGGTACATCTCGTGTTGATTACAGATGGCATTGGAAAAAATTCCAGCTTCAAAGTAGTCATAATTAGTTATATAAATATAAATATTCCTCTTTTTTTTTGTGGAGCATCTCGCTTTGATTAATTTACACATAGCAATACTTTGATTACACATAGCAATAAATGCTATTTGCAGTGAATTATATATATATATATATATATATATTGATAATTTAGATAATAATATTACTTACAAATAAAATTTGTTATAAACTACAAAATTTTAAAATAAATATCACTTAATATTTTTATACATAAAAGCATTATTATTCCATATTCGAATTCAATTTAGCTAATAGTAGCTTAATTTTTTTTTATTTTAGTTCTCTTATAAATTAAATTTATGTTTAAAATAGATAAAAAAAAATTCCTTTCAGGTTATTTAATAGCCATCTTTAAAAGAAGTGGCCTTAACATCTCTGAGAAAAATTACTTTCACGTAACAATTTATTTAGTTACATAATAAAATTTCTATAACAATTTATAATGTCAAAATTTAAATAGTTATATTAATTTATTAATCGGGATAACACAATATTTATGATTTAAACTTTGATAATTAATCTACTTAAATTTTAAAAATGTAGAATTTTTTTAAAGATTGATAAATAAAATTTACATATGTTTATATATTTATTTACATCTAAATTATTCAATACATTAAGATTATTATTAAGGTTAATATACACTCTTATTTGCAATTATTAGTGTCTGTTTGCTTTGCATTTTTCAGTTTTCAGTTTCTAATTTTTAGTTTTTAGTTTTTCAGATTTGTAAAAGAAAAACTGAAAAAACTGAAAACTAGTTTTCAGTTTTCAATTTTTTCAGTTTTTCCTTCACAAAACAGAAAACTGAAAATTGAAAACTGACAAAGCAAACAAGCCTTTAGTGTTCCTGTCTAGGTTCAAGTATTTCATGGTGAACCCTAGTTCCATCAAGATATAGGAGTCTAGGATACTTGAAATGACTAGCTACGAGAAGTTGATGCCAATCATTTATGAAGACTCGGATCGTATTAATGTAGGATACCAAAATACTCCATACATTAGCATATTTATCATAATTCACTGTGGGTCTTGGCTTGAATTTATCATATAGACGGCATGCTAGCCGGAGAAATTTGCCAATAGAGGTTGATTGGTTTCTTCCTCATTTTCATCTTCAAGATACTTAGCATTGAAAAAGTTCTCCTTCTTCGCTTTTTTGATCCATAAATCCCTCATAAAGTCGTGAAGGCATCAATTTTTTATCCTTCCAGTCGACGTCTATTTCTTAGCTTGAATCATGCACCTTGACATCAAATCCTTTAGTGTGCATATGCAATGTCTTCTACTTCAACCATTGGTTCTTCCCCTCTATTTCCCTTCGGAATTATTCCTTCGGCCACCCAAATGTCGATGACGGTTGTGAGGACTGTAAAAAATAATAATAATAAAGTGAGCACCATCGTGGACCTTAAGTGGTATAAACCACCATATACTTCTCTCTTTCTTTATCATCTCTTCTTCTCCTCTTCTCTCGTAACTCTCTCATTCTCTTCTCTTCTTCTTCTTCTTCCCGTTCTCCTTCCCTCCCTCCACTTCCTTCTTTATTTTATTTTATTTTGTTTCTCTCAAAATATCATCACCATCTTCATCATCCTCATCATCTCCTCTTGCTTCTTATCCCCATAACCGTGTCTCTCTCTCTCCTTCCTCTCCTCTACTCCATTTTCTCTCTCTAACTCCATTAGAGGAAGCTTGAAGCTTAGGAAGAATTGGAGTAATTTTCTTCCCCAATTCTACACTCCAAGTGGTAAATTAGCTCCTAAACTACTCCGTTTAAATTATTAAAATTTCTGATTATTTTAGGAATATTGTTAGGTTTATTGAATTCTAGAATTTGGGGCTTTTATTGATTTGGGACTAATTTATGTAAATTTGTGATATTATTAGCTCACAAAAATTAATATTATCTTGTTCCTAGAGCGATAGAGCAATCGGGCATCAACACTTGAATAGATGGCATCAAAGGCATTGTTCTTCGGTTCTTTGAACCAATAGCTGTGAGTAGATAGTATATCTGTAGGTTACTTTATGCATGATAAACAATATAAAATGGTATAAAGAGTTGAAAGTATGTTGATATAGAAGAAAATAATTTATTTATTGAAAATGTCGCTTTATGTTTGAAATGATAAACTTTTATTTAGAGGCCATAATATGATTATTATGCTTGTTAAAATATTTTGAGTTGAACTGTAATGAATATTGAATTTGAGAACATATTATGTTAATTTTATATTATGTAATGTGCATGATTTTGAGTTAAATTGGGAAAAATTTTGTAGTTAGAACCTGTAATTAACGGTAGGGACGTTAGCCTCAGTGTACCGTGAAAAACTCTAGTTAGCAGGTGAGGTGCTAACCTGCACATAGCTGCAGCTATGTCTGGACTTGTATATGGCTACGGGCCAACTCTAGTTAGCAAGTGTGGTGTTAACCTGTACATGGCCTTGGGTCATGTCTGGACTTGTTATCATTCTGCATCGGATAATTCCCCAATATATTTGAATTTATATGAGTATGTAAATCTCCTGTTATGATTAAAATCCTATTTTATGAGCATATATATATTATTATGTTTATATTGTTTTATGCTTGCATTTAGTAAACTATGGATACCCTATCTCTCATTGAGTTGCAAAACTCACCTCGTTGTATTTTCACCCTTTTCAGATACAGGTGCTGGTGCTAGTTCTGGTGTTCCTCCGGCACAATCTTAATAAATTCTAACTTGGTGAGCCTTTTTGTAAAGGCCCTTTTAGTTTTCATCCATATGTTGGTTTAGCTTATAGATGTCAGTTGCTCCATATGTCACAGACAGATTCCTTGGCCTTGTGTTGTATTTGTATTTGAAAACTTATGACTTAGCTATATATGTTATGTTTTGGAAAAGATTTGTAAACTTAATTTGGTTTTATGTTGAACTGTGTTGGCACTATGACTGGGATATGCTGAAATATTATTATGTACTAGAAGGACGCATTTTGAGAATGCTTGATGCCCAAATGCTGTGAATTTATTAGAAACATTGCAGGTTATGTAATTATTTAGAAAATGTCCGAAAAACAGAGGAAACTCTGTCCATTTTTCTAGAAAATTTAGTGTTCTAAGGCTTGCTGGGAAAAGTGTACCCATACGCCGGTTATGACCTAAGTTGGGTCGTGACAACGGTATTGGCAAATATATATGGTAACATACTTTGGGAATTGGCTAAAATGGAGGAAACATTGTTTCAATTGATAAGGCAAATCATGGTAACTCAAGAGTCAAGACCAATAAAACTTGTTAGTCAAAGCTCTATCATTCCATTATCTATGCCGCTCAAGTGTTAAAGCATATTATTATACATCACACTCCAAGTGATGACTTGGTTTGCATATTTCCTTCTACAGTTTTGATGGCAAAGGGCAAATCTATTACCTATTCTTCTGCCCAGCTCTTCCAAAATTTCATCAAATGTGAATCCTGCATATTGAAGTATTTAAAATGAAAACATGAACCTAGATGGGCAGCTTAATGACTACATGTTACTTTAGGTAGTGATCAGCAACCAAAATACATCTGATCATTTTACCACAAAAGTGAAGAACAGGACAAGAGTTACAAAGAGTCGAAGAGGCATTACTTTTTCAACTTTAAATGCTAATTACTAAATTGCAAGGGTTGAAAAAAGAGAATGCTCAAACCACTCAAAGCATGAGTGAAGCAATAACGGTTTACAAGATAAAGAGGACACATACATGTCCGACACACCAAACAAGTTTGGATGAACACAATTCTAGCATGATCATAGAACCAACATTGTTAAAGGAAAGAAGAAAGAAAGAAAAACCAAATAACAGCAAATGAAAACAAAGACAGCCACACAGGTAATAGCATAAAAGTGAGCACTCTGCAGATAGAGGCTGAAATCCTTATGCAGTTTCTAGTATAGGCTTGACACCATCATCCAATCTTTCAACTAGTAGGCATATGCTGTCTTGATGAGTCTCCTTTCTCAAGTCCCACTTTGGTCGAATAGCTTCAAAAACCAATCCATTCCTGATATTATTCCATACACTCCATGCTTTCAAATCTCCTGTCTCATTTTGCTGTCACATTTCTTGTCCCCCAGTAGAAATTTGACACTTATATAATGATAGCAAAATTGAATTGGGTAACAGAAGTGGGACAGCAAAAGATAACAGATGCTTTTTGTTCATACTCAACACCACCACAGAGAATATACTACACCATTTAACTTCCAACCACAGGTAGCACTCATTACACAGCTGTCAAGAGACTTTATAGCAGAAGAATGGATGTTGAACAGTCTCAGATATCCTTCATTACATAGGAAGATGTAATTTCATACTATTTTGCATCCATTCGGCTCACATCTACAATTTATTCCAAGTCAAAGGAAGAATTAATCGTTATAACTCAATTTGTGAGTCAATACAAAATTCTAGAAAAATCATGAATTGATCCTATCTATTTTGGATAGAAATTTAGACCAAGATCAATTTTAACAAGTAATGACAAAGAAAAGAATGAGTATATCCCGTAATGAAATGCCTAAGAACTTAATTTTTATTTTGTAAAGATGAATGATTTTCCTCTAGTATCTTGATTAAATGAGAAGAATGTTGCTACACTCGCACATATAGGAATCCATTTACTTCAAAATTAAAAATAAGTGTCTCATTAGAAAATGGCATCTCACTTAAACATGGATAAATAATTAGCAAAGAACAGAAAAGATAGTTTGAGAATACAATATTTGAACACAAAAACAAGTAGGTAGAAAAGAAAATCCTCATTTTATATGTCCTTGAAAATATCTTCATTTTTTCATTTGGTCCTTGTTTAATTATGTTTAATCCATGCCAGTGTCTATTTTAAGTTGCCTAATTGTTACTTAACGGGAAAAGTTAACGAAAAGTTGATGTAGGGACCAAACAAAAATGAGAATAAATTTTGAAAAACCAAAGGCAAAACTTTTCAAAAAAGGAGGACCAAATAGAAAAATGTGATGTTTTAATAGATAAAAAACATAATTAAGCATTTAAGGAAAAAAAAATAGAATGAAGAAAAGAAGGAGTGGATAGTTTCGTAGAGTGGAGGTGTGGCTAGGCAAGAGAGAGAAAAGATAAGATGATTGTTTTCAAATGAGAGACATGATGAGATATTTACCTAAAATTTTGATCAGTTTAGTTTTTTTTGGCGGGGGGGGGGGGGGGTGGATTTTTACTTTTATTTTTTATTAAAAAAAAGTTGGTAGAAAAAATTTGTATGTGATCATATTACCTCAAAATAATGCCATCGTATATAGTCGCACATTTTTGACGATGTGGGAATCCATGATCCTCTCTTTAAATTATCTAAGCATGCCAACAATTTGAAGTTCTTGGAGTGAACCTACGAACTGTAGTCTTTCGGGCTTCAACTGGAGACACGAGTCAAGTCGCAAAAAGCGGAGACAAGGCAGGGCTCCTTCCTCAATGATCCATTCCCTAAGGTGCTGTTCCCATTCGAGGACAAGAGATTCCAGGCATGGGAAACTATTCTTGGGGAACATAATTGCTTCTCTCTTCAACGTTGATTGCAAGAGCAAGACCCTTAAGTTGGGAAGCTTCCCTAGATGGGGCATGGGGTCTTCATCAAAATTTGAGTAATATAACTTTAACTTGTTCAGCTGGCAAAAAATTTGGGAACTTTCTGGTAAATCCAACACCAACGGCCCTGAAAATTTCAGTTTGTGAAGTTGGGGACAAGTTGATGCTATTTTTGTTATCTCAATGGCAGCTACCATCCAGTCACTCACTGAAAAAGGACGATTAGAGCGCATTGATAAAGACCACCCAAAATGCACTGATAAAGACTGAAGTTTGTTGAATGTTGTGTTGGGCGATGTATTCAACATCTCAACAAGACACCTGAACTCATCATCTTTATCTGATACTTTTAACTTCAATTTACTCAGACTCGGAAGCCTTACTAGGTCCTCTATTCTCACGTACTTCAATGGAAGGTTCACCAATGTTTGAAGATTTATTAGCAGACTAAGCTTCATGTTCCCCACCGAGAACTTTGCTAATGGTGGAAGATACAAGTGACGTAGTTAGTGCATGTTCTCAATAATATTTGGCATATGGTCCACATTCAAAAGGCAATCCAATTTCAAAGTTAACAATTGAGTCAACTTGCCTAAAGATGATGGCAAGTGTTTGGTACGCATTGATCCCATATCAAATAGCCTTAAATGAACCAAGTAACCAATCTCTTCAGGTAAGGTACTTGAAATGCCTAGTCATGGCAACTAAAAGTGATTTCTTTAGCAAGACCGGATCCATATTATTGCACAACACCAAAAGGCTTCGTACATGATCATATATATCATCATTCAAATGGGGGCGTAGGTTTGAATTTTTCATGTAGAGGGCAAGGTGACGAAATTTGCCGATTGAGATGGATTGCATTGTTGCTTCATCATCATGTCCATTTTCAAGATGAACAAAGTTCTCCTTCTTGGCTTCTTGGATACATAAGTCTCTCACAAGATTATGAAGGCGGCAGCTTTTTATCCTTCCCATTGAACTCCATTTCTCTACTTGAATCATGCACCTTGAGACCAAGTCCTTCAAGTATGCATATGCAATGTCTTCCATTTCATCCCCTGTATTTCCCTTTGGAATTATACCTTCGGCCACCCAAATGTTGATGATAGTGTTAGCAGGTATTATAAAACCTTCTGGGAAATGGCTAAAATGGAGAAAACATTGCTTCAAATGATAAGGCAAATCACAGTAACTCAAGGCCAACAAACTCATTATTCCAAGCTCTGTCTGTCCTTTGTATATGCCACTCAAGGGTGAAACCACCATAGTCCATTCATCAATTGAAGACTTGGTTCGCAGAGTTCCTCCAATAGTTTTGATAGCTAATGGCAATCCACCACATCTGTTAACAATTCTTCTCCCTACCAACTCTTCCAAATTTTCATCAAATGTGAATCCTGCAAATTGAAGTATATAAAATGAAAATCTGAACCTGAATTATCAGCTTAATGACTACACGTTATAAATACATCTGATCGTTCTACGACAAAAGTGAAGAATGGGATAAGACTTATATAGAGGGGCTTTACTTTTTCAATTTTAAATGTTGGATACTAAATTGCAAGGGTTGAAAAAAGGATCATACCCATGTTTTGTAGATTGTAGGAGCCAGAAAACACAGAAAAGAGCATTGAAATTTAGGTTGTCTCAGAACCCGCTCCAAACCAAACTTTAGTTTATTTTCAAGATGAATCATAAGTAACCTCATTTCTCTAGTTGATTGACTTCATGGGTACATTCAAATACCGCTAAAATTAGAAAAATAATAAAAAAATCAATGAAAGTTGACGAATAATAATACCGGCTTCCTCCCTGGGACGAATTGCAATTACACTACGAAATAGCTGCCAGCGTTGGGATTCATTCAAGCATGCTGGCGAGTGGATGAAACAATTTCGATCTACATGCAAAGCCACGTCCTTGTTCCTTGCAGTTAGCAATACTTTGCTCTCTGTTTTGTTAGCCTCAGGAAACCCAGCACGCAAGCAGTCCCAAGCTTCCTTGGTCCAAATGTCATCAAGTACTACCAAGCATTTTTCCTTCTCCAGAAATTGATAAAGCTCCTTTGCTATCTGGTCATCCTTGAGTTCAGAAAATGACCTTCCCTCTCTTTGATTTGAAGGTAAGAGATCGATCAATATTTTTAGCCATATATTTCTTATATTACACTGCTGTGATACACTCCCCCAAGCACATTTAAAATTGCTCCTAACTCTGGCGTTGTGATAAATCTTCTTGGCAAGAGTTGTCTTTCCTATCCCACCCATGCCGCATATGGAAACAGCGCGGGATCTCGGCGTCCCATCGACCAACTTTGTGGCTATTGTCTCAGCATCTTGCTCCTGTGAGTCCAGTAAAATAACATCATGTTGCTCATCAGGTATATGAGATAAAGCCCTTCTTAGCTGCTGGGTTCCTGGTCTGTCACCCGCTTCCCTTGTGATGACATACATCTGCAGCCTTTTACCTAGATCCTTGATCTTGCTTGTGAATTCATCAATTCCCGAGGCAACATTCCATGAGTTGTATATTCTTAGGGCTGCGGCTGTTAAGCAGCATCCTTTACTTGCAGATTCAGTTGCTAAGACATGAAACTCAATAATATCTCCTGCATCGTGAGCAAGGACCCTAATCTCAGCAACCAGGTTGGCCAAGCATCAGCCGCTTTCAAGAAGCCTTGCATGTGGATTAACTCGCTTTTGAGGCGTTCAACGTCTTTGCTAATGTTTCTTAAGGAGCTTGCGTTTTCTATTAGCAGGTTCCCGAGCCTTTCAACCACAAAGGACATAGCAGCATCAGCCATTGGGGAAACTGATGATCTCTCGCACAGTAAACAGCAATGAAGTGCAAAAGGTCTCTCTCTGTTCGCTATCAGATTTGTAAACTAAAGGATTCAAAGATGGGAAGCTATCGCCATAGCCTATGTGTTTGCTTTCGCAGTGATGAGAAGGCAATTGGCTTTGTGTGAAATCATTGACTTAAGGTCATAGTAGGGAAATTGGTGTCGAGTTTACACCGATAGGAGGGAGTAGAAGCGGATCAGAAATGATACGTATATAATATTTTTTATAATATATTTATAGTATGAGTTTTTTAAATTGATCTCTCAAGGACAGTAATTAAAGATATTAAAAAATGTAAAATTTAAAATTTCGTAATGCATTTCATATCTTAAAAATATTAAAATTTATTTTTTAATATCAAAACTTTTATTTTTGATTTTTTAATTAGTTTCAAGTAAGATAAACCCTTATAATAATATAGATAAAAATAATAATAAATAAGATGATCGGTTCAGAAAAATGAAAAATTAAAATGGACAAGAGAAAAAATGTTAACCACATAATGAAATGTACGTACTGTATAACAATTCAATTGGATTTTACTATTTCAATATTTCATTTTCTCAAATATCTAAACATCCCACTCATAATATATAAATTTTATCATTTATATTTTTTCCTAATCTATTCACTCTCTATTTTTTTCTCACCTACAATCATATAAATATCAAAATACCATTTCTTAATTTAGCCTTGAATTTTGATCATGCTCAAGCTGAGGGGGCTTGACTATGGATTGTCCGCATGTCATGTGGAAGGACATCATCATCATAATGCTGAGTCAGAAACTTGGCCTTAGTTTTTTATGATCTCAGCAGTCATGTGGTAAATGTTCAACTACCGAGAAATATGAACATGAATTTGCCATCTGTCTCAATAAATGATGATTTCAGCAGTCAGGCGTTAAATGTTCAACCACCACGAATAAAAAAGAAACGGTTTATTTATCTGACCAGTGGTGCAGTGCCCTTTATCTTAAAAGTATTTGTAAAGGAATTATAAAAAAAAAAGATTTGATATTGAAAAAAATAAGTTCTAATGTTTTTAAAATATAAGAATATTAAAAAGTTTTAAATTTTGCGTCTTGAAAGTATTTTTAGCAAGTAATTTTAGAACATTGACTAGTAAAATCTAAAAAATAATTACTCTCTTTATTTTAAAATAATTATTAAAAATTAAACAATTTCTATGTTAAAAAATAAAATTTTTTGATAAATATAAAAAATTATATGAATTAATAAAATTATTCTTATATAGTTATTATTACCCATCTTAATAAATATATTGATAATTTTACTAAAATGCTTACATTAAGAATACAAATGAAAAAAAAATTAATCTTATCGAGATATTATAAGTTACTAGATATTCTAAAATATAAAAAATAAAAAATTATTGTTATTTTGAAATAGAAAAATCATTAATAATATTCTCCCTATTCATGAATAATTATTTATTTTAAAAATATATTAAAATAAGAAAATAATTGAAAAATATTAAAGTTAAAAAATTTAAATAATTTACTGAATTGAATTTTTTTAATTATTTAATTTTTTTCACTCATTCATGTTTCTCTCGTCTTTCAATAATATTTAATAAAAATATCATTAAAAATAAATAATTAATATATTATATATTTCACATACAATCATTTTTCCTTCGCTATATCTCATAAAAAAATGTCATGCATATTATACATGCATACATTTTCATCATATGACAGTATCCATATTAAAAGAAAATCATTTCACATGTATTCTTTTTTACATATTATAGCTACATCCATAAGATAAAAAAAAAATCATTTAATATGCATTCATAACACATTTTCTTTCACATGCAAAGTTCACATTCATAGACAAAAAAAAAATATGCATAAAATCTTTTTTGTTTTATAAGTCGCCTAACATAAATTCATACATTTATATTATGCTTTATTCCATCATGATAGCATAAAAAATAAAAAAAAAGGAGGCGGACGGCATTGAACATGCTTTCTTATTTTCTAGTCCATCCTTTCCCTAGATTGCAACAAGGATAGTAGGCATTTCTGTCACATGATATCATGCATAAATAAGCAAAAAAAATGAAAATTATTATTTTAAAATCATTCAATAGATATAGCATGCATTAAAAAAAAAAAGAAAAGAAAAAAACTTCATCAAATTTGATAGCATTTCATTCTATGTATATATAAAAAAAGAACCATCCAATATGCATCATCCATGAATCATGTGACATTCAAGTAGATAGCATTTAATTCAAACAAAAAAATGATATCATGCATCAATAAGAAAAACTATCATTTTAACACCATTCAATAGACATAGCAGGCATATAAAAAGAAAGTCATACAATATGTAACATTCATGCATCACAATACCATCACACCCAAAGCATAAGGGGAACAATAACGGTTTGCAGGACAGATAGGACACATATGTCCAGCACACCAAACAAGTTTGGAACAACAGTCCTAGCATGATCATAGAACCAGCATAGTCAAAGAAAGGAAAAAAAAAAAAACGAAAACAAAGACAGCTACAAATGTTATAGCATAAAAGTGAGCACTTAGCAGGTAGATTCTGAACTCCTCATGCATGTTCTGAAGAGGCTTGACACCATCCATCCACCCTTTCAACTAGTAGGCATTTCTTGTCTTGACGAGTCTCCTTTCTCAAGTCCCGCTTTGGTTGAGTAGCTTCAAAAACCAATCCATTAATCTTGATGATATTCCATATACTCCACGATTTCAAATCTTCTTTCCCATTGCAATGTCACATTTTCTGTCCTTCCAATAGAAATTTGACACTTGTATAATGATTTTTGTTCATACTCCACACCACCAAAGAGAATATACTACACCGTTTCATTTCCACTACAGGTAGCACTCATTACACAGCTGCCAAGAGACTTTACAGCAGAAGAATGGATGCTTTACAGTCTCAGATCCTTCATTACATAGTAGACGTAATTTCATACTACTGTGCATGCATTTGGGCTCTCATCGCTAAAATAATCTACAATTTATTCCAATTCAAAGGAAGAATTAATCCCTATAACCTAATTTATCAGTCTCTACAAAATTCTAGAAAAATCATGAATTGATCCTATTCTATTTGGATAAAATTCAGATAAAAGAAAAGAAAGAGTATGTCCCATAATGAAATGTCTAAGAACTTAATTTTTACTCTGTAAAGATGAATGATTGTCGTATAGAAACAGTTAAAGTATAGCTTCTCTTAATTTTATAGTGGATGAGTACATATTTTTTCAAATAGAAAGAATAAGAGTATAATAATACCACCTCTTAAGAAATGAGGTATATTTAAAATTAAAAATAATTGTCTAATTTGAAAATGGCACCTCAGTTAAACATGGGTAAATAATTAACAAAGAACAGAAAATATAGTTTGGGAATAAAATATTTGAACACAAAAATAAGTAGGTACAAAGGAAAATCCTCATTTTATATGTATATATTAAAATAAATATATGTATATGTATATGTATATTTTTTTTTCTCTTTTAGCCCTTTAAAATATCTTCATTTTTTCATTTGGTCCTTGCTTAATTATTTTTAATCCATGTCAGCATCTATTTAAGTTGCCGATTGTTACTTAACGGGCAAAGTTAACGAAAAATTAATGTAGGGACCAAACAAAAATGAAAATAATTTTTGAAGAACCTAACGCAAAACTTTTCAAAAAAGACGGACGACATAGAAAAATGTGAAGATTTCACAGATTAAAAACATGATTGAGCATTTTTTTATAAAACCGAAAAAAAAAGAATGAAAAAGAGTAGTAGAGTGGATAGTTTCATAGAGTGGAGGTGGGTTAGGTAAAAGAGCGAAAGATGCGACGTTTACCTAAGATTTTGACCAGTTTAGTTTGAGGGAGAGAGAATAAAAGAGTAGTTGAGACTTGAGATTTTCAAGTCAAACATTGGATTTTTTATTTTTTTATTTTTTTTATAAAAAACTGTTGGTAGAAAACTTTGCATGCGATCATATTACCTGATACTGATAATAACCCCATTGTAGTCGCACATTTTTGGCAATGTGGGAATCCATGATCCTCTCTGCAAATTCTTTCGGCATGGCACCAAGTTGCAGTTCTTGGAGTGAATATACGAATTCTAGTCCTCTAGGAAGAGTCTTCAAGTTGTCACAATAGGCAAGTTGCAAAACACTAAGAAGAGGCAGGGCTCCTTCCTCAATGATCCATTCCTGAAGGTGCTTTTCCCCTTCAAGGGCAAGAGATTGCAAGCATGGAAAACTGTTCTTGGGGAACATAATTGCATCTCTATTCAACGTTGAATCCAAGTGCAAGACCCTTAACGTGGGAAGCCTCCCTAGATGCGGCATGGGGTCTTCAACAAAGTTTGAGCACATCAATGTTAACTTGTTCAATTGACGAAAAATTTGGGGCATTTCTGGTAAATCCAACACCAACGGCCCTAAAAATTTTAGTTTGTGAAGGTGAGGACAAGTTGCTGCTATTTTTGTTATCTCTGCTACTTTTGTTATCTCAGTACCATATGTTCCCCAGTACAAAGAAACGTGCACTGATAAAGACTGAAGCTTGTCGAATGTTGTGTTTGGTGATATATGAAACATCTCAACAAGACGCTCAAACTCATCTTCTTCTGATACTTTTAACTTCAATTTCCTCAAACCGGGAAGCCCTACTAGCTCCTCTATTTTTACGTACCTTACTGGAAGGTTCACCAATGTCTGAAGGTTTCTAAGGTGACTAAGCTTCATGTTTCCTAACGAGAACTTTGCTGATGCTGGAAGGTACAAGTGACGTAGTTGATGCATGTTCTCAAAAATATTTGGCATATGGTCTACATTCAAAAGGGTACCCAATTTCAAAGTTAACAATTGAGTCAAATTGCCTAAAGATGATGGCAACTCTTTTATACGCATTGATCCCATATCAAATAGCCTTAAATGAAGCAAGTAACCAATCTCTCTAGGTATTTCAAGATAAATCTCATCTCCATCAAGATATAGGAGTCTAAGGTACTTGAAAGACCTAGTCATGGCAACTAAGAGTGATTTGAAGACTGGATCCACATTATTGCAGAACACCAAAAGGCTTCGTACATGATCATATACATCATCATTCAAATTTAGGCCTTGGTTTGAATTTTTCATGTAGAAGGCAAGATGACGAAATTTTCCGATTAAGGTTAATTGGATTGTTGCTTTATCATGTCCATTTTCAAGATACTTAGCATGAACAAAGTTCTCCTTCTTAGCTTCTTTGATGCATAAGTCCCTCATAAGATCATGAAGGCGACAGCTTTTTATCTTTCCAGTAAAACTCCATTTCTCTACTTGAATCATGCACCTTGAGACCAAGCCCTCCAAGTATGCGTATGCGATGTCTTCCACTTCAACCATTGGTTCTTCCCCTATGCTTCCCTTCAAAATTATACCCTCGGCCACCCAAATGTTAATGATAGTATCGACAGGTACGATAAAATCCTCAGGGAAATGGCTAAAATGGAGGAAACATTGTTTCAATTGATATGGCAAATAATGGTAACTCAAGGTCAACAAATTCATTATTCCAAGCTCTGTGAGTCCATTATCTATGCCTTTCAAATGTGAAACCATATTATTATATACCATAGTCCATTCATCAATTGATGACTTGGTTTGTAGATTTCCTCCTATGGTTTTGATGGCTAATGGCAATCCGCCACATCTATTAACAATTCTTCTCCCCAGCTCTTCCAAATTTTCATCAAACGTGAATCCTGCAAATTGAAGTATATAAAATGAAAATCTGAACCTGAATGATCAGCTTATTGACTACATGTTATTTATGCAGTAACCAAAATACATCTGATTGTTCTACCACAAAAGTGAACAATGGGACAAGAGTTATAAAGGGGATTTATTTTTTCAATTTTAAATGTTGGTTTCTAAATTGCAAGGGTTAGAAAAAGGATCATAACGATGTTTTCTAGATTGTAGGAGCTAGAAAACACAAAAAAGAGCATTGAAATTTATTATGTCTTAGAGCCCAATCTAAACCAAACTTTAGTTTATTTTCAAGATGAGTCATAAGTAACCTGATTCCATTAATTGATTGACTTCATGTGTACATTCAAATACCACTAAAATTAGAAAAATAAAAAAAAATCAATTAAAGTTGACGAATAATAATACCAGCTTCCTCCCTGTGACGAATTGCAACACTAAGAAACAGCTCCCAGCTTTGGGATTCATTCAAGCATCTTGGCAGGTGGACGAAACAATTTGGATCCACATGCAAAGCCACCTCCCTGTTCCTTGTTGTTAGCAATATTTTGCTGTGTGTGTTCTTAGCCTCAGGAAACCCAGCACGCAAGCAGTCCCAAGCTTCCCTGGTCCAAATGTCATCGAGTACTACTAAGCATTTTTCCTTCTCCAGCAGTTGATAAAGCTTCTTTGCTATCTCTTCATCAGTGAGTACAGAAAATAACATTCTCTCGCTTTCATCTGGAGATGCGAGCTTAGTCAATATGTTTAGCCATATATCTCTTTCTTTATGCTGCTGTGATACACTCCCCCAAGCAAGGCGATTATTAAAATGTCTCTCAACTTCGGTGTTGTGATAAATCTTCTTAGCAAGAGTTGTCTTTCCTATCCCACTCATGCCGCATATGGAAACTGTGCAGGATCCCAGCGTTTCATCAATCAACTTTGTGGCTATTGTCTCAGCATCTTGCTCCAGTCCAATAACATCATGTTGCTCAGCTTTATGAGAGTATGTCCTTCTTAGCGGTCGCAACAAGTTTTGTTGGGTCGTTCCTGATCTGTATTCACCCGCTTCTCTTGTTGTGATGCCATTGCCATATCTCTGCAACCTTCCTCCAAGATCATTGATCCTGCGTGTGAATTCATCAATTTTCGAGGCAACACTCCAAGAATTGAGCACTCTTCTCAGGTTGCATTTTTTAGCTGCGAAGGCACGAGACTCGATAATATCTTCTGCATCGTGAGCAAGGTCCCTAATCTCAGCAACCAGGTTCTGTACTACTTCATCATTGCGGTGTGGCCAAGCATCAGCGGCTTTCAAAAAGCCTTGCATGTGGATTAACTCGCTTTTGAGGCGTTCAACGTTTTTGCTAACGTTTCTTAAGGAGCTTGCTTTTTGTATTAGCAGGTCCCCAAGCCTTTCAACCACAAAGGACACAGCAGCAGCATCAGCCATTGGAGAAACTGACGATCTCTCGCAGAGTAAAGAGCACTAAGTGCAAAAGGTTTATATGCGAAGAGGAGGTTAATGCGCAGTTGTGTGCATGTGAGAGAGAAAATGTGTTGAGCAGTGAAGGTGAAATTAGGGTTGCATAGCTTACTCTTTTTTTTTTTACTTTTTAGGTTACTTTTTGTCTGATGATGTTTAATATAATGGGCTTTTGCCTTTTCGATTGCACCGCTCCTCTCGCATAGCTTTTGCCTATGACTTTGGGATGTCAGCATGTCATGTGGCAGGGACATCAGGATGGGTCACAAACTTGGCCTTGGCCTTACTTTATGATGATTTCAGCAGCTAAAGAAAATTTTGCAGGTGAGTGTGCAAATCAACCGTGCCATTCTTGCACAAACTTACATTAAAGTAGATACCGTTCATAAACAAATAAATACTTTCTAACTATCATTTTGGATCAAATAATACATTGAAAAATCAACGCATTAAAGCATAAATTATCTTAAATTTCTTCGTATTTTGATTGTTTCTTAGACATCAAAATACAATCACCTGATAAATCAAAAAAGAGAAAGGCAAGTTAAATTAATAATGTCAAGTAAAATGCCAATGAAGATGGACACATTTGATTAAGTTTTAACTTATATCCCATGAGAATATAAGTTTGAATCCACTAATCAATGTGTGAGAACTTAGTTGATAGGGCGATATATAATTTCTTTTAAAAGTTGTCAAAAAAGTTAAGATAGAGGGGTCGAAGCTTTAAATTACTTTACATATCTAAATGAGTTAAATCTTAAAGGAAATTCTACCTAATATAGTATGAATTTCTCACTCAAAAGGCAACCTAAATGGATTGCAAACGCAGCTTATTTTGATATGGCATGTGGATTTTAGAGTAAAAGAGTTAAAAAGACCAAATAAAAATTTTATTAAATTTGAGTTAATGAGTGCGAGATGATTTTGTAAATTTTTCTCATATCATAAAATTAACAAGAAATTCTTATATACTCCTGAAATATATTTAATACATGTTTTTGTTGGACTATCTATAAGTATTTATTTTTTTATATTTTATATAACTTTTAAATGTTATAATTAAAATCAATAATTGTGAATATACCTAAAGTGTACATTAAATATGTTCAAAAAGTATATATTAAATATGCTTATGAAGAACAAGTATTTCTCCTAAATTAATAGCCACCAAAATAGACAACGATATTTCACCTAAAGCTGAAAGTTAAAAGTGGGTACTAAATAAAATGTTACTCTATTATTAATTTATTTGCTTAAAAAATCTTCTAATTTGAAATTTCATTCATATGTACTAAATAATTCTTGGATATTATTTATTCCCTCTATTTTGTATTGAGTGTCATTTTGACTTTTTTTTTTTTTAAATTATCACTTTAAGTTTTCAATGGACGTTTAATGGCTTTATGCCCATTTTACTCAATTGGAGAGAGAATGAGTGGGTGTAACTTAAAATTTTAATAATAAGATCTTGTGCTTTCAATTCATGAGAGCCGTAACAAAATTTAAAATCTTGTCTTTTTTTAATATCCTTAACCACTATGCTTAATACAATGGTTAGAAAAGACCCATATTTTTTTCCAGAAGATTAATAAAAGCTCATCATTATCATAATTCTTGTATTAATACAATCTTTTTCTGGAAAATATAGTTTCCTCTAGAAATCAATGATATTTGAGAAGGTTTATAAAATAGATTAGTTAAAACTTGATAATTTTAAACCGAAAAACAACTTATAATTATAAACAGCTTTTAAAACTTCTGATTATAAGAATATGTTAATTGTTTTAAAATTATGACATTTTTATGAAATTAATCATAAATATTAAATATATCATAAATAAGGGAGCATTTGATTCAACTTTTCAAAAAAATAATTATGAAACTTATATTTTCTAGATGAAAAAGCTAAAAATATTTTTTTAGGATTCTGTTTATTTCTAAAAAATTATCAAAATATAAAAAAAAAATAATGAAAAAAAGTGATTTCACACCCAAAAAACTTTATTCAATTTATATAATTCACTATAAAAAATTAGTTTTGCATGCAATTAAAATAAATCACACTATTTTATATAATTGTTTTCCATAACCAATTCTATTAAAAACAATTATATTTATAACCAATTACTGAAATAATTTGACTGCTACAACCTTCCAAACACACTACAGTGCTGCAATGGTAACTTAACTTTACAACCTTCCTGTTTATTTATGACAGAGATTAAAAGTATCTATAAACTTGTCCATAATCGCCATATGCCTGAGCACTAAATAGATTTATGTTCTATCCATTTACAGAGATATTTTAACTTTATGTAAATGAAAAAAAATCAACCACTACCTATAGCTTAAATATCATTCTACGAGTGGTTAAAATCATAATCCTATTTCAGAAGCACCTAATAATTTTCTCATCACGATGAAATGAAATTCACCCACGAATGGAACAAGATAGATTCAGGACACCAAATTTTGGCAGGCTCCCTTTCATGTATAGAAAGGTATGATACAAGAATGTTAGCATTAACTACACCTCAGTAATTTGGTATGCAAATACATAATTGCATCAAAATTTAACTTAAAAATAAAATCCCGATATACGTTAATTTATCTGCCCGCTCTCTCTCACACACAAACAAGTGGGCACATAAACAAGGGATCTAGCAAATAAACGGGGTCACGAGAGTGCACGCATCCACCACAGAAGTGAATCTGAACCAGAGCTTCATTCCCAATCAATAAAACTGGCTAATTTCTTCTGGAATCCTTGACCAGCAATATTCAATAGCCAATCCATCAAAGACCTGATAGAGGATAATGATGGTTGGGCCACTTTGGGTATGCACGTTTGAACAAATTCATACAAATAGTATCACGCTGTTCAAGGACCCCATTGAGGAGGCACTTCATTGCTCCTGAGCAACAGAAAAACAAAATGATCAATTTTGTATATTCCATATATATGAAATTGAATGACTTATAAAACAATCCTATAGTGGAATGAGATTGTTCCACAATAAAGAAATTACCAAACACAAATTACAATGAGATTATGAGAATCATGAAATGCATAACTACTTTCTTGGCTCATCTATATAAAACCTGTTTTCTCCCAAACACAACTAGCTGTAAGATGGTTTATTAGTATTATTGATGGTTAAGGTTTCAAATGTAACCAACATACCATGTGTACCGACAGGTTCTTTAATCCGCCCACGAAGACCACGTTTTGTATAAAGCTCTACAGGCTGCAATCACAATCCACATTGAGAAATATCATCAAGGTGACAAATCAATAAGAGAAAAATAGAGAGTCCAAGTGAAAATGAAAGATTCCAGGATCTGGAAAACACATTTTCTCACCTTAAACCATTTAACATCCTCTGGATTATAGAACATATGTTTCACAGAAGCTTTACGTTTTGATACTCTTTGGGGGTAACTGCACCACAAGATGATTAATTGCTTAAAATAATCAAAATATTAATTTTATCATTATCTCACAACTTCGAAATGGCAACAATTGCATTTCTTCCCACAACAATTACAGGGAAGATGTCAATCAAAAATGCCATAAAATAAATAAAGTAATATGCAAAATTATCAAAAGGCAGGTCTTGACAAAAATCGACAAGCATAATACCCTGTCAAGATAACCCGCTTAAGGATTATCCTATCTGGATCGATGGATTTAAGTGAGCCAACAGCAGCCACAGCAGGTTCTGCATCCTCTGCAGCTCTTTTTAGGATTATTGAAGGAAGAGGTGGAAATGAAATAGGAGCATAAATTGAAGCAACTGAAAAGCGCCCAGCATGGAGAAACCTCTCCATTTTACTCTTGTCTGTGTTTATATATTCACTAGAGAAGAGTGGCCTGCAAAAAATTCATGATTACCTCCATTGTTTCAAGAGAAATATTAAATGACATGGTTGTTCACACTGTATACCATACCTCCCAACAAATTGCCGAAACCCAACATGAAATATTAGCTCCTCCTTGGCTTTGATGGGTGCATCGTATGTGTCATGCTTCTTCACACTACACAACACAATTGACTTCAGGTTCATGACATATCTTTTAAATATTAGGAAAGGACCAACCTTCTAGCAGGGCATTAAAAAAAACTGACAGTGAAAACAGTAAAATAATACAGCACAAAGTTACCTGAAATGAAGGACTGATACTTTCGATTCATGCTCAAGCAGGCCACATGCTGTGATCGGGGTTGTCTTTCCAAGTGCGCACAGTTTTGAACCAATAGAACTGGGCACTTCCATGATATGCAGCCTGGCATATGAGCCAACTGGAATACAGTTATCCTTGTTTTCTTGCTCCATTTGTAAAGCTTTAGCAAGAACGTGTTTTTGTGTTCTCTTAAAGTTATCAAATTGAAAAATTCTGGCATAATCTTGGGGTAGAGATTCCTGATATCATTAGACAGGTCAGAGTTTTTGTTAGCAGAGACAATGACGTACTATAAAGAATCTCCAACAAACAGACACATACTTTTGGATCCCATGAAGAAGTCCTAAAAGACTTCAGTCCTCTATATTTTGCAAACCGCTTCCTTGCAGGAACATCCAATGGTGTATCCACCTCATCTGGAAATTCTGCAACAAGAAAACAAACCAGTTATAAGCAATAAATATATCTAGATACAACTTTAGATACAAGCATACCTAACAGTAATCAATATTTTTTTTTTTTCCAAAAAGCAATTGTGACCAATAAATACTCAATAGAAAGAACAGAAAAGCACCCTCATCTGCCGCATGTGCTTCTTTGAGTTCCTTAAGTTCATCTTGTACCTTCTCTCTAGTCATGTTATCTGCTTCCTGTAATCCAACAAGAACAAAATTATGCATTCATGATATATATTAGGATCCATTGACATCAACAAAAAACAACAACTGAGTCTTGTCTCACTACGTGGGGTCGGTTACACAAATTAAGTGATGCCACAAAACTCTATCATATATTCATGTTAAAACCATCGACATTTAAATCCATTGACATCATGTGACCAAAATTAATCTTACATCAACGAATTACTTTTGATTGGATGAAATTCCAACAAAATTCACCATTGAGTTGCAAGTTTGTATATGATACACATCATGCTCAAGAAAGTTAATATTAATCGAAGTACCCAAGATTTTTTAGCACAACAAAGAAGTGTCATAAAATTAATGAAAAAAAATGAATAGTATACATTTCAAAGAACTTAAAAAACCAACCATTTTATTATATATATCAGTTATTCTTATTTGAACTTTCTAATATGCGGCATGCAATGATGCAAGATATACAGAATAATTAGTTGCAACTCAGCAGTCGAATTGATCCAAATCATTTTCTATAATAAGTTATCTAGAAGTGGTGAAAGTAATTCAAGTTTGAAACCAGTATTGAATTTTAATTTATCTACTCCGCACACACATATCTTAAAAGAACTTTCTTTTGTTAGCTCAGGAAAAGTTAACCACACGCCCAGCCAGTCGCAAGGATTACCATCTCAAAACTCCTTACTATATTTGTATTGTATACATCTGAGTTACTATGGATGCAAAGCTCACAATAATAACTGAATATACACCATATAGTAGATGTGTAAGATAGACAAAATTAATGAATACATCAACATTGTCCAATGCTTGAAACGTTCAATTCGAGAGGGAAAAAAATGAAAGGACCAGCAACATTCTAAACGACACTAAAAACACAATGACAAACATGTTAGTAACACGTGTCTCACCATCATCACTGAATCATTGTCTGTTTCTCCATCAGAATCTCCTAATCTAAGTGATGCTCCATCTCCATCAAATTCCAAGTATTCTTTTCCCTCTTGACCTGTAAACTCATCATCCCTTTCATCCAACATCATACCATCATCATCTCCATCGGAAGAACCTGACTCCGTGTCAGAACCATCAACAATCCATGCAGCCTAACAATCAAAATAAAAGGCAGGAATATATAAAATCTCTCTCCCAGATATCTGGTAAGCAGCAATACGAAACAAATGATCATAAACATATTAAAACTAAGTTAAAACCTGATATTCTGAAGTTCCTCGTGGAACTGTCCTCTTTCGCATCTTCTTTTGCTTTAAATCTTCATCAGCCTTAGCCATTTCAGCCTCTGTTGGCCATGTCTAGTGATATGGAATGAAGTCATACCCACAACATCCACACAAAAAAAAAAAAGAAATCTAGCAAATAAAATGGTACAATTTACCAATTAGTAGTGGAAAAAGAAATTCCATCATCTACCTGTTCTCCAGCAAGAGGATCAGGTTCATTCTCGACAATTAAAGCTTCCTGTTTTAGAGGATCTGGAGCCAAAGAACCCACAACCTAGAACATCAAAAAGCAGGGAAAAAGGTAAATAAGTACATATAAAAGGTCAATGAAAGATACATATAAAATGGGGAGAAAACACACCCCCCCCCCCAAAAAAAAAAAAATACTATGTGTTGCATGAACAGCACTTTTTTGATAAAGGATTATATGAAATGTCCTACATATTAAACAGAATCAATAGCCATCAAACACCTATTAATTATAAACCTTTACAAGTACACCAAACTTTATTAATCCATTTGTTTTAATAATTAAAATTTCTCTACAATTGATTAATATCACTAACTCAACCCCCCCCCCCCTCTTGTTTTTTTCAAAATTGTTACATAAAGGTGCAGGTCCATACCTCCGTATCGTATATTTCATCCGAATCCATTAAGTCCTGATATTTCCTTGAACTCAAAGGAAAGGGATCCTTAAGAATTTCAATTTTACACAATTGGAAATCTCCTGCACCTGAAACGTGAACCTGACAAAACGAAAGTGAGACAACCAATAAATCATAGCAAATACAATAGCAAATCCATGACCCTCCTGATTACCAGTTGATTCACTGAGAGGCTACGAGCACGAAGGTAACCAGTAAGAATGAGGGTGCATTTTCCTGAGTTGCCATCATGCACTGCATCAACCTGCAATTTAGGGTATACATACTTAAGTCAATACCAAAAACGCCATGTATATTGATAGCATCAACCAACATCTGAATCAAATTACAAAAGCACTCATGAAAAGAGGTACACATGAAAAGAGGTATCTATGATCCTTATTAACCCTAGTCTTAATGCTAAAAAATTGCAAATATAATGCATTATCTCTGAAAATATGAATTAAACCAACACAACTAGTCCTTTTAAAAAAAGAAAATAGAGTTGGATTAGCATGAATTCAAACCTTTTGAGCCATAAGGTAAGGGCGTTGAGTTCTCCAATGCGGAACTTTGAGACGTTGCTCTTTAAAGAGCCACAAGAACTGCAGTTGTAAAGAGGGGAGAAGTGCTCGGCTCAGACCATCAAAATGGACATACATTGGATGATATGTTCAGCATAAAAAATAAGAACTTTCATCCAACAAGGGATGAAACCATTACCTTGTGCAGCTCATCCTTCACATCAGATGGGTAAAATTTACAATCCTCAGGAAATTCAGAAGCAAGACTAGATGTGCACATCTTCTTTAGTTCATTTCTTTGTTTAAGCTCAGTGGGAAGATCCTAGAGGTACAAAATGAAAACTCCACATAAATGTTAAAAAAGTAAATTCTTTATAAAATAATTGCGAGAACTCGTAAATCAGTTCATAAGTTTAGCAAACAAGATCAACCATAACTTACACGTATGAAAACAACAGTGCTTGGTAAGCCAAGAGACCTAAATACAGAAAGGCACTGATTTCCAAATGAATCAACGTAGTATGAATCAGTCTCTTCACACACAGATGTTGCAGAGGCCACAAAAGCTAGCAGATCAGCAACCTACAATTCAACATAAATATAGTTGGACAGTCATCAAGACGCACATTTTAAGCACCCATAACCCCATTAAAGTAAGCAAAACTGTCAACAAAAAATACCTTGGCCATTTCCATACACGATAGTAGATCACCATGAGGTGCTTTTAGTACCTGTTGCAAATACCAATTGGTCATATAATTAGAATATCCTTTCCATCATATCATTCATTATTTTTCCAGATAATAAGGCAGGAATCCAATATACCGTCGTTCTTGTCCTATATTCTGAAGAAGCAACTGTTCCTGACAGCACCCCAGAAGATGATTCTTTAGATAACAATGACAAGAGATCGTCAGCAAGTGAATCTAAATCGACAGATGCAGAAAGGCCAAAAAGAACCTGTAATGAACAGAAGTAGTTGAGCACATGTTATACAGTTATCAGGGATGGTGGAGGGAATACAGAATCAAGGTCCAAATCAACAACCAATAAATACACAGTTCAGTTGGACAGAATGCAAGATTATACTCACTATTACTCGAGGAGGGCTTCTCGACCCACTAAGTTCTCTCTTTTCTTTCAAAATGGCAGCCCTCTTCTGATCACGTATCTGCAAATATACCCCAAATCAGTTACTCTGAAAAAGAAAGTTTCACAAATATGGGGAAAACAGAACCCAAAAGACTCATCTAAAGTGAGCAGGTATCAAATCATAGATTATTCAATGCATTATGAATGCAATGCAGTTCCTTGACACAATACCCTAATCCCTAAACTTTAGATTAAAACTCAATTAAGAAAAGCCTTATCAAAATTAAATGTAGAGTCAGAGAAAACACCATTTAAATTCTCCAAATTCAAGCGGCACTAGCTCAAAAACAGCATATATTGGGGTTAAACAAAATAAGGAACAAGCTCCTCTAAAGTGAGAAAGTATCCACTCTTAGATCATTTCATGCAATGCGATTGCCATGAACTTTATTAACATGAACTCTAGGATTCAAGCACTGAGCTTTACACTGTCATCCAATCATATATTGCTACGTCAGCAAAGGTGATTAAGTCTTACACCCACTACTTGAAAAAGTCATACAAATGAAATGATTTAGTTTGATTGGAATTTGGATGACATTGTAATAAACAGGTTTTACACACTCACTGCATTAAAATCAAACTAATATGGTAACCCCTAAACCCTAAAACTTAAGAGAAAAACTCAGTTTAGAGATTCCATATACAAATTAAACATAGAATCAGAGAGAGAAAAAAATAAAGGTACCATTTTGTTTCTCTGAATTCGAGCCGCACGAGCTCCTTTGCCAACATTGCGCTCTGTTTTGACAGCCGCGATTCTATCTAAACAAGTCAATCAGAAAAAAGTAAAAAAATAAAGAAAAAGAATTAACGAACAGAGGAATATGATATTCAGAAGAAAAAGAAAAACTAAACATGACAGAGTCAATGGCATATCTATGTAGAGAAACCATTTTGCGCTCTCGTAGTAAATAAATTTCATTCTCTTGCTCCGATAGCACCTAAGAATATTTCTGATAACTACAAAACCCGAACCTTTGATCGAGGTTTTATGAATGTTGCGGGAAGATTTGGAAGCGAAGCGGGACTTGTGAGGCTTGTTGATTTGAACTCGCGACCCTCCCATTGTGGTCGCTTGCAGTTACTGGCTGTTGTTTTTCAGTGAATGAATGATTCACCCGCACACTCTTCTTTATTACGTGATTATCTTGCTATTTTTCGAAGAACAATAAATAAGAGAAAAGGGGTATAACAAAGAAGAAACGGAGAATGGAAGCACGACGGCGGAGACGGTGGAGGCAGACGGTAGGGTATGGATGCAGAGGTTTATGGCAGTGGCTGCAGCAGCGGGGGTTTGAGGTAATTAGGAGTAGGGCATTATATCTGTTTTCTTTATGTATAAATCTAATATTTATATATGTAAAATTATATTAATAAAAAAAAGTAAAAAATCATGAGTTGGTAGCTACACTCCATAGCATTTAATCAAGAATTCGATTCTATTTTCGAGGGTGATACCTTAGTTCACCCCAACAAACCTTTTTTAAGATTTCAATTGTTTTTAAATTTATTCAATTATACAAAAAGAGAATTTCTCTAGTACTCTATAAAACTCATGGATACCAGTATCTTTTAGATAATTTATGACTAAAAATTTATTATGTGTCCAATTAATTAAATTTATTAATATTTTAAAAATTCATGATTAAATCACAATATTTGATACTATAACAAAAATCATACAAAAAATAAACATTTTTTTTTAAAAAAAAGTGATTTGAACCAATTTTTTTTTTTCCATACACACTGTAATATCAACTTCTACGTAAAAGGCTGGAAAATATATTATCTTAAGGTGGTTTTAGATTTTGAATAGTGTGATATGAATTGTTTATATGAAAACTAAAAAAATATAGTTATAACATTTTGACATCGGAATGAGATGGTTGATTATGGCTTCAAGTGTGAAATAATATAATTCATTAAAACATATTAAAAACAGTAGTTAAACATTTACTTACATTAATAACATATATTATATAATTGGTTTTATATCAATTAATTTTTCTACCAAACCATCAATATTCAAACTTAAACCTAATAAATCCTAACTAAAGGTAGTAAACAGGCAAGATAGGTCCAGATTAATCATAAAATGGCACGAGACGGGTTGATCCATTTTGACTATTTTTGTTGAAAATATCAACTTGACCCTTAAAAAATTAAATGGTGGATTGGCGGGTCAACCCAATAAACCAACCAATTTTTTGTCATATTTATAGCTATGTTACCAATCCTTCTCAACCTGTCGCAGGCTGCCCATAAAACGATTTCAGGTTCAACCTATTTTGTCACCCCCATCTTAGCTAATCAAGGTCAAGTGTGCAAGTACACTCTTCAAGTTATATATATATATATATATATATATATATATATATATATATATATATATACATATATACATATATGTATATTGTGAGGCTTCTAGTGTCAAGTGTTACTATCTACTAATATTACATAAGTATATAATATTTTTGGCATACATTAAAAAGTTTATTCAAAGCTCTTGCATACTTGTAAGCAAAAAAGAAGACTTGCAAACTCAGTTAGGCCTTGTTGAACCATGTGACATGAAAAGGTATCCTACCCTTCTCAAGGCTTACCCTAAAAAACGAAGATGCCTTATGTTTAATAATTCTTTTACTAATATCTTATTTTAATATATAAACTTTGTCATGTGAAAAGTGACACTAATAAACTCATCAATATTGTGGAAAGTGTGAAATAATTTTGTAACTTAAATGAGCCAGTTTTTTACCCTTTCCAAAAAAGTAATTGTTGAACAAATATTAAATTTATATTACAGACTACTGATGAACTTGTTATCGATAACTATGTTTATCATCTTGTTTTAACCACAATGAAACCACACCTATCAATTTGCATAAAAAGGACAAACTCATTTGGTTAAATTATTAAATTTCGTGTTGATTGATTGAATAGTGGACATTTGTGAATCTCGAAAGATTTTAGGACATCAAAAGAAGTGGTTTCTTCTTATCTTCTTTGATTAGTGCCTTAGGTAAATTTCTTACCTTTCACCTTTTCTTGTAAGTTGAAAGTGGTACATGTTTATGACTTATTGAGGATGCTTTCTTGTTCAACTTTTTTTCAAGGTGTAGCTGTAGATCTGCCATGGGTATCTCTTCACCATCTAGATAATTTTCCCTATTGATTCATCTTAATGTGACACATTGTAACTTGTGGTGGCTCAATTTGTTTGATTTCACAACCCTTTTATTAACTCGTTTCCCAAAATTCCTAATTTTTTTCCTCTTCTAAGTTCACTTCCTCTCATGATTGTTTGCATACATGATTTGACTTGTTATGAAATTAAGCTCCTTTGAACTTCAACCCCTTCCCATACTCGTATGTGTGTGTATCCATTAATGATTATATTTAATTGACTTCTCATTTAGTCTTCTCTCAATATCGATATGCATGATCCGACTTGTTTTAATATCAAATCTACTCCAAACCTAAGACCCCAGCCAGTTGATTTGTCTTTCCTTGTGTATATTTTTGTTGATTGTTTATTTGAAATGTCCTACTTATTAATTTTTAATTTAGTCACTAAAAGAATTTACTAGGCCTATTTTTCACACTTATATTTTAATAAAATAATATTTCAAGTTGTAGTTCCTCAATTTGTTTGGTTTCTATAGTCGATTTTCTTAGTTCCCTTCCTAAACTATTGAATATGTGTCAAATTTACATGATAGACTACTCATGAACCTGCTATCAACAATCATACTCATCTTCTTCTTTTAACCACAGGGAAACCATGCTTATCAATTTGTATAAAAAAGGACTTACTTGTTTGGTTAAATGTAGTAAAATTCTTGTTGGTTGAGTAGTGGAGATTTGTGAATCTTGAAAGATTTGAGGACTTTAAAACAAGCAGTTTCTTAGTTTCTTTGATGAGTGGCTTTGGTAAGTTTCTTACCTTTCACTTTTTCTTGTAATTTGGAAATGGTACATTCTTTATG
Source organism: Dalbergia cochinchinensis (assembly GCA_031216125.1). Lineage (NCBI taxonomy): Eukaryota > Viridiplantae > Streptophyta > Magnoliopsida > Fabales > Fabaceae > Dalbergia > Dalbergia cochinchinensis. The sequence goes on along the minus strand of CM062371.1, from coordinate 50,296,137 downwards.
ACTCACTCATAACTTCCTGATGATGCTTTCTTGTTCAACTTTTTATCATAGCATATTATTAACTTTCAAAGATTTATCTAATAAAAAAAATATTTTAAGAATTAACGCATATTTAGTCTCTGTTTTTTTTTTTTCCTTTTAAGTGAGCATGCTATTTGGATGGTTGGAATGTGACTGTGTTGCAAACGAACCAACCATAAAAAGGCTTAAACTGACCAACAAATTGGATTGAAGAATGTTGGTAATCAGTTCAAAAGAAGTATATAGGAGATTTGCGAAAGAGACTTGCTAATGTGTATCTACAAAGAACACGTTAATTTTTGACACGTAAGCAGTTTGCAATATGTGCTTGGATTCACAGTTACTTGCTGCTTATTTCACTTCCGAGTTCGTGAATTTGATCACGTTAACCAAAAGGTTAATCTTTAGTATTTTCCATTTCTTCAACTTTTGTAGTGTGGAGCTTTTATATCTTGCATACAAATGCATGCTTTCCTACAATACCATGTGCAAAATGTTAAAGATGCTGAATAAAATGTTGCATTTGTAATAATATGGTAAAATTATGCGCTTTGTATTGCAGGGCTAACATGTAATAAAAGGATTATCTTGCTATTATCATTGATTTCAGCTCTTAATTGATGTGGTTCGATAGCTGATCAAATTACTGCTTAATTTCCTTTCAGTTCAGGCACGTCGGTTTGTTTTCGCATTCAGAAACGTCACACACTCATGCTGCTAAGTCCTTGTTGAAATGAACAGAATTAAACCTTAAGAATGGTTGTGACAGATATAATTACTTACAAGGAACTTCAATTTCCCTGTATATATTTTTCTCGCCCTTCCTCACAAGCTTGAAGCTAGATGAATACTTGTGAACACCTGATTTTATTCAATCTTTTAACAATAAAATCCAAAAATTTGCATCTAGTCTACCTCTTTTTATTTTATTTTATTTCAATTTCATTAATTATTTCTTTTGAAAAATAAAATTTTTGTTGTTTGTTTGTTTTTTTTTTATATTTCAAAAAAAAAAAAAGAAAACGAAGATAAAGGAGTCACGGGGTCTTCGGATTCCTTTTCTTTACCCGAAGCAAGGCTCGTGAAGCATGGGACGAGAGATTTTTTCTGCTTTCAAAGAAAAGTGGAGAATATCATCATGGTGTTTCCTCCACTGCGCACAATATTGAAATTTCTTTCGGTGGAGTTGAAAAAAAAAAGGGAGGATATACATATGGAGACGGGGATGAACCGGGGAGAATGGAGAAGACCACCAAAAAAAATTCAAACACAGAGACGTGAGAGACCTGCAAAGAAACTTGAATCCCAATCCAGCAATACAATCCAGCAGAAAAATAAAACAGAAGCAGGTACACATCATTATCATCAAAAAATAAAAAATTTAAAAAAAGAGGAAAGCATAGGGGCCGCGGCCTCCTTCCACCACCGCCGCGGCCCCTCCCCAAATGCCTCTTCCATCATCTTCTTCTTCCTCTCACTTTGCTCTCTTCCTCATTTTTCTACCTTCCCCATGATTCCAACCTCCGTGAACCTCCAAACACAGACCAAGCCACAGCCAATTTTCATCAACAATTCATACAATTCCCGAAGTTCAACAATAGTCCATTTAAAAAAGAAAAAAAAAATCCCAAATCAAGAGTCAAGATTCTCAGTTTATCAAAAAAAAAAAAGAAAAGCAAAAACGGGAAGGAACCACTGCCAAGGCCACCAGTTCCCCTTTCCTCTTCCTTTGCTCAACGCGGCGGTCAGCTTCTCAACCGGCCTCCTCCGCCCAAGCTCACCGAGATCGCCGCCCTCTTCCTCCTCCTCCCTTCATGCGGATCCTTCCCTGAAGCCTTCCCCACCGCGAACCACCACCTCCACCGCCCCTAACCATCACCTTTCTCTCACTACAGCTTTCTCTCTCTAACTCTCTCTCTGGATCACTCCCTCTTTTCCTCTCTCTCGGTCCCTCTCCTTCAACCATCACTACTTCCTCACCGCGAACCACCATGTCCGAAGAACGACGTGTCGCCACAGTCCCCTCCGCCGGCCTTCGTGCTTGGCGTCACTTGTTTCAGTAAGCCGGCGTCTGCGCTGTACAAGATCATGGTCTCCGGACGCGTACCGCGATGAGGCATGGCTCCGACGCATACCATCTCCAGCCTCCTTCTCCGCCTCGCGCTCTCTACCCTCTGAACCATCAACACAGCCACCGCCTTGGTCCCTCCCTCTGCGGCCTTCCCGTTCTTCTTCCCCTCACCTCCTCTTCTCTCTCATGCTTTCCCTCTGTTCTCTCCATTTGTGATTGTGTGATGGGGGGAGAGAGAATTGTGTTTGTATAAAAAAAAAGAAAAGAAAGAGAGAGTGCTGTGTGCAAACCCGTGAGTGTATGTGTGGGTGAGCATGTGAGTCTGGGAAAGTGTGTGTGTGCGTGTGTGAAGGTCGCGTGTCTTGAGTGCTGAGGGTGTAAAAAATCAAAAAAATAAAAAGTGCGTGTATGTGAGTCTGAGTGTTAGTATTAATGTGTGTTAAATGTAAAATTAAATTAAGATATCTTGGTTAGATTTAGTTATATTTGGAAGTTGGTGTTATGATATCTTTATTTGATTAGATTTTGGATTTTATTTAAATTTGGGTTAGTAAGTATTAGTTTGTTTAAATTTGAGTTTTAGTGTTTGTTTATTTCATTTAATTTTAGATTTTTTTTTCTTTATGTTCTTAGATTAAGCTTATCGTTTTTTTTATTTTGTTTACTTGATTAGTATTTGTGTTAGCTTAAAGTCTAAATAATAAAAAGCTTCAATTACTTTGAGTTTCAAGTTTTTTTTTATAATAAAAATATACAGTTTTAGTTTAGGAAATTGTTTTGGGTTGAATTGTCTTTTTTAACATAGATTTTAAGTTCATTTATTTAGATTTTGATTTGCTCGTTGGGTTTTGACTTGTTTGTTAGGTTATAGTTGATTTTATTTTGTTTTTAAACGCTTGTCCTTATCAAAATTCTATTTAGTTGAATAATTGATGGATTGCATTCTTTTCAAAAATAGGATTAATTTAACTGTGACGGTTTATTAATTCTATGTCATGGAATATTTTAGTTGTGACAGCTTGATATTCAAAGCTTCTTTTCAAAATAGAGTTAATTTAACCACGACGGTTTGTTAACTTTATATTTTAGAATATTTTAGCTGTGACAGTTTGATATTCTAAATCTCCTTTTCAAATAAAGTTAACTAACCAACAAATATTTTCAAAAAGAACTACGTGACTTTGAATTTCCTATTGCACTAGGGGATATGTAGGAGCAGGCGATTTTGATCCCTGTCAAGTCAAAATTAACTTTTCGTAATTCATTTATTTGTTTTTTTAAATACTTTTTTATTGGTAGTTTTTTTTATGCAATTTTTTGTACTTTGTTATATTTACAAATAATTTCTATTTTTTTTTTAAAAAAATATATTTTATTTAATATTCATTTATGTGGAGAATTTTAGATAAAGATGTTAATTTAGTCGTGACGGCTTGTTAACTCAATATTTCGGGCATTTGAGTTGTGACAGCTTAATGACCTGAAAATTCCTTTAAAAATATTTGTTTTTTTCTTTTATATATATATATATATATATATATTTTTTTTTTATAAAAAATAAAAAAATCAATTTTTTCTTATTTTATTTGTAAATATTTATATTTTAATTTTTGATTTAAATTTCTTCATTTATTTATCTTTTTTATTTCAAATAATAAGGTTAATTTAGCCGTGACGGTTTGTTAATTTGATATTTGGATATCTGAGTTGTGACAATTTGATATTCCAAATATCTCTCATAAGGTTTTTATATTTTCTCTTACAAGAACACCAAAAATAAATCTTCGCTTCTTTTTAGATTCTATTTGCAAATATTTTATTATCTAGAAGAATTCTTTTTTAAAAAAAAAAATTATTATATGCTTATTGTCAAATGCTTCATTTCAAATAAAAAAGGTTAACTTAGTCGTGACGATTAGTTAACTCTTTTTTTAGGACATCTGAACTGTGACAATTCAGTGCACTAAAAATTATTTTCTTTTAAACAAAAAAATAAATTCCTTTTAATTTTCTTGAAATAAAAAATAAATGTTTGAAAGGGGTTATTTATTTAATTTGCACAGTTAATTAAAGGTACCGTCCAAGGACGGGTGTACTAGGGTGTATGGGATTAAATTCCTGTCCTTCCCTATACATAACCAACTCCCGAACTCAAACTGGTTTCAAAGACTATTTTCTAAAAAAAAAAAAATAGGTTTTTCCAACGTTTTCCCAATTTTAAATAAACTTGGTGGCGACTCCAATATTTTCAACAAATTTTCTCTTTTTCGCCGTCCCCGTCGCGATCCCGATTGGGACAATACTGGTATTTGATTGTTGAAGGTTGGACAATACGGATGATGAGTAGCAACATCAAGCTTCTTCACTAGTTTGTTCGTCCTGCAATTTCTTTTAGTGGCTTCCACACTATAAAAGCAAACCGACGTGAAGCATGAAACTAAAATGGTATCTGACAGCAGTAAGTGAAGCAATATAAAAGCGAAAATGGAAATTATCAGTAGCCATATCTTAATTATAATTTATTTTTATATATAAACCATATCACATCGAAAACAACACTGACAAACTCATCAATGTTGTGAAAAATGTGAAGTAACTTTCAATATTGTGGAAAGTATGAAGTAATTCTATAACTCAAATGAGCCAGTTTTTAATCTTTTCAAAAATACTAATTATTGAATAACTGTGTCAAATTTACGTTACAAACTACTGGTGAACATGCTATGGTCAACCATACTTATCAAAATTTTCACCGATGATTCTTCTATATGAGACTTCACAACTTGTGGCTGCTCAATTTGTTTGATTTCATGACCGTTTTACCAACTCGTTTTCCCAATTTCCTAATTTTTTTTTATTTTCGTAGGTCTCTTGCTCACATGATTGTTTGCGCACATGATCTTAACTTTTTATGAAATTAGGTTCCCTTTAAATCTCAACCTTTTCCCCTACATTGATGTTTACTTGTGCATCCATTGATGATAATATTTAATTGATTTCTCATTTTGCCTCCCATCAAGATCTGCATGCATCATCCAACTTAGCTTGTTTTAATATCACATCTGCTTCAAACCTTAAACCCTTGGCCAATTGATTTGTCTTTCCTTGTGTATACCTTGAGAATTGTTTAGTTGAAATTTCATACTTTTTCTTTAGTCAACAAAAGAATTTGGATATGGCCTATTTTTTTTTTTCACACTTATATTTTATATGAAACACACTCCCTTACACGAGTCAATTGAGTTTGAAGCATAAATAATACATTGAACTACTATACTTTGTGCTGAGATCTAATATTTATTTAGTGGAATTAAAGGTAATAAGAACTGAATCACCGAGTCATAAAAACTATAATACTATATCAAAAATCATATTGTCCAAAAGTTTAAACAGCTAGGTAGAGACACAAATAATTTTATATTAAGTAGAAAATTTAAGTCCTAAAGCCCATGTTCTGCAGCAAAAAAGCATTGCCAATTTCTAGAGACAAGCAACAAAAAGGATAAAAACTATAGAATTGAATCCATACAAATTAAATAAGGGTCAGAAAAGTGGGATCCCACCAGTTTCCGCATTCAGCAATGACCTTTACTTTAGGCCGAAGGGTAGGCAGCAGAGCAAGGAACTGCAGACTGCAGTTCTGCCTTAGTGAGAACCTCCGGAAGCCAAAACAAAACTTGCATGGCTACACCAGAACATTTTATGGTAAAACATAGTATGCCTTTTTCTATTTAAGCATATGTGGTATTTTAGTTCATTTGTTTGTGTACAAGTATACGGGGTAATTAATGGACCACAAGTAATGTTACAATCTACACATTGGCTTCAATTATCCACACCACCGGTCCTTTGGCATTCGGTGGTATTCAACTTGGTGAAATACGGCACTCTTTATGTATAATATATATATATATATATATATATATATATATATATATATATATATATATATATATATATATATATATATATAATATCTTATTATCATCTATCTTATTTTAAAATATAAACTTTGTCATATGAAAAATGACACTAACAAACTCAGCAATATCATGAAAAGTGTGAAGTAATTTTGTAACTTAAATGAGTCAATTTTTGACCCTTTTAAGAAAAGAAAAACTTATTGAATGAGTGTCAAATTTATGTTGTAGACTACTGATGGACTTGCTATCAGTAACCATACTTATCAAAATTATCACCGATGATTCTTCAAGATGTGACATCACAACTTAGGGTTGCTTAGTTTGTTTGATTTCATAGTCCTTTTACTAACTCATTTCCCCAAATTCCCAAGGGCTTTTTGATTTGAGTTTCTAGTTTTCAGTTTTTATTTTTAGTTTTCTAAATTTTCAGTTTTCAAAATTTTTAATATTTCCTTTACAAAATCTGAAAAACTAGAAAACTAAAAATAAAAACTAAAAACTGAAAACTCAAACCAAACAGACCCTAATTTTTCCTCTCTTAGTTCGCTTCCTCATAGGATTGTTTGTACACAGAATTCAACTTGTTATGAAATTAAGTTCCATTTAAACCTTAACATTTCCCCTGCATGGATGTTTCTTTGTATATTTATCGATTATTATATTTATTTGGCTTCTCATTTGGCCTCCCATCAAGATCAGCATGCATGATCCAACTTGTTTTAATATCAAATCAGTGTTGAAGATAATTATACACCAAGCGAGTATGGTGTATCACATACCAAGAATTTAGACACACTTATAAGTATGGCTAAATGCATTAAAAATTATAGCAAATAAATATAGCCACACTTTATAATTATGACTAAATGGCTTGTATGTGGTACACTAGACTTTGCTTGGTGTGCCATAGACAAAACCCAAATCAGCTTTAAACCTTATACCTCCTCACCAATTAATTGGTCCTTCCTTGTGGATACTTTTGTTGATTGTTTAATTAAAACTTCATACTTATTATTTTCTATATAATTTAGTCACTAAAAGAATTTGGATAGGGGCTATTCTTATTAACATGTAATTCCCCAATTCGTTTGGTTTGTATAGTCGATTTTCTTGATCACCTATATTGATCTGACCGCACATTCCCCACATCATTCATCAATCACCCACTTGAAATAGCAGACAAGGTTTGTCTTGCTTACCACTTACCAGCATGGCTTTATACCTGTTATTTTAGCATTGGGTTTGGCAATAGAAAAATGACACGTGGTGTTGGGTTAATTAGTTGCACTAGTAGGCTTTGACATGAATTTGATCACTTTAGCCAAAAGGTTAATCTCTGGTATTTTCCATTATTTCTTCAACTTCTGTAGTGTGTGGAGCTTTAATATCTTACATACACATACATGCGTGCCTTCCTGCAATATCATGTGCATAATGTTAAAAGATGCTGTACAATAAGCTGCATTTGTAATGCATGGCAAACTTATGCGGTTAGTATTACGGGGCAGACATGTAACATAAGGGTTTTATTCTTGTTATAATTGATTCAGCTCATCACTGCATATGGTTTGATAGCTAATAAATTCATGCACTTCGGTTTGTTTTCTCATTCAGAAGTGTCACACACTCATATTGCAAAACTATTGCAAAATGAATATCATGTTTGGAGGAACAAAATTAAACCTTCAGAATGACTGTGAAGGCAGATTTAACTCTTTACAAGGAACTTCATTTAATTTTCTCTATATCTTTTTTGCCATCCTTTCTCATTTCATTTTAACTATTTGCAAGTTCAAAAATTAAAAATAACTTATTTTGTCTAATTAAAATAAAAACCATAATGCAATGCCTTGGTTATTCTATTTTTAAATCATATTAAAAAAACTAGTGAAAATTTTATTTATATCAATAATATATATAATATAATTGATTTTATGTCAATTAATATATATATTAATTTTTCCAAACCACCCGAATTCAAAATAAAACCTATTCGACAAAAAATATAATATATAAACTTGTCATGTCAAAAATGACACTAACAAACTCATCAATATTGAGGAAAGCGTGAAGTAACTCTCAAATTTAAATAAGCCAGTTTTTGACCCTGTTGGGAAACAAAAAAATAATTGTTGAATAAGCGCCAAATTTTCGTTACACAGTACCGGTAAACCTTCTATCGACAATCATACTTATCATCTTGTTTTAACCACAGAGAAACCATCTTGCCAATTTGTATAGAAGGACTAACTTATTTGGCTAAGTGTAGCAAATTTCTTGTTGGTTGAGAGGGGAGATTTGTGAATCTTGAATGATTTTAGCACGTCAAAAGATGTGGTTTCTTATTATTTTCTTTGATCAGTGGCTTCGGGAAATTTCTTACCGTTCACATTTTCTTGTAATTTGGAAGTGGTACATTGTTTATGACTTACTGATGATGCTTTCTTGCTCAACTTTTTACCATCGTATATTAACTTTCAAAGATCTATTTAATATACAAAAAAACACTTAATAATTAATTTAATGTCACATTTTAATTTCCAGCACCCATTTGACAGCAACAAATTGAATTGAAGAATGCTGGGTATCAGTTCCAAACAAGTATGTAGAAGACTGAGCTCATGAAGGTTAATCTGTAGTATTTTCCATTTCTTCAACTTTTGTGGTGTGCAGCTTTTATATCTTACATGCACATGCGTGCTCTCCTACAATACCATGTGCATGATGTTAAACCACAAACATGCTGTACTAGTTGCATTTGTAATGTACGGTAAAATTATGTGCTTAGTATTGCAGGGCTAACAGGTAATAAAAGGATTTTCTTGTTATTATAATTGATTTCAGCTCTTGATTGCATGTGGTTTGATAGCTGATCAAATTACTGCTTGATTTTCAAGTCATGCATTTCGGTTTTGTTTTCTCATTCAGAAATGTTGCACATTCATGCTGTAAAACTACTTTAAAATCCTTGTTGAAATGAAATTATCATGAATACTATGTTTGGAGGAACAAAATTAAACCTTAAGAATGAATGTGATGACAGATCTAACTATTTACAAGGAACTTCAATTTCCCTATACATTTTTTCTCATCCTTTCTCATGTTCAGTGGAGTGTGCAGTGCCTTAAGGTGGGAGTTCAAGCTTGAAGCCAGATGAATATTGGAATTTGATTGTTGAAGGTTGAAAAATAAGGAATGATGGGTAGCAACATCAAGCTTCTTCACTGGTTGTTAGCCCAGCAATTTCTTTTAGTGGCTTCCACATAAACTTTCTCCTGAACATTCACATGAGCATGAGAATGATATCTGACAGCAGTTAAGTGTAGCAATATAGACGTGAAAATGGAAATTATCAATAACCATCTCTCTAAAAGCTTCAATCGTAAGATAGAGAGACACAGTAACCATTTTACATCGAACAGACCCCCCTCGCATAAGGTTCTATTTAGCTTGAAATGTGAACAATGCATAGAACTGCTGAAATTTAATATTTATTTGGAAGAATTAGGGGCAATAATGATTTAACCATTTAGTCATACTATTTAGAAGACCATATCTTACAAAAGTTTAAATGGTGGGGCATAGACAGATAAATAGTTTATATGAAACAGACAGGCAAATCAAAGTCCCAAAGCTCAAGTTTTGCAGCAAAAAACATTGGCAGTTTCTAGAGATTAGCAACAAAAAGAATAAAAACTATAGAATGAATCCATAGCAAATTGAATAAGGATCAGGAAAGTGGGGATCATACCAGTTTCCACATTCAGCAATTACCCTCACTTTAGGCCGAAGGGTAGGCAGCAGAGCAAGGAACTGCAGTTCTGCCTTAGAGAGAACCTGTGGAAGCCAAAACCAAACATATTTACATGCTTACAGCAGTATATTTTATGGTAAAACATTGTATTTGTGTGCCTTTTCTATTTAAGTATATGAGCTATCTCAGTTCATTTGTTTATGAACAAGTATATGGGGTGATTTAATGGATCACAAGTAATGTTACAGTCCACACCTTGGCTTCAATTATCCACACCACCAGTCCTTTGGCAGTCGGTGGCAATGCTTCTAATCTGTAATCCACTTCCGGTGGGTAATACCATCTTGCTATAGGCTGCTTCCCAACATGAGGCTAATATTCATAACAAAATCCCAGTGTAATTAATAGCCATAAAGGACAACCAATCAGATAGATTCTTAGATGCTAAAAAAAAATATATTGGGCTGGTTTATTCCACTCATGATTCTAACACTTTACCTTCGTCAATGAATACTATTTTTAGCTTTCAGTAAAATTTTAATGCTGATAGGTTCACTCTTGTAATTCTCTGGGCGTTGTATTGCAACAGCAATTGCGACCACATCAAACTTTTGCAATCTTTTATGGTCACAGTAATTATATTCATGACCATAACTGCAATTTAAAAGCTTTGGGTAAAATGTTCAACTACGAATGAAACACAACACTAACACTTTTTATTTTATTATTTTGCTAATCTAAGAAGTTTTCAACCAAAGAAGCAGCTACAAGGGTCATTTTTCAAGTAACAAAAACACTCACAGGGCAAACGGGGTGAATCTTGGTGAGGGTGGTTTCAGGGTCACCAAGGCCACGAGCTGAAAGGTCAAGGAAATAGTACCCTTGACGCCTAAGGCGTGACAAGTATCTCCCTTCATAGCCACCCTCATGTGGAGAGTATATAGCAAGTGCCTTGTGCTCTTCAACATCTGAAAGCCATTGTCCAAGATCAAACCTCACCAAGTCCCCTCCTATGAAATCCTCTATACCAATTCCACTGCTGCACCTCACCACCACCCTTTTGCATGTGTTGCCAACCCCATCGTGTCTTCCTCTCCAAACAGTGTTATGCACTTTGGCCATGCACTTGTTGTTGTTCCTTGTAATTGGTTGCTGCTTCTTTGCAACAACATTGAAACAGGTTGTTGGTCCTCCTCCACGACACAAACTAGCACTAGCACAGCCCAACATTATTTTTTTTTTCTGCTTATTTTTTTAGCTGATAGAGCCAATAAGGATAAAATAATGTTTTTTTTCTCACCAAAGGTGAGAGGTTATTGGAGGATGAGAACCATAGTTTTTTTTTTTTTTGCCTCCTCAACGTGTTTGAGAGAAAGAAAATATTAGTTAGAGCTATAAGCTTGCGGCATACTAAGGCATGGGGTGTGTGGTGGAGAAATGAGATAAAGTGATTTTGTCTTCAGTTGTAACCTTTAATTGTTCATGGCCCCTTGTGAGTGCCATGTATTATTTTCTTTTATCTTCTTTCCTTTTCTACATTCGAAAAAAGAAGATAAGGGCATTTTTGGTTTACTTTTTTAATTTTTAATTTTTAATTTTTAATTTTTTAGATTTATAAAGAAAAAATTAAAAATTAAAAACTATTTTCAGCGTACCAAACGTACCCTAATATTATTTTTTTTGTGGGATTTGTCAATGTCATCGAGATGGGTTGGTAAAATTAATAAAATTTCTGATAATAGAATTTGAATACGGTTATTCTATTGAGACTTGCCATGCCCTAAATAAAAGTTTTTTATTTTTTGGTCAGAGTGCTTAATAGAGGTTCAACGGCCAAAGTTGGTTGAGGCAACACATTTACAAATTTTGGATGAGATTCTCATTTGGGTCATTTCTCACCAATAGATCCCTGGCCCTAGGGGCTAGTTAAGTGGCAAAAAGTTCTTGGATAATAATCTTTTGAATTAGGCCTAGTACTTCCGCGTTTAGACTAAAGGCACTCTAAAGTAAGTATCGTTAATGCTGATATTTTTTCCTATTACAAAAAACTCTGTTGTAGTTTCAATTAATAGAATGGGAGGTATCGTGGGTGATTTTATTTTTGATTTTAGAAAAAATATTATAAAATTTAAATTTTGTATATTATAATTAAAAAATTAAAAACTGATTTTTTTTCAAAATTAAATTACTCTTTTATCTTCAATAAAAAAATGTTAAAAACTATTTTTTTAGATTCTAATTTTTTTAAAAATAACGTAAATATATTAAAAATGATTTTTGGATGAAAAAATTAATTTTAACACCTAAATACTTTTAATGTAGTGAGAATTTGAGACAAAATTATTTGAAAAAAGAAGAGCTATTCCAAGAGAAGAAGCAGAGAAAGAGTCAGTGTTCAAGGGAGAGGAAAAATGGCCGCGGCACGGTGCTACGGTTCACTGCCTCTCAGATAAGGACAATTTTTTTTTTTTTTGCTTTTAACTTTTTGGTCAGGCTCAGATAAGGACTTTAAAGGCTAATAAAAGGCCTATTCCTAAATAGGTCAATGGGCCTCTGAATTGACAGACTGGGAGGGCTTTATTTAACAACGTATCAATATTGAATAACAAATATGAAAATTCTAAACTAATATACAATTTTATATCATATATAATTCGTGAAAAGAATGTTACACTTTATATCAAGATTAGCAAGTTATTACAAAATTTTTCAGATAAGAAACTGACTTTCCATTTATTAAAAAAAATTATAGTTTAGGGTGATATTATAATTTTATTTTATTTGTATTAGGTTTAATGAATATGAATGTCTCTACAGCTTAATGAAAGTCTCAATTAAATCCTTATTGTTTAATAATTCTTAATCAAGTATTTACATTGTAAAAGTCATTATAATTATGCCCTTGAGCAACCTATCATGAGAAAAAATAAAATTTTAAGATGAATTTATACTGATATCTTCTAGGATCTTGGGCAGTTACACCCGACTGCCCTCTATTTTGTAAAATTATTATTGACATCTCTTGAGATTCACTAAAATTATATCGACATTTCCTATAGATATTTATTTGTAGTTTAAGTGATAAAAAATAACATGTGAGATGTATATAATTATTAATGAAAAAGTTATAATATGTTCACAATATTTAATATATTAGTTGAATAAAATAATTTTCCATCACATGAAGATGAAACTTATAATTATAATTTATAATAAATGAAGGTATTGTAGTATATATATGTGTGTGTTAGGGTGTGTGTATATATGTTAAATATTGTCAAAATATTATAATTTTTCACTAATAATCATATAAATGACACATGTTATCCCATTTGTCACACACACACATATATATATATATATATATGAAAAGTAAGTGTAATTTTGCAAAATATAAAGGTGGTGAGTGTAATTTCAATAAAACTTATTAAAGGTTAGTATAATTTACTCAAATTTTAAATGTTTTGGGTTCGAAGAGAGCAAGTTCTGTCACTAGTTGATTAGGTGTTTGTTATCTTTCAATTTTGTAACAATAAATTGCTCTAAGGACTTGATCAAAAAAAATTATAATGTAGAGACTTACCTGAAAAAATTTAAATTACAGAGATTTAATTAAAAATTAAGTAAAAAAATAGAGAGCTAAAACTTAATTAAATATTTTTCATTAAGTACTTCGTTGAATTCATTTATCACTTAATTCGTTTATGGTGACATATTCATAATTAAGATTTTGATAATAATATATAAATAATTATAATTATGCTTATTATTTATCATTAAAAAAGAATCACAAAATATTTTAATTTTAAAATTTTATAACGACCGATTACAAAATTTCTCTACATGACGTTCAATCTTCAATACACATTTTATCAACAAAAAAAAAAAAAACTTCAATACACATGTATTTAATTTTTTTATACTGTGCTATTGAGTTATATGCGCCTTACAGTCTCATTATGTAATGTGCAAGGTATTGGTGCTATCCTTAATAATTAGCTTTCTACCCGTGCATTATCTTATAGTATATTAAAAAATGGAATTTATTTGTTTTCATTTTAATCTTGAAAATTTTCATCACATAAAAAATATTTAAATATAAATTATTTGATTTTATTTTACATGTTTTCTTATATTGAAATAAAATTGCAGTAGTTGCTTTATATTTTTAAAAAATGTAAAAAACAATTATCGTCGGTTTTAAATTATATAACTCAATTTATATTATCTTATATGTTTTATTTTAAAGATAAACAGGCTTTAATAATAAAAATTATTTTATATGGTGTATAAGTTATGTATTTTTTAAAATAACTTTGTAGTATATGAAATAATTTTATTTTAAATAAAAAATATAAGCACGTCATCATTGAACTGTGAGTTTAGTTTTGCTGTATTAACATTGTAAAATACAGTTACATTGTCATCAATTTAAATCTTGACATATATCTAACTTTTCAAGTAGATAGTAGGTATGAGGATCAACTATAATTGTTCATGTGGTATCATATGATTTGATAACAGTATAAAATTCTTTTAATTTGTTAGTGTATGAAAATTATATCCCTAATAATATAACATTTTATACTTTTATATTTTTTTTAATTAAAATCTAAAGTAACCCCAAGATGAACCTATCAATTTTCATGTCAAGAAAATTAGACTTAGGAAAAATAAATAGATAATTTGGTTCCTAGCCTTTTAAAATGGTAAGACAATTTGGACCGTTCATAAAATTTCTCATTAAATACTATGATGTGATCTCGTTAAGAAGTTGATGTCTTCATTATTATTCTCCATTTGTGATACCCGAGGTACAAGTGTCAGCGGATAGATTTCGCCCAGCCTTAGAGTCCCTAGGACCCACCCATGTTACCGAGTCCTGAATTTCACTAAGTCTGGATCTTATACCTCTTTGGAGAGCTATATGATAGAAGCAGATTTCTGGGACCAAAAGTCCCAGTAATTGTTACCAATAGGAAAATAAGTTAAAGAGTGATTTTTAATGATTTTTATGAGAACTTTAAACGTTTTGTCTTTAACCCACAAGTTTACAAAATCTTGAAGATTCTCGAATTTAAACTAAAACCCAAAATTTGAATTTTGATTTGTTAGGTTTTTTATTTTTTTTTATATTTTATTTGAATCAAAATGTGGGGTATCGCTTTATTTACATTTATGTTTTAAAGTTAATGGAGAGTAAAATAAATGAGAATTGGGATAACCCATGTAAAATAAGTGACATTAACTTATGTACCAATGAAAATTGTGATAACCCATGTACCAGTGACAAAAAAACGCAGAAGTTGGGGGTTGCTATCACTGCTATAGCGGTCCAGAACCGCTATAGCGGTCATCAGGGGGTGTTTCACGTGGTGCAGTGGTCTAAGGTACCGCTATAGTAGTTATAAGTGTATAGTGCCTCAATGCCTTGACCGCTATAGCGGTCATATACCGCTATAGCAGTCCCCAACTATGCCATTTCAATTTCTACCTATTTTAAAACCCCATTTCGGGATTTCCCCTTCCCCCATCAGAAGATATGAAGTAAAAACCCTTCCTCCCCATTTTTCTTCCCCTTTTCTCTCATTCTCTCCAATCTAGCTCCCCCAAATCATAAAGGTATGTAAATGTTGTTAGTTTTTGTCTCCATTCTCTTCATTCTTTCATGTTCTTGAGTTGGGGCTTGTTATTTCTCTTATTATTGTCAAATGGGGGTGCTCCCTCAATATTGTTAGAGTTGTTTTAAGGTAATCTAAGAGTACCCAGAAATCATTGATGAGTTTTATGGTTTTAATGGCAAACATTGGTGTCATTTCTCCTTCCCGGAATCCCCGTGGTGTTGGTACCTCACAGTCTACCTCTCCAAGTGAGTGAGTGTAATCTCATGGCCTTATTTTGGTTATTATACTATTATTTTCTAGTATTACAGAGCATTTAGAGACTTGGAACAATTTGTTTTCACATGATATGTAATTATATGAATAATGTGCTTTGTTTAGAAATGCTCCATTTAAATTTATACATGAAATTATGACTTTAGAAATGCATGGGACCATAATTATTCCATAAAGAGTTTTGTATTGTTTAATTCATGAATTTATTTGTTATGACAAATTGGAATTTACCATGATTTGCCAAATGAAATTTAAAGATTTGTGTTGCTATAGTTGAGAAATGTTGAACTAGAGAATATAGAATCCCTTTTTTACAACTTTAGTTGGTTCTAGATATAGAGAGAGAGTTACTGAGAGGAACAGAACTGTGAATTAACGGCAACTATTCCGTTAACCTTGGTATACCAAGGCCCGCCCGGGGCAAATCATCCTTGAGTTAGATCAGTCTACCAAGGATACGGTTCACCAGGGACCGTTGAGATGACATTAGCTAGGGGCTTTGTTCGCCAGGGACTAAGCACCCTCCCTACAGTTAATGAATACTCTGTTCGTTTGTGTAATTCTTAAGATTTCAAAGATTATTATTAGTATATAAAGTAAATAGAAATGTTTATAAGTGTTGGATTATTATTGTCATTATCTATTTATAACGTTTTCATGTCCCATGCATGGTTATGAGTGAGGATCCATTCACTGAGTTTTGATTTTCAAAACTCACCCCTCTTTTCTCCATTTCTTTTCATAGATTCAGGTATAACACATGATCCTCTTCTCTCACCTCCTCAGCAGTAGCATCCTTCAATTTGGGTGAGCTTCACTTTGGCGTGAAGCCATAGTATTTTGTTCATGGTATAGGTGCTCCAGTGATGTGATGGGCAGGGTCCCGGACCGCATATAGTTTATTTTGAATTTTGATCATACCATAATTCTTTTGTATTTAACAGTATAATATTCATAGCTATTTTGCATTTGAGCAACTCAGTTAAAATGTATTTTGCAGCTACAGTTTCATAATTTATTTATGAGAAAGGGGTTTATTTCACAAGTAGCAAGGATTTACAATTAATTTGAAATATTATCAAATTATGTTTTATAAATAAAGTAAGCATATAAGACAAAGATGTAAATCACTTATACTTATATAGTGACCGATTCTCACGCGCTGCTCATGATCCAAATCGGGTCATGACACCATTATATTATTCTAGTCACTATCACAAATAAAGCAACATCATTTTTTGTCTTTAAAGTGTATTTATAGTGAAATCTTTAAATAAAATAGGGCTTTTAAGCATTAAAATAAGACTAAAAAATGACCTTATTTTTGCTGATTGGGTTGACTAAACATATAGGATGGCAGAACACAAGGTAACAATGTCTCATTAACTAGTTGATTACCCATGTCATAATATTTTAATGTATAGATTTGACGGAGGGAATAAATTTTCTAATATTTTAAAATCATGGGACCAAATTGTCAATTTCTTTTTTTTTTTAGACTAATTTTTGAATAGGGGTCATTTTGGAAATTTATTAATAAATCTAAACGTGCAAAGTAAATTACGATTAATAGTAACTATTTTTCTATAGGTCTTATATGCTAGTGGAGATTTTTTTTTCTTTTTGCCAATATGTAATTTTTGTCAAAATTTTCATGGTTTGCACTTACTTCAAGTATATTAATTTAAGATTATAAAGAGACACGTCTCCTTATATTTTTCATTTGCATAATATTTTTGTATTTACTGTAATGTGTAACATCAATTTTTATATTCTTAAAATTAACAACAAATAAATTTCAAAATCTAAAAGACCAGTCAAAATAAATATTCTATTAATAAAGTAATCAAATTTAGTGTGTATATATTTATAATTCAAGTAATTTATTTTTAGTATAAAATAAATTAATATAAATATATATTCAATTATGAAAAAGTAAGACTGAAAATAAATTAATATAAATATATATTTAATTATAAAAAAGTAAGACTGATCATATTTAAAATTTAATAATTATGTTACATTATATGAATTTACTTATTTTTAGAAATACATATTTTGATACTCTTTTTAAACTGAGTGATGAAAAGAAAAATATGAATATGTCAAAATAAATATTGTATGATTTTGATTTGATAATTTTTTTTCATACAAAATAGATTTAACTCTCAAGTTTTAGTTAAATTATAATAATTATACATTCAAAATTCCATTGAAATATCTGCATTCATTTATAATATTGTTTGTCTGATTAATCTTATTCAAGATATTTTTAAAAAAATGAAAAATAAATTTAAAAATATTGTAAAATATGAAAAGTTAGACATTCACTATCTATAAAAATGAAAAGTCAAAAGTTATATAAAAATGTCTAGTAAAAAAAATTTAAAAATAAATGAAATTATAAGTATTAAAATTAAAAATCATAAAAATTAGAAAAAAATACCATGTGACACTTCTAGTGGAATAATTTTAGTATTATAACTTATAATATAGATAGATAGATGTTTTCAAATTCATAGTTATATTTTTAATAACAAATAAAAAAGGTTGAATTACAATGTCTTTCTCGAATTTTAGTGTAGTTATACACAAAGACTTTTCAATTTACAAAATTGTTATTCGAGGTTCAGAAATGTATTGAAATCTACATCGATCTCGTCTGCAATCAATGATTTCTTAATTTAAATGATGGAAAAGATAACATGTATCACGCATATATCATAAATAGCAAAATAATAATATATTAGTGACTTTTGACAAATAGGTTGACTGAATTTTTTTTTTAATTATCCTGCATTATATTTATCAGTCCCTTCCTTGCATGATAAAGAATAGAGTATTTTAGTCAATTTATATCATATATTATGAATATACTATAATTTTATTATTAGTAATCATATACATGTCATATTTTTTTTTCTTTTTTAACTTAGGTTAATGATTTACGTAATGAAAAGTATTTTAATTAATTTGTTATATTTTTATTTTGATTTTAAAATATATTAATAAGTTACAAACTTACAACGCCTTTATAATATATATATATATATATATATATATGGGATATTATGAACATGTTGTAAAGATAAGATAGAAAATTAATTAAATGATAAAGTAGTCAAAGTAGTCATTAATGTAAATAAAAATAAAATCATGAAAATATCCTCAATAAAGTAGTCAAAGTAGTAATTAATGAAAATGAAAACGATTTGTGTAAAAAAAAAATTTATGAAATAATCTAATAAAAATGCTAGAAAATAATTTTTTTACATAATTTTATATTTATAATTACGTTGTTATCATTATTAGCCTTTACATGAATTAATAAATCATACAATTTTATTGCTGATAACAATCATTGTGACTATCTATCAAAAAATCCGTATGTACTTTTTAGATGTGTAATGTTACTCTAGTCTAACTAGGTGCTATTGTGTTATTTAAAGTTTTTTTAATGATAATTTTACTTTTATAGTCATGTATATGGGCTATATGATTGATTAACAATATAAAACACTTTATGGCCCTATTTGGTATACTTGATCAATAGGATAAGGTTTGATAATATGATACCTAATAAGTTTGGATATGATAATATAAGGTCTGATAAACTTTTAATATCTTTTCATAGTTAGTAGGACATTATATAAGATATTATATTTTGTATTATGCAATATTATTCTCTCTTTACAATAATATTACATAAAATTAAATATTTTAAAAAAATTATTTATTGATGTATATTATTAGTCAGAATTTTTTATTAAATTATATTTATTATCAATATTCATTAATTATTATTATTTATTTCAATATTTTACAACTATGTATTATTTCAATAAATTATAATAATGTAAATTCTCTACTTATTTTATATATTTTAAAATTTTTAATCCTTTAATCATAATAATTTGAATTTGAATTTGAAAATAATTATTAAATATTTTATTATAACTAATATGTTATGTATTAAATCATATCTAATATTATTTTATAAATATTACTACTTTACAATTTATAATTTATTTTTGTATTAAATATTATTTATAAATTATTTGAAATAGTTATTCATTATTTTATATTTGATTATTTATTTTTATTGTTTCTTAATTTAATTTACTTTAATTTATTATATACTTGAAATATAATATTTATTATTGAATATTTGTAGTTTTTATAATCTTAATTTCATTTTAAATTTATCTATTGCTTAATATTTTATTATTTAATTTTATTTAATAAAAAAAAATGACCTTATAAATTAAAAGTAAATCAGGTATTATCCTACCTATTTATACATAATTAAGTTATCCATCATTTTAATTTATGAATGTCTAATAATTGCAAACTTTATCAATCTTGCTAATGACCAACTTTATAGTCTAATATTTTAACTATAAAGTTTTTTCTCAAATTAAATTATTATACTATCAACTTTTCAAGAGATATTGATAAATTATTATATCTTTTATTTTTTAATAATAGTGATAGAAAACATGTAATGCTTTTTATCTTCAAAATAATAATAAATAATAAATTGCATTGCAGTTCTAAATTTTTTTTAAAAAGTTAAAAAATTTATGACGTTAGTAATCAATTAATAGGAGAAAGAAACATTTGTTTCTTCAATTAATGACATATGCAAATACTAAAATGGATGCCATCACCTAGATTAATTAAGAAAAGACAAAAAGAAGTATTTTGGTACAAATAAATAGAGGTGTCAAAACGAGATGATTCATCCCCATTTAGGCCTGCCCCGTTAAAAGCCCTCAAAAACAGGCAGGGTGACTAAGCTAGGCAGCGAAAAATAACTAGGTTGAAATAGTCAACCCAATCAAGCACATTTTAAGATGATCAGCCAAAAAATGAAAAAAAAATTCCAAATTTTTGTTAATGTTTGGATTTTTTTTAAATAATTAAATTTTTTTATTGAT
This sequence comes from Dalbergia cochinchinensis, assembly GCA_031216125.1. Classification (NCBI taxonomy): domain Eukaryota; kingdom Viridiplantae; phylum Streptophyta; class Magnoliopsida; order Fabales; family Fabaceae; genus Dalbergia; species Dalbergia cochinchinensis. The sequence goes on along the minus strand of CM062371.1, from coordinate 50,275,531 downwards.
ATATACCTAATTTTATAAGTTCTATAACAACTATACACTAATTTTGATTAAAAAATATTATTGTTAATAATGTTGTTTGTGAGTTGTGATTGTGTTTTACTTTTAAGTTTTAACTTTGAGTGAGTGATATCAATTGTATAGTATTATTGTGTTGATAAATGTATGCATTTCTTACTTTTTTTTCGAGACATATGTTTCTTACTTTTAGGTGAGTTAAATTTTTTTTGCAAGCTCAAAAGTTTAACTCAACCCGCTAAAAATAGCAATTTTAATTGACGAACCCGGCAAGCCAGTTTCATTTTGATATCTCTACAAATAAAGGTGTAAATGTCGAAAAACTTCACCAAATGTGAGAGGAATAGTTTATAATGAAATTAATATGAGCAAATATAAACCATATAACAATATATGAAAGACTAAGATTAAAAGTATTCTATCAATTTCTCTTTTAATAAACATCTTAAAAAATATTAATTATTTCAAAAAATTATCTATCAATAATTTGATCATATATAGATTTATAAAATCTTAATCAATATAAAATCATATGATCTCAAATATTTGTGGAAGATGGGGGAAAAAGTGTCTAACTAATTTTTAAAATATTTTTTAAACAAAATAAGGTTAAAAAACAGTTCAACGATTTTGACATGGGAATGACATGGTTGATTAAGGCGCACGTCCCATATAAGTTCAAAAAAACAAAAATAACTTATTTTAACTTATTAAAACAATAAAATTATGATACAATGCCTTGTTTATTCTAGTTTAAAACACATTAAAATAAAACATTAGTTAAGATTTTATTTATACAAATAACTTATATCATATGATTGATTTTGTATCAATTTGCTAGTTGTAAGTCGGTATCCTGCCTAAGCAAAACTCAAATGAGGTTGGGTCATATCAGACCATAGTGCTTGATAATGAATTTAAGTAAAAAGAGCTGTACTCTAATTAACAATTGTTGCTTTTAGCCTAGTAGTAAGCATTTGCCAACATTTTTTTTTTTGTGAACCTTGGATATCTACTGTTGGGAGTAGTAACTAATCCCCTCGAGATATAAAGTTCACAGATACGAGTTTTGGCACTAGTCACAAGATCAATTTCACCCACCCCACTAGGAATCAAATCCCTAACTGACTAGATGCTTAAGGAGCTGAACTAATTACCAACTATACTAGACATAATATTAAACAAATATTGTGGAAGCTTGACTGTGCGAGTAAAGCTCTTCAAGTGTTACAATATATTAATATTACATAATTATCTAATATTTTTGGCATACATAAAGATATTTATTCAAAGGTGAAGGCTTGCACACTCCTTTAACCCAAGTTTAACCACGTGACATGAAAAGGTAACTTACCCTTCTCATGGCTTACCTTAAAAAAAGAAGAAGCCTTATGTTTAATAATATTTTTAATTAATATCTTATTATATTTTATATTATTTTAATATACAAACTTTCATATTGAAAATGACACTAAAAAAATCCATCAATATTGTAAAAAGTGTGAAATAACTCTGTAATTTAAATAAGCCAGTTTTTTACCCTTTAAAAAAAAATAATTGTTAGATTACGTTACAAACTACCAATGGACCTACTATCAGCAATCGTACTTATCATCTTATTTTAACCATAGAGAAACCATGCCTAGCAATTAGTATAAAAGGACTAACTCATTTGGTTAAATGTAGTATATCTCTTGTTGTTGAGTAGTGGAGATTTGCGAATCTTGAAAGATTTTAGGACTTCAAAAGAAGTGGTTTCTTCTTATTTTCTTTGATTAGTTGCTTCGGTAAATTTCTTACTCCTTTCAACTTTTCTTGTATGTCGGAAGTGGTATATTGTTTATGACTTATTGATGATGCTTTGTTGTTCAACTTTTTGCCCCAGGGTATTGCTGTATATCTGTCATGGGTATGTCTTCCTCACCATCTAGATAATTTTTCATTGATGATTCGTCTTGATGTCACATCCCAACTTGTTGCTCACTTTGTTTGATTTTACTACTCTTTTACTAATTCATTTTCCCAAATGCCTAATTTTTTCCTCTTCTTAATTAATTTGCTTCCTCACATGATCTTTTGCACACATGATTTGCTTGTTATGAAATTAAATACCTTTTAAACCGCAACCCCTTCCCCTACTTGAATCTGTGTGTATCCATTGATAATTATATTTAATTAACTTCTCATTTCACCTCCATTCAAGATCAACATGCATGATCGGACTGGTTTTACTATAAAATTTGATAGACCCGTCACCAATTGATTTGTTTTGCCTTATGTATGCGTTGTTGATTGTTTAATTGAAATGCCATATCTAATATTTTCTAATTTAGTCGCTAAAAGAATTTGGATTGGGCTTTTTCTCACTTTTATATTAGTAAAATAATATTGCAAACTGTAGTTCGTCAATTTATTTCTTTTCTGTGGTCAATTTTTTTAGTTCCCTTCCCTAACTATCTATTATTTTCCTCTTCATGATATGATTGCATTATATCTAATTGGAGTTTGTTGTTATCCTCTTGGCCACGAGCATTTGCAGACTTAATTATATCCTTTTTTTGTTAAAATAATGTTAATCTTTATCTAAAAACAAAATTAAAAATCTAGTGGGTGGAAGCTTAATGCCCAAGTGTTATTTGTCACATCACCATCTAATTGTTCTTCACATTAAGAGTTTGTTTTGTTGGAAGGAAATTAGAGGAAGAATATTGTTTTCCTTTATTTGGCTGCAAGAAAAATCGGTGAGGGGAGAAAATGAACATTACCAAAAAGCTGAAGGGGTCCACTAATTTTTCTTCCCCCCTATAATTGGGCGGAAAAGTAGGGAGAAAAGTGCTAAATTTTTAACATTCTGAAAATATCCTTGCATTCTCTCTCTTTTACTCATGCAAGTGGTTCCCCTACTAGTCAAAGTCACACGACCCACTCGCTTAGCGTAATTGGCATCTGCATCATTATTGTTTTATTTTTTCTTACTTTTTCATATAAACAAACAAAAAAAATTAATTTTTATTCTATTTTATTTTTTTTATTTTCCTTTCATCCAAACTTACTTGTGTAAAATAAGAATCCACCCATTTAATTTCTTTTCTTTCATTTTCTGTCATCTCCTTTTTCGTTCTTTTACCAAATACACTTTAAGAATTTGTTTGATTTTTGTTTTTATTTACTATTTTTTTAGTTTTCAGAATTTTATTATTTTCACTATTTCATTCCCAAAATCCAAAAGTAGAAAATAGAAAATAAGAAATGAAAACAGAAACCAAATATACTCTAAGTTTCCCTAAAACCTAAATGCTTTTCCCTAATGGACGTATCTTTCCCTCAACCCTAGTTTTCTTTTTTTTTTTTGTTATTTACAAATCTTATTTTCAGGATTGGATTCTATATTTTGTAAACATAACTTAGATATTTTCATACATTTTTCTTCACTTAATTTAACACTTGAATCATTTTTACTTTTGTCCACGTATACAAAAATAAGGGTATATTAAGCATTTTATCATGTGCATTCAATTCGATTTTACATTTGTCAACCGAAAATTGAACCAAATCAATTAGTTTTTTTTTTAATTTGTTTTGTTTTTCTCTCTTTTTTTTGTCGATTTTGGTTATATATATATATATATATAACACTCTAGAGTCCAGACAAAATGTAGTTTTCATTTTTTCAAAGATGTGGCATAGTTAACTACATGCACATAAGTGACAATTAATTAATATCTTGCGATTGATTTTTCATGTTTAAAATTTATCTTTGCTAGTAATCATCAATATAGCAAAACCAACCCCATCCCTAAAAGTAAATGCCTCAACCTCTATAACGCATACACACATATGCAACCAATGTTTTAAAAATTAGATCATACCAGTTGGTTGAAGGTTGAATTAATTGTACCTTAAACCACTCACATACTTTTGTGTGTCTTATTTTCATGCATTATTCCACAATATAACAAGCAAACATAAATATGTACATCACTTAAGCTAACGAAATAATTTTTAATCAAATGATAGAAATAGAAGTATACAATCACAGAGATTTGATGTATATTTTGACCAATATAGGGGATAGGAAGAAACGAGTGAAATTTGATGATGAAATAGAACCTATAGAAAGGAGAAGGAGTAGCAGAATTATTGCTCTGGAAGAGAAGAAGAAAGAAGAAAAAGAGAGAAAGAAGGCATTGGAATTGGAAAGGAAGAAAAAAGCCAAAGATAAAGGCAAGGCAAGAATCGATGAGGTGCATGAATTGAGTGACTCTAGTGATGAGGATGATGAGCAGGGTGGTCCTAACCAAAAGGGACGCAGGGGAGAAGCACTTCATCAACCAAATAAGGTGTCCTGTTTCTCCTTCTCATCATTCTTCTAGTTATATGTCTCTATAATTACTATTTTTTCTTCAGAGCACTTGTGTTGTTTATAAGAGAAATATTATAAATGCCACTGCAAAAAGCTTGTTCACAAAAACTAAAATGTTCATCATGTAGTTTACAAATTTCATTGCATGAGAAAGGTTTTCATGGTTTAGTATAGCTTGTCACTTGCATTTTATAGAGGATCATCATTTCATTTATAAAGGAGGGATCAAAATGGTAAGCAATATTGATATCATGAGGTAAAGACATGCTCTCACAATAGAGTAAAGGTTAGCACACAGAAAATTCAAACAGAATATACCTGTAAGGATACCTCATAGTATCATGAAAAAGTCAATATTCAAAAGAAAAATGCTAGACAGAGATATTTTGCTCAATTTAGTTATCGAAATATGGTGGCATGCTTGTTAATTTTTGGGCCAATAAGTGAATCATATATTTTCATTTCATTCAAAAACCACCATAATTTCTTTATAAGATTCTTGCAATATCTTTTGGGTTGTGTAACATTGCTCTTTTACTAAAATTGTCTTAATTCAGATGTATTTTTTCACAAATAATTGCCCCTACTAGGAAATAACTTTGCATAAAAGTATTTCTAATTAAAAACACGATTCTTCACCTGTGCAGGAAAGACAGCAGGCTCATAATGGAAGTGCTTCAAGAAGAACAAATGGTAAGCTTATTAGTTATCTCTCAAGCACATGTAGACTTAAAGTTGCAGAAGCCAGTGCTCTAGCCGTATCATCTAATTTTCCCTTATTGGTGTTGATATAACACTTGTACTTAGAGCTTGCAGTGTCATTTGTTCCAGACATTGAGACCCTTAAAGATATCCTTGAAGTCTTACTAAGGTGAAAACTATATTAGTCTTTGATTATTATGACTTGCTGTGTCAAATGACTAGAAAAAGGCCACTATGTTTTCTTTTATTGACACCATATATTATTCCATGACAAAGATCTCAAAGGAATTATCTATCTAAAAATAGGAAGTGCTAGACAAGTAGAAATTTTACTAAAATTTTATATCCATAGTAATATGTCATAATTGTTAATATTTAGATAAATTAACGTATTATAACATTTTATTTCATTCAATAATCACCTTAATTTCTGCCAAAGATTATATATATATATATATATATATATATATATATATATATATTCTAGATATGTAGCATTACTCCTAAAAATAACTAGCTAGTGGTTTGAATATGTAGGGATGACCCGACTGGCCTATTTGCTATGCCAACTACTCTTGATGTGGTTTGTTGTAGCCTTTAATTTGATGGTATAATTAATTATTTCTTGTCATTTGATCATTGAGATTCACTATTAATGTTGGATTTCTGCTATGAAAGGAGGAGACTGACTGCTCAATTATCAAGCAGCCAATGGATTTTGCTACCATTTTGGCCAAGATGTATGATGGCTCCTATACAAGCCTCGCTCTTCTCAAGGTTTGGAATCATATTTGCATATAAAATCGCATCCCTTGCCCTGTTAAGAACATTGTTCATGTTAAATTTTTTGGATGAGTACAACAGATAATATAAATTTTGTTATGATTGGAATTTTTTTCTCTCGTGTATGTTTTTTAAGAAACAAAAGGCAGTGAAAAGAAGAATGTATGTTGCAATTATACACATTATGCCACATTCCACCATGTAGTACTTCATGAGTAAGAACATGAGCCGTATTAACTAAATAGATCTTCATGTGACCTTTATTTTAATTTTGGACAAATTACACTGATCTTCCTTAAGATTTGGTGAAAATCACCCAAACTCTTCTCTATTTATAAAATTTGCTAAGAAGGTCCATGCGTTTGTGACATCATTAAAACGACCTCCCTTAAGTTTATAAAGTTAATACAATGCTCTTCCCTTTATTATATAATAAACAGTACGTTCAAGTGATATAAGTGTCACTCAAATAAATAGATGGAAGCCATGATGAATTTTACCAAACCTTAAAAGAAGTCATTGTTATTTGTTCTTTAATTTTTTGCCTTGTGATAAACTTAGAGTATATATTTATGTTACATCCATAAAAAAAAAATGTTAGAATTTTCCATAGAAGATAAGAATTACTATTGGACAGAATTAACTGATATGGCTTACTTTTTCATCCAAAAGTCAACATTAATCAACATCACAGCGCTTAACAAGTACATCCGGTCAAAAAATTCAGATTCTAACATCTTCCATTCAAGTAAATTACTTTGAGAATTCTTCGGTTATATTTCAACTTTATTGCTCCTCATCATCACTTACACATTCCAATACTTCGAATTGGATATAACTGCCCTAAAACAATATCTTACAATGTAGCTTAAAATATCCTAAAAATATGATTTAAGGTGACTTTGATGTCTCTGGACATTTATTAAATATATTTCACCTGTTCATCTAGTGCTTAGTTATGAAATGCTTCCCCCTTTATGCTTAATTGATATTCCATCTATGTGCAGCGTGATGTGTATCTAATGTGCTCCAATGCTATGCTTATCAATCCCCCAAACTCAAGACCTCATAAAGTGGTATGATCAAATAAAAAAGAAATCCTTATTCTAAGAATTGTACAATTTTGCTTCTAATTGAGTTGTAGATAATGTGCATATTTACTGTAGAGTTCTGAATTGATCTAAGCTTTGTTCAACAAAATTTCATCTAGGCTAAAGCTATGAAAGCTAAAGCTAGGAGACTTTTTGATGAGATATATGTTGAACCTGAACCTAAACCTTGTGACTTGGAACTTTCCCTGAGCAATACAAGCCCAAGTAGAAAACAAGAGAACAACCAACCAAGAACCTCAAGGAGTGCAAGGGCTCCTCCTAAACCTGCTGGTATGAAAATTTGTTCCCCTTTCATTAACCTTCATGTACCATTATATTATGTGGCCCCATCTTGCAAGAACAACTTACTTATTCCTTGCCGCCTTCATCTGGTTCTATTCACCATTATTCTCTCTCAATTTATGACATAGTGATAACAAAATTGTTTGTGGAGTGAGAGCAAAAAGCTCCTTTATTTATTTATTTATTTTGATAAAAAAAGCTCCTTTTATTTAGAAAATATTGAATATATTTAGTGATAGGGGGATTAAGGGTGTGTTTGATACCCCCTTTTTTTAAAACAAAAAGTGATTTTTGATATTTTTAATTATTTGTTGCCATTAGATTAAGGCTTAGGTTTTTTGAGAGCTATTAAGCTCTTTCGACTCTCTAAAAGCTACTCTTAAAATATTATAATAGTATTATTAAGTAAAACAATGTAAATTACTCTCAATAAGCATAGGTTACCATAGTAATGTTGGACAAATATATTATAAAGTTGCTCTTGAAATTTAAAATGATTATAATAGATATAAATATTAAAAAGAGTGGTTTCAATTTTTATTATTATTAATTAAAATGAAGTTCTACTAATTTTTGGAGTTGTAGAAAATATACACCAACTCCAAAAAGTATCACATGAGATGCTCAAAAAGCACTCTTATTTTAAAAATCGAGCAAAAACCTCAGCTATTAGATTTACCAAATAGACAAAATTGGTTTGTGTTTTTAATAAACAGGAGCAATCCCTTGAGAGCTACTACTTATCGTATTTCCTCTTTCTTTGACCAGGGAGAAACAATGCTGCAGTATCTGAAGCAGACAAGAGAGACACATATTTGTCTCTAAGTAGCAATCCATCAATTGTTACTGAATGCCAACAGATGAACAAGCTAAACATTCAAGTAAGTTCTTTTTTTCCCCTTAAGAGTTGTTTAAGGTGGTCATTTTCAAATAATGATACGAGCTGGAAATAAAAAGGACTAATAGTTGAAGACAAGAAATGCTATATGTACTATTTTTGGAGACGTATTTGAAGAGATAATATGAGTTGTAACTTAAACATTGATTAAGAGAGTGTCCCTTCAAATATGTCAACAAAAATGGTACAAATAGCATTATACTCTTTGAAAGTACTCAATAGTGAGACCCCTAATACATGGATGAAACAATTAAATGAAAAGAGGGTTATTTGCTAGAAAATCGCTCACTATAATCCAAAATTTTGAATTGAGAAAATAGAAAAAAGATTTCATCTTAGACACAAGCATGTTGAAACCATATTAAGCCTTTAAAGTTTCCTCTAAGTCCAGTTTTGACCCCATGAAACTTGGAACTAAAATTACACCCATGTAGGTATTTATTTTATTTCTTTGCCACTTTATTGATAATCCCAATTACTCATAGTGCATGCTGACAGTGCAGTTGGTCCAAGATGCTAGTAAATACAAAGATAGTCTACTGAAGTTTGTGGAAGATTTGGGACCAGCAGCTAAAAGGGCTGCAGCCAGGAAAATACAGGCAGTAGAGTTTCAACTACTTCCAAATAATGGCATTGATTCTTCTGCTTCTCCCTCACTCAATAGGCCACTGACTATTCTTCCTGATACTTCTACTCAAGAAAACATAAATGTCAACACCAATGCTGGTGATGTAAACATCAGTGATGCTACATATCTAAGAAACACAATTGAGGATTGGAATGCTCATGCTGCTGCACTTTTGGCCAATTGTTTTCTCAACAACAACATAGGGGGAAGCAACAGTGGTTGTGAGAGTTCTAATGCAAGATCAGGAACTCTTGACATTGGTAATGTGTTCCGTACTCCGAATTCCTTTCAAGAGGGTACTAGCAACAACCATGAACCACAAATAGGAGCTACTAATGCAATGACAGGAAGCACCAGAAGTGTGAGTACCCATGTCTGGCCAACAGTTGTGATCCCTAGAGCTGAGTCCACAGCAGGAAGCAGCAGTTCAAGGCCATCATTGACCCAACAACTTAGGCCACAAGGCTCTAGGCCTAACTTTATTGACCTCTCAAATTACCTATCTCTTCTGCAACAGCCAATGACAACACAATCCATGTCTGGCATCAATCCCTTAGGTGCATCTATTTTGCCTCAGCAAATGCTTACACATTCCATTCCTAAGAGCAACAAGAACAACCACCACCTTGCAAGGCAACATGTTATGATGCCTCAACATGTTGCACATTTTGCTAATGAACCAGACACATCTTTGCATTCTTTAAGGGCCCCATGTGAGCCTGGAAACTTCCAAGCTTTGTTGGGTCCACAAGACCAGAACAGTAGTCCCTACCCAATACAGCAAAATCCCTACCCAGTGCAACAAGTCATGTACCAAGCTGCACCATATACTCCACTACCAACACCTCAAAGCTTTCATCCTACCTTGCCAATGCAGGTACTTAACCAGATGAACCTTCAGGCCCCCTTTCATATGCTGCAACAACAAAGGTCACAATCAACACTTCAAACACCCTTTGGCAGTGCATTGATTGGAGGAGGTGCTGCTAGTACTGGCCAGCAAGGAGAGGCTTCTATAGGGCAGCCTAACTTGTCTCTTGGCTTGTAAGAAGAGCACTGAACTACTGATTTAATAATATAAAATGGCAAACTTAAAGCCTAATAGTTTGTGTTGAACATTTATATGTTATTTTCCGCATCCTAGAGTATGTTAATTTGCTTTGTTATTGTGGACAAATTTAAGATGTTTGAGTTGGATACAATTCCTATTTGACTATCAAAAAACTAGTGAAGTTTGCTTCTTTGAACTTGCTCAATTGTGCCTAAGCATAGAATAAGCTATTAGAATTTTGATCGAAACCACGGATATCCTTATGGCCGGAGGTAATCTTGCTCTAACTAGGCAGGACTACTCAGGTAGCAAAGCTCTCCCTTCTGAGTATTAGCATAGCTGCATAACCATGGCTTGAACACGAGACCTCTAATTAAGCTAGAACAACATCCTAGTAGTTGATGTCAGTGAACAAGCTATTAGAGGAAACCTGCCAAAAGAGCAAAGAGTTTTGAATATGTTCGAGAGGACAAAATAACTCATAATTCATAGATGCCCTACATTGCCAATTGAAAGAGAATCAAAAGCAACCCTTGAATCTCCCCTTCATACTTTTAATTTCCATAGTAAAGTTGGTGACATCTTGTTGGTGGATGAATGATCAGGAAGGAAGATGGCATGGAAAGACTTGAGGGTAAGGTGCACACTAGACAGAGAGTATTATTGTAGTTAGTTCTATATCGGCCATCTCTCTTTAGAATTACTACTATTGTTGCCTTGCTAGTATTATGGTCTCTCCCAAAATCCAATCATAAAGCATTTTGGAGCCTCTATTTACAACATCAATGACAACCAAAAATGCTATTCCAACAACCAAAAGTGGATTTTTAATTGAGATACCAACTCCATCACTATTTAATGTAATAATGGCCTCAACTTTCTCCACTTATCAATCACATCTAATAACAAACTATTATATTGTCCCAACACTCTCCAAACATATCTACGCAGCATCTCTTTTTTAATACTGAAAAAAAAGGCAAAAATGAATGTGCATTAGATTGTATATCAATTCATAGAAAAGTTTTTATATCCTAGTTTTAAAATAAGTGAATACACATAGTTGTCAATAAAATGTATTTTATATATGCTGCATTTTAACCAAGAATTACGAATTAACACCCTCAAAATTCTTCATGTGAAGACATAACTCTCTCCTATTCAATCCTCTCATTCATTGTCACAACTTGGACTCAATTCCTCAATTCTCCCATCGGTAAATCATTTAGGAATTACCTTCATATATACTCATAAGCATTATTCTAACCTTGAATTAAACTCAATCTTCTCCTCAACTTAAATTCTAATATATCACAAAAATAAAGTGGAAGTGTCATAAAATCCCCTCTTTCAAAAGGTTAAGTTAATTGTAAAAGAACGTAAATAATATTATATTTAACATGTCCCTCATACAAATATCTTTTTTAAACTTGAAACATCAACAATTTTATCATAATTTGAATTTAAACCTCAGACCACTAGTCATATAGATTCTGATCCCATTTCATAAAATTATCTCTTTGAAAGTTTAAATAAATGGATTAAACACATGAATGATTAAAATCAGGATACTCAAACTCTCCTTAATCAACTGATACAAATCTACTAGAAAATAACACACAAGCGATTTATTCACTAAAATCAAACCAATAGAAAACAAGCAGTTTTTAAGGTTGACTCAGTCCCACTCCTACTAAAAACTAAATATTGCATTTAAAGAAATAGGTGACCATATGTGAAGTCATTTTCTAAAATATCTAACTACTACTCTGCACAACCGCATGTGTTATGAAACTTTCTATTGGCCCTTACAGGAGCCATTAAAGCTCAATTAGCATTGCATGCATCTACTGTGCCCTTCCCATGTGTTGTCTTTAAAAGCTTTCTTTTTTTCTAAAATTTTTTTCCTCCTTACATTTATTGCTTTCATATTTGTCCTCGTTCCTTTTTGTGTTTGCCCTATAAAATGCAAGACCCTTCATTCACCACAGTGATTGGTTCTCCAAATTCAGCTTTCTCAGATAACTCATGGTTGTTGCCTTGGCTTTCTGAGACCAATTCCAGCACACCCCACTTGCATGTGTACAAGAAGAACAATTTTGTTTCACCAGAGCATATGCATGCATGTATTCATGTGATGTGGATATAATTAAATATAAGCATGCACAGTCACAAATTCACATTTGGACCACCAATTATGTTATATATTTTAGCTATATAAACACTTAATAAATATATAGTTATATACACAAGTTGTACACCAAGGACATCAAGCACTAATTTTTGCATTAAAATCAAGAACTAATTAATTTCCCTCAGCTTAACTTCTTCCAAGAAATGATTTTGCTAATGGGTTTTCAACACGTGCCATGCAGGGGACTTTAACCTTTGTGGTCCTGCATTAGAATGACATAACATTAAACAACAGAACTAATATATTAACAAATAGGCACAAATTAAGATTTAAGAGAACTCTATTATATATAATACATAGAAGGGCCAAAAACATGCATGTCCACCTCTCGAAACATCTATCATTAAAAGTATTAAAAAATAATAATAGTTAAAAAGCGAAGTATCCAGTTCAAGTGTACTTTGCATCTCGAATTCCTCAAGGAACTGGCTTAGTTTTTAAGTTGGTTCAGTTCCACACATGCAAACGTATTTAAATAATACTCTATTGGAAGAATTGCATCAAGAAAAGGATCTTCGCCAAAACCGTTCAAAAACCCAAAAATTACATGTTCTAATATATGCCAAAAATGGTACTCTAAGCAATATTAGCTGGGGCTTAAAATGGATCTGCCACTAGGTGTACTGAAAATTTTCAAACAGACACAAATACACAGTTTGAGACTATGTTAAGCAAATTGGATTTATCTAGCGTTAAACTAGCAGTAGCAACAGGTACGAATACAATAAGATCTTATTGTATAAATATCTAGATTTCCACTTAAAAAAACAAACTAATAATGATAATTTCACACACAATGATGCATTTATATTAACATCCCTACACAAGTAATAGAATCCAAGTTGTAAACCAAAAAACAAAATCAAAATATGAATATGTTGAAATTTAAGCCAAACTCATTATAATCTAATTATGACAAAAATTAAGTAAATAGGACCAACTAAGTATTGATCCGAGTGGAATAAACTCAGGCTCCATAAACATGAGATCCTAGATTCCATTATGGAATTCACGTACATGAGAGTATTTAAGCGTGTTTAGTTTTGCATTTGGGAGAGTTGGAATAAATTCTAATCATTTAGTTGTCAAAGTTTCAAAATCAATTCTAACATCTTAGAATTGATTTTGGAAGTAAGAATTGCTTGCTTTATGTCAAAATCAATAATAAAAGGATTATCAAACATAAATCATTTTATTTTAAAATTAATTTTAATTGAATTTATTATAACAAAATCAATTCTACGGATGGAGAACCAAACACACATTCAGTTATAGTGTGAAAGGGGATACTATCTATAAAATAAAAAATGCAAATAGGAGAAGTGATATGTGCATAAAAACGTGCAAGTGACATTCACTCATTTCAAAATGCTATTTGGAGAAAGGGAAAAAAAAAAAAGTTGAAAGGGACATGTCTTTGCATATTCCACGAGATTTCCGGAGGAGAATGGGTAAAACGATCAAGAATGGGATCTAACGAAAGGTCAACAAAATAGATCGTTACATAGCTCCAAGTTCCAACCTCTGGCTTAGGCCCCGACAGAGAGTGCTGGACAAGAAGGCAGGGTTTTCTGGTGCCAATCCGACCTCCTAATATTTTAATTTCCAGGCGCTGCAAAACTAGAAGATTGATGAGTAATGTAATAATTAAAACAGAATTTTAACCAAAAAAAAAAAAGCTTCTTAAAAGAACTTAATTTTGATATATTAAATCTATAAAAAAAATTATATTGATATTCAATTAAATTCTTTTATTTAGATTTTTCAATTACTAGATATAAAAATCAACCATATTTACCATATGCCAGTACATAATAATCAAGTAAAATGATATGTTTCATAGGGATGCAAATTTTTATGAACAAACTTTACACATGGAAATCGACCGTAAAAAAATAAAAGACATTGACAATTGACACTTTCCAACTAGCACATATCATATGTTTTGCTCTTATATTTATGGGTTTTGCTATTTCAACACCCTATTTTCTCAAACACCCAAACACTCCACTCACAATACATATAGATCCCACCATTTATCTTTTTTTTTTCAATTTATTCTTTCTCCATCATTTCTCTCACATTACATAGGACCCATATAGATGTCTACACCCATATGGATGTCAAAATATTATTCCTCTATATTTCCTATGGTCAAGAAAATAACAAGACTTTGCTATTCTTTGCTTGCACAGTGACTCCCCTTCATCAATTATGATTAATGTAATATGTGCCATGATATTGACACATCACAACGAGGTCTCCTAGAAGTGTTCCAATCACCGGCCAACATGGCAATGTTGCTGGTGGGGCGTTTGTGTGTTTAACTTACCAAAGTTTTGCTTTTTTTTGCTGAGTTTTGGAATAAAGTGATCGACACAACACATTACTACACTGCAATCAATATATATAAGTAATATATTTCCGTGTGCACTGTGACTTAGTCCAGAGCCAGCTATACACCCAACAATATGATCAATATATACCTCAGATTAGACTGTATACCAACTATGTATGATGAGCTTATATCACAGGAACACAATTAAACTATATACTAAAATAGCAACACTATAATCTATTGTGAACTATCAATCACAAGTACACATTAATTTCTACACTATATAATTGATCAGCAGGTCCCTTTGCTCATGCATGTCAAATTAAAGCACAATGCCTCAATAAAATTGAAGGGTCCACTCTAGCATTTACGATAATGACAACACAATGTGCAGCGTACAAAATCTAAGCTATTTCGTATAATACGGCACATATATAACACAGAGAATCTTATGATTGAAATATCATGTGAAAGTATGTGCAAGTAACACAATATGCGTTAAGTTACACAATACCTACCCTTTAACCAATATTGGGTATTGCTGAAGGGTGAGAGCAGCCAATGTCATAAACTATTTTTAACTATATGTTAATATCATGATCCATGTCTTCTAACAGCTTAAATTATGCTGAAAGAAACACAAAAATAATTTTATATATGTCTAATCGTCCGTTAAAAATTATCGTCACCAAAATGCACAAAAAAATTTTAGCCATCTATTCATATACATATGAGAGTTCTATGTACATTTTCTCCATGCATCTATTCTTTTCTTCATATTTTTTGCCTATAAAACTCAAATATCCAAAGAAACAGAATAAATATGACTATGACCGGCAAAATATTGGCCAAGAAGTTGCAAAAAGTAAAATCAAATCACAAATTTTATAAGAAAGGGCAAAAAAATTGATAAATAAACTTCCTCCAAGTAATTTATTAAGTTTAATTTTTATGCATCAACACTTATTTAATTTTATATTGTCATCTCAACGTGGTTGAGTTTAACACCCACAACTTGAAAAGTCATATAGATAAAAGGATCTGATTGAATGTTACAAAGCCCAAAATCTAATTTTTTTTGCAGGACAAGTATAACTAAGATATTCCATATCATAGAAAATAAAATGATTATCCTAGCAAACAATTAGGTTCAAAGTCGTGTTTAATAGAGCATCACTAATTCACATGAACACAAACAAGCTAAAGGCTTCCATGCCAGAAAGGGGGAGGATGAGGAATTGTTGAATGTTAGAATATTCACTAAAACTTTTGTATGTAAGAGGAAGAAGAATAACAATCAGAAAACTGGAAAGATCATAATGACATAAACATAGTAAAAGGGAGCTCCCTTCAGTCCAAGCAAAAACAGGAAAAAGATGAAGTTTACCTCCTGCATCATTCACACATTCACAATAGCATATCATGACACCTGTTCTATTATGTTTGAATGAATGAGTCAGCAGCTAATTCAAACCCCTTACCCATCCATGAGTGGACTGAAGGAAGCTCTCTTGACCTATTCCCTCATAATACACCTTAAATCATAACCAAACACATAACCCATTACATAGAAAAGAAAAATTCAATATAGCAAGAATGTTATACGTTATAACATTTTCCCAGATCCAAAATCAAAATGACAAAAAAATGAGACAATATTCAAATATGATTGTAATGCAGCAACTAATTTAATCAAAGGCAGTAAAAAGATCTCTGCAAAAGTAAATTACTAAATACACAGGATGATTTCATAATCTCTAACAGTGAGGTAGATTTATATATGAAACTCAATAAACAAGAGAATTAAGGACAACAACTAGAACTCCTGATCAATTCTCTGCATGGAATCATTTACAATAATCCATGCTTAAGGGGACTCCATATCACTATTGATCAACACCAAGAACATCTAATATGCAGTCATATATGAATTTGACTACTGGTTTGTGACAGTTATCTGATCAGAGTACAAATCTGGAGAATGAATTATATCCTGTAAATCACTTATATTACGAATCACAATTACACTGTAATTTTGACGAGCGGTATTGCAAAGTAAAGAGATATATTTTGGCCAAAATGACGTTATTTAGCAACTCAAATGTAATTGGCTTCTAAAATATTGGGGGAAAAAACAAATTCTTGCAAGAACCCTAACCCTAAGAGCCTGAGAACACCACCATTAGAAAAAATACAAATAAGATTCATCTGCTTCATTAAAAGAGAATATTGCAGTGCCCTTATTCCCAACCCTTTGATTCTGACTCACAAGAGATGAACAGCATATACATCAAAATACAGCAGATATCTGGGAACGATGTTATGTCCAGAAACCGAAAAAACAAACAAAAAATCAAATAAGTTTTTCTTTGATCAATTCATAGTTGCAATATATCATATAAGGACCAACTTATCATGTAACACGTGCAATTAACAAAAATCTCCAACAACATAACTACACCTTGAACTTACTCCTTCATTCACCGTTCTCATTCAGATCCACAAAGAGAACCTAAAATCAAAAGCTTCAACCAAAGGACAAGAAAATAGCTTAACGAAACAAAAACTACCACCAGAGAAAAGGGGTAAAGAAAAAAACAAGAATTAAAATATCAAAGGACTCATACAAGTCAATAGGTTAACCCGAACCGCAGACACAAGAGAGATAAAAAGAAGAAAAAAGGGCAAAAAGGAAAAAAATGAAAGAAAATCTAATAGAAAGGAAGTTGAAAGTGCTAGAAACAGAAATCACGGAAGAGAAACTGCAGGGAGAGAGGGAGAGAGGGAGAGGAAGTGTCAATGTCTTCATGAGAGTCAGAGAAGGGAAAGCGATTGAAGATCTCATATCCACGCACAAATCTGGCAAAGCACTGTTTCCAAAATTAAAAGAAAATCCAAAAAACAAAGGT
This sequence comes from Dalbergia cochinchinensis, assembly GCA_031216125.1. Lineage (NCBI taxonomy): Eukaryota > Viridiplantae > Streptophyta > Magnoliopsida > Fabales > Fabaceae > Dalbergia > Dalbergia cochinchinensis. The sequence goes on along the minus strand of CM062371.1, from coordinate 50,258,256 downwards.
AAGCAACAGATCATCTGTTTTGCAACTTATCCAGATAAAGAGAGACACAACAAGGGTCTTATTTTTCTCCCTTGTTGTGTTCCTCCTTTTGGATAACACAAAGTCTCATCAGCCCCTTAATTCACCCAATTAACTTCCTGAAACTAAAAGAGACCCTCATTACCTTACACCATCACACACACACATAAAATCTCACCTACTTGTACTGTACTGTACAGGTATACTGTGAATAGAGAGAAAGAAAGAAGAGATGGGTTCCTGTCACTGTTACCCCTTTAAATCTCTCTCTCTCTCTCCTCTCTGCATATCTGCCACTGTTGAGCACTTACGGACTCAGTCAAGCGGGACACATCGAATCTAACACAGAACTCTCTTTCTTTCTCTCTCTCTTTTTATAGTCTCTAGCATTACTCTCTCTCTCTCTCTGTTTTGATTAAGTGCTGAAGCTTAGTGCATATATATAGGGTTTGAGGTCACCCATGAGTCCGGCGGAGAAAATCATGAATTGGGGTACTTGAAGAAAAATATGACTCAGATAGGCTCTCTCTCTCCCTCTCTGTATGCAGAAGGCCCTCTCTTTTTTTCCTCTCTCTTGCCAAACAAAGCATAGATGATAATAGAAAAATATTATTTATATTTATGAGATATGAGATACTGTATTGACTCGCATCTTATTTATCATGAAAAGAGATAAACCTCATTCATGAGCTAAATGGCAATAATATCCGTATCTGGAGATATCATGGGGATATTCAAGTATTCACATATATGATTTTAAATGCGTGGATTTTTTCTTTGTAGGTATAGATGGAATTAAAAGTCTCGGCGGTAACTTTGGGTTGAAGATGGAGATCATTTCCCTGGCTCGTGCACTATTAGGAATACGTAGGTTACCGAGGAAATTACCAAGTGATTTGAGGGCTCAAATTCTAAACCTGTAATTACTATCACCGAGGATTTATCGGATAAAAAAAAAAAAGTGTTCTCGGCAAAACTAGCCCCGGACACAGCTAGCGAGGGAAACAGATCCCTCAATAACATTTGCAAGGCCATCGAGAGATTTTATGTCACTATTCCGTCAATAAGTGGTAAAAAAAAAAAGGTACTATTTTTGTGAAAAAAATATTGGCAGAATTTTATGTTATTAACATACTTGTCCTCGAAAAATGAGAAAAATAAAAAGTAAATTCAAATTTTCTTGAAGTAAAATCTCTAGGTAACTCTTATTTTTTTCCAAAACAATAATTAACGATAATTATTGAGAAAAAATGCCTTGACAGAGATTTTTATTTTTGTAATAACTATTGCTATTAATATCCAATAACTTAATTTTGAAATTTATATAAAAATTATAGTTTCTAATTTATGTTTAATACTAAATATTAAAATAATACAAAAATATATAAAAAGCACCATACAAATCATGCAGTCATTAGTTTAAACCAAACATCATTAATTTAAACATAACAGTAAATAAAATTGTCATAAAATAATAATAATAATAATAAGAACATGAAATGACCAAATATAATAACAAAAATATAATGTTAAAGCATATAAAAAAAAGTGTTCATCATGAATACCAAACATATTTTCATCAAAGAAAAAGAAGAAGAAGAAGGATGGGAAGGAGAAGGAAGAAGACATCGAGTTGTCGGTTTGCATCTTCTTCAAGTACTAGGCCACATTTGTCTTTGTAGTACAATATAGATCCCTTCAAACAATAATTTATCTGTCCTGATTTCAACTGAGTTTTGAAATTGATTTATTTGTTTGATAGTAAATCTCTAAGACTAAGCTAAACCGTAAACTAATCTCACTTATCAATATCGCCCATATTGGTCAAAAGACCTTTGACTTAAATTAACTTCTAATTTTATAGCTAATATTATAACTGTTAGAGACAACTCCAATTATATACACTATTTCCATAAAAGGCATCTTTGTTGTGTCTAGCAGAGGACAAAATTTGCTCTCCTTTGGGTTAATAACCTTGATTGAAGGTTCATAAATAACATTAAATCGAGACCAACTGGATCATAAATCATTTTTTCAGATCGCTAGAGTTATTTTCCTAATTCACATTTCTCATGTCATGTTCAACTACACGATCCCTACTTGAACTACCTCCAACATAGCTATTAACACCGGTGTATTGAAAATGTTGTGTGGCAACTTTGCCATACTCAGTCTAAACCCAATAATTATCTATAAAGCCATCCTTGTACATGTGATACATAATGGTCTCAATGTCATAATATTTTCTACAACTATATTTTAGCATAAGGACATCTAACTTTCTTTTTATTCATAAATTTTTGGATTGAGAGGCAAAAACTAGAAACTCATCAACTCCTGCATAAAATTATAATTTGACCTTCTTTGATTGTTATGAATCATACATCTATAGTCTTTTGTTGTGAAACATGATTGTTGATTGGAAACCTAACTTAAAAAATTAATAAAAAGTAACAAAAAAACACAATTTTAGGATTTACTTGTATAGATTACTCTTTATTTTTAGAAAATAAACAATATGAGTATAGTCTTCTATGATTTCATAGTTTATAGTCCAAATTAAACACAAACATAAAGGGGATTGAAACAATTTATTAAATATATTTTTTTTATGGATGGCCAAATTAATTTACTTGAATGTATTATTAGATGCTGTGATGGTGCCAATATGTTATCGATATAGAAAAAGACCAAATCTTAAGTCTTATTTGACAAGAAACATGATCTGAAAATGCTTGTCATGAAAAGAAAGAGAAAAAAGAAAAACAAAACAATGAAACACTAAGTACATCTTTCTAGGATAACTATTGGCCTAACTGATTGTTGGTACACTTAAAGTATTTAAAAATGTTATTCAAACATAAAAAAAATAATATTTATTGGGACATCTAATTTAGAATCATTAAATGTAATATAATGAATAAAGTATATGAAATTTACCATTATATTTAATGGATTTAAAATAATTATCCTAATAAACATATATTTTTTAAGTGTTTAAATAGTCTCGTTCTATAATTTTACTATTCCTTTCCAATAGTGCAAGGCTATACAAGTTAGGCATTAGCCATTTGATCTAGTCTACGTGCACAATTATACATCTTTTGTAGGATAAACCTATGCATTTTGTGTGAGCGTGACGTAGCTTAATTATTTTATGTTGTCCACATGCATTATTGTGTTGTGGTTTATTACCTTCTATTGTCCATCGTAAGTAATGATCAAATTTTATAAAGAGTAGTGTACAATAAAATTATATAATAAATGCACATAGAATATATTATCACTATTAGATTTGATAAGTGAGTGAGATGTGTAAGAAGCACTTATCACATCTAATGATAATAAGATATATGACGTGTATTTATTGTATGATTTTATTATTCTTATAATATTAATTTTTTATAAAATTGTTGTGATTATGTGTTAGGATAATGAACAGCAAATGAAAGCGAATGTGTCTGCTGGTGGCTGGTTTAGGAGGAATAATTCCACGTTAGGTATGAGCACCTAATGATGACGACAAATTAAGCTAAGAACCCAATCACAATTATTTACCTTATATGTGCTTATTCATATTATTTTTTCCTAAATATTTATAATTTTATCATGCATAATTATAATTAACGAATGTTCAACAATTCATTACAAATAATAGAGTAAACATCCCGTTCATTGAGAGATGCTCTTATTCATAGTTATCAAACTCGGCTTAGAGATAGACTCGGTCAAGGAAATGAGTTACTGGATCACTAATTCAACCAAACTTAGCCTAGTGGAATGCAGGTGCACCTCGCATCTTGCTAGCACGGGTTCAAACCTTGCATTGGGTGATTTTGAAAAAAATTTCGTTGATGCATTCAGAGAAATATATATATATATATATATATATATATATATATATATATATATGATTCTGTACATATATTATAATAAAGATCAAGTTAGCTTATTTGTGGAATGCAAGCGGAGCTCACACTTTGCTGTCACATGTTCTAACCTTACATCAAGAGTTTTTGAAAAAAAATTCCTTAATCCTTGGTTATAGTTGGAGGTGCGATCAATGGTGGTTCAATGGGCTGGTTTAACGTAAACTCGCTGGTTTGCTCTGAGTTTGACCACGTTTGACCGATTCTCATCTAAAACCAATCTGATTAAAGAACCGAACCAGTGACCAGTTCATCAGTTTCCGGTCTGAATCAGCCGATTCAGTGCGGTTCTTATAACTATGCTCTTATTACACTCTCCTCCCCTCTATTTTGAAAACTTCAACTCCCATTCCCTCAAATATAGAAGTAAGCTATACTTTAATCCTTTTTTTAATATCTTCCTATAAATCCCTCTTAAACTCCATTATCTCATGTTATTATCTTATTTTATGATCAAACTACTCTTTATTAATAATTACATAGAATATAAGTTTTAAACAAAATAAAAATAAAATATATGACTAATAATAGTGTAAATACATTAGTGCATATATATATATATATATATATATAAGTATGTTATTTAATATTTTTAAATAATATAATAAGTGAAGAAATTATACAGGAGATTTATAAGAGTATTTTTACAGTTTCCATCAACATCTGCCCATGCTTTAATAAGTTTCTTTTGAGAAATTAATTCTTATACATTCTTGATGTAAAAAAATTATAGATGTTTAATCATATATTTTTATAATATAAGCGTTTGATTTAATTGTTCATTATTACCTTAAAGGTATTATAAAATAAAAAAAATATAATTAGATATTTGTATAAAACTTTTGCAATAATAATACATCAAAATTAACTTTTTTAACCCAACAAGCTTGTTTTGAAATAATTTTAGCATAGATTTTATATTGACTCGATTATTAAGAAAAGCGGATGTATCATCTTCCATACTAAATGTGTACATAGTTACATGTGAATTTCTACTCTAAAAATATATTTTAAATCTAAAATAACAATAAGATTAATCTTTCGTTGATCTGATTTTTGCATATTATTAGTCACATAATTTATTTTTATTTTTTAAAAAATATAATATATAAAATTCATGATGAAGGGTAGTTTGGTCATAGAAAAGGTAATATCAAGAGATAATGGATTTTAAGAGATATTGATAGGAAAATATAAAAAAAAGGATTAAAGTGTAGTTAATATTTTGGGGGAGGGGAGTATAGATTTTCAAAATAGACAAGAGGGGATGTAATAAGAGTATCTCTTAAGGGAATGAGTGTATTTTACTCTAAATATTAATATACTTGTAACAAGATAGTGTGGTAAAAGGTTACTTGGAGATGAAACTGCGACATGAAGTAGCCTTGATCTTTCCGTTCATGCCTTCGGTTTTCCATTGGGATAGAGGGTGGGGTGTCACGGCCCGATTTAGGAATGTGGCCGACACATGAATCTTATTTTTACGTAAGTCTCGTGATCACTGAATCATGCTATATGCTTAATTTACACATAAATTGTTTTAAATGCAAATTTATCTCTAAATATAAATCAACTTGCTCTTTTGAAATCAAGATAATCATAAACAACAATTTCATGATCTAGCCCTAAATCTATGGTCATAATGCAAAACAGATCGAGTTGTTCTCTGTACAAAAACCCATGAAAACTATATTTATGTAAATGCAATATAACTCTGAATCATGGTAACAAAATATGCAAAAATCCTCTATGCCCCAAGACCCTATCCGCACGGTCACTAGAGCACCCTATACAAAATACAAATACTTTACACCAACATGAAGCTCACCAACTTTGAAACCTCTACGACTGTTGGGGAGGAGGATGCGAAAGACCCGCAACAGCTGCTGTATTTGTAATAGAGAGAAAAAGATGGGTGAATTTCATCTAAAACTTAGTAAGTGAATTCTCACTCGTAACCCCCTTCATGACACAACAAGCAAAGATGCATATAATCGTAATAATAAAAGCAAAGCTCTAACACCTTTTCATAATTACATACATATTATGTCAAAATCATAACTTTTCTTTAAATCATAAATAACAATACTTAATAAAGAAACATGGATCTCTGGTTGTGCACAAAATATGTGGCATAACAATAAAATTCTCTGGTTATGGATAATAAATATGACATAACAATATATTCTCTAAATTTGCTTTGATCTGTATAGATTTCTCAAAGGACTTGAATTGGACACCTAACTAGACACCATCTCTAATTTCTCGAGAGATGAAATTGCCTTTCAAAAGACAACTTAATACCAAAGTTAACGATCATTCACAATCATTAACTCATTGTTTGTTTTTCTATAGTTACCATCTAGTTTTAAGATCATAAAATTTTATTATTTTTCTAAAACTATGTACTGGGCTCTACTCTGAGTTTGAAAGCAAAATCATATAAATACACTACTATAGAATTCATTATGGTAGTCATAACATCTCTAAATATAATCACATTCATAGTCAAGCTCTTCATAAAAATCATTTTAGCAGCAAATGGTTTCATGTATTTCTTAAAACATGTATTTCATGCTCTTTGAAAGCCATAAATTCATAAACTTGGGAAAATCAACAATAATTATAATTTCTTTGAAATAGCCTCTAAATCATGCATTTATGCCACAATCTCAAGAAAATAGGATCAACATAAATATCACATGATCAAACCTATTCACCTGGAAGGGAATGACGAATGGTGCTAACACCAACTAGCCTCTGTGGAATGGAGATAGTACCAATGTCTATCATAACAACTACAAAACTCTAGATTAATCTCTAATAATCTCTGGATAACTCTAAACAAACTCTAACAATATTGGAAGAGTACCTTCACTTGACAACAATGAAGTACACAAACACACCCAACCCAAAAACATGAAATGGAAGAGAATAAGATGACAAGACCAACAAAATTCCTTGTCTTTGAGCCTTAGGAGGAGAAGGATTTGAGTGAGATTGACAGAAAAAGAGTGGAAAGGGGTTTGGGGAGCAAGGTTTCAGATTTAAAGAAGGGGAAACTGAAATAGGGTTTTCAAAAGGGCAGGGGCTCACTTAACAAAACTGGGGCGTTTTGCACTGTTCACGCATCGAGGGGCACCACTATAACGATTAAGGGGCCTGAAGCACCCCTCGCATACAACTTATGATTGCTATAGCGATCCTTGGCAGAGTGCCAAACCCGTCAAACCCATACATATGAACATTATTGCAGTGATAGCAATACTAAATCCTACCTTCTTGGGGCTTTCATGCATTTGGGGCCTTTCCGACAACATGGGTAGGTCTCAAGCGATCTAAGGTTGTATTGAACATGTTTAAGGACATGTGTATTTGAGGTATTACATGATGTCCCCTTAAAAGGGTTTTGGTCCCCAAATCTTAAAACATACCTTGACGAGGGAAAAGATGTGGAAACTTCATCTTCATGGCCTTTTCGACCCCAAGTGGCTTCCTCACCAGAGTGGTTCCTCCAGATGAATTTCACTGAGGCCATTTTCTTTGAGCAATTCTTCCTCGTATGACAAGTTCTCATCAACTTGAACAGCTTGTGGTGTAAGCACATGAGACTGACCGGTCATATATTTTTTGAGTATGCTAACGTGGAAAATTGGATGAATAGCTGATAAGCTAGGAGGTAGGCCAATCTATAGACCACTGCTCAAACTCTCTCTAGAATCTCTAACGGGCCAATATAGTGTTGATTCACCTTTCCCTGCTTACTGAACCCGCTACTCCCTTCATGGGAGACACCCTCAGAAACACATGATCATCCATCGTGAACTCTAGGTCTCTATGCCAGTTATCAGCATAAGATTTCTGTTTAGACTGTGTTGCTAATAACCAATCTATGATCAGATGGACCTTTTCTAGAGTCTCTTAACCCAAATTTGGGCCTAGGGTATTAACTTCCTCAAGCTCAAATCATGCAACGGGAAATCTGCAACATCTTCCATCCAACGCTTCAAACGGTGCCATCTAGATGCTCGCTTGGTAATTATTATTGTATGAGAACTCTATTAACGGTAAGTGGCCACACTAACCCCCGCCAAAGTCGAACATACACGCTCTAAGCATGTCCTTTAAAGTCTGAATCGTCTTCTCTGACTGGTCATCTGTCTATAGGTGAAATGCTGTGGTCAAGTCCACATGAGTCTCAAGAGCCTTTTGAAATGCCTTACAAAATTGTAAGGTGAACTAGGACCCTTTATCTAATATGATTGACACTGGCATGCCATGGAGTTTGATAGTCTGATCTATATAGAGCTGGGCATATTGAGCTGCACTAAAGGTCGTCTTGATTGGTAGGAAGTGGGCTGACTTAGTTATTCCATCCATGATCACCCATATGGAATCAAAACCCTTAGTAGTCCGAGGTAACCAACTACAAAGTCCATCATTATCATTTCCCATTTTTGCTTGGGGCTGCCTAGTCTCTTCTAGGGCTTTCAGGCAATCTTTTAACCTCTTTGTCCGCTCTTCTTCATGCCAGAGCCGGGCCTCTACTTCCCAGGCTCTGGCTTACTCCTGTTATAATCTTTCATCATCTTGGCTTCTCCTCTCAAATTCTTTTTCTAGAGCTTGAACACAGATGGTCTAGTCATGCATCATAGGGAAAATGTCGAGAAGCTGAGCATTGGGGTGTAGGGCTCCTGGCCTTGATGCTCTATTGAGTCCCTAATTGTGATCTGGTATGGCCTACTGAAGATTTGGTTGTGGGGTGGCTGAGCGTGCTACTTCGAAATCAGCATTGTCTGTATTTTGACTATGGATATAGTAGGTGTCGGTGAACTTTCGAGCCACGACCATCCATTTGAAATGCAGATTCCGCTGATGCAGTCCTTCCATCCTACGCTTTTGGTAGGTTCAAAGCTGCATCTCTTTGAGGAATGATCTCTCCATGGTCTTGGTTCTAGCCATAGTGGTTCTCCTAGGGATGAAACTGCAACACAAAGTAGCCTTGATCTTTTTCTTTACACCTTCAGTTTTCCGTAAAGATAGGTGGTAGATGAGGTACCTGCAAGCACTCAACCTAGGGGATCAGTAAAAGCTTAAGGTTTATATGTTCGAATGGGTAGAATGTACCTTTGTCAATTTTGAATCACCCTTTAAATGAAAAGTAGAGTTGCTCATTGCCACTATCCCATTATTTCAGTGTATGCATGGTGGGCTCAATGGATATAACCCTGCCGCGGTGATTGTGGGTTCGTATGGTGTTATGCCAAGTGAGGTTGAAGCCCAGACCTGCATAACCTATGCTGCATTTATGATCATGGGTTCCAACATGCGCCGGTTCTTGGGCCTTTGTTGAGCGAAGCATTGGGCCCATATCCGGGCTCATATATTCGACTTATAACAATACTCATAACAATAAGCTAAAAATACATTTTAAATTGTTTGCAAAAAATAAAATAAAATCGCACTGATTTAATGATTCCACGCAAATCGCATGTAATTTTTTATGTGGTTAATTGCACATGCAATTTTACATTAGTATTGATGATAGTTAAATGAAGTATTTTTAAAATAATTATTATGAGTGATTATTTCAATAATTGAGTTAGGGTTAGGATCAATATCCATATGTGTGTGTAACTTTAAGCAAACATAGTTACACCATATGATAATATACTTGTCAATTCAACCATTGAATTACAATTTACTACCATAAAGATTATCTGTGCCAAATTTTATAAAAATTGAATATTAATAAGAATATAATCGTACAACTCTTATTTTTGTCATTTATTTTAAAAATATATATTACGTTGAGGGATTTGATAAAGTGAAAAGAAAGGAATTAATTATCCTTAAATTATTTTGTAGGACTCATACATGAGGAAAGTTATTTATTCAAAATGATCAACCTCTTATTTTCTCACTTTACTAATCTACTTACTTTGGAAAAGGTTATTCCTACCTTTAGTGTTCTATTAAATAATATGTAAAATTATACAAAATAACCCATGTGTTCTTTTTTTTTTTTTTTCCTCTAATGAAGACCTATGTGTTCTATTTAAAACATTACAACTTTAATGCTCCTTGATTCCCGCCTTTAGATAACCCCGGTTATATTTTAAGATCGAGCATAATCTTAAAAGTTGATGACTTCGACAGCATAAAATATGCATTTTAAGATGAACCAATAATGATTATAAAAAAGTGAAATCTATAGATTAATTAATTCCTAAACTCAGGGCTAAAGAAACATTTTTCCATAGGAAAGAAGAAACTAACAAGAAAGAGTATATAAGGGCATTGTGCGTATACAACTAGTCTATTGTCATTAGTACATTTAGCCATTTTTTTCACGAAATTTTCAACGGGTTAAATTGATTAATGGTGACACATGAATAATTTTTATATTATAACACGCATTTTCATTTAAATGTCTCTATGAGCTTGAAATATAAACAATTTTATCAGAATAGAAGTTAGAACTCCATACCACTTTTTCATAAAAGACTTTAATATTGTGTCATAATTTTTTTTTTCATAAGCTAACTAAAACGAATAGATGGAGACATATGAATCGTCTTTACTGAATAGCTTTTTATAGATGATTTTTCATTGATCTAACAATTAAATTGTAAGTTCCTATTACATAAATCAAGTGTATGAAATTTCATAATATACATCTAAAGAAAGTTTGATACTTTATCATCATTTTTTTTATTTGAACGTACTACATAATTTTAAAAATATATTTAAGTCTTGAGTGTTAGATAATATATCTGTCAATATCTAATTCTTCTGAAATTTGATATGTTTAATTATTAAAATAATATCACATTATTTTACTATTGAATTTATGAAATATGTTATTAATAAGAAGATATTCAATGATATATATAAAATCTTTTTCGTTTTTGCAAACCCCCTGGATTCCATATTAAGATATCGTAGGCATGTGATCTTATGACATGATTATGTCCTTTTGCTAAGCATTTTATTCATAAGGGCAACAGCATGCACCGTGTCATGTGTCTCGCTGTCTTTCTGTGCCAACACATACTAGATACACAATGTCTAAACAATGCATAGTCTCTCTCATTAACTTTAAGCAAAACTCTCTAATTGATTCTGATTAAAAAAAAAATCAAATGAAAAAATTATTTGTGACAAATAAGAAATCTTTAATTAGTCGTCGAGCTAACTCAAATGGGTAATATTTGTAAAGATTAATATATTCAATAAAAGTATTTTTTTTAAAGACCAACCTTTTAATTTATTGCAAAGATTAATTTGACTCTATTTTTTTTTATTTTTACTGATTAATTTAAAACTTTTTATTTATCAAAATGAATTTGTCATGCAGTATTTTTTTAAAAAAAAAATTTAGGGATCAATTAAAGAATTTTGTCTTAATATAGCATTAATTATCTTTTTTCTTGGATTTATGCGATTTTTTGCAGTTTCAAGTCCAACATTAGGGGGTGCATATTCTGGGTTGCTTTCTGCCACTGCCATCAGAACTACCCCATGTTGGCTTGTCTCACAAAGGGGTAGCCACCGCCATATCTATATGTAACCCACCAATCACCAACAAACAATTTTCAAAATGCACCCATGTATATGTCGTGTGGATAATTTGCACATAAAGTAGTGTAGACATAATCTCATTTATATCGGTGTTATACCATGACTTTTAGTGAAATAATGTCGAGTTGTGGTCCGTAATGTAATTTTGCTTTGCCTTGTGGGGTTAAGAATTGATAAATTAAATAAGATTATAACATGATTGAATGGTCAATTAACCTTTCAAGCAGATCTTGAGCAAGGATCATGCTGATGCTTTGTTTATATATATTGTCCGTTTGAATATAATTAAGGGATTATGTTGCGTAGGACAGAAAGCTAAGATCGATGGATCAGAAGTAAAGGAGCAGAAAGGGACGAGGACTGTATGATAAAGGAACCAAAGTGGCCAAAGTACATAAGAATACTGTTTAAAATTGAGAAGGAAGCGGCTTCTTGCATGGCTTTAATTTTTGCCAATATAATTCACTTTTTTTTTTCAAAGATAGATGATATTTATTTATTAATTTTTATATATTTACAGTATAAAATTTAAGTATTGCTATAATTAGTAAAAGTAGCTGAGTCTGGCATCCATTATTTAAAAACTCATTCAAATAAGATGATATTGTAACTTGCTCATATAATTAAACCTTATCAAAAGATTTCTTTTTTTATCGGTCCTTCCTCCTTATCTTAAGACTTTATTTGATAATATATTTGTCTTCAAAATGTTTCCGCCCGATCGTGATTGATAACCTATATCCTGTTTATTTTATCTAGTGTCCGTTATTAGAGAACTCCAAATAGAGAAATATGTTTCAAAACTCGGTGATCAAATCATTATTTAACTCACTCCAAATGGTGAAACATATAGGCTTATATATATTTAGAACAGTGACGCATCAAGCCCAGAATTTATGGTGTTAGTATTTTTTTTTCAGATGTTTATTGCCATAACTCGATAATAATGTGAAATTTTAATATGTGAATAAAGATTTGTGATACAATAATATATAGTATAAGGGAATAGTGATTAGTTTCGTTTGTAAGTCAGTTATTGAATTGTCATATTGGAGTTGTTGAATTCTTTTCTCTTTGAATTATAGTTTATTTCTTTCTATTGAGCTTAATTCATTCTTCTCTTATTCTACACATCATTTTTTTTTGTGTGTGAATTTGTTTCGGTTTTTGTTATTCTATTTGTCAAGGATGCTAATTTCATCTTGAAAAATTACTTGTTCATTAAGAAATTTATCCATACCGATATTTTAGGTTTAATTATTCATCTCTAGAGTTTCAATCAATTGTTAATTAGGTTCTATACTTTAAAGATTTATAATAAAGTCCATACATCAAACAGAAATTCATAATTAATTCCTTGGTGTTGACAACGCTAAAATAACTTGGTCCTAAACAAAAAACTATACGAATATTTTTTCTTCTTTGTCTCATTCTTCCCTCTTTCTTTCACTAGAATCCCCCACCACCCACCTCTTTTCCTTCATCATACACCAAACCCAACAAAGTAATTTTACAATCCCAAACCATTCATCATCACCACCCCCACTAGTTTTCAATTAAGGTCCTTAAAATTATGTGTGTTTCTTTTTAGTTCTTGAAAAAAAAAGTGTTAATTTAGTCCTAAAATTGCAAAAAAGTGATTTATAATAGTGTTCACATGGACTAAATTGAATTAAACAAAGGACTAATTTGAATCTTTTTTGGTAACTTTAGGAACTAAGTTGATAATTTTTTAATTTTAGAGACTAGAATGAATCTCTACTTTTTATCTTAATTACCGCCCCTTGTTTTTTCCTTTTTTTGTGAGTTATTGGGTGTAGGGTCCAGTTTACTACTGGGGTTGATGCACGTGGGCCTCTACACTTTTATGGTCTAATTGGGCTCTTCGCTAACACTGCGGCCAAACCTAAGAAGACCATAACTTTAGACCAAAAATGAAGGGAGAAGACCAGAACTTTGAAGGACAAAAAAAAAAAAAGAGAGACCAGAATCAGAAAAGGAGATAGAAAGAGGTGCCAATCCCAAAGAGTGACTGAGATATAATAACCGGAAGGGCCGTTTGGATTAGTGAAACAGTGTGAGGGAATTTAGAGTCTATTTGATTTTAATTTATAGTTTTTAATTTTTAAAATTTTATGGAAAAAATATTAAAATTAAAAAAAAATTAAAATTTAGAATTTTTAGAATTTTCAATATGTCTTTTACAAAATCTAAAAAAATGAAAAAAACTCACGTCACTTAGTTTGCATATGATGTTTTGAAATGAATATCATTGAAACTTGCCGTAGTGCAATGTGATGACATTTCAAGAAGAGTTAATACTCATTTTGGTCTCTAACTTTTAAAATAAGTCAAATTAATCATTTACACTATAAAATGTGAGTTAAATAAATCCCTCAATTTACTTTTATTTAATATTTTAACAATTAGGTGGTGATAGATAATTTTAAACGATACGTTGATAGGGACTAAAACGAGTCAAATTATTTATTAACATTTTAAATAACTTATTTTGTATAATTTTAGACATTAAAATAAGTTATTTTAAACTCTATTATACTTCAAATGACATGAGGTATGTCAATGTATCATTTAAGATTACATATTATCATTTAATTAATGGAATGTTAAATAAAAGTGAGTTGAGGGACTAAAATGGCTCACGTTTTGTAATGTCAGAGACTAAATTGATTCATTTTAAAAATTAGAGACTAAAATGACTTATAAATATAAAATAAGATATTAAAATGAATATTAACTCTTTCAAGAAATTGGAACAGAAACTCGACCGAACCAAGTTCAATGCAACTAAACTGTTGACAATGTGTCAATCATGATGTGATGGAGAAGGACCTTGGATGGGAAGGAAAAGAGTAATGTTATTTGTACTTACATATTATGGGATACTGTGCCAACACACTCTTATTCATAGTTTTCAAAATTAGACTGGATCGATCGGTTCAGACCAGAAACCGGTAAACTGGTCAATCATGGTCGAAACAGGGTGAATGCTAGCAGTCCATGCAATTAGACCAACCATAGAAGTATGTGGGAATTTTGACAAAAATTCCCTTGACAGGATCGAACCCCCACCACAGCAAGCAAAGGGAAGTGTGTCTGCCACTATGCCAACCACAAGCTTTGATATATATGTTGCATTTATAATACATATTACCTATCAAGGAAGCATGTGGGAATTTGGTAAAAGTCCCATGGGCAAAATTTGAACCCCCACCATGGGTGGCAAATGGAAGCGTGCCTACCACTATGTCAACCACATTCTTTGATATGTATGTTACATTTATTATATATATATTACATATCAGGTGATCTTAAACTATATTTTATATATTTATTTAATTAAATCCGGTTCAACCAGTGATCCAGTGAGTTGGTACCTTGACCGAGTCGATCACCGGTCCGGTTATGAAAACTATGCTCTTTATCGATTGGATGAGATGTGGGTCTCAAACAAAATGAGCTCCGTACCTCATCCAATGATAGATAGAAGTGTGCCGGCATGATGTCTAACAAATTGTGATAACAAATAACATTTCTTGAAGGTAAAATGGTGCAACCCTGCCATGCAAATGAGTAAGGGGAATTTTTTTATTTTTTCATGTCACTAGGTTTAATTATTTTGGAAGTCCATATAATTTCACTTAATTTTTAATTAGATTTTTACAATTTAAAAATTTATGATATAATTAAGTTACTATACTATACAAAAAAATTTAGTGAGGCTTTTATAGTTTAATAATTTGTTTTCATCTTCCTATACTTCATTAACAAAAATTAATTAAGTCACTAGATTTGTGCAAAAAGAAAAATTCAATCGAACCTTTAAAAATTGTGTATGTTTAGGGACTTGATTAATATTTTTCACAATATAAAGACTTGATTAATAATTTCTATATAATATAAGGATTTGATTGAAAGTTTTTAAACTACAGGAACTTGATTGAAAATTGTTGCATAACATAGGGACTTGGTTATGAATTTTTAAACTATAGGAGCCTAATTAAAAATTATATGAAACTATAGGGACATCCTGAGTAATCAAACTAACTAACAGATAGCAAGAAAGAGAAGTGACTTAGTATTTTCATTTTTTTGGTTAGAAATATATTGAATGGAAAAAAATGTGAGTTATTAAAAATAGTATAAGAGAAGGAAATGTAACATCCCCTGCTGCTTTATGGATTGACGACTATTCCCACAGACCAACACAGGTCTTTTCAGCGTGCTTTGTCCTCACCATACACATCATAGGAAAACTTCCTAAGAGTCACTCATCCCAAAATTGCTCCAAATCAAGCACATTTAACTATAAAGTTCTTTAGTGATGGGCTATTGAAAAGGAGATGCGTCTTGTTGGTATAGGTAGTACAAATCAATTTATATAAGCCCTCCTTAATTGTATAGTCCCATACCTACACAATCTCAGGATCCCTCTCATTCGGGTGTGTAATCGGTTCATTCACATACCCCTCCGCTTAGAAGTCTGCCAGGAGTCGCTTCATTGTCTGTGCCTTCTTGCACCGGTGATCACTTCCCAACTTCGTCACCAAGCGTTACATGCCTACAGCTTTCGCTTGATTCGTCCTTGAACCACACCGTATTGGGAAAGGTGTCGGCTCTGATACCACTTGTTACATCCCTTGCTGCTTTATGGATTGATGACTGTCTCTGCAAACCAACATGGATCTTTTCAACATGTTTTGTCCTCACTCACACGCATCCTAGGAAAACTTTCCAGGAGGTCACCCATACCAAAATTACTCCAAGTCAAACATATTGAAAAAAACCGTATTTGACCAGTTGGCAATATAATCCATAAAGAAGAGTGAATGTCTGGGAAAAATGTCTTGAGGACATGATCCAACAATGAATCTTCATAAACGTATTGCAGAGCAAATTGTCAATGAAAGTGTATGGTTTTTTAATTTTGAAATATTTTAAAATATTAGTTTAGTTATTTTAATTTACAAGGATATTTTTTATTATATTATGTTGTCGATTGTTTATTTAGAATTTTTTTTTCATAATTTTTTATTACAATTTATTTTATCAGTTTAATGTGATGTCTCAATTTTTAATGTGATATTATGTAACCAAAAAAATTAATGTGATATTAATTTTTTAATCATAAGTAGAAATAGATTAACCACTTAATTAAATAAATAAATTTTTATTTTTATTACAATTTGTTTAGTTGTATAATATTTTTTATGAAGTAAATTGTAGAATGTTTTTGAAATTTATGACTTTTTTTAACTTTCTATTTTACATAGATGTTAAAAAGGCAATGGATTCATCATTTGTTCTTGAATCCACTGAGAAATGAGATTGTTGAGATCTTACTAAAGTTATTGAAATAGGTCAAGTTAGATGAACTGACTCGAATAACCAAAAAAATATGTAAATTTAACTGAATAATTAGGGAGAAAAATAAAGATTAGCTCGACTCGACTTGATCGGCCAATAGAAATTAAACTCTTTTACGTTGAACCCCTCTTATTTTCCCACACTTAGTTTCTTACATGAATCTTACTTGCACATAAAAGTTGGAATCCAAATAAGGTTGGTCTAGGTACACCATTGGGTATGCATATTTTAATCAGTTAAAGAAGGCCCAAAAATGCTTCAATACTAAATTTTCTGCAAGGAGGGATCCCAAGTCCAAACCGCTCAAACCAGTTCCTGCTGTTGCAACTTGCAATTCACATAATCACATTCTCAGCTCCCACTGCTCGACGATGCGATCTGGATTCGATGCGGCGGCGACAAATCGGAAGCTTCTGGAACAGCATCGAGATTAGCTTCCTGCTTCTTCTGCTCAACCAGTTCCTACTAATTCCACCTTTCCGAAAATTGCGTCTGATCCTTAAGAAAACGACGATTGAGATCGATGGCGTATAGGAGGAGGCCGCAGCATGGTGTTTCTGTTTCGAAGCATTCTTCTTCGACCTTCGAGTTCGACGACGAGTCGTTTCGGAACCCTACTTCACCACCACCTTCATCTGCTCCTTCCTCGCAAAACGACATCGACGCCGCTGCGTTCTCGTCGTCCTCGTCTACGCTCGCCGCGAAGGCGATTAGGGCTTCTTCTGCGCGCCGCGACTCTTCGCTGTCCTCTCTCTACGGCCACTCCAACCTCTCCTCCCCCAACAATTACGTCAACGCTTCTTCGAATTCTCAACAACACTCTACCACTACCGCTCCTTCTCCATCTAAGGTTGTCTTCGATTCTCATATATATATTTGTTATGATGTTTTTGTATGGTTTAAATGAATGTTCAGTGGATGCGGAATTTAATAGTTAATGCTTTTTATGACATGTATGTTCCTTGTATCTATAATGTAGTTTAGCCTGTAGTTTTTTTTTATGTGGGATAGGATTGGGTTGCTTTTAGGAGAAAAGGAAGTACGTAAAGAACAAGGGACAATTGCATAAAATAAAGAAAAAAAAAATTGTGTCCGATTAATATTGCTGGAAACTAATTGGTTTTCGAAAGCAGTTTTCAGTTTTCGGTCTGTTTCGTGTTTCCAATGTTTTGTGAAAGAAATAGTGACAACTAGAAATCAAAATTGAAAGCTGGATTTTGTAGCTTTCACTACCTCATTTACAAAATCCTGAAAATAGAAAATGAAAATTGAAAATTTGTTTTTTTCTTAAACCAAACGCACCCTTTAGTCTCTCAGGACTTAAAAAGTTATTTTGTGATCCCTCAATGTATAAATTAGGTCCGTAGCTTAATGCTCTTTGCCAAGTGGTTTGACACTATTCCAATTAAACAAGATCTCAAGTTTTAGTTTTATGAATGTAAAATGCTAGTGAAGAGAGAATTTTACTGCATAGTGGGCCTACTTGACACGAGTCAAATTAGTTTGACTCAAATGGGCTCTGGATAGAAGTGGTTTTGACAGAAAAAATGTTACTATGCTGATGAAAATTCAATGGTAGAAACTGTTGCTTGTGGTCTTCTTTAACCAAAGATGTCAAAGAGGCTAGCAAAAAGATCCGGACTCCTTTGTACATCAGTCATAGTTATTAATGGAACACTGTTGTCTGTGCAATAGAAATAAGTGGTTGGCAAATGGAAGTGGCTCTTGGGTTGTAGGTTTCATGTTGCCGCTGCATAGCGCACGCAACAGGAGCCATTGTATGTTTCGCATGGCACTTGAAATATTGGAACTGTGAAAAATGGTATGAGATTTGAGGAAATAAGTCAAAGCATAGTGTATATGAAATCGATTGTCTCCAACTCCTCAGAAGACCTTATTATTATAAGCAATGTCTGGCCTTTAGGAGCACAATGTTTTTGTGTATTGTATATGATTTATCTGTATTTCCTAAGTTTCTATCTATCTCTCATTAGATGACTTCTATTACATGTTAATGCTGCTGCTTGTTTTAGTTGTAGATGTCCACATAATTTCAGTTCCAATTTTATTATGCTCAAAATAACAATGAAAATATCTGGAAGATCTATCTGTTACAACTGTTGCTGATTTTTTTTTAATATATAAATGCATTGAATATTGGAGATGCATGTGCAACATATGCTTACTTTCCCTTTTGCTTCCCTTCATCCTGTATTCTTTGGATTCTGCTGAATATATCATTTTGTTGATTTGAAATGGTCGTCTCATTGTGTGAAACATGATATGTTTTTTGTAAATGTAGGATCCGAGAGACTATGAATATACATCTATGAAGAGCTTAAATGAGTCCAAGAATGGATTTTGGGGTGCTCTGGCCAGGAAAGCCAAATCAATTATTGAGGATGATAATGTAACCCAACAATCTGAAGCACCTGGGATGACTAGATCACAATTTCCTGGTGTAGCATCAAGGGGAAAGGTGAGCTTAGAATTACACTACAAGTCCTCATTAAGGATCTTGTTTTGTTTTGGAAGAGGCACACATGTTTCCCAGAAAGTTGTGATTATCTAGACTGGAATTAGTCCACTAGGGGTTTGCTTGGCTGCACTTTATCTCCCTCCCCCCCTTCCCCCTTTTCTTTTTTCTCTCTTTCTCCCCCTACCCCAGTAAAAGAAAGTTTGTCAGATAGTTGAAATACATCAGAGTACAAGGAAGAAAAAATGCAGCAAAGCTGCCTGCTCTGTATGGATGTCTGAAAATGGTAACTCCATTGAAATAACTATTGGCAGAACACGGAAAAGGGTCCATATACACCACATGCACTTCATTTTTTTTTTTAAAAAAAAATTGAATTATTGTTTCAATCATTGCATTTGACTAGTAATTAGCCACTTGTTCATTCCTTTTTGAACTGTAAGATTGGATGCTATTTTCATTGTCCATGTAGTTCCAAAATTCGAATCATGTGGAGGAAAGCAATATCAGAAGGGATGGACCAACATTTTTTAAGGGATTTGATTCTATCACATCTTCTCTTTCTCAGATTGGTGGCACCATTGGCAAATCTCTGGAGGTAAGCTTTTGATTTGAACGTTTTTGCTAATAGATTATCCTTTTCTGTAATGTAATTATAAACATGAGATTATATTATCTCCATGTGTGTGTTCCATGATTCTAAATTTACTTGTGCTAAGATGTTTTGCTTATGCATGCATTTGCGTGTTTGCACTTAGGCGTATGCAGATAGGGATGGGAATGGTACGTTGTAGGATCTATTGTTTCCAAGCTGCACGTAAAAACTCTTGTGCGCCTCCTCATTTCTTAGGATATGCCTTGTGAACTTATTAGTACTAATTCATGTTTGCAGGAGGGTTTTACAAAAGTTGAGAATCGGACTTCAGATATCATTCAGGAAACTCGTAAACATATCAGGAAAAAACCCAGCAACTCTGGAGGACAGAATCAGGAGACAAACCATTCTTCTACATTTCAACAATACCAATTGCGGACCCAGATGCCACCAATGCAAGCAGACCAAGAACTTCAACTGAAGGCTTCTCGCGACGTAAGGTGGCAACTATGTATCACTTTTTAATGTGGTAAAAGTATTTGTGTGTTAAGAAGTGTGGCATCTAAAGTTAACCTACCACATCCAAGTTGTTTATTTTTAAATTTGATCTTCTTTTCATTCTTTCACATAGTTCTCTGTAAAATATAATGCATACTTATAGTTGTTGTGATGTAAATATAATGTGTAGTATAATTGTTTACAGCTTTTGCTTGTGCACTGCCCGTAGGTTCGATGAATGCATCTTTTAAATGTGGCCATCCTTCTACCTTCTCATCACTAATTCCATCACCAAAAAGTTTATTTACAATCCTATATTCATTCTTAAATCTTAAGAAACTTTGGGATCTGAAAACCTTCACATTGCCATTGTTTTCCCAGTCCTAGGTCCATCTCATGGATATGAAGGCTGAACCAAGACTACTCCTAAACTAATGGTTGTGTTCCTTTTCATGTCTAGCTAAACCCATTCCAACTTTGCCTTTGCTGATACGTACTGTTGGGATTCTTTCGGTTGTACATGATCATTTTTACTCATTTTCTTATGTATTTTGGGTTTTAAGCCAAATGTTCATCATAAATATTGTTGATTTCCCCACCCCTCAAAAATTGATTTCCAGTAAGTTTATTTTTCAATAAGAAATATGAATGTGTGCAACAAAATCATTCCCAGGTTCTCAGCATGGGACCAGCTTATATCATCATAATGGGACACGGGCTTCTATAATATGTCTTATTATCTTAATCTTCTGAGTGGAATGCATTTTTTGCCTTTTGGATTTTGTTGCAGGTTGCAATGGCAATGGCTGCCAAAGCAAAACTACTTCTTCGGGAGCTGAAGACCGTTAAGGCTGATCTGGCCTTTGCAAAGGATCGATGTGCTCAGCTGGAGGAAGAAAATAAAATCCTCCGTGAGAATCGTGAAAGAGGAGACAGCCAAGATGATGATGATTTGGTATGCATATCTCTCTCAATTTCATGATTTCCCATTATATGATGCTTTTCGTGATGATAGAAGGTTATCATCTGATATTTATTTCACATATTTTATCCTCTGTGACGTAGATGCCCTTCTCCTCCCAAAATCCTATTTAGTCTGTGCTTTTAGCAATCAAATTTGCTTTGGTTACTAATTAAAGTATGCCTTTATGAATATGGTGTTTCATACCGAACTCAGGAAAATACTCTGTTCAAGGGTAAGGCTACTTATATGTAACCCTCTTCAAACCCCAGATGGTTAGAGCCTCATACACTGGGTGGAATCTTTTATGCTATACATTCAGGGGTTTAAACATTTAACTTAGAACGCTTCTTTAATAAATATGCATCCTACTTATTTTCCATTTGTCTCTCTTTTGGAGTTATTTTCAGATGGTGGTGGTCTATTTGCTATCTTAACTTCAAGCTTTATGATCTATAAAAGTAAAAATGTGTATTTTGCTGCTGAATTACAACTGTGTACTTAAGTTTATAGTTGGATTTCTACCAAACCTGTGCCTTGACAGCACTGTATGTGGTACTTAAAACATAGAAATAATGAAAAGTATAATGTTGAGGTCGGAAGAATCAAAAGCATCAAAGCATATTGTTGGAAAGGGCTGGGTGGAATTGAATTTCTTATTTGAGTTTTGTTTCTATCAAAAAATTATTTGAGTTTGGTACTTCTAAAAGCTTGAGTTGACTATAACTCCAAGCAGTGTTGATGTCTGATCTACAAAAATGTTAGAACCCAATTAATCTTGATATCTTTACTATAATTTTTATTTTTACAGGAAGAACCTTTACTTGCTTTACTTCTTCTGCAAAGACATTAAAATTAAAAAGGGAACCAAAAAACCTTACCCAAATTTAGATTGATCAAATGAGTTTTTCCCAGTTCTAGTTCTTACAACAATAATAACAATACAGCTTTTTTTCACCATGTAGGGCTGACTATATGGCTCAAACGATGATATTGTATCTTGTTTTAAACTCAACCTGTTTAATTCTTAAGTCCCAGCTCTGGTTCCTAACTCATTTAATTTCATTGATTTGATTAAATGATATTTGAAACCACAGTGCATCCTTACAGAGTGTGGAAAATGTTCTGAATATGCTCTCATTTTGTCAAGTTTTTCTATATTTCCACGATAACATTTCCATTACATCACAGATACGACTTCAACTTGAAACTCTTCTGGCGGAAAAAGCACGATTGGCCCATGAGAACTCCGTCTATGCCCGTGAGAATCGCTTTCTAAGGGAGGTTGTTGAATATCACCAACTCACAATGCAGGATGTTGTCTACTTTGATGAGAGCAATGAGGAAGTCACCGAAGTTAACCTTCTTAACTTTCCGCCATCTGCAACATCCCTGTCTCTGCCTTCAGAGACCAACCTAGGCATGAATTCAGAATTGACAAGAGGCATCTCATCGAGCTCTGTCAAGGATGCGAAGAGTTTTGAAGTGACTGCAAAGGATTCAAAGGGTTCCGAGGCAGTAAGAGGTATCTCGTCTATCACAGGAAAGGATGCAAAATGACATGAAATTCTTCTGTTTCAACGGTGATGCACCATCTATTGATGCTTCTTTGATATGTTATTATTTACATGCTCTGTTTTATGAATCCAGGGTGACGTTTCTTATGATGTAATTTTGTACCTTAAATTGTGTAACTTATTTCATTTTATTTGTTCATTATATCAGCATATATAACCTAACTTAGCAAGTGTCTGTATAGCAATATTCTCTCCCCCCCCCCCCCTCCCCCCCAACAAACAAAAAACAACCGAAAAATAGTCTCTATATCGAAGCAGTGTTCTTTTATGAGTACAATTCATCATTTTCATGTTTATGCATCATGATATATATACGTAATTGTTGATTAGGCATGAGTAGACTATCTCGCCAAGAGACGGGGATTAAGTGGTCAATATTTGTTTTTCTGTCTATTCTGTACATGACAATGACATTTGGGTTCATTGTTGGATTGATATTATACAACTTCTGATTTTTCGTTTTTTTTGGGAGTCTTTGCTACGGTATTTTTGCAGGAATTACTAAGACCAGTTTTATGGTAATCTTGCAACTACGAGGTCCTCTTAACCGTTGATTGGGTTTGAATCCTGATTATGTTTGAGAATGTCTTCTGCTTGCTACTACTGCCTGTTAAGGGTATATCTGGGAGTTTGAAATTTGGAGGAATGGGGAAGGGAGGTGAAAGGAGAGATGAAGACTTATAATATTAATTTTATGCTACAAGTTTTCTGTTTTCTTTTTTTTCTCTTTAAAATCCAGACACACAAATATACCTAAGTAAACTTATACCCATGTGATGTGATAAGTGGATCAGCTTCCTAATACTGAAGGAGACCAATAACACTAGATGTTTAGGTTAGGGCAATGGAGTTTATCTTTCACAAGTAAAATATTTTTGGTATAAAAGTAAAACTTTTCAATGTATTGGATTTATTG
Organism: Dalbergia cochinchinensis; assembly: GCA_031216125.1. Taxonomy (NCBI): domain Eukaryota; kingdom Viridiplantae; phylum Streptophyta; class Magnoliopsida; order Fabales; family Fabaceae; genus Dalbergia; species Dalbergia cochinchinensis. Next base: position 50,234,314 of record CM062371.1, on the reverse strand, counting down.
AAAATTTTAAATTCTTTTACTTTGGACTCTATAATCAGTGTCTTGAGGTTAATGAGATATTGATTAGAAAACTTAATTGTTTATTAAGGTTTAGGATTTGATACATTTTACCCTCTTTGTATTTCAAGTCATGTGTAAAATGATCCTTATGATTTTAAAATAGTACAAATTAGTCCTTTCGTGACTAACACATAGTTAAATGATATTTTTTTGAACAAAATTGTCCTTACATCTTTTTAAATTTCCCATCTCTCATCCCTTTCACACACTCGTCTCTTTCACCCACCTTTAGCCAAAGAACGACCCCGCCACAGCAACTCTATTACCCACATAATTTTTTTTTTTTAAATTTCAAAACCATAACGAAATACAAATCAGCAACAACACCATTCTTCATTCATTCATAGCAAAAAAAAGTAAGAGAAAAAAAGACCAAAACCAAACAATTCAAATCTCATAGCACCAATCAATCTTTTCAAACCACAAAACAGAAAAAAAGGAAAAAAAAAAAAAGACAAGTACCACGATCCCCAATCACCATCATCATCATCCTCTTCCTCCATGCCCATCACCCCTGCAAGCTGCCACCACAAGCAACAGCCATTTTATGACCACCGGCGGCTGATAACTGCTACCATCATCTTTCTTAACTGCACAGTTGCCGTCGGAGACACCTGTCATCACTGCCAAAACTGTCGCGACCTCTCCTCCTCCTCCTCTGTCGTCGCCGCGAGCAACCACCATCGCTGGATCTTCCATCCCGTACTGGTTGACGCCCGTCATCACCATTAAGTTGTTGCGACCCCTCCTCCTCCTCCTCCTCCTTCGTCATCGCCGCGAGCAACCACCATCGCTGGATCTTCCACCTCGTACTGGTTCTACAAGCTCTCCATCGCACCCTTTTGCCGTCACGACAACCATCGCGCCATCAAGCCGCTGCTGTGTCGCCGCCACCGCATCACCACCGTGCTCTCTCTATTTGTACAACCCATAGCCCCAAAACCAAACAGAACCCCCAAAAGCTAAAAGTGGAAGCATGGCAAGGGAATGGTTGTAGAGAGCGTGACTTTTCTGAGGGTTGGAAGCATGACTTTTTCTGAGGGTAGGGAAGTTTTCTGACTTTTCTGGAAGCATGGCAAGGGAAAGGGTTGGGAATTTTAAAATATGAAGGGCAATTTTATCCAAAAAATATCGTTTAACAATATAAATGGATGTCTTAGTAACGAAATAGTTGATTTGCACTATTTTAAAATCACATAGGGTTGCATTGCGTATTTTAAAATGTTAGGATTTAAATTATATATAGTCTAAAATAAGGATAAAAATGCATTTAACCCTAAGGTTTATTTAATCAGAGTATTGGCTAAGGAAATCGAAGAGGAAACTCAATCTTGGAAAGAACAACTTTTATATTTTCAATGTTTTCGACCTACCATTAAATTTGAAAATGTACATTTTTTAAATATCCTTAACAAGTAGTTTAAGGATACTGATTAGCAACTCTTTTATTATTAAGGGTGTTTGACCAATTTTAAGATTTCGCCATCCCCTTCTCCTTTTTTGGGCATGATTCTCTAGAGATTGAGAAGTATATCTTGTGCATTGTATGTCAATCTTGCAGAAGTGCTATTTAGAAAACGATTGAAGTTTTGTACATTCACAACAGTCCAACCAGCAGCAATTCAATGAATGAGCTAAATTGTTTGGAGAATCAGAGAAAAGAAAAAACAAATTCACAAAGGTATAGTTTTGTTGCTGCATGCAGTCAGAGACTCACAACTTATATGCACTTTAAATTAAAATTTATAAACGTAAAGAGGGGCCTTAGAAAAATGAAGAGGACCATATTTGACTATGATCAAGACTAATTAAGTGACAAACCCTGCAGCAGTCCCACAGCCTAACTTTGTCACCTACTTACTTTCTTATTTGGGCAGCGAAAGATTCCACCTACACAGGTAGTTGTGGCATTGACTAATCTGCCTGCCATTAATAAATTACAGTTGCAATTACCAGCTAATTCCACCTCCATAAATGCACACGCTTTGTACCTTCTTGTCCTGTGATCTTTGTAGCCTCTCCTATGTGCTATATTCATGGTGAGTTTGTTTTAGATTTTTGAAAAAAAATATGCATGCTGTGAAATTTAAATTATTATATATAATTGAAATAATTGAAATTGATTTTTTAATAAATTATTTTTTATAAAAAATTTAAAAGCTGATTTTTTTATATTTTGATTAATTTTAAAAAATTATTTAAATATATGAAAAATAATTTGATGAAAAAAGTTATTTTTATCCCAAAATTCCATCTGAACTCCTCTTATTCTTGTTTTCACCCACTTTTCTGTCATAGATTTTCCTTTAAGATTTCGCTTGACATTTGAAAAATTGGATCGAATGGTTTGGTTGAACTATAAAATATCTATGTCTATATATAGCATAAACATTTTTTACTTACAGTTCTCGGATTCCGCAGGATTGGAATCGCGTACACTGTACACTGAATCGTCCATAATAATTAAGTCTATCATTTATTCTTTTTGATAATGATTTTTCTCATCAAAATTTAATATATCATTCTTAAGAATCTAAAGTGCATAATTGCAATTTTCTCATGAATATTTTTTTATTTCTTCTTAAAATTTTGCTAACTTGTAATGTTAAAAATACATGAGTCAAATAAAGAGTAAAAATATATATTAGTCCTTTGTATACTTTTTTTTTACCTTTATCAAATTTCACCGGATTGGAGTCACACACACAGAATGGCCCATAAATTTCTAATAACTATGCAAATTAATATTCGATCTCATGGACATTTCAACGTCTAGTAACTAACTGTATCATTTATTCTTTTTACAACTGATTATTTTCATTAAAGTTTAATATACCGCTGTTAAAACTGTAAAGTTCATGATTTATAGAGCATACAATTTTCTTAGAATATATATATTTTTATTTCTTCTTAAAATTTTTCTAACCTGAAATGCTAAAAATATATCTGTCAAATAAAAAGTAAAAATATGAATTCTTTATACAGTTTTTTACCTTTCTCAAATTCCACAAAGATTGGGGTCACATACTGGGAAATTATTTTTTTTACGGTGTGTGAAGTAAACAATGCTTCATATATTACATAAAGAGAAAAATTACACAATTGTGGTCTATTGTCAAATCCCACCATTGGTGAGATTTCATTTGCACAAAAACAGATTCTTCTTCTGATTCGACTGACAGCTAACGGGACGGCACTCCAAAACCTGCCAATGGCGAGTTTTCGCTGGTCAATTTTTATAATAAACAACTATTTTTTTAGAAATTCTAATTGCTTTATTTTTTAAAAAATTAATATTTTATTAACGAAATTTTGTCATTGAGTAGATTTCATTTAGAAAAATTATGTTTTATTAAATATGATTGATCGATAATGACAGGTTGGTTTTTTAATAATTATATATATATATATATATTATGAAATCTCGTCATTTACAGGATTTCACACCCCATATATGTGTAAATAACCAAATAAACACATTTTATGATAAATTTTGTCAATGCAGATCATAATAAAAAAAATAACCCTCACATACACTCAATCATCCAAAAATTTATAATAAATATATAAATTAATATTCGATCTTATGTACGTGTCAACAACTAGGAATTAGCTCTATCTTTTATTCCTTTTTACTCATGATTATTCTCATTAAAGTTTAATATATCACTATAATTAAAGTAAATAATTTGTAGTGCATACAATTTTCTCAGGAATAGTGTTTTGTTTTATTTCTTAGTAAAATTTTACTAACTTTTGAAGTGTTAAAAAAAAGTAAAAATATTAATCCTTTGTACAATTTTTTTTTCATCCTTTCTCAGATTCCACCAAAGTAACCATGTGGCCAATGTAAAATAGTAAAGACTTTCTCATTCCTTAATCAAGTGTTAATAATTTAATTCTTGCATTGAAAATGAAGCAACTTTAAAATTTATGACTAGTGTCTATCATTTTAAATGGACTTATGGTATGCAAATAAATTAATCAATATATTCAGTGATTAATACTATGAGAAATCAAAAAAAGAAAAAAAACCAGATTGGAGTGCATACAATGAATCATCCATAAATCTATAATAAATATACAAATTAATATTTGATCTCATGTACTTTCAATAGTTAGTAATTAACTCTATCATTTATTCTTTTTACTGATGGTTATTCTCTAGTTTAATATACCACTCTTAAAATTCTAAAGTAAATAAGAGGAAACACCCAAATTGGTCTATAATAATTTTATTAATGGATAAATTAGTTCCTAATAAAAAAATTAGTGTTGAGGTCCCTCACAATTATAAAAATAGATACTATAGGTTCCTGACAATTATAGAAATAGGACATTATAGGATACTATCATTTATTCTTTTTAGTAATGCTTATATTCTCATTAAAGTTTTTAAAATCTAAATTACATAAGGGGAGAAATACCATTTTAACCCTAGAAAGATTATATGATAAAATAGTCCTAAAAAAGAAATTATATGTGATGGAGACCCTCCATTGATATATTGGCCCATAGGTCAATTGACTTCCATTTTTGTTAATAAAAATGATCATGTTTCATGTTTTATATCAAGTTGATATTTTAGAAAAAACACTTTAATCTCAATAGATCATATTTTTGTCAAAATATTTTTGCCAAGTTAGCAAAGCAAAACCATTACGTTACAGTTGAAAGACCATATTTTTTATAAAATAACCTTTAAAAGAATCACCTTTGTTAATGAAAATGAAAGTCACATAATATTTGAATGAATTTATTAAATGAGATGGATTTTGGGAGGTTCATGAACAAATATAGTTTTTTTCAGAGATTATTTTATCAGTGATAAGATCTTTTGAAAGCTCTCCCATTCCATAATTTAGAGAACATGCAATTTTTCTCATAACATTTTTTTTATTTCTTATTAAATTTTGCTAACTTGTAATGTTAAAAATACATGTGTCAAATAAAAGTAAAAATATTAATCATGTGTACATTTTTTTTTTCAACCTTCAATACCAAAGAAACCTTTCTCAAATTCTATCGGATTGAAGTCACATATATTGAATCGTACATAAATTTATGAGAAACATACAAATTAATATTTGGGGTATTAATTAACTCTATGATTTATTCTTTTTACTAATAATTATTCTCATTTAAAGTTGAATATATCACTCTTAAAAATCTAAAGTACAGAATTTAGAGAGCATACAATTTCTCAAGGATATTTATATTTTAATTTTTTCTTAAAATTTTGCTAACTTGTAATGCTAAAATACATGTGCCGAATAAAAAGTACAAAGTTTAATCATATTAATTCCAAAAAGCATCTAATGTTTTTCTCTCCTAAATAATTTAGATTAATAATTTTTTTTATTTTCGTAATTTATGTCCTTAGGAGTTAGGACAGAAAATGGTAAAACTCTTTCTTAATTATCCAAACAGAAAACACTGTGCTAAAAATGAATTACAAAACTTTCAAGAAGTCTTAAATGCACATGTTTTATTCTCTAAAAACTTTTACTAAAAAAAATTTATAAATAAAGAAAGAGAATAAAAGTCAAAATGAAGCTTTTATAATTGTTAATGAAAATGATATTAAAACTGGAAAAAAAAAATTACTCAAGTTCGGAAACAGAATTGAGCCCACACAAACACACAAAATAATAATAAAAAAAATAACTGCAGATGAGAAGAATGTGCATGCAGTATATTAGCATCATCACATTGAGAGGCTTTCTGAAAAACTCCAATACCCCCCTAAATCCCCTCCTGATTTTAAGCTGATATTTTTCCCAAATTGTTTATATCCCTTTTCCCTTTTTCATCCCATTATATATTTTTCTCTCTCATTTTCCTTTCTCCATTTTCATTCATAAACACAATTCTGCACCAACAAAGCCTTGTCCTGTCCTTGAATCTCAGAAACACCAAACTGGTTCCTTTGACAAAGAATCTCAAGATTCTGCCATCAACCCATCTCAGAAAATCAACTTGTCTTTTCAAAGATCTGTTCTTTTCTGTCTGTGCATTTTTCTTGAACTGTGGGCTGCTTCTTCTTCTGCCATTATCACCTATCTCCTGCTGCATCATAGGACACAATGCTGAACCAATTTATGGTCATTTTTTGCTGCGTGAAACTGTAAAGTCTTCAACTTTTTTTTTTTCTCCTTTTTGCTGCATTCATTTTTATTAGCCTCTGACTGTGTCTTTTAGTGTCAGATTCTTAGTGGGGGTTTTGGTTCAATCTTTGAAACTGAACTAATGAGATCTTGATGAGGGTCAAAAGAACCAGTTGCATTTCACTGCTCTTTTTACTGCCATTGCTCCTTTCTCTCCCATTTTCAAGCCCTCATCTTTCACCTGATGTCGGCAATGGCATCAATTCACCAAAGACCCTTGATGCAATTCTTCAAGATTGTGCCTTTAAGGCATTTTCTAGGCCCAAAACCGGGGTTCCCTATGATGCTCAAACCCCAAAAAACCTAACTGGGGTTAAAGTTTCAGCATTGAGGCTTAGGAGTGGTAGTTTGAGGAATAGAGGCTTTCAAAACTACAAGGAATTTCAGATCCCAACTGGGGTTGTTGAACAGCCTTATGTTAAAAGGCTTGTCTTGGTTTATCACAACTTAGGTAATTGGTCTGAAAAATTTTACCCTTTACCTGGTTACTCATATTTGGCTCCTGTTTTAGGCCTTTTGGCATATAATGGTGCCAATTTGTCTGCTCAAGAGTTACCTGAATTGGATATAAGAGCTTCTGATGACCCAATATATGTTAACTTCCCTGATGTTAAGGCAGCACCATATGGTTCAGTGGCAAAATGTGTGTATTTTGATTTGCATGGTTCAGTTGAATTTGGCATATTGTTACCTGGGAATGTGTGCTCAACTTTGCAACAAGGGCACTTCTCTATTGTTGTGGAAAGTGTTGCCCCATCACCAGCACCGGCACCTGCACCAGCTGCTTTTGCTGCTAATGTTGGACAACATCATGTGAGGGACATGTCCAAGGTTTGGATTGTTGTTGCATCTTTGGTTGGAGGGTGCCTGGTCTTGATCATGTTGAGTTTGTTGGTTGCTAGACTGAGGAGAACAAATAGGCAGATTAGGATTCAGCAATTGGAATGGGCAGCTGAGAGCAATGAGACCTTGCAAATGGCATCCGTTGGAGGGACTAAGGCACCATTAGCAGTGGGGACTCGCACAAGGCCAACAATTGAAACTGATTACATTCCTTAGGAGTTTATTCGAGTCATTCTTGTAGGAACCAAAAATTTTTGCCTGCTCGGCAACATTATAATTTTTCTGTTCATAGTGAGTTTAGATGCTTTCCCTCAACCATTGTTCTGAAATTCAGTTTCCTTATTTTTCAATTTGTATGATTGCTTTGATTTTGAATCTCATCTGCTCTGCTTGCATTTTATGACAGAGAAAAAGTTCCATGGAACCATAGGGCCTATGTGGTCTTTGTTTTCTCTTGCTTTTTTCAGTTTTTGAGTTTTGTGTTTTCAGGATTTTATAAAGAAAACAGTAAAAACAGGAAAGAACACGCATAGTTTGTTTATCTTAGCTATTATGTCAACTGTGAACTTTATTATATTGATTTACTTATTTGTGGACTCAAAAAGAAAGAAAAAAAAAATAGAGCTCTGTTAGTTCTAGTAACAGATTCAACACAGGTGGGGTTTTTTTTTTTGTTCATCTATTTATTTATTTTTTGTACAGGTCTCTTCTTTCACTCATTTGATTGGCTTGGTCGAAAACTTCAAAATTATTGGCTTAGTTGACCGCCAACATTTCTTAATAATAAAACTTACAAAGTTACATATCTCTGACTGATGTGGTGTAACCATTTGTCACATAGAACAGAAGTAGGAATATTTCGCCATGTCAAAGTATCATAAACCCTTTTTTATTGTATTAGTCCTTTGTTTTAGGAAGTGGACTTCATGAGTCCGGCCAAGCTTATGAAGTCACCAAATGGAATCGATATCTTTCAAAAGCTTATGCATGAAAGCCTGGCCATAAAAGAACATGATAGATGTGTACGAACTAGACAAAATTAGCTTGCATTTTGATTTATAATCTCATGTTTCGGGTAGGGCGATACATGAGCCTCCTGCTAGGTTGGGTCTGCAGAGGGATTGTGTATGCAACCTTACCCACACAACCAGAGAGAACTCATAACTTCCACATCACAAGGCAGCATCAATCTTGCCGTTACACCGAAACTCAACCTTGCACAACTTAAATGTTAACAAGAAAAATTAGTTGACCTGCATTAACATAGGCTGTGCTTCTTATTGCCTAAACTCTGCTACATTTTTGGATCTCTGCTGAAAAAAATGTATATATATATATTTTTAAGTTCTCATAACTATTTTGTTCTAAAAGCATAAATATATACATTGCCATTGTGACAATATATGATTGAATAACAATATAAGAAAATTTTATACTGTCAGTATATACAAATTAAACTCATAATATGAAGCATATTTAGCAAAATTCTATATAACTACATTTTTTTATCATTTACACATTTTTAAAATTTAAATTATGAACTTTAGTGGGCAACCAGAAGATTGGATGCCCGTCCAATAATCTCTCTTCCCGTTAGTAGATGAACTTTTCCACGTGAGTAACAGAAAGCTTCGATCCCACATGAAACGTGCCTCTCCTAGAAAGATAATATGATTGCATGTTTTGTTAAGTCTATAATAACTAACACGCATTGAGAAAGCGAAGTTTTCAATACTCCTTTCACGTTTTTTGTCTATGATAAATTGGGATCAACGCAATAAGCTAGTTAAAACATGATTAACACAAGCGAAGACAAATTAGCATCCATATAGTGTATGTCCAACATTCCTAGCTTGGTTTTGATTATGATCAAATAGAGGGGACGGATGAGGCTTGGTAAAGACGTCTGCTGTTGGGTGAGTGATGAATTTGGGAAAGAGATGAATCAAACCAAATTGAAGCTATTCCTGAATAAGACGACAATCAATCTCAATGTGTACTAAATCGTTTGCTATGTGAATAGCAGATTTGTTGTCATGATAAATTGAGATTGGATTGGAATGAGCGACTTGCAAATCTTGAAGTAGGTAATACAACCATTAGACTTTCACAGCAAGTAGATGCTAAAGCTTCGATGATGACCAAGCGTGTTTTGTTTCTTGCATATCCATGATAATAAATCACTACCAAGGAATGTTCAAAACCAAGTAATGGACTTACAAGAATCCCTGCATCCTGCCCAGTTTGATTCTAAAAGGGCAGAGAGGACAAGTTGATTATCAGCAACGAAGAAGGCCTTTTTCCGGAGGCGTTCTTCTGGTATCTCAAGACCCTGGTAGCTACTTGGTAGTAAGTATCCTTGATCTTGAACTTAGCACCTAGGAAGAACTTGACTTGCTGAATTTTGGCCAAATTGTTGTCTGCAATGATAACATAATTTACATATCCAAGAAGAAAGATGATGAAATATCCTTAATGAATGGGGAATGTTCTGCAGCCGATTGAGTGTCAGCAGACGAAGTAATGCCTGAAGTGAGCTTAGCATCCCATTGGCGACTAACTTGCTTCAAGCCATAAAGAGACTTCTCAAGCTTTGCGCAATTGAAGTGGACAAGAAGGAGAGAGACCAAGAAGGAGCTCCATGTAAACTTCTTCATGAATTCCCCATGAAGAAAAGTATGTTTACATCTAATTTTATGGAGATGCCAATTATATACAACAACAATGGCATGTAAGGTCCCGGCAACAGTCATTTTGGTTGCAGCTGAAAAGGTGTCTAGAAGATCTACTCCTTGTCGTGTGTAGCTTTTTGCAACCAATCTGGACTTGTATCTCTCTATAGAGCCATTAGCCTTACTTTTGATCTGATAGACCCGCTTAGGTAAATCGATGAGGGTCTGTGTTTAATTCGGTAACAATTATATTGCACCTCTCCAAAATTGATGTAACACATCATGTTGGTAAGTTTTGGTTCTGTTTGGTAAGAGATGGAAAAGATAATTTTTTTTTTTTTTTTTTGTGATTGTGAAACAAATTAGAGTAAGAAAAAAAGTCTGATATAGGACACTTGACAAAACAACTGGAAGCTGATTACATTAATAGATTGCAATTGGTAATTCTACAGGTAATCTGGTGGAATGGTTAACATATTTGTTATGAGAAGAACTGTGTTGTGAGGGAATGAATGCAAGTAGGAAAGGTGGAGGGGCTTGTGCATTAGTGTCGGGTAAACGCGAATCTGAATCTTATGATTTGATGCGATTTATGATTCATGGTTCAAAAATTAATCCCGCGATTCATCTTGTGAATTGAGATTCCATAACCATTGATGGAATAATGGAAACAAGAACTAGTGTATATCTCTTGTAGAATAAAGAAAGGGAGAACATGTGAATCTGATGCAGAAGAACTAGGTGGATTTTCTATGATAGATTCTGCAGTGGGGAGTGGAACATGAGGTGTACTATGAAAAGGAATGTCATCTGCTATAATATGTGATGCATGAAATGGAAGTACAATGTTAATTAGTGCGGGTGGATGACTGTGAAGGATCATGAAAGGAGAATAAATGCTCATGAAAGAAAGAGTAACATTTCCAGATAAAAAACATTCCTTAGTATTTAATTTAAATCATACAGTTGAAATGCTTTTGTTCCAAGAAAGTAACCTAAGAAAATTGCTTTCCTTGCCCCTAGGATCAGGCTCATGTCTATTAGCTTGTAAAGATGATGCAAAACGAAGACTACCAAATGCCCTTATGACTGATAGACCAAGGACTTGATTATGTAAAACCTCAAAGGGAGATTTATTGCGTAAGAACAAAACTAGCTTGAGTGTTTTAGGTGTGTTTAAACTTTATTGATGTTTTCTCGGTACAACCCCATTTTGTAGGGGTTTCTACATAAGCAGCTTGATGAATGTTAATTGTCCTAGAATAAAACCCAATCATTTCAAATTCGGAAAAGAGTAGTGTTATTTGTACTCATATTTTACGAAACACCTTACTCATATACTTTTATTTACCATCGGATGAAATATGGGTCCCAAACTAAATGGGGTTCACACCCTCTCCAATAGTATATAGGAGTGTGTGACACGGTGTTCCACAAAAAATGAATACAAATAACATTTCTAAGGGTATGAAATCATTTTAAATTTTTACTGTCAATCATCATCACAAACCTTAAAGCTTCATGCTGATAATTTAGTGAAGGATATAAGTTTGAGGGGTTTATATATTTTCTTTTTTAATTAAATGCTAAGTCATTGTCTGCCCCCAATTATTTTGATTCTGAGTCCAAATCGAGTATGAACAAAATTATGAAATGACTCTGAATGTTGTGATGTTTCAAACTTGTTTTCTCAAGAAACCCACCTATGTGTACCTTTAGAAAGCATTAACCAAAGTTAAAAAAATATTTATGACCTTGAAGTGATTGCACCTTCTTTTGGAGTACAATATTAATCAAACTCTTTTTGGGCATTACAAGGCCCAATCCATTTAAAAAAAAGATAGCAAGGCAACGAGACTAAAATATACGATTTTGGTAGAGCCTTAATTCTTCTCACAACTCTCCCTCTCTCTTCCTCTTCCTTTTCCTCTCAATTCTCAATGTCTCTCATGCCTCACAGTCAATGGGAACCCTACTATCACCATGAAGTAACTTAAAAAAGGGACTAGATGTTGAAGAACTCAAAAGAAAATGTAATCTTTTCTGTCAGGTATAGTGACAGAAATAACAAACTAATTAAGCTTTCATTAAGTGTACCGTTTATCCTGTGATAGATGCCCTAACCTTAAAATGCCATGGATCAAATGTGCTTTTGGAAGAAAAAATACACAGATCATAGGCCTAGGACTAGTAGGTTCCACCAACTTGTATAATCCATCTTGCAACTCAGCTGATCCAATTTTGTGTAAATGTGTCACGTATCAAGCATTGGTTGAGCCAAAAAATCATTGAAGGTGCTGGTAACAGTGGTAACAAATTAATAATATGAGTTTAATGCTAAATTGAGATATAAAAAGCACATCAATAAGATAAACGGAAGAGGAAAAATAAATGTATGGTGCCCAAATATTGAACAAGATAGAAGGTAACAATGCATTGTGGAGGAAAACAAAATGCTCGTCCTCGATGAACATATTAGAATTTTTCAAAATACTTATAAATGACCTGTCAGAAACTTAATAATTAAATTCAACTTACAGCGATTTATCGGAGCGAAACAACTCATTCAAGAGTTAAATATTTATCTCTTGAGTGTTCGATGTTCATTTCCCTGTAATTTTTTTTTCATCAAAAGCCCCAATGGTGAAAAATTATGGGCACCCTTTCATGGAATTAATCTATAAAAATTTTCACCTAATTTTGATCCCTTAATAAAATATATCCTAATTTTTTTTGGATGGTATGTAAATTTTCACCCCAAACAAGGTATCTTTAGTTAAGGGATAAAAATGATATGTAAATTTTTTTGAACAATATTTATTTATAAAATTATACGTGAAGGTCAATTAAGAAAATTTCAACATAATTTTTAACATTATACCAAATGCAACTTTAATGTAAATTTTTTATACGTGGATATACAACCTTATATTGACACATAAGTAAAAATATTTGATGTAATTATCCGTTATCTTGCAAGTTTTGAAAGTTTTATAAATAGAAGGGAATGACATTATAAAACTTATTTATGCTTTTAACGTATTAAAATTATCATTTTTCTTGGTTTAGTTGTATATGTATATGATAAATGTTATTGATACCCTTGAAGTTTTCACATATAATATTTAATCCTATTTTTCTTGGAAAATGATACTCCATAAAAAAAAAATAAGATGAAGTATTATATTTAGAATGAAGTGCCATTTTTCAAGAAAAATGCGATTAATTATTATTCGTGGAAACCCCAATGCTTCTGGTGATATTTGCCCCGTATATACATATATTCTTTTTTCTATTTCTTTTGACAAGGGATCTCCGATATTTTTGGTCATTATAGTTCTGGAGTTTTCTTTCCATTAATTTGTCAGATAGTATCTCAAGAATGGGCTCCATCATAGATTTTTTTTATGGTCAATGTCTACTAATTTGATGTAAGACTAATGTGATGGTGAAAGTTTATATTAAAAGAGGGAAAAAACAAAAGAAAAATTCTTCTGCATGTAGCGTACTAATCCCCCTTAATATATAGAAAAGTGCAAATAAACTAAATGGTAGCAGTTGATTTTAGACAAGTCACCATGAAAAGACAGGTATATGAGGGGTGGCAGGTGAAGCAATTTGACTGAATTTAAAATTAAAGCATCAGTCAACTTTATCAGTCCAATTCACTAACATCGAACACTTTCCATGAAATGTAGGTTGTTTATCTTGTCTATCTCATCGTATCGGTTTTTTCATGCACCCGTGTAATTCTCTAGAATACTATTATACAACTCGAGTGCATTTATTAAATGGATACAATAGGGGTATGACGAGATTCGCTTCCTTTTCCTTCTTTTCAAAATATGTTGGGATTAAATACACATAAATAACCTTGCTGATATTCTTTTAACTTAACCAGAAATCTTGTGTTTGAGTTCAAAATATGCAATTCAATTAAAATTTAGAAGGAAGAATTTTAATGCTTTAATAATCTCACTTGACTCCAACAGTATTATCATCAATGGAAGATGACTTTTAAATATTACAAATTTGCGAGAAATTATTTGTTTTGTATTGACAAGAAAGTTAGGTGAGGGAAATAATATCTCGATCATGCCTAGAGCTGCAGCTTATAGACTCTTAGAGCACTTAAAGAAATATTTTCAATTAAAGACTTAGGAATCGAACTTAAATGATTACAATATATGAATATAAGGTCGATTAAGTGAGCCAGTGCAAAATATTATAGAGCATGACATTGATGTATGTGCATAACTCTCTTGAGTCTTAATTGTGACCTCTCTTGTGCCATCTTTGCTCCTCACGTTCTTGTCAATGGGCCAATATGCCACATTGCTATTCCTTTTTCTTTTTTCTTTATTTTCAAATACACCTCATGGTTCTAGGAATCCTATGCTCCTTCTCCTCTTCCCTTCAAAGTTGCAGTACATTGTATCCTATGGCTTGATTTAGTTGCACGTGATATTGTAAGCATGCCATCGCATAATATTAAAACTTATGTCACATTAGAATAAGGAAAAGAAATAATAAAAAAAAGAGATTTATATCCAATGTCTTATTGCAATTAAATCTGATTAATTCTTGCATAGATGACAACAAAACATAGGAATAAAGCCTATTAAGGAATCTAATCCTCAGTGCTGGCACTCTCACTTTGATACTAGTCACAAAATTTTTTGTTTTTAAATTTTGAGAAACTAATGAATGTTTGGATTCTTACAATTATGCATCCCAAAAAAACAAATTTTTTTAATTCTTTAGTGGCAACAATATTTTTAGATCATTTAATTATATCGCTCGAGATTAAATTAAAAATATACATATTATAAAACTCAAATCTTTGGCTGATTCCCTAGCAATGAAGGTTACAGGTCCAATCAAAAGAGAATTGTTTTGGTAGGTGGGATGGGGTTAGACAAGATCAGGTAACATGTGGTTCAAAAAACAAATCGTACAACATAGCATTGATGCGCAGCGAATTTTATACAAATGTAAGCAAGTTGATTATAGCGACAAATAATAGCGACCATTAAGCTATCAAAATTAAAAGCAATATAACTATAAGAGAAATAGATCTTCTAAAATGAGAAAGTAAGGTTTCTCATCATTGGATCAATTGATGGGTTTCGCACACTATGCACTTCATTGATCCAAAGGTGTAAACATCCTCACTTTCTCATTTTATAGGAATTCTCACTTTAAGAGTTTAATTTTAATTCACTACACAATTATGTGATCAGATATTGTATTTTTATATTTGATTCTCACACTACTATTTCACAAATCATGCCCATACTAGGATTTGATTGGATGTGCATTAAATTTTGTCTGTATATTAAAGTATACTTAGTGTGTTGGAAGTGTACGAAGAGAATGTCGTGGTCAAAGATAAAACCTATGTCTATTGAGCTTTGCAACTCGAGGAGATTAGTCTCTGTTGCTTCTTACTGTGGATATTGGGTTCAACAAAAAATAATTCTAAAAATAAGAGCTTTTTGTTTTTCATTTTTCTTTTATATAATTCATTGAGATTTGCTACGCTAACTTTCTTGTAGATAGCATAAGAAAGGATATTTCGCATTTAATTTTGATTTGGTATGTTGTTTATGGTATGATATATGTGTAATATCCTAATAAGTACTATACTTTGTGTGTGTACACACACACACACACATACATGTGCGTGAAGCATGCGAGTGATTGGTTTTAATCTACATGCTCATGATCTGGTGACAGAGAACCAATGACCTACATTGGTCATTGGAGTGGCCTATTTTTCTTTGCTTCTCTTTCTTTTCTTAATTGATTGAAGCAAATCCATCTCCACGCACCCTTATTGGAGCGTGCATTATTGGCTTAGCCTCTTAATTAATTACCCTTTTAATTAATTATGAGTTCAAAATGAATATCTGTGAGAGGCTGCTTTTGCCATCTTGCTTATGAGTTCAAAATGAATATGTGAAAAGCTTTCTTTTCTTTTGCATCTTTGGCAATATACCCTTTCTCCTCTTAATACATATTTGATTAGTACTAGTAGGATTCTTACCTTTATGAAACAAGAAATATCCACAGTGATACTTGTTTGTGTTTTTGTTGAGAGGAAAAACATCATATATACATTTACTTTAATACAACCCTTTTGCATATTCAACAGAAACCAACAAAACAACAATTAAAACACACCCAGATGAGGGATAGGGAGACACTCCTTTAAGGCTTTGCTTTTACTACTGAGCCTACAAAAAGTGGCCCTCCATCATATTTGTAGTTTTCCACCTTCCTTTCTTCTCTCACCATTTCTTTCTTTTTTTTTCCCTCTCTTCTTGTCGTCTTTCAAGCATAGGTTAGGTGATTCTTTTCTTCTCTGCTTGAACCACAAACCAATCTCAAACTAGTCTATTTTCTTTGTTGCTTTTGAATTTTCTCTGATTCTTCTTAGCATCCCATATCCTTGTAGAATTCATGTTTGGCTTGTATAACCAGATTTCCTCACCTGCATCTCAAAGGGCCAATTCACCAAACATAAACATGAGAAGTAATTTTGACGCTGATAAGTATGTGTGCAAGGGATGAATTATTCTTCTACTACTTATTGTAGAAGTTTCTATCGCTTTTCTTCAATTACTTATATATGTGTATTGATTTCAATTTCAATTAATTTCTGGCTATATATTCTTATTTATATTTGTTCTAGTCAGTACTTGGCTGAGCTTCTAGCAGAACACCAGAAGCTTGGACCTTTCATGCAAGTCCTACCCTTGTGTAGTAGACTCCTCAATCAAGGTCAGTTTGTTCCACATATCTATGTAATTCAAGGTTTCTGTTGTGAATTTTCTCATATTATTTCATTTGAACTAGGCCTTGTCATAACATAAAATTGATTTTCTGGTTGCTTGGACTAGTTTCTCATTTTTCTCTGTCTTAAAGGTTATAATCCATGTTTAAAATGCACTAAAATATTCAATTTCTAACCCTCTCGCTGGCCTGAATTATTATGTGATTTCACTTCAGTTTATTGGTTAAGTCTTGACTCAATCATCCTTGGTAAATGCTAAAGGAAAAGAATTAGTAGTCTACAATATATATTGTCTAATACATGAATTAGTCTCCTTCATATATGAAAAGCCAAACAACAAACTTCTCTATGGTTATTTAGAATTCCAATCTGTTCACCAAAACATAAAAAGAAGCATCTTCGATTGGTAATTTTTGAATGACCAACCGAAAAACACAAATGCTAGAGATTAAAAAAAATAAAATCCATGTTAGGGTACTTTATGATAGTGGCAATACTCATTGGTCATTACTCTTGGTAGCTGTATTTTAAGCCTGTATCTCCATTCCCTTCAAACAATTGCCAAAAAGTTTCAAATTTCGATTGTAGACATCATCAACTCTATAGAAGAAATAAATTTGGCATTGTCTTTTGCATAAGTACATTACCCTTTCTACTGATTAGATTTATTATTGATGATTTCTATGACATTTGATAATCAAGATATTCATATAGGCAGCATCCTGTCACTTGATTATGTGTTTACTACTACTCTTCCTATTCACTCTTTACAACTTCTATTTGGCAAATATCGACATCAACATTATTTATATTCTTTGATTCTGTATTCTCTATACAAGTTCTTACATTCAGCATTACCTTATTATCAGAGATTTTAAGGGTTTCTGGGAAGAATGGATTGCTGCAGAACCAAGGGCTTAGTGACTTGGACATAATGCAATTCCTAAGCCCAAGTCATATGGTTTTTTCAGATATAACACCAAACTTCATTGTCTGGAATAGCCTGTCACATGAAGTAAGTATCTCATTTTTGCTTCTATTCAATGTAAAATTCTCTACTACTTTGCAGTCTCCAACTCCTACTTTTTACAACCCCAAGAAAAAATTTATAAATCATTTGTGTGAAATTTTTGTCTTTCTCAACAATCCAACACAGCTAGAATCTTTGCCATAATAAAATGTGCCGGAATGATGTGTCAAGATTTTAGGACAACAGAGTAGAAATACATAAATCATGGGAGGGAAAATAATATAATGTGTCTATCCTACTAACATCTATTTGATTTGCATTTTCATTTCCTATTTTTATTTTGTGCCTTTTGTTTTTAGGATTTTGTAAATAAAATAGTTATAATAGAAAATGAAAACATGAAATAGGATTCTACAGTTTTCACTATTTTAACTATTTCCTTCACCTGGAAATAGAAACCTAACAGACCCGAATAAGATTATGGCATAATCCTTCTAACTAAGAAACAATTTTCTTCCTTTCTAATTTCATTCACTGATTGGTTAAGTTTATCATGCATCAGAGGTTAGCTGGAGTACAAGACCTAAACATGGATTGGCAAACAGCACCAGGTGTTCCAAGTTCTCACATTGTGAAGAAGATATTGTGCTTGTATATTCCAAAGGATAGCTATCCAAATGTAAGATATGTTGTTATATGTAACACATTTTATTACATTTTAGCATAGGATATAGAAATTTATGCAATATCTTATAATGTTCTGATGGTGTGACATTTTGTTGACTTTTTGAGTTACTAAGGCTAGTTCAATTTTCAGTTTAATTTCATTGGCCGGCTTCTTGGCCCTAGAGGTAATTCACTGAAGAGAGTGGAAGCTACCACAGCTTGCCGTGTATATATCAGAGGGAAGGGTTCAATTAAGGACCTAGACAAAGTATCATCTTATCCCTATTTTATTGGATTGTGTAGCGAGTCCATGGAGCCTAACTATAAGTACATGAGGTTCATGTGAAATGTGTTTGGTTTATAAAAAAATTTTAGTTTTGAATCTGTTTCGTGTTTTGAGATTTTTGAAGTAAATTGTAAAAGATGAAAACTATATTTTATAGCTTTCACTGTTTCCTTTACAAAATTCTGGAAAACAGGAAAATGACTGGAAATAGAAAATCAAAACTAGCGACTGTTTTTCTGAAACTAAATGCACTAAGTGTAACAAAATTTTTCTCACTTCTCATTTCAATTTGTTGGCAATTTTTAATGCTTGCAGTTGTTTGTAACTGTTAACTTTGTCAAACCATTTGTTTTTACTCCAAAGGAAGAGTTGTTAAGGGGAAGGCCAGGCTATGAGCACCTGAATGATCAACTACACATTTTAATTGAAGCTGAACTACCAGCCAATATTGTTGATTTAAGGTTGAGGCAAGCACAGGAAATCATAGAAGAGCTACTTAAGCCAGTGGTATCTTTTTCTAACTCTTCATAGTTCAGAATATACTCATTAATGAGATTTTTTTTTATTCTATATCTATTACTAATAGTAGAGAGTGAGTTTCTGCACAATGATAAGAATGTGATCTTGTGACTTGAAGGTCACAGGTTTAAATTCAAGAAATAGTTTCTCTACTTATCAGAATAAGATAGCGTATATTCACCTTTTTGGATTCCCACTGGTTGAGACCTTCATGTACTATGAAGCTCTTTTTATTACTACTAGTTTCCTACATTGAAAGGGACCTCTATTTGGTGTCCACATTTTAAAATTTTGAAAATTTCAAATATTTACATAACTTTAAGTGAAAAGTTAGGAGAAAATGGTCATTTATCAATCATACTAGACTTTTTCCTTTTCCTTTTTTTTTCCTTGCACGTAGGGTACCTCTTCTCTAGCAACCAAAATAGTGGTGAACATCATGACTAGACCTTTGTATTCATAGTCGTATACATGTGGCATTGATGCAATGGTTAGTCAAATATGTTGTTTTTTCTTTTCTTCAATGGAAGCTGGTAACTGAGAAACTCGTGCAATCTTGGACTGTTGGAAATTATGGTTAGAGGAATGTCGTATTTTTCAGCAGAACCTTTTTCCCTCCTACTATTTTGTTGTGTTTTCTCTTTTCTGTTTGCCTTCTCACTTAGGAATTAGGATAATCAATCTACTATTTGCTTTCTTCTTAATGCTATACATAGCTCTGATAAATAGAAATGCATAGAAAGTGACTCCTGGTGCAATGATGAGGCAGTAAGACAGTGATATGATAGTCACAACTTTAAATATTAGAAATAGCCTATCCATTTATAAGAATAAAAATATATACATTTATCCTTTTCTCGCATCACACTTAATTTATTTATTTTTATTTTTGTACAAACCATCACTATCCAAAGTCACTTTAACTAATTTGACTTAAGTCGAATTAGAACATTATGAGATAAAATTCTTCGGCATTTAGATTTTTATTTTCCACCATATATAGTATTCAAACAAGAAACTTTGCTCAAGAGAAAGACATGTGGGAAGCACTCGAACCAAACAAGTATTGCTTTTATTTATAAGTTTTGAGGAAAAAAAAGAACATTTGTTGGGAGTTATTAATTTATTATGCTACTATTGATACTGTTCTGATTTCTCCTCCCTTTTTCATGAAGGACGAGTCGCAAGACTTTTACAAGAGGCAACAACTAAGGGAACTTGCAATGCTCAATTCCAATTTTAGAGAAGAGAGCCCTCAATTGAGTGGTAGTGTCTCTCCATTCACTTCCAATGAAATAAAAAGGGCCAAAACTGATCAATAGAAAGTTGCAGTTCCTGTAACTAAATTATGTATAGCTTATATGACAAGGCCTTGCAGATTGTGATGGCAATTTGGAGAACAAACAATAGTGGGGAGAAACACATATTCATTGTGACAATCTATTGCATTAGTAGACTAGTAAAACTGGCACAATGCTTATTAAACTATATTTTTGACCTGTTTATCAGTCTATCTATAATGTGCATAAATATATGTCACTTGGGATTTATATAAACTATGTGCTTGAAAGATGTGTCTCATATCAGATGTGTACTGAGCATAATATTACAACACTTTGTTCTCAATGTCATTGTCACTCCCTTAAGACAAGATTCAGCAAGAGGGGCACTAAGAATTATGCGAGATGTACTTTTTATTTTTAACAAGAGAATAACTTTTATACAATAATAATGTACTATCACTTTATATTATTATTTAACAGAAATTTAGGAAATTGTTATATTAATGATATGTCTTGTCTTTCAGTATTCCGGTTTCACAATCTTTCAATGTTACTCACCTGACCTAACACATTTTTGAGCCTCTTCGTTCTTTAGATCTCAAGGCTTGAAGACTTAATTACATAAGAAAATCCTCTCTCCCTATAGATATCATAGCATGGAAAAGGGTTTGAGGAGTTCATCTCAATTCAAGTATCAGACCTTCTCCCACTTTCTTTACCTCTAGTCAAGACGATAACAATTATATCGAGTAATTATGTATGCTTCACTTTTTTTAAAATAATTTACATCATAGTTATTTCAATTTCTATTGATCAATAGCATAAAATGTTCTATATTATTAATGCATGAAGATTATTCTCTTTAATAAGTTCACAAAAATTATTCTCTTCTAACAAACCCCTTTTGGAGCACAAGGCCATATCTTAAGGATGATGTCCAATGGTAGGGCCATGGAAGTAAATATGGATATGGCTGTGGATGTTGTTGACCATAGCTCTACTGAGACAAGCTAATCTTGCTTTTGTTGTGACTTTATTAATGATTGTCTCTGTAAAGTGGGGTTAATTCTCGGTTTCATATATGTCCACCACGGGGCAATGATGACCATAGTCACCACAATCTTGTCCATCACTTTACTCGACCTCATCCACACCATGCATGAAGATGAACTTTTTCACGGTGGAAATAGAAGACTAGCGTAAAGTATGCTTCATATTATTTTAATACTAAAAAAATATCTAAATGAAACACTCATTTTATTATTATTGGATATGATAGATAGATGAATATAGTAGAGACCATCATCCTATCCAATAATAATAGAATGAGTGTCTAATTTAAACACTCACTTTTAGATGTTAAAATAACATTAATGGTTTTATATTAACAGGACTCGAGAATTGAGTTGATCAATCGTGTTGTAGTTATTCTTTCAATTGCGATTGGCAAAATATTAAGACACAAACGCAACCCATATCTAGATAAGTTTCTGTGTATGTGTAACATTTACTATGACTAGTAATTAGCAATCATTTAATTTGATTATTGCTTTTAAATAAATACATAAGAGTTTAATTTCACGTATTGATGGTGTAAAATTTTTTATAATGTCATCCAATTAAATTGTTCTATTTGGATGACTTTTTAACTAGTAAGTATGTGACTCAATTACTTTTACTTATGTGATACTATATGATTAGATGATAGTATAAAAGAGTTTTTATATTATCAATGCATATAAATTAAACCCAATATATAAACATATTAAACCATTATTCTGTATCCAATTTAAATTAAAGCAAATAAATTTCACAAAAGAAAAAAAAAATCTTTGAATACGAATTTTGTACGCATACTCTTACATAGAATTATTATTACCATTAGTATTAATGGATGGAAAAAGAAAAAGAAAATAAAAGTGCAATAATTTGAGTTATATAAATTATGTAAATGACGTTCATGTGCAACTGACGTCCTTCACAATTATTTATAAACTTCCCTTTCTACTTACATCATTGACAAGGATTCAGGGCTCCAATTTCAAATGAAGTGGTCATGAACCATGATTTATTTAATACATATCCTCCTAAGCAGATTTGGACCTCAATGATTCAGATTTCAAATGATATAAGCCATTCGTTTACGGGAAAGATAACAATGTATTTATATTGCATATCAATCATGGTTAAATGGACCGTAAAAGCAGGTGGTTATGGAGTTGATCTATGTCTCATAAGTCTGTGGATTCAACCCTCATTAACTACTGTAAAACCTTTATTTGTGAGTAAAATTACACACTGAAAAAATATTATATATCAAACAGGATATTTTTCACATACGTTTAAATTCATATCTATGTCAAATACTTAGACACGCAAATTGAAAATTTTAATTTGTCAATATATTTTTACCATTGATGTTTATGATTTTATATTATTTTGATGAGTATCATATAAGCTCCCTTAGCCATGATGATATCTAATAATTTAATCTTACAGTAGCACTGGCGAAAAGGATCTTTAAAGCGAAACAAAAATCCCTTTCTAATAAATAATTATGATTTTGTTATTGGTATTTCTAAAAATATATTAATTGCAATGAGATTTTGAACCTAGAACCTCATATACACTATTCAAATCATTTATTACTAGACTAATCCTAGTGGCTAATAATTAAGATTGCTAAATAATTCAAAATTCCTAACCGGAGTCTACTTAATCAAATAGGCTTTCAAAAAAAAAAAAAAAGCTTATGTACTAAATAAGTTAGATTGAAAAATATCATCAATAAATTAGTCCTAAAATATTTGTAATATATTCAACCTCAGTCTGCTTCCACTCTTAATATTTCAACAAATATGAGATTTGATGTTACTTTAAAATACCACTTTTAATTTAGAATTTATATTTGATATTTGATGTGCATTCTTGACAGATTTGCAGTCAAAAGTCTTATTGCAATACTTATCAAAAAATAATCTTGTTGCAAGTGAATTAGATTACAACCTTAAACGAAATTTGTTTATAAGAAAAAAAAAATAACTCATCAATGACAATAACTTGTTAGAAATTTAGAAAAAATAAACCTTATCAAAGTATTATATATAGTTCAAAATTGCACAAGCAATTGCAAATAGAAAAATAATGTTGACAATTTTGCGCTGATATCCATACTTTGCTCTCTCAGAGTTTTTTTTTTTCCTTTTTCTCCCTAAATATGTTTTTTATTTGTGTAGATATAAATCATTTTGATTTTAATCTTTACTTTAATATTTTATTCTTGATCTTTGCACTCTATATTTAGGTCTCTAATGGTAGTTTAGAATATGCATCTATTTCTTGAAAATATTAAAAAAATTTACTTTTTTATCCTTATAAATACCTTAAAAATCTTCATTTGGTCTTTATTAATATCGTCACTTAACTATATGAACCAATGATAGAGACTAAAAACACAATATTAGAAAAATGATGGACTAAAAATCAATAAAAAAATATTTTGGAAGGACTAAAATCAAAATGATCTATATTTACGAGGACCAAAAACATTTTTAACTCTCTTTTTTTTGTCATCTTTTTTTAGTTTTTCAGAGTATCCATGCAAAAAATGATGGCTAATTATTCAAGGCTTATAACTCCCTCAAGATAAGTATCTAGTCATGAGATCCTTTTCATACACACCACCAGAAACTGAAAACACACACACACACACATATATATATATTCAACAATTGAAAAATTATTTCAATCCTTTTTGTTTGTCAGGAAGCTCTTTTTTGGTTTTTTGGTTAAGAAGTTCTTTTTTTTTTCTGAAAAAGAAAGAGAAGATTAAACTCAGCCAATTCAAGCCTAAATACAAGCTTGCACAAAGCCCAAGCCCATATTGGAAATGGGCAAGTGCCCAATAGTAACCATTCGGCCCGAAAAGTGTCTGCTTCTGTTTCAAATTTTTCAGTCCTCAACCCCCATTGCATTCCTATTACAAACAAAACGAAGAGAGAGATTAAAAGGAAAAAAAAAAAGAGATCACGAAATCGCAGAATCATCATCATCATCTTGAAGAAGAAGAAGATGGGGAAGGGATTCGTTCCGATGAAGGTGGTGACCTATGGCCTCTCACCATTCCATCAGAAGATCACGACCGGTCTATGGAAGAACCTTCCTTCCAAGATCCACCATAAGGTCTCCAAGAACTGGATCGGCGCCACTCTCCTCCTCGGTCCCCTCGTCGGAGTCTACACGTATGTTTCTCTCTCTCAAAAACAACTTCATTGTATTCTATTCGATTTGATTCGATTCGATCTGATTTGGTCCGGTTGCTTGTTGATTGTGTTTTAGGGTTTCATGTTTTATGCGGTTTTGGTGATTTGGGGGATATTATTTCTTTTATTTATCTTTTTTGTGCTTAAAATCCTCGAATTACTCGTTTAGTTTATGATAAGGATTAATATGGTGGATATCTATCCCTAATTTATAGGAAGCATGTGGTGATATTTTCTTATTATCTTTTTATTTTTTGTAAATTTAGTGACTGATGTATTTGATTCTATTTTATTTTTATATTTTTTCTTGGGATGAATTTGAGGTTTATCTGTTTTCATATGAATTGAATTTAGCTTCGATTTTTTTTTTATGGCGTGGCACTCCTTGGTGACGTTGCTTACATTGAAAATGTTGTGGTGAGTATAAGGAGTGGTTCATCAACATTTGTAGGGAGAATTGTAGGTGCTGTCTAGCATTAGATGTGTACCAGAGTAAGGTTTATTTTGACACCTGAAATTGTATGTATTCGTCACTCTGTTCTCTAAAATAAAGAAAGTATTAATTCTAGTTCTTGAAATTATAAGAAGTGATTCAAATTAGTTATTTTGATGATTCAAATTTTTCCTCGTCAATATTAGCATAGAGACTGACTTGAATCACTTTTGACAATTTTAATGAGTAAATTGATACTTTCTTATTTTTAGGGACTAAAATGAAGCATATACAATTTATAGGACCAAAAAGAACATTTATTCATTAGAGAATAAATTGGATGATACTAAGCAAGAAACATTTTGTGATAAGAACACATGATAAGTTAAATTAATAGCATCAATTTGAAAAGTGGAAAAAATTGCATGGAAAACATTGTTGCAATTAAAATTAGGAGGAGACCAAAATTGAACTTTTAGAGGAACTAAAAAGGGAACGAAAGTACAGTACAGCCATTTGTTTAGTTACCATTGTTGTATTATACATGAATGATCGAAAAAGATGCAAACCGGTACTGGTTTTTTAATTGAATTTATTTCATCTAAACAAGTGTCTTAGCACTAGTCTTTGAATAAGAATGAGGTGGAAAATGAACTGAAATTTGCTAAGGATGATTATATGGAGGGTTGGATTAGTAGCATGAAATAAATGTTACTCTAGCTTGAATCTAAAGTGTCACCGTCTCATGGCAGAAAAGCATAGCCTAAATTGCTTTGATTGTCAAATGATTCTATTCTATCAGCATAGTTGCTTTTCCATTTGCAAACTCCAAACCATAGTTTGAAGGTTTGAATTTGTAGGTTTCCAAACATGTTATATATATATATATATATATATATATATATATCTCTTTGCAATCCCTTGCTTAACTTTTGTTATGGCTTTAATGTCTTTTTCAATTGATGCAGATATGTTCAAAACTACCAGGAAAAGGAGAAGTTGTCTCACAGGTACTGAGAGCATGCGATAGCATATTGGATGGTTTCCAACTTCGTTGCTTTAGTCATTATTAATCACCAAATAATATGAAATTATTAAACAACTTTTTTGTCCTTTGCCTTTTGAGCTTTCTATGAGTTTGTGACATCTCAACTTGGACCTCAATGTTTGACAGTTTTCTTCCCTTTGCCTTATCATTGCATTTCTCTTGTTCTCCACATTTCATTCAGGCTGAGATGGGAATATCGTGGAATAAAGTGTGGAAAATAAAAAAGTAATGTTTTGTTGCTACGGGGTGTTTATTGAAAAAAGATAAAGTAGCCAATTTCAGAGAACTTTCACTTTGAATTCTGGATGACTAAACTTCAATTTGATACGCTCATAAACCAATCCTAGATTGAACATGGTCCCCTTTGACACATTTTTTTCATACCTGTTATGTCTAATCACTAATGACCTGGAGGAAGCTAGCCTAACTAACAAGTAGGTTTTATGAAATACTGACGCTAACTCGGGACATGATACGATAAGAACACATTAAAGTTGAAAAATTATAAGACTTGGATATAACATATACATGAGTAAAAATTTAATGAAAATAATACATTATTTAAAATATTATTGGTACAAGTTTTATTTTCTTATAAACTCAAAAAGTTTTATATTATTTTCTTTTTTACAACTCTATTTATATATTATTTTCTGTGTAAGGTTAAGAAAAAAGTATATTTTAAATTAAATATGTATAAATTTATGCCATTGATGTCTTATTGATATGTTATGCAAGACTCGACATGAGCATTTGTCTGGCACATAGACATAACATCCAGGGGTGTTATCGTGATTCACAGAATGGGTTTGATAATTGTTTGTATCCTATATCAAGCCGGTCTATAAGGTAGTTAAGCATCATTGTCCACCAGAACAATCGGGGAAGCCAACATTGGCCAATACAAGGATGATTATTACAAGAAACTTGCTTTATGTCTAGTCATTAATGACCTCCAGGGAGCTATGCGAACGTACAAGGGGGTATGATAGTTGTTGGGATCCTGTATCGCAATCGGGTCTCCATGGTTCAAATAGGACAGCTGGGGATGCCAGCACTGGCCAATATAAGGACGATTATTACAAGAAACGTGCTGCAACCAGCGCGGATCATTATTTATGAATTACTCTGTCTACAGTCACTGATCAAACAATTTCACGTGACACCAGTAACCGCAATTTATGAATAAACCTGTGTGCCTGCTAGGTGAATCTGTGCAGTGCGTTCATGCTCACCAATGACTGGTGAGTTCAAGTGTGGGAGAGGGTTAGTGGAAGTTATTGCTCCAGTAGCTTAGGTCCTCAAAAATTAAAACTGCAGCATTGTATTATCAATCTATCATCCCTCATTTTTCCGTGGATGTGTGATTTGGATGTCTATCTGCCATAAGATTTTTATATTTTATTACCAAATAAAACTTGTGAAGATTGAAAAACCAATTTGAGGAAAGGGAAAAGAAGATATCAAGATTCAAGGGATAAGGGAGGGTAAGGGAAGGTGGTGAGTTTGAGTAGATGGTTTGACTTTGCTTTTATTTAAAAGTTTGAAATAAATAAGGAGAAGGAAATGAAAGGATTATTGAGAGTTTAAAACTAGTTTATTACGTCTTAATTTCATTGAAAGTTCTTAATGTAGGGAAACTATGAAATAGAGGCTTTGAGAGGATAAAGTTCTCAAATGTCTTTTCTCCTTGAAACAAAATGCTGGCATAAGGGATCAAATTTTTGCGAGTTTCGTCCTTTTGCTTACCTGGAACTGATATTTACAAATAAACTAGTCGGGTGCATGGTTTTTGTTTTTGTTTTTTCATTTTTATGTTATGTTTTCACTTTGTAAAATTTCAAAACCAAAAAGATAAGAAATGAGAATAGAGAACAAAAACGATCCCCAAACAAAGTCTTGAGTTTGGACTGTAGGCGATCCTACTATCATTAATAAATCCAACTAGTGGTTGCATGGCAATCAGCTGAACAACAGTTAATTCAGCACTCCGTACATATAATTACTGTTTCGTTCTTTTGGTGTCGGTGTGCGTGTGTTTCCTACAACTTTCCTTCGTAAGAAAAAAGGTCCTTCGGATTTCTAAAATTCTATTACACTTGCATGACATATATCATGCAGTTAGGCATACCCGCACCGGTGGTGGTCAAGGCCAATAGACATTTGAATTACCTGTTGATTGGTGGGTTATTGATTGAATCGGTTAAACTAGATTTATATAAAAAAATATAAAAATTTAAATAAAATATAATAAAATGATAATTAATTAATAATTTGACACTCTTTAAATGGTTCAAATATAAAAATTAAATAAATAATATAAATTCTAAAATATTGTTCACATTTCATAATCACAAATCATAATTGACAAGTTTAAAACATAATTATACAAGCAAACTCACAGTTTTACATCACAAACTCATAAGTTATGACAATACAAACAAAGTTATTGTATTTTTCTATAAGTCAAATTATTTTTTTAACGTTTTAAACAATTCATCATTTAGCAAAAAAAAGCAAAAAAAAAAAAAGCACAAGAGCAAAAATTGTCCACCCAACCCGCTTGACAGCGTCGAAGTCAAACCACGCACCGGTTTCGATGCGGAACTAATCCAAA
The DNA here is from genome assembly GCA_031216125.1 of Dalbergia cochinchinensis. Taxonomy (NCBI): domain Eukaryota; kingdom Viridiplantae; phylum Streptophyta; class Magnoliopsida; order Fabales; family Fabaceae; genus Dalbergia; species Dalbergia cochinchinensis. Next base: position 50,205,689 of record CM062371.1, on the reverse strand, counting down.
TACTAACTCGAATCGGTTTCATGACCGATTCACCGGTTTTCCTGTTGAACCGGCTGGTTCGAACCAGTTTTTAATACTATGGTTAGGAGTTTTCTATAATCATGTTAAGGGGACTACTTAGGTGCCTTATTAAGTCAAGACCTATGGTGTCTATTTGTGCATCCTTGCCGTTCATCTCTGTTATAGAACTTGAACTCGAGCATCCTCACCGTCATCATGTCCCTCGCTCTGCCATCTCAATTGCCGCTGCCTCCGCCGTCTCTTCCCTTCCTCCACCGCCTTTTTTGCTAGCACAATGCCAATCTTCGCCTCCTGCTACCGCATCTCACCGGAACTTCCTTAGAACTCTTTGTCCATTGCTCTTATCATCGACTCTATCCCACTTTGGCCAGCAAAGTGCTGTTGTTGTTGGGGTGGTCTTCGGGTTCCATGAGGATGATTGGGGGGTTGCATTCCTTTTTTATTTTTTGAACTGAATTTGGACTGTCCGAATTCAGTTCAAGCTACAATTTTTTTTCAAGAATTTGGACAATCCAAATTCACTTTTTCTTTTTCTTTCTTTTTTTCTTTCAATTCTTTGTTTTTCAAGAATTAAGGGGGTTGGTGGTGGTACGTGGTGGCGAGACACACCATGGGCAAGTAGATGGAGTCTAGGGAGAGGAAGAGCACGACGTTGCCTTTCCTGATACCAATGTCGGAGAGGGAGGTAGTGGCGGCATCCACGGCATGCTAGAGCTGGTGGAAGGTGAAAGTATCGATGAAGACGATTTTGCTGTGGCGTGTGTGGGAGGAGATGAAGGTGGTGACGTCCAATGAGTGGTTCTATGGTGAGGATGCACTTATGGGTCCCCTTACATCAAATGGCATGTTGCTATTGCACAATGAGCTATTTGGCACTGTGGCATTGACCGTAGGAGACATATGAGCAATGGCCTCCTATTAAATGACTCCAATCAACACAGTGTGTTTATATTGTGAGTGAAATGTCAAATTGGTTTTTAAAAGGGTTGTGGGACATAAATTTAGAATGTATCTCAATAGATGACTTAAAACATAGGACAAATATCACTAACTACCCACAAGGTTTTAACATATTACAATTCACCCCATTTTACACAAAACATTGCACTCCACCCCAATGTATGCAACAACTAACGATTTGCTCATGGGAGGAAGTGTGTCACTGTTAGTGTTGGCCAACTCTCTAACCATAGTTACCGCACTTCCAAAACTCTTAACCACTCTCACCCTACCTTGGTCAAAGCAAATGCAAATTAATCGGGGAAGAAGAACCGTGCATAAAAGTTTCAGTCACCCAACAAAGAGTGCATCATCACTAATCTATCTAACTACCATCTTTAATTTACTCCTTATTAATCTGTCTAACTACCATCTCTAATGTTCTAAATGCAAAACCATGGAGTCCACGCAACCTAACTACCATCTCTAACTTCAAAAAGCATACGTGCATAATTACTCCTAATACTCCGTTCTCCCAAATTGTACTTTCTCATGCCATAGGCTGCACTGCCCAATGAAATGATTTAGCTTGTAAACCTCCATTGTCTAACAACGGTGTCAATTATTTGGTGCATGTGATGCTGTGTGGACTTCCAACAAGTACGATGTGTCCAGGTAAGGACAATATCAATAACAGTGAGTGATTGAGTATCAGCAAGGTGATATACAAAATCAATAAGTTCCGGCCACTCTTCCAATTTGATAACACAACTGAGATCACATGATAATAATAAGAATTAAGACAGAGATAATATTAGCAATGGGAAATTAGAATTAGGTTCAAGTGAGATGGCTATCAATAAAGAGGAGAGAACTGAGAAGGAACACAATAGATACAGAAAAAAAGGAACATAAAAAAAGGAACACAATAGATACAGAAAAAAAGGAACACAATAGATACAGAAAAAAAGGAACATAAAAAACACTAGGATTCCTATAACATTACCTGAATCAAACTAAAGAGAACTTGTAAAAAAAAAAAAAGCAACTCCTTCACCTTAGCAAATGCATCGGAGATGCCCACTATTTGTGAACTTGAAGGAATGAACAACGAGCTGGAGAAGGTTTTCATTATAGGAGGGTTCCCGAAGGTTCATGTTATATTTGTTTTTAATTTTTATGGTAATTTATTTTTTTTTATAACTCATCAAACAAATCAGAGTTAAAGGCAAAATATTCCATGACATTACCCGTTAGCTGCTACACCCATTGGGGTGTAGTGCAACGTTTTTGTGTAAAATGGGATGGGGTGTAATATATTGAAACCTTACGGGTGATTAGTGATATTTGCCCTAAAACATATATAATACCAATGATTCAATTGCGTTTTCCTCACTAATGGCACGAATTTCAACCTACCCTTTGACTTGGGTAATTAGGGCAAATCTAACATCTTGTCCGTCATTTAAGCCTAGAATAGAGATTTGATACTTGTGATCTTTTTAAATTTTCTATCAACAGCATAAGTCCACTCATGGAAAAATCTCCTCACTTTTCAATTCAATTCTTGACTTACCTCTGACATTTATGCCAACTGCTTTCCTCAACCCCTATTATCATAACATGGGTAAGAGTTAACTTCTTTGTTACACGAGTCTCTATTGCGTGCAAATCGACCCGAGTTGATTTTTCATCTTTGTTTGTTTAAGTTGTATTAACTTTGGTTTTAAAATAAAAAAGAATAATGTTTAGAAGTCGTTTCAACCGAAACCAACTTCTATGCAAATGCATAATAATAATAATAATAATAATAAATAATTTTTCAACTATTAAAAGAAAAGATAAATAATGTTTTTAGCAATGTGTTAATATCCAAAAGCCGGCACACCCATATTGACATATCAAGCAATGTCTACGTCTGTTTTGGTCATTGAAGTTCATAATGATTTGTCTCTTTGCCAATTATATGTAGACTTGAAAGTGGTTGCCCATCAAAAGTTATTATATACGACCAAAATTGGTGGTCCATGCTAAATAATTTATTAAGTGAATCGTGGAATTGGTCCAAAACTTAGATTTGTATCGTAATGTTGGTCCCGCTTCTGGTCGAACATAACGTGAGGCACGGAAAATGCTGCTTCTGTTTGTCTTTGCGATAGCTCTACATTGCTCTTCCCTATGTACTGCTTTGGTTCCGCATTATTTTAAAACAAAAAGTCGTTTAAGTCATGAAAATCTTAGTATAAATTTTATTGTTAGGTTTGGTGAAAATTTGGTTGTTTTTGAAATTCTTGTTTTACATAAAAGAGGAATATATTTTAAGCATACGAAAATCACAGCATGATATACATTTAAATGAAAAAAAAAATTATTTGCCATGATAATATAAAAATGATCCAATTATACATTATAACATTAATAAAAATGATTAAGTCTCATAATTATTAACTAAAAAGATATACAAATGGAATGATTTTATTAAATGAACGTGTATCAAAATTAAACTATGTATATATTTATGTGGAGTACCTTTGTGTTTTCAACTCTTCAATTTCTCTTTGTTATTAGCACTGCACGGTGAAGATGCAAATTACAAACTGAGATCTTGCGAACAGGACAGGGATCCGAGTAGGAAGGAATTTAACTCTAAATTAAAATAATGCAAATAATTTATACTAACCTAAACGACAACTTTTATAAAGCACAGAGTATTATTGAGATATGTTGTGTATAATAAAAATATCAATTTTATTATTAACAACTACTCACACTCTAGTGATAAATTTTTATATATTTCAATAAATTAAAAAAGGTCATGAGCTAATTTTTCATCCTCACTTCTGTTCATTAATATCGTAGATAAAAAAAAAAAATCAACTCTCCCCCATATAAACTTTGCGCTGAAAAAAAAAAGTACACACCAATATTAATTGCCTAACTTATTTTACAGTAAAAATCATTACCTAAACTTATTCTGGGCTGGGTATACTGTATTGCAGTCTCACAATCACAAATAATTATAGCCCAGAATTTAATACTTATGCTACTCTTGTCAAATCGGTACATCGCCAAAATAATAAAAGAAATAAAGTATTCCATCCATGTCATCATTCTTCCAGATCTACCCAGGTCCTCCATTTGTCAACCTTACCAACAATAGTACACATGCCTTAAGTATTCGTACAATATAATAAACCTAGATATTATTATATAAAAAAAATTTCTATCTCAAGGTAAAATCATTGTTTGAATCCTATGTCCATCTAAGAAAATTTATTAAATATACAGGAAGAAAATATTAAGATTTTATTCATAGATATCTTCAAATCATTAGCATGCAGAATCTATTTAATTTGACTCTAATTAATAATTTTGTTTATATATTGTTATTGAATAAGGAGTAGTACTGGACTAAAAATAAGCAATATTGTTACACAATAAAAAATCATTGCTTGAATCTTTGGTAAAAATTATAATAACCAATATAAAAAATTAAAAAATTCCCTACTCATTCATTTAAAATTAAATAATAAATATGTCATGTCATTTTAATAATCATAAACTCAAATAAAATTTTATATTATTTAATATTTCTACTAAGAAATAGACATTACAAAAATATAGAAAAAGAAAAAAAATGCAAAAGAGATAGATATTGAAAAAAAAATCTATACATGTATTTATTGTGTGCAAATATAATTTCACTTGTCAAGTATATCATTTAATTTAATTGTGTTGAATTGAATTAATAAAATTTATATACATTAGTTACTTTATATATATATAAATGTGACGGTAGGGATATTAGTTGGTATGCATCATCATCGCCACATCATTTATTCATCTTTGGCTGTGCATGGGTGACCCTTGACTGAAGACAACAACACACATCATTCATTCATGGACGCCAAATCGAACGATTCCGATCCGACCAGGAAGCCACTGCTGTTCCACAAGGATGATCGCACCTCCGCCCGTCTCAGTCGCCGGAACTCGGTCAACTCCCTCAGAACCGCCTTCATCTCCAAGCTTCCCGACAAGCTCCGGTCTTCCCTCGACTCCGAGTTTCCTTACGAACTTGATCTCTCCTCCTCCGCCTTAAGCCCAGGTCCCTCTCTCTCTCTCTCTCTCTCTCTATATATATATATATATATATATATATGTATATATATGTCCACCAAGAATTCTTAGGAGACCAATCTCTCGCCGCCAAAGGCATCCGAAAAGAATTCTATAAGATCAAATAATGTTCCCTAAAGAAGGCTGATATTGAGCGCTATTTCAACAGAATGACTCAAAGATTTTATATACTGGATGGATATAATGATCCAAGCTTGAAGATCACTTATATTCTTGAGTAGTTACATGGAGAAATGAACAGATGATTAACATTCTCCACATATCCTTCTCTTTGCCATAGTTTAATTACAGTAGGATTAATTTTGCAGGTAAACATTTTGTCTGCACCGGTAGCATAAAGTGCACCTTGATCAAGCTTTGTGGTTTGGATATAAAGAACCATTAAAGTTATATGTTTTTGTACTCTTGATCATGTTTGAGACGTGAATATGCAAAGTTATGGATGTTTGGTACGAGGTTTTTCAGTGAAGAAAATATTAAAAATTACACAAAATCTGAAAATGAAAACTAGAATTTGTAGTTTTCAAAATTTTAAGGTTTTTTTCACAAAATTTGAAAAATTGAAAATGAAAACTGAAAACCCAAACCAAACATACTTTCAGTGTTGAAAGAGTTTTATGGGGTAATAAGGTGACTAATCTCGAGTTGGATTAGTTAAGTTATAATTGACGAAAAGTAACATGAACTAGCTGGCCGAGTCGAGCAAGATCGAGCTGTCTTGCATATGACAAGTCACATATTCCAATCCCTGCTCATCTCTGCAGTAAATATGAAATTCTCAGGAAATGTTCTCAGTTTGAAGGTTTTTTCTTGTCTTGAACCACAGTGATGTTGCGCTCACTCTAGATTTCTTCTATTGGTGAGTTGGACAAAAGAGAAAAAAAATCACATGTTGGTGTTAAATTTTGTGTAGAGTAATTTGTCAGGAGACATGTAATTTAAAGTCTTCGTTATTTTATATATGTGAAATTTAATGATATCATGCTCACAAAATTTCACATCAGTCTGTCCAATATATACGGAACCAGTAATGTTTTATTGTTGTCAAACGGGCTTTTTTTTTTCATCATTTTTTGTGTGTGCTACTTTTGGCATTTTGTGTGTGACATCATCTTGTCAATGATTGTAGACTTTTGTACAGTATCTCCAGTTGATGTAGAGTTAATTTTTCCTTCTTTCTTTTAAGTGTAATATTTTATCAGTAGTGAAGGAATTATACTAAGGAAGGTTGTAACTGCTGGTAAGCAATTTTGACCCATTAAGATGAGGATGTTTTTTAAAATTTCATAAAAATAACTTTTGTGAGAGGACTGCACATCTGTCACAGTGGCACTGGTAACGATATTCTATGATCTCACATGAAAAATATATAATCATAAGAATGTCTTAGAATTATATGCTGTAATGTGTTCTTCAATGGCACACTTTTCTTCATATATATTTGCTTTGAAGTTTGAACTAACATGTTCCAATGTTTACAGGGGAGAAAGAGTACTATGAAAGGCAATTTGCTACTCTAAAATCATTTGAGGAAGTTGACTCCGTAGTGATATCTAACACCCTTTCTGAGAATGACGATGATGAGCAGGCTCAACAAGAAAAGGCAATGAAGATTTCCAACTATGCAAATATAGCTTTATTGATATTAAAGGTGATATTTCATTTGAAGCTTCTACATACTCAATTATCTCTCCTGGGATCTGTTCTACCTAGAGAAGGCATGATTTGGAATCTGAATTAGCCACCACATTTAGGTTCCATTAACTCATGATCTTAATAGGATTCACTTCAAACTAGTTAGTGACATTTCAGGTGAAGCAGTTGCTGACAGTTGATTACTTGGACTTCTTTTTTAATCATTAATTAGCTCCTTGCATTTTTTTTATGTTATTCTTGCTGGAAATCCTTTTGTTGAAATAACACTATGGATATCCATATCTAGATTTATGCCACAGTAAGGAGTGGGTCAATAGCAATTGCAGCATCAACATTGGACTCTCTGCTTGATCTCATGGCTGGTGGCATACTTTGGTTCACTCACCTCTCAATGAAGAGCATAAATATCTACAAATACCCAATTGGAAAGTTGAGGGTGCAGCCAGTAGGCATAATCATCTTTGCTGCTGTCATGGCAACACTTGGTAAGCCAAACTGACTCTATTCCTAGTTTCCACAATGTTTGTTCTGTTGTTACTTACTCGACGTCGCATAACTTAAATTGTTCCCTCTTCCTTGGATGTTCAAGCTATCAATATTTTCATTTAAATAAAATATTTCCATCAAAGTTTGTGTCTCTCTTTCTTTTTTTCTTTTTTTTTTTTTTTTTTCAAGTTGATGGATGTCTGATTCAGATAACAAAGTTGGACTTGCATACGAAATTTTCTCAACAAAGATTATATTTCAATCTGAATATACGTCTATACCTTATGCTTAATGCAAACAATTATCCAGGAGACATAGCCAAGCCTGTTATTGTGATTATAGGACTCAGTTCAGAATACATTATTCAAGTCTGAATTGTTCTATCATATCCTTTGTAGTGTAGCACTCTGTAACAGCTACAAGAGCTAGCTCTGTATATTGTACATTCAAACCGTCATGTTAGTAACAACACTTTTCATCAGGTCTGCTTTCTCTGTAGATCTAATGGAACATTATATGCATTGAATTTCTCTGCTATCACCCTTGTCTAGACAAGCTAAAGACCATATCCTCTTGGAAATTAATATTGAACAGAATTTCCATAATGGATCGGCTTTCTTGTTGCTGAAATTAAGGAAAGTCTTAAGCTTTAGATTATAGCTGTTGACAGGTCATAGGCCAAGATAAAAGCCTCAGTTTACTCATTAGATATAAACCAGAAGAACTATCGCAGCCTGCAGACAGTGTATCTGGCCTGAGGCTTTTTATACCTTACATAGCATTCTTTCTCCACAAAGAATTGACTGCACATAGCTTTTTTGTCATTCTTAAATTATAGAACATAGAAAAGTTTATCATGATTTTGTTTATGAAGTGCAAGATAAAAAATGAACTTAACATATTTAAGTCTTGGTTCAAATATTCTCCTAAATCTTTCATGATTGTGGTTAGATTCCTCCTTTTTTAAATTTTTTTTCCTTGTATTACTATTCAATTTTCAGTTTTCACAAAACCGTTCTCTAAGAGTACTAAAAAATATTTGTACATTGACACAAATTACATGGCACATCTATTTCATTTTGTTACAGGCTTTCAGGTATTAATCACAGCATTAAACCAACTAATAGGAAACAGTCCTTCTGAAAAGATGACTGCTGAACAATTAATATGGTTGTACTCTATTATGATATTTGCAACGGTGGTGAAGCTTATTCTCTGGTTTTACTGTAGAACCTCACCAAACAAGATTGTCCGTGCCTATGCAGATGTATGGATACCTCTTTCTGATGTTTTCTTTATGAATTGAATCATAACACTATTGAACCGTATTAAAAACGCCAACATGCAGGATCACTACTTTGATGTTGTAACAAATGTGGTTGGATTAGTAGCAGCTGTTCTTGGTGACAAATTTTACTGGTGGATTGACCCGGTTGGTGCTATTTTACTTGCACTATACACTATTGCAAATTGGTCCCGCACTGTTATGGAAAATGCAGGTAATTCATCTCCTATATCCTTAACAGAATTTCAAATAGCAAAGTGTTGCAACTTACAAGTATGCCCATTAGACAAAAACAGAACTATGTATTGAGCATTTGCAGCAAAGCCCATAGTTTCTGTTGGGAAATTGTGATGAAAATTCAGTGTTGTCCAGGAATCACACATCACGTCAATCCTTAGAAGTAGATTTGTTTTTAGCCTATTTTTCTTCTTCTGCCAGTTTTCTTATGTGTTACTATCAGTCAAAGGCAAAGTAGTTTCTAAGACTTCACCGAAATGAAAAACTTTGTTTTCCGGTCAGCTGTGTAAGATTAGATACTGGTTCTTTGTCAGTTTAATTTTAATGAAATCAGCAGCGCTTTATTTTTCATTATCTTATATTAGCGCAAAATTAGTTAGCCAAACTAGTATTTAGCATCATTTTCACAGAATCATACTTAAATTTGCTGGAAAACCAAGATAGGAGAAAGCAAGAGAGGAACCAGAGTGCGGATCCGAACTTCTATCTATATTTGAAGGCAGGTGAAAGTTTAGGATGGTTGTTAGTTACAATATTGAATGGAATCATAAACACTGTTCTATCATTTGCTATCTGGAAGTTCAAAAGACAGATATTAAATAAAATAGGAAGATGTTAAAATAGTATTGACAGTTAAGATATTTAATGTAACTGGTTGTTCTTTTAGCTCCAATGTTTGTTATGAAAAAGGGTCGTATGTAAACAAAGTAGTGCCTATTTATTCTGATTCTGGATATAACTTCTATGCAGTTTCACTCGTGGGACAATCTGCGCCTCCAGAAGTTTTACAGAAGCTGACATATCTTGTTGTAAGACACCCTCAAGTTAAGCGTGTTGACACTGTGCGTGCATACACATTTGGCGCTCTATATTTTGTGGAGGTACTCTGTATTAAAAATAAAATTGCAGTATGTAACACTTCAGCTGCACACCCCCCCTCCCCTCTGATTTCTTAAACTATGTAATTGAAAATTCTCTATTATTAATGACAAAGTATTGATAAGACACTTACCTGCTTGATTTCCATTTTGAAGTGCTTGATTTAAGGAGAATTATTTGTTTCCAAAACAAACTTTGCTAATAGTTATTTTTCATTTTAGTGAATACAAATTATATGTATGGTACACAGATAGGTGCACCTTATAGAGTTTGTGAAAGTAAACTAGTAGAGTATATGCAAAATCTTCGTAGAGATAAACACCCTATGCCTCATTATTTTAGGTTTGATTTGAAACAGGTTGATATTGAACTGCCAGAGGATTTGCCCTTAAAAGAAGCACACACCATAGGAGAGACCCTGCAGATCAAGCTTGAGAAACTTCCAGATGTTGAGCGGGCATTTGTTCATCTAGACTTTGAATGTGATCACAAACCAGAGCACTCAGTTCTCAGCAAACTTCCCAACAATCAGCCTTAAGCTCAAATTAAAGGTCCATGCATAAGAAATTCAAATTTCTGTAGTTGAGCCTTTGTTGTGCTTGTTTGGATGGCTTTTTTTTCACATGAAATTGAGAAATCGTACTCACCTATTTTGGTAGAAAGTTAAAATTTTCTTGCTTTGGTCAAACTTAACTTTGGGAAGCTCCAATGGTCGAAGTAAAAGAGTAAAAGAACAGGATGGGGTAGTTTGCTTATATTAAAACTCATTCTCTTACACAGATAAAAGCTGATACGGCAATCATGATGTTGGCAATCTTCCATCAATTTTAAACCAATAACATATTCCAAGTAGTTGAGGGTTAGTCTTTTGCAACTCGTGATAACCTTCAAAATGTTTGTACTATTTGGACACTGATTAGTGAATCGTCCATTTTATAATATTTTTCTTATCAAGATCATTCCCATGCAGATGAAAGATCTACCCAAATAAAAGTGATTCGATAACGAAATATGTTGTTTTGTTCACCTCATACAGATGTTTTATTCTGTTTAGCATGTAGACATTTTTTGGAACACAATTGTTTGTAAATGTTAACACTTAACAATCACCTCTGTTGCGCTCAGAGACTGATTCGCAGTGTAATTAAATGATACCTAATGTGTGGCAATGAGTACCAAAATAAATCCGATAGAATTAAATCTACCAATCGGCGCAACACAGCGAAAGATAAATATCAGGATGAATAGTAATTCACGGTGGGACCCGCTAATCACTATTCCACTGTCACTATTCACGCGGATCGTATCACTATTCGTGTGAATAGTGAATTCAAAGTTACTATTCACTGTGGTGGGACCCACGTTACTATTCACGCTACCAAAACAGATAAAAAAATATGCACTCCGAATTTTTAATGTGGAAACCCCCAAATACTGGAGGAAAAAATCACGGGAAAAACTCCGAAAAATATTCCACTATATTCAGGATAATTACACAATATCCTTTCCACACTCTCCAACCCAAGAGGTAAATATAGTGTTTCCCGGTCAGAACCCTCCTATTCAAATACTACACTTTTACAGTACCAAGGAGTAATAAAGATGATACCTAAAAAATGTTCCCGGTGTATATACCCACACCCTACACTCTATGGGATTTACTCACACTCTATTTTCCTCCCACTCTCAGAAAAATAACACAAGCTCGGTGTATTTTTCTCTTTATGCAGCTTGTTCATCCGCTGCTTTGATGATGCATCAACTGAGCAAACGCCTCCATCTATAGAGGGAGCTTAATACGTGTACAGTAATTAATTTACTGTTCACGCGTTGAAAATTCTCCTTAGTACCGAACTCTTCATGCATGAACAGTGATTTCACTGTTTACGCGTTGAAAATTCTTATGTAAGCACTGACATCATCATGCATGAACAGTGATTTTACTGTTCACGCGTGGAAAATTTTCTTCCCCAACTGCTCCAATCTTACCGGCTGGACCCCACAACCTCAACCAATCCAAATTGGTTCAATTCTTTAGGATATATTTCCAGAACACCCTGACAGAAATATTAAATCATACGGATGCCGAAATGGCGTAAATGTGAATCTCTTATTCCCAAGACATCTTGGAAGGAAATTGGATACACAGTTCATACATATACATTTAACTAAATGCATTACAGTTCGGACTGTAATCAAAAGGAACACCTATTCGCCAGGTAAAAACATACATCACAATGAACTTCCTTAATCCTTACTGCTAACTGGCCTAAGCAGTAGCTGGCAAGAAAGCTCTTCCAGGCTGATGATTTGCCAAAGGGCCATGGCACCCAAGAACCTTCGAAGGACAAAAACAAAAATTCAGTCAATCCACTAATCTATATACTAAATAGTAAGAATCTCAATGCTCCCCTACTAATTATTTAAAAGAGCTCATAACACAAACCTATTTAACAAATTAGAAGACGACTATTAAGTGAGCAGGCATGACTAATAAATAAAAGGGTAAAAATAAAAAGGCAAACACGCTTAGCATTAATAGAATTAACACTGGCAGAAGATAACACAGAGCCCCCCAAAAAGTTCTCAAATGTCTTTTCTCCTTCAAACAAAATGCTCACGTAAGGGATCAAATTTTCGTCAGTTTCTTCCTTTTGCCTCCCTGGAAGTGATATTTACAAATAAACTAATAGTGTGCTTGGTTTTTGTCTTTATTTTTTATTTTTATTTTATGTTTTCGCTTTGTTTTGTAAAATTTTAAAACCAAAAAGATAAGAAATGAGAATCGAGAACAAAAACGATACCCAAGCAAAGTCCGAGTTTGGACTGTAGGCGATCCTATTTCATGTTAACTATCATTAATAAATACAACTAGTGGTCGCATCTTGCCTTTACGCTCCCAATTGCCCAATTTCAGGTACATCATTTAACAATCAACTGAACAACAATCAATTCAACACTCCGTGCATATAATTACTGTTTCATTCTTTTGGTGTACGTGTGTGCGTTTCCTAGACCCCTCCCCCCACCCCCACGCGTCCATTTTAACTATATTGTAGAGAACCAGTAAATGTTTGATATATTCGAAACTCAATGTATCTGACTTTAATGTATCCTAGATACATTGAATCTATAATATATCAAACATTTATTGATTCCTTATAAGGCAGTTAAAAGTGGACGGGAGAGTACAATTTTACTCCATAAGAAAAAGTTATTTCTGACTTCAACTTAAATTCTATTTGTAACACCCCGATTTTTCTGTCCGAGGGAAATGACCAAAATGCCCTTGAGGTCATTTCCTGACCCGAATTCGAGGGTAACCAACTCGGTCGTCCTCGAAGGGTCAACTCAATGTTTGAAGGGGATTGAATGGCCTTTGAATGCTTTCGGAAGCGAAAATTTCGTTTTCCGCAGTTTCGGGTCAAAATGACCAAAATACCCCTATAACGTTTTATGCGGGTAAATGTGCCGTTTGAGCCCGAAACTTTCCCCAGAGGTTTAAAAATATGTTTTCATGTGTCTAGAGGTCTCTGCTCAAGTCCCGGTGGTCCCGGGCAGTTTTAGTGCAAAATTACGATTTTGTCCCTAGAATAGTGTTTTTGAGTTTAATGACGTAATTAAGCAAACCTAAGTAATATTAGGCTCTAAATGAAGATTAATTAATTTTCCTAATTAATCTAGAGTCAAAATAATTTATTAAAGTTAATTAGAACCTAAAATTGCTTAGATTAAACTTAAATCCCTTTTTAGAACTTAAGATTCCTAGTCTTGGAATCTTGAATAGTGTTTTCTCTCTCCAATTCCTTAAATCAAGGAAGTGTGTCTAGAGTTGTTTAGACTCTAAATTGAGGATCTAACTCACTAATGGTGCAAGACCACTCCTTAATTATGTCTAGACCACCCTAATTATCCATTTTTCCTTACCTAAACATTTTCGTACAAATTCCTAATCTTAAGCATAATCAAAGATACACCTAAACACAACACTAAACCACAATTAAAATGCAAACTAATCCTCCCCCAAATCTGATGAACATGGCCGAAATTCTCACCCCCATTGACCACATGTTGAATTGCTTCTCACTCAAAGAACCATGCTTGAAGCCATACTTTGAACCATACCTTACCATGCTTTGAACCATACCTCACCATGCCTCAAGACCACATTATCTCACCTCATGGAACTCATGGATGCCTCCATTCTGCACCCTCATGGCCGAAACACATCAGCCCATTCACACCCTCCATTTGTTTCATTTCTCTATAAATAGAATGCCTTGAGGAGCTTGCACCACTTTTAGATCATTTGCTAAGTTTATGAACACTCAAAGCTTTGCTTTTCTCTCAAAGTTCTAGTGTTCTTCAAGTTCTTCAAAGTTCTCCATCATCTTCATCTTCTTCTTCCATCTTCAAGTTCATCACATCAAGTAGGGATTTCCTTTCATGTATTCTTTTCTTTAAAGTTCTTGTTTCAAGCTTAATGTTCATAGTTTCTCTTAATTCTTTTTAGAACTTCTTTTCTTTTCCTTGTTCTTTCTCATTTTCGGCCATGGGCCTTGAAGTTCAAAGAAATGAGAGCTTGATGATGAGAGTTTCATGATGAAGTTCATCACTTGAAAAAAACTCTAGAGCTTGATCTTTGTTCTTGAGCAAAAATGTTTCTAATTCTTCCTTTCTTGAACTCTTGAGAACTTTAGTTTTGATGGTGATTCAAAATGGTTTTAAGGACTCAATGATGAGGTCTCATAATGTTGGTGTTATTATATCATCAAGATCATGGACTCTAGAGTTTTAAAATGTTCCTTTTTCCTTTTGAAGTTTCGACCCTTTTCCCTTCTTTTTCTAAGTTTCATGGTTTGATTCCTAAAATATTATGTTGAGTTCTAAGAACTCTAGACTATATCATATCTTGGTTTAATGAGTTTGGGTTAAGGTTTAAGTTCCTTTAAAGTCTTGTTAAGAGCTCTAGAAAGATAAAATGAACTTGCATAATTTATCTTATGCTTGCACTCATATTTACATTCTTGTTATGCATCTTTACTTCCAAGCTATCAACTAAGAACATAAAGATTAAAATGGAACTTGCATCATCACTTAATTTAACTCTCAAAGCCTTTCTATTTCGGCCTTAAAGTCGATTGTTGTTGAGCCTAGAGCACTAAAATAAAGAATTGAACTTGCATCATCACCTAATTAATTTCTCGAATGCCTATCTATTTCGGCCTTAAAGTCGATTGTTGTTGGGCCAAGAGCACTAAAATAAAGAATTGAATCTTGCATATTTACTTTCAAGCTTGCACGTTTAAGTTTATGCCTTGCATATTTAAATTAAGTCATCACTTTATTTTGTAAACAAGATTAAAAATGAAAAGCATGAGCACGTTTATCTTATGTCATAACTTAAGAACCTAGAGCTCAAAGACTTACCCATTTCATTCCAAGTTAAAGTTTAATGTGAAACCACTCCTTGAATGCATATTTTCGGCCTAGTAGTGATGATGGACTTGCAATGAGTTTTCATCTAGCTACAAGGACCAATAGTCTATGTTCTAAGTTTTCCTTAAAGCTTTACAAACCTTTTCAAGGTTATGTTGTCATGAGATATGACTTCATTCCCTTTTAGGAGATGAAATATATGTTGGTCATTGACCTAAGGTTTCTCTTAGCCTCTTGATGAATTAAAATGATTTGCAAAGAGCTTTAGAAATTCTAAATTGATTCCAAGAAAAACTAGTTAACTTATGTACCTATAAATGTCAATTTAAATCCTTTACTGAAGCTAAATGTTTTCGGTTCTGATATGATGAGTGTGAGGTTGTATGATGATGTTTTGATGTGTTAAAATGTGTGAAAATATCATATGATGATGTAGAAACGATTCTATGCATAATAGGTAAGAAACTAGCTAACTAGAAATACCGTAAAGCTAGAATTTAACATAGTTTTGACCCATTTGTTTATGGAACTTATCCAAACTGTTTTAATGGGAGCATAATCAGATTAGGATGTTACACTATTACACTTGCATGACATATATCATGCAAGTTAAGAGTCTTCTACACATGCAAGTTAAGAGTCTTCTACAATCATGTTAAATGACTCCAACCAACATAGTGTGTTTAAATTGTGAGTGAAATTTTAAATTGGTTCTTAAAAGAGTTGTGGGACACAAATTTAGAATGTATCTCAAATTGGACCAATATAGGCGTATCTCAATAGACGACATAAAACATTTCACCCCTGATTTGTGTGGGTTTTCCTCACTACCGGCACGATTTTCCACATACCCTTTGACTTGCGTAACTCTGGCTAATCCAAGGTTTGATACTTGTTTGAATCGACACGAGTTGATTTTTCATCTAGGTTTGTTTAAGTTGTATCAACTTTGATTTAAAAATAGAAAGGAATAATGTCAAGAAGTAGTTTCAGCCGAAACCAACTTCTATCCAAATGTAAAATAATTATATAAGTAGTAATAACAATAACAATAAATAATTTTTCAACTACTAAAAGAAAAGATAAATAATGTTTTTAGCAAAATGTTAATATCCAAAGGCCAGCAACCATATTGACATGTTCAAAGTAATGTCTACATCTGTTTTGGTCATTGAAGTTCATAAAAATTTGTCTCTTTGCCAATTATATGTAGACTTGAAAGTGGTTGCCGATCAAAAGTTGGGTGGGTTTTACTATGAATATCTTATTTTTAGGTTAATGATGTACTCCTTATTATTAATCATTATATTAAACTATTCAATAAAAATTGTAATAATCCAATGACTAATAATAAGGGGTTTATGATAGACCTAAAAATTTGAGATTCACTTTATAATTTGTCATATCATATACCACCAAAATTGGTGATCCATGGTAACTAATTTATTATTTGAATCGTGGAATTGGTCCAAAAATTAGATTTATATCGTAATGTTGGTCCTGCTCCTGCTCAAACATAACGTGAGGCAAGGAAAATGCTGCTTCTATTTGTCTTTGCGATAGATCTACATTGCTCTTTTCTATATACTGATTCGGTTCTCCATTATTTTAAAACAAAAAGTCGTTTTAAGTCACGAAAATCTTTTAGTATAATTTTATTGTTAGGTTTGGCGAAAATTTGGTTGTTTTTGAAGTTGTTGTTTTACATAAAGGAGGAATATAATGTAAGCACGTGAAAATCACAACATGATATACATTTAGATGAAAATAATAATAATTTTTTTATACTAATAGTATAAAAATGATCCAATTATGCATTGTAATATTAATAAAAGCTATTATATCTCTAAATTACTACTTGAAAAGAACATATAAATAAAATAATTTTATTGAATTACAGTATGCATCAAAACTAACCTAACAAAAGCAAAAAACTATTCATGTGGAATGTGTGTTTTCAACTCTTCAATTTCTCTACAGTGTAGCCCACAATTAATACTTATGATACTCTTGTCAAATCGGTACGTCGCCAAAATAATAAAGGAAATAAAGTACTCCATTTATGCAATCATCCTTCCAAATCTACCCAGGTCCTTCATTTGTCATCCTTAACAGCATTACTACACCTGCCTTAGGTATTCGTACAATATAATAAACTTAGATATTATTATATAAAAAAAATTCCATCTCAAGGTAAAATCATTGTTTGAATCCTATGTCCATCTAAGAAAATTCATTAAATATACAAGAAAACATTAAGATTTTATTTATATATATCTTCAAATCATTAGCATGCAAAATCTATTTGACTCTAATCAATAATTTTGTTTATATATCTATTATAACGTTCCCGGAGAGCACCATAATAAAACAAGAAGAAAAATTATTTCTAAAAAGAAATAAATTTAAATATGAAATCACCACCAATTTTAATTATGGAAAAATTAGAAAACATTTTGATTTGATCAAAACTGGTCTTTTAAAAGAGATTTGAGTTTAAGAGTTTAAATATAATTAGGGAATGGTGAAAACTTAGTCTCATTGCACCTTTAATATATCCGTATAAATATAGTTATCCTAGAACTTATTATACAAATTAATTTATAACTTGATAATATTTTTTCCCCTAAAAATTACAATTATGTATAAAAATAAAATAAAATTAAAGAAAAGAAGGTTAAATAAAAAAATTTAAAGAAAAATTAATTTTGTCTCAATAGTTGTGGCTATACCGATGTATCTTCTGGTGCAATGAGAAATTCAAAACCACATCATTCTTGTAGAAAATAAGTGAGTGTTGAATTGATTTTATTAAAAAAATAAAATAAAAGAATTTCACTTTTGCACAGGATTTAGGATAGTATAAACTATATAATAAACTCTTATACTCTTATGAAACTCGAGGATAATGGATCATACATCAACATCACAAGTTGTCACGTGAAACATAATGTGTGTGGATTGATTTTACTCATGAAAATAGTTTTATAAAAAAAATTCATTCTTGCACAGAATTTAGGATAGCATTGGCTATACAATAAACTCTTACACTTTTGTGAAAGTTGAGGATGACAAATTACACATTAACATCATAAGTTGTTACGTGGATTTAAAAAAAACATTTTTATCCAAAAAAATTCTAAAATAATCAAACTTTGTTTTGTTTTAAAAAATGAAAAAATAAAGGCCAAACCCCCAAACCAAACAAACCCAAGTAAAACCAAAACCTTTAAAAAGACTTGACCCAAAAAGACCAAATGAATGGCCCAAAAGTAGAATCTTGTAACCTGACCCACGAAAGACAAAAAAAAAAAAAATACATTTTGACCATTTCGCACACAAGATTGGTAAGGGTTAAAAAAAAGGGAGAAGAAGCTGCAGCATATAGAAGCAGTGACGGGAAAGGGTTGGAGGTGGAGGCTGACGTTACAGGGACCTCCATATTCTCCAGCGGCGACGGAAAAGGCTGGATCGCGGTTGTGATGGCGGCTGGCTTCACCGGGCTTCGCGGATTCCACGGCGACAGCAGCAGCGCCGCGGCGGCACTGTGTTGGGCTCGTGAAGGTTGCGGCTGCTCATGGTGGCTGACTGGTGGTTATGGGTAATGGCGGATTTGCGTAGCTATGGGTTTTGGTTTTCAGGCGAAGCTTTCTGGGTCACGGCGGCGGTTCGGGGTAGCTAGGCGATGATGGTGGCTGGTTCAAGATGTAGGCATAGTGGTTGAGGTGGGTCATTGTTATTGTGGCTGTGATGATGATGATGGTGGCGGTTGATGATGAAGGAAATGGAAGAGAATAAAGGTGATGGTGATGGTGTTGGTGTTGGTGTTGATAGCTTGATGGGTTTGAAGGGATGCGGTGAATGATCAACGATCAACATGTTTTTTTTGTCCCCGGCATGTGTATGATCTCAATACTGTTTGTTGATGGTGCCGCCCCTGCGATGAGGCGCTGTTCCCCGTGATTTTAATTGACTATTTATTTATAAAATTTTTGTATAACGAATGATTTGAAAACTAATTAATTGGGATTTGATAATTAAAATTTGAAAAAAGAATTTAATTGTAATTTGATTAAGATTTTGATTGAGAAAGAATTTTTTGGGGTTTTGATTAACGCTAAAGTTTTTCTATTGAATTAATTTTTTAAAAAGATTTGATACTAATAAAATTAATTATAAAAAAAGATTTTTATTATTTTTCTATTTTATTTTTTTTATAAAAAATATTCAAACAAAATATGTTGCTCAAAATATCATTGTTGAATAAGGAGTAATATTGGACTAAAAATAAGTAAGATTGTTACACAATAAAAAATCATTGTTTGAATCTTTAATAAAAATTATCATCACCAATATAAAAAGTAAAAAATGCCTACTCATTCATTCAAAATTGAATAATAAATATGTCATGCCATTTTGACAATTATAAACTCAAATAAATTTTTTAATTATTTAATATTTATACTAAGAAATAGACATTACAAAAATACAGAAAAAGAAAAAACGTGCAAAAGTGATAGATATTGGAAAAAAAAATCTATACATCTATTTATTGTGTGCAAAAATAATTTCACTTGTCAAGTATATCAATTTCATTTATATACATTAATTACATTATATATATATATATATCTCCTGTATGTGTGCGTGCGTGTGTGTGTGTGTGTGTGAGATATGGTAATGATTTTAAGGCGGTATGCATCATCAACATCATCATTCGTCGTTCTCTGCGCATGGGTGACCCTTGACAGAAGATAACAACACACATCATTCATTCATGGACGCCAAATCGAACGGTTCCGATCCGACCACGCAGCCACTGCTGCTCCACAGGGATGATCGCAACTCCACCGCCGAGAACAGCGGCGGGAGAGGCCGCCTCAGTCGCCGGTACTCGGTCAACTCCCTCAGGACCGCCTTCATCTCCAAGCTTCCCGACAAGCTCCGTTCTTCCGTCAATTCCGAGTCTCCTTACGATCTTGATTTCTCCTCCTCATCCTTAAGCCCAGGTCTCTCTCTCTCTCTCTCTCTCTCTCTCTCCATATATATATATATATGGTTGAGGTTAAAAGAACAATTAAAGTCATATGTTTTTGCAGTCTTGATCATGTTTGACACATGTGAATGTGAAAACTTAGTGTTGGAAGAGTTGTATGGGGTGCGGAGTTGACTCAGCTCGAGTTAGATTAGTTAAGCCATAGATTATGAACTAGCTGGCCGAGTTGAACAGGACAGAGTTGTCTTGCATATGACAAGTCACAAATTCCAACTAAGCTGCTCATCTCTGCAGTAAATGTGAAATTCTCAGTAAATGTTCTATGAGCTCAAAAGTTTTCCTTATCTTGAACTACGGTGTTGTTATGCTCACTCTAGATTTCTTTTATATTTTTTTATGAAAAAAAAGGTAATATGAACCAACTCAACTCAAGCCAGATTAGTTAAAGTTATTGGTGAGTTGGACAAAAGAAAAAAAAAAATCACGTGTTGGTGTTAAATTTTGTATAGAGTAATTTGTCAGGACGCAGGAGATATGTAATTTGGTTGAAAGTTTTGGTTATTTTATAGAGAAATGCTATTTTCACTCATATTTTATGGGATACTATGTCGACACACTCATATCCACCGTTGGATGGGGATATGAAACCCAAACTAAATGAGGTTCACATCCAATTTAAAGGTTCATAAGAGTGTGTTGACATAATATCCTATAAAATGTGAATCAAAACAACACTATTCTATTTTATATATGTGTAATTGTATGATATCATGCTCACAAAATTGCACATCAGTCTGAACAATATGTACGGAACCAGTAATGTTTTATTGTTGTGGCTTTTTTTTTTTTTGGTCGTGTGCTACTTTTGGCATTTTCTGTGTGGCGTCATGTTGTCAATGATTGTCGACCTTTGTACAGTATCTCTAGTCGGTGTAGCTAGAGTTAATTTTTCTTTCTCTCTGTTAAGTGTAATGTTTTATCAGTAATGACGGAATTATACTAAGGAAGGTTGTAACTGCTGGTAAGCAATTTTGACCCATTAAGATGAGGATGCTCTTTTAAATTTCATAAAAATAACTTTTGTGAGGGGACTGTATATCTGTCACAGTGGCACTGGTGACGATATTCTATGGTCTCACATAAAAAATATGTAATCATAAGAACGTCTTAGAATTACATGCTGTAATGTGTTCTTCAATGGCACACTTTTCTTCTCTCTCACACACACACAAATATATATACACTTTGAAGTTTGAACAAACATGTTCCCAATGTTTATAGGGGAGAAAGAGTATTATGAAAGGCAACTTGCTACTCTAAAATCATTCGAGGAAGTTGACTCCATAGTGATGTCTGACACCCTTCCTGAGGATGATGATGAGGAGCAGGCTCAACAAGAAAAGGCAATGAAGATTTCCAACTACGCAAATATAGCTTTATTGATATTAAAGGTGATATTTCATTTGAAGTTTCTACATATTCAATTATCTCTCCTGGCATCTGTTCTAGCTAGAAAAGGCATGATTTGGAATTTGAATTAGCCACCACATTTAGGTTCCATTAACTCATGGTCTTAATAGGATTCACTTCAAACTAGCCAGTGACATTTCAGGTGAAGCAGTTGCTGACAGCTGATTACTTGGACTTCTTTTTTAATCATAATTAGCTCCTTGCATTTTTCTAATTTTATTTTTGTTATACTTAATGAAAATCCTTCTGTTGAAATAACACTATGGATATCCATATCTAGATTTATGCCACCGTAAGGAGTGGGTCAATAGCTGTTGCAGCATCAACACTGGACTCTCTGCTTGATCTCATGGCTGGTGGCATACTTTGGTTCACTCACCTCTCAATGAAGAACATAAATATCTACAAATACCCAATTGGAAAGTTGAGGGTGCAGCCAGTAGGCATAATCATCTTTGCTGCTGTCATGGCTACACTTGGTAAGTCAAACTGACTCTATTCCTAGTTTCCACAATGTTAGTTCTGTTGTTACTTACTCTATGTCACGTAGCTTAAAGTGTTTCCTCTTCCTTGGATGTTCAAGCTACAAATATTTTCATTTAAGTAAAATATTGACATCAAAGTTTGTGTCTTTTTTTTTTTTTTTTTAGAGTAGATGGATGTCTGATTCAGATAACAAAGTTGAACTGGTGTACAAAATTTTCTCAAACAAAGATTATATTTCAATTTGAATATACATCTATACCTTATGCTTAATGCAAACAATTATCCAAGGGACATAGCCAAGCCTGTTATTGTGATTATAGGACTCAGTTCAGAATACATTATTCAAGTCTGAATTCTTGTATCATATCCTTTGTAGTGCAGCACTCTGTAACAGCTACAAGAGCTAACTCTATATATTGTACATTCAAATCATCATGTTAGTAACAACACTCCTCATCAGGTCTGCTTTCTCTGTAGATCTAATGGAACATTATATGCATTGAATTTCTCTGCTATCACCCTTGTCTACACAATCTAAAGACCATATCCTCTTGGAAATTAATATTGAACAGAATTTCCATAATGGATAGGCTTTCTTGTTGCTGAAATTAAGGAAAGTCTTAAGCTTTAGATTATAGCTGTTGACAGGTCATAGGCCAAGATAAAAGCCTCAGTTTACTCATTAGACATAAATCAGAAGAACTATCGCAGCCTGCAGACACTGTATCTGGCCTGAGGCTTTTAATACCCTACATAGCATTCTTTCTCCACAAACTGACTGCACATAGCTTTTTTGTCATTCTTAAATGATAGAACTTGAACAGTTGAACATGATTTTGTTTATGAAGTGCAAGATGAAAAGTGAACTTAACATATTGAAGTCTCGGTTCAAATATTCTCCTAAATCTTCCATGATTGTGGTTAGATTCCTCCTTTTTTTAATTTTTTTTTTCTTGTATTACTATTCAATTTTCAGTTTTCACAAAACCGTTCTCTGAGAGTACTAAAAAATATTTGTACATTGACACAAATTACATGCCACATCTATTTCATTTTTTTACAGGCTTTCAGGTATTAATCACGGCGTTAAACCAACTAATAGGAAACAGTCCTTCTGAAAAGATGACTGCCGAACAATTAATATGGTTGTACTCTATTATGATATTTGCAACGGTGGTGAAGCTTATTCTCTGGTTTTACTGTAGAACCTCACCAAACAAGATTGTCCGTGCCTATGCAGATGTATGGATACTTCTTTCTCATATTTTCTTTATGAATTGAATCATAACACTATTGAACCGTATAAAAAATACCAACATGCAGGATCACCACTTTGATGTTGTAACAAATGTGGTTGGATTAGTAGCAGCTGTTCTTGGTGACAAATTTTACTGGTGGATTGACCCGGTTGGTGCTATTTTGCTTGCACTATACACTATTACAAATTGGTCCCACACTGTTATGGAAAATGCTGGTAATTCATCTCTTATATTCTTATCAGAATTTCAAATAGCAAAGTGTTGCAACTTACAAGTATGCCCATTAGACAAAAACAGAACTATATATTGAGCATTTGCACCAAAATCTACAGTTTCTGTTGGGAAATTGCGATGAAAATTCAGTGTTGTCCAGGAATCAGACATCACATCAATCCTTAAAAGTAGATTTGTTTTTAGCCTATTTTTCTGCTTTTACCACTTCTCTTATGTGTTACTAAGACTTCACTGAAATGAAGAGCTTTGTTTTTCAGTTAGCTGTGTAGGATTGGATACTGGTTCTTTGTCAGTTTAATTTTAATAAAATCAGCAGCCCTTTATTTTTCATTATCTCATATTAGTGCAAAATTAGTTAGCCAAACTAGTATTTAGCATCATTTTCACAGAATCGTACTTAAATTTGCTGGGAAACCAAGATAGGAGAAAGCAAGAGAGGAACCAGAGTGCAGATCCGAACTTACCTATATTTGAAAGCAGGTGAAAGTTCAGGATGGACAATATTGAACGGAATCATAAACACTTTTATCATTTGCTATCTGGAAGTTCAAAAGACAGATATTCATAAAATAGGAAGATGTTAAAATAGTATTGACAATTAAGATATTTAATGTGACTGGTTGTTCTTTTAGCTCCAATGTTTGTTATGAAAAAGGTGTTGTATGTAAACAAAGTAGTGCCTATTTATTCTGAGTCTGGATAATTCTATGCAGTTTCACTGGTGGGACAATCTGCGCCTCCAGAAGTTTTACAGAAGCTGACTTATCTTGTTGTAAGACACCCTCAAGTTAAGCGTGTCGACACTGTCCGTGCATACACATTTGGCGTTCTATATTTTGTGGAGGTATGTTGTATTAAAAATAAAATAGTAGTATGTGACACTTTAGCTACACACCCCCCCCCCCCCCCGGGGGGATTTCTTAAATTATTTAATTGAAAATTCTCTACTATTAATGACAAAGAACTGATAAGACACTTACCTGCTTGATTTCCATTTTGAAGTGCTTGGTTTAAGGAGAATTATTTGTTTCCAAAACAAACTTGGCTAATATTTACTTCTCATTCTAGTGAATACAAATTACATGTATGGTACGCAGATAAGTGCACCTTATAGTGTTTGTGAAAGTAAAACTAGTAAAGTATGTGCAAAGTCTTTGTAGAGATAAAGACCCTAGGCCTCATTATTTTAGGTTTGATTTGAAACAGGTTGATATTGAAGTGCCAGAGGATTTACCCTTGAAAGAAGCACACGCCATAGGAGAGACCCTGCAGATCAAGCTTGAGAAACTTCCAGATGTTGAGCGGGCATTTGTTCATCTAGACTTCGAATGTGATCACAAACCAGAGCACTCAGTTCTCAGCAAACTTCCCAACAGTCAGTCTTAAGCTGAAGTTAAAGATCCATGCATAAGAAATTCAAGTATCTGCCGTTGAACATTTGCTGTGTTTGTGTGGGTAGTTTTTTTTTTTCACGTACAAATGAAAAATTGGGCTTCCCAACGTACTTTTGTAGAAATTAAGAATTTTCTTGCTTTGGTCATCCTAAGTTTGAGTAGCTCCAAAGTTTTGTTATGCGAAGAGTACAGGAACAGAATACGGTAGTTTTCTTATGTGAAAACTCAGATCTCTTACACAGATAAAATCTGAAGCCGCAGCCATCATGTTGGCAATCTCCCCATCAATTTTAAACCAGTAACATTTTATAAGTAGTTGAGGCAGGGTTAGTCTTTTGCAACTCGTGATAAGCTTCAAAATGTTTGTACTATTCGGATAGTGATTAGTGAATCTTCCATCTTTTAATATTTTTCTTATCAAGATCATTCCCATGCAGTAAAACTTTTTAACGATAAAAAGAGAGATGAAAGATCTACCCAAATAAAATTTATTCGATAATGAAATGTGGCTGCTTTGTTCAGCGTGGTGAAGAAATGTTATATTTTAGTTTGCACATAAACTCTTATACATAAACTACATATGATTTCACCTCGTGCAGATGTTTTATTCTGCTTTAGCATGTAGACATTTTTCGGAACACAATTGTTTGTAGATGGTTAACGCTTAACAGTTACCTCAACCTGTCGAAATTGGTTTAAGATATATTACAGAATAGCCCTGACAAATATATTAAATCATACAGATACCGAAAGGGCATAAACGTGCATCTTTCATGCCCAGTCCATCTTGGAATAAAATTAGATACATAATTCATACACACACATAAGACGAAATGCAGACAGAAACAGAGTGCTATAATTACAGTTCAGACTGTAATCAGTAGGAACCTATTCACCAGGTAAAAACATACATCACATATTCAATGAACTTCCTTAATGATGAATGGCCTAAGCAGTAGCTGGCAAGAAAGCTCTTCCAGGCTGACGATTTGCCAAAGGTCCATGGCACCCAAGAACCTTCAAAGGACAAAAACAATAATTAAGTCAATCCACAAATCTATATACTAAATAGTAAGAACCTCAAAGCTCCCCTGCTAATTAAGTAAAAGAGCTCATAAGACAAATCCATTCAACAAACCATGAATCACATTTCGGAAATTCTTTTAACAAAAACACATGTAAACATAGTTATATATCAGTGAAGACAAACCTTGGCATTGACACCATCCGGCACAATTCTGTTCTCAGACTTCAACTTCAAATAGTCAGCACGGCTGAACTTAGTAAATCCCCTAAAAGTTGGAAGACAGCTATTAAGTGAGCAGGCATGACCAATAAATAAAAGGGGATAAAGAAGGCAAACGCACTAAACATTGATAGAATGAACACTGGCAGAAGATAACACAGAAGTCCCAAAAAAAAGAATGGCATGCCTCTAAGTATTGAATTCAAATACATGAATTCTAAATCATTTTGTATTGACAGAACCTACAATTTTGACAACTTAGTACAATCAAGAAGTCAGACATTTGTGCTTAGCCACTGAGAGTTAAACACACTACACCTTTATCAACCATGAAACCCTTTTTTAACCAACAATCTACTCATTCTTAACCATTTCTCTACCTACTGTTAATCCCCAGAAGTAATGCCCCACAAAACCTTTCTAGATTGATGGTTAAGTATAGTTAAGTTATTGGTTAAATATGTCTACTTGGGCTAATGAAGGCGATGTGAGCTAATTAGTGCGCATGTCATTAGCATTATTGTTTTATAAATGAATTAACCAAGTCGACAAGTAGGCAAATATAAACAGTTCTTAAGAAACTCACAAGCAACCCAAATTGGAAACACCTGACTAACCAAAAAACCATAGTCTTATACTGCAACCACAATTGCAGCCTCAATATTATTACCGTGACAGTATCAAGGGACATATGCACATATAAAATGATGGGTCATATAAAAATTTACATGAAACTTACTGTTATGCTTATATATTATATGTACTCATATTACTTAAATTTTCTAAATCCAATAATCCCTCACTCACTGCATCAATTGCATTGCATCCATATGCAAGTAATCAACAAAAAAGGGGTTAAATTGATGGGGTCACATAAAAATCATGTGAAACTTACTGCTATGTTTATATATTATATTTTCTCCCATTGCCTAAATTTTCTAGATCTGTCACCGACTCCATCAACTGAATTGCAACCATATGCAAGTGATCAACACACAAGGGGTTATAAAGAAGCTCACCACTTCCTGCTGACAATGATCTTCTGGCGGCCAGGGAACTTGAACTTGGCGCGGCGCAGAGCTTCCTGAGCATGGTGGCTGTTACTATCCTTACACCGAACAGAGAGCAGCACCTGACCAATATTAACCCTTGCACAGGTCCCCAGTGGCTTCCCAAATGCACCCCTCATCCCTGTTTGGAGCCTATCAGCTCCAGCACACGACAGCATCTTATTGATCCGCAAAACATGGAAAGGGTGCACCCTTACACGCAGGTGGAAAGCATCCTTTCCTGCGAATTTTGCCATGTACTTGTTGCAGGCAATGCGGGCAGCCTCCAGTGCCTCACTGGAAACGTTTTCTTTTTCCCATGACACGAGGTGGACGCAGAATGGGAACTCGTCCACACCTTTTCTCTTCATTCCAACATCATAGATTCGGATTTTGGGGTCTGGTACACCACGGCAGAACCGGGATTTTGGGTATGGCTTGTTCTTTATTTGTCTGTAACACCTCGCTGGTCCTGAAAACATAGTCAAAATTAAAATCAAAATCAGTTTCGGAAAAATCAGAAATCACGTTTTGGATTGTGGATTTCGATTCTGTGTAACAAGAGAGAAATATATACACACATATAGAGGGGGGAGGGGAAGGGATCAACTGAGCCGAGATTAGCCCACAACTACATAATATATTTTCAACATAATTTATATATCATACACGTCATACTAAAAATCATCAAGTTACCCTCATTGCTCATAACCAGCACATCATGATACATATAATAATAAATGCCTAATATATATATAGAGACACACACACATATTGAGCTGGCTCGAGAGCAAGTAAGTAAAGCTCAAGCTCAACTCATCTAATCAGTGAGCTCGAATCGTCAGCTCAAACTTGGCTCACGAGTTGGCCTGACTATTCCCATACAGAAAAGCAGAAAATAAGAAAATTTTATTGCTGAAAGAGTGAAGGATCAAATTTCCATGCACAAAAGATGTAAACGTTTTTGTATTGCCGCATCACATAAGCTACGATAGTTGACTATCTCACCTACTACTTAAAAAATCGAGCAAATAAAAAAAAAAATCAGATAACCATGTCGAAGCGTACTTCAAAATTAAACTCAAGTGAAAAAGTGTTTTGGAAAGAGGATTGCTAAAATTGGCTGGAGAATTTCAAAGTGAAGCAAGAAATGCGCGAGAAATTGCGAAATTGAAAGGGAATGGAAACAAAGAAGGAATCAGTAGAAAGAGGTTTTGGGTGCTTACTTCTCCCCATGGTTGTGAACTTTAGTTGTGCAACGAGGATGAAAAACACTCGAAAATGAAGAAAGCATGGGAGAGGGTGGTGTGCTTATATACGCTACGGTGTGGGAAGAAGATAGATTTTTTCACGCGTTATGTTTTTTCCTTTGTTTGGGTCAAAACTGAACGCGGTATTACGTATGGGCTTGCGTCATGTTTGTTTGCCATTGGATTTAAGTGGGGCCACCCTCACACTTTTGGGTCCAATGAAAGGGCCAGAATGTTTGAGAACGTGGGTAGCTTGTTGGACCCGCTCTTGTTAGGCCTATTTACGGCCTCACAGTTGACAAAATGTTTGGTTTATTTACTCGCAATTTTCTCTCTTTCTTTTGATTTTTTAGGGTATCCACTGCTAATAGCAGTGACTAATTCTGTAGAGTTACAAGCTCTTTTAAGGAAGTAAACCTCTGGCTATAAGTCCCATTTTTTATCCTAGTCGCTATAATATATTGCCAAAGTATCATATCTTTATTTAGATATTTCATTTTTATTAATTCTTCAGATATAAAGAGAAATGTTGCATCGGGTGACTGAAAAATCTCCTAATTCAAAATTTCACTCATGTATTAAATAGTTATTAGATATTGTGTAAATCACAATTCATGTCTTTGTGAGTAAAATTTTCAAATTGGGGGGTCGTTAGGTTGATTGTTAAGAGGATATATCATTATTCAAATAAAATTAAAAAAAAAAGAGCCAAAGTGATGGGTAGGTTATCAATTCATTATTTATTATTTTATAATAACTTGAGGACAGTTTATTTTATTGTTGAACTCTGGTCACTCTGAAAAAACCAACGGGTTGCATATTAATTTCTTTAAATTGATAAATAAACAAATATACCATGATCTATTTGTGTAGTTCCGATTGAACAAAAAATAAAGGGAGAATGAGTTGAACAGAAGATGAAAAAAATAAAAATAAAAAACCCAAGGCTGGATTGATTTATGTAGTGGTTCGAATCGTCTGCAATATTAATAATAACCCATGTATTTTACCTCTTCACAAATTATTAACCGAATGAGGTAATTTATTAGCTACTTAATCTACCCAACTATCATATCTTTTTTTTTTTCAATCAATCTAGCTATCATATCTTTGAAAAAAAAAAGTATTTTAAGACTGAATTCAGAACTAAGACGACTCTTTAACAACTTTTATTTGAAAGACAGAAGAAAAAAGACACACACAAAAGCACCTTTACCATTATTTAAAAATTAAATTCTTAGGGTATGATTGGTAGGAGGGTTAAAATGAAAATAACTTTTCCATAATTGAATTCTACATGTAAAATTACACTTAAAGTTTAATCATAAAAAATTTATCTTTATGTTTACTCTCGAACAAAACATAGCCTTCATGTAGATATAAGCCTCAAAAACCCAAGTATCTAATTCCAAAAGTTTCACCCCATCAATGATTTGAATAAACTGCCTCAAAAAGTGAATTCAAACATGTTTGACAAATGCTTGAATTGAAGAAATAATGGCTTCTTTGTTTTTCCAAAATGTTGTCTCAAAAAATTTTTAAATTATAAGCAATTTTGAACACAAAATACGCTAATCTAAAACACACTTCCCCAGAACTTTTGCAGCAGCATCATAACTACTCCTACCCTTGAATGGTGTACAAAATCGATTTATTATTTACCAGCCAGTGTGCTCTATCAGTTTATTAGATTGTACGAAGAAAAGAATGTACAAAATGAAGAAGAAATTCAGTAACATATAGTTTCCTTATCCAATTCACAGTATAATGACGTCCTCACACTACATGGACCATGATTGCTAGAGCTAATCCTTCTCAAACTTCTACCTTGGCTTGATGCTTGGCATTACTCCACTAACAAGGTCACTTCCTGACACATCTCCTGATACAAAAGGAGTCTTTATGCCGGAGGATGAAGACGGTGTACTACTGACTAACTTTCCAGAATCGCTGGTTATAGATTCGGCTTTCCGGGTATCTGAATCCGGCATCATGGACCATATATTTTCAAGCTCTCTAACCACTTCTGCCATTTTAGGTCGTGCATCCGGCTCATCTTCGCAACACTTCAGGCCCAAGGTCAAGAATTTCTCCACATGCTCGGATGGATAGGACCCCATACGGCCATCAATGACTGAAAATATCACACCAGATTGATATGCAACATTAACCTGAAAAAGGATTTAGAAATGTGTCATCCTCAACCACCATGTTATGTTTCATATCATATAAGATAGGAAATGATTAAGAATATTTACATTTCAAAGGAAAATCAAATGGTGTATAGTTATTTAGACTTATAAAGTGATCCCCACATATCTTTTGGTTTATACCACCAAGATCCAAAGTTCACTGGACCCCAACTAATCTGGTATGGGCTGAATTAATCCACTAAAGAATGGCCTAGTGAGAAACTCTCTTGATGGGGCGCAGTAGATCTTGCATGGCCTTACACATGAAGTGGAGGGACCGTTTCTAAGATTTAAATTCATGACCTCCAAGTCACACTGCATCAATCAACCTTATCGTTGCATCGAGACTCACCTCCCAAAGTTGAATGAGCCCACTATAAGGGTAAAATTCTCCCAAAGCTAATTTCTTCCATTCATAAGACTTGAACCCTAGACTTTACTCGAAAGAAATAATTGTTGAGCTACTTGAACCAGTCAAGTGTTGGTTTGATCCCTAAAGAGGGGAGGAGGTCTCTTAACTCTTTTATTGAGGTGACAGGATTCAATTGGATTGGCAACACTCGTGAACTGTAGGGCGAAGTATAACATTATGCAGCATAAAAGAAAAGGCAAATGTTTTTCATTTAGATTCTGTCAATGTACAAAAGAAACTATAAAAAAACAGAACTTTCCAACTGTTATCCATGTCTGACCCAATCACACTTGTCAGGGAATGGGGAGAGAAACTAAGTCAAGCTCAAGATGTGAGCAGATACCTCTCTAACAATATTTTTGCCATGTGAGATTGGTTGCATCCCTGTCAAAAGTTCCAGAAACACAACACCCAGACTATAAACATCACTCTTGTCAGTCAACTTGTGAGTAAGGAAGTACTCTGGATCGAGGTAACCCTGCATATTTAAAACAGTTGAAAAAACAATAGAGATAAAAATTTATTGAAAATAAAATCAACTTCCAACCCCAAGACACATACACACTGTAATTTTCCATCTAACCCTGTAATTTTACTTTGATAAAATTGAACCCCATAATTTCAAAAAAGAAGACTGGTACAGGCCTGTTTGGTTATTGTTTTGTGTTTACATTTTCTGTATTTTTAGTTTTCAGAATTTTATGAAGAAAATAATGAAAACTGTGCAAACAATAAAATTCTATTTTTCAACTTTCATTTCCTATTTTCACTATTTCCTTTATAACATTCTGAAAACAAAAACAGAAACCAAACAAAGAAGTGTACTTATTCCATGCATGAGCAATTTTAACAAAAGCAAATCCAATCTTGAAAGCCTTACCGGGGTCCCTTTTACCACTGTAGATACATGACCAGGCACAATTCCTTCAAGATCAGGAACCGGGGCAAGCCGCGAAAGTCCAAAATCAGCCACTTTTGCAGTGAACTTAGAGTCCAATAATATGTTGCTGGCCTTAACATCTCGATGAAATATTGGAGGATCAGCTTCTGCATGGAGATACAGAAGACCTTTAGCTGATCCTAGTGCAATTTTCAATCTCATGGCGAAACTCAGAGGCTCTTTTGTTGTAACTGCAGTAAAACAAGTAAACAACAGTAAGCACACACTTAATAGAGAGACAACATAGACAGAAACACACTTCCTGTAAAATAAGTTATCTAGGTATCATTGTGCTCCAAATACGAACCAGATGGAGCAAGAAAAATTAACATATTATCTGTTGTTACAAAGTTACCAGCAAAATGTAATGGAAACCTACTATACAAGTTCAGTAAATTAGATAATAACATGTACCAGAAAGGTGATCCCTTAGCGTTCCATTTGACATAAATTCATAAACCAGCATCTGCAAGCATAATGCCACAGTGTGGATGTAAGAAACTCAATTCAGTCAGACAAAGAAATAAGATTTAAAGGGAGTGTATAAGACCAAAATATTTCAAACGGAAAATGATAAAAAGAATAAGGACTTGGATACTCAACTTCCCCAGATGTAAGAAGTTTTATGTCACATATACATACCAAACAAACCATTGTTCCAAGAATGAATCTTCAAGAACAGAAACTCAAAAACACCTGAATGATTCTTCAGAATGACCCTTCTTTTTATTTAATGCCATTCAGATGAAGCAGTTAATATGCATTTACAGCCTCTTTTAAATGAGATATTTCACTTTCAGCTTTCATCATCATCCTAATTTTAGTGTGATTCACATCCTCATGGGGTTAACATGTGATAACAAGTCAATGAGATTTGTTGATTAAATTTTCTGACATTAAAACACAAAACGTACCTGTTCACCTTCTTCGTCACAGTATCCGATCAGAGAGACAAGGTTGCGATGATGTAACCTTGATAGCAATGATATTTCTGTAAGGAACTCCTTCTCACCTTGCAGTGATCCCTCCTGCGCACGTTTTATGGCAACAACAGTGCCATCAGAAAGATTACCTTTATAAACCTTGCCATAGCCCCCTTGTCCAACTTGAGCAGAGTAGCTAAAATTGTTTGTAGCAGTAGACATCTCTCCATAAGTGAAGGCCCTTACACCCTCAATCTTTATTGAGATCTTAGATGCTGTGAATGAAGAGAAGCATATGTTAAGAGATTTTCTTTTATGAAACTCACTCTTTATAGCCGATCAGATTTGTATCAACAAATTCATAGTACCACATAACTTAAGACAAATAGATCAAATTAAGTGAATCACACTTTAATATGTTTCTTATATTATTCATTAATTAATTAATTGCATATTATGTGTAAAGTTACTCTATATTATTTAAGTATTAACCGACAGAAATTCAAGAAAATATCAAATTATAACAGATAATTATTGCAGTAGATAATTAGATTTCAAATATAGATCAGTTAAAAGTAAACTAGCATGCAATGACATCAATACTTCTCACTGTGACAGAGCAGAGCCTCAGGCTCAGAGCACTTGAGACAAGTGAAGGAGCAAAATAACAATACACTTGCTGATTCATGATAAGGAACTCACCATGACGTCGTTTTGAAACTGCCTGATGACCTTTCAACTTTATTCTTAATATAAGAAGAGTAACAACCGCAGATAATGTGACTGCACACGCAATTGACCCTAAGATTATGCCAGCCAGAGCACCCGTACTTAACTTATTTGAAGAGGAGGGGAAAACGACCACTGCAACAATCATGAGCACTGTGAGAACAGCTACATAACAGTTGGCAAATATGATATTCAATATGGATAAGTATGGCGCACATTGTGCATTAGCATATTCATTGATGAGCTCTAGAGACATGGTATCCAACTTTAACTAGATCTGTCTAAAGTGTAATTTAACTTGAATGCAACACATATAATATACTCTTGAACATAACATTGCATACTGATCATGCAATTTTTCATGAACTGTCACGTACATCTCAGTTTTTTCATTTTTGGTATAGCAACTCGACATGCATTAAAATGAGCAAATCAGAATCGTCATTAAGGAATAACCAAACAGATACCAACTCATCCAAAATGTCACAAACAAGAATATGTCAGCAAAACTGATCTTTACTGATGCATCGGAACAGTCATGTACCAATTAGCAACAGAGATAAAGCAAAAATTTCTGTCATGTTTACAAACTTTGATGTGTGAAGCATGCATATGGAGAAGATGCTAATTTGTTGACACGAAGATGGAGAATGAGGTGTGCAGAAAACATTATACAAACAACCGAATCAATATGGATGAGAAAATTCATAACGTTCACCTAGCTCAAGAAAATGCAACCCACAGCTTGTTTTGACACTTACCATCCTTGTAGGGATCCAGGAGAGTGAACCCAATTAACTCATAAGGCCCAAACAAATCATTATCTGGAATGTTCCATCCTGTGAACATGCTTATGAGCCGTAAGAGCTCACTTCTATTGAAAATATGAGAGCTAGTGTTACCAAAATAAACAGGAAAAAGCTTCAAGTTCATTCTCAGTCGAGGTCCTGCTTGCCAATTAAAGCTAAATTGTAGCTGATTGGTATATATACTAAGACCAGAAGTCAGGTAGTCCACGAATGTCATCTCATATGGAAGAAAATCTATAAATCCTGGACTTTTCAACCGATAACCAACCAGCAATGGGGCCGCACAGAAACAATCCACAGAGTATTCATAAGGAGGGGGGCATGATTGACTGGGACAGGAACCACTGGAGTCTGTTAAAACTAAGCCAGTTGTGTCATTGGCATCATGTTCGAATCCACAGAACTGAACCAGGGAGTTATTTGAGCATAGAGGATTCCCTTTAAGCCTGAATACATTAATTTCCAAATGATAACGTGACAAGATATGTATAAATGATTAAATATATGTTACATTTAATGTTCAACAATTATTGACCTTCAGCAAAACCACACCATTCTTTTGAACAAGGGTAACAAGAAGAAAAATGGTGCAATTCTAGTCTCAATTTGAACAATGAGTTTAGAACTGTACCAGATTGAGACATTTGGAGGAAGATTAGTACTGCCTAATATGCCAGTAAGGTGATTATTTTGCAACTGCCTGCAAGAACAGAAACATATGCTAAGCATATCCAAAGTACAAAACTTGCTACTCAGTAGCATCTATGAAGAAGAAAGTACGAATCAATTAATGATATTAGCATAGACAAAATCCAAAATATGCATCAAGAATAACATATTGCACCAAGACCTCCCCCACCCCAAAAAACGAAAAAAGACAACAGATACACATGCTTCCAAATAAACATCTAAGGGACCAGAACTGTAGAATTTAGCACTTCAGGCCTTACAAGAGAAATCTTTCAGTTCCATTCAAAGTCTTATTCTGCCAAATGGTGGAAGAAACACTGCCATTCAATGAATTATTTTCAAGTGACCTGCCACAGAGGATGATATGCAGTCAAAAACCATTTATTTCAAAACATCATTGTTCAAAATAGAAATATCAAAAATTAATAACATCTTACTAAGAAATTCAAGGTACAATGTCCAAAAAGATAAGGAGATTGGCAGTAAATCTCATTTGGCATTTATATATGATACAATTTGATGTATTAGAAGCAACAATAAAACAGAAGAAAACTTACAATTTTTGAAGACGTGGAAGATCAGAAAAGTAGGATGGAATAGGTCCAGTAAGCTTGTTGTTTGATAAATCACTGCATGAATCCCCAGAAATCAAAAACTAAATCATATTCTGTAGAATTAACTCAACAATTTACCATAGGAGAAAAATAGCCACATACATAATACAAATAATTAAATGCAAGATCAGGAGATGACATCTTATTTAAACTATAGAGATTCTTACATGGTTGTGATATTTTCAGCAAGCTTATTAGGAGGAATCAATCCGTTCAACTGGTTGGAGCTGAGGTCACTGAAACATGCACAAATAACAGTCAGTAAAACAGTTACATACTGCATTAGACTTTCTTTTAATCATCAACGTCAGAATCTTCACTTTATCAGAACATTCACTACCCATAATACAAAATCCTATACTTCAACTGCATAAACCGAGTTCAATGAAGATGAGATAACTGAGCTTACAGATAACCAAGATGTGGTATCCTGCTTAAATCAGGAACTGGTCCTGTCAAGTTGCAATTCCTAAGGCTCCTGATAAAGTCAAGCAACCAATAACATCATATATATGGTCAACCTGGACATCAAACCCTTCTTCTGACCAAACTAACAAATTCGATTGTGATAAGAAATTTTATTTAGCAGAGGAAAGGAGAAAGTAAAAAGGTAACATCGTGTCATACAAATAAAGATAAATTAAAGAAACAACAAAACTTTACCAAAACAATGTGGAGATCAGATAAATGCAATAGAAACTGATACAGCTAATTGAATGTTATTCAATACTCATTTCCTTTTCAACCAAAAATAAAAAATAAAAAAAAATAACTCATTTGAAGAAAGTACCATGCCCTACTTATTGAGAAAACAATTAAGTCTGTTTATGGCATTTTTTCTACCAAGTAGTCAATTGTCTACACATGATTTGTGGAGGCCTTTTTCAAACATTTGCACTTTGATTATAGTTCCTGGTCAACATGATTGTATAATTGCCGTTCCAACATAAAAATTAAAGTAAAACTTATCCCACCTCAGCTCTACAGTTTCAACTTGCATAGCCTGCCTACAAACAAGCAGTTACAAAATTCACTTACAGTTTCAGCAATTTTGACATGTTGCCATAAGAACCTGGAATGGTATTTCCGCCAAAGTTATTGTTATCAAGCTGACTGCAAGAACAAGAAGATCCAAAACAACACTTTAAAAGTATAATTTTACAAGAAGGATTATTTTCTAGAACATACAACTTCTTAAAAGCACTACACATAAAAAAAATGATTAAAAAGCTCTACGATGACCAAAATAGAAAATTTCCAATATAGAACTATCAACACTATGATAGATGAAACCATTGGCAAAGGACTCACTCCTTAGTTGTCAACCAATTAATCCTAGCAATCCCTTCTCAAAACAAAAGATTAAGAATCAAACCATCATATGCCATTGGAATCCAAACCATGTCATTGCAGCTCTTACTTTCAATCATTATACAGTTCAAACATACAGTAACACAATTGCATATGCGTTGATCATTCGAAAACAATTACCACACTTCAGCTCTAATGACTTAAAGTTAGATAAATCCTCACTTCCTTCTTTACTGTAGTATTTTTTTCAGTAGAGTGAACAATCCTGCATTTAATCCTAAAAAATAATTACATTAATTGCCTTCCACTCTATGAGGTTAAGAATCATTGGAAGAACCACTCTACGTCAATAAATAGACTTCTGTATAAGAAACAATAATACAGAAAAGTCGAAGGAAAACAACCATAGAACCAATTACTATATTTATGATATAAATTTTACAGACAATTCAGATCACACATGTTGCAAGAGAAATGGAACAGATAACAGAGATTAACACCCAGTGGAAGGGAAGCAACATGCCATCAGCCTCATAAAGAATATGTGTATTTTTCGTCCAAAGATGAATGCAAAAACTAAGTGTGCAAAGAATAACAAACCATACAGTATAAGTAAGTTTGGCAACTTGAACAGATCACTGGGAAGATATCCTGATAAGTTGTTGTTATCGAGAAGACTGCAAGTCCAGAGAAGCATCTTGTTAACTTACAGGTGAATAGATCCCAAAAAGATATGCTAATGGCTGCAATTATATCAACTATATCCAATTATCAACTTACAGGTGAACAAGGCTTGGTAATCGAGAAAGCTCTGGCGGGATTTGCCCGCTAATCGAATTATTGTTCATGTGACTGTTCCAAGGGGGGGGGGGGAAATGAAACATTATTCACTTTTCATTCTTTCAGCAATAACTACTAAGGTTGATAAATAAAATAATTCGAGTAAACTAGCAAAGTGTGTTAGTTCTTAAACTACACTTCCATCATAAAGAGCCTTACAAGTGCCTTGTCTTGTTCAGGTTAGCAAATGATTTAGGTAAAGATCCTGAAATATGGTTCTGATCAATTTGTATTCTATCCAAGATAGGAAGATAGCCAAGCTCGTCTGGCAGAGAACCAGTTAAGTTATTTCCATTCAGGAGCCTGCAAAAACAAAATAATAATAATAATAATAATGAGAAAGAAAGCAGAAAGGGTGCACCTATTCAGGTTGAAACACCACTATTTATTCATATAGCCATTTGAGTTATAATTTTTCTCCCATGGGAACCAGCAGTTGAATTCAATTTATTTAGAAGATTCGATTCAAAATTAATGCAATAAAAAGGATGGTTATGTACTCATATGTATAAAATGACTCAGAATTTACCGAGGCAATAAAACAGCCTAGTGATGTAGTGACAAACATACATGCCAAAAGGGAATGCTAAACTTACAAAAGTTTCAAAGTTTTGATATTGCCAATTTCCTTCGGAATACTCCCACTTATGTTGTTCCACATAAAGTTCCTTTACAAAGCAAAGAAAAACATATGTCAGAGAGAAAGAAAGAAGGATGAATCTTCTATACTCTTGAAGCCAAAACAGCATCTTGTAATTGCCGAATTGAAAACCATTCACAATATTTGCCATTTCAAACTTCATTGAATATAAAGTCTTACAATATTAGCAATTTAGATAAGTTGCCAATCGCTGGTGCCAAAGTTCCTGACAAGTTCAAATTTAGTAGTCGCCTACATACAAGAAAAACACATTTAATAAAGAGTAGCAGCAAAAAGAAAGTTCCAACTCCACAAACGGAGATTGATAGCTCTACATCTACTAGTATTAGGGCCTACAACTCGCATCGAAGTCAGTTCATTAAACTAGTCCACAGTGCACGAAGAACAGACAAGTGACTCTGACTTCACAAACAGAGATTGATAGCTTTGCATTAACTATTATTAGGGCCTTCAACTTCCATCGAAGTCAGCTGATTATACTAATCCACAGTGCACAAAGAACAAACAAGTGACTAAAAAAGTGTTTGCTCCACAATGACAATTGTGCGTCTATTTTCACCTTAAAAAGCAAGAGGGGGAGAGAGAGAGAGAAATAAAAGATAGACAAAGAAATGGACTTATAAATGTTAACATGGACTTTATGAAACATAATGTCAAATAGAAGGTAGAAGTCATACAATTCCTCAACATGTAGAAAGCCGTCATCTAATGTTTTATTGAAGCACCAAACTCCTGTCCAGTTAGATGTGCACGGGTCATTATTTTTCCAATTGCTCAAATTCCCATTAGGATCAATCAAACTTTTCTTTATGGATTTCAATGCTTCAACTGCATATTAAACAAGAGAAACCATCACATCATCAACGGACCCAACAAAAATAACATTACACATTATAAGCAAATCCTGCATAGCTAGTACCATTACTTTTATGGAAGAACTGTGTTATAAATGTTTGTAAGGAATCTGGATATCATTATTGCAAGGGGGCATAAGAATATTGTATTTGCACATTTTAGTAATTGGACCCATGATCTTTTACACAACGACAATTATGCACAGAAACAAGTTAATATACTGGAAATATTCATTTTACACCATATGCCATGACATGTTACAGAAAGTAGTTTCCAAGAGGATAGATACCACTTCCGGAAATGCTTGTATGCCATCAAATGGAATAAAAGTGACCACGGAATGAAAAAAGAAAATAAAAAGGGAAAGAAATACCTTCATCAGGGTGAGTGATATTCTGCTGCGCAGCATCGACATTCTGCTGCGCAGCAGCCAGTAGCAAGTAGCAGCAGAACCACAAGATGAAAACGACTTCATATTTGCAGCCCTTTGAAAGATACATCCCAGGAACGTAGAAATCACCAAAACTCTTAAATATCTCTCATGAAATGACCGGGCTACTTTTCTCCTCCTGACAACAACAAATCGAGTAAGAAACGTCCATGGATGTGAATTCCAAAACATCTCCATGAACGCATCTATGTTCAAAAGCGCAGCAGCTACCAAACTAAAGAAGAATACTATCTCAAAGGCTGTTAATTGCAGCTTTGTCAAATAAAAGAAGAAAATCACAGAATAGAAGTAGACAACAGAAGCCAATTCGAAGCCAAAATGCGAAAAGGAGCCAACTTCTAAGATAATACAATGAACAAAACAAAAACAAACACATGGGCTTGCGGCTATCAAACTAAAGATTAAAGAATAAAACATGAAATAATATCCAAATATTATGAAGTATCAACAAAAAGGCTCTAACTTGGAAGGAAGTAACTAACTTGAACAAAGCAAAAACAAACACATGGGGTAGCAGCTATCAATCTAGAGAAGAATACCACAGATGACAGCTAAACATTATGAACAAAAAGAAACACTA
Source organism: Dalbergia cochinchinensis (assembly GCA_031216125.1). Classification (NCBI taxonomy): domain Eukaryota; kingdom Viridiplantae; phylum Streptophyta; class Magnoliopsida; order Fabales; family Fabaceae; genus Dalbergia; species Dalbergia cochinchinensis. The sequence goes on along the minus strand of CM062371.1, from coordinate 50,165,216 downwards.
TGAACATAGCAAAAACTGATACATAGGGTGGCAGCAATCAAATTAAAGAATACCTGAGACAACCTCTAAATATGATGATTCAAAAAGACTCTAATTTGGAAGCAAATACTTTCAACAAAGCAAAAAAACTAACACATGGGGTGGTGGCAGTCAACTATCAAATTAAAATAAGAAACAAGACTCTAACTTGGAAGCAAACACTTCGAACAAAGCAAGAACTAACAAATGGGGTGGCAGCTATCAAATTAGAGAACCTGAGATAACAGCTGAATATCATGTACAAAAAAACGACAAATTTGGAAGCTGGAAGCAAAAACTACCACATGGGGTGGCAGCTATCAAATTAAAGAAGAGAACCTGATATAAAAGCTGAACAATTAAGAACAAGAAAAGACTCCAGCTTGGAAGCAAACAACACGAAAGCAAAAGAGAAAAACTAACACATGGGGTGTAAGTGTAACAGCTAAAGTTACCAAAAGAGTGGGGAGGCATGAACATGAAAATGAAAGAGCGGAGGGTGGTTTGTATAGGAACAGGTCGCAACAACAAATGCAGCAGGAAATGTAGGTGGCGGTGTTGATGAGGGGAGCGCCAATAAGCCATCACTGTCATAAACTGTAGCTTTTTCTAATCAACTTGCAGACTTGAAAAATATACATGAGAGTATAAGAGGACCTCTCTCTCTCTCTCTCTCTCTCTCTCTCTCTCACTCCCATATGGGGTTGGCGATTTTGACTTTGTGGGGATGAAGTTGGAAGATGAGTTCAATGGAGACCCTCCGAATGTGGACAAACCATGAATCAAAATCAATAGGAAAAATTAAAAATTGAAAACAAAAATTTCTGACTCTCAAGGCTTTTGTAAGGATTTCAGTTTTGTGAAAAATATTGCTTATACTTATAATATATAAGAAAATACCGTGTCGATTTAATTTCACACTTATTTGTTATTAAATAAAATAAGGAATCTATAAACAGAAATAACACAACATCATTTCTATACCCGATGGTATAAAAAGTGTCCTTCAATTAATTCCCTTATCTGTTATTTAATAAATTATGCAAATAATTCATTTTAATTAATTGAACGTATGAAAATTAAATTCTTATTAGAATTGATCGTATAAATATATTGCATATTATTTATAGTTCTTATACTAATCGTAATGAACAGAGAAAAGAAGAAAAAAAAAAACTATAAAAGCTGTTGCGTGGGGACATTGGCCAACAACTGCCGACTTAGTAAGAGAGGAACATAGGAAGAGCTTTATTTTTTTTTTTTCATATATTTCTCTAGCAACATGTATTTCTTACTTATTTAAATAATAGGGTGTAATCTCAAGTTACATTCATCTCGTAAAAGAAAAACTCGTTTAGGAATTCCTTGTTATGTTCAAGGGATGGATGTTCTGATCCTAAATTGTGTTTTATTTCTTATCTTTTTAATTATTTATTAATAGGTGGAAAATAAATATTATATATTTGCACACCTATAAATCTTTTATATACTTTAATTTTTATTTTTTCATATAGCAATAAATGATTGAGAAATATGAAAAAGAATACTATTTGGGGACAAAAGATTTACATCAATGTTTAACTTAATTAGGTTACACATGTTTTTATACAAAATAAAACTCTTTTATATTATTAATCAAATCAAATTATATATATAATATAATATAATATTTTATGATGGATTAGGATCAAGTTACACTAGTATAATTTTAAGCTAAAGTTACATCACTTATAACTCACTATAAAATAATTTTTGATTGATCCAACCGTCGAATTATAATTACATATCATAAAAGATTACTTGTGTCAAATTTTATAAAAAAGTGAATATCAACGACTATATAGTTATGTAGCTCCTATTTATGTCTATTTTAAACATATATATTAGGTTGATTTTCATATATATAAAAATTATATCAAATAATTTTAAATTAATTTAAAATTTAATAGAGGAACTATATGATGTGAGTTTTAAACCCACCAGTGTGTTTTATTAAAAAATATATCAATAAAAAGTCATATGTGGTGTAAATTTTGCTAAAAACTTTACTGATATAAATTGATTCTAATTTTTTATAAAAGGTTAATTGTGGTGAAAGGCGTTTTTTACGAATGTATTCAAATGAAATATCCTTAATTGCAAGTTCTCTAACACAGTTTGGTAAGTCACTTACCCACACATTAGAATCTTGAAATTCTTTTAGGTGAGTTAAGCATCAGTTACTCTATTTCACTCTCCAGGAATGACCCGAGCCTAAGTAATCCAAACCAAGGCCAATACTACAAATTTCATGAACGAATGTTTCCAATGTAAGACAAATCAATATTACTGAACTAAAAACTCATCAAATACCATTTGAGCATCCCCTTCCAAAATCAAATTCAGAATCGACAGTGTTTCTTGAACTACTTTTTTAAACGGACTAAGCAATAAATCACAAATGTGAGTCGAATACCACGTATTGATCCAAAAACCTTAAGACAATGAGTCTTTATGTCCTTCCATTATATATAATATTCATTCAATCCAAATCTAACTAATGTGAAACTCCAAACTTACACTTAAAACTAGTGTGAAGCCCAACATGGAAGGGTTGGTACCACACAACCATACACAAAGTCTTAGCCCAGTCCTCTAACAAAGGGTTGGTACCACACTCAAACACAAACAAACCGCCATGACTTAACCAAATCATTAGCTTTGATACCACCTATTCAACAAAGAGGTCGAGGAGGCTTAAAATTCAAGAGACTTAAATAAACAGACTAAGTAATAAATCACAAAAGTGGGTCAGACAGCATATCTTGACCCAAAACCTTAAGGCAATGAGTCTATGGTGACTATCCCACTTTTATAGTTTATTGCTTAGTCCATTTATTTAAGTCCCCCTAACTTTGGGCCCCTCGACCTCTTTGCTCAACACCTTATTCCATAGCAAGCTTCTTCTATGAATATAATTGCACCATCAATATTAACTTTCACCACAATTATTTATAATTAAGGCCATGTTTGGTGCATAGTATATGATAAGACCTAATAATATTAGATATGATGTATGAGATCTGATAGTATAAGATAAATAATACATTGTATAAGCTTTTATATCATTTATTGTTTGGTGTGCCACATGACTGACAGTGGACGAGTGAGCGAACGGGGGGCAAGGGGCAACCAGCGAGTGGCGAGCGGTGACCTACAATGGTGGTGGACTGGTGGGTTCGAGTTGTGACCAGTGGGTGGCGACAACTATCGACGATGGGTGGGAGTATCGGACATCAACATAGATGATTGAATCAATGTTAATTTGTGATTGCTAGTAAAGTAAAAATAATACTATCAGGTTTTAAGAGGCTTCTTGTGAATTGATAACTTGTTCCTATAGTCATAGTATAGAAATGATTTGACTATATAACATTATATTATCATATGTGACACCAAACATATGATAAAAATTGACTTTATAGCATCAGCTAATACTATCAACCCTTATACTATGTATGAAATTGACCCTAATTGTGGTGAAAGTTAAACTACTTTAATGATGTGGTCGTACATCGTTGATTTTTTTTTTAAAAAAAATAAAGACATTAAAGTTAGGAATTCTTCTTAAAGAGAAGGTGGGAGTTGAATATGGGACCATTCACTCAAAAGTATAGAAGATAATTACTAAAGTGTATGGTTGACTGATGGTTTTACATTATTGATTGATTGTATAAAGTTTACATTTATCATGTATTAAATTAAATTCAGAGATTTAGCTCTCTTGTATTAAATTATCCAATATTTTAATTTATTTCTACTGCTATTTTAGCAAATCAATTCAGGCTAAATAGTATTTATCTGAACTTTATTGTACAAATCAATTCGGGCTAAATCCAATCAGGTTTGTCAGAAATTGAAGTTGAAAATAGAACTGATTTCATGAAATGTCTTGCCTTTCAACTGATTTTTAAGTTTAAGTACATAAATTGAACTTCAATGACTCATTCACATATTAAGGGTTTGTTTGAATTAATAATTATGAAAGTAAATTTATTTCAGTGATTAATCATAAACATAATTGATATTTTGAATTGATCATGATAAAATTAATTTATGTTTAAATATATTAACTAAAAATTAATTTTGAGGTAATATATTTTATTTAGACTATATAAAAAAAGTTTGTATATTAAATTTTATATTAAAAATTTGTGAAATATAATTATCAATAGATTTAATTTAAATATATTAACCATTTAAAACTTTTTCACATTGTGATTCTTGTATATAACTTTAGAAGCAATAGGGAGGATTAGTCAAATATATTATAATAATATGACAATGGGTGATTAAATAATTGTGTTAAAAATTTTACATGGCTAATATATCAAAATTAAACACATAATTTATTTATAATATTATATAATATTCAATACTTTTGAAGTGTTAGTTTGGTAAAATAACAAATATATAACTCCAAAATGATCAATTCATTTATGAATTAAACTGAAAATTATGATCAACTTTATTCACATGTATCAATTTTCTAACATTTTAAATTAGAAAACATACTCATTCATCTATAAGTCTTACTAGTTTTTTTGTGAGTGTATCCAAAAATAGACTTTTAAACTTGTGCTTATATAAGAATTTTTCTCAAAGTATACTACATTAATTATAAATAATAGTAATTGATGGTGAATGCTATAGTGCTCCTTACTTTGTAGTGAGTACCACACACCTTGTTATCTAATAGATAAGATTAGAAAGTCTATTGATGCTCTAATTAATTGTGATGTACTGTAATAATTCTTTAGTTTTGCCATGTTAAATTGTTATTAATTGTATTCTAACAATGACCAAAATTTATGTGTGTGGTCTTAGGACACAGAAAAACAAAAAAAATATTTGATTTAAGTATCATACAGTCAAATTTTATTTAGTTTTAAGATCACACAAATAAAATTTAGAATTATTATAGTGCATTATATATATTTTAAAAGTGACCAAAATTTATTTGCATGATTCTAAAATATTTCTACAAATTTCATTCTGTTTAATTTCAGGATTATACAGTTAAAATCTTGGTAATTTCAGATCACATGGATAAAAGTTAGAAATTACAACGTATTATGTATAAATAATATATCGATATACCATCACATCGATGTTTGGGGGGTGTGGTACCTCGCAAGTGAAGTGCATCTAAGACATGGCCAGTAATTGATAGTTTTTTAATGTATTATTAAAAACCATGTTTGTTTATTTTTTTAATTATGAATTTTTTTTAAAAAAATTCAATTCAAACACTCTAAGAATATATAAACTTACTTTTTAAAAAAATGATCTTTGATTTTAGAAATAAAAGTCAATCCAAACTCATTCTTAGTTATGTTATTTTGGACCTTAACTAAGGGTCAAATCAACAATTAATTAAAACATGTGTACTTTTTATCAAGTATTGAAATAATAAATTAATATATCGAGCGTCTAACATGGTCACTTCTGTAAAAAGAGAGGAATCACGAGAAGACTTTACATTACATGTGCTTATGTCCACGTCCGCGATTGGCTTGCTTGAGCACTTATTTTACAAGAAGAAAAAATTCAAAAATGCCCAGTGGCCAATTTATCCTCCAAATAACTTGAGAACGAAATCTAGGTTTTATGGAATAGAAAAAACCCATATAAAAAAATATCGCTCTCAAACATGCGCCAAAAATTTCTCATTCTAATTAAGTCATAATGAAAATTCACCTTAATTTCTCGGAGAGTAAGTAATTCATCAAGATGACACGGACGTATTCTTGCCTAGAAAACTTCAAATCAACCTTCCAGATT